>JAPFRF010000006.1:76241789-77729289 GCA_029282475.1 Phrynocephalus forsythii | reverse complement strand
CATTATTAATACATCATGTTTCTTTGAATGTGTTTGCAATTTGTTTTTCAAAGGTTTCGTTCACATCTTCTCCTTGATTGGGACATCAGTAGTAAACTCCAACTGCCATATTCCTTTTGGTTTTTTTCCTTCCAGCTATATTAAACCCAATGCTCTTGATGGGACAACCAAGCTCATACACCTATCTTTCTGTACAGGACTATATACAATGGTACCTCGGATAACAACTGCCCCGGATAACGAATAATTCGGATAACGACTTGTTATCCTCAACCCCCCCACCCACACACACAGCCCACAGCCCCAGCCTCCCTCCATATTTCCCTTTCACTGACCTGCAGAGGAGGCGGTGATGGAGGAGAGGTGGAGGGTGGAGGAAGCGCTGCCCGGCTCTCCCGCCGCCTGAAGGCCTGGGGCTGCGGCCGCGATGGAGGAGAGGTGGGGGCCGGGGGTGGGGGTGGACGAAGCGCCGCCCGAAGGCCCGGCGGCGGCCACCACGATGGAGAAGTGGGGGCCGGGTGGTGGTGGGGAGGAAGCGCTACACGCCACCCGGATCGCCCGCCTCTCAGAACTCCAATGCCAGCACTGCCAGCACAGGAAAAAAAGGTGGTGGCCGGGAGTGGGGGGGGAGGCCGCACGAGTGGCGCGCGCCTTCCCCTGGCCTGCCCACCTGTTGGATCTTCAATGCCAGTGCTGCTGGCACAGGAAAAAAGTGGGGGCCGGGAGTGGGGGGGAGGCCGCGCAAGTGGCGTGCACTTTCCCCTGGCCCGCCCACCTGTTGGATCTTCAATGCCGGCGCTGCTGGCACAGGAAAAAAGGTGGGGGCCGGGAGTGGGGGGGTGGGCCCGCTGCCCGGGTGCCCAATAGCAGCGGTGACAAAGGAGGAGAGGTGGGGGCCCTGGGGAGGATGGAGGTGGGTGAGGAGGGAGAGGAGTGCACTTTGAAAGTGCACTTTGTAGAGTTGTCTCAGAAAAAAGGCTTATTTTGCCTTTTTTCCAGACCTCCGGAACGGATTAAAATGGCTTCCCATTGATTTCAATGGGAAAGCCATGCTTTGGATAATGAGAAACTTCGGATAACGAGTAACTTCGAAGAACAAATTACCGTCGTTGTCCGAGATACCACTGTATTTCTGACATATACTGTAACTCCATCTCCCTTTCTATTCTTTCTGTTCTTTAGGGGCAATTTATACCCTTCCGTTGATATTTGCGGCCCTGAACTAAGATTTCCAGTTCTTCTTGTTTGTTTCCTACACTCCTGGCATTCGTATATAGACACTGGAGATTGTGTGATTTATGGCCTGCCTTTCTTCATATATTTTTATGACTATTACTATTGGACTCCTTTAAAGCTGCTCGGTCGGTTCCTCTTATTGTGCATAAGCCTTAATCTATATTTACTTCTGAGCCTGCATCTCCCTCCTCATTCCAATTCAATTTAAAGCCCTCCTGGGGAAATCCTTTATACTGGGGCCAAACATATATTTCCCAGTCCATGGAAGGTGCAAGCCATCACTTGCCAGCATTCCACCTTCTAGGACATGTAGTCCATGGCACCAAAATCAAAACTCCTCGTGTCAGGATCACCTCCGTAGCCAGTCATTCACCAGGAGTACTTTCTTTTCTATTTCTCTTCTGGAACTGGTAGGATGGATGAATATGATTTCTCTGTACTTCCTCTTGGCTGTTTCATTTGTTCTCATGGGGAGGAGAAGAAACAGATATAAATCCATGATTGTATGAGTGACTGCAATCCTTCCATCACATCTCTAACCCATCGTCCATTGAGACGGTTATACCTGGCGGATCCATGAATCTTCCCAATCCCAACGTATTTCGATTTCAATCCCACACAGTAGGGAGTCTCCAACTACAGTCCTCTTCTTTTTATATAGGTTCAGGGACTCTCCTTGGCTGAGCTTCACGCTCTCTCTCATACACCCGTGAGGTCTCCTGTATGTCTCCCTCTGCATGCTGTCTCCTTCACTTCTTTTCAAGAAACTGAAAGAGATTCTGCAGTTCCACTGGGAGAAAGTGTCTTCTCCTTTTGCTTCTTTGAGTCTTTTCCATGGTGCTTTCTCCATGTGTCCACTCTGGAATATAGTTCTCATATATGGTTCCCTGATAGCTCTGTTTGGCATGGGGGAGAGACCCCATCCAGTTGTGTTTCTACTTAGAACAAGCCATCCTTCCCCTTTAAGGGCTAGGTCATTTCTTTCTGGCATAGGGGTAGGGACACACCAACTTTTTTGGTGGGGGGGGGACAAATCATTGAGATGCAAAATAGCTTTGTTCTGCCTTCATGGATGAGCACCAGGATTTAAAATAGATTGCACCGAAGATAAGAACATTTTAAGCACAGACAGGAGTGCCCTGAATGTCACAGTGTGGATATAGGCATGTGAGTGGCCTCCCCCATCCATCTGCCTGTCCAACTCCTGTTTGCTCACTCTGGTCACTTGTTTCCTGGGGTATTTCTCAATTTTATTCCTCTGCTATCTGCTATGCTCTGTTGGGAGTTCACAAACAGGCTCTCCTAGTATCAAATATACAGTTTGGTCTTCAGACATCAGCTTACCTGCAGTCTCTCAGCTTTGAGCTGCAGGCAGTATATATCTATATCTACACATATGCATCTGTCACAAATGGTAGAACAGCACAACAGCTCAGATAATGAGGGAAATGCATATATTTCCAAGAATCAAGATTGTATTTTACATGGAAGCTGTACATCTTTCCAAGAAAAGAGATACCAGGAATATTTTTATTATTGTGTTGCCAGGCATCATGTATCCCCCTAATGTGTGTTTAGATACTAGTTCATGTAATGATAGGGGGTTTTCATTTAGTCATTTCTACTAATAAAGAAAAGAAAGCCTTGTCAAAAATGCAAAACAAGCAAATTCCCACCTTGGTTTGGCCTTTCAAATGCCAAACATCCTACGTATTTGTGTTTCTCTGATCATGTTCCACAGAAAAGTCATTAACTATTTCCCAGTATAGTCTACAATGGAAAAAGGAAGAAAAGGAACTTTGGCCCTTTGTACACGACCCCTAAACTCTGCCGCAAATGGCTCCCAGCTCCAGAGCTTAAAATTGTTTCCCCACCAGCTCCGGAGTTTACAGATAATTAAGTGTGACCACGCCCACCTAAGCGCGTCCCAGCGCACTTTTCAGGTACCTGCTCTCTGGAGGTGAAAATTCCTGATGCGGATATAACGTAGTGACTGCCCGGCTCTCCTTGCTTCCGTTTGTTCTTTTTTTGCTCCTCGCCCCTTTAAGAGATCTGAATGTAGTGCCTGGACGACAGAACGGAGGTGAGCGGCATTCTTTTCTTCCTTTTTTTCTCCCTCCCCTCACGCAGCCAGCAGCCAGGAGTGCGGAGGGGGTGGGAACGCAGGAACAGCGACAAACCCCTAAGATCTCTGGTCCGAATTTAAGTGGCCAGCGGATCTTAGGGGTCGTGTGAAAAGGCCCAGAGAGAAAAACAGATTTTAAAAGAGGTGGAAACAAAAGTTTGGGGAGGGAATCATGAATGGCAAAGTAACTGGAGGTTGGAGAAAATAATGTAGAAAACAATTGTGTAGGGAAATAATATAAGATCAAGTCCTGCAAATGTGGAAGGAATGGGAGCCCCCTTCCCTGCTTTTTAAGTACATGCTATTTACCAGACTCCATTTTAAAACACCAGCAGAATTGAGCACTTGGAATGTTGTGCCATAGGCTATTGATTGTTAGAAGAAATTGTTTCTCTTTATACTTTCTAAAAACTATATGTTTAATACACGGGCTCTGCACCTAATGGAGATTTGTGCAGTTAAACTGCTCAATCACATACTTTACATTAAACAGGAAAAAGAAGAAAATCTCTCCTCAAAATAAGAAAAGTGTTATATCAGTTGTTCTGCTGTAAATAAATTTCAAATGAGAGGCAGAGGTGTGCTTTCCCCTCCTGTACTTTGTGAGTTTGAGAGGAGTTTGGAGAGTCTTTTGTAAAAAAAAAAAATGCAATGCCAATCTCACAGAATGAAAAGGAATGAATCATTGAATCATATAATCATGATTTGCTGCTATGAGGATTAGGTGGGATTAAAAGGCATTCATTCCTGTTTCATGTTCCTGCTGATGGTCCAAACCCAATCTACTGTTTTATTGTTGCCTCATGTACAGGGCTCACTATAATCCATGATTTTCTGCCTGCAGGGCTGCAGGGACTGTACTGTAATACCAATTCATATAGTTTATAGTTTAGGGTTAGTGTATTTTAATAATATAATTTGTGTATGTCTGTGGAGATTCTCAGTCATCCAAGTGAGGTTATCTGGAAGTTGAATCATGGCAGTTTGACTTCTTTTCTTGTGGGATCAAAACATTTCACTGCTCACAAATGCCCTTCCAATATTTCCCCAGACAAATCAGAACTAGACATGGGCATTTTCTTTTGGAAATGGTGCAGTTTTGAAATGAAACACAGGAGCGCAGCTGGCATTCGGAACTAGACCAACCCTCCAGAATGAAGTCAGCCAATCCCTTACCTTGCTTTGGGGTCAAACAAGGCTAAACTCCAAAGAGGAAGAAGTCTCCAATTTTATCTTTCCTTCTCCCTGGCACTGGCTAATCAGAAACTGTGCAGGGAAATGCATCATCTTGCCTCACAGTCTGATTGGCTAGCACCATGAAGAAGGAAAGGTGATGTCAGAGGCTTCTTCCTCAGAGTTTAACCCTGTGTGACCCCAGAGCAAGGTAAGGGATTGGCTGATTTCATTCTGGAGGGTTGGTCCGGCTCTGAACGCCACCTGGGCTCTCGCATTTCATTTCGGAACTAGATCACTTTCAAAACAAAATGCCCATCTCTAATCAGAACCACTTCTCCCGTTCACCAGGAAGGCTACTGCTAATGACCAATACTTAATGGTTACTGGGAAGGTGTGTCTTTCACACACCTCAGGCTATTGTACACCTAATGAGCTTATTCTGACCAGGGTGGGGTGAAACTATGGTGAACTATAAATTCAAAGCCTCCCACCAAATTTTCTCAGACTGAAGAAGCTGCTTGGATGAGTAGTGAAAAATGTCAGTCCCACAAGAAAAGAATTCTGGTTGTCATGACTCAACTCCCATACAGTATGTGTATGTTTTAGCAATATAATTTTCTGTGTATGTTTTATAGAACATCTTGGGCCATTACTTATGAAGGAAACATGCAAGTGATTAATAAAAAGCATATTTTAAAAATTGGAACAATTGCTTTTTTGGACTACATCTCCCTGACTCCTCCAGCCAGCATAGCTAATGACCATGGAGTTCTGAGAGCAGTAACCAAAATGATACTTTCCAAACTCTAATTAACAAAACAGCCTTATGCTTTATTCTATCTAATAAAATGACTCTGAGCAGGCATGGAAACAGAATCTGTGAATAATGCAGGGAGCTGAGGGCCAGAATAGTTCGCTTTTCGGTTTTTCAGCAAGGGAAAAGATGAGCAGAAATTGCTGGGAAGGTCTGATGAAGGCCAACAGTATGGTGCAACAGAATTTGCATAAGATGAAGAAGTGCAAGGATGAGAGCTACTTAGCCTACAAGGGCAAACAGTTAGGAGGTGGCATGTCCGAGACATCCTGGCTGATCAAAGGTTTGCCGCAAAAACAGATTGAGTCTTCCTTTCCTCCTCGCCTTCCACACTACAAAAAGGAGCCACGCACTGAATTTAAAGGGCAGCAGGTTGCGAACCAATAAAACAAGAAATAATTCTGTGTGCAGCATAGCATTAACCTCTCCAATCCATTGCCCTAAGAGGTCATTCTAGCAAAAACTGGAACTGGGGATTTTTAAGAGGGCTAGCTAATTTTCTGTGTTTCGTAATAATATGCTGGACTAGAGCGGAAGCAATAAGTATAATGAGTGCAATAAAAAAGCCAGGTCATAAACTGATTGCCTTTGAAGTTAAGTGATGCACTGCCCTCTGGACCTCCTGCGTGCCTGTGTCCGTGCTGCTCCTGGCACTTTGGAAAGCACTCTTTTCATCAAGGCCCCTCCATCCAGTCCCTTCCCCAAGCCTAATCTTTTGCTGAAGCCATTGGGAGTTGGGTTGTTGATTTCAATGGAGTCAGAATTCCACCCTAAGAGGATTAAAGTGTTATCCCTTCAGCTCAGAAACAAGAGCTTATATTAGTTACTATTTTAGCAAAGCTGTTCAGGCTCTGTGAGTCAGGCACAAGTCAATCAGCGGCAGGAGCTCCAAAGCTACAGCTTTTGGAAAATGTATCTTTGAAGGAGTAAATGTTCAGAGTAAAACAAAATAAGGCAGCCTTTTGTAAGTGGCAGTGTTCTGGCAGATAAGTCAACAGAAATCCGGATCCTATTGGTTAAGGATTTGTAAATGTTCCAAGACCATCACCTCAGCAAAACAGAAGGCAAAACGTTCCAGGAAAACAGCATTGTTAGTCTATGGTTTGTTGCAGTGCAGTCAACAAACCGTCTGCAGGACAAACGCATTCTCATTAGTATATAAGACTTGCTAGTCTCTAAGATACTACAAGGCTCAGTTGATTTTTACTGCAACAGCGAGCAAACGTTGCTATGACAGCCATAAGAAAGAATCCCATATCCATCTTAGAGAAATAGGATTCTTAGGCCAATAAATGCATTTATGTGGTTTTGAGATTGCCAAATCTCATTAGATCAGATGTTCTATTGCTATTTTTCCCCATTATCTTCCAGTTATAAAAATACTGCCCTAATGTGATTTTGCAGCCTTCACTCTCAACATGGGTACTCCACAGGGCTGTGTGCTGAGCCCACTACTGTTTAGTATTTACACCTCTGACTGCACTCATACTCATCCTGAAAATAAAATCATCAAGTTTGCCAATGACACAACAGTAGTGGGACTCATCTCTGGTGGAGACGAGTCAGCCTACTGAGAGGAGGTGCATCGGCTGCTACAGTGGTGCAGAACCAACAATCTGATAATAAATATCAACAAGACCAAAGAACTTATAGTGGACTATCGAAAAAAGAAATCAGACACTCAGCCCCTGATTATTGATGGAGTTTGTGTAGAGCGGGTGACGGACAGTAGGTTCTTAGGAGTTATTCTACAGGAGGATTTGACCTGGAGTGCCAACACTGAAGCACTGGTTAAGAAGGCCAAACAGAGATTATATATTCTGAGACTTCTCAGGAGGGAACAACTGTCTAAGAAACTGTTGGTAACCTTCTACCGGGGCTTTATACAAAGCACTATTACTTACTGCCTCTGTGTCTGGTTCGCCAGTTGCACAGTGGCAGATAGAAGGGCACTCCAGAGGGTCATAAACACTGCTGAGAAGATAGTGGGCTGTCCTCTTCCTCCTTTGGAAGAATTATACAACTCCAGATGCTCAAGGAACACATCTAGAATTTTGAGAGACCCTTCACATCCTGGCCACCAGTTTTTTGAACTGTTGCCGTCAGGCAGCAGATACAGGACTCTTAGGTCAAGGACAAATAGACTAAAGAACAGTTTTTATCACAGAGCGGTATCCAAGTT
Organism: Phrynocephalus forsythii; assembly: GCA_029282475.1. Taxonomy (NCBI): domain Eukaryota; kingdom Metazoa; phylum Chordata; class Lepidosauria; order Squamata; family Agamidae; genus Phrynocephalus; species Phrynocephalus forsythii. Next base: position 77,721,756 of record JAPFRF010000006.1, on the reverse strand, counting down.
AAATGTGACAGTTTTAGCACCATCTTAATCAGTTTTTAAGTAGTGTTTTAAATTTTGTAAGCAATTTTAAGAGTTTTTAATATTTTGTAGCGTGTTTTATGTGTTTTGTATGTTTAGAGTCTGTAGTGGAACAGCACTCTAATTTCGTTGTGCATATCTTGTGTATGCATGACAATAAAACTTCTATTCTTCTATTCTATTCTATTCTATTCTATTCTATTCTATCTGTGGCCTTCCGCCTGAATGCCCATGAACTACTGCTTCCCTCACCTCCAGCCAGCATGGCTATGTGCTAGCTAGTATGAGAAGAAGAAAATCCAGCTCTGTTCAGCAGAGGCTGATAATGGGCCAGGAAACTCAATTATCTTTCCATCTAGAAATGCATCCAGATGAGCCAGGGTGTGATGAGTATCATTAAAAGGCATTGGATATTTGCTCCCCATTCTAACTACTTTATCAGAAATCTATTATGCACATTACCATTTTTTTTTATTTTCAGAGCCACTAAGGTGATCCACCCTCCCCCTTCATCTTCTTCCTTCTGACCGAGAGAGTTACAATCTATTTTTATACAATAAATTGCTATAAATTAAGTTAGGTGCAGCATAAACAGAGGTAATAGATCCCTGTCTCTATAGTAGCAGCTGAGGGTGTTATGCAAATGCAAGATGTCAAGTCTATTTTTGAGTTTATTCTTATGCTGATGAGTCTCCGTTAATATCGCTGCTCTCCCCTTCTTCACTTTCTTTCCTCTTTTCATTTCAAATCTCAGCAATAGAGAATTTCTATCTTGCCGGGTTCCTCTTCATGATGAAGCTGGATATAGCCCGGAGGCCAGACAATGTGCCATATTAAGCAAGCTTATTTATTTTAATAGTAAAGCTTTGCTTGGTTAAAGAGAATCAAAATCTGATGGTGCTTAGTGCATTTAAACCAATAAGCGTCTGATAATATAATTTCCTAGCTGCCTACATGTCCTAAGCACATCTGATCTAGACAGATTTCAGGAGCTAAGCAGAGTCAGCCCTGGTTAGTATTTGGATGGGAGACCACCAGGGAATACCAGATGCTGTAGGTGCTTGGAGTAGGAACTGGCAAACCACTCCAGTATTCCTGCCAAGAAAACTCCATGGACGTGGAGTCACGAAGAGTCAGTCATGACTATAATGACACCACACACACACAAAATCTAATTTCCTAGAGATGTGCAATGATAAGAAAACCTGTGCACCGGTTACTAGAAAAACTACAAAGTTATTTCAGAGTTATGAATATACAAAAGTTGGGTCAAGGTGGGATGGGAGGGAAGGAATTGCATTAGCTGTATGGAGGGTTTCAATTATTCAGAAAAGCCTGCTAACTGGAGACAGGTAAATCCCATGTTAGTCTTACCCAGAAGAAATCTATTGAAATGAATAGGACTTATTCATCACAGTGAACAGTCCTTTGTAGTACAGAACAATCAACTTCATACCTATGTAAGTGTATTCCAGAGTTTCCCACCATATGTGTTGTGGTGTTCTTGGGTGCTGAGAAACGTGCCAAGGGACACTCCAGAATCCTCTCATCCTTCCGCTTTCTCCCCCCTGCAAAGTATTGTATAGCACTTACTTGCAGATTCTCTGGTGTCTGAGCATAGTGCAGAGAGGGAAACCCGGGCCACTGTGTTCCATGCACTTCTGTTCACAAGAGAGTCTTCTCTGCCCCTTCCACCTCAAACAATTCAGCTCTTCCATTTTCCCAGAAGCTGCTTCTCTTGGAGAAGTCAGACCATGAATTTCCATTAAGACATATGTATATAGCATAGGTTTTGGGTCCGTCTAGTGGCCAGGTCTGCTAATACACTTTGGGAAGGTGTATTCATGTTTTTATTCATTTAGTTTTATTTGTTCAGGCAGTGGATATAAGTGAAGTCATGGGCACTGATCCTGCCGATACAGCAGTCCTCCACTGGGGAACTGTGGCCAGTGATCAGTAAGTCAAGAGAAGCACAAGTCAAAAAAAGTTTGGGAGCCACTGAATATTTACCATGAAATACTTTGTGCTACAGTATTTCCCCCAAATGCCGTTGAGACGGCCTGCTACTGGGCAAAGGTGATCTGGTATATTGGTTAAATGCCCTGTGGTGCTTCTGACATAACGAAGGTTCACAGCGAATTGAAGTTTGTTTATTTCAACTTTTATTTCCTCCAATAGTGCCCAGCCTTGGGTAACCCAATTCTGAGTTCTTCAGAGCAAATGAATTTGATCAAACTTAAGTCTCATTTGCCTAGCTGTGCTGGATTGCTTCCTGTACTTGCTAGCTGTCACTGCCTCACCAGTTTTCCTCTATGCAGAAGCAGGAGCTGTTTCAAACACCTGACATGTTTTTGAGCACTTCAAGTTGTTCGTTGGAAGACTAAGAACACATCCTCCATTGGGATGGCTTGAGTCCAAACATCACTGTGGCACAGCCATGCATGCCTCTGGTGCCTCTCCACAGGGGTTTTTCACCACTGCACACCCATTATGACCATTTTTCTTCCAGATGCAACAGAATCTGAAGATGATGGGAATTGCTGGCTCACATACATGCATATTCATGGAAGAGAGCCCCATTCAGCCCTACCTCCTTGGGTAATATAAATATGATTTGTGCAATATGTATTGGATTCCAGTTCATAAAAATCCAGTTGCCTGTGCTGTGAGAGTTGTACAAATGAAGTAACACTATCAGATCTGGACCTCTGTTTAGATCTCTGTGAACAGACTTTCCTATTTTGAGAACTACATCCAGCATAACAATATCTGATCCATGGACATCAACACAAACCTACTGCAACTTCTGCAAACCATGTCCTTTTCAGTGTTAGGGTAATTTTTATCAAACATTTGATTGTCTTCATTTAGGATTCCATTGAGACCATGGTTTGCTTGACTAATACAAATGGTAATAGGTCTGGAAGCCAAGCCCTTTGAAAAACTGTTGAAGGAGCTGGGTAGGTTTAGCCTTGAGAAAGGCAAATTGAGAGTTGGGGTGGTGCACATCTTCAAATACGTGCTAGGATGTTATATAGAAGACACAGCAAACATGTTTTCTGATGGCCAAGGGCAAAATACAAACCAATGGATTCAAATAACATAAAGGAGATTTCAATTAAACACTGAGACCTTCCTAAAGATAAGAGCTGTTGAACAGTGGAATGGCCTGCCTAGAAGTCTAACAGACTTTTCATCATTTGATGATTTTTTTTTAAAGACAAGTGAATAGCAATCTATCAGGGTTGGTCCTCCAGTGGATTTCCTGCATCAGCAGGGGCCGGACTAAATGACCCCATGATGCTTTCCATCTCTACAGTTGAAGGATTTTGTAACATTTAACTCTAGAATTAGTAAAGCAAACCTACAAAGATTGTGCCATCACCAAATGATATATCTGTACATTATGAATATGCTTATTTTGTACACATTTGAGGCATTTTGACTGGAGGTGGGTGGAAGTAGGGGTCTCAAAGTCACCATATTCTCCACTCCTGTATGAGTATGTGTAATATATATACATTTGATGGCTTAGAATTATACTGACTCTGATGAAGTGGGTTTTTTAAAATACTTTCCTAAGTGCCACTAAACCCTCAGTTTACAAGTACCTTGGTTTACGGGTATTTACAAAACCCTCCATGGCTTGGCCCCTGCTTATCTGGCGGAGCATCTCCCTCGACAATTAGATCCGGCCCGACCCACCCGATCTTCTTTGGCCCTCTCGCTGCGGACCGTCACTCCGAGGGAGGCCCGCAAAACGAGCACTCGCGGACGGGCCTTCTCGGTAGTGGCGCCAACCCTCTGGAACAAGCTTCCGAGCGAGTTACAGCAGGCACCGTAGTTGGCGTTGTTCAAGAAAAACTTAAAGACTCTTCTTTTTCGGGACGCCTTCGGCAATGCCTAGGGATTCAGTTCTTTTTTTTTTTTCCTGTGCCATGGCCTGCTTATCTGATCTTGGATATTACTGTTTTAGCTGTTTTATCTGTTTTATCTTCCTTTGTTGTAAACCGCCCTGAGTCCCCTATGTGGGAAATAGGCGCGGTATATAAGTGTGAAAATAAATAAAAAATAAATAAATAAATAAATAAATAAAATCTTTGATATTTTTGCATTGATCAACAAGCAATGTCTTGATATACGAGCATCAGGGTCAGTGGCAGCTGACCGCTAGGTTGGGCAGTCAGCTTCTGGACTCTACGGCCCCAGGATTGAAGCTGCCCCAGGACCCGCCGCTCGCCCCCTCACTGTGTCGGGTCCACTGGCTTTTCACCTGCCAAGCCATGGGCACACTCCCCAACACCAGCTTTTCTCCTCTGGCACTGGGCACCCTGGAAAAACTGGACTTGAATGGCAAAAAGCCAACCCCACCAAAGTGGTGCAAAGGCTTTCCCCCCACTTTGGTGGGGTTGGCTTTTGGACACCTGCCCCAATACCACCTTTTCCCTGCTGGGCACCCGGTAGGAGCTGGACATGGATCTGAAAGTCTCCAGCCCTTGCCGCAGGTCCTGGCTGCTGCAGCTGCTGGCACTCCCAGCCAAACCAAATTTCTCCACAGGAAATAATGGACGCTGGATGCCCAAAACAAATCATCTAAAGTTTCCATTATATCCTATGGGAAAAATTGCTTTGATTTACGAGTGTTTTGGTTTACAAGCATGCTTCCGGAATGGATTATGTTCATAAACCTGTCAGATATCAGTGAGGGAAAATATGTCATATTAGACAGAATAGGTTTGTCTACATATGTTTTATAAGTATATTTAATTGATTTGTAAAATGGAGTCCAGCATGTAATACTCAGTCATTGTAACCCAGGTGTACAAGATAGACAAGATGAGTAAAGCTGATGTGAGATAGATGCAATAGCATGATGTAGCCAGTTTTCTGATTGGTTAGCAAGAGTATAAAAGAGCTCCAGAAATCAGTAGTCTTTGGACCTTTGGTGAGAAGGTATCCATGTTGCCATGCTTTATGTCTGTACTATGTTATGCTAAAAGGTTGTCTCTATGTACTTTGTGAAATGTTGATGAAAATATGTTATGTTTGTAGCTGCTTTTAAGAAACTCTGCCTGTTTCATGTACATTTTGTCTCCCTGAGTCTTAACTTCCGCTGGCATAATAAATTGCCAAACTCTGTCAAAAAAACAAGGACCACTGTATAACTGTTTTGTCTTCAAGGAACTCCATGATCGGATCATTTTTTGGTTTTCCTGTGATTGATGAGCACAGACAAGCCTCTTAGGATTAGTATCACTCATTTTTCTGAACCTCAAACCATCCTGAAGATTTACATCCTGAATTATTGAAAGGCTGGGTATTTCCAAGAAATGGGGCAGATATGAACCAACAAAGGTCCAGTTGGGCTATTATGTAAATTATAGTCTAGATCAAGACTGAGTTCTTGGCATCAAGGTAGAACAAAATTCTGTGCCTCTCAAAGTAAGTGCTCCAATTTCCAAGTATCCAGAAGCTACTTAAAGAAAGCAATTGAGAATGAAAGACCAATATCATATATTTGTTTTAAAAAGAAAAGTCTCTTCTATAAGGCTTGTTCATGTTTAATGCAAACTCTCAAGCTTAATGCAGACTTCCAGGGTTTGGAAGCCTGTTCAAGTCTTGCTGTGATTATATGTTAGGGAACTGTGGCAGGAAAGAAAACTGCTTACTTGCATTTGGTGATTTTAATGAGAATTGCAGAGGAAGAGCTAAAGGGAAAGAAACCTTAGCTAATAGCACCACCAAGGGGCCATTCAAATATGAATCAAATGTATTTAGTTCACTCCTCTTCTCCAGTGAGAAATTCCAGGGTTGCAGCACTTGCTCAAGTTTGCTTTCTTTGGGAAGAGGGTTGTCCAAAATGTGGGGATTTTATAATATAGGAGTTTATTTCCACATATCCAGGTCGACCGCAGAGCTTAAACATTGCAACAGCCAACTAGAGTTCACTCTGTAGCAGATTCAGAACTGGGGAGAATGGAAGAAAGATTTTATGCCATGGGTAACATGTTGCAGAGCACAGTTCTCTGTTCCAAGGCAATAACTGATAGAAGGCCTGGTCCAATTTAAATCCTGTTTAAGCCATGAGAATTAAATGGAAGCAGAGCAAAGGCCTTTGAGATATCAACCACAGTTAACAGATGGAGCATGAAGATACTTAATCACAATCATCTCTGCTATGGAATAATGTATTTCTACATAAATTATGTTTAGATGTGCTTCTGCACATGGAAATTAGCACACAGAATGTCCTCTGGATCTTGTTGGAACTGCAACACAGATCAGTCCAGAAACTGGAGTGGGGTGATGGGAGTTCCACCAGTCAACTACCCGCTTTGGATCTAATGCCATTTGGATCCTAACTCCTGTCACTCCACACCCATTGTCTCCTATGGTAGACAACTCACCTAGTCACTCGCTGTTCCTTTATTAAGTAATGGTATTCTTTTTTTGAATCATGAATCTTTTTCAAAGTTATTATTTTCAACATCAAACAACCTTACGTAGGTTATCAGAAAGCCCACTGACAAGATACAAGATGGGCAAGCACAAGCCTCTAATCCAGTGGTTCCCAACCTGGGGGGTTGGGACCCCTTTGGGGGTCGAATGACCATTTCACAGGGGTCGCCATGAGCCAATGAAGAAAAAAGCACTAATGGCCTGGGTCTGGAGGAGAAGGGGGGAAGAGTGAGTTACAGCTTGATAGGTTGGAGGGGATGTCAGTCAATGGCACCGGAGGCTGCGATTGGCTGAGGGTGCCTGTAGAGGGAAGTTCTCTATGGTACCTGCGGCAGTGGCCTGCCAAAGGGCCCTTGTGGCCTCTCCCAGGCAAGGGGTCACCACAACATGAGGAACTGTATTAAAGGGTCGCAGCATTAGGAAGGTTGGGAACCACTGCTCTAATGGAATCCCCTACCCTACAATATCCATGTGACACTCTTCACATTTTTAAACAATGCTTAAACTCCCAAATGTGGTACTGTGGATGGGCACTTTAAATGAAAACATGACCTTTCTTATTTCCTAAACCAGAATGTTTATTATTCTATCATATAAAATGTTTTGATTGGCTGATTGAGTGCTTGAAATCCCATTGTAACATGAAGTTACATCTGCAGAACTGCACAAGTCACCCTTAGTCCACATCACATAATTTGAGAGTGCAACTCATAGCATGATTGACACCATAATTATTGTGCAGGATAACACTGGGAGTATTTGTGAATATCACTTTCATTTTAGTGTGAATATCTATATAACTTGGGTTATTTTGAGTTATGTATGCATAGTTGCATAAAAGGATTTTAGCCAGTGTGGTCTATATTTTAATTATACTTTTTTTAAAAAAAGTACTACACTCTATATTATACTGCAGCTTTACCCTGTAGAGTACTAAGTACTATCAGTTCCAGTGTACTGAATGGAATCATGGAGATTTAACAGGAAAGTATAAAAATATTAGAAATGTGGATTTATTGCAGGATGCTAAAAATGAATTAAAATGTTCACCAGCAAAGTATTACTAAAGCAAATGAATAAAGATCAAAGAGTCACAAAGCATATAAAATGCAGAAAGCTGAAATACTTCACTCATGTAATAAAGAGATAAAAGCATGGATTGTTACCGGTGATAATACACTGTAAAATAAATGAGGAATGGCGGAAGAATGTATTGTCTGAAGAACATGAGACTTTAGTTTGGATGAAACATAAATTCATTGTTACAATCTGTTCCAATCCAAGTCAGGATTAATTATTATATGCAACCTGCAGTAGGCAGAAACAGTAGGATCAACAATTGTTGTTCAGAGAGGAGTGGAGGTGTGTGCGCGCGCTTTAGAGGGAAACTTGACTGGAATCACTATTTAATGTTTAGAGTATAGACAGAATGTCCCATAGAATTTGAGGCTGGATTCCAAGTTCCAACTTTCAGCTAGTATAGTGTAATGTCAAGGGTTCACAGGTGTCACAGTGTAATGACACCCGAAAAACCACACATTGCCCAGGACTGTGGAGGACATAGATTTCTTAAGATATGGATCACAAGAGGTGCGAGCTGGAGGGTCAATCTCTTTTTTTTATTTTTAAGGGTGAAAATACATTTTACTATGAAGCCAAAATGACAATTTTATGTAGTTTGTCTTGTTATTACTATTTCAGCCATAACAGAATGGGACATCTTTTCTTATTTCTGCACCATCCTCCTGAGACATGGTTCTTGAGCTCAGTCACCTTGCCTGTGTAATTTATCTCTAATTTTCAATATGAACATAGCTAGACTTCATGTGAACAATGCATTCAAATTCATTTTCATTTCTCATTTGAATAAAAGCATGCTAACAGCTGTTTGTTCTGTTAATTTTACAACAGTAGTCTATGGGGGTGTTTGAGCATTGATAATTTGCAAAGCTATTAGTCATCATCATCTTTTCTTCAAGCTTCTCCAGCTACAAACAATAAGAGAATAGAAAATGAATAACTCCAAGGCAAGCTAGAAACAACAAATTTAGTCTCAGAGGAAGGGCACACTTCAGATTTCCTTATTTGTCCATTCTTTTCTTCAGGAAGCAAAAGCAGCACACAAGCAGAGCAAGAGGGAATGTCAGATATACCCAAACGAGCATATATGTTGTTACCAACAGTCACCTAAAGCCAATGTAATATCTGTAGCAACAAAAATATTGGATCCATGTAACAATTCAAAGTGTTAATGCTTACATATAAAGCCCTAAACAGCTCAGGACCAGGATACCTAAAGGACCGCCTTCTTCCATATGAGCCTGCCCGTACTTTAAGATCAGGCCAGGAGGCCCTGCTGAAGGTGCCATCCCTCAAAGAGATAAGGGGGTGGCATGTTGAAGCAGGGCCTTCTTGGCGGTTGCCCCCAACTCTGGAATGCCCTCCCTACGGAGATGCGCCTGGCGCCAACACTTTTGGCTTTTCGGCGCCAGGCAAAGACCTTCCTGTTTGGCCAACATTTTAAGTATATTACTTAGTTGGACACATGAGCAGCAGAGTTGTATAATCTATAATTGGTATGGTATGTTGTTTTAATTGTATTGTATTTTATAGTTTTAATAATTTTATTGTTTTTAATACTTGTTGTATGCTGCCCAGAGACCTCTTGGTAGTGGGGCGGCTAAAAAATCTTGTTAATAAATAAATAAAATAAATAATGTAGTGCAATGTTGCCCACCTGAGATGCAAGGCAAAGTGCAACCATAATAAACTAGTAGACCAATTCTACCACGTATTAAATGGGGGGAAAAAAACCACAAGCCATTCCTGATTGACCACAATGAAACCACAACTAGGCTAACTCTCACACCAGAGGCCAATGATGAACCCAATGTATCTAGAAGGTCAGGGGACATCCTCTTAGTTTATGCAACACACATTGACTGGAAAGATTTGATACTGTACTGTGAAGCCTTCTAGACAATTTACAGAATACACAACACCTCAGAAGTATTCACTAGAATGCTCCATTGGGAAAGGGGGGGGGAGAGATCCATGTGGCCATTACAAAATACCAATGCAAGACTAGGCAATACTTTTATAGGCCATTAAATTGTTGTTGTTGTCATCGTTGTTGTCATCGCAAGCTTTTGTGGACAATTATCCACTTCTTCAAAGCATGCACCGAAAGTCCAAATATGACAAAATATGAGGTTTGCCAGATTATTCACAGATGTAAAGTTCTCGACAACTTTAGAATGACTTCCCTATAGAGGTCCACCTGGCATCAACGCTTTTAGCTTTTCGGTGCCAATCCTCGGCTTCAGCCACTTTACAACAGCCTTGCTGGTTCCTGCCTCATCTAAGATGGGTGTGCCTGGCGAAAATCATCTTGCCAAGAATTTTACATCTAAGAATACACCACATCTTTTGTGTGGTCTTTTGGTACATGTATCTGCTTTGAAGAAGTAGATAACATTACACGAAAGCTTGCAATAATTTTTTTTGTTTCATTTTTAGTAGTGGCCAATAAAGGTACTACATATAGTCTAGTCTTGCATTACTAGAAAACTGCAATAGATGTGACAAATTTCTGTTACTGCCACCTCTAAGGAGTGAGCCAGCCCGAACAGTTTCTTTGTCCTGATCCGAGTAGTAGATGAGCTGTGTTTGGTTGAGTTGACTTAAAGCGGTGGTCCCCAACCCCCGGTCCGCGGACCGGTGCCGGTCCGTGGACCGGTCGGCACCGGGCCGCCTGGGGAGGCCGGGGAGGCTCCTCCCTTTTCCTCCGCCGCCCTCCTCCTCCTCCTCTTCTCTCCCGCGGGCGGCCGGTGGAGGAGGAAGGCTGGAGGAGCGCAGGAGGAACTGCCGCCGCCGCCGCCGCTCCGCTGGGAGAGGGAGAAGGAAGGAAGGAGCGGCCGCTCCCGCCCCCTGCCCCCACACACAGAGAGAGAGAGAGGCCGGGCCCCCAGCCCCCCCACCGGAGTATGCCGGTGAAGACGGGAACGGTGAATCCCTCTGTGTGTTTTGTGTGTGTGTGTGTGTGTGTCTGCCTGCCGGTGCGACCCTCCCCCGGCCCCCAGCATTGCAGGGTCCCGAGCGCGGTGGGTGCCCGAGGGCGAAAAAGGGATGGGGGGGTGGGACCGTCCCGTCGCAGCCCGTCCCAAGCCCGTCCCGGGGTGCGCGTGGCCGGGCGGCCAGGGCGCTCCGCAGCTGCCTTGCCTGCCTTGCCCACCCGCCTGCCCGCCCCCGACGGGACATGCATGGCGGGAGGTTGTGCTGGGTGGGTTGGGTGGGAAGGAGCGGTGGCAGCGGCGGTTGTAACGTGTGTGTGTGTATGTATGTGTGTGTATGTGCGCGCGCGCGTGGAGGTGGTGGTCCCTCCTTTGAAGCGGAACCGGCCAGCGCAGAGACGCCACCCCCGGCCTCCCTTCCCGCCGCCCGCCCGAAGGCCGCAGCCGGAGGCAAGGCGACGCGGCGGTGGCTCCGGCCCGAGGGCGCCACTGGGACCGCCGAGCCGCCGCTGGCGCTGCCCCAAAGGGCGCCCCGCCGCCGTCTGCGGAGCAGCGGCCCGAACCTGGAGGGCTGCCATGTACAAGAGGAGGAGGCGGGGGCCCGCCCGCCCAGGAGCCCCCATCCCGCCCGTGCATGCTGGGGGGAGCAGCACGCCCGACACCCCCAGCTGGCGGCGCCGCTGCCGCCGCTCCCGTGGCCCCCGCAAGGCACACATGCCAAGCCCCCCCCCCCACACCCTCCCCTGCCCCCTGCCCCCATCTCCCCCCTCTCCACCCCCACCCCCAGCCCCGGGCCACGGAAAAATCATCAAACATTTACTGGTCCGTGGGGACAAAAAGGTTGGGGAGCACTGACTTAAAGGATTCTCAAGTAGCACCTAAAGACCTGATGTTTCACTTATTTTGCCATGGAAAGCTCAGCCCTGCCAGAGCAGTCCACATAAATATCCTTGACAAAGTGGATAGTTAAAAAATGCTCCCAATCCAATAAAATATCTTGAAGCTCAATGGGTAGCAGCCAAGGCAGGAACACTATATTTTTATAGGCATTTAGCAGCTATCCCTCTCGGATGCAGAACTGTTTTATAAGATTGAGATCCCTGAAGTCTTACTTTGTGAGGAGGGGGTTACAGAAGGAAGAAAAATACCGCAACTGGAAAAAGCACTACTTACTACTGGGCAAATGAGTGTAGAACTGGGCTCTTGATGAACCAACAGTTGTGCTGACTTGGTTCAACATCTCCTTTTCCAAGGAGAAAGGTGGGGTAAAAATACTCTAAAATAAAATAATAAATAAATAAATAAAATCTGTGACAGTTAGATGAAATTTAACAAAAGCCATGCATATACTATAGATCAGAGGAAAAGTAGCTGCTGTGGTCCTCTTTTCTAGTTAGCAAGGTCATGGTAATATTACTGCAACTCAAGAGATGGCAAACTTGCAACATAGTGTTTTCCAACTTTAGTAACCCAGGTATTCTTGGACTAGTAACCACAGCTCTAGCATACTACACTGGCATTATTGCTTAGAGCTGATGGGAGCTGGATTCTAACACTATTTGGCAGACTATAACAATCTCACCCCAATAAAGTTGCTTATCCTGTCGCCAAAGGAAAGATTCAGCTTGAACTGTAGCACATTGGGAACTAAGTGCATGAAGGTGATGAAGATAAGTTGACAGCAGAGCTAAAAGGCAGATCAACTCTGGAAAAGTATTTATAAAACAGGCACAGATCGCTCTGAAATCATCTCCTTTAGCGTTTATTTCTTCTGCTTCATCAAGTCTAAGATGGCTAGATGCAAAAGATGCTGCATCTTCCATGCCTATATGCAGAAGAAATTTGTGTAGTTTGCAAAATGAGTATTAAAAGGTGCAAAAGTTCTTATTTTCTTTTGTGTCTGGTCAAAATCAGATGTTGCTTATTGCTGAAGACAAGCAATAATCAATCTTGCCTCTTAACTGTTTTAAGAAAAATAGTTCTAACTCAAAGAGATTTTCAGTTTAAAAAAAAGAAAGAATGGTGGAGATGGAATCAAAGGGAAACATGATAAAACTATGCAATTATTTCAGTTACAGATAAAGTATAAGCTTCTAAGATTCCCTGAAAACACAGTTGTTCAAATCTTGTTTGCATATGTTCTACAGTCTAAGGCTGATGGTATCATTGACCAGAGCAATTTTTTTGGAAATTAAAGACTTTCCTCTCCCACTACGAAGACCCTACAGGTTCTGAGCATTCCCTTTCATTATTGGGAACCCATTGGTGCCAACAGGAGGAGGCAGTCTTTAATTACTGGAAATCACCATTGCTTGCAGCAATTTTCAGTAATTGCAGACTTCACCTCCGGTCCAGCAGCCCACATGAGTTCCTGATGATGAAAGGGATTAACCGGGACCAATAGGGTTTCAGAATGGGAGAAAGATATAATTATTTTTCAGAAAATTGCATTGGCTGGTGACATCAGCCTTACAACAAAGAACTTACACAAACAGGATTTCAGCCAGTGAGCCAGAACCACAAGTGAGTGCTCCTTTACAGACATCTCATTTGGAACTAAACGTTCAGTCTTCATTTTAGACAAAAGGGAAGCACAGACTTGTTCAGTATAGGCAACGTTTCTACTAGGCTGGTTCTACACTGTTATGCCTGTGCCACATACTTGGTAACTTAAATTGATAAACACACAATCAAAATTTCAAAACACTTCTGTAAAAGCAGCGAAACTCAGAAGGAGTATATGATGACTGTAAGCTACATAAAGAGAGCATGTTATCTGCTTTATGTAAATTAATGCAGCTATTTGAACTGCGATTACTAAAATGCATTTCCTTCAAGGAAAGCAGGCATTTCTGAGACTGAAAGGAACATATTTACTTTCACACTCACAGACTAATGTAGCACCTACATCATTTGCTAAAATAACTAAATTTCAAGGGAGATGTATTATGCTTCTCAGAAGTGGATAAAAAACAAAAGGTCTACTTCCTCCATCCTTGTTCACGAATAGTGTATCACCTATTGTGTGTCATGATACAGAGCTCAGAATTGCAAATATTTCTTTATTTATTTGACCTTTATACCCTCCATCTAGTGAATAGCTTGTCTGGGTGGTGTACAGAAAACAACCAAGACAATGGCATAAAGAATAAGGGCATAAAATAAATACATAATACAAACTAGTATCTAATGATAAATTAAAAACAAGACTCATTTAAACTGAAAATATATTAAAACTAACAGCATAACAAAATAACATAATCGAGATGAACAGAAGTTAGAAGCAGAGGTGAGTTTAAGTGCAATAATGGAGACATGCATATCATGGAGCATCAAGTTGGAAAATAACACTCCAGGGCAAACTTGTTTAAATGGCCATGTTTTAAAAGGGCACTTGAAAACTCCCAGTGAAGGGGCCAGGCAGACTTCTGGGGACAGCCAACTTCACAGCTACCAAGAAAGCTCGGTTCCTCATAACAATTCTGAATCTCTGTTGGGTTTGAGACCCTCAGGCACTTTGACTGGGAAGAACAAGTGATACTAGCAGTTATTTGTTGGTCCTAAAAGATTTAGGTCTTTTTTATGTTATCATGAAAGCCCTGAAGTCAATGAAGAAGCAAATTGGCAGCCAGTGCAGCATGGAGGTGATATGATGGCGACATTTTGCATCAGTGAGTAGTCTGGCTGCTGTGTTCTGAAGCAGCTGAAATCTCTGCATTAAGCCCCCAAGGCAGCCCCACAGAGAGAGCACTGCAGGAGACCAATCTAGAGATTAAGAGTGCATGGACTAACGTGGTGAGGGCCCCGATATTCAGAAAGGTGTGCAGTTGGACTATCCTCTGCAGCTGGAAGTGCACAAAGCAGACCACAGATGCCAAGCTGTTTTTTTTTCTGAATGGGCCTAATGCAGGGCTGTCCAACTTTGAACAACCGGCGGCCTACCTGACATTTCAGAATGTCTGCCGCGGTCGATTATTCCGATGGGTGCGTGCAGGCGCATATGCGCGATCGCATACGCGCAATCGCGGGTGCATATGCACCATGTCGTACACGCAATCGCAGGTGCATATGCGTGATCATGCAGACACAATAGCAGGTGCGCGTGCACAAATCTGGAGCTCGGGGTGGGGGATCCATGACCCCCGGGAGGTCTTCCTTTTGCCCGAGTTCGTTACACCCCAAATTCAAAAGGACCAAGGGAAGGCTTGGCCCTTTTGAATTTGGCACCACGTGAGCACCCTCCAGGCTGCTTCTTTGCCCCGCGCAGCCGCCAGGGCGCTTATCTGGCTGGGGAGGGAGGGGGATGGGGGATTTCAGCACTGCCTCCCACCCTCCTGCTGCTTCTCCACCCGGCTCTTGTCCCCTCCCCTCCCCCCAAGATCCATGACGCACATTGCCAGCAGCAGAGCCCAGGCCGCTCACTCGACCGCCAAGGTTCCCCTCGCATGCTGCCCCCGCCACCGCTGCCAGCAAAGGGCGCTGCATGCGCTCTCTCCCCCTCCATCCCTCCTAAGGTCCATGGCGCACGTTGCTGGCGGTGGCAGCAGCGGAGGTCCCTGGGGTTGCACGCGCGCTCGCCCCCCCCCCCCAAGGTCCCCAGCAGCAGCGGAGGTCCATGCGGTGCATGCACATCCACCCCGCCCCTCCACCCCCCCAAGGTCTATGGCACTCGCTGCTGGCGGGCGGCAGCCAAGGTCCCAGCGTTGCACGCACACTTTCCCTGCCCTGTCCCTCCACCCTGCCAAGGTACACGGTGTGTTGCTGGCGGAGGCAGCGGAGCCTCAGCCACCCGCCCACCCACCCACAAAGTGATGGGAAAAAATTCCTCCCCCCCCAAATGGAGGCGGGTCGGGAGGCGGGCAGGGACCTGCCGGGCGACCTCCCAGGGCCCCGCGGTCAACCAGTCACCCGCGGTCGATTGGACAGGCCTGGCCTAATGAATGTCTTTGTGACCCACTATGTTGTACCCAGACTGGCTGCCTTTATAAGTCATAGAAGCTAAAGGAAGGCCTATCCCTGTGGACAACCCTGGATACATTGCGGACTATGCAGAATAATCTACCCTCCTGGTTCTGAGCTTCACTTATCCAGTTAGCAAATTAAAAATTTCCCTGTGGCCTTAATCCTCTCTTGGTAACCTTTGTGGCAGTAAGGCTAGTTTCCATCAGAGCCCATCTCTAATTCCTCTCCAACCTTCTCCCATTCTGCTTCAAGGCCTGAAGATCTTGATAGAAGGAGGGTGCTGGGCAAATTTGGTGGTGGAAGGGGCATTCAAGAGTAATCATGTTCACAGTCTTGATGGTGGCAGTATATCAGCCCTCCACCAGAGTGTCGACAGGAGTCTCAACTAGATCAGTTGGGACACCGCACAAGGTATCTGGAAACCAATAGGATCCAGTAAACTACAAGGGCAGACCATCTTAATCAGTCCTGGCACCCCATGGGGAAGGGACACCACTATGAGGCTGCATTTTATCAGGTGATGATCTGACCATGACAAGGGATCAACACAAGGCTGGTCACCATTGTACCACCCTCTTTGTGTGTGCTGGAAAACACCAGGTCTAGTGTATGCTCACCCACATGTGTGAGGTCATTGACAAATTGGGACACGTCCAACAAATTCATGGATTCCAAGAATTCAAGAAGTGGGCCCATGACCTGAGTCTCTGCATGGACGTTGAGGGTATCCAGGACAAGAAGCTGGGGGGGACCTCAACACCACTCAAGATGAAGGTTGCCAGATCTGGAGGGGAGAGTACTGGGTTGTGGGGAACACAGCACACCTGCACAATCCCAAAACCTTCCCTGGCCCCAAACAACAAGTGTAGAGCTTCCAGTTAGGTGTAATTAATCGTTCATCATTGAGGGATGTTCAATTAGTAAAGAATCAGAGATGAAACTTATGGTGTGACTAGATAAGAAGGTCATCCCAGGTTGGTTCTACATTTCCTATTCTAGTTAAATTACAGTACTGCTATAGTCCACATGGAATGTTTAATTACACTGCACAATTTTGGGAGAAAGTTCACATCAAACTTCAAATCAAACAAGTTCTCAGGGGAATCATAGATAGATCACTCTCTTCTATACTTAATACCATACTCTTCTCCCTCTTTTGTGACAAGTGAAATTGTACTGAAGTCATATAGCAACTTGTAAAGCTGTAGTGCTTATCTGACATTGTAGGAAATTGAAAACCATAATTTCAAAAATTGTTCAGAGAAGAGACAAGAGGTACTCACTAGAAAGCTCCCACTCTATTACTCTTCACTTCCCAAACATTTTAAAAGACACTCCAGAGTCAATAATACTATAGAACACACCCACCATAGTACATTTGGACAGATAGCATTCACAAATGCCCCATTTTAAAGAGCAGTGCAAATGGAATTGTTACAATATAAAACTAGGTGAAAGCAACAAATGCCCTGGGGGGGGGCTGGCTTACTAGTAATTAGCTGTATGCAGTATTGTGTAGTCAATGGAAAATATATCAAATTTAAATGTTCCAACTCTGACATAAGCCATGTAGTAAGCTGCAGTGCATGCATAAAACAAGATAACTGTTTACAAAATATATGGTCCCCAAATTTAAATGTTCCAACTCGGCACCGACATAAGCCATGTAGTAAGGCTGGAGGAGCTGCAGGAACCGCCGCCGCATGCTGGGAAACAAGATAGCGGCCGCTCCCGCCCCTGCCCCCCACACACAGAGAGAGAGAGAGGCCGGGCCCCCAGCCCCCCACCGGAGTATGCCGGTGAAGACGGGAACGGTGAATCCCTCTGTCCGCCTGCCCGCCCCGACGGGGACATGCATGGCGGGAGGTTATTGCGGGTGGGTGGGTTGGGTGGGAAGGAGCGGTGGCAGCGGCGGTTGTAACGTGTGTGTGTGTATGTATGTGTGTGTATGTGCGCGCGCGTGGAGGTGGTGGTCCCTCCTTTGAAGCGGAACCGGCCAGCGCAGAGACGCCACCCCCACGGCCTCCCTCCCCTCCCCCCTCCCGCTCGCCCGCCCGCCGCAGCCGGGAGGCAAGGCGACGCGGCGGTGGCTCCGGCCCGAGGGCGCCACTGGGACCGCCGAGCCGCCGCTGGCGCTGCCCCACCGAGACGGGCGGCGGCGGCTGCAGGGCGCCGAACCTGGAGGGCTGCCATGGCTGCTGCATGATGCCGCGGCCGCCGACAAGAGGAGGAGGCGGGGGCCCGCCCGCCCAGGAGCCCCCATCCCGCCCGTGCATGCTGGGGGAGCGGCACGCCCGACACCCCCAGCTGGCGGCGCCGCTGCCGCCGCTCCCGTGGCCCCCGCAAGGCACACATGCCAAGCCCCCCCCGCCCCCCACACCCTCCCCTGCCCCCCTGCCCCCATCTCCCCCTCTCACCCCCACCCCCACCCCCACGCCACGGAAAAATCATCAAACATTTACTGGTCCGTGGGGACAAAAAGGTTGGGGAGCACTGCATTAACTGATCTTCCTGTTCTACAAGCAGTATGAAGCATCACTGGAACAAAAAAAATGTTGTTAGACAAATGTTTTCAACACTTCAACCTCTTTTAAACATGTGATTCACTTCCCCCCTGTGAATCTGAATACTGAAGAGAACATGTCAGCAATGAGATGCTTTTGTGTTGTTATATTATCACTGCCATCATCATTGTTCTTATTGCAAGGAGATGCAGTTCAGATGCTTTCAGAATTTGCTGTCCATGCTTACTCTATATCAGTCCTTACTACTTCTGAGTATTTATTAATAGACTTTCAATACTGTGCAAGTAAACCAGTTCGAGACTGTTCTGAAAATGTTCTGTCAATAAGACTCTTCTGTGCAGTAATTTTCTATTGAGTAAAATGCACAAGCTTGCAAAAGGGGTAATGACCTAATTGATAAAAAAAAAGTAAGTATTGTTAAACCTTAATCGGATGTGCATTTTAAGTTTGCATTTCAATATCTGTGAGGTTCAGGCAAGCCTGTGGTATCATTAACTCCCCCTTCTAGTAAAGAAACATCAGATGGTGACTCTTGTAAAACAGGTAATGGTTTATTTGCTTGAGCTTTAACTGGTTCTTGTTTTGAACAAAAGTATTCTTCAAGCTGAAGTTTGTCAGTTCCTTATTGTCATTGTCCAATAAAGCCCCAGAACTAGGTAACAACGGTTCAGCATCATACAACAACTCGCCAAACATGGGTGAAGAGGAAGAGGCTTTAACATCTGAAATGCGTTCACTTGCAATAAGATACATCTACAATTTGACTCCCAAACTCGTCAGCCTGGGTTCTTGGCAGGTCTTGGTGGAAAACAGAACTTCCCCGGATTCATCCCAAGAGGGTTTATACATGGTATCATCTCCCGGTCATTGGCTTCTCTTGAACTTAGAAGATCTGAGATGTCTGCTTGGCCATATAAATTCTTACAATATTTTCAATGGTAAACCACCCCTTGAACATCTGACCTCAAAACCCCAATTAAAGGTAAAGGTCCCCCCCCCGCACATGTGTACTAATCGTGTCTAATGTGTACTAATTGTGTCTAACTCTAGGGGTGGTGCTCATCTCCGTTTAACAAAGAATCAGCGCAGAGCTTTTACACTTGCTCAGATAAAAGCTCTGATGTCAGCAATACAAGTAGGAAACTTCCAAAATATTCCCTACTCTCATCTTAAGTGCCTCTGCAGGACAGATAGACTTGAAACACTGGAATATGTATTCCTGCACTGCCCCTTATATGATGGAATTAAGGGAAATTTTATTGCTCCTTATTTAAAGCAATTCCCTGGATGGTCAGAGGCATTTTATACCTGCCTCCTATTGTCAGGGCAAAATATATACACTGTGGAATGTCCTACTTTAAGCATGCTCTCTAACATAACTAAAATTCTGTGTGGCAGCAACAAAGGGAACTATAAATTGGAAACCTCCCACCAACTTTTCTCAGACTGACGAAGCTATTCAGATTAGCAGTGAATGTATTGATACCAAAAGAAACGAAGTCCAGTTGCTCCGACTCAACTTCCAGATAGCCTCACCTGGACAACTGAGAATCTTCACAGACATTCCCAATTATATAAATTGGACCTGGATGCTTTTTAAATTGAGCTTTGTAATTGCACTGCAGCTCCTCGTAATGGCACCACCTACAGAGCAACACGCGGTATTGCAAGCAAAAAAAAAAAAAAAGAATCCGGTCCTCCGAGTAGCGACTTAAATCGCATGTGGCACCGATTTCGCCTATGCGAATTGACAACCAGGGAAATCGCATTCCCCCTTCTCGTGTCGCTATCCAGTGAGGTTCACCACAACGGGGGGGGGGGGGGGAGGGTGCGGGGAAGAGAGACAAGCCACACTCCTGTAACCACTATACCCTCATGCCTCTCCCTTTTACGGCTCAAAATTACAGAAAACTGCCTGAAACGCTTGAGGAAACGAATCCCCGACGCCTTCGATAACAAACAACAAAACGTCCACCTCGCAAAACTCAGCCGAGTTTCCCACAGCCAGGAACACCACTAAAGCGAAACACCCCCCCGAGCCCTCGCCTACCACCACTACCAAACAACACCCACCCTCACCTCAGAAAATGTCGGTTAAGCCTCGGCCCAACCCGGCCTTTTATAGCCTCCTCTCCAACTCGCGCGAGACGGCCGCGTTACGCGACCCTCGCGAGACTGCGGGCCTGAAATCTCGCGGGAGACGGGATCTGCGCCCCAGACGCCCGGGGTGGGTTTTTGTATTTGTTTTCCAATCCCCGCGCGCGCGAGGCTGCTCTCTCGTTCCCCCTCGTCCCCGTTTCCAGCGGCGGTTGCCGCGGTTCGGGCGGTTGCGGGGGGGGAGGGGGCGAGGGCGGCGGGATCGGGAATCGCCTCTGCCGGGATCGCTGCATCTTGTGGCCGGTTGCCTGTGTGGGGTCTTTGATTGTAAGCATATCTGGCCGCAGGAGCTTTTGTCTGCTCGCTTGGGTGCAAAAAGCAAGGTGCTCTCTGGGCTTGGGTCCGCTTGGCGTCCCGTTAACCTGCATCGTTCCTCGCGGAGACCTGTGGCACCAAATAAAGTCCGCTGCAGATTTTTAATAACAAAAACAAACCTGCAGGGAATTCTTGACTGAGAGTTCGCAGGGCTGAAGTTACTGCTTCAACCCTCTCCTGGATAAAATAAAACCGTTTGCTCTTAGAATGAGTTTAAGATCTCTGGCAGTGAAGGTTTGTTGGTATCTTGACCTGTATGTAACATAATTTGCAGGAAGCGATTAAGAAATGACCAAAGGAGATTCCCCATCCTCAAAGCGTGTAGCCTCACAGTTTGGTGCGTTATTGCTGCTTATTCTATATCCAGGAAAGTATGGGTGACTTGGGTTTATTTTTGTAAGCAAATAAATATTTATTTAGGAGCTGATGCTTGAAATTTTATTGTGAGACTCAAATCATTGGGAGATAGAAACCGGCAGCTGTGTAACCGGCAGCTGTGTTTTGGGAGAGTCTGCATGCCTGTCATGCATCAGGTGTCTGTCATTTTACAAAGCAGAATGAATTCTGCATTCCTTATACTCAAACCAAGGAGTATAATCCCTGTTCCTCTGAGGTGATGGAGGCTGGAAATGCTGCAGAGACCCAAGGAAAAGGACTGCTTCTTTTCATCTTCCCTCTCCCTCTTCCTTCCAGTTTTTCTTCCTTTCCCTGTTTTAATTCTGAGAGCTGAATCTGTTGGAGTGTAGGAATTATGCGCCTTTATCTCCATCATTACAAGTTTCCACAAAGATTCTCAATATTCTACATCTTGTGTGACCGATGTACTGAATTCTTTTGTCTGGTCAATCTGTTTTATCCCAGAATGAAATCTACCTCATTTTTGATCATTCTCTCTCTTTGTGTCCACACTCTTTGTGACCTTGCGTTCAAAAGATCTGGGACTTAATCCCATACATTCTTCGAAAGTACTTATAGCAATACATCTACAGAAAAACCTTTTGATTACTCTCCTTATGGAAAAATCTAATGTGGTATTTATGAGTTTGAAAATAATAGAATGGGACAGTTAGCTGATGGCTTCGAGAAACATTCCTCCTCTGCTTTTAATAAATAGAGGCAATTAATACAAATAGCTGTCGTATCTGATTACTGTCTCTGAGCCCTGGAAACTTTAGAGGGTGACATAAATCACCAAGATGACACCCCTTGCCATTCTTCTCCTTCCTACTTTAAAATCTTCACTCAGACCCTTTCTGTAGTATTATTCCACTTTATAGGGGGGTTATTCTCATTCTCTGTTTCTTAGACTTTGTCCTGTAGACGGGAACGGGGGAAGGAGCCCAGACGTGGCAACACATTCCCAAGCCCCTGCAGGACCACCATGGCTTATGATGACTCCAAGAAAAAAGAAGGTAGGATTGTTTCATCCTCTGAGAGGTGTTATGCCCATGAAGTGAGAGGCTAGAGAAGAGAGCCAGTGTCCTGCATGGATTGGGTTTCTGCAGCATTCCACCTCCGTATCCTCAGAAATCTGATAGCACCTTGATCGAAACATGAGTCTCACAAGTGATAATTCGGAGTGCTGGTTAACTGTTGTCCAAACAGCATTTTTATAATCCCATCAAATCTGCAAAATTAGAATCCTGTTTTAGGGGTTACATCCAGTATGCAATGATCCCTAAGCATATAGCTCAGCCTTTTCTGTTCTTGTCATCCTAGAGAACAAAATGAGAGTAGGGCTAACACTTCACCCTTCCTTTAGCAGCACCAAATTCAGAATATTTTCCCAAAGCTTAGGATGGTGTTGTTCTGTGGTGTTGAGATCCCAGTGTTGTTTCGTGTACGTAAATTCTTGCTTGCTTGCTTGCTTGCTTGCTTTTTTGAATCTTGCATTTTCTGTGGCCGTGGTGACTGTTGTGTTGGTGTGAAATCAATTTATTTCCTGATGTAAATGCATTTCCTCCTTTAGACTGCTTAGAGAGTGATCGAGTTGATGGCGTGGGACTAGTAGCAGGCAGAACTCAGCGGGAGAAGAAACGGTCCTATAAGGATCTCCTTCGGGAAGAGGAGGAGATAGCTGCTCAGGTCAGAAAGAATTCAAAGAAACAGCTGAAGGTGAGAGCGTCTGAGATGAGAATGAAGAGACATTTATCAGGACTTAATTGAGAAGGCTGCAACTGTGTCAGGAATATATATTGGAAATCTGTTTCGTATTTCACTCTTAAGAGCAGAGATAAATAATTAGGAACCCTAGTTGTGCATGCTTGTATGGGGGAGGCATGAAGATGACTATCGGCCTGCTATGCATAAGAACATAAGAAGAACCATGCTGGATCAGGCCAAAGGCCCATCTAGTCCAGCTTCCTGTATCTCACAGTGGCCCCACCAAATGTTTCCGGCAGCGCACGAGACTAGATATCTATCTCCTGATACCACTCCCCTGCATCTGGCCCTTGAAGTACCCTGGTTTTAAGTCTGGAGATTACACATCTCCATCATGGTTTGTAACCTGTGATGATAGACTTTTCCTCCAGGAATCTGTCCAATCCCCTTTTGAATGCATCCAGGCCAGATGCCATCACCACATTATCCTGTGGCAGGGAGTTCCACAGACTAACAACACACTGGGTAAAAAAATATTTTCTTTTGTCTGCTCTCACTCTTCCAACCCTCACTTTGACACTAGTTCTGGCGTTTTGTCAGAGGAAGAAGAGCGTCCCTGTGTCCCTCTACACTTTTGGAAATTCATTTGGAGAGTACCATCTTTTGTTTTTCACTAGGGTCTGGTACTCTTTTTTATGGGAGTTCCATCTAGGTATTATGCCACGGAGGTGTAAGTTTATCTTTTGGAGCTGATGTTGATAATACTTCCTGGTACTGCATAAGACGCCCTGTGCTAGAGGTTGGGACTTTGAATCCTCGCTGTGCCTCCTTACCAGGGACTGGGCTTGATGATCCATAGGATTCCTTGCAATTTTGAAATTCCTAGATGAGTGGTTGTAAGAGTAGGAGTAATGTAGGGCAACAGGACTCAGTGGAAGAAATTTCTGATTTACCAAACGTGGGATGATAATGGATTATTTGGTGACATGCCGGAAACTATCCATGTCACTTTCTTATCGTCTTACCTGTTAACATATCTGTTTTTAATTTTCTTTGCTCCACCACTGTGTCTGAAGAAGTGGATTGTAATCCAGGAAAGCTCATAGTAAAATAAATCTGTTACCCTTTATAATGATGATCATCATCATAATCTCACGGGAACATCAAGAAGAAGAGGTGTTAGAAAATGATGGAGTTATGGGATTTCCAAATCCAAACCGATAGACACCTTGAACATAACTCAAAAGACATAGTAGTAACAGAGTGAAGAAATGCCTGGATCATTGACATTTCAGTTCCAGGAGATGTCAGAGTTGAAAATAGAGAATTGGAAAAACTAGCAAAATACAGTAATCTGGCAATTGAAACTTCTCACTTGTGGATGAAACACACAATCATTGGAAGGTGGGAACAATATTTCAAGAAATTTTGCACACGGTTATAAGCAGTTGCAGATCTCAGAGACTTAACAAATACTTGGGTTTTTGATTAAAATTTGTATCGGTTTAATAATAATAATAATAATAATAATAATAATAATAATAATAATAATAATAATAATAATAATAATAATAATAATAATAATAATAAAGCTAAGTCAATTCTGGTGTGTCTTAAAGGTTCTTTAATACCTTTATTTCAGTTTTTCTTTTGAATTTTTTTGTTGTTTTGGATTTTGTCACTTCTGAAAACTTTTGTAACAGAAAATATCGTACTGAACAAAGTGAGAGAATAAGGTTCTGAGGGTTATAGAAAACCTCAGGTGGATTCAAAGTCTTACTATTTTTCAGGTATTTGTGGTCTTTATTAAAATTGTGTCCCACTTTTTATCTAGCAACCAGGATAAGAAATGTAACTTTGCATCTGCTGCTTGTTTCAGAAATGCTATTTCTGAAGTTTCCAAGACCTGCCACTTGAATTAGAAAAATGAATGATTGCTACAAAATCTATTGTGTTGGCTGTGTAGATCATTTTTACAACATTAACAAATTACTATTGTTGTCTTCCTGATTCTGCAGAGAGCCTGAAACATAACGAGGTATGATCTACCTCATTCATTTCCTTGGAATGTTAATACAGACAGCCTTTCCTCAAAGCATTCACTTTGAGCTGAAATTTCTCCTCTTAGTCTAGAGGTGATTATTTGTGTTATGTTTCTATTTTAAAAATAATGATAAACTAATTTAGCTAGGAGAATTTGTTTTCTACTCTTTAAGTGGAGAAATAGTGATTCCTCTTTCTATCAGTTTTCTAACATTCGGACAGGCCCTTGCATTTATGCAGGCATCTTGTGACCTTCCAAAGATTGCTGAACTGCAACTGTACTTTATCTCCCCTTTTGTTTTGCTGACTAAAAGTGATGGCGGTATATAAGTTTACTGTGTTCTCTAACAAACAAACAAAAATGTTGTTACTTTCTTTTACAGGAGAGTGATCTCTTCTTGTTGGGGGCAGAGCCTTACAAAAAGAAAAGGAAGCAGTCCTCCAGTGTGCACGGATATAAAGGTATGCGTGTTGAACAGTCCAGCTAGGGATGTGATGCAGGGTGGCTCTTTCCAGGAACCGATTGCAAGATCTTAAAGCAATAAGTGAGAGACTTCAGTCTTTTGGGTCTGTTGTTATTTTTCCATTAGTCCATAAATCCAAGAGCCAAGTCTTTGAGCAAAATAGCGATTCACAAAGATTGGTGAACATGTAATTAGAATTATAGAACAAAATACTTCTGAACACTCTGCATCCTACGAATTGTTTTATCCTGATTTATCGTTTGCTTGCCTCAACTTGAAACGTCTGCACACAAGTCACATGGCAAGAAATCATGAAATGTGCCGTATGTGGAAGTCCATATTTGGTTACTTCTGCTCATGGATAATGAAACTACACATAATTGCAAGACCAAGTAAATATACTATAAAGTGCATACCACTGTTGGGACCTTCCTAGATATAGAGGAACATTAGAAATATTACAGTTTAATATCTACTCATTGTTGAAAGAAAAGACTTTAGTTGTTTGCTTTTTAATTCCTGTTTTGTTAACCATATGCCAACATATCCTTTAAATATAGATAGCTGCCCCTGTCTGCTTATTTATTTTTTGTAATTATACCTTTGGGTATTTTGTTATTCTGCTCTCAATTGGTCTGTGGCTGCAAAGTTTCTTTGACTGTTTTCCTTTTAAAACAATTGATGGTGTTTTATTTACCTTTTCTTTTCATTCGTGTTACTCTATGAAGACTTTCTCAGGAACAAGGGGATCTGAGACTCCCTATCATAGTGATTCCCAACCTTCCTAATGCCGCGACCCTTTAATACAGTTCCTCATGTTGTGGTGACCCCTTGCCCTGCTTGGGAGAGGCCACAAGGTCCCTTGGCAGGCCACTGCCACAGGTGCCATAGAGAACTTCCCTCTAGTCTACCGGCACCCTCAGCCAATCGCAGCCTCCGGTGCCATTGACTGACATCCCCTCCAACCTATCAAGCTGTAACTCACTCTTTCCCTCCCTTCCCCCTCCTCCAGACCCAAGTTTGTGCCTTTTTCTTCATTGGCTCATGGTGATCCCTGTGTAATGGTCATTCAACCCCCAAAGAGGTCCCGACCCTCAGGTTGGGAACCACTACCCTATAAAATGTATCAATACATAATAATACAATCTGCCAAACTGATATGGCTCAGCAGGTATAAGCTCCAGGAGGACCTAATATTATTTATTTATTTATTTATTTATTTATTTATTTATTTATTTATTTATTTATATATTTATTTATTTATTTATTTAAAAACAAGACATTGCATTTATATATATATATATATACACACACCCACTTGCCACAGGGGAACACACACACACACACACACAAAAACACAAACACAAGACAACACACACACACACACATATATAAAGGTACTAAGCAAGAGGTATAAAACTAACAAAAATATCTCTGGACAAACTCCACTGAAGCTTCCTACTGCCATGAGATGTTAAGTCGCAAAGGGTGGAAAGGTGGAAATGTTTTTGTTGATGATAGACATATTCCTTCATTCAGTCTCCCCCTCCCCAAACTCTTTCAGATCTTTCCTCTTTTGAGCTGTCCTCGGACCCTGCATCCAAGAACAAGAAGAAGCTTGTGTTGACCTCCCCGTCTGCTGACACTGCCATGGATTTACTTAAGGCCATTACCTCCCCTTTGGCGACTGGCTCCAAATCCTCTAAAAAGACATCTGAAAAATCATCTCATTCCTCATTCCAAGCTTCTGGTCATTCAGAGAGCAAGAAGGAGCACCACAAGAAGAAACTGAGTGGGAGCAGCAGTGACTTGTCAGTGGATGATGGCACTGTCCACAAGTCCAAAAAGATGAAACCTCCCCCACTGAACACCGAAATGCTGACTTTGAGGGAACCTGATGGCTTAAAGATGAAACTCATCCTCTCGCCTAAAGAAAAGGGAGGAAGCGCAGGGGAAATGCCCTTGCCGCACGCTCCGGCCGTTAAAAAATCTTCGAAGAAGTCCACACGGGATGAGCAGGGCTCGCACCTTCCAAGTCACGACACGCATGGCCTCTTGAAGTCTGCCCGGAAGAAGCACAAGCCACCACCAGAGGCGCATCCCCCTCCGGCCGCTGAGAACTTCATCCCGGACGCATCCGTTTGCTCGGAAAGCCAAGGCAGTGAGGTGGAGCTTTCAGGCATGGAACCCCAACTAGAATCAGGTTCGTCTTCTGGAGGTGAGCTAGAAGCCGGAGAGCTGGTCATCGATGATTCCTACCGGGAGATAAAGAAGAAGAAGAAATCCAAGAAGAGTAAAAAGAAGAAGGACAAGGAGAAGCACCGGGAAAAGAAGCACTCGAAGTCCAAAAAGAGCTCTGGGCTGTCCTCTTCTTTGGCAGTAGCGGAGGTCACCAACCCCTTGCCAGCCCCGCCAACCGGCACCTCTTTTTCCATTCCTGCTCCTCCACCCCCCTCGCTGCCACCCCCTGTTTTCCACGCAGATAGCCTGGGTGAGAAAAAGAAGAAGAAAGAGGACAAAGAGAAGACTGAGAAATTAGAGAAAGAAAAGGTAAAAAAAAGCAACCACATGGCAAGGTAGTGGCACATTATGATTGCTCTTTTTTATTTATTTTTTATTTTATTTTATTTTATTTTATTTATTTTATTTTATTTTATTTTATTTTGATAGTGGTGGCTTGTTTTTTGCAGCCACAGATCTGAGGAACAGGACTTGTTATTCCAATATTGCTGCTGCTGGAAATAGCCTTTTACCTGTTGTCTTTGTAAAAGGAACTCTAGAATTGAGAACCAGAGATAGATATTTGTATAATTGTCTTCTGAAATGGAAGACAACTGCAGAAATACTTTACCTTTAAGAGATGGTCATTTTTCTCATAATCTGAAAATCAGATTATGAGATTATTTTGTAGCCATCCTTTTGGAAAGGTAGTTAGCTGACACATACCATATAGAAAAGGATTTTAAAATAGTTTGCTACAGACTTCTGATGGAGGGCACCACCAGAAGACACCACATTTTCTGTCTTTATATAAGACAACTCCCACTTTTCCAACCCAAAATTAGAGTTTTGTGCTTCTCTCCTCATCTTTGAGGCAGCCCTCAATTTTTAGTTTTATACAAAATTTTAGTCTTATACACAGAAAATACTCTGTTTATACATTTCTGTGGACACTAGGAAAAAATTAATGCTGGTATATCTTTTACAAAATATTCCCTTTTTTCCCTACCTCTGTTTAGCCAAAGAAGAAAAACATGTCTGCCTACCAAGTATTCTGTAAAGAATATCGTGTAAATATTGTGGCTGAACATCCAGGAATAGGTAAAATGACAGCCTTGTAAGGGCTGAGTTTGCTATTGTTGTTTGTTGTTGTTGTGTTGTCATTTCCATTCTGGGTGCAGTTGCATCAGGAGAGATGACTGACACCCTTTGAGTAATTTAGGTTAATTTAGCAAGGCCTATTTCTTCCTAATTGCCACCACCAGAAACTGACTTCAGTCAAGAGGATTCTTGAAACAGGTTACAAAGTGAAATCCCAGTCCATATTATTGAAATAAGAAAAGCATAGTGCCAGTTCAAAAAAGCATGCATGAAAAGGAAATGATTTATGCAGTTGAACCTAAAAGCTCAGGAAAGCATTAGTGCTTTTAGCTGGTCCTAATTAAGATTCATGCTTGGCACGTGGTAGACCTCCCAACCAAGAGACTCTAACGCCACAACACCACAAAAAGGCATTACTTCAATTTGTTACCTGCTCTGCTATAAAACTAGTCATACTAAGAAAAGGGCCTCTGAGGTTGAACATATATTATATTAGTGGTTTCCAGCTTGGGGGTTGGGACCCCTTTGGGGGTCGAACGGCCATTTCACAGGGGTCACCATGAACCAGTGAAGAAAAAAGCACAAATGGCTTGAGTCTGGAGGAGGAGGGGGGGAAGAGTGAGTTATAACTTGATATGTTAGAGGGGGTGTCAGTCAATGGCACAGAAGGCTGTGATTGGCTGAGGGTAGGGAAGTTCTCTATGCCACCTGCGGCAGGGGCACTGCCAAAGGGGGCTTGTGGCCTCTTCCAAGCAGGGCAAGGGGTCACCACAACATGATGAACTATTAAAGGGTCACAGCATTAGGAAGGTTGAGAACCACTGTGGACAGGCTGGTCTGGGATCAGGTAGTCCTTAAAATACCTACATTTTATGTCTCTAAAGATTAAAACCTTACATTGACTTGTGTTTGGAAAAGGGTTGGTGCTTCCTGGACTTTAAGGCTGGGAAACCAGGTTCCACTCACCTAGAATTTATTGTAATCTACTTCTTGTATTTTAAGCTACCAGCAAGTTTCAGAAGCAGTCACATGCAGAAACACATGGCAGGGCTTATAATGCTTAGGATACTCCAGAAGGAGAGCACAGTTTTTACTGTGAAGAAATGCTTCAAGGCTTCTCACGGCCTTGCCTTTCCCAGTTGTGATTTTAAATGCCTTTCTGAGCCCAGTATAAAGCTAGTATGTGTGTAACCAGGCAATACAGGTGATCTGCATGGCAAGACAGGGTTGCCAGTTTCCACCCATATGACATAATGAATAAAAAGTGGTTATCAAGGCCAAATATGCAGTCCAGTTTGCCACATTTGAAAAATTAAGGGAAGTTAGCAAAAATGGATCGTTGGAGCATTCCTGAGCTTGCCTACTCAGAAGTAAGTATCATTGAGCTCAACGTAGTAGACGCCAGGTAGACATGTCTAGGACTGCTACCTGAAGGTTGGACAATTAAGGGTTGTTTAGGCAGATGATTTTCGTCAGTACTGTACTTGCAATTAATGGAGAGGTTTTCAGAAACCTCTTGATGCAGTTAGTTAAACTGCCGTACTGCAGCTATAACTGTGCTTACGACCTGGGGTTCAATTCCAGGTAGCCGGCTCAAGGCTCACTCAACCTTCCATCCTTCTGAGGTTGGTAAAATGAATACCCAGCTCACTTGTGTGTGTGTGTGTGTGTGTGTGTGTGTGTGTGTGTGTGTGTGTGTGTGTGTGTGTGTGTGTGTGTGTGTGTGTGTGTGTGTGTGTGTGTGTTTGCGTGCGCACAATGTGTAGCCTGAATAAATTGTAAACTCCTAAGAGAGTGCTTTAAGGGCTGTGGGATAGTATATAAGCAGAACACTTTGCTTTTGTTTTCCTTCCAAATTTAATGTTCTGAAAGTCATGGCATTTTGTAGAATTCAGGCGGGCTCTGTCATGTCAGTATAGTTCTCAGGGCGTGGAGAATCAAAATAGAGGTCCCTTCTTCCTTTACCACCATAAGCAAATAGATTTCAGCATCTAGAGATTTTGCCTTTTTGAAAAAAAACCAACTCAGACTTCCCAATCCTTGCTTCACTCCCTTGTTCGTAATACACATTTGCATTATGTTTTTCCTTGTGTCTTCTGGCTTACCATCTACAATTGTTCCTGGATAGAGCATCATGATCTGAAGCTTTACCCGGCACAGAAAGTTGTTGCTAGAAAGTTAAATGGGATCATATTATACTAATATGAAGGATATGTCTCATTTGGCTGATTATTTGATTCTCAACCTACTTCAGGTTTCCACTGCTTATCTAGAAAGTCCCCCAAAATTGAATTCAAGTATCTCAAACTAGACGTTGTCCTCAGATCTGCACCAGGGGTTCTTACACCAATTTTTGTCATTTATTGTATACCACTAGAAAGGAAGGTTGTGTATCTCCTTTATGCGAAACACTCTCCATCTGGAGGTGCAATTGATGCCAAATTTGTAGTCGTTTTAGCTCAAGGTCAAAACATTTCTGTTTGCCCAGGCATTATAAGCTAGCCAGCCCGCTAGTTTTCTATTGCCTTCCATTCTTAGTACAATTTACTAAATACAGTAGGACCCCCATATCTACTGATTCATTATCCACTGATTCAGTTATCCACAGTTGGCAGAGGAAAAAAATTAAATAATTCAGCAGCCACAAAGCAAGCTGTAAAGCAAGCTGTTGTCACAAACAGCAGCTGTAAAGCAAGCTACTGTCAAAACAGCAGTCATAAAGCAAGCTACTGTCAGGAAACAACAGTTTGGGGGTGGACGGGCAGGCGTTCTCTCTTATCCATGGTTTTCATTATCCATGGGAAGGCCTGGAACCAATCCCCAGCGGATACCGGGGTCCTACTGTACTTGTATTTCACTGAACAGATGTTGGTGGTAGAATGGCTTACAAGTGTCCAAATGATCAGAGTTTCAGGAAGGCATGCAGATAGAAAAAATATTTCTTAATAGGTAACAGATGTAAACAGTGCAAATGCTGTATTTACCTACATCTGTAGGGTTGGCTGCTTGGCTAATCCCAATTTCTTGCTGTGATGTAGTTGCCCACACTCACCTTTTCCTTTTGTTCTTTTAGCAGTCACATTATATCTGTTCTTGGACTCAGAGCCCTTTAAAAGTGTAAGGCCTCAGTTTATTTCAGTGTGAATCTTGCAGAGCATCTATACGAGAAATGACTGGATGCTGAATTGTGCATCTGCTTCTGAAATAGAAACTAACTATATAAGCGTTTCCATTTCCTATCCCATATCTGCTGTTGATGCGGTTATCCTCAGGAGTGCATACCCTCTGATGCAATGTCAGTGGAATTTCATCATCATAACTTCAGTTGCCAAGTCACATCCTTTATGTAAAACAGATTTACATTTCTGTAGTTCAGAGGCTACCTATCTAATTGGGTGTTGTGCTCATGAAAAGCAGTATGTGTGATAACATTTATGTATTCATTCATTTATAATATTTTTAACCTGCCTTTCTCCTTAAAAGGACCCAAGGCTGCTTATTAGGGATGGGCATTTCGTTTTGGAACCAGTAGGTTTCGAAACGAACCACGCAAGCCTGGAACCGGCTGATACCCGCAGATCCAATTGCTTTACCTTTCTCTGTCTCGCGCAGGGCTAAAATGTAACGAGGAAGCATGCTGCAACGTCATTTGTACTAGATCTGTGATGCTGGCCAATCAGGAGCTGTGAAGCAGGAAAGATGATGTCACAGTGTGCTTCCTCAGTGGATTTTATCCCTCCGTGAGACAAAGAAAGGTAAAGCAATTGGATCTGTCTCTATCAGCCGGTTCCGAGGACCACCTGGGCTCACGTGGTTCGTTTCATAACCTACTGGTTCTGAAACAAAATGCCCATCCCTACTGCTATTCATTGAGTTCATTCTCTCATTTTCATTATCTGGCCCTTTGTTCATTATCTGCTGGTGTTTTATTGTCTGTTTTTATCATGTTATATATCATTGTACATTTATTTCTCACCTACCAGATATTGTTTGGGTGAAGAAGTCCAGCAGATACATGACTTACTTGTTCAGGCTGTTAACGATGTATGCCCGACTCCAATTCCTTGTGGAAGTTCAAAAAGTCTGTTTTTATTCTGAACTGCTTGCCTTCTCTGGTTTCCTGCTAGATTTTGGTGAACTGAGCAAAAAATTGGCAGAGGTTTGGAAACAGCTTCCAGAGAAAGAGAAACTGGTAAATATTGGAGAACACATTTTCATTAAAAGACAGCTATAGAGATTTGGGTTGGTCCTAGGGTGTCATCACCATAACCGTAGCATTCTGTTGTTCCCCACATCTTGTTTGTCTGTGACATAGGCTTCCCCAAAGTTGCAATTACAGTATGTTAACATTCTGTCAGAAAAATCATTTTGCCCAGCAGTTTGCTGTATGAATAGCCTTGTCAGAGTCCTGTGCACTACTGACAAAGAGGTTGTTAACCCTTATTTCATTTTGTCTGTTCTTTGAAGGCTTGGAAGCAGAAGGCCCAGTATTTGCAACACAAGCAGAATAAGGCAGAGGCAACAACAGTGAAAAGGAAAGCAACATCATCTGAGGGTGCCCCAAAACTGAAAGGTACCCCCCCCTCTTTTCATGTTCTATACATTTCAGCGATCTGGGTTTGGCTTATGCATTCCAAGACAGCATAGTGTCCTCCCAAGATACCGTATTGTAACAGGGTGATGTTTATTGTAGTGTTACAGGTCAGCACAATGTCTTATTTGCTGTTCTTTTTAAAAAAATGTTCCTACAAATTTGATCTGTACCTTAATGGTATTTTTAAAACAAGATGGGGAAAAATGATAAAAACTGGAGAGGAGGATTGGTTTGTATAAACCGCAAAGGAGCCCTGAAATTCATTTTCTGGGGTCTAAGATAAGCCCCAAAATGCTGTACTGCTCAAGGTTAAGAGAGAGCTACAAGGCCACTCTCGGCAGTTTCAAAATAAAAATAAATACTGTGGCTGTCAAGAAGAAATTGATCATTCAGTACACAAGGTACCATAGAACTTGCCTACTGATTTGCCCTTTAGCTGGCTTCCTTTTTGAGGCTAAGAACTCATCTGTAGCCATATGAATTGTGCCATTAATTGCACCGTTAGTGCAAAATTGGAGCAACATGGTGAAATATGCACACTTAAGTGGAAGGGAGAAAGAGTTGCATTTAGCAGTGGCCAAACAATGAAAGTCTCTCTAGGATATCTTGTCACCTCGGTTACTGATGGTTGATATGTTAGAAAAGTGCTCAGTTAGTCGGACTTCAGAATTGTAAGGGAATAAAATGCTGAGCGTGTTTCCACTGTCTCTGTCTAGCTTCTCTGACAGGTGGGCTCTCACCCCATAAGAAGTCCCCATCTAGCACTGTACTGTTATCATCCTCACCAGTTAAAGTTCCTGAAACAGATCCCATTGATGTAGCTGCACATCTACAATTACTGGGAGAGTCTCTGAGTCTTATTGGACACAGGCTACAGGAAACAGAGGTGGGTATTTATTTATTTTGCATACCACGCCATCTGAACAAAGCCCACTTTGCACTTCTAATGACGTTGTTTCAGGTACATGCAACATAGCCAATTGTACTAGTGTACATCATTGAAGTGACAAAGTGGGGTGAGTTGAATTGAGGGAGTTCTCTGTTCTCTGTCAAGCTTCCAGTTCCCATAGAATAAAGTGGCACCACACTGTGCTGCCCTAAAGGATCTTATTAACTGACAAAGATTTCACTGTTATACAGACATGGACAATCATTATGGTCATTGAGTTCTCTTTGATTAACACACACACACACACACACATACATATTAATATGGTTAAAATAAGGATGCAAAGCAGGCAGGAAAGTCTGGTAATTTCTAGTCCTGTGGCACTATTTTTGATTGAACCAAGCTTCACATATGATACAGAATAAATACCTTGAAATTAAATGTAGCGGTAGCTCTTACGTGACATCCGCCAATTCACTACAGCTCTCATTTCGTGGTGTTGTTGAGGGATGGTGGTCTTTGCTGACACAGTCATTAAATTGAAATGCACAGATGCGGGGTTTGGCAGATAGTCAAATGGCTTTGCCCTGAAATCATGCTTCCATTAACAGTGAAATGCTCTCACTTCGTAAAGTGTCGTGGAAAAACACTTCACTCGAATTGATTTTCTGCTTGTTTACTAATTCCTCTATGTTCAGAGTCAAAACCATAACATCCTTGGTCTAATTTCTGCTTTTTTAAATGGTTCTTTTTCTGCTTGCCACTGAAATTGTTCACAATTTTGTTTTACAACGTGTATCTGCAGAAGAAGGTTCCATGCCCTGAATGCTTATTCCAGTAAAAATGTTAGGCCAAAGTCCTGTTGCTTACCATTGTAAATCTCGCTACAATAGATCCATTGAGTCAATGATGACTTGGTGAGTCAATTTCTCCATTTTTTCATATGGGACTACTCTAACTGCATCTTCCTAATGCAAATGATGCAGTTTCCTATCCTAAGCAACAGAAATTTCACTTACTCTTTTAAGCTGTCGCAAACTCACTATGTTTATTGCAACAGACTAGTGTGGCAGTCCTGTTGGAACTCTGTTTCTATGACGTGCTTTCTATGACCAAAAGTGGTAGAGTTGTTTTCACAGAAACCATGCATTGTGCACAAAATACAAAGGGTTTTTTGTGTGTCCGAAAACTCTTTTTAATGCAAGAGAGCCCTGATCTTTTTAAAAAAACATTTTAAATTTATTTTCTACACTAAAACAAATAAAACAGACCTGCACAACATGTTGACCGTGGGCGACTGATCCCCGCCAGATCCCTGCCAGCTTCCCCACATACACACACACACACACACTTGCATACTGGCAAAGCGTGTGGGAGCCCAGGCCAGGGCTGGGCTGCCTGGTGGGGATGCTGGTGCTGCTGCTGCCGGGCTATGGCCTGGGCCCCGCTGAGCCATCCCAGCCAGGCGCCTCCTCCCAGCTGTCCTCTGCACCCTCAACCTCTCTGGCAACGGACTCAAGGAGCTGCCTGTCAAGCTGGGAGGGGTGGCTGGTGGCGAGGGCAACCACCACCAGGAGGAGGAGGAGGGCCCAGCCTGGCTGGAGCTGGAGGACCTGGGCGGGGCTAGGACATGGCGAGAGGTGGTCCTGGCGGTGGCAGAAGCGCTGGAGCTGCAGGTGCGGGTGGCAGGCTGCCATTGGCGCTGGGCGCACTGGGGCCTCACTGCACTCGCTGGAGGTAGGTGGCTGCAGGAGTTGAGCTGGGAGAGGTGGCCAGCAGTGCGGGTGACCAGCACCAGGAGAAGGAGGGTGGGGACCAATGCCACCCCCGCCCGGCTCCGCCTGCCCTGCCCGAGCTGTGCCTCCTCAACCTCCTCTGCATCTGTCTCTGCCAGCTGGAGCCCAGCCTGGCCCACGCCACTCCAGCCCTCCAGGAGCTGCTGCTGGCTGTCAACTGCCTCCGCACCCTCCCCGGGGGGCTCCTGCCCACCCCCAAGCCCAGCGGCGCTCAAGGTCCAAGCGGCGGCAGCAGCAGCAACCACCTGGTCCCCCCCCCGGCCCTCCTGGGTTTCCTCAAGGTGCCAATGAGCTTGAGGGGCTGGGCCCCAACATTGCCCGCCTGGCCAGCCTCAAGGTGGGAGGCGACAGCGGAAGGGGGGGCGGTGTCCTGAGACTGGGTGGTGGCAGCTTCCCTTTGCTCCCCATGGGGCAGCCAGAGGGAGGGAGGATGGTGGAATTGATGGGAAACCAGCCTCCGGAATAGTAGCCCGCAGGGACTTGCGACGCTTTTGAAAGTAGCCCGTGGGGATGTGCAGAGGCTGAATGGAGCCCGTAGGCTGTTCAAAGTTGGACAACCATGAAATAAAACAAATATGCTGCTTGTCTCCTGTCGTGTTACCAATTCAATCAATTTTTCCCAGCATTTCAGCCCGGTGTAATTCATATCTCCTTTCCTAACTTAAAAAAAATACTTTCATATTTAGTTTCCTTACTTTCTCATTCATATTCTATCTATCTATCTTTACTTACATCAATTTTCTAATATAAGATATAGCCTGTCTAATCTCAACAGTGTATTCAATCTTAAGGTTTAATTATTCAATTATCTAAACAACTTAGGATACATTTTGGTTAACTATATATATCATAAATGTCATCCACAGTATATTTACCTATTCTTCTAATTGATGGAATCGAGTAGATTACTATAGCTAATTTATGGGGTACCAGAGAGGCTTCTGTTTGCCCAATAAATTGCAACCAAGAAACAATCTGGCACTTTGTCAGTTAGCTAGAATTAGCTGTGGCAGGTGGGGTTCTGTCCAGTGAATGAGAATTGTTGAGCACATGTAAGAATTAATAATCATTTTATTCATTTAAAATATTTCTAGTCCGCTTTTCTTTCTGGAAGGACCTAAGCGGGCTTCTATGACAGGCATGGGGGAACCTTGGGAATTCCAAATATTTCATTTTTCCAAGTCACATCATCCTGACTGAGAGTTCTGGGAGTTGGAATGAACCATCAAATGTTGTAGGAAGCATGAAATATTTCCTGCATTTGAAAACTGGCTGTGTTCAGTGGAGTCATAATCTTGGTTCCACCTTTGATTGATTGATTGAATGAATGAATGATTGATTTTGGAGACACAGCAGTGCAATTAGAGTTGTACCATTTAGTGGGTAAATCTAATAATTGTCCATTCTGGAAATCCCACCACTGAGACAGGAACCTAAGTGTGACTCCTCTGGGTGAATGCCATAGGTTGGAAGTCTTGGTGCCCTAGCACAGCCCTACCTCTCCTCCTAGCTTCCAGGCATCACTACTGCTTCTTTCTTGAACAATAAGAAAGGTGGAGCAACTTACTAGTGGAGTTCAGTTAACATGTGCCATATGAGAAAGAGGAAATTGATTGGCTAATTGTGACTAAAGAAGAGGAAACTGATTAGCTAATCCGTTTTACACTTTTTATTGCTTCGTAGGGGATGGTGGCTGTATCTGGAAGCTTATCAGTGCTGCTGGATTCAATAATTTGTGCCCTAGGTCCTTTAACATGTTTGACATCTCAGCTCCCTGAACTAAATGGTTGCCCTAAACACGTTTTGGTAAGTTATTTCATACTTTTAAATGTTCTTGTTGGTAATAAGCCCTTGCAGCTTTGGACTTGATGACATGATTTGCAATGCTACACATTGCCTCCATTGGCTACAGTTCATGTGATGCATTTAGATGAGTGTAAATGGGCACACCTGACACATGAAACTCATTTTTTTCCAAAGAATCAGTAAATTGTTCCATTGATCCAAAAGCATAACAGTCAGTTGAACATGATAGCATCCATCTCCCAGCCTCATCGACAGATACTGATTTCATTGCTAGCAGTAAATGCTATACAGTTATGCAGTAATTGGAAATGAGCAATAAAATTCTCACTCTGAATGTCCACATGTGTTGGAAACTTATCAGTGTTTTAAAAATATATTTGATTACTTCAATTGAACATCCCTCAATCTAAAATTGCAAGGCAAGGCAACAAACAATTGTACAGTAATACCTTGGTTTATGAGGATAATCAATTCTGGAAACCTGTTTGTAAACCAAAGCACTTGTATATCAAAGCAAAATTCCCCATAAGAAATAATGGAATCTCAGATTATTTGTTCTGGGGCCCCATAGACCACATACTGTAAATACAAAATGCTAAAACTCACAAAAGAAGTTCACTAGAGGTCCATATCCACACCATGGTTTAGATTCCTGCTGTGGTATCTGCTCTGTTTGGGACTTTAACAACTGGGTTTTTACACTGTGTTTATAATGTGTCATTAATAAAGTGAAATTTGTAGCCCTGTACTCACTTGACTAGCTGCTCCATGACTAAAAATAGTTTGAAAAATAAGAAATGATGTTGGAAACAAATTAAATGAAATATAAATTTAAAGAAAAAACAAATCCCTAAACTGCACTCTTCTATGAAAATGTTTGTAGCAGATGCAAGGGAAGCCTCCGTTCCTCTCTCCTCCCTCTGCTTTGGAGGCTTCCCTAAGAGAGAATGTTCTGTCTAGACCAGGCCTGCCCAAAGTCAGGCCCGGGGGCCAAATCCGGCCCGTCAGGCCATTTTGAGTGGCCCGCGGCTGGCTGGCCCGCCCCTCCCTCCCTCTCCGCCCCATTTTTTTTTTAAAAAAATCTTCCGCCAATACCGACACCGCTGGGAAGCTTGGGCGGCTGGGCGGTCTGCCGCCACCGGCACCGCAGGGGAATGTGGGGGTGGGCAGGCCAGCAGTCCTCTGCCACTGCCAAGGAGCTTTGGGGTGGGCTGGCGGGTGAGCCGTCGCCACCGCTGGGGAGCTTGGGGGGGTGCAAGGTCGCACAGATCGCCTCTTCCAAGGGGCGACCTGTGGCCACATGTCCCTGTGCTTCCTTTGGTCGTACCTTCCTTCCTTCCTTCCTTCCTTCCTTCCTCCCTCCCTCCCTTGGTCCCCACCTCCCTCCCTCCCTCCCTCCCTTCCTTGGTCCCCACCTTCCTTCCTCCCTCCCTTGGTCCCCACCTCCCTTCCTTCCTCCCTCCCTTGGTCCCCACCTTTCTTCCTTTCTTTGTTTCCACCTTCCTCCCTTGGTCCCTGCCTTCCTTCCTGCGGGTGGGGTTGCAAGGGGTCAGTGGGTGGGGCTTATGGGTCAGTGGGTGGGGCTTGCAGTTGGGGTGGCAGGGTCGGGGAGCAACCGGCCCCTGACACATTCTCAGCCACCAAATCTGGCCCTCTTTACGAAAAGTTTGGGCACCCCTGATCTAGACAATCTACCACAATTCAGCAGGGAGGGAGGGAGAGTGCCCCAATTGACTCACTTGTGATCATGCGACCTGGTCCAGTGCTTGAATTGCAAGACATTGCTCTTTGATCAAGGCAGAATTGATCAGAAATGGTTACTTATGTTGCAAAACACTCATAAACCAAGGTACTCGTAAAGCAAGGTATTGCTGTATTTTAAAATGGCAAACAGCAGGAAAGGTAATCCCCAAGAACAGAGCTTTGCCATTTTGTGAATTAACCAGTTACCTTTCTTGGTGGCTCTTTCCATTCCTTACAGTGGAGTCCACAACTAACAAGGATTCTTGCATGTATTTTAAAGGGACAACAAGCTGTGGTGTTACTACTACCCATAGCAAAACTCTGCTACAAATTGTTATGCATGCAGTATCACATTGTTTTGATATCACAGGAAAAGATAATTGCTCATTTACACTTGCATAATGGGAGATTGCACAAGTCTTTGTGGGACAAAATGCTACTCATATAGTGCTGATTGCATTCCTGGCTGGGTGCCAGATGGTCCATTTCCCCGCAAGAATGCAATCAGCCTCTCGTGGATGATTGGCAATTTGCTGCCAAAGGCTTCCATAATTTCCCACGCACAACTATATGAGAAATGGTATATATTGGATTGTTAAATCTCTATCAAAGTGTTCCTCCAAAGAGCTCAAGGCAGCGTTTGTGGTTCTCCCTGCAATTAGATTATTGCAAATGGCCTGTGAGGTGGATCAGGGTGACAGAGTCAGTGAATGGTCCAAGGCCTTGAATGAATTTTGCGAGTGAATGGAGACTTGAATCTTGGTCTTGCTGTCCTAAACTGGCATTCCAACAGTTATACCCCACTGGCTGTGGAATACATCTTCCGCTGGGGGTGGGGGCAGCTTTTCTCCAACTCTCTTTTGAACTATTTCAGAGCACATTTCTCATATCTTTCTACCAGCAGGTCCTGGGTATCCCTTGCCATTTTTTTGAAAAATACATTAAATGTAAAATATGTACAGTAACCCCCCGCCATTTCACGGTTCAGGTACCACAGTCCCACTACATCGTGGGATCGCAGTACCTGCACGGCGTGGCGGGCCATCTGGTCGCTCCGTGCGCCCCCCCGCACCTCCCAGAAGCCCGAAAGGCCTCGGAGCCGCAGGGAGGGATGGCGTCCCCCACCGCAGCCGCCCCGGGCACCTCCGGACTGCCTCCCAGCCGCGCGGGCAGGTGCGGGGAGGGATGGCGCCCCCCTCCGCAGCCGTCCTGGGCGCCTCCGGAGGACCTCGGAGCTCGCGGGCGGGTGCGGGGGGGCGCGATCGGGTCCGTGGGGGTCGGGGGCGATCGCGCCGCCTCCCACCCACACTCCTCCTCCGAGGCTTTTGCGAGCCCCCACCCCATCCGCCCCCAGGCCCACCCACCCGCTCCCACATATCGCGGATTTTCATG
The DNA here is from genome assembly GCA_029282475.1 of Phrynocephalus forsythii. Taxonomy (NCBI): domain Eukaryota; kingdom Metazoa; phylum Chordata; class Lepidosauria; order Squamata; family Agamidae; genus Phrynocephalus; species Phrynocephalus forsythii. Next base: position 77,681,156 of record JAPFRF010000006.1, on the reverse strand, counting down.
AGTCGCAGGTGGGGTGGGTCCCTAACCCCTGCGATCGGCGGGGTTTTACTCTATAGATTGCCTTTTCAAGGATGTTTAAGGCAGCTTATTGAATAAAAATTAGAACATAATGCATACGCTAAGGACATCTTTTCACAGCTTAAATTTGTGACAATATCTAAGCAAATCTAAGCATAGTTTTCTAAAAGCAGAATACCCACAGTTGGCAGAATCTTAATGTCTTTCTAAATGAGAGAGAGGGCATTGTCATCCAAAGGTCTTGGGAATGTATGCCTGTCATTTGTGTGCAGACTCTTCCATCCCCATCATCCTCCCTGTATCTAGACTCCTACGCCTACACCATCCTGAAGGTTAAAGTAGTGTTCTTCTTCTGAGCAGCACTGAAAGAAGGGAACAGGTTCTGGAAAACCAATAGTTTTGAATAGACTACCGAGGCAACTCAAGAATCATGAGTTTGGCTTTAAAATAAATTGGTATGCAGGCACATCATTAATGTTAAATTAAAATGCAGACCTCTCTTGGTTCAAGTACTATTAATGCATAGATCAAACAAAAAAAATATTTATCTAGAAAATTATGCAGACTTTTGTGACTCTCTAGATTAAGGAACTCTTCATACAGTTTCTGTCTACCCTTATGTTTTTAGGCACTGCACTTTTCATTTTTTCTTTTAGATTAACCTGAAAAGCACATTGGTTTTTCAACATACTGTATTGATTCACTTGTTTCTCTCTTTCTCTCTCTTTCCAGTCAAACACATTGGACAATATTGCCTACATAATGCCTGGGCTCTGACAGGCAACAGACAATGGAAGGTTACCATATGACTGGTGTAGATATACATATATGTGTGTGCTAAGCGGGCATTATAAGAGGTAAATACATAGGCTTTTAATGGACGGAACTACAACATGCAATTTTTAATGAAACATTCTGAACCCAATTTGTGGGCAATGAGATGGATGACTCTCAATGCATTGGCCTTAACCTGAGAAGGCAGAAATCAATAGGTGCAACATTCCTTGGCAAAACTGAGGTGGTTTGGAGTGAGACAAGTCTTTTGGGCACAATGCTGTTAATCTTCTCTGAGAGAAGTCAGTTGTATAGAACTGTTTATTAACTGAAGAGTCAATGTCCATGTTAAAATCAATGCTGAAGAAGAATGTTGCTATTTACTTGTTTCCCAAGGACCTGTCTTAACATCAGGTTTCTACTGGTTGAATCTCCACATCGTAGGTTGTGGAGCTAAAACATGGATTCTGGTGTGGTGAATGAATTTTTCTTAAATTGTGAGACGAAACAAGGACATCTTAATATGGATGTATAGTAAAATGGGGGGGGTGTCATGTGGCTCCTCTATAGATTTTAATTACTGTGTGATTTATGATATTTGGAATATAGATTGAATTATAAATTAGTTGTATATTTAGTTAATGATTAAGCAAAGGGAGAAAAGGAAGAGGGTCTCTCATGAAATCCACAAGGCCCACTACCCGATTACTTCTAATTTTTTAAAACTATGTTTCACGGTGGACTTTTAAAACAAGCAGCTAAGGATATTGCTAAAGAGTTAAGGGAGTGGGCCCCTTTGCCCCCTTCAAACAATTGTTTATCACCAGCAGTAAACTGGAACAATCCTGTTCCAATGGTGCTGATGTATACACTGAAGAAGGAGTGATTAAAGTTGTATTTAATAGTGTATTGTTGAGGAGAAAGACAGTGATTGAACAGGCCTTTTATCCCAGTTTAATCCTTTGAGCGTCAGTTTCTCTTTAGAAAAGCACTTCATATTTCCCTAAACTTAAGTGTGGTGTTTTTATCATGTTTACTTGCCCTTTCATATGTAGTCTCCATATCAGATTAATTTATATTGTACATTTATGTATATAGCTAGAATCAAACGATAAAAATAATCCATCCAGCAGTATATAGAAAACATGAGCTAGCGCCTCTTATTTGAACTTGCTACCAGAAGTAAACATCCTGCCTTGGGTCTTCTTCTGGAGAAAGGCAAGGTATAAATATTTTAAATAAATGAATTAAATAAATATCAGGCATGGGTGAGAGGAAATGGGTGGGAAAAGATTGATGACTGGTGGGGTAGATGAAAAGGAAAACCCATTCACTTCTTGTAATGAAGAGGCTGACATGACAAAATAGTAATTTTGATAGCAGAAGTAAATTTTGTGGATTATTCTTTGGATTGTCTTTTTCCTATTAGCTGAGTTATAAGTTGACTGGGATCAAGGAAGCTTTTGTACGTGTATAAACACTGTTTATACCATTTCTAAATTCATTCAAAATCTGTTTGTGCACTCGTCTCTTCCAGTTCAACTTCAGAAGGAAAAGCTAGCTGTAGTACGTGGTATTCTATAATTGAACCCATGTGCTGCAATCTGCAAACCTGCTATTATTGTCTAAACGATGGCTCAAGCAGCATTGCAGACAACCTTGGTAGAATCTGTTGATCTATACAGTTATCTGCATCTTTGTTTTGTCTTCATTGGTTTCCCCCTGTTGATGGAAAACTATTTTTCCAGCATCTTCCAGGTCTGCTGCAGCCCTAGTGCATCAGTCACCAAGAGTCTGTTCAATAGAGGGATGGACTCTTTGGAATAGAATAGAAAAAGCTGACAGGGGTATTGCAGGACTCATGGGCAAAAGTACATTATGCTTTCCACTCCATTTCTACTAACAAAAGCTGCTGATGGATCAATAGCCGCTGTCAGTGGCAGAAAACCGGTGGATCTATTCCTTTATTTCTAGAGGGCATCTGTAATGGGCCGTTGCCAATTACAACAGGCATGGGCTCCAGGGAGACATCAGCTTCTTCAGAAGAAATGATGGGCTGGTGTATCCTGCTCAGATTCTCCCACTTGAAGTGGTGACAGCTAAATCAACAGAACTTTACGCTGTGCTTTATTGTGTCATCTGAATACAAGGCACAGCACTGTGTTCTCCCAACAAGCCAACAAAAAATCCAGGGGTCAAAGATTTGTCCCTTGTCATGCCGTGTGATCAACTTCAGTGTTGTAACTTCGATTCCAAAACTTGGATGTCGTTTGACATAGTAGGAAGAGATCTACTTCGGTTTTGCTATCTGTGCTATGGCAAGCTTGAAGTTTTTAAACACAAATACATGTATTGGTGTACTTTTATATTTGTTCAAAATTATATAATCTGTATCCTGTGATGTTTAGTACTGGAATGCTTTGGACATAAAATGTTCTTTTATATATATATTGGGGGTTTTCCCTGTAATAGAATACAAATGATATTGTATTAATGTTTTACTAATGTATATAATTTTTTAAAGAATGGCAGTGAACATCTTTATTCTTATATGGTTGAATTTTGCCTGAATATTTCTCTGAGCGAATGTTTCATACTGGCAGAGCATTTTATTCAGTCTGATCGCACTTCCGTGTGTCTCATGCACCTACATAGATAGCTTTAGTTGTTTTTCTGTTTTTCGTTTCATTACTCCGCAAGAACCTACCATTGGGATGTTTCAATAGGAAGGGTTGTTATCTAAACCCATTAACTATAATTGGATCTAAGCACCATTCTAATATAAGACTTGGGAGTTAGCTGTAGCTACTTATAGCAAACTGAGCTAAAGGCGGACCAAAGGAAAGGTGATCTCAACATATCACAAGATGACAAGACTCACTGGAAAAGACAATGGTACTGGGGAAAATTGAAGACAATAGGTAGATGACCAAAGGAGATACATTCAGTCAAGGAAACCATTACCTGTAGTTTTGTAGTACAGTATTTGAGCAGAGCTTCTAAAAGTATTACCATTTTAAGGTCACTAATAAGCCGGAAACCACTTTGTAGCAAGTAACATCAAAGGTGGGGTGGTAGCTCAGCGGACAAAGGCTCAGGAGACTATTGGCTGCAAAGTCAGCTGCTCATCGGTTCGAATCCTGGGTGCCAGGCAGCAGAGCCAGCTCCCATTATTACCCCAGTTCCTGCCAATCTAGCAGTTTGAAAGCATGTAGATGCCAGTAGATAAATAGGTACCACTGTAAAAAACGGGAAGGTAAAACAGTGTTTCCTTGCAGCCATGCCTGCCGCGTGGCCACGGACGTGCACAACACTGGCTCTTCGGCTTGAATAGGGATATGAGCTCCGCCCCCAGAGTCGGACACGACTAGCACGCATGTGCTGGGGGGGACCTTGACCTTGACCTAACATAAAAGGTAACTAGCATTAGATTCATATATTCAGTCTCTATACCAGTGTGAAGATAGAGAAAACTAAAAGCGCTGAGAAAATGGGGAATGTAAAGCCTTCGACAGCAGAGTAACCGGCAGACCTGCAAGGCGCCTTTCCGATCTGCGCCCAGGCTCCAAAAGTTCCCCTTAATTACTAACATTTGTGGAGTTCTTCCGCCGCGGCTGCTTTCCAAGCAGATTAGAATAATGAAAATGGGGTGGGGTGGGCTGGGGTTTCTGCCTGGCGCGGAAGTTGTGGTTCTCCTCCGTGTCTTGTGGCTGGCGGGAGAGGAGAGGACGTGGGGAAACAAGAAGGGACAACCCTTCGTTGTGGGTCAGGCACGGCAAAAGACTTCGGAACGACGGGCTCACGGAGGCAGCCGAGGTCTTGCAAGGGTGGCCTCGGAGCCACGAAGCCCTCGCTCTAGCAGCCCTGCCGAGAGTCTATGAGCCCAGCTTGGGGCAGGGGGGGGCTCCGTGACGTCACTCACTGCCGCTGTCGTCATAAATCAACATCCCCTTCCCCCCCTCGGGACGCGCGTTTATTAGGGAGGGGGTGGGAACGGTGCGATCCCAAGCGCGTTTCCCAAGAAGGGCCGTCCCCTTGCAGGCAGTAGGACTTGCCTACGAGTAAACGGGCTCAGGATCGAGCGCTGCCCTGCTTCCGAGTCCCGCCCGGGTCTGTGCCTTCCGCGCCGCAGCTTCACAACCTCCCGCCCCCCGCCTTTTAAGCTCCAGGTTGGAAGCGGGCGGGCGTGTGAAAGAGACGAGCCCGAAGACACGCTCCTCCCTCCATGGGGGTGGGGGGGGGGGGTGTCACGTGAGGCGCTCCCGAGGCCATGTCAGCTGATCTCCGCTGAGCGGCGGCGGCGGCGGCGGTGACGGCGCGGCTGGCGATGGAGTTTCTCCTGGGCAACCCGTTCAGCTCTCCCGTGGGGCAGCGTATCGGTAAGTCCGCCAAGACCGGCCGCTCCCTCCACCCCCACCCCCACCCACCCATCCACCCACACACACACTCCTCCGAATTCAGGCCTTGATGCATTTGGGGGGGTTGCCGTTGTTTTTTTAAGTCGCTCGCTGGGGCTGCTGCTGCTGCTGCGGGCAGGGGGGAGGGCGGAGCTCCCTCTCCCCGGGGGCAGGGCTTGACGGTTCCCCGAGCCAATCGGAAAAGCCAATTGGTCCGGATGGGCAGCCGAGGCTCCGCCAGTAGGGAGCGGGCAAATGGGCGGGCTCTCTGGGCAGGCCTTTCTAAGCCAATCCTGGCGCGGGGAAGGGAAGGGAGGGGAGGGGAGGGGAGGGGAGGGGGTTCGTTCGCCCGAGAATAAAGTGAGCTGGTTTAAAGGGGCCGCGCCCTCCCGCCGGAGTGTCACGCCCCCTGGAACGACGGGGAGGAGGGGGATGCGGGCGGGGTGGCGGCGGCGGTGTTGGTGATGGTTTGTGTGGCTCGTGCCAGGGCTGGTTCTCCGAGCACACGAGGGGGTGTGTGTAAAGGGGGGAGGGGTTGGCCTTCGGCGTTCGTGCCTCTCAGTATTCTCTTCAAAACAGCCTTCAAGGGGGGAGGGGGGGAATCATTACTGACAGAAGCCCTAAGAACCACATAACTGTCGAGTGTGGAATGGGATCTAAAGATCATCTAGTCTGACCCTTATGCTTTTGGAAGAAAGATTTGTCTGCTTTTATTGCTTTATTGCATTTACGGTTTGACCCTGGCATCCCTGGTGATTGGTTCCAGGCCTTCCCGTGGATAATGAAAACCGTGGATAAGACAGAACACCAAAATGTTCCCCAAAACTGCTGTTTTGTGACAGTAGCTTGCTTTACGGCTACTGTTTTGTGACAGTAACTTGCTTTACAGCTGCTGTTTGTGACAGTAGCTTGCTTTGCAGCTGCTGAATTATTTATTTAAATTTCCCCCTGCCAACCGTGGATAACTGAATCACTGGATAATGAATCAGTGGATACGGGGTCCTACTGTATGCCTGGTTTTGATCTTTAGTTTTCACATGTTTTGTTTTATGTAAACTGCCCAGAGTTCCCTTTGGGAAATTGGTGCAGTCAGTAAATAAATAAATAAATAAATAAATAAATAATAAATAAATAAATAAATAAATAAATAAATAAATAAATAAATAAATAAAAGATTATTGGGGAGTATGCCAAGACAAGGCTGCTCCTCCTCCGTGACACCTGTTGGTGCCTCTCCCTGTCAGTCCTCTTCTGGATATGCAGCAAGGCATCTTATGGCACTTCAGTGACTTTAACAAGTTTTGTATGTTGTGTCTGGAGAAGTGAACTACAGCCTATAAAAGCTTATGCCAAATATGTTAGTCTTTCAGGCCCCACAAGACTCTTGGATGGAGTAAATGAAAGGGAGGCATGTAATCAGGCGTGTCTCAGAGCAGAAAATCTGAGTGGAAAAGTCAGATTTTTTAGCCTGTCACAAGCCTGGTCTCATGGTAGATTTGTTTATTCTGTGCACCTTAGATACCCTTTTTATCTACTGACTACAAGCCTTGTTCATCTAATTTTTTCATGTTCTGTTGCTACCTAAAACATCCCTGCCTCCCCCAAAGGCCATCTTTTGTGTGTTCTGTTCATTTATTCATTTCTTAGTTAGACCCTGTGGTCTGGATATTATTTTACAGAGAACACAGAGGTTACTGAATCTCATTTGCCTGGCCAAAGTCTTGTCCGTTAACTACCAGGAAGCCCCTGAGCACGTGAAAAAGGCTTTAGGCCCTGACCTAACAGGGAATGGTGGCAGCAATCTGCTGATAAGCAATGGGCAGTCAAACCCAGGTGCCCAAGTGGGTCAACCCCACGGACGGGGATACCTTTTAAGGGTTTTCCCCACCTTGAAGCTATGGATGCTAGTCTGTCCCACTGGAAAAGACTGAGAAGAGGGCTTCCCCACCCCCACCACCTTCCCTTTTATATTTGTGTGTTTTCTGCAACATTCTAGAAATTTCAAGGTACGCAGAAAGCTTTTGCCTGTTCTGAGCTCTGAATGTAAATAAACATGGCGGGAAGACCAATTTCTGGATGACTGGGTTGCTGGTGTATGTCAGATTCCTTCATTTTATTTGTTATATGGAGTGTCAGTCACACTGTTGGGCAGCTGCCTCTAACTGCTGTTTAAATATGCCACCATATCTTCTAACATGGTGTTGCTTGGGAGCACAGTGTTATTTAATTGTCAATTGTAGTCAGTCATCTACTGTTGAGGACACCTGGGCTGAGGAACTCATAGTGAAGAAACTTGCTACTTCTTAATGCTAAAAAATAATTTTGGTAAAAGGTATATAAAATAATGTCTATATTTTCTGCTGATGTCACTATTTACAAACCCAACCGTCCCACATCACATGTGTACACATCACATGTATAATTTAGGACAATGGGGGACATTATGGTGATCATTTACTGAAGTGGGTATGTGTCTGCTATGTTTCTGAGGTAGCCTCGGTAAAAGAGTACCTTATTGACCTAAACACCTCCTGAAGAACAATACTTTTATTTTGTTCAACTTTGTACATTAAGTGAAAGCCTCCTCATGTGGCTGTTTAACACATAATCCATGTAAATTGGAATAAATTCTGGGCAATACAACACTGGAACAGAAAAACACATTGAAACAAGCATCTGCTTAATTCAGTATCTTATTTTGTCACAGCTGGCTAATTCAGAATGCACTGAATATTGGTAAAGATTAGGATTCTCTTGCCTTTGTCATTCACTCATCTTCTAGTAATTTAAGACACAATTAGCTTCTGGTGCACAGGGAAGGAGATTTTCACACAAAAATCAAAGAAAAACAAAACAAAAGACACAAAACATGTAGCACCTTAAAGACTAACTTTCATATTTTAATGTAGTGTTTCATGGGCACGTCCACTTCTCCAGTCATATAGCAAGAGAAGCAAATGTGGGAAGCAGATTATCTGCCTGTCCATATTTAGGTCCCAGGTAATCAACACAATGTCAGTTAGGATATCAGTATGTTAAAAGACACAAGGACTTTTTTTAAAGATATATAGCCTTCCAAGTTCACAAAATCTTGCAGGGTGTTCTGTCCCTGTCATTTTTAACTTGTAATCCCCTGTCCCTATTTTTCTATTCCTCCTCTATTTTTTTCTTATCAGAAAGTATCTGTTAATATGAAAAGAGGTAGATGCTATCTGTCTCAAAAGACTATTCTCTCTCTTAAATTTGGAGGGCACAATCAGAACCCACAGATAACCCATGAAGACTGCAAGTGGTGTCCCTATAGGTACCCTCCCTCGCTGAGATTCATTCTACATTGCAGAGGAAAGTGGTTTGGAGAAGCCCGCCCACCACTTCCCATAAAGGAAGGAAGGTTGTTGAAATGTGTGGATACACATGCATGTGTGGTTCCCAACCCCTGAGCCATCACCAAGTGTGGTTTTCAGGGACAAAGTTGTTGTGCATGTCTGCCTTAAATGATGAATGGCCTTGGGATAGTGACTAATCAGGGAAGGATGATTCAGACATTGAGACAGAAGCAAGAAAAGCATGAAATGACAACCATTTTTCCCTTGAAGCTTTGTTACTAGGAAGTCACTAATCTCTAATCTGAAAAGACATGGTATGAACTGAACAGGCTTGACAACTCAACATGCCTTTTTACTGGATTCTCCAGATCTGCCAGGCAGAACTAGATTGGAAGTGGATCAGGATTGCCAGTAAAAGGCAGATTCACTTAAAATCTAGGACCAGGATGCTACTGAATACATGTTTAGACTAAGAATTTGTTTTCAGGGCCAGCATTAATCTCAATCATTTCACATACAGTCACTCCTAGTTCTACCCTACTGGGGTTTTAATTTCCATTTCATCAAACTTTTCCTTTCAAGAAAACATTTTTTTTTAAAAAAAATGAACATTACAAGTGTCTGCTGATCTATGACAAACCATCTCAAGATCTATCAGTAACTCCCAGTCTTTTCACCCCAATATAGAAAACAATATGTTTAAATCTTGAAAACAATCCCTCCTCATTCCAGAATCTCTTAGTCAGCATGGCTACTGGGAGATCTGGGAAATGAAGTCAAAAAGAATTTTTCCAAGTGTTGCAACTAAGGAACTCCTTATAGAGTAAAAATGATATGAAATTGTAATGTATCAGTACTAACATATTAATATATATTGTAATGTATCAGTACCAACATATATGATATAAATTTTGTAGTTAAATACTTTGATTTTCTGCTTCAGGGGAGACAGATACATTGTTTACAGCAATGTAACCCTCACCAAACCTCATGTCATAGAGCAGGGGTCCTCAAAGTTTTCAAACAACGGGTCGGTCCACCACGCCCCAGACACCACTGGGGGCTGGACCACAGTCCAAAAAAAAAAAAAAAAAAGGCCGCACACTGGCCGGGTCCAGCCAGGCTACGGTGCTCTCTTAGCTCACCAGCCCTCCCATCACAAACCAGGGACAAATGCAGCCCCGTCCACTGCTTTGAACTTGACTCAGCAATAGAAGCAGCTGTGGAGGCTGGCTTGATAGCAAAGCAGGGGGTAGATGGGGGGTTGCAATTGGTCCCAGGGGCCGGATTCAGGACCTTCGGGGGCCGCATCCGGCCCCGGGGCCTTAGGTTGAGGACCCTTGTCATAGAGCGTAAACAAGCCAGTTGTTTGCTGTTCAATAGCTATGTGAAAATTGTCATTTTTGCTCATTCAGTGCAGATTATTAAATAGCAGATTCTAAGTCTCTGCTATTGCTTCCCAGTTTCTTGATGCTTTCTGACCCCGAGAATGTCCCCAGAAATATTTCTTCCCACTTTTTTTGTGAACAAGTAAATGCTTCAGCATCGCAGCGTACCAGCACCCTTTGAAATCTAAAATAACCTGATCAGCCTGTAAAACATAATGCTTCATTGTTTTGTGAGAAACTGCCGATCACCACACCCTGATAATGCCTTTCAGAACTGAGCTTGAAATTTGCCAGGGATGCTGGTGTGCATTGCTCGCTTTGAATGTTCAGATTGGGAGTCGTACACAATCTCTAGTCCTCTTACTTGAATAACCTATAATTTGGATGTTTGTTGTGGAGTTGCTTCTCTGGCTGTTGTCTGAATCACCCTGTCATTCAGAAGCCATGTTGGCCTGGATTAGATTTCATGAGGTGTGGATGGTTCTAATTACAGTTCCTGAAGCTGAGTGCAGCCTCCTGTGATCAATGAATAAATAGCCTTTGTACTTCTAGAAAGCTTCGTCAAAAGAGTCTAATCCAGTATTTCTTTTTCTTTTTTTTTTCTTCCTTTCTTTCCGTGGCGTGAAAACACACGACACATTGCAAACTCAAAACCTCTTCTCTGGGTTTTCAAAAATGGGAACCTTTATTTGAGAGGCTAGGGGAGATTAAATGTCTAGCTCAGTGGTGTCCAAACTATGGCCCTCCAAATGTTTTGGACCACAACTCCCACAGTCTTTGTCATTGGCAATACAGGCTGGGAATTCTGGGGTTGTGGTCCAAAACATATGGAGGGCCAGAGTTTGGACACCCCTGGTTTCAGCATCAGTTTTAATGGTTGCACATTTTAGTTTTCATAACTGCTGATAGAAGTTGATGGTGACTGGAATTCTCTCCATCCACCCCAATCATATACATACAGTGTTGCATTGTGGGAGTGTTGGGTTCCATCGTAGCTGTGCAGGAAATTATTCAACACCTCTTGTGCAAGTAAGTCCCATGAATTGTAATGGGCAAACTATGGTAGTCAGCTGAATACCAGCATTCCAGAGGCCCACTATTGCTCTCCACTCTGGACAATATTTACCTTCTTGTATCCGGAGTGACGACTTGCCAGACATAATCTCTGCCCTTATCAATAGTCATGTGCCCATGTAGTTGGTCAGTGTTGGCAGAGAGATCAGGGAGGCATGATGTTGGGCTTGGTGCCAGTTGTCCCATGTAGCAGGGCTCCTAACTTTACTTCTTTCTGTTTTAATGGTCCTCTGACACCCAGATGAACACCCTGTTGTTTAATCAGTTTCTTTCCTCTTGGCTAAAGCAGAATTTTGCATGTTCTGTATTTGTTTGCATAGATTATTTAGAGTGGTGCTCTTTCAGCTATAGAAACCCTGAATTTAAATTGCTAGATGCAGGGTTACTAGTTGATTGTTTAACTCTTCTCCGTTATCTGCTCATCCCTCCGGGACAACAAGTACAGTGGTGCCTTGTATAAAGGAATTAATTCATTCCAAATGAAATTAAGTTAAGCAAATTTTCCTTTATACAAATTCCCATAGGAATGCATTGAAAACGGAGTAATCCCATTTTTATGTTGCACGGATTCTCCCCATAGGCGATTATGTTAAGCAAATTTCCCCTATCCGGAATTTTTTATATTGTACAAAGTTTATGTTATACAAGCTGTTTGTTATACAAGGGTCCACTGTACATCCATCTCAACTCCAATAGTATATTAGAAAATGTTCTGATCTGCTGGGAATATGGGTCACAGTTCCCAATGATGCCAAGTGGCACTACTAGTAATCTTCCATTTTCCGTTTGGCTTAGGAATGTGCTCTGTAACTATTTTATGTATTTTTATATATTAATATACCATTATTATGATAGCAGATGTCCTGTTACCTAAACCAAAACCAAAGGACAGTCCCATACAAAGCACAAAATGGCCTGGTTCCTAGCTACCTCAAAGATAGAATCTCGCAGTATGAACCAGCTTGGGTGCTTGGATCATCAGGAGAGGCCTTTCTCTCCATCCTGCCACCTTCACAAGAGTGCCTCAAGTGGAACACATGAAAGGGCCTTCTCTGTTGCTGCTGCCTGACTTTGGAACTCCCTCCTACTGGAGGCCAGGACTGCCCTGTCTCTGCTGTGCATTTCCAGAAGTAGGCAAAGACCTTCCTCTTCAGGCAAGCTTTCCCTGAATTAGGGACTTCCTACTATGTAACTTTATATGAATTACCATACATGATTGCATTGGCTGATTTCATAAGAACACCAGTGTTCTCCATGGTACTTTCCACACCTCATAATGGATTTTTCTTTTCTTTTTGCATGCTCTTTGCAGCTCTAATGTTACCTTTTAATGTTCTAAGACGCCTCTTTTAATTCCATGTTCTTAACTTGACCATTAACTTGTTCTTAACATGGCCATGGACTTGCACAACACTGGCTCTTTGGCTTGAATATGGAGATGAGCACCGCCCCTAGAGTCGGACACGACTAGTACACATGTGCGGGGGGGGGGACCTTTACCATTACCTAACTTGAATATGGAGCCTCGTGGTGCAGTGGTTAAATGCCTGTACTGCAGGTAAAACTGTGCTCGCGACCTGGGTTCAATCCCTGGTAGCAGGCTCAAGGTTCACTCAGCCTTCCATCCTTCCGAGGTCGGTAAAATGAGTACCCAGCTTGCTGGGGGGGCAATGTGTAGCCTGCACACTGTAATTAAAATTGTAAACCGCCCAGAGACTACTTGTAGTGGTATGGGGCGGTATATAAGCAGAACACTTTGCTTTTGCTTTAAATGTTCCGGGCTGTATATTGCCCCTCATTATAGTAAGCCACCTTGGGTCCTTTTCCAAGGAGAAAGGTGGGGTAAAATATTAAAAATAAATACATAAATAAACTTCTTCCTTTCAAAGGCTCTCTAGTGTATTTTTCTGGTTGCAAGAATGGTTAGACAACTACTTGTAGTTCGAGGAAACATGTTGAGTGGGTGCGTACATGACTGCCCTCCCATTCTGTATGTACGCAATAGGATAATGGTCAAAAACACAGCAGCTTTCCCCAGCCATACATACTCACTCTGGACATGCTTGACTCCAGTTCCCATTGTTCCTAGTCAGTGTGGGAAAGGAGTGAGGGGAATTATAGTCCAACACATCTGAAAGTATGGAGGGTAGAAGGAGCAAAGAACAGACTCCTCTGTCTCCAGTTAGAGAAAGCACAGGTGTTCTTCAGATGGGCCTTGTAAAAGAGTTTTTTTAGTGAGCCATATATGACTGAAAGCTCAAGAGTCCCATTCCTTATCCTGTAGCCGTCGCACAGGTTTCATCATGGTATTGACATTCTCCTGTCCTAAAAACTTGAGTGTCCAGCTTCCCCAGGCCTTTTTATCTTCAGAGAAGATTGCTCCACCCCTTTAATTTCATTCCAGAACCCAGTAATACTTAGAACTACTGCAACGTTTTTCAAAGTTTAATTCACCGTGTTTCATGTTCATTATCCCAGAACAACAATTTTGCCAGGTAAGAGCTGGGATTATTCTACTTTTGCAAGGAGGATACTGGCTGAACTAGACTGGGTTTTTTGTGGTCCCATGGTGAGTTAATGCCTGCAATTCAAGTTGCAGGGAACTCCCTGGCTTGCACTCTTAGTCACCACCAGTTGTAAAAACCTTGCTCATGTCTCACTTCAAAGCCCAGCACAAGAAGTGGGGTGGAATATGGACTCCTGTATACCTTGACTTTTGCTTATAGTTTCAGCATCTCAACTAGATTCTAGAGACTATCCATTTTTTGCTAATGTGTATGAACCATTTGAATTTATTCTTTCGATGCATGGTATACCAAAATCCTATTCAGACATTATAGAAGACTGTTTATTCAACGTGGCTAGAGAAGTAGCAGCTTGCCCCACCCCTTCTTCTGTCACTTTCTTTAGGCATGGAGTGCAGACTCGAGAGAAGAGACAGGGCCGCTTGCAACTGAGCTCTTGTTCTTGTGAGCAAGAAACCAGATTTTTCAGGTTCTTATTTCTGTGTAAAATCTGCCTGCAAGCAGGAATCTCCTTTCTTTAAACTTATTTATTATTTATTTATTTTTATTTTAGATTATTTTTACCCCTCATTTCTCCTTCTCCCTGTTCTTGTGAAGAAAGCAGTGAGGGAGGGTTACGGCTAGCCATTCCCATGTAACCATTGTGAAAGAAACTGAACTGATATAATACTAATAATCTTAGTAGTGCAAAGCTGGAATGAACCCTATGGATCATTGAGTCCAGCTCTTTGTCATGGAGTCAGGGTGGGGAATCAAACTCCCAGCCTCTGGCTCCTCAGGCAGATACCCAAACCACAGAACTATCCAGCAGAGCTGCAGCCTTCCTTACATTCTTTTGATAGTTGCTCACACCGTCCTTGGATTTTGTTCCTAATGACATTCCTATCACACCACGTAAACCATTGTGTTGCTCTCTGGTTCTGTAGGCACTATACATGCATTAAAGGTGAGGCAGTTGTTGCACCTTCCAGAACTGTTGCTATTGACCGGAGTGAAACTGAATCACATTTTGGTAGATTGATAAGCTTTGCCAAAAGTTAATGGCCATTTGACTGAGGGTTGTTCCTTTTGGTGTGTGTTCATGTGTGTGTTCGTGTGTGTGTGCGCCTCTTTATACCTTATTCCTAGGCAATCAGAAGGATATGCATGAATAATTTGTTTACACTCTTTTCAGCAAAAATAACTACTGTGGCACTTTGAAAACACCTTTCTGCACAGGGGCAGAAGATAAAGACGTTACAGTAAAGACTCAAGTGGAGGAAACTATAGGGAGAAGGAAGCAACTACCTCAGGCATCAGAAGCAAAGGGACAGCACCCTGGCCATTTTTCTTTCCTAGAGGTCAGGGCTATGTGTGTGACACACCCTGTCCGACACCCTTAAACAAGGTTCTTCACCTTAGTTGGGGGCCAGAAAGTCCACTAAGATTCAAGTGCTGTTCTGGGCCTATGTTTCATATACATGGATGGAAGATGATGCCATCTTCCCTTTAGGAAGCAGACTGTCCTGGATCACTCCTCCAAAGTGATCACTTTTAGCACTTGTTAGAGGCTTGGGAAGAGGGAAGCTTCTTTTTACGTGAGGCAGAAATCTGAAATGGCTTCTGCTATCTGAGTGGTACAATCTATTCTAGTACATGGCTGTCCTGTGGGGTGCTCAACTGCCAAGGGACGTCATATATATCCAGGCAATTAGTTGTATTTGCAGCAAACACAACCAAGAGCCTTAAAATGAGCAAGTTATATTTGAAATAAATATGTCATACTAAGACTTTAAGATGCCAGAAGACACATGATTGTTTCTGACTCCAGAGTGTGTGTACACAAGTAGATAGGCACCTACCTACACATGCGCATACATATCAGGTAGACAGGAGCACATGGAGCAAATGTTGCTGGCAATCCTAGCTTATACTTTGTAGAGGAAACATCTAACACCCAGTGAACCACTTAGTCTGTTGGCTGTTTGCAAGTGCTATAATGGACAATGGCTTGAGTAGACCACTTACTTCCACTCTTTCTCTTATTCCATAGATTGCCAACTGCTTCTGTTGCTGGCCTGGTGTCCATTTTCCTTTTTAATGTGTTATCCCTGCCCAAATTGATTCACTTGCCACAAAGGGTTGAGGCTGAGGTAGAAACACTGGGGACAAGTAATATCAACTTGGTTCTTTCTTACAGTTCCATAAGGAGCATTCTGGCAAGTGCACGATGAGTTCACAAGATGGGGCACCATGCAAATAGAGCTTTGGCTTAGTTCTGCTATCCATCCCATTCATTTCTTCCTCTGAAGAACCTCTGTCAGAGATTTGGGGCCTTCCCGATGTTTGAACTTTCATCTGCCTGACCTGGCATGGTTAGTGACAAGAGGGTCTTTAAGTGGAAGTGTAAAACTGAGGGAGAGCCAAAGATTCCTTTGGTAGGTTAGACCAGGATGGACCAAGGCATTTTGATCTCTGTTGTGGTATAGTAGTAGAAATACAGTATAATAAATCAAATGAGTGGTAGTCTGCCGTGTAGTGGTCTCTGTGGTCTCTGTGGGACACGGGAACAATAGGCTTTTATGTTCTTCTCCCTAGATATGCTTAAGATAGGGACTTCCTCCGCAGCGCATTTATCTCTGTGATCAGTTAGATGCCTCTGGAAGCTAACAAGCAGAGTGTAGCAGGTGTTGTTATTTCATATTGTATGTCCCTGGCATCAGGCTCCCAAAGAAGAAGATACTATTCCTAGGTGCCATGTGCTAATCTTGGAACAACTGGTTGTTGTTTCCCTTCAGCATTGCACATTTGCATCACACATTTGCCATGCTGCCTGCCTGTTTTGTCTGTCTGTCTGTCTGTCTGTCTGTCTGTCTGTCTGTCTGTCTGTCTGTCTCTCTCTCTCTCTCTCTCTCTCTCTCTCTCTCTCATTGTTGTGAGGAGGATCTATGCAGTGCCAGAGGATGAGTGGGCAGACAACAGCATAAAGAGAGGGTTGGAATACATCTTGCTGCTTGACTGTAGTACCTGTCACAGCTTAGAGCTGCTGCAGTTAGCGGAAGGCTTCTGACGGGGAAGGGAGGGAAAACCGTTTACTCTAGGCCAGTGGTTCTGTGAGTTGCAGCCTAAGAATGACCTGGGTTACCTAAGGTTAGGAATCATTGTTCAGGGTGTGATCATCTGTTTTGTGAGCACGTATCTTCTGCCCTTAAGAAACACTTATGAACTGTTAATTGTAGGCTGTCTCACAGTGCCCAGGTATGGCTTCTGAGGTCATGACACCCAAAACTATCAATCTTCTGACCTCATAGACTAGAGGATGGCTTTAGGTCTGTCATATGAGGAGAGATTACTATCTCAGATTAAAGGTATATATTTGGAATCGTTCCTCTTCCTGTTATCTGGTCCTAACCCAAATGAAAGTAATTGACTGCTCCAAAATGAAAGCTGGGGATGCTGTCAGTCTTGACGTTGTTCTTTTTTGTTGTTGTTCTTCCCCTAGAAAAAGCTACTGATGGCTCTCTGCAGAATGAAGACTGGGCCCTCAACATGGAGATATGTGACATCATAAATGAGACGGAGGAAGGGTAAGAAAGGCAGTGTGGCTAAATAGTGTGCGACAGTATCCATCTGGCTGGGCATCCTTGTTCATATAGTTGTCTCAGGCCTACAACACTGTGCATAATCCTTCTGGTGCATTGACCAGACACACCCCGTTCTGGGAAAAATATCTGTGTGGGTGGAGGCAATCTTCATCATTAAATAGAATAGCCCAGGCTTGAGTCCCTTGACATTTTAGAAGAGAAGATTTCAGTACCACAGCTGCCAAAGACACCATTAGCCATCATTATAGTGGGGGAGGGGGGCAGTTTCCAAGCAGTCTCAACTCTCCTTCCCTGACACTTTCCATAATTTAGGATTGTTCTTTTTCCTTCCTCACAACACATAGGCTACCCTGCTGCCTTTGGGTGTTTTTTTATAGCCATCTCTTTCTCTCTCTCCATTTCTTTCTCTCTGGTTTTTATCCATTGCTCTGTCTTTACAGGGAGTTATTATTCTTCAAACTGAAAAATCTTCAGCCTGGAAAGATCTCAACTAAAAACTCATTGTTCTGATTTTATTTACTTTTGGCAGCTCTTCCATTCTCAGAAAAAGTAAAAATATATATGCTAAAATCAGGGAATGCAATCACAAAAGAAGTATGCACTTTGCAGGACATTTCCACCTTGTTACTATCCATCCCTCCTCACCCCTCAAACATTATGCACTGTGGACAAACAAACCCAGCAGAAATCTGAGGAATGCCTAACCATCAGTGCTGCATCCTGTAAATAACTCCTGGTAAGCTTGCCAGAGACCACATTAAGGGCAAGAAGGGCATACAGTAGGAGGGAACAGAAAGCAGTGGTTACATGGCTGCATTTGTCTCTCCACAGAGAAGCCAAAGGAAGCTTTCATTCTTGCAAGCTTCCAGTCATGTCATCTCTTTCTCGTGTAGCGTTCTTCCCTTTTTCTGGAGCCGCACATCTCAGTCTCAACATGTGCCCAGCTTAGCACTGCATCACATTCTGCCCCCAACCCTTCCACATACACATCAGTTTTCTGTTCTTCCCCCACAGTTATTCCATTATTGCCCATGTGGTCTTCTTTGGTGAAATTATTTTGCTTTGTGGGATGTGCTGATTTATATCCTAGTTTATTGATAAATTTGGTGGTTTATCTGACTTGGTGTGCCTGGGCCTAGTGTTTGTTGTCAGGATTATAATTGAAAGGAATCTTGCTTTTAGTCCATTCCCAGCAGTCTCACACATACTGAAAACAGACCAAATAAATGCCTGCCTGATCAAGCCTAAATTACTCACACGATTGGCTTTATCTGTCTGTGAAGATTCTCAGATCGGCTTGATAGTCGCATGACACCAAATGACTGAAGAATAAAACTAACAGAACCATATTGTTTGGCAAATTGGTATTGTCTTTGTTCCAACACGAATGATTCTCTATGTCATGAGTCTCTGTTACTTGCTTACCTTGTCCTCAGGCCCAAAGATGCCATCCGAGCCATAAAAAAGAGGATTGTGGGGAATAAGAACTTCCATGAAGTGATGTTGGCTTTAACGGTCAGTATGATGCCCTACATTTCAGTAACACAAAGTCTTTATTTCTCCCACCCCTCGATAGGCCAAGTTATGCCTTTGTTTTCTAGTCTTTATTGGCTTTAGTGTGGAGAAGGGTACAAAGGACACTGTCATTAAAACAAAAGTGTAACAAGTAGCTCTGTAAGGAGCACCCACATTCTCTAAGCTAGTGGGTCCCCAAACTTGGCTCTCTAGGCATTCTTGGACTGCATTTCCCAGAAGCCTTCCCCACTAGAAGTGCTGGCAAGGGCTTCTGGGACTTGCAGTCCAAGAACCAGCTGCCTGTCTCAGAAATATCTTTGGGATAAGAGATGGGATAATTGACCTGGAATGTTAAACCTCTGATTAAGTAGTGGAAGGCAGCAAGAATGTACAGTCAGTAAGTCATGTGGATGTTGGGTTGATTAAAAAGCAAGCGGGAATACAGCTGACACCAGAGCAACAATTTTGTTAACCAGATTTCACAGTCCGATATCTTTTTCCCTGACATGTGACTCTTAGGCATTTTGCTGTAAAAAAATCAATATTTCTAGTTGGGTTAGATGTAATGTGTGTGTTTTTGAATGGCTTGTCTTTTTTCTCCTGTGATCAAGGGAGGAGCAGAGCAAGCCGTAGGCAGACTAAAAAGCACTGATATCTTGTTTGCTCCTCAGGTTCTTGAAACATGCGTCAAAAATTGTGGCCACCGCTTCCACGTACTTGTTGCTAGCCAGGATTTTGTAGAAGGTGTACTGGTGCGAACCATCCTTCCTAAAAACAACCCTCCAACCATTGTCCATGACAAGGTGCTGAACCTCATACAGGTGAGTGTGTGAGGTGAGTTGCGCGAGGAAGCACACTTGTGAGAAATTTATCTTCCTTTGTTGGAAAATCGCTGTATAACTGATCAGAAAGGAGGAAGCAAATCCAAGTTAAACCTAAGTATTATATTAAGCACTCTTTCAAAGTGTTTCCAATTGAAGCAAAACAAGTTGGGGAACCATGTAGCCCCAGTGGACCATTAACGGGAGCGCGACAAGACTGCAACCACTAGGTAATATCCTTTTTAAAATTTTGATCCAATTGCCTACACCAGGGGTGTCCAAATCTTGGCCTATAGATGTTTTGGACCACAACTCCCAGAATTCCAAGCCTGTATTGCCAATGACAAAGGACTGTGGGAGTTGTGGTCCAAAACATCTGGAGGGCCGAAGTTTGGGTGTGCCTGGCCTACACAGTGGATTTTTCTAAATTTTACCACAGACCCCAACCCTCCCCCTTCTCTGGTCAAGCAGGAGTTATGAGCCTCAAAATGCCACATGGAGAGGGTGTGAATGTGTGTACATGACCTGTGTCACTTTGTTTGAAGGACTGGGGCTGTAACACAACCTGTAACTTCAGATGCAGCTTGATAACATCTCTGCTTCCTGCCTCAACTAAGATACTGCCTGGCAATTATTTCTAATTAATTATCTGCTTCCTGCCTCAACTAAGAGACTGCCTGGCAATTATTGAACTCTACATCTAAGAACTAACTCCTGGCAAATCCATCTTTTGCCATGCTTGAACTTTTGGTACAGCTTTGAAAAAGAGGGTATTGCCCTTGAAATATTAGCAACTTTTTGTTATTTTGCTAGTAGCCTAAAGGTATCACCTAGTCTAGTCTTCTATCAAAATGTCTGTTCCACAGAGTTCTCCCAGAGTAGTTTCCAACAATGAGGACAGAAATTTTTGTTCTGACATCACATGTATCTGTCTTACTAAATGTGGGTCTAAGTTATTTCACACCTGTGTACACTCCAGACTAAAATATTTTAAAAGAACGTGAAATTGACTAGAATCTACATCTCCCAAGGGAACATCCTCTTTATTGTTTTATAATCTGCATTATTCAGATTTCTTCAGTTTAATATAAAGTTCCTTATTTTCAGCTATGTATCCTGTCATGTTTGCAATTTTGTATACTTTGCTTTGGTACTGGAAATGATAGGAAGGTGAGCTGGGCACTGAAGCCTGATTCTCAACTCCTGAAAAACAGATTCAGCTTTTCTTTGTGCTCTTAAAATTCCAAACTTACATAATTAACAAATTTAAAGTATATTTTCTCAGCCATAAGGGGTGGGTTAAAAAAAATAGGAAGCTGATATCTGTATCTGCTATTACAGTTTGCACTTAATTTCTCTGTGCTGTTATGTAGTTAAGGCATACATACATGTCCTTGTGTTTTATTTCATGGGCATTGCAAAGAATGTAACAGTATTTTGAGGCTGTACCTTTCTTCCTCTTCTTCCAGTCTTGGGCAGATGCATTCCGTAGCACACCAGACTTAACTGGAGTTGTGACTGTTTATGAAGACTTGAGGAGGAAAGGCCTGGAGTTTCCTATGACAGATCTGGACATGCTCTCGCCCATTCATACACCACAGAGGGTAGGCTTAACACTAATTCTTTGCAAAGGCTCCTTTAACTCTGCGGCTGTTGAACAGATACACATGGAAAAGGGAATAGTTGCTGGATCTAGAAGCATGTGTACAGAAGAAAGATCTGATTGGGATAACAGATTCTCTGATAAAGATAATAAAATCTTTAAAATGATGTGTGTTTCCTATATTTTCTGCTGGGTAACTCAGTGGTTCTGGTATTTAGCTATGGAGCCAGGGTTGTCTTCCCCAGTGTGCCTCTTGTTAGGGGCTGGATTCGATCATCCATTTTTGGGGATGATGATGATGATGATGATGATGATGATGATGATGATGATGATGATGATGATGATGATTTAGCAATGGTGCATAAACTGCTGTTCCAATTCAAAGCTGGTATAAATCTTTCCCTCTTCCATTTGATATAACAGATCAAAATTTTGGTTCCTAGAAGGATTTACAGTTGTCTTGGATGAATGAGTCTCTACTAGGGTTTCCTAATCACAATCATTGTCACTCAGGATTTTCTCTCTGTTTTATTGCTTGAGTGAGTTCATAGAAAAGGCTAGGTCGTCATGTGTGTATCCTTCCGATAAAGGCTTTTACTGTGCAATCCCCTTGCCTGATTTCTGCATATTTTACTGGATATCTAAACGACAGCTTAGTCTCATAATTATCCCATACTGTTTCTTCCATCTTTTATCAAAAGAGAAAGAGAGAGTACTAATAAAAAAGAGATAAGACTATGCAGAGAAGTTTATTAGCCTTCAGTGTGGAAAGCAGAAAAGGCTCAAATAAGCAAATCAATATTGATCATAGAATATGTGAGTTAGAAGAGGACTATGAAGCCCTTGTACCCAATCCCCTTCCCAGTACAGATTCCTGCCTCCTGTGGACTGGAGAAAAGGACCTTTAGAGCCCCTGCTGGCTCAACAATTCTATGACAGTATGATTTCACCATATAGGAAGCATTAAGGTCTGTCCAGGAAAGATGAGAATAGCTATAGTCTGTGTGTCCAGCTTATTACGCCCGGGGGGGGGGAGCAACATGCATGAGCATCTAAGGATAAAGCAGCTACATAGAGCACAGCTGGGTGTATTCTTTGAATATAAATAAGTACTAAGAATATAAGAAGAGCCATGCTGGATCAGGCCAAAGGCCCATCTAGTCCAGATTCCTGTATCTCACAGTGGCCCTGCCAAATGTATCCAGGAGCACACGAGACTAGAGATCTGTCTCCCGATACCACTCCCCTGCATCTGGCCCTTGAAGTAGCCCTGGTTTTAAACCTGGAGATTATACATCTCCATCATGGTTTGTAACCTGTGATGGACTTTTCCTCCAGGAATCTGTCCAATCCCCTTTTGAAGGCATCCAGGCCAGATACCATCACCACCTCCTGTGGCAGGGAGTTCCACAGACTAACAACACAATGGGTAAAGAAGTACAGTGGTACCTTGTATAAAAGATTTGTTCCAAATGAAATTATGTTAAGCAAATTTTCCTTAATACAAATTTCCCATAGGAATGCATTGAAAATGGAGTAATCCCATTTTTATGTTGTACAGATTTTCCCCATAGGCAATTATGTTAAGCAAATTTCCCCTATCTCTGGAATTTTTATGTTGTACAGATTTTATGTTATATAAACTGTTTTTTATACAAGGGTCCACTGTATTTTCTTTTGTCTGTTCTCACTATCCCAAACCTCAATTTGTGTGGGTGTCCCCTAGTTTGCTTGGTCCTTTTCCTCTGTCACTGAAACACTTCTCTTTATTTTGGGAATCCCTGTTTAGAGTGTTTATATGCAAGACTCGACATCAGGAGTGAATTCTCCCGCGGCAAACTCCCCTCCAGCCATAGAATCGATCCTGCACCCTGTGTCCCTGCCCGCAGTTCCAGGGTCCGGCAGTGATGCCCCTATCATGCCAACAGCAGAGCAGGTAAGAGCAGCATGAGCCTAGCTGGGCAGATGCAGTCTACGTTGCCTAATGTTTTCTTTATTCAAGCCACTGCTCTACTTCTTACAGGTAAAAGAGACTGCAGCAAGTGAACTGCTGGGTAGGCCCTGTGGCTTAGGTCTCTGGCTGCGGAGTTACAGGTCGGGAGCTCAGTTCCCCACTGTGCCTCTTTGGTCCTTCCTTTTCAAAGAGCAGGACCGAGGTAGAAATAAAAATGCCTTCTCTGAGGCAGCTTTTTCATGTGAAGGAACCCAATCAGACAAGATTGGAAGGCCACTTCTGGTTTCATTTTAAAAGGGGGTGTTGGGCAAACCAGGACATGGAGCAGATGCCAGAGCACGATAACACAATAATCTGTCCTTCCATTCTGCCTCCCTCCATCCATCTTCCTTTTTCTTGTTTTGAAAAAGATGAGGTGTATTGGAGATTTTATGACTCAGCCTATAAAATGGCGTAGGTGCACATGTGGCATGAGGGCCGCAGGTTACCCACTCCTCTCTCTCTCTCTCTCTCTCTCTCTCTCTCTCTCTCTCTCTCTCTCTCTCTCTCTCTCTCTCTGTGTGTGTGTGTGTGTGTGTGTGTGTGTGTTGTGTCATTCCAGTCATGACTGACTCTTTGTGACTTCATGTCCATGGAGTTTTCTTGGCAGGGATACTGGAGTGGTTTGCCAGTTCCTACTCCAGGTGCCTACAGCACCTGGTATTCCTTGATGGTCTCCCATCCAAGTACTAACCAGAGCTGACCCTGCTTAGCTTCTGAAATCAGGTGAGATCGGATGTGCTTAGGGCATCTAGGCAGCTCCTGGGGAAACAAAAAAAAAATCACTTGCCCATTGAACCATGTTGGACTTGCCTCAGGACATTTTGTGTGTTGTTCCCCAGAGGCAGCCATCTGTGTGATTACAGGCCATGCCTGCTGGTACAACAGAGGAACATAAGAAAAAGCTTAAGCCACAGAAATAGGAAGCAGGGCACACTTCAAGTTTTATTGCTGTTTGAGAACCCTCTGAGAGGAAAGAGAAGTCACAGAAATCTCCCACTTATCTGTAAGGAGGAAGACTTCCTTTTATAAGTCTCAGTTTTTATCTTGTCCTTCTTCCAGTTAAAGCAGGCATGTCCAAACCTCAGCCCTCCAGATGTTTTGGACCACAACTCCCAGAATTCCAAGCCTGTATTTCCAATGGCAAAGGACTGTGGGAGTTGTGGTCCAAAACATCTGGAGGGCCGAACTTTGGACAAGCCTGAGTTAAAGGATCAGAGGTAGCAAAGCAGGGAATGCCATTTGTCTGAAATCCTGGGAAGGGTACAGCACACTGAAACAGGGGTTGCATAATATGCACAGTCGGTAACTTTACGTGACTTTTCCCCCCCTCCAATGATAGAAGACCTGGCTAGATTTCAGTGCCTTTGTGTGTGCTGCATGTGCTTTCTGTTAAGAGGTGTGTTGGGTTTTAAATGTTTCAGGGATTAGCAGAGTTATACAGTGGTATGGAAAGATAATTGCTACACACAGATTTGAAGCTGGGAGACAGAAATAAACTTTAGCATAAAAGCTTGTATTACGAAAACATACACAAATAGGAAACGAGATAAAACACACAGCATAAATATTACAGAGTAGTGGGAAAACTGCTCATCTCACCAAAAAGCAGTCCCAAAGCAAAATGGGTTTCAATCCTGCCTTTTATACATATGGTAGACATCATATAAACCAATCACGTGAGTACACAGAGGCAGATAATGTTAACCAGTTATCCATGGCACCTGGATATAAGTATTCTGACCTTTTCATGTGATTTTAGTATTCACCTTTGTCTTGGCAAATGACTTTGCATTTATACACAGAAACCATTTTGAATCTGTTAAATATTATGTTACGTACATTTGGTTAAAAGTTACATTACTTGACACTTTCAGATTGGGAAGCTGCGCAGCGAACTGGAAGTAGTGAATGGCAATGTGAAAGTGATGTCCGAGATGCTAACAGAGCTAGTGCCGGGACAAGCTGAGCCCTCCGATCTTGAGCTGCTGCAGGTAAGAGGGCGCTGGAACAGGCACCGACATGCCGGGAGCGGGGATTTAATTTGAATCAGCGCAGTCGCTTTTGAGGTGGGGTTTCCTTTCGCCGAGGAAACAAGACCCATCAGAATCACGACCAGGAACCGTACGAATGGCCTTTTAGCCCAGCCTGCTTGAGTAGCTCTCACTTCTTGGCCTCGTTTCCTTGGTTCGGTTCTCACCGTGTATGTTCTCTTGCTGTGGGTAGGAACTGAACCGGACGTGTAAAGCGATGCAGCAGCGCGTGCTGGAGCTGATCCCCCGTATTCTCAATGAACAGCTAACAGAGGAGCTGCTCATTGTCAATGACAACCTCAACAACATTTTCCTGCGCCACGAACGGTATTCCTCCCTCCTCCTCCCTTGCCCTGCTCTCTCCCCTTCCCACTCGGAAGCAGAGCGCTCCAGTCCTTCCTGCTGATTCCCGTCTTCCTCTTTTTCCATAGGTTCGAACGCCTTCGATCTGGGCAGCCGGCTAAGGTGATTCAGCGCATCCATTCTTTGAAAGCAGGCAAACACAATGTTACCTTACCAGTATTTGTTAGGAGAATAAGGCCGGCTAGACAGCTTAGGTGGGACTTAATGTACAGTCATTTTGGGGACAGAATTAAATCTTTGACCCTGTACTGGTAAATGCTGATTCCATGGTGCCCCAAAAGATAATAAGGAATAGGTATTTCGTATTCTAGTCAGAGTTATCCTTAATACAGTGGTACCTCAGCTTACGAATTTAATCCGTTCTGAATGCATGCTCTTAAGTCGAACTACTCTCAAATCAGGGTACCTATCTAAAAAAATTGAAAACATAAGTTTAAAACATTTAAAATAAAAAAAATTGTAAGTCGAACAGACCATATCTAAAATTTGTAAGGCAGCATTTAAAACACCAACAGTTTTCTACTCTTAAGTCAACCTGCTCTTAAGTCGACCTGCTCTTAAGTCGAGGTACCCGTGTAGTTGTATTATGGCCATACTTCAGGGAAATATTACTCAGGAGGGACTTCCTCTCCTGACAGGTACAGTTGTATTCATGATTTTGTGTCATCTGCTGCAGTTTGTTGTCTCGACAACAGACAAGTCTTCTGCTCAGCTATTTCCCACTGATTTCAGAAGGAGAGATGCAAGGATATCTTTGTTGTTAATTTTGATCCCTAAGGCCCTTGGGCCAGTTAATGGCGAATCCCCAAAGTGAATAAGCTGAAAGATACTTGCCAGCTTACTAATTATATCTTTGGTGACCCATTTGTAGGCTTTTAAGTGATGGATGGTTTTCTGCATTTTCCCCAAGTATTCAAAATGCATAACTGCTCTGATAGCCCCATGTTTGAGCAGAAATGCAGTGGTAATTGAGAATAATGGAAGAACAGCAAATGGACTGTCTGTCTTTTTTTACAGGAACAAAATAATGCTGAAAATGCCGGCAATTTGATTGATGTGGAATCTAGCCCTACACCAGCAACCAAAGAGCCAGAACCCGCAAGCACACTGTCCTCTCAACTTGCAGGAATGAGTAAGTAACTTAGCCTTGTGCTGTGCAAACTCCTTGCGCGTCCGTCTGCCCTCCCTGCCCCCAACAGGCTATGGTTCTGGCCTTCCCTCCACCCATCGTCACTGTCTGTACATTGTTCTCTCTGTATTCCTCTGCTTTCAAAGCAGCATGATTCTTTCAATACCAAATCAGCCCTGCAGAGGTGAGCATGTTTGACTGATTCATAATAACTTTGGATAGCAAGATGTGAGGGAGTTCCCCCCCACACAAGATCTGCAAAACTAGCTCATATTATTATTTATAATTCTGATGAGACAGGAGTTGAGATCTGTTGTGATCAGACTTCCGGAATCTAATGTCAACATAACCTGTTGGAGGTTAACTGTGCTTCTCTTGCTTCTTATTCCTTGCAGGTGTGGGTGCCGACAGTGTCAGTGCAGGTCTGCAGTCCCTCAACAGTTCAGGAAAGCTGGAAGAAGAGTTTGACATGTTTGCACTGACCCGTGGCAGCTCTTTAGCTGAGCAACGAAAAGAGTAAGAGGGAAAGTTTCCTGTAATGAATTAAGGGCGAGGGTCAACCTTCCAGAATACATTTTCCTTTAAAACAAAAGCAATTATGTAAAACTTTTATTTAGATTAAAGAAGCCTTAGTTTAGAATTCAGGTTTGGTTGGTACAACATTTGGTTTATATTCACTGTATTGATGCCGTTGTCTAAAAACATGCAGGCACAGTCTACCCGTGATATGTTTTCCACACAGCAAAGCAAATTGCTTGGGCTTGAAGTCTGCTATGGCAGAAGCAGAGAAGAAGGAAGAGCCCATGAAAGTCAAGTCCATGTCATTTCTAGCATCGTTCTGCCTGTCGTCACTGTTAAACTGCTGTCAAATCACTTCTGACTTACAGCAGCTTGCATAGGGTTTCCCAAGTGTGAGATCTTCAAGAAGTAGTTTACCATTGCTACCCTCCACTGAATTTCCATGGCAGAGTGGGGATTTTTATCCAGCTTTCCTGAGTCCTAGTGTAACGCTCGCTCCAGTGATGCTGTATGTGCTGTGATGGGATTCCAGGCCTTTGCTCTACTCACCAACCTCTGCTTTGGTTTTTAGAAAAGAGGAGGTTGTGGGTGGCTGTGTTGTACCCCTTCCCACCCACACCGACATAAAAGAGTGGTTTGAAATTTCATTAGCACCTATTTTCTTCTCTGCTCCTTTGTTTAGCTCCTTGGCCTGTTCTTCATTTCTAATGTTTTGCAGGATTGGTGGCAGCGATGAAATAAAACAATTTATTTTTAACAGCATGCTGCAAATGGAGAGCAGAGTGGTTTGTGAGTGTCCCCCAGGATACTGCGAAGTCCAGGAGAATAGCCTACGGACAAGACAGATGCTTCAATTAGTCTTGGGCTGTTTCTCATAGCATGTGCCTGGAAACAAAAGCCTATCTGTCAAACTCACCCACATTATGTCGCAGCGCTTTTCCAGCACTGTCGAAAGACCACTTTTCAATTTTTTTGGTAACAAGTTCTCTTCTTTCCATTTGCAAATCTCATATGCCTAAGAAACCACCATGCCTGTTTAGCTTTTGCTGTTTATTTTTGTCTGGGGAGTCATTTTCCCACAAGGAGGAGGATGGCTTTCCCTTGTACCATGCAGTGTTGTTTTACTTCTTAGGTCATATGCCTTCTTGGCTCTGACTGTCCCTGTTACGGTAATTTTAGATTGTGTGAGAGCTGGTGAGTAGGCTGAGAGCATGAGCTGCTAGCCTGGGTGTAAGGGTGGGCCAAAACAAAATCTCAGGAAATGCAACATAACAGCTGAACTTTGGAGTGATTTCAAGAGCCAACAAAAATTACCCCCACCCCACCTCAGCCCTCTTACGTCTGGTTTATTTTGCTTCTACCATTTGTTTTGCCAAGCAGTAATTAAGTTAGTTATTAGTTACTAGATACGACCACATCACCCCAGTTCTGGCTCGCCTGCATTGGCTGCCCATGGCTCTCTGGATAAGCTTCAAGGTCCTGGTTTTGGTTTTCAAAGCCCTCCATGGTTTGGGCCCTGAATACCTGTCTCCCAGAGCGTATCTCCCAGAGGTCATCTGAGGCCAGGCCCACTCAAATGTCGCAGGCATGCTCACTCAGGGTGCCCACTCCCAGGGAGGCGCGGAGGTCGGCTACGCATAACTCGCCTTCTCTGTGGTGGGCCCCTCGCTATGGAACCACCTCCCAAGTGAGCTGCGCCTTGCACAGTCCCTGCCCACCTTCAGAAAGGCTTTGAAAACCATGCTTTTCAGGGAGGCATATAGTGACCTTTAATTTAATTTAATTTAATTTTTTTCTTCTGTCTCCTGCCCATTGATCCTTCTTGCTAGGGTTTTCCCTATTTTTCTGTACTGTATTGTTATTTTTAACTTGTAAACCACCCAGAGTTCCAGATTGGAAGATGGGCAGTATAAAAATGAAGCAAATAATAATAAATAAAATAAATTAGTTAGAATAATCATGTGTTCCTTAAGTGGTTCTTCTCTTCAGTTTATACTCACAACAAACCTGTGAGGCAGGTTACCTCAGGTCACCCAATGCATTTCCCAGTTCCAGTTCTATGAGGACATGAATCTAAATTTCCTAGGTTACCATTCCTATTGCTGCACTATATCGCACAGCCTCACCTACGTTATGCTACAGCACTGTTCCAGCACAGTTGAAAGAGCAGTTTTCAAATGTTTTTGAATGAGTAGCGCTGTTGATGATGGTAGCTCAGAGTGGCCTCTGGGTTAGATGGGTGGTATATAAATCAAATAAATAAACAGCTACATTTCCTCCCTCAGAAGTCTTTCTCCTTAATATTATTGTTGTTTGGATGGTGGCTGATGGAGAATAACAGGATCATTTTTCCCAGGGATAGCTTCCAATTGTGATGTAGCATTAGGTGGAGGTTCCTGCAAGAGTACATGGTAGCTACTAGCTACCAAAAGAAGGGCTATTGCTGCTGCTTGAGACAAAAAGTGTTTCCACCATTTGGCACCTACCTGCTCCCCGAAACCTGGGGAGAATCAAACACACACCTAGGAGAGGAGAAGCAGGGAGACCATCTGCAATAATTGGCAGTATGAGAGTGAGAATTGCTGTCCAATGTGGTGTACTGTGGGAAGTAACAGGATCACTTTAGATGCTGGGAGTCAGTCACGGATCTTGTCCATGAAACTGTGCTCTTTTCATCCTGAGGTCTCTCCCAGCTCTGTGGCTGCACTCTTGAGTGACAGTTATGGATGCTGGATATGGATGATTGTTGTTACGGGTACATTGGGCTATCTCTGAATGCAAAACGCCCATCTGCACGTGCTCAAGTGCTGAGCCAACTAGGCCAGGTGCCAGCCTGTTTGGAGATGTCACTGCCACGGTTCTGAGTGCTGCTGTAAGTCTCATAGTGCTCAGTGCAGCATCTGACTTTCTCTGAGAGCCGCCGGGTTCGGCGTCGGAAAGGAGCGCTCCAGATCTACAGCCCAGGGGCTTTGTGTGCGTACCAGACTGCTGGAAAGAGACAAGCCTCTTGTCAAGACGAGAGCACAGAGTAGAGCAGATTTATATGGAAACCAGGAAGAGAAAGAGAGAGAGAAGCTCCCGGTCGATCTTGTGTTGAAATCCAACCTCTGGACCTACATTCCTGCTTATCTCCTTTCCTCCCGGAGAGCTGCAGAGGAATCGGGCAGCATATTTTTCTCCAGCACAACTTGATCCTCTGGCAACTGAGTCGAGTGAGGAGTGATCGTTCCTCTCAAGAGCCACCTTCTATTTATTCCTTGTTCTCTCACTGGACATAGCTGTGTCCTGATCCTTGCGAACAAGCCAGCTTGGGACGGGAACGGTCTGTTCTACATCTCCCAACGCATTCTCGTTCTTTCTCCTGAGGTGGTCCCTGCTGGACCGAGAGACTCGCCGTGGGCTTGCCGGGTGTCGGGTCCTCCCCAGAGCTCCATGAACACCTGCATGCAGAATTTGTGGAAACAGTTCAAGCCCTTCCTGCCTTTCTGCCTCATCAGTGGCATGGTGGCCGCCCTCTTCTTCATCATCGACGCCATCGTGCACAGTGGACCTTTCACCGACACACTCTTCTTTGAGAAGTTTGAGCAGAAGTTTCCCAACCCCTTGGCTCGGAGAGGGAACCATTCCCAGTGACCAGGGGAGGGACAGTCACGCACGTGGCTTGGGGGAGAGCATCCACGCCCAATGAAACTCTGGCGTTGCTGCGTAAGAGATGTTCAGCATCAGTTAGAATGCAAAGGGTGCAGTGGTGGTCTTGAGAGGGGGAAACGATGCCATTGGTGCTCACGGGCACAAGCTGGTCATTTTAAACATCAAGAGCTAAAAGTATTGCTAGGATACTTGGGCCCTAGCAAATCCAAGTAGTGTGCCCAAGTTGTACTGCGACACTTGACAAGTTGTTTCTTGAGAGGTTCGTCTATATGGTACGTGTATTGCAGTCATGAGTACAGGTGGAATAGGGTAGATGTGGTGATGTGTCATCTAGCTTTTGGGGACTAAAGAAGAGCAGGAGTTGACAATGGTGCCTCATTCCTACTCTTGGGCTTAAAACGCAAGTTTTTAGCCACTTTTGGAGTCAGTGCTATGCTTCAAAGTGCATGTGTGATGCTCTGAAGACTGATGGGTAGCACAGTCAGATTTCTAGCATCTTCTGTAACGCCTTGCACTTCTCAGTGAGTAGCAACACCAGAATAAATTTGTGCAAAGTAACAAGAAAAATACTGAATAATGTATATAGAGTATAAATTATGGACGTTGTCTTGAATTGAATACAGGATGCAGACATGATGCTTTCTTGGTGCAGATTTAAAATGTCTGGGTTCCATTTTCTTGTTGCTTCATTTTTTTAATCTTGGAACACACGTAGCCCCTGATGTTCTTGTGCAATGAATAATTTGTGCAAGGGTTTGAGTCTCTTAATACAGGGCAGCTTTAATGGATAGCCTGTTCTTAAGGTTGAGGCTACAGAAAGACTTTCCCTTACCTGCTTTATCTCACGGCCGGACCTGGGGCTCGAAGGAAGGATTAGTTGTCGAGCACTTGGTACAGGGCCAAGCCCAGATTTGAGCACAGGGACACAGGCTGACCCTTGTTATGCCAGATCATGGGAGGCAAAATCCATAAGGAATTTCAGCAGGAATTGGTGCAGTTTTAGAACTCAACCTAGCGCTGATAGGCTCACTCATTAGGAATATATACATGTGTGTGAACCAACCTAATGTAGCGAGAGAAGCACTGTGTATAGATCTGCAAGAACTGCACTTACCTCTTTGCTTAGCCATGCTGTCCTGCTTGTCAGATTCTACACACGTACGCACAGACAGACCCAGGGTTAGGAGGAAGCCTGGGACTCATTGCACTTGTTAGCAGTTGTGAAAATTCATGCTCCTCTCTAGATAGTCTTCAGGTTGGCCAGGGGTTGGTTGCCAGGGATGACAGCCAGCAGGTCTGCTCACTCACATTTTGCCTCAAAAGCAGTAGTGTCTAGGGGCCAAGCCCCCAGCCAGAAATATCTTAAGCCTCAATTTTTTTATTTGTTTTTGGTCCAGGGGCATTTGCATACAACCAGTTACTTACCCCATTCTAGCTCCATTTGTTTCCTCCCACTGGCCAGTAATTGCCGCTAATCAGCATCCTGTATTGATCCTGGCAACACTGCAGTGTTGCTCAGATAATTAGAACTGACTATGCGCCAATGCCACTCAGGGCACAGAGAGTTCATTGAGGAGGAGGTCAGTGCTTCCTCTTCGGGTCACAACACTGCACGAAACTTGAACTGTCAAGTAATGTAACTTTTAACAAAATGTACGTAATATAATATTTAACAAATTCAAAATGGTCTCTGTGTATAAATGCATAGTCATTTGTCAAGACACAGGTGAATAGAGTAATCACATGAAAAGATCAGAATAATTATATCCAGGGGCCATGGATAACTGGTTGACATTGTCTGCCTCTGTGTACTCATGGGATTGGTTTGTGTGATGTCTGCCATATGTACAAAAGGCAGGATTGAAACCCATTTTGCTTTGGGACTGCTTTTCGGTGAGATGAGCAGTTTCCCCACTACCCTGTAATATATATGCTGTGTGTTTTATCTCGTTGTATATTTGTGTATGTTTTTGTAATACAAGCTTGATGAACTGGGAGCTTCATAAAATACCCCCTCCCCCCTTTGGCATATTTTTACTGTCCACAGGAGCACGTGTATATTGACTGCTTGCAGACGCAGGTTAGAACAGGGGGCTAGATATCTTAAGGTAACTTAGATGGACATGCCCTGTTCTTGAACATGCTCTCTTTAATCTGGCTCTGTCTTTCAGGGTGAAGTATGAAGATCCTCTTGCCAGGAGAGGGCTAGCTGGAGCCTTGGATGCCAGGCAGCAGAACACAGGAGCGGTGAGTAGCGCCTGATCAAGACCACACAGGGCATAGATAGATAGATAGATAGATAGATAGATAGATAGATAGATAGATAGATAGATAGATAGATAGATAGATAGATAGATATCATCATTTATGTAGATCAGCCTACCTCGACCGGGTGACTTTTTCTCGTCTTGGTGGAGAGGCTTCATTCCAACATTGAGCGCTTTTACACAACCTCTAAAATCCGCTGGCAACTTAAATTCTGACCAGAGATCATGAGGTTTTGTTCTGCTTCCTGTGTTCCCACCCTCCCGCACTCTATTGCTTATGTCTGTGGTGAGTGGAAGGAGAAAAAAATGCAGGCTCACATCCTCCTGCCATCCGCAACAGCTAGTTGTAGGAGGAATGGAAGCCCGTCTGTCTGTTAAAGGGGGAGAGGGACAACAAAAGCAAACAGAAGACGGAGAAGAGCCAGGCATTCATAAACAAACAGAAGGTGGAGGAGAGCCAGGCATTTAAAATCCGCATCGGAAAAAATTTTACCTCCTCAAGGCCAGGTACTTGTAAAATGTGCTGGGGCGTGCTTATGTGGGCATGGTCGTACTTAATTTTTTTCAAAGTCCGCAGCTGATGGGAAAACAATTTTAAGCTCTGCATCTGAGAGCCCTTTGCATCGGATTTTAGGGGTCGTATAAAAGCAGCCATTGTTACTCATTATTGCCTTGGGTAGGGGATTATGGGTACTGCTCAGGCCAGCCAACCCAGTGGGCAGCAAACTGGGGAAGGCTGGTGAGGATCAGTGTTTGTCCAGTCCAGGAGAACTACGGTGGGTTTTAATGCTATGCCTTTTTGTATTTTCACATATCCTTAATGTCTAAGCCGGGGCTTTCCTATCATCGCTCTGTGTTGTCTTCCTAGTAGCACAAACCATATTTTTGATGATGGAGGGAAATGTATAAATCCCCACTGAAGATGTCAGTGATTTGTATCACCTTTATTTGTAGTCTACATTTACACAAACTAAATCCTACACCAAACGGGTGAACAGATCAACAAAAAATATAATACAATATCATAGGTATTCCCCCCCACCCCGCAAAAAAAGAGTAATAATCTAATTTGCTACAGCTCGAGTCCCCAATATGTTAAGTTTCTTATCATGAGGATGGGTTACCTCTGTGTCAATACAGGCTTCACACAGAGTTTAAATGAATTGTGGTCTTGGCTGAAAGCTACTCTTTTTAGACACAGAGACAAAGCAACTCCATCTGTGATATATGCCTTTGTGTCTTAGAAACAATGCTCCCCTCTCATTTGGCAATCTTGGATCCCTCGCATTGGGTGGAGCTTCTGCCTCATTTCATTTGTCTCTCTAAAAGTGACAGGAAGAAAGGGAAATTCCCACCCCTCTTTTATCTGTAGGCCAGGGGGCTGCTGTCCCAGCTGGATTCACAAACATGGCATCCTGGGAAGTTCCAGAATTTCTGTCCGTTTCTTCCATTTTTCAAAGCAAACTCTTTTTTTAACTAGCCAGGGCCAAGTGCTTCCATGGAGGGAGCCCCCATCACAAACTGGATGGTGCGTCAAGGAATGGTGAGAATAAGCTGGTGCTGGGGAGAAAGGGCTACTAGACTGCCAAGCGAGGGTGTGGTCCTGGCAGAACAGTGTGTAGGGACCAACAGCAGGCATTTTAGAAGCTAAGGAACCCCTTCCAGTAGGATAAATTCTGAATCCAGGAGGATCTGCAGCCTTGGGAAATGTTACTGCATTGAAAACAGTCAAGGAAATTTATTATTATTATTATTATTATTATTATTATTATTATTATTATTATTATTATTATTATTATTATTATTATTATTATTATTATAGAGCAGTGGTTGGCACTCCAGATGTTTTGGACCACAACTCCCACAGTCCTTTGTCATTGGAAATACAGGCTTGGAATTCTGGGAGTTGTGGTCCAACACATCTGGAGTGCCAAAGGTTCACCATCACTGTTATAGAGGGATGGACAACTGGGCAACCCCCAGATGTTCTGGGACAGCAAGGCCTATAATGAAGCCAGCATAGCCAGTGGTGCGACAAGAGTTGCAGTCCAATAACATCTAAAGGACCTCACGTTGCCCACTCCTGGGATGAAAATGGCCATCTCAGAATCCAATAGAACATGTTCTTGTTGCATCCTCATCAAGAGACAATACATGCAACGTCAGCTGTTCCCTTGCTGCCCTGTCCCTGCACTGGCGACATTTCACATAACCCAAGAACACTAAAAGGGAAGGAAGAATCAGCAAATGGCTGCTTCTTAGGCTTTGTCCTAAGGCGTTTGCTTTCATAGATGACATGCAGCTTTCAATATCCTTGCCCAGTAGCAAACGTTTCTTCCATGTCTGCCACCCACCCACCCCTGAAGACTCGCCGCAGCTGTTGGTAGATGCCAGCTCAGGTCAGATGCATTCTAGAAACCTGATCATCCTCAGGCTGCCTGCTGTTTTAATTAAGAGCTTCCAAAAAACAAGGTCCACAATTCGATACATCAAAGAAATCAACAGAGGACTAGGTCTTACTCCTGAAGGTGAGATGATCTTCAAGGTATCCCTACACACTGTACCACCAGGCTTGTGTAGGTCTCATTCTGTTCTGCTGCAGGAGGTTGTTCTGAGGGTAAGGAGACTCTTAGCTGTGTGTTCCTTCCCCAAGGAAATTTTCCCTTGTAGCCCAGCCTTGATACAGATTAGCTTCTGCTTGCTTTCATAAACAAGTGCAGGGTGGCGGGCCAGGAGATGCTTCTGCCTCGGTTTTGAAAACATTCCTCCTCCCCTCCTTTTTTTCCCCCCAGCATCTTTTCCATAACTTGGCTTTGCACTGGGATTAATTTTGGAAAAGGTCATTGTAGGAAATAGATCCCCCCTCCTTTAAGTCTGCCTTTCCATTTCTTGGAATTGCGCTGCAATAGAGAATGAGTGGAGGCCCTAGGACAGTGTTGGCGAACCTATGGCACGGGTGCCAAAGATGGCACTAGGAGCTCTTTCTGTGGGCACCCGACATCACCCCTTCACCGCCACCTGTGTTCAGGTTAAATTTGCTGCGTTGGCACTTGATGAAAAATAATTGGGTTTTGAATCGCAGTTTGGGCACTCGGTCTCTAAAAGGTTCGCCATCACTGCCCTAGGACCTGGGACATGGCAGGTCCTAACCAACTGATAACTCTGCTGGAGAGGCAGTCGAGTGATGCCATTCACTGTTACTGACATTAAGAAAATAAAATGAAAGCCCACCTCAGCACTACCTTTGGCTCCTGGAATGTGGCTTGAGGTTTACAAGTGATCTTTGGTTTTTACAAAGCCAGAAGCTTCTCGCTCGCTCCTGGGAGATGATTTGCAGAATACAATGTTGCTTTCCTAAAATGACCAGAAATGAAGGACATGTTTATGCTTTGGACTTCTTCTTCTTTTTTTTTTTTTTTTTTTTTTTTTTGGTAGCAATCTTATGATTTAGTGATTTGGTGCTAGATTTGGGGGTGCGGGGAAAGTATAATGCTTTATAAAAATAACTCTCTTCTCTCAAAATCCATGATGCTGCTAAAAATCTTTTTTTCACATGCTGCCTTGCCATGTTAATAAAACCATAAACAATCAGCAGAGTACTTCCAGCTCATGCTACATACCCAGTTGAAATCATGAGCAGCACAGCTTTGCTGTCTTTTGTGGGTCATTTCAGAAACTGCTGGTTAGTTGATAAATATCACAAGACCTGGTTCGTGTGACTGCAGAAACATGTATGCTAGTGTCATTCAAGATCAGCTTTTGAGAAATAAAGGCCCAAGCCATGTGAAAAGCGAAACTGACAAGGAGTGGCCCTTCTCTGGTGATGCTGGCACCACTTAAAAGAGGAGTTGTCTTAGAAACTGGGTGGTAAGAACTCTGCTGATTAAAACATGCCTTTGGAAGTAGCTCTCAATGAAAGGGACGATCAAGGGTAAAAGGGAGAGTTTTTCCCTGGATGGATTGAGTTCAAGCTCTTTCCTGTCACTGGTTGCCTTTTTTTCTTCTGCCTCTCTATCAGATTCCTGTCCCTCAGGCTGCCCTCATGGAGGATATTGAGCAGTGGCTGTCCACCGATGTGGTAAGTAATGAAGCCAAAGTCCTTGTTTGTTAGTATGGCTTGACTAGAAACATTCTGTCAGGGAACTTGGAGAAGGGTCCAGAGCTGAGCAGAAGAATGCATACAGGTGAAACCCGAAAAATTAGACTATCGTGCAAATGTTCATTTATTTCAGTAAGGCAACTCAAAGGGTGAAACTCATATATGAGATAGACTCATTTACATGCAACGTGAGATATGTCAAGCCTTACTTTGGTATAATTGTGATGATTCTGGCATGCAGTGAAGCTGAAGGCCGCTATTGAAGCATCCTGGTCTTCCATAACACATCAGCAGTGCCACAGACTGATAGCATCCATGCCATGCCTCATTGAGGCAGTCATTGATGCAAAAGGGGCCCAAACCAAGTACAGTGGTACCTTGTATAAAGGAATTAATTTGTTCCAAATGAAATTATGTTAAGCCAGTTTTTCTTTACATAAGTTTCCCATAGGAATGCATTGAAAACAGAGTAATCCCTAATTGTGACCATTTTTATGTTGTACGGATTTGCCCCATAGGCGATTCTGATAAGCAGATTTTCCCTATCTCCAGAATTATTTATGTTGTACAAATTTTATGTTATACAAACTGTTTGTTATACGAAGGTCCACTGTACTGAGGAGATATGCATGCTTATAATTTTCAGAGGTCCGATATTGCTCTATTTCCAATCCTTGTGTTACTGATGTCATGCAAATCTCGTATATAGGGCCTTTTGAGTTGACTTATTATAATAAATCAGAATTTGCACAATATTCTAATTTTTCCATTTTCACCTGTACTTTTACACACCAAAGGTCCCAGCTTCTTTCACTTTTTCTTTGTAGGTTTCTGTTCTGAAACACCAAGGACCAATAGTTTCCAATCTCTTCTCTCTCTCTCTCTCTCTCTCTCTCTCTCTCTCTCTCTCTCTCTCTCTCTCTCTCTCTCTCTCTCTCTCTCTCTCTCATTTGTACTCTAAGTACATATTGTGGGACTACTAACCATAAAATCTCTGATCTTGCTGGGGACTTCTGAAAGGCAAAGTTCAGGACCACCTCGGTAACCAGGGCTCAGAACCACTGGGGTAGGCCATACTAAGTGTCCTAACTCCGTCTAAGACTATTTCCTGTGCTCCCAATTCACAGTGGTACCCTCCCCATTTGCACTGCTTCCTGTGCTGTTATAAACACCTGTTGCTGCAATATATTGAACTAAGGCACATCCTGCCCAATCAGGGTACCTGAGATGAGCCATTCTATATTTCTTTTCTCTTGGTGGGATAACATGATCACAAACCACACACACAGGCTGAGCCTTCTCTGATGCAAGCTGTGGGTGGCTCGTGTTTTGGGGTGGGCTTCAGACTTATCTTGAAACACACCCCAAGCCTCATCCTGGAGTCCTAAAAGGTCAACAATGCTGCCATAAAGCATCCACCACCACCCCGTCCCCCGTCCCCACACCACTTAGTACCAATATAGCATTTTTCCTCCTGGATATACTACCTGTTTCTGCTTGCGTGGGAAGCTCAAGCCAGACTTGTACTAGATTTCATTTTACATCAGAACATTTTCTGTCCACAGAATTAAACCCCTTGAGTTTTCATTTGATCTCCTATGATTTCCATGCTGCTTTTTGTTCTTTCTTCTCAGGGAAATGAAGCAGCAGAACCAAAGGGTGTCACCAGTGAAGGCAAGTGACTACCACTATTTTCTGCAGGCATGGGGTGGTTTCCACCCACCATCTCTCTGTTGAGAAATGTATAAAAACATACTACTTGACTGAAGATGCATGCAAATGGCTTGTGTAATTTTCAGCGGTCCATTATTTAATTGCCGCATTGGAGGTATTTTGGGATGCGTCACTGCCCTGCCTGCACTGGGGAGAGTGTTATAGGTGAATGAATTATGCACGAAATTGACTCTGCCGTCAATAACATGAACTGGAAATCTCAGAATTGCCTGCTGTTCATGTGTTACATTCATGTGGCCCCTACAACACAAGGAGTAGGAACCTGTTGAGTTCGTCCCTCTCTGGATTGATTCCTTGCTCTTCTAAAATTCTCTCCATGCTCTCTGTTGCCAGAGTTTGACAAGTTCCTGGAAGAACGCGCCAAGGTGGCAGACCTGCTGCCCAACCTTCCCAGTCCCCCGACGGGAGCGCCTTCCCCTGCTGCCAGCTCTGCCCCTCACCGGAAGAAAGACAAAGAAGACGATGCAATGTTTGCTTTATGAGCCCTGCCTTGGACTGGTGTGTTGTGGTTGCCAGAGGACCTGTGTGCTGCACTGCACTCCCCTTTCTGGTTGGGGGGAGCGGGAGCAGTTGGGGAGTGAATAGGGCCAAAGGACCCCTTTCCTCTCCCTCTGCCTCCTTTTCTCGGCTGCTTTGAGGTTAGATTAATTATTGCTCCACTTGGGCGACACGAGGAGGAGCGAATGGTGGGAAGATGTCATAAAAACTGCCAAATGCATCACCCGATGGGTTGACAGGGTTAGGGGGTTTCACCTCTGTGGACTAAAGCCGACCATAACGTGTTCTCCTGTTCCGTTTTAGCTTTCCCAAAGCAGAGCTGTCAAAAACCATGCTGGAAATCGGTAGTGGGATCTGTCGTTTATTGACGGTCTTACGAGAAGCTTTCCTGAGTTATGAAAGCTGAGCAGCTCCCTTTTTAACCTCCCTGACATCCCCCCTGCTTTTGCCTGAATCTTGGCCGAACAGCAATGGTGGGCCCCATTGGCGGCGACAAGATAGGGAGACAGGGCTGTAACACCAGCAGGATCCCTGCTTGTTGAGCAAGCCCTTCTTGTATGGAGCTTTCTGCCTAAAGAATCCTGCCAACGGGCCAGATGCATTTGGTGTGGTCCCTCCAGGACCAGTGGCCTGGAACATAAAGGAAAGGGGGTGTGCGCAAACCATCAGCAGCCCAAGAACCCTCCAAGAACAGCCATCGTCCGTCTTCAACCCTGGAGCTCTCCAGGAGGCAGAAAGAATTCATAGCGATCCTAGCTTTTCTTTCCCCGCCATAGCCTTTTCCCTTTGAGCTCTGTCCCCTACCATCCCCTCCTTGGCCATGGAAGCCACAGTCTTTGTTCGTGAGGACAGAACACTCGGAGAAGTGGCAGTCCCGTCTGTTAAAGGGTGGTGGGCCAGGAGCAAGGTGGGGTGAGATGCTGCATTATTCCATATATTTGGGAGATCTGTCTTTTATATTACATATTAAACATACTATCTTCGTCTTCAATAAAGAGCCTGTGCTTTCATTGGCGTTTGGGTTTTGCTTACCGAGATGTACAGTTGGATCAAGGAGGACGAGCAGGAGGTAGCTAGGACAGTGCTGAGTCGGAGTGTCCAAAAGGGGGCAGCACAGCGAGACGAGAACTCCCTCACTGCTTACTGCCTGGACTGGTCGAGGGAACAGGGACGATGGACTCTCTAGTTCAGAACAGACACGTTTTTATTTAATCACCCGTAGCTTTCTTGACATTTTTTTCCAGCAGTGGAGATTGTGGGTGTGTCCCTCTCCCACTGGAGCTCAAAGTGTTCCTTTGCACTGGGCATGCCAACTAGTGCAGATGGGAAGTGTAAGAATGCTTGCTTCGTCTTCATCTTGAAATAAAGCCATCAAATCTAAGATGGATTATCAAGGAACATAAGAAGAGTCCAGCTGGATCAGGCCAAGGACCCATCTAGTCCTGCACCCTGCATCCCACCAGATCCCTCTGGGAGCCCATGAGACAATTAGATACCTGTCCCCTGATACCACTCCCCTGCATCTGGCAGCACTTTGAGGTACTCTCCTTTTAAGCCTGGTATCCCCATCATGGCTTGTAACCTGTGACAAACTTTTCCTCCAGAAACTTGTCCAATCCCCATTTTAAAGGAAGGCTTCTAGGCCAGATGCCATCCTCACATCCTGTGGCAACGTGTTCAACATACGAACAACGTGCTGGGTAAAGAAAAGAAAAGAAGAGTTAACACAGTGTCAATAAACTGCAATCTAAGATGTGTATAAATATACAGTATAATTATTCAGATGCCAACATCTGAGTTAGGGAAAAAACATAGAATTCTCTTTTTCCACCAGGCTGGGTACGGAAGATAAACATTTGCTTCTGCATTTTGAAATTGATTGAGCTTAAGGCCCTGGTGGTGTGTCAGACGTTTTGTTTACTGTTCTAGAGTTTTAAGAATTACATATTCCCTTTATTTATATACTCATGAATTACTCCAGAGCTGAAACATAAAATCATAAAAACATAAAATTGTTAAGAACACAGATTTGAGTGTCGTGTACAGAGCTCTTACTGGAAGCCTTGCTGCACAGAAGTGGCTGCAAGTAGTACTGCAGTAATGTAAAAAGGATCTTGAACCACTATTGCATGTGGGTCTTCCCCCTCTACTCCTCTGCTAGCATACGTAATAGTACCAAGATTGTACCACTGCTTGTACCTGATAGTACTACAGTACAGACACAAATCGTTCTGCTCATTCTGTGAAGCAATGGGCCCCAGTCCATACCTGTCGACAGGTTTCCAGATCCACTTCTCCATGTTCTGAGAAGGAGGTAAGGGCTTAGGCGGGCTGTCGAGGGCAATGCAAAGGAATTTTTAGTGCCAAGGCTGGAAGTGATGTGAAATGGTGCCATCAAAAAGGATGTGGCCATGATATAGGCCATAGAGCAGTGGTCCTCAACATGTGGTCCTCCAGAAGATTTGGATTTCAAGTCAGAATAGATTCCACTCTATTCTACTCTGATCAGACCCTACCTGGAGTACTGTGTCCAGTTCTGTGTGCCTCAATTTTAAAAGAATGTTGACAACCTCGAGCGGGTGCAGAGGAGGGTGACCAGGATGGTTGAAGATCTCAAAGAAATGTCTACGAGGAACGGCTTAGGGAACCGGGAATGTTTAGCCTTTCAAAAAGAAGGCTGAGGGGGGGATATGATAGCTATGTTTAAATATTTGAAAGGATGTCATATTGAAGAGGCAACAGGTTTTTTTCCCATGGCTTCAGAGACTAGGACTCAGGACAATAGTTTCAAACTGCAGGAAAAGAGATTCCATTTGAACATTAGGAGGAATTTCACGACAGTTAGAGCTGTTCAGCAGTGGAATATGCTGCCATGGGGGGTGGAGTCTCCTTTGGAGGTTTTTAAACAGAGGCTGGATGGCCATGTGTTGGAAATACTGTGATGGGGGTTCCTGCATGTCAGGGGGTTGGAATGGAGGCCCTTGAGGTCTCTTCCAACTCTATGATGCTATGATTCTTCTATTATTCTAAGTTCCAGATGCCTCTGCAAATATGGCTAATGATCAGCAATTGGTGTATGTATGCAAATAGTTAGGAACCCAAATAAATTGCTAGGATTGACAGGTTTAATAAATGGGATATGCATGTGTTGCCTTTTCTTTCACCAAGTAGGCCAACTGAGTAAAGTAGGATGAGTTGCTGGTGCTAGAGGGCAAGAAGAATAACAGCTGGACACATCCGACACCCAAGATCTCCCCTGAACGCTCCCAACTGCTGAAACACTATAGGAGACAAACTGCAGTCATCATGTTGATGTATATATTCCCTTGCAGCCACTCATGAAGCTGCCAGAACTGTTTGGCTTTGCCGTTGACAGTCCCAACTGGAGCTACTAGGAGTTGCTGTTCCAAAATACGTGGAGCACCATCCCTTCTTCAATCCTGCTTCACACATTTCCAATAAAGAAAACACTTCCAGGAACCTTAATTTCTGAGTGATGACACCACCTTGTGCTTGGATTTCACTGCACCTATGAGTTTTTGCTTATGCAAGAAGTTCCAGGCCAGTCTCGGTCATCCAGAGTTGTGACTGGTTTGTAATCCTAAAGTTGAGTCATGGCAACTGGGCTTCTTTTATGGTGAGATCGCAATGCTTCACTGCTCATCCAGCTTCGTCAGAATGAGCTGCTTGGATGAGCAGTGAAACATTTCGATCTTACAAGAAAAGTCCAGTTGCCATGAATGAACTTTAGGATTACAAACCAGTCACAACTCTGCAGCATGCAGATGTTCTCTTTTACAGTATGACTTACTAATTCCATACCATTTCCTAACTAAAGAAGAAGAAGAAAGGTCGGGGGGGAGAGGGAGGCAGAAGGAGAGAAGAAAAGAAAAGAATTTTGAGCTGCTTCACAGCAGCACCTGCCAAAAACCATGTCAGCCAGTAGAGGTCATTAGAGTTTCACAATGAGAAAAAAGCATTACCCTTTGGACTGAATTAGACAATTAAATTAAATTTGTTTTGCTACAATTAAATCAACTAACATATGGCTAAGAAGTCCCCTTGAGAACTGAAAGACCAGAAAAATAAAGTGTAGCCTATTCAGAAAAGCACTTAACAACAACCAAGTTACAAATAAATAACGGAGCTTTGAGGTTTTTCAGGATGATTCATCAGGCAAATATAGTGTAAAACGTCCAATGAAACCAGGATATAGTACCTTATTTGTTAAATCTTTTAGTCATCCAATAAATGCAGTACCCAACTCTGAACATTGTGTAGGAAGACAAGTCAAGTTAATGCTATTATCTGGTGCCTCAGTGAATATTTTTCAAATTAGCTATCTTTGTTCTGTAATTGGCCATTGGAAAGTAAGTATGACTTTGCATATCTTATTTGTCAAATACTAATTTAGAAAGATTTGCATGCATGGATGTAACCAGGGTAGAGCAGACAAGGCCTTGCTCCAGGACACCAAAAATTATCTGACATGGAAGGATTTATTTTCCCTTCCATCCTAGCTTTTATTTCTAAATTTGCATAGGTTTGCCCATGTACAAGAATCATGCAAATATATCTTCGCCTTTGTCTTACTTTTTTTGCTGATGCATTTCTGCTTTTGTAGGGGAACATGTAAACATCCACCCCAAACAGTAGCATCTTATTCTCTTGCTCTCTTTCTTGTTACTGCAAGCATCTTCATTGGTTCTGCTGGACATCAATTTCTGGCCAAGTGTCCTACATGTTTTGTTTACCACTTTTTTGCCAATCAAATACATATTTCAGGAGTAGCTAAAATCTGAAATGTCCCCCTGCAGGCATTGCTTCAGTAACCATGTCTCCATACTGCAGAAAATGGCACCCGTTGACTTTCTGACAGGTAAAACTGTAGAGGAAAAGACAGGGGCTTTGCAAGGAACGCCCCCCTCCTTGACTGCTGAGCAATGTTTAAAGCCTCCTAGCACAGCCCTGGTTTCAGAAAATAGCAACAAAGTCCCAAATGTTCTTTCCTTAAAGAGAAATGCATAAGTTAATTCATGGCCTTGTGGGTTGTGTGTTGTTTTGCAACAGTGGCTACATTTGTACATGGGCAAGCTATCCTTTAAACCAGGGGTCCTCAAAGTTTTCAAGCAGGGGGCCTGTCTACCACCACCCCGACACCACCGGGAGCTAGACCACAGTCCCCCCCCC
Source organism: Phrynocephalus forsythii (assembly GCA_029282475.1). Taxonomy (NCBI): domain Eukaryota; kingdom Metazoa; phylum Chordata; class Lepidosauria; order Squamata; family Agamidae; genus Phrynocephalus; species Phrynocephalus forsythii. Next base: position 77,636,655 of record JAPFRF010000006.1, on the reverse strand, counting down.
CAAAAAAAGCCAACATAGAAAAAAGGGGAGGGGCAAGTGGGCGGAGTCCCCCTATGATTGTTCCATGATCGGAGTGTCTCTGGGGGCCCAGGGATACCTCCTGCCCCAGATTGGCACCCTGAGGTGTCACTGCTGGGATCCCTCTGCTGTGCCTCCTCCTCCATCTCCTGCAGTGGTGGAGGCATCTGGAGTGGCTCTCCTTCCTTTCTTGTATCGGGAAGGAGGTGGCAGCCCAGCCAAACTTGAGCCTCCTCCTCCTCCTCCTCCTCCTCCTCCTCCTCCTCCTCACTGGTCACTAACCTGGTGACAATGGCAGCCTCTATCTCCGGCCATGGCTGGGCTCCCTCCCTCCATCCCTCCACGGAGCAAGGCGGCAGCTCAGAGGGAGCTGGGTGGGTGGGAAGTCACTCCGTTTCCCCCTTGGTCACCTGCCATCTGTCCCTCTGTTGGTGCACTGCCATGGCTGCTCCCACTTGGATGGATGGCTGGCGCTGCTTCCACCTGCCCCCTTCCTTCCTCACAACCATAATAACACAGCAGTGGAGGCCACACTATAAAGGCAGGTGGGTGGGGTGGAGGAGGAGCAGGGGTGAGGGCCTCGGGGCCATGCATGAACCGTGCTGCAGCCCTCCCATTTTAAAGTGCTCCACTTGGCTGTAGCAGGTGTCCCAACCATCTGGGTGGCAGGGGGTGGGGGACTTTGCCATGGCCCTCCCACTTTGAACTGCTCCACTAGGTGGCCCACCGATCATCTGGGCGGTGGGTGGCGGGAGTGGGGGAAGCGACACAGCCCACCTCAGCAATAGAAGCAGCTGCGGAGGCCAGCTCGCTTGCTTGCGCTCAAAGTGGGGGGTGAGTGGGAGGTCTGCAATTAGTCCCACTGGCTGGATTCAGGACCCTGGAGGGCTGAATCCAGCCCCTGGGCCTTAGTTTGAGGACCCCTGCGTTAAAACCTAGCATGAATGGCAACAAGAACTGAAATGGCAAAACAAAAGTACTGCCTGCCCAGATGTCAAAACATTATCCTGGGAACTCTTTTTGGGGGTGGATGGGGGTTGACTGTAGTACCATATTAACTAGCTAGCTGGGTTTTCCCTGTACTCTGGGACTTTTTAAAAGCAGCTCCACCTCCCCACCTGTTGCATTGTGGGAGTGAAGGATGGAGTAGACACAGATGATGAGCAGCTCTTTATTAGTAGGAACACATCCAGCCTGGCTGGGCTGCTTGGACGATACTGGTGCGGGGTCTATACGTTACAAGCTCTGATTACCACCTCAAAATACTACCACCTATTTTGATCAACATTTAGGCTCAGCCATAATTACTGGATGCTGAGAATGTGAAGTGAAACTAGAACTCAACTCATTATGAACTGCTGATCGTTGAACTTTGCAATGCAGTGACCCTCAGTTGCCTTCCTGTTGTTTTCTTGTGTTGCAGTTTACAGCTTACATGGTTTGGTCTTATTACAGAACAAAGTTATTTTACAAGGGGAATTTCTGGGGAACCATTCCCATGAATATAATTTTACTCTCTGCCCTACTGTATGACACAACCTGGCTTTGACATCCTTTATCTTGTCCTAAGGAGCAACTGTTTGAACCAGCCTGTGTTCTAATTGGGAAGCTGCTAAACTGACCAAGCCACAAAATAAGGTCCTGATGTTTTGTTGCAGAATTATTTTCAGATCAAATACAGAGGGTCTCACCATAGGTTTTCCTTAAGACCCCCTTCCTAATCAGGTGTCCTCCAGACATTGGGCTGCAATCAAGGCCGGCGCGTCCATTATGGCGAACTAGGCAGTTGCCTAGGGTGCCAAAATGGAGAGAGGGCGCTGGACAGCCTGCTGCCCCCCCTCCGCCACCCCTGCCGCTGGCCACTACCGTCCGTCCCCCCACCACCCACCAGCCGCCCATCGCCGTCCACCCATCGCTGCCCGTTGCCGCCCGCCTGCCGCCCCCTGTGCCCATCATCGCCCACCCCCGTGCCCGTCGCCGTCCCCCACCACCACCCTGCCCACCCACTGTCACCCCTGCCCCGCCCCCTGCCCCTCATCGCCGTCCCCCCCACCACCCTGCCCACTCACCCCCCCTGCCCCGCCCACCCCACCCCCTGCCCCACCCACCCACTTGCCACCCACCCCACCCCCCACCCCTAGCACCGGCCCTGGCTGCAATGCTGATCTCAATTTCTATCTCACTGTGGGTAAGAGTGATGAAAGTTACAGTCCAGAATATCAGGAGAGCAGTAAGCTGATGAATGTGCCTTAAGGTCTCTCCTGAGCCTTGGACTATTGCTTTTAGTTTGAATATTTTTACCCCACCTTTCTTTTTGGAAAAGGACCCAAGGCAGCTTACAATAATGAGGGACAATATACAGCCCAGAACATTTAAGCGCACCAGCTAATGGTCTGTTCAAGACAATGGGTCTATAGAAAGTTCCTTCACTCCAAGGTTCTCAATATCCATAGCAGGGCAGAAGACTAGTTCTAAGGCATGGCTTGCTAAATGAGTAGCAGCAGACACCATTTGAGACAGACTGATCAATGTCATGGAGGTCATGAAGTCTTTGGAACCCCCTGAGAGAACTAGGATATTAAGATCCTGGAGAAAGATAATTGAAAAAAGTTACTTTTTTTGTTTCAGCTCTTAGAACTCCCCAGTCATAGGGCATTTTGGAAAGCCGTCATCAGAAAAACTAGCCCATCTCTGCTTGGAATACTCAGGACCCCCCACCCCCCAGTGCCGTTAAGTCTTGAACATTGAGTGCCTGGCAGAAACAGAGTGAAAACAGGGGGGCAGAACTGTGAGAAGCAGGAAAATAGGTGGGCATCTCCTGTGAATTCTGATACTATGCTGTATAACTTGTTGTTTAGGTAGGAGTGTCCACTTGCATACCTTCAGCTACAATTTACTGACATATTTGTATAAGCTGCAAAGCTTTGACTACAATGCACCCAGATATTTTTTTAATTCAAAGTCAACCAGGAAAAACAAAACAACAAAAAGATACTAACTACCAAAGTTTTAACTACCTGTTAGAAGTCACCCATCTCCTGCCACCGCCACCCCTCCTTTTCATCATACAAGATCCTTGGGTAACAACCTAGAATTAAAACTGTCAACGGAACGTCTTTTTCTCTGCAGTATAAAAGTGATCTCTGTGCTTTTTACACTTGGCAATACATTTTAAGTTCTAAGAACAAAACAGTCCTCTTGTGTGCCAGAAACATCTTGATTGTTCTGACTAACTTTTTTTTACTACCCTTATAAAACTTGCTTGTGAAATTTTGCTGTGTCATGGTAGATGTAAGTTGCGTCTGGGCTTTGCTGAGTAAAGGTTTCAGTCCTGAGGCTGATATTGCTGAGTCACAGTTGCTTCTGCTGAATCAATTCCTTTCCTGTTTTTCTCCCCCCACCCCCCCAGAGATTGCAGCTGTTTGAACTGGCAAGCCTCCCAGCTGGGAAACGAATTTCCAAAAAATGTAGAAACAATGTTCTTTTCAGCCGTCTGGTTCCTGTGTCTTTAACTGTTTGTGAACCCCTGTTGACTCTGGTGGTGAAATAAAGGCACAGTCTTAAAGAGAGATTTTGCACTACATCAAACCATTAGTTATACAGAGGTTTTGCCATGTAGTGCATTTCATTCACTGCTGAAAGTTCTAAAAACAAAACAGAACTGGGCTGAGTTCTAGCAAACCTTGCAAAAATTCAACGCAAGCAGATTTCAAAATGGCAAAAATAGGAGCAGTTGCTTTAAAACAGATTCTGCTCCTACATAGAATGCAAACCATGTTAAGACTTTTCCATCTGTGGTACCTAATAAATCCATGTATCATTGGGGTCAATTAAATAAGGTTTCTTACTAAAGTTATAAAAGATGGTGATTGAAAAAATGAATGTTCTGTGATAAAAAAATCCACACATAGATGGCTTGTGCTGTGCTCCTTTCCTCTAAAGGAAAGGACCAAAAGGGGTTAAAGCATGTGAGGCAAATGACGTTGGAAAGCTTTATTTCCATTTTAAAATAATTCTAGAGATAATTACAGAGTCAGGTTCTTATCTGCAATTCTGCTCAAATTAGAAATTAAGGCATGTGTATTCCAACCTGAGCAAACAGAAAACTGAACAAACCGGCACTCACTTTGTTTAATTTCCATTTGTCCCGAGATGGATGAAGCCACATTCAGGAGTCCCATTTGTGTACATTCAAAGGTGAAAAGGGAGAAATTCTGATTTTCGCATTGGCAACAAAATCACACTCATGGGTCACTCCTCACAGTTAGTCCTAGCAAAACTCATTTTCTATTTTTCAGGTGGAAAATAGCTGCCAAGGGTACAAAGGGCCTGCTTAAAATCTGCCAGTAGTTTTTTTATCCACAATCCCTTAAATCTGTGGGTCCTTTTGGGGAGGGAAAGAATGGTGATTGTCAGAAGGAAGTGCTAATTTTGCTGCTGACACCTCCTCCACAGGCAACTGAAACATAAGGAAAAGTACCAAAAACAAAGTGAATTGGTCATAAAGGAAGCACAAAGAATTGTGATATTTAATTAGCAAACGATAAAACGAGTGAAACTATTAATAACAAAAACTAACAAAGAATTGTTCACCCAGAGACAGCAGTTTCATAGCCAGAAGCTGGAGTGGGGGGGGGTTGTACCTTCCAGAATAGAGATGTAACATTTCCATCCTTCCGAGGTCAGTAAAATGAGTACCCACCACACTGGGGGTGGAGGGCAATGTGTAGCTTGCATAATTAAATTGTAAACTGCCCAGAGAATGTTGTAAGTGTTATTGGGTGGTGTACTGTATAAGCAGCACACTCTGCTTTTACTTTGCTTCTGAAAACTGTGGGGGAAATGGGGCAGGATTGTTTACCCACCACCACCATAATTTTCCCATTTTTTTCTCCAATGTTTTTCTTCTCCATGTCTTCAAAACTCTCCCAAATTTTACATCTCTATTCCAGAATTACTCACCAGCACTATTTCCCCATTGGCTGAGAATTCCGGCAGCGTTAGTAGCCCAAAACAGGAATAGAGTGGTACCTTGTATAAAGGAATTAATTCGTTCCAAATGAAATTCTGATAAGCAAAATTTCCTTTATACACATTTCCCATAGAAATGCATTGAAAACAGAGTAATCCCTAATCATCACCATTTTTATGTTGTACGGATTCACCCCATAGGTGATTCTGTTAAGCAAATTTCCCCTACCTCCAAAATTTTTTATTTTATACAGATTTTATGTTATATAAACTGTTTGTTATACAAGGGTCCACTGTACTTCCGAGGTCTATCCCTTAGCTTAAATTGAGAAGAGGATCTGAAATACTTCACTGACTTTTCATGCTTCAGTCTTCTTCCCCTACAGTCAGCTGTTCAGAGAAGAGTTGGAAAAACATACTAAACAAAATAATATTGACAATATTCCTATTCAAAAAGGTAATCTCTCACCTAAAGGAAGCATCTCTTATTCATCATGATGTCATAATTTTTTTCAATTTCCAACCAAATGTTCAAAGAAACGTCTTGCTCTTAAGAACAAGAGTGGAAAAGTAACTATGGTTCTCCAGATATTTTAGTCTATACAGCTCTCATCAGCCATACCTAGCAAGGAAAGGGGGTGGTGAGCATTGAAACTTCCCTTGCTCAGAAACAAAGGCTATTGTCTTTTTCAAAGGAGAAATTTTGACAGCCACTTTTGGGATTGGTAAAATACACCTCCTAGCACATATGGTTATGTCATGACTCACTGTGTAAAGGTGTATGTTTCAGCAAGGTGGATTCCTATTTCACATGTACCTATTGAGTCCTTGCACCACGGCTGAGTAATTAACCTGAACGTATGGCAAGCTTTATTTTTTACTCAAGGATAAAAATTACTCAGGAGGCTGTTCCATCCTCAACTAGAAAGCTTCCCACTTTCTGCTTTTGGATGGAAACGCCTCCTTGTTTTCTGATGTGCTCATCCACCTTTGACCCCTTAATATATCCTTCTCCATCCTGGCATTATCCAGGAGTGTTGGACTTCATTTCTCATCATCTCCTGCCAACACGGACAATAGGTATTCCAGTAAAACACATTGTGAGGGCCAGGAGGTGGGAAAGACTCTTAGAAACACGTCACACTCTCCTCCCTCAGTTCCCTTTGACCCACCTGGTCCCATGTTATCTGTCTTTGATCCTCATGGGAGTTCCAAATCAGTGACCTATGGACTTGGGATATGGCACACCGTGTTCCCTTTGTGTTCTCATGATCTGTGGCTCCAGAACCATGAAGCCAACAATCTCATCCATATGATTGTTTAGCTGAGTCAGAAGTGATATGCAAATTGCTCAGTGTGAAGAGCCATGCTTTGCTGACAATCCAAGGCATCGTCATCCATTTCCACTTGGAACTGGCTTAATAAGCAAGCCATTTCAGGATACTGGCAAACTGAAAACACTTCCTCTGCTCCTCAGTAGAGCAACGGGGAAATGTCTCACCACCACCACCCCACAGACTTTAGTAAGCCTTCGCTGCTGTGCTATATCACTTACTAAAAATTGACTGGTTAACTGTTAGACACTCTGCATGGGGCTGCCTTTGGAAAGAGTTTGGAAATGTCAAGGGTCCAAAATGCTGCAGCCAGATGGTTAACTGGGGCTGGCTACAAGGAAGGAACATATAACTGCTCCACTCCACTGCCTGCCAATCCATTTCCAGGCACAATTCAAAGTGCTAGTTCTAACTAGCATATAAAGTCCTATATAGCTTGGGCCCAAGCTATAAGACCACAGTTTCCTCTATGAGCCTGCCCAGTCATTAAGATCATCAGGGGAGGCCTTATTCTTGGTCCCACTACAAGAGGGTCTTCTCTGTTTGTGCTCCCTAGCTTTGGAACTCCATCTCATGGAGTTGGTCCCATCTCTGCTATCCTCCCACAGAGAAGCAAAAACTTTTTTCTTCAGGCAGGCTGTTCCTTAATGACTGATGGTTTGAGAGGGGGCTTAAATGGATTGTTATACTCTATTTTGCATATGTTTTAATATTGATGTTAGTGCTGTTTTCCTATACTTGTTTAATTTTTTTAAAAAATATTTGTGAATCTCTTGTTTTTTAGCTTTTAAATATTGTTTTATGAAGTAGGCTACCTTGGGTCCTTTAGGGAAAAAGGCAAGATAGAAATATTTTAAATAAATAAATAATAATACATTATTAAAATGCAAGCAAAATTTTTGCTGTGTCTTAAAGGAGCAGTCAAGAAAGTGCCTGGATTTGGCAGCAGAGGAAGTGCTCAATTTGCTGATATTCTGAAATGGCCTACTTATGAAGCCACTTCACAATACTGGCAAACCACTGTTTAAAAAGCCCTCTTTAGATCCAACGATACTGAACAGTTACGGGCTGGTATCTAACATCCCATTCCTGGGTAAAGTACTAGAGCGGGTTGTGGCCTTGCAGCTCCAGCGGTGTCTGGATGAAATAAACTATCTGGATCCAGCTCAATATGGCTTTAGGCCTGGTTATGGGACTGAGACGGCACCGGTTGCCTTGGTAGATGACCTACACTGGGAAATGGATAAGGGGATCTGTGTCCATTCTAATTTTATTGGACCTCTCAGCTGCTTTTGACACTGTCGACCACGGCATCCTCCTGACTCATCTCTCTGAAATGGGTCTTGGGGGCACTGTCTTACAGTGGCTTCAGTCCTTCCTGCAGGAGAGAATGCAGAAAGGGGTGTTAGGGGACTCATGTTCAACACCACGTCCACTGACCTGCGGGGTACCTCAGGGTTCTGTTCTATCTCCTATGTTATTTAATATTTATATGAAACCACTGGGGGAAATTATTCGGAGTTTTGGGGTGAAGTGTCACCAGTATGCCGATGACACTCAGCTCTACCTCTCATCACCTCCGGATTCCAAGGAAGCTATTTCAACTTTAGATCAGTGCTTAGCTTCAGTAGCGAACTGGATGAGGAAGAACAAACTGAAACTAAACCCAGACAAGACAGAGAAGCTTCTGGTCAGTCAAAAAGGGGATCAAGGGATAGGGATGCAACCTGTCCTAGATGGGATTATCCCCCAATTGAAAAAAGAGGTGTGTAACTTGGGGGTCCTCCTGGACTCATCCTTGAGCTTAGATGCCCAGGTCACAGCTGTGACCAAGAGTGCATTGGCACAATTAAGGCTAGTTCACCAGTTATGTCCATTTCTTGAGAAATCTGCTCTGGCCACTGTGACACATTCCCTAGTGACCTCCTGGATGGACTACTGTAATGCACTCTATGTGGGGCTACCAATGGAATGTCTCACGAAACTTCAATGGGTCCAAAGTGCAGCGGCCAGATTGCTGACTGTGGTGGGTTACAGAGATAACATTACACCCCTACTAAAGCAGATCCACTGGCTGCCAATCACCTACCAGGCACAATTCAAGGTGCTGACCTTGGCCTACAAAGCACAAAACGGCCTGGGTCCAAGCTACCTCAAAGATCGACTCTCAAGTGCTAAGGTAATCAGGAGAGGCCCTTCACTCCATCCCACCACCTTCACAGGTGCATCTCAGAAGAACACACATGAAGGGCCTTCTCTGTTGCTGCTCCCAGACTTTGGAACTCTCTCCCACTGGAAGCCAGGACTGCCCCATCCCTACTGTATTTCCAGAAGCAGGCAAAGACCTTCCTCTTCAGGCAAGCTTTCCTGGAATGAGGGACTACCTACTATGTAACTTTGTATGGATTACTATACATGATTGCATTGATTGATTTCATAAGAACACCAGTGTTTTCCATGTTACTTTTATTTTATTTTTGTGTGCTCTTTGTAGCTCTACTGTTACCTTTGAATATTCTAAAATGCCTCCTCTAATTACTTGGTTTTAACTTGAATATGTCTTATAAGTTCTGAGCTGTATATTGTCCATTACTGAAAGCCACCTTGGGTCCTTTTCTAAGGAGAAAGATGGGGTAAAATATTCAAAATAAAATAAAATAATAAAAATAAAATAAATTGAAAACAGAAGACATGTTGATAATTGGAAGGCTTGCATTTGGTCCATTCCTGTGAGCACATGTGCTGGAAATGCATCAAAACAAACCAATCCTATTTGCACCAAAAAGGTAGAAACTCCCATTAGGGTTTCAGAAAGGTACAGGGAAAGGATGATCTGTCGGGTGATTTGGTTTTCTCCACTGATGATGTCCTGCGATCACCAGAAAAAAGAATATACTGGTTTTCGCTACAAAGCAAACAGCATCGTCCATCTGATTCTCTTCTTTCTGTCCTAACTTGTTTGAATGCTTAAGGAAAAATTGTTAGTGACCATGAGGACTAAATCCTTGATTATTTAAAACAACCACTTTGATTGTGAGGACAAGCCACTGCCCCAGTGTGTCTTGCAACTCATCCACTGCTGCTGAATCCAACTCTTCTCTTCTCAGGATTGTGCCCAAGGAATTTGAACCACAATAACAAGCTCTGTAGACAGGTAAAAGTTTGCCTAGATGCCCTAAGCACATCCAATCTCACCTGATTTCAGAAGCTAAGCAGGGTTGGTCCAGGCTAATACTTGGATGGGCGAATACCCCAGGGAATATCAGGTGCTGTAGGTGCCTGGAGTAGGAACTGGCAAACCACCCCAGTATTCTTGCCAAGAAAACTCCATGGACTTGGAGTCACAAAGAGTCAGTCATGACTGTGACAACACAACACACACACACGCACACACAGAGACAGTTAAATGACTACAACATCTGTTCCAGAGCAGTACAGTGGTGCCTTGTGTAAAGGAATTAATTCATTCCAAATGAAATTATGTTAAGCAAATTTTCCTTTATACAAATTTCCCATAGGAATGTATTGAAAACAGGGTAATCCTTAATCACAACCATTTTTATGTTGTACAGATTCTCCCAATAGGCGATTCTTCTGTTAAGCAAATTTCCCCTATCTCCGGATTTTGTTATGTTGTACAGATTTTATGTTATACAAACTGTTTGTTATACGAGGGTCCACTGTACTGTGAATGGCCTCTGCGAGAAAGCCCGTCTTTCATCAAAGTACTTATAAAACCAGCTATACTTTCTGATTTAACCACCTTGCCTAGCAAATAACTTTTGCTTATTATGATTTATGTTCTGTTGCCACTATTGGGCGTATCAGCCTCGGCAAATGTGTTGCCACATCCTCAAATCCTGTTCCTCTTTCCTGTTGTGAGCTGGACATTATGTTTCCTGAGTCAGCGGTTCCTTTTGGGGCTGTTTTTGCTGTGTCACTGTATCATGTTTCCTGAAAGGAAGGCACAGCTTTTGCTGAGTAATGCAAGCCGTCTTCTTGGAGTTTAGCCTCTGGCATGGTTCCCAGCAGCGGGAGAAGAGACGGTGAGTCTAGGAAAGAAAGAACCTGAAGTTCACTTTCACATTTCGTGCATTAACGGGTAATGTAGAGCATCTGTTGTTGTATCAATAATGAATTTAAAGAGAGAAAGATAGAATAAGTGTCTAAAAATGCTACTGATCCAACCACAGGGAACATCATTTCATGGATTACCCAGTTTTGATTTTTTTTTCAGCAAATCAATCCCTCCCTCTTTTTCCAAATATCCAGAATGCCCTTGTTCAGTTAGCCAGATGTCATCATTCATGTCCAAGGAGATACTGGGATACTCACAGGATTGCCAAAGTACCAAAAATTCATCGTGCCTCCTTCACAGGGATTGGAGTAAATAATTCCAAGGGTCCCTTCCAGCATGGCAGTAGTTAGAAGATTCTGCCATGTGCTGATGATGCTGAAGTTTATTCTGAACATATGGAGAGTGTAATTCAGGAGTGTAAGGGAAAAAATTAAAAAGAAGCCACAAGAAGTTTATATACAGTGGTACCTTGTCCAAAGGAATTAATTCGTTCCAAATGAAATTATGTTAAGCAAATTTTCCTTTATACAAATTTCCCATAGGAATGCCTTGAAAACAGAGAAATCCCTAATTGCGACCATTTTATGTTGTAAGGATTTGATCCATAGATGATTCTGTTAAGCAAATTTCCCATATCTCTGGAATTTTTATGTTGTACAGATTTTATGTTATATACACCATTTGTTATACGAGGGTCCACTGTATCTTCATCATTTCAAAGTGAATAGTGAGATATCTCACTCCATTGCCCAGAGTAGCCTATAGCCTAGATAAGTGTTGGTGGATCTCTGGCACAGGTGCCAAAGGTGGCACCACGGAGTCCTTTCTGTGGGCATGTGACATTGCCTCCTCACAGCCGGGGCACTTCCCCCTCCGACTTGGAGCACACCACTGTGAGAGCCAGGCAAAGAGGAGGCAACAATTTTGGGGCTTCTTCATAGCTCTAGCCACACCGCTCTGGGCATCCCAAAAGTGGTATGGCTGGAGAGTAAAGTGGGGCTATGAAGGAGCCCACAAACCACTGCCTCCCCATCGCCCAGCTCTCCTCACGGAGCCATTTTGAGACCGCCAAGGGTAGCACCCCATGCTACCCTTCTGGAAAGTGAGGATGGAAGAGCAAGTCATTTAATTTCCCGCGGCCACAGCAAGGGTGATGTGGCCACGGGAAATTCAAAAACCTGCTCTTCAATCATTGCTTTTCTGAAGGGTAGCAACCAAAGCATTTGTAACCTGGGGTACCACTTTATTCAGGTTAAATTGTTGTATTGGCACTTTCCGAAAAAATAAGTAGGTTTTGAATCGCAGTTTGGGCACTCGGTCTCTAAAAGGTTCACCATCACTGGCCTAGATGGAATGGTATATAAATCCAATGAATGAATGAATGAATGAATGAATGAATGAATGAATGAATGAATGAATGACACAGACTGATCATAGGACAGGGGTGCTCAAATACATTTTGCTACTGGAGGCAAAGGACAATACGGCACATTCTGCTCATTTCACACACAAAAGCCAGAGGGTCTATCAAATGAATTTCATGTCAGCAATAGAAATGGGAAACATCCATCATACAGTTGGGAGTGGGGGAAGGAAAGATGTAGGTCGAAACTGTTCTGAACTATTCCAGGAGCTGTAGTCCAGAAAGCTCCTGTCCTAAGTTCTCATTTAGCAGATGCAGGACAGGATTGGCTCATGTTTGTGACAGAGACAAACACCTGAGTGGGACGTTTCAGGAGGAACAGCGGGAGATTCTGCCATTACCATCCATCATCTGCTACTGAAGGCAGTTGACTTATGCCACTTAATGCCATGGCCAGCCCTGTCAAAATAGTGTATCTGTGTTCTTTCCCACAGTCTCACAACAACTCAGTGAGATAACAAGGAAAACCTATCTCAAATAAGTTAGCCTGGAATACCCTGAGCAGTGTGAAGTCATTCAATTAGCATTATGATTGAGTAGAAATGAAAATCCACATCTCCATGGTCATAATCCATTACTGTCTCCAGGGACCAAGACCAATAGCTTAAAAGCCAGACCATTGTGACAACACAGGCTTCTGTGATATTGCTCTACACCGGTCCTTTGCTGCCCCCCCACCCTATGTATTTGGGGAAACCACTGTCAACCATTTAAAGATCTGACAGGAGAACAGTGATGAACAGACATCCAATATTATTGGAACGCCTTCTCCTATGACATGGTTCACTGTGGCTTCTATGAGGTAAATATGGACCTGGAAGAGTCCTGGGCATGAACTGAATGGTCTGTGGGAAACATCGCCAGTCTGAAGGCTTTAATCTCTGCCACGGAAATCCCTGGAGTATTCTTTGGTAATGGGTGCACCATTAGTGTACGCTATAGTCATCTCATAAGGATCAATTAAACAGTCATCATTCACATGTTTGGGACTTTGCTGTCTCATGAGAAGCAGATTCATCTGCCTCATGGTGGATATGCAAATTGTAACTTGTCATATAATTGTTTTGCATTCTATCTCAGTAAAGACCACACCAGTGTAACTGTGGGCTAGTAGGGAGTAGTACAGTAGAACTCGGGACATTTTACAGGGATGTTCTCTCTAGAACATGCTGGCTGAAGAACTCCATGATTTAGGTATCTGGCTGCAGAGCCAGAGGTTGGGAGTTTGATTCCCTACTGTGCCTCCTGGGAGAAGAGACAGCCTAGGGGTCCTTGGGCAAGTTGCACAGGTCCAGGTGTCCCCAGAAGAAGGGAGTGGTAAACCACTTTTGGAAAGGGTTGCCATAAGTCAGAATTGGCTTGAATGATGATGATGATGATGATGATGATGATGATGATGATGATGATGATGATGATGATGATGATGATGATGATGATCTATAGAACATGCTGGCTGTCCTAAAAGAAAAAAATGCCAAGTTATAAAAATCAGCTGAGTCAGCAGCATTGTCAGCATGTCATATTTCCTGAACTTTAGCCCATTTAATTCAAAATGTCTGCCTCTGAAAGTAAAACAAATGAAAACTGTCATTTTTAAAATCGTCATCCACACTGATCCCCCCCCCCCAAAAAAGAAAGAACTGAGATATTTTTGAGCTAATGGGAACTCTTGTACAATACGTCTGCAGCCAGGTTTGGGATTACATTTGTTGTTGTGTTGTCATGTGTTGTCAGCTCACTTCTGATGTATGAGTCTCTCTGAATTAATAACCTCTGAAAGACCCTGTTATTAAAAATCCCACTCAGGTCTTGCAAACTCATGCCCATGATTTTCTTTGTTGAGTCAATTCATTTCACCTCAGATCTTCCTCTCCTCCTGACCTCACGTTTCCCTCTTTGCCTGTGTGAGTCTTGTCTTCTGATGATACCTCCAAAGTACGTCCAATAGCCCCCGTTTGGGGATTTCAGCTTCTAGCAAGAATTTTGGCTTTATCTGATCTTACTTTAAGTTTATGTTCATTCATGTGGAATCTGTGCCTCCCCTCCAATACTATTTTTCACATGTACCAAAAATTATTTCTTGTCACCTTTCTTTACTGTCCAGCTTTTGTATGCATATAGAATAATCAGAAACACCACAGAATGGATGATCTTGGTGCTAGTTTCCAGTGATGCGTCCTTAAACTTCCTCTCCCCCAGTGAGTTTCCATGGCCACATAGAAATTTGAACTGTTTTCCAGAGTCCTTGTCTGTCACTCTATCCACTACACCACCTTAGGAATCCTGCTGGCTAGATAGCTCCACACTTTAGGAGCCAGAGATTGGTGGTTTGATTCCCCACTGTGCTTCTTGTAGGAAGAGCCAGCCTGTGTGGCCTTGGCAAGCTGCACAGTCCCTCAAAGCTCCCAGGAAACTAGGATGGGAAGCCACCTTTGAGTATTCCCTACCTAGAAAACCTGAGAAATGACTTGATGAGCATATTTACTAAGCACACTATAATTCCCACAATTGAATTGTGCCTGGCATTGCCAGCTTTATTTTTTTTTAAATCTGGCCAAGCTCCTGGGCATTTTAGAGCAGCTTTATCTCCAAATAATAGTATGAAATGGTGCTAATTCCCATGTCAGATTCACCTTACCTTGGTGATTTCCCAGACTGCAATGGTAGTCTTACTAGAGCAGATCATCGCCCAGTCAAGTTGAGCAGAAATAGCCAGCTAGATGCCTCAGACAGAGGTCTTGGCTTGATTGCGGAAGGTCAGCAAAGTTGAGCAAATCTGGCCTCCTGTGGGAAGACGGTCCAAAGTCCAGGAGCAGCAACAGAGAAGAACCTTTTCTGTGTTCCCATCAGATGCAGCTATGAAGGTGGTAGAATGGAGACAAAGGCCTCTCCTGGTGTTCTTAGCACCCAAGCTGGCTCATTATAGTGGGAGATATGGTCTTTGAGATAATTTGGACTCAGTGGGCTAAAGCACTGAAAACTGTCAGCTACAAAGTCAGCAGCTCAGAGGTTCGAATCCCGGGTGCCACGCAGCAGAGTGAGCTCCCGCTGTTAACTCCAGCTCCTGCCAACCTAGCAGTTCGAAAGCATGTAAATGCAAGTAGATAAATAGGTACCACGGTAAAAAGCGGGAAGGTAAAACAGAGTTTCCTTGCAGCCATGCTGGCCTCATGGCCATGGATTTGCACAACACTGGCTCTTTGGCTTGAATACGGAGATGAGCACCGCCCCTAGAGTCAGAGATGACTAGCACACATGTGCGGGGGGGGGGGCTTTACCTTTACCTTTAGGTTAAATCCTGCACTTGAAATTGTGCTCTGAAACTGATTGGCACCCAGTGGATCTGCTGTAACAAGGGTGTGATGTGAGCTCTGAAACCAGCCCCAGTCAGCAACCTAACTGCTGCTTGTTGGACCCACTAGTGAAGTTTCCGGACACTTTCCTTAGGCAGTCACATATACAGTCTGGTTAACAGCTGTCTTCAGGTGTTGCAAACTTACAGCTGTAGCTTCCTTTTCTGAGTCAATCCATCTCATGTTTGGTGGCATCTGAGTTCCTCTTCATCCGGGATCTTTGTTGTCTTCTCACACCTTACTTTGCTACAAAAACAATTATTGCGCAGCTCCAGGGAAGCCAGAGGGTTAATGGGCTTTGGCAAAACACCCAGAGGACTCTAGACATCCTGTTGTGCTTAGCTGGCAAGCAACATCAGGTGACTCCTCCCTCCCAGAGGAAGAAGAAGAGGGAAGCATGTGGGGTGCGGGGAGGGGTGGGGGGGGAGTAGAGCAGCATGAATGTTGCAAGGACGCAGTCCGCTGAGGTCAGATGTTTTTGGGGGCTGAGCACGTGATCCCGAGAGGAGAGTATAAAGAAAGATGCGGGAGATGGGTCGCCCAAGGCAGAAACTTCTCAGACTCCGGAGGTGAGGAGAAGCAACCGGTTCACAAGAATAGGCGAGGCAGAAAGGATTGCGAGTGACAGGACGAACCCGGGCACAAGCAATGGCTCAGAGCTCAGAAGGGTGAGTTGCGGGGAGATTGTTTATTTTACACCGTCCCCTTTGCGATCCTGCCGGACTCTTGTTTATTTTACACCGTCCCCTTTGCGATCCTGCCGGACTCTTGTGGTCAGCATTGCTGCTACTTTGACGTGTAGAGCCGGCGGGACCTGGCGCCACTGCGGGTTCACGACGAACCTATAGATCATTACTATTGGCTATTTATTTATTTATTTATTTATTTATTTATTTATTTATTTATTTATTTATTTATTTATTTATTTATTTATTTATTGGCATCACTGTTGAGAAAGTTAGTGCTCTCTCTTCCCGGAGCAGTAAATACATCCATTCTAAATCTCAGCCTTTCTAGCTTCAACAGATGCTTATAGCTTATCCAGGGACAAGCATCCCTCCCCCGCCCCCGCCCCTCTAAATCTAGCGCCTGATGCCTCTCCTTAACGCCGATGCTTGTGTTTCCCACAGGACGTCCCGCCGGGACTTGTCGGAAGCCCTGAAAGAAAGCACCAAAGAGGTGCACGTCGAGGCGGAGAACACCGGGTTCATGAAAAGCTTCCAAAGGGGGCA
The DNA here is from genome assembly GCA_029282475.1 of Phrynocephalus forsythii. Taxonomy (NCBI): domain Eukaryota; kingdom Metazoa; phylum Chordata; class Lepidosauria; order Squamata; family Agamidae; genus Phrynocephalus; species Phrynocephalus forsythii. Next base: position 77,620,246 of record JAPFRF010000006.1, on the reverse strand, counting down.
GCTCTCGCTTCGGGAATTTAAGGTACCCCCCAGCTCTGGTTCGGGAGGCGTGTGGAGGGGGGGGGGAGTGGAATGTTAGGGTTTGGAGAAAACAGGAGGGCAAGCCATTGCTGTAAAAGTTGACGCAGGATTTTATTTTATTTTTTTAAAAGGTTGGTAACTTTCCCAGAAATGCTCTGAAAATACATAGACATACGCAGGAAGTACCTGTTCTACTGAATGGGGCCCGATCCGTACAGGATCCTGAAACAGAGGCTTGAACATCTGCTCCAACCAGTCCCTGGTGGTGTTACCTTTTTGGACTCTGTTTCCAACTTCCCCCACCCCACCCCAGCCAACATCGATTCACCAGTGGTGCCCAACCTTGGGTAACCTGGGTATTCTTGGACTTCAGTTCCCAGAAAGCCTGGGCAGTGCAGCTGGTGGTGAAGGGGCTTCTGGGAACTGTAGTGTGAGAACCCCTGGATTGCCCAGGGTAGTGGGCACCACTGGCGTAGGCTGCAGCCATGCTGGATTGGGGGGGGACGGACCATAGTCCAAATGTTTCCAAGCTCTTTCCCCGCTCCCCCAACTTTCAGTGTGCAGGTACAAACATTTCCTATTAGGACTGCAGTGTTCGTGGATTAATAAATGAAAAAAGAATTGGTTTTAATAACTTTTATTTCAATAGCCCAATAAAGCCCAAGCAGATTTTTAAAAAAGCAAAAAGACATATTCATAAAACCTGAAGACTAAAAAGCAAAAAAAAAAAGTGTTCTGCTTATATACCACCCATAGTGCTTAAAGTACTTTCTGAGTGGTTTTACAATTGATTTGTGCAGGCTACACATTGCACCACCTTACAAGAGAATTTCCTTGTCAGCTGAGTTAGAATGATGCTTACACAGTGATACCTTGACTTACGAATTTAATCCTTTCCAAATGCATGCTCTTAAGTCGAGCTGCTCTTAAGTCGGGCTACCTATCTAAAAAAACTGAAAAAATAAGTTAAAAAATTGAAAAAATTAAAAAAATTATTTGTAAGTCAAGCAGACCATATCTAAAATTTGTAAGGTAGCAGTTAAAATGCCAACAGTCTTCCACTCTTAAGTCGAATTGCTCTTAAGTCGAACTGCTCTTAAGTTGGGGTACCACTGTATTTCACTCTTAATTCAGGATTTTCATGGCAGCATATGGGGTTCTTCACTTGTCACCCTTTCATCTATACTTAGCAATAACCCTGCGAGGTAGGTTGCACGGAAAGACAATCACTGACAGAAGAGATGTTGGTTGCCAAGCAGAAATTTGAACCCAGGTCTCCTCGTTACTAGTTTAGTTCCCTAACCAGTATAAGACAAACACTCATTCAGTGGAATTCATATTATATTTTTGTTTCTTTTTCATGCATCTGAATGTTTTAGAGGGCCCTTCTACATACATGGATATAACATTTAAAAATAGGGAGGATATATGCTTTCCCTCTGAGCTAACTTTTCATTCACATGCACATGGATGAATCCATCGATCAATCAAATGAAACTGAGACAATCAGCTGAATTTTTTTCAATCCAGTGACCGTTCTTACATTTCTTATGCTTGTTAGTTATAGAAATTGGGGGCATCCCCCTACATTCCTCAAAACAGAAAGGAAAGGAAGGAAATGCATTCACCATAAAGCAAAGCCTATGCGTTGTGTTGGAGACAGTGCTGACCAAGACCCAGGAGTCCTGGTTCAAATATCTGCTTGGCCACAAAAACTCACTGAGGAGTGACCAGGGGGTTAAACCATTCCTTGACCGTCCTGCATTCCTTGAAAACCTCATTAGACCATGATGGTTACCGAGCATAGGATGAACTTTCTGAAGACATGGCTTTTTGGTGTCACAAAAGCTTATATTGAAGCAAATATTGTGCCCTTTTTGTCTTCTTCTCCCCCCCCCCCGCCTCTTTATTCCTTTTAATTTTGTCAATGGGCCAGGCAGAGTAATGTGGCGACTTCTTTAGAAACAGTGACATCAGTTAGAAGCCACTCAGTGGTACATCATAATGATTTGTTTCCATAACCGAGCATAAACAATGGTGCAGATACAGTATGTCCACAGTTTGCATAAGCTTAAGGCAACAGTACAGAGGCAGAGCTAGGAAGGATGGCCATACCTTCACCAGAAACACAGTGTAACTCAGCCTAGTGGGGAGGTGGTGTGACCAGGAGATGGGTGGGTGCTCAAGCCTGCTACCCTGGATGTTGCTCACTGCACTTGAAGATTCAACAGTCTCCTCCCTTGTCCTGTAAAGAGGGCTTGGTCTGGATTGCCCTTCAAATAGACAGGATGCCCTCATGTGGAGGATGTGGATTCTAAAGGGCTTGGACCCAAGCTCTCTCAAGAATTGTCTCTTCCTTTCTCTTCAGGCAAGACTTCCATCAACCCTGGCTATCTGAGTGGTGTTTTTGCTGTGCCTAACTGCTTGGAATGAGTGTGTGCGGGGGGGAGATGTGTGTGTGTTGCTTGCTTTTGTTTACTGTTTCTTAGTGTTTGCTTGAGTAGTTCTATACTTACTGTTTTTAGCTCTAAATATTGTCGTTTAATCATGTAAGCCACGTTGGAACCTTTGTAAGGAAAAAAAAGGCAAGGGACAAATATTTTAAATAAATTAAAACAATTTTTCTATCCATGGCTTCCCATTGATCAAAAGGACACGTTTGGATTGCCTAGTCTATATAATTTTAGTAACTTTAATATCCTGTTTGGATAAGACACAGGCTCCAGGCTCATTTTGAGATTTTAGGAAACTCCCACCTTTCAGAGATGTATCAGATTAAATATACGGTGAGCATAACTTGCAGCAGCCTGGTAGAACTGGTTAGAAATAATAGTTAGGTGTAACTTTTGAATGATAATCAGTTGCAAGTAAACAGGAACACACATGTAACAGAGGAAGAAAAATCCCTCTTGACATATCTAGGGCAGCAACAGTAACACGCTCGAGAGGCTAGCTTATGGGACTGATACCTTATCAGGCAAATACACAGTATATATTGCTACAACATATCCATTTGTTGATTGGCTGTCTTCCATTCAACCACATCACTTGAATTGGAAGGCAATGAATGATTTAGTTACGTTCCTTGCAGCTTAAATCTTAGCAGAGGCTCATCCTTGCCTGGTAATATAATGGATAAGAGTTTTAAAAGAGAAGTTGACAAATCAGGAGCAAATATGACATAACACAGGAAATTTTTGTCCCAACAGTCTTATACCTGGGCTAAAATCAGATGGCAATGCAAACAATTACACCTGGCCTAAAATCAGATGGCAATGTAAATAAGAACAGGGCAGCAATGCTAGAGTAGGGGGCAGGGTGTTCAATCCCTCCTCTCATATTTTTCCAAATTAAAATATTTCCCAGCAGGTGGGAAATAGTTTGACTGGGCAAATAGTTGACTGAGCAGGAGGGCTGAAATATAGATACTTTAGAAAAAACCCTAAAATTGCTGGCCAGTCTGATCGTGCAAGCTAAATAATTTTAATCTGAACAATGATGTAGAGGGAAGTCTGAGCATCCACTCCTCCAATGATGGGGCTTTGCAACAATCATCTTCCCTCACATTTTATTTTAAGCTTTAAAAATATGGATACACCTATTTCTTTGGATTTCATTGGGTGACAGATTTAGTAGAAGGAAGGAAGGAAGGAAGGAAGGAAGGAAGGAAATTTTATGAATGTAAATATACTGTGGATGATGTTTTTAAGCCTGCTTCATCTCAGAGACTCCTGGAAATTAGCAATATATTCAGATATACAATTATGTACTGTATTAGTTCACATTTAAATTACTGTAGATTAAGAATTCAAATTGGGAATTCTGACTGCCATATTGATAAGGGGACAAGCTGCATAGGATGTCCCTGGGAGAAGGGAAAAGGTCAGCATAAGTTAGGATTGACTTGATGGCACATTTTTATTATTATTATCTGTTTCCACTAAGAGCACTTTGGCTTGTGGCGCCCCAATTTTCTCCCAAAATTATTGTGTAATCCTTTGAGTTCCATTTACTGCATTTAAACAGACTCTTTCTGAGAACTTGGTTAATAGTTAAAACGTGTCCCATTCTGTTTTCCACTTGCAACACAGTATGGGACAGAGAGTTCTTTATCAAAGTACAGTACTAGTATTGTAGCAATAATGACTCTTTCGTCCTTTGCACAAGTAGCCAGCATCAGATCTGCTCAGTGGTATCCAACAATGATTCTACGATAGTTGGAGGCACTTCCACAAGGCAATGGACTTGATTTTCACATATCCTTCATACCCACCTGAGGCTTCCCTGAGATCCTCTGGAAAGCTGTGTTTCAGAATTAGGGAATGTGATTGGTTAGTACAAAACAGGTGGCATCCTGTCCCTCATCATCAGTTGCCTTGCTTTGCACACAAGAGGGAATACTTTCAATTGCTAGCACGAATCCACCACATTTAGTCACATTTACACTGCCACCTAAAGGTTGAACCAGAGCCTCCTAGTGCAGTGGTTAAATGCCTGTACTGCAGGTTAAACTGTGCTCACAGCCTGGGGTTCAATCCTAGGTAGCCGGTTCATGGTTGACTCAGCCTTCCATCCTTCCGAGGTTGGTAAAATGAGTACTCAGCTTGCTGGTGTGAAGGGGGCAATGTGCATACTGTAGTGTAATTAAACTGGAAACCACCCAGAGAGTACTTGAAGTGGTATAGGGCATTATATAAGCAGAACACTTTTTTACCATGTCAAGCCATTTCAAGAGCATCAAGCATGCACTACTATGGCCTGATGATGATGATGATGATGATGATGATGAGGAGGAGGAGGAGGAGGAGGAGGAGGAGGAGGATTTGACTTACATCGCTCCGAAGCACTACCAATGGAGAAGTATTTTAGGATTTGTAGTCAGTTGCCCACCTCGATGTATCCGCTCATGGCACAAGTGTCATCACACTTGGCTTGTTCTTGAAATCCTTTCAGCTGAAGACACCTAGGGTTGAACCTGATACCTTCTGCACACAAAGCATGTGCTCATTACTAAAATATTATTCTGTAAACAAACAAACAAACCTAGAACACCAACTCTGCTCCCTTTCACCCAGCCAGATTTAACCATTCAAACCTCATAAGCTTATACATGCAAGCCTAACAACAGTTCAGAGGTAAACAAAACAATGTGCTGGATTTTGGTACACCTCCGTCTTAATTACAAAAAGAAAATATCTTTTGAGATTAAGAAAACTGGCAAATAAACTAAGCTTCTGGTTGTCTGGGAGGGGTGGGGGTGGGGGACCATACATTAATCTGAAAAATCCTAGTTTGAAAATTATATCACCAAAAGTAAACATGCTCCTTATGACTCTTTTGGATAAAATATATTATGCCTGCCGTTTCTATGAGACAGGGTCTTGTCTGTGGTTGCTGACAGGTTGTAGAATGCTTTCCCTCAAGAGGTTAGGTTGCTCCTCCCTTGTTTTCTTCAGCCAGTTGAAAGACCAACTTTCAGGCAAGCTTTTAATGACTATGACTGTGTCCTTGTTTGTTTTTGAAGTTTTAAACACTTTTAATTTATTAATGGATTTTAATTATTATTGTAGCTTGATTGTTCTTTAACCTCTAATTTATTGTGGTTTTAGTATTACTTGTTTCAACATTGTCAGCTGCCTTAAGTCCCCTCACTGAGAGAAAGGCAGCCTACAAATGATACAACATAAATAATAAAGTAATATATCTGAAGAGGTGGTATGATTTAAACCCCTGGCTCTCAACCTGTGGGTCCCCAGTTGTTCCTGGACTGCAACTCCCAGAAGTATTCATCACTAGCTGAGCTGGCCAGGATTTCTGGGAGTTGCAGTCCAGGAACATCTGGGGACCCACAAATTGAGAACCACTGATTTAAACCATAGCTGAAACAATATAGCTAATATGGGGGAGAACTTGAGGTGTGAGATAAGTTAATGCTAACTTCATATGACATACAATACATATACAAAGGATTAATTTGTATTGTTAAAGGTGGACCTTGGAATTATCTAAGCCTGTTCTTTCCCTACTGTCCTTTGTGTCAGCTGTACTTAGCTTCTTTGTACTACATCTATTCGGCTCTGGAGGACGAATCTGAGCGGAATAAGGAAAACCCAGTCTATGCCCCTGTTTATTTCCCAAATGAACTTAATCGCAAGGCTGCTTTGGAGAAAGACTTAGAATACTTCTATGGTTCAACATGGAAAGAGGAGATTCAGTGCCACGAAGCCACTCAAAAATACGTGGACCGGATATATCATGTGGGGCAGTACGAACCAGAACTTCTAGTCGCTCATGCTTACACCCGGTACCTAGGAGATTTGTCTGGGGGACAGATTCTGAAGAAGATTGCTCAGAAATCACTCCACCTGCCAAGTACTGGAGAGGGACTGTCTTTCTTCAGTTTCCCCGGCGTCACCAACATCTCAAAGTTCAAGCAGCTCTACCGGGCTCGGATGAATAGTCTCCCCATGGACCCTGCTACGGAAGAGAGAATTCTGGAAGAGGCCAAGAAATCTTTCCTGCTGAACATAGAAGTGAGTAATTTGTTGACTCTGTTCTTTCATCAATAGACAACGATCTTGGGAGCCACCTACTGGTAATTCTGGGAGAAGATTAATGTGTTGTTTTTAATGAGTTGCACGCATCTCCCACATATATTCTTCTAAACTGAATTCAGGGCACTGAAATAACACAGGGCAGACCAGCATAGTCCATCCAGACTATAATTTCAATGACTATTGTATAATATGTCTGTGAAGATTCTCAGTCATCCAGGTGAGTTTATCTGGAAGTTGAGTCATGGCTACTGGACTTCTTTTTTGAGAGATAGAAACGTTTCGCTGTTCATCCTTCATGAAGCTGTTTGGATGAACAGCGAAACGTTTCTATCTCTCAAAAAAGAAGTCCAGTAGCCATGACTCAACTTCCAGACTATTGTATAAATACTGATAAATATGGCATGATAATATGTTTGCTTGTTTGAAATGTATATTTTGCAATGATCTGATGATTATGCAATAGTTTATAAATGACTGCTGGCCCCCAATAATGCAAGCTGATCTAATGGGAGCTGCGGTCTAAACCATCCAAGAGGCACTAGCTTGCCTCTTAGATCAGAATCTTGAGATCAGATCTTGGAAATGTATTTTTATTGATTCTGGAAGTTGAGTCATGGCAACTGGACTTCTTTTCTTGAGAGATCGAAACATTTCACTGCTTATCAAAGCAGCTTAGTCAGTCAGTCCTTTTATTGATTGCAGCTCCCAGAATTCCCTAGTCACCATGGCCAATGGACGTGTAATTTGAGAGCCAGGTATGGTTACCGTAATCCACAAAAAGGTGGGGGTGGGAATAAGTTTTACTTACAGAATAATTTAGAAAGGTCTGTGCTGACTGAAAAGATTACTAAATCCCAAGGATCACAATTTACAAGAAGCTGCTTTGGACAATGATGAACTACCATGATGTGACATGCTGTGCATAATTGTGTTAAAATAATTAAAGGAGTATAGAAAAAGTAGGCTGGAAAATGAAAGTGTTTTAAAAATTGAGGTTTGAACAATAACTTGCTATAATTGGAAAACAATTAGCTAGCTCAAGAGCCAAGCAATTTCATGTAACATTACTGACAGTTGAACATGTTTTACAAATGATAACAAAACAAACACAGAATGCAGGAGTTAGATTTTGCTCTCTTTGTACTTCCAATACTCTCTGTTACAATATTCTTGTTTTCCGGTATTCTGGCATTCCTGGAACCTAGCGCACCATGCCACAGGCCTTTATTTTCCCCTAAGCTTTGCAAAATTGTAGTCTAAATAATGACGTTATCGTCATAGTGCCAGTTGCCAGAGACTTGAGTTACAAGCCTCTAAAATTCCAAAGACTGCAAGGGCAATAAAACTTCTTATTGAGACACTTTCCCTGGATCTCTAGACCCCCAGAGAAAGGATTGTTTACAGCTGGAAGGAAAATGAAAACAACTGAAATCACTATATAGGGAGATAAACAAGACAAACTTGAATTTATCATCCACATTTATCATAACTACAAGGCAATTTATCATAACTACAAGGCAACACAACTCCATGCACATCACAGACACTGAATATCAGTCGCAATCACATAACAATGCAGCAGGATTTTTCTCTATAGATTCCAACTGGGTGAGCAATGAGAATAATTCTACTCTGTGTCTAGATACGCTGAGACTAAGTAATATATTTTACTTTCACAGATTTTTAAATTTTATTTTAACCACTTTCCTATTTTTAGAGATGCATTCCATGCTTTTTAAATGTGCCCTTTCAGGCTTTCAGTTTTGAGCATTTTTAAAATGGAATTGAAACATTCATTGCTCACCCAAGGAAAAGGATTTATTTGTCCGTTTATGCATCATTAGCCACACTAGCTGAGGATGATGTGAACTGTTTGGGTAGACTGTGCTAGCAAGTGCTCCATCTCCCCACCACACCTGCAGTGATTTCATGTTTATACTGCAAAACAGACCCACGTATATCAAAAACAGAGGAGGCTGAGAAAATCAAAGGGTCATAATAAATCCTTAAAAAGTTTCTGAAAATCTGGGTGGAAAAGGGAAGAAAGTGTTCATTTTTAACAGAAGTACTGTGCAATTTATCATCACAGGTATTTCAGGAGCTGGAGAGGCTGACAAGTCAAGGACGAATCTCAGAGAACGGACACCTTGTGCAACCCAAGACAGAGCTTCACACAAGAGGAAACAACCGTATACACGGTAAGGGCTTAAAAAAATAAAACAGAGCAACCTCTATTCCTGCAAGTGTACTCTATTTGGGTTCCCCTTGGTTCCATAACACACTGATCCCTTATATTTTCCCTGGCATTTGTGACTTATACTTTTGATGAGCAGTACTCCAGGGCTCTTATTGAAGGTGCAATCAGATGTTTGGAAAGACATGCACTTCATTGCCCCATAGAGCTTTCTGTCTATCACAGAACTGCTTCAAAAGCAAAAGGTAAAGGTTTCCCCTCGCATATGCGTGCTAGTCCTGTTCGACTCTAGGGGCAGAGCTCATCTCCGTATTCAAGCCAAAGAGCCAGTGTTGCAAGGCCAGGGCACATTGCCAGCATGGCTGCAAGGAAACCTCTTTTACCTTCCTGCTTTTTACAGCAGTACTGTACCTCTTTATCTACTTGCATTTACATGCTTTCAAGCTTATCCTCAAAAAGAAGTGTGGACGGGGTCAGGTGGAGTGCATTTTTCTGCACATTGTGTGGTCACCAGGAAATAGATTGCAGTAGACTGCTCCACCGTTGGTCCAAAATGCAATCCATTTCCTTGTGTGTGCACATCTTGAGTGGACACTTACACTGAAAGCATAAGTATTTTGGGAATCAGTTTTAGGTTCCTCCTGCCACCTACATATTCCATTAATGAATTATACCTAAGGAGTTACCTAGATGCCCAAAGCACATCCAGTCTCACCTGATTTCAGAATCTAAGCAGGGTCGGACATGGTTAGGACTCTGAGTGACAGACAAGTACTGTATAGGAAGCACTAATAAGGAGTCATTTGTGTAGCCAAAACCAGAGTTTAATGAACTGGAAGTGAATGGGAAAGGGGAAAGAAAAAGAAAAACGAATGTATGTACAGTAATGCTCTTGCAGAGCCTACCAGAATTCTGGAAACTTACTTTATTGGACTTCAATGCCAAGAAGCCTCCAGACAGCTTGGACATGTTCCCTGGGTAATGCGCAGAGCTGCAGTTCAAAAAAGTAACTTTTCCAAGCACTGGGGCTTCCTACAATTTCTGCATTACATAAAATGCGACAACCCTATGCATATTTCTGCAAGCTAAAAGTCCACAGTGCTCAAGGGACGTTATGCCCTTACAGAGTGTGTAGACTTAATTCTGAATGACCAAGTGTCCCTTAAGGGACTGAAATTTTTACACAGGTTATGTTCAAGTACTCTTCATTTTACAGCCAACGCTACCCAAGAGTTTCCCACTGTGGAGCAAGAGGAGTGTAGTGTTATCTTTTTGTATCACTTACCTTGTACAAAAGTATATCCCTAGTAGCATCCAGCGATATTATCAATGCAACCGGAATGTCACTCACTGTAATGTTGTGGAAACAAAATCTCACCACCTGGTTTCCAGTTTAAAAAGTTTCCTTTCTCTTAATACAGGTCCACAGCAAAGTGACCGGACACAGATGACACATAAAGATATGTTGCCAAGCACACCATTACTGCGTTGGACTCTTGTTCTTTTCTTCTTAGCAATGACAATTGCTGTCGGCTTGTATGCCATGTGAACAGAAGAGACATGAAGCATCTTTTCACCAGCATCTGCCTATTTCCAAGCTGACCAATCTTTTCCTAGGGAAGCACTGTCTTCTTAGATAACCCATCTTGGATAATCTGAACTTAGACTATTATTGCATTACTAACAATATGGACAATACAAACAGAATATAATTCCACAGCTTGCCTGAGAAATGCTTCTCCAAGGTTCCTGGAGTACCACAACATGTGAGGCCTTCAAAGAAGGGAAACACACACAAAGACTGATCTCACATTTCACCTTGGATGCCCAAGGAATACATATTGCTATTAGTATTTTGTCCATTGACTATTTTATACAACGGTTTACAGTTATCTCTCCAAACCTAAGGTCAATGCATCATTCTAACTATGGCTTTATGTGATGTTTCTAATTTTGAGACACACGTGTGCCTCAGGAGTGAGGGAACAATATACATGAATGTATACTCTCATATTTGTAACTTGTGTTTGTATGTTATGTCTATAATCATTAAAGTTCACTGTGAACGAACTTAATTGAATACTTGTACTCTTCATTATTTAATACTGTATCAGATTGTGGGTAGGGTGATTTTTTTTCTTTTCCTATTTATATTAATTAGCTTTATGTGGACATTGGACAATCAGCACTTGGTCCTAAAACTAGCTTATTTTTGTGTCTATGGGCAGGCTTGTTGTAGTTGTTTGCTGCCACTGTGTGTGTATTTTTTTTTAAAAATGGCAATCTATTTCATCTTCATCAAATCCTCAGAAACATTACCAAATGCCCCATTCAGATGAGCAGCTGTTTTAGTATAGACTAGCACCTCAACTCACCCCAAAATGTTTGGCTCATAAAATCCCCTTTATGTTCTCCCTTGCTCCCTTAAGGGACCATTTTATGAGATAAAAAGATAGGAAGTGGGGTCATAAGTGTGTGTGTGTGTGTGTGTGTGTGTGTGTGTGTGTGTGTGTGTGTGTGTGTGTGTGTGTGTGTGTGTGTGTGTGTGTGTGTGTGTGTGTGTGTGTGTGTGTGTGTGTGTGTGTGTTGTGTCGTTACAGTCGTGACCGACTCTTCGTGGCCCCATGTCCATGGAGTTTTCTTGGCAGGAATACAGGAGTGGTTTGCCAGTTCTTACTCCAGGCGCCTACAGCACCTGGTATCCCCTGGTGGTCTCCCATCCAAATACTAACCAGGGCCGACCCTGCCAGTGAACGGCTAGATAGCAGAGTGACTGAGGTATCTGGCTGCAGTGCCAGCACTGGGAGTTCAACAACACAAGCACATTTTGTCAGCATGCTCACATGGATCAATAGGGATTTTACACTCCACACACAAACATGCATTGATCAGATACAAGAACAAAAATCATCACTGACATTCTTAACTGACTGGATTGTTTTAGTTACTTACTGCCATTGATCTGCTGTAATTGGTCTTAACAAGTCATCCTGAGGAAAGTGTATGAATTACAACAATATTTGTACTGGCATTTCAGTTTTAAAAGGCCAATTTTATTTCCCATTCCAAACCCCTAAAAATGTCAAAATCCAATTCAAGATTGACTATTAAAAACACAAATTTTGTCAAATTCACTAAGCCAGAAAGTACACTATTCAGTACTCTCAAGATTATTTGTTATCTGCCACCCAACAATTTCTGAATGAGGATGATTCTAATAGGCTTTTTGAGATAAGTAAGATGATCAGGAAGCACTTTACCAGTGGTTCTCCTCAGTAACTTTCCATGGGCAAACAGGGATTTGAACTCAAGTCTCTTGGCCCAAGACATTTTACTGCCCAAGGCAAATTGTAAATAAACCCTCCCCCAGCTGACTCAAAAAATGTGTAATATCCCGAACCAGTAAGATTACTTTGGCAAATGAAGTCGAAATCCTCACCAGTAGTTCTCCCTTCTGCTGGTATTACAAATGCAATAATAACACATTAACTATCACACCATTTGCTGTTCTTTCATAAAACCTCAAATCCACTGCCCAAGGCAGCGTCTCACTCCACCTCATGATGGGGCTGGCCTTGGAAAGATAAGCTAACAGGACATTCTGAGAGGTTTTGTGTAAACAAGTAACATTTCCAAGTTCTGTGTAAGATTATTCCAAAGAACTGTGCATTTCCTCTTTGAATAATTCTGCCCTGCCATTCTTAGCATAAAATGTAACCTATGGCTCCCAAAGAAGAAGTCATGCAAAGGAAGAAGTATTATAGCATTCTGGCACATTGTTTCAGTGTGACTGAACACACCTCTCTAAAGCTGAATCAGCTCCATCTATGGACAAAGCAGTAACATTGCATGAAAAGCCCAGCTCAGCAACTGCACAACACTTTTAAATGATTAAACATTTCATTTATCTATTTATTTGCATTTTATGAATTATATTTTAATAAAATATAATTGAACAAAATATAACTTAATAATTTAATACACATTTTATTTGATTATATGAATAAATATTAAATAAATGATTAAATCATTTTATCGCAAATATTATTAAATATATATTATAAATTATATATTCATCCAATTTTTTTTCAATGGGGTCAAGACACACCATTCGTATTTGTGAAAAAACAACCCTGACAATTGCTTCATATTTGGGCGAGAAGTGGTTGACTGAGGATGAATAAAGGAGTTCGCTTCTGGAATTCTTCCTTGGTTGATGACACTGAATGATAGTGAGCACAAGAGGGTATCAGACCATATTGATCACTGCCATTGGTGTTGCCAACATTCAGGCTGCCCTTTGTGATGTAAAATTTGGCAGCCTTTTTCTTGCTGGCAACATGGGCACAACATCATGCAGCAATATCAGGCAACAGTACTTCCTGGCATTTCAAATCATGGATACAGAAGCACAATATTCCTTACTCATACATTAGACTAGTTTTAAAAAACCGAATTTGAATAAAAATACAGTACACACCACCATAACTCCAAAGTCCACAGCTCAGGCGCCTAATGGGCCTGAATTGAACTCTAACTTTAAGTAGTCTTAACACCAGCCCTGCCTCCTGATAACATCCTGATGTATTCCATCTCACCAAAAAGATTCTCAGCGCCTGATAGACTACATCCTCTATCAAGATTGCATTTCTGGTACAATGCTTTGATAACGATAGCAAGTTGCTATCGAAAACTTAGCTTACATTTTTTGCATTTTTGTTTTAGTTATGACCAATAAAGGTATCACTTAGCCAACTTTTCAATTTCTTTTTCTGGTCACACAGAAAGGCTACTCGGTCAAGGTAAGAGCTAGGCTTTTGACCCATGCACTCTCCGTTGTTTCAGGTGTGCCTGAGGACAGGCACTCTGCACCACCTTTTCTGCAACTGAAGAAATGCACCGATTGAATTGTCTTTTTTACACAGCCAATGATGGGGGGGGTGTTAAGAGGTATATCTTCCCACAACTGGAGGTCGTCTCCGCTGTTTTCATCTCCTTAGAGAGAAGCAAAAGAGGCAAAGAAAATTTTAAAAACTGAAGGCAGTTTTTGATAACGCCTTACCAAACAGTTATTGAAATTTTCTTTGCCTGTTCTGCTTCTCTCTTAAGGCGATAGCGGCGTACATCCTTTTCTTCCCATGATTTTATCATCGCAACAAGAATCCGGGAAGAGGGATCAAGCCTGAGAATGAGTACAATAACTCTGACGTTAAAGAAGGTCAAAAATAATTTTAAAAAGAAGAACGAAGTCACGAATTCACTCCGCTCCTTCCTCCCCCGCCCACGCCGCCATCTTGAGCTTCTCCGTTCCGCCTCCCGCGTCCACTTTTGGCGCGAAAAGAGCCTCCAACTCCAAAAGAATCCGGAAGAAAGAGCCCTCCTTTTTTTTTCCTTCCTCCGCCAATCGGCTTCGACGCCCGCTGGCATCGTTCTCTCCCGCCGCGAGGGGGGCGGAGTTAGAACGTTTCCCTCTGACCCAATCACCATGTGCCTTCGCTTCTTTTAAGCCAATGGGAGTGCTCAGCGCGCGCCGATCGGCGGGGAGGGAACCCTTTTCTGGTTACCTTTTTCCCGCGAAAAGCGCCCGCGTCGTTTTTGGTGTCGCGGCGGCGGCGGCGGCGGATTCTCTTGCTTGAGGCTTGAGCCCCCATCTTGGTAAGCGGAGAAAGGGAGGGGGGTAGCCGCTGCTGGCGTAGCCGAGTGAGGGCGGAAGAGAAGGCAGCGGTCCTTCGCTGGGCTTGTAAGGAGGCGAGTGGCTGTTCGGCTGTCGGAGGCGCAAGGGCAGGAAACGGCGCTCTTGCAAAGCCTCTGGTCTAGTAGCAGACTCAGGGGTGACACGAGTCAAAGCAAAAGATGATTCCGGCAACCTCAGTTTCAAGCCCGCGAAGAGGTCTCCCGAGCCTTTCCCAGTAGCCAGCGGAACTTGGGGAGGGCCCTGTGTGAATCAGGCCCCTAGGAATTCCCCCCCCTACTTGCACGTGGAATCTTGTTGCTTAGCACAAAAATTTGCCCTAAAACAGGCATGTCCAAACTTCGACTATCCAGATGTTATGGACCACAATTTCCACAGTCCTTTGTCATTGGCAGTGTAAGCTTGGAATGCTGGGAGTTTTGGTCCAAAACATCTGGAGGGCTGAAGTTTGGACATGCCTACCTTGAAAGCGCGGCCATTGGATTAGTGGCAATCTGCTGAATCAGCTTCTCCACAGGTTCCATTGATTCAAATGGGTTTATATTTCATTGGAATTATATTTCATAAGTCACAAGTAGAACAAGCCTCTTTTGAATCAACGGAATTTATGGAGGAATTGATTCACCAAATTCCCACTGATTCAGTGGTTTGACTCTAGTGCAGTGGTTCTCAAGCTGTGGGTCCCCAGATGTTTCTGGACTGCAACTCCCAAAAATCTTCGTCACTAGCTGAGCTGGCCAAGATTTCTGGGATATGCAGTCCAGGAACATCTGGGGACCCACAGGTTGAGAACCACTGCTCTAGTGCAAGTTATTACACTAAACAGCAGGATTTCAGTCAGTAAGAGGCAAGGCTGTTCATTATTTTATAGATCTGTTTCTTCCGCTTTTAAACAGTAATGACCAGAACTTGATGTGCCCTGTATAGTGCACTGAAAACTTGAAATGTAACAACAGAACAGTAACTAGAAATCACAACATATTTGAAGAGAAATGTAAACCAAGCAGCTGGGTACAGTTTTTTAATATGCTAAAAACAGTTCTTTGAATGTTTGAGAAAATAAAGTAACTCTTAGTGCAATTTATTTGGAAAGAGCCACAGATGTGTAATCTAAGAATATGTCTGTGAAGATTCTCAGTCATCCAGGTTAGTTTATCTGGAAGTTGAATCATGGTAACTGGACTTTTCTTGAGAGCTTTAAATATTTCGCTGCTCATCCAAGCAGCTTTGTCAGTCTAAGAATATCATGTCTAAGAATAATCAAAGAATGTCATGACCTTGAAGAAGAGGACACGCGCAAAATGAAAGAAGACAGTGAAGAGGCTTCTGTAGGGCTTTGAGTGAAGTTAGTGGTTACTTCTTACACGCTCAGATATAGTCGTATTGCACTTTGGGATTGCTTAGACCAGTGGTTCTCAACCAGTGGGTTCCCAGATGTTCCTGGACTGCAGCTCCCAGAAGCCTCCACCACTCTCTGTGCTGGAAGGGGTTTCTGGGAACTGCAGTCCAGGAACATCTGGGGACCCACAGGTTGAGAACCACCGGCTTAGACCTTGGTGCCATCCTTAGCATTACTTTCTGAAGTCACCAACTTCAAGAAACTCCCAGCCAGCCTGGCCAGAAAAATAATTTGTGTAATAAGCTTTTTATTGTGCTTTGTATCAGTATACTAGTATAGCCTTGGAGCCAATTTCAAACCCACCTCTTCCTTTCAACGCCTTTCTGTGTCTCCACAGCAAGTTGCCATGTCGGGTTTTGACGACCCTGGCATCTTCTACAGTGACAGTTTTGGTGGAGACCCTGGGGTGGATGAGGGCCACATTCGGAAGTCTGAGCTGCAGAAACGATTCAAAGAGTTCTTACGCCAATATCGAGTTGGAACAGACCGGACTGGCTTCACCTTTAAATACAGGTTCACCTCCCCTTCCCCATATATCATTCTGCTGCCTGTAGTGTAGTTTATGTCTGTTTGACTCGGCTACAGGCCTTGGTTCGCACCAGGGGTTTAGCATATGTTGTCGACCTTGGTATAAAATGCTAAGGTGAGTGTCCTTATTAGCTCTGAGCTAGTTGTTTTGAGTCTTATGTATCCCTCCTTGCCTGCTTTTTCCCACTGTAATTCAGAGATGAGCTCAAACGGCATTACAACCTGGGACAGTACTGGATTGAAGTGGAAATGGAAGACTTGGCAAGCTTTGATGAAGATCTGGCAGACTACCTGTATAAGAATCCTGCAGAGCATCTCCAGTTGGTGTGTATGAAATGAGAAAAGGAAGGTTGAATAAGGAAAAAAATGTCTGGTAGGTTACAGTCAATTCCCCTAGGTAGTAGCGTTCCTCAAGCAAAATCGGCAACAGCAACAACAGAAGCCTCAGTTTCCCTTTGCAGTTTTTTTTTGGGGGGGGTTTCTCCCCAATAGGCACTGAACACCAAGCCCTTCTATACTGACAGGGGATGCTGCTGCTTCTGACTTTTTATTTCATACTTTCATAGACATCAGTGTAGTGTTAATGTGCTTGTCGCCAGCTGTTTCACTGGCTATTGACAAACACCGCTTCTGATTCTCCTATATCCGTGCCACTAACTAACTTAGCTAGTAAATTTAAGCCTTCAGACTGTTTTTAAGTTGAATAAAAATAAAAGAAGTTTATTGATTACAAAGTAGAATCAAAATCATTAATGGTAACCTGTTGAAGTATAAACAAAAATAGAATATAGCTCAACCACACACACGTTTGATCACTAATAGAGTTGAATAAATGCACACCTAGTTTCTAAGTTTACTAACTCTAAACACATAGTTTTCTTCACAGACATTGTTCTTCACAGACTCTTCTTTAGACCTGTCTTTCTCTTAAACAGTACCAGACCCTATCTGAGTCTCCCAGACTCTGTCAGATTATCTTTCGTCAAGTGTAGGCCTTTCTGTCAGCCCCTATCTGACTTATCTGTCCTTACACTACAGTCATTTTTATTGAATACTTGCATTTGTATCTCACCTTTCTAGCAGTGAACTCAAAAGGGGGAGAGTACAAGGCTCTCCTCCTTGCCACTTTCACAACAGCTTGGCAAGATTGATCCTGCTGAGAGAATGTGACTGGTCTTTCTGGCCCGCCTGCATTGGCTGCCTGTGGCTCTCCGGATAAGGTTCAAGGTCCTGGTTTTGGTCTTCAAAAACCCCCATGGCTTGGGGCCTGAATACCAGTCGGAGCGTATCTCCCAGAGGTCAACTGAGGCCAGGCCCATTCGGATGTCGCAGGCGCGCTCACTTACGCACAGCCGCGCCTTCTCTGTTGTGGCCCCCTCGTTGTGGAACCATCTACCAAGTGAGCTGCACTTTGCACGGTCCCTGCCTGCCTTCAAAAAGGCTTTGAAAACTATGCTTTTTAAGAGGCATGTGGCGACCTTTAATTTAATTTAATTTATTTATCTCTGCTCTTATTTCCCCCTGTATTTCCTTGCTGCATCCTGCTGAGGGTACTCTCCTTTTTTGCCCTATGGTTTGTTTTATCCTGTAAACCGCCCAGAGTTCCTGATGGAAAATGGTGCGGTATAAAATGAAATGAAATAAATAAATAAATAAATAAATAAATAAATAAATAAATAAATAAATAAATAAATAACTGAATGACCCAAAGGCTTCTAATGAGTCCAGTCATTCTCAACTTAGTCCACCAGTGTTCATGGTCTACATCTCTCGGAAGCCTTCACCATTAGCTATGCTGGCCAGGATTTCTGGGAGTTGCAGTCCTGGAACCCAAGGTTGGAGAACCACTGGTTTAATCACTCAGTGGAAGCTAAAGCTAGTTTCTAATGTCCAAGTCCTCTTACCACATGAGTTCTCTCGTGACTTTCCTCTGGCTTCTCAGCAAGCCCGTTCTATCTCAATTTTAGCTCCTCTATTACTGCTGAAGTTTGCTTTTAAAGGGAGTGATAATCACTACATTTCGCTGTCCCAAACAGTGCCATATCTTTGTTTTTTTCCTTAGCTGGAGGAAGCAGCAAAGGAGGTAGCTGATGAAGTAACACGCCCTCGTCCAGTGGGAGAGGAGGATCTTCAGGATGTTCAGGTTATGCTGAGATCAGATGCTAATCCAACAAGCATCCGCAGCCTGAAGGTGAGCTTAGACCCACTTTGGGGGGAAATAGAGGACAAATTGTGTTACAGCATTTTAAAACAGAGCGAAGCTTTGGAAAGCAGAGAAGCACGCTTGATGCCCAGCAGTGAATTGGTAGAAACGGACGAGAAGCTGTACTTTCCACAGATAATCTGTTTTGCTCTGCCTCTATAAATCTAAAAACGGCTTGATCAAGGTAAAATGGTAATTGTTATTCGCTGTCCCTGGGCTGCCTTGGGGAGTTTGATTTCGCCTTTTCCTGTTTGGAAAGGATAATGCCCATCGGTTAAGAACTTGGCACGTAAGGAGCTACCTTTGTGTCTGTGGCCAAATGTTCCAGACCTCAAAGGTGCACAAAACAAACAATAGCTATTTAAGTAGCATCTGCTTGGATAGCTCAGTGGTTTAGGTGTCTGGCTGTGCAGTCAGAACTGGATCCCAATGATCCATTGGGTCCCTTCGATCCTGCTTCTCTATTTGAATCAGGCACATGAATGAAATATTTTGCCATACTTGCTTTTTTCCTGTTAGCTTTTGTTTATTCCATTTGTATATTGTCTGATTTAGTGCAAAGCTCTAAGTTTGGTACAGTTAACAACAGAGGTAATCTATCACCCACCCCAGATACTTCGTATGAATAATTAAAAACACTCAGACAAAAATGAAATTACAAAACCTAAAGATCCCAGTAAAAGCAACTAGCATTGTAGGTTCTCTTAGAATCAGGCACATGAATTAAATATGTTGCCATATGTGGGGTTTTTTTATGTTTGCTTTTGTTTATTACATTTGTATATCATCTGATTTAGTGCAAGCACTAATTTTGGTAGAGTTAACAACAGAGATAGGGGCGTGGTGGCTCGGCGGACTAAGGCGCCGAAACAGTCAGCTGCAAAGTCGACAGCTTGGCAGTTCGAACCCTGGGTGCCACGCAGCAGAGTGAGCTCCCGCTGTTAACCCCAGCTCCTGCCAAATTAGCAGTTCGAAAGCATGTGAAATGCAAGTAAATAAATAGGTACCACCGTAAAAAGCGGGAAGATAAAACAGTGTTTCCATGTAGCCATGCCGACCATGTGGCCACAGACTTGCACAACACTGGCTCTTCAGCTTGAATACGGAGATGAGCACCACCCCTAGAGGCAGACATGACTAGCACACATGTGCGGGGGAAACCTTTACCTTTTAACAACAGAGGTAATACATTACCCACCCCAGATACCTCGTAGGATTAATTAAACAAAACACACTCAGACAAAAATAAAATTACAAAACCTAAAGATCCCAGTAAAAGCAACTAGGGATGTTGGTAGGGTGACGTAGAGACCAATCCCATCGACACCTAAAGGGAGAATGTCATTGAATGCTTCCTTGAACCGCTCAAGTCTTTAAAGGGTGCGGAACAGTGGGGCTTGACGCACGTCCAGGGGAAGCATTTGCATAAGGAAGGGACTACAGCTGAGAAGGTTCGATTCCTGGAAGAAGCCTTTTGAGCCTCTGCAGGAGAGACCACCCCTACCCAGAAATGAGTACATTGTATTTCTAAAATTGATTTTGATTGGTGCATTGGGGACTTGTTGGTCTTCTATTGGGCTCTGGACGCTCTGTTTGAGTGTGCATCAGGGTTTCCTTGACAGTTGTGGTCTTCTCCTGTTTGTCTTACAGTCTGAGCAGATGTCGCATCTGGTGAAAATTCCGGGCATCGTGATTGCTGCCAGCGCTGTCAAAGCCAAAGCGACCAGGATCACTATTCAGTGTCGCACCTGCCGAAATGTGATCCCCAATATTGTTTTGCGTCCTGGTCTGGAGGGATATGCCCTTCCTCGGAAATGCACCACGTAAGAAACGGGACTTACACTTCCTCTTCAAATTCTCCTTGCTTATTCATGTTAATTCCCTATAAAGCTGTTCTGTGGTTATTTATTCAGCTTATACCCCTCTCTTCATAAAAGGTCACAGTGGCTTACAGTCTACGTAAAAGAGCAAGTGTTATGATGGCAAATAGACATGGGCACGCAGTGGCGAAATTCTCGTTTCCGTTTTTGGTTCTCATTATCGTTACGTAACGGGTAACGGTAATGAGAATTACTCCACTCCAGCTCGAACCCAACCTGAAAAAAAAATGGGTCTGATTTTTCGTTGTCGTTCATGGCATCGCGGCGATCACGCAATGCCAAGCAGCACAGAAAAAAGTTTTAAAATTTTTTTAAAAAAACCCGATTCCCAGCCAAAAAAGCAGGCAAAAATATGCCTGCCTCAGTGAGGGCACCTACCAGAGAGGGGTGGTTTCGGGGGGGGTCCCCGGCCTCCCCCCCTCCTGTCCTGGGCTGCTGGTACCAGGCTGGGGGGGCCATCCTCGTCGTCTCCATTTGCCATGCGGTGGGGGGGATCCAAAATGGCGACCGCAATATTTATTTTTAAATCGTGGTCCAAAAACCCACCAAAGCACCACAGAAACATTTGAAAATTTTGTATTTTAAATGCCTGATTTTTTATAGTAGCAGCAGTGGGTTTTTCTTGCAATAAAATGTCTCCATTTATTTTATTTTTTTTATTTTTATTTTTATTTTTTTACACCTGCACAATGATGGGCTGGCCATGGGATGGGACCGTGCAAATTTTTGGACCCATTCCACCAATCGCATGGCCAGGTTTTGACTGAGACTTCTGGATGTTCCAGAGGGCATAAAAAGCCCACTAACCCTAACCCTAACCCATATGCCAGTACACTGTCCTTCTTAGTGGGTCAGAGGCACCCAGAGGTGCAGCCCACTAACCCACCCTAACCTTAACCGTAACCCTAAGCCTAGCCCTTACCCTAACCCCAACCCTAACCCAGATCCGTACGCAAGTACGCTTCCCTTCTTAGTGGGTCACAGTAGAGGCACCCAGAGAGGTGCCTCTGCCACTTACCCCCCAACCCTAACATAATGTATGGTACGCGGCAGCTACGTGAAACGCATTCCCTTCCCTTCCCTTCTTAGTGGGTCAGACATCAGAGGCACCCAGAGAGGTGCCTCCCAGAGCCCACTTACACCAACCCCAACACAAACGACAAACGGAAACGACAAATTTTTGAAAATTTCCACGACAAACGGAAACGACCCGAAACGGACCCGTCCCGACAAACGACAACTCGAAACGTCATTTCTCCTGGTCGTGCCCATCTCTAATGGCAAACATGTGAAATCACAAACTACACGCTTGTAGAATGCTTACCAATGCCTGCTCAAGCATGATAAAAGCAATACAAATGAGTCAACAAAAAACAAAACTATCTTTTGCTTATTGGAGAATAGTTGATAGAATTCCTGCTTTCCGTGCAGAAGGGCTCAGGTTCCAGATCCAGCATCTGCTGGTAGAGATGCAGAAGCTGAGTCAAGGCATGGAGGGATGCAGCTGCCCCGTATCAGGATTCCTGGGCTAGAGGAACTAGCTATAGAGAATTTTAAAAGCAGCAGTTGAGTTTGTCGGCATAAGCATATTCACACAAAATCAAACCACCCCCCACCCCCACCCCAAACCAAGATTTTTTAAAATGATGCTATTGCTACAAGCGTAAAGTAAGCAAAGCTGCTTCTGGACACCAGATTTGCAGCCTGCGCCTGTCACCCATTCCCTTCCCTTGCTTTCTTCCAGGGAGCAGAATGTCGTGGCCAAGTGCCCTCTGGATCCCTACTTCATTGTTCCAGACAAGTGTAAATGCGTCGATTTCCAAACGCTGAAGCTCCAGGAATCGCCAGATGCTGTCCCCCACGGGGAATTGCCCCGGCACATGCAGCTCTACTGTGACAGGTAGCAATTGGCTTGCTTTCCTTTCCATCAACATGTTTTTAGTTGGGGGACCTCGATGAAGTGGGGAAAAGGAGGCATATCTCCCCAGCCAAGCTTAATAACTTGTCTTCAGAAATCCTCAGAGTGCTTGGACTGCAGCTCCCAGAAACAGCTACTGGGGAAGGCTTCTGGCAGTTGTAGTCCAAGAACAAAAAGGGACTCAGGCTTGGGAACCACTGCCTTGGAGCAAGGGGAACTCTAGATGGTCTTGTGTCATGGGTGCCTTAGCTGTGCCTGTTCTGTTTTGGCAAAGGGTTTACACTTGAAAAGCCTTAAGGCAGGCAGGTCCAAACTTCAGCCCTGCGGATGTTTTGGACCACAACTCCCACAGTCCTTTGTCATTGGCAATCTAAGCTTAGAATTCTGGGAGTTGTGGTCCAAAACATCAGGGGGGGCGAAGTTTGGACATGCCTGCCTTAAGGTATCTTCCAACTCTGGCTTGATAGCCAAAATTCTGTTTGAGTCAGCTGCAGTGTTTTTTTGTGTGTGTGTGTGTTTTTGTTTTTGTTTTTTGGTTTAGAAATAGGATATTTTTGATTTCCCTGACAAGGATCCCAAGACTCCTGTGAAATTGTCCCGGAGAAGCAGCCAGCATTTGGGCCACTGTGTTTGTGTGTCATTCTTAATGGCTGAACACTGCTGCTGTTGGGAATGGCTTTACCACTAGTGGCAATTTATTTATTTATTTATTTATTTATTTATTTATTTATTTAAAAGCTTATATCCCGCCCATCTTCCCTGGCGGGAACTCTGGGCGGCTAACAATATCAAGAAAAAAAACACACACACATAAGATAAGTAAAAGAACCACTGTTAGGAATGTTCGCAATGTTCGGAAATGAAAGTTCCCCCTCCAGCATCTTCCTTGAGAGGAAGGGATTCATCTCACTCGGAGAGAGGGGGAGCTGGTAATTTTTTGTTTACGGTATTTCTGAAAAATTACAGGAGCAGGATTGCAACCTATTTCTGTATTGGGTCTGTAGCTCTGGAAGCATGCGTGGAAAAGCGGGCACCAGAGTGTTGGCATCCTCCGTTCTTCTATGGAGTTGCTTTCTGTGTCTTGCAAATACTTTTTTGGGCTTTGTGCAGTTTGATCATATGAGTAGCTACCTGTAGAGACGAGGACCTGCCTGGAGAATTAAAACAAATCTGTTTGATTTCCCTGCGCCAGGGATGGGGGTGTGTGGTTTAGTGCATGTTGTTGGACTCAAATTCCCCTCGGGCCCAGCCAGCATGACCAATGATAGGGGATTATGGGGGCTGGAGTCTAAGCAACACCTGGACAGCCAGCCACACATTCCCACTTCCTATGTGGTGGAGTCGAAAGAGGCAAAAGGCCAACTTGGATTAGGTCCCCCCCACCCCCCAGTATATGCTGGATCATCTCACCCACCAAGGGAAAACAGTATCGTTGTGAGGAAGCATGCTCAAAATAGTTGGAATTAATTTTAAATGTTTGATTCATGCCTCTGTTTTGCAGCGCCTTAGGCTGCTGTGTATTAGCTAGAATCCTAACCTATTTATTCCAGTGTAAGTGTTAAGTCACAAACTGCAGCAACTAATTGCTGCTCGTTAACTCGTTTTATTCCTAGTTGCAAACAAAAGCGACATGGCTGGCCCATGACCTGAGATACACGTGGTGATTTGTTAACTAGTGCAAGTTTGTCACTATAATTGAACTAATGCTAATGCAAGAGACCAACACGATTTTAGCTATTGAGGAGGAGGCAAAATGGTTAACTGATTTTTTCTTCCCTCCTGTCTCCCCCATTTGTGCTAACTATTTTCCAGGTATTTATGTGACAGGGTTGTCCCTGGGAACAGAGTTACCATCATGGGCATCTATTCCATTAAGAAGACTGGTCTTACTAAGAACAAAGGCCGAGACCATGCTGGCATTGGCATTCGAAGCTCTTACATCCGTGTAGTGGGAATCCAGGTGGACACAGAAGGCTCAGGTAAATCTCTTCTTAGAAGGACCTGTTTCCCTGTTTGGAGCTGTTGACAGTGTGGTGTGTGTCTGCCTAAGAACATAAGAGCCCTGCTGGATCAGGCCAAGGGCCCCTCTAGTCCAGCTTTCTAAATCTCACTTCGGCCCCACCAAATGCTACTGGGAGCGCGAGAGACAACTAGATACCTGTCTCCCAATACCTCTCCCATCATGGCTTATAATCTGCAATGGTCTTTATCTCCAGAAATCTGTCCAATCTCCTTTCAAAAGCATCTAGGCCAGATCTCATCACCACATCCTGTGGCAAGGAGTTCCACAGACAGTGTTCCTTTTCATGTTAATCTCTCAATACAACGTGAGTGAGAAAATTGGGGTTCTCCATATGTTGTTGGACTGCAGTTCCCCTCACCCCTCAGCAAAAGCTGTCCTGGCTAGGACTGTTGGGAATTGCACTTCAACAGCATCAGAAGGTGCCTTGCTTTGAACAGCAGCATCTGTTAGTATGGCTGAAAAG
The DNA here is from genome assembly GCA_029282475.1 of Phrynocephalus forsythii. Taxonomy (NCBI): domain Eukaryota; kingdom Metazoa; phylum Chordata; class Lepidosauria; order Squamata; family Agamidae; genus Phrynocephalus; species Phrynocephalus forsythii. Next base: position 77,595,368 of record JAPFRF010000006.1, on the reverse strand, counting down.
CAACAAGCCTCAGATTAATTTAAGGTAATTCTTGTTCATTGTCTAAGCTCTTTTAATGGAGAGTCAGAGCAAACATACATCTGTGTGAGCACACGTTCTGCGAGATGCTGTGGATGAGATGCTGCTGTGCCTGTTGGGCATTTTGTTTTGGAAGAGGCCCAGTTCCGAAATGAAACACGGCAGCACAGCTGCCGTTTGGAACCAGGACACAGCCTCCGGAACGAAATCAACCACTGACTTATCTTCTGTTGGGTTGTACGAGGCAAAACTCCAATCAGGAAGCAGCTTATGACACGTTATCTTTCCTTCTCCCTGGCGCTGGCCAATCAGGAGCTGTGCAAGGGCATGCATCATCCTGTCTGATTGGCTAGCACCAGGGGGAAGTTAAGATGACGCATTGCAGGCTGCTTCCTGATTGGAGTTTCGCCCTGCGCGACCCAACTGAAGATAAGTCAGTGGTTGAGTTCGCTCCAGAGGCTGTGGCCCGGTTCTGAACGGCAGCTGTGCTGCCGTGTTTTGTTTCGGAACCGGACCTCTTCTGAAACGAAGCACCCATCTCTAGTGGCTATATATGAGGTTATACAACAAAGGCTTGAAATACTTACAGTGGAGCATCACGCTTAAAAGTCCTGACAGTTCGGAGTGTTTATGTTTCGTCCCGCATTGTAGGACGCAGTATTGGTGGCTTGGTGACTCCTCAGGAAGAAGAGGAATTTCGGCGTCTTGCTTCCATGCCAAATATTTACGAGACAATTGCAAAGAGCATTGCCCCCTCCATCTACGGCAGCGCTGATATCAAGAAGGCTATAGCATGCATGCTCTTTGGAGGCTCTCGGAAGAGGTATTGACAGTATGACAAAGGGAAGAGAGAAGGAATAGGGGATAGAGTCAAGAGGTGTGGAATCTCATTTTACAGGAGAGCAGCCAGCCTTCACGATTTACCAGTTTTCATTGCTTTCATGGGGGTGCCTTTGTTGGCTAGAGTAAGATATCTTCTCCAACAGTATATTAATTTAAAGCCAGGTTAGTTCCACATTTCACAAGCCCCATGCTGCAGTGGTTAAACTGCATTCAAGCCTCTGCTCACGACCTCTGTTCAAGCCTGACAGATTGAAGTAGCTGGTTCCAGGTTGACGCAGCCTTTCATCCTTCAGAGGCTGGTGAAATGAGTACCCAGCTTGCTGAGGGGCCAAGTGTTCCTTCTGTAATTATGTTCTAAACTGCCAAAGAGAGCTTGAGCACTATGGGGTCCTATGTAATTCAGAACAAACAAATAAGCTCATTAGCTCTAGAATAATGTGTTTGAACCAAAAACAGAAAGGAGGAACACTGAGGGAAGTTAATGGTGCCATAGCAATTGAGAGCAGGGATGGATAACATGCAGCTCCCCTTGGGCCCCAAATATAGACCCTGGTACCCACAAAAATGGTTTAATAAATTGGGGAAATTACTCAAAGTCTTCTTGTATTCTAGGGGGTGTGAAGGGCAGTGCTACATTGGGGAGAGCACCAGGCCTCTGTCCCCCATCCTCCAAAATGTTTATTTGATTTTTTTTTCAATTGAGCTCTAAGTGGGTTAAAAGGGCTTTTTAAGTTTTTTTTTTTAAAAGCCATGCTGTTTGTATAATTTTTTTAAAAAAATTGACGAGGGAAAGGGTTGCAAGATCAAATATTTCCTTCCTCCATCCAGGGAAGTATATGCAGCTCCCAATTTTGGATATCACTTCAATCTAGACAATCTGGCTAGAACTGCTATGAAATATTAACAATCTCGGAAACCAAGATTTCTTTCTTTTTTTTTTTTTTCAGATCTCCATTAGGCCGCATCATCTATTTCCTAGACATCTTGATTCTTGTGGGGATGCTGTCAAGGGAACTTGTCTGATCCTATGGTTCATATATTCTCCTTCTCTCTCTGACTTGTTTTGTAGGCTTCCTGATGGGTTGACCCGCAGAGGGGATATCAATTTACTCATGTTGGGAGATCCTGGCACAGCCAAATCCCAACTCCTCAAATTTGTAGAACGATGTTCACCCATTGGGGTAAGTGTTCTGGGATGATGGTTACATGTTTTTATTTGAGGATGTTCCAAGTTGATCAGATTGAATTCCAACACATGAAAACTGACTTGCAATATATTATAAAGCTAAATCTACAAGCATATCAGCCACAATCTCATTGGAAAAACCTTTCTGGAGAGAAACTGGACAGGTCATGATCTGAAGTTGCTCAGCTATTCACAAAATTAGCCAAAGCACATTTTTCTAGCAATCATCCCCCACTTGTTCTCCATTTCCAGTGCAAAAACCTTTTGTACTTCCTTGTTGGCCTTTGTCTGTAATTTAAGCACATCATCACCGCAAGGCGAACTGCATGTGGTTCTTCATCCTTCTCATTCCTGTTCCGTCCTCTCTGGCTCTTAGTGTGGCCTTTGGCTGGTTTTAAAAGGACTGGAAGTTTTGGAACTGAATTTCCCATTATCTCCTGCAGCTAGCAAGCCAAAGCAGATGTACGGGTTCCGTTGGGTGAACTTCTCTGTGGAACATCCTCTCCTGTGTGTGATTTTAAAAGTTCTCCTTCCGTTCTTCTCCCAGGTGTACACCTCAGGGAAAGGCAGCAGTGCAGCTGGCCTGACAGCCTCTGTGATCAGGGACCCATCTTCCCGGAGTTTCTTTATGGAAGGTGGAGCCATGGTGTTGGCTGATGGTGGCGTGGTTTGCATTGATGAGTTTGACAAGGTACAGGGGGAGGGTGGGAGGGAGGGGCCAGCAAAAGCCAGAGTCCTTCCTAGCTGTGTCAAGTTTTTGGAATATGAAGGCTGGGATGGGGGAGGAGAACTAGTGTTGTATGACCTTTCCCTCAAGTAAAACAGACTTTAGGAGAAGGATAAATACGTGCAATATTTGTCATCATATCACACTTAAACTTTACTTCCATGGCTTTAAGGGAGTCAAGGATTTTAATCATAACTTACACCATATACAGCATCATCATTTAGCATATTCATGAAATTTGACAGCATACAAGCATCGTAGAATCAAATTATAAATATTGCCTGTATTAAAGTGAGAGGTAGGAAAAGGCTATACCATTTACCTTACAATTTGCAAGCAGTGCAGAGATTACTACCACTACTTTATATACTCAAATATAAGCTGAGCCGAGGGTGGGTTTCCCCCACAAAAAAACTGGTAAAACTTACTGACTCAAGTATAACCCGAGGGCTTATATTTGAGTATATACAGTATGTGTGTTCCAGCTTGTGGCCGAGCACGAGCAAACGGGAAGCAGCGGAACCAGCAAGACTAGCCCTCCGCTGCGTTCACTCGAATATAAGTCGAGTGCAAAAATAAGGGCTGAAAAATTCAGCTCATATTATTATTATTATTATTATTATTATTATTATTATTATTATTATTATTATTATTATTATTATTATTATTATTATTATTATCAACCATCACCATCACCACCATCATCTAGTTCTGTGGAGATCTTACACCCAGATCTTCATACTATGCTGTTGACCAAGTAGAACCTTATACCTCAAAGCATTTGATTCATTCTAAATCAGAAACCAATTCATTGGAGTGCTTTTCTAGGTTCCTCAAAGTTTATCCTTGGCTGGGGAAAGCCCCTCACCTTCTCCTGAATTTTCTGCAGCCCTTCACATCTCTAATGAAAGGACTGCAAAAAAACAAACCCCTAACAACAAAAATAGAATAGTTAGTTAGTTAGTTAGTTACTACATTTGTATACCATACCATCTAAGCCAAAGGCTACTTTGGGTGGTTTACAATAATAGGGTAAGGATGATGAGGATATTTTGTTAGGGTTTGGAGACCACACAGAAAAGATCAAGGTGGAAAAAAGACATGGAGGGTAAAGTCATGTTGCTTGTATTCCACCACATTTGAGGAAAGAGGGACGGTTGTTTGACATGTTATAAGCTATCTATCTAACTTGCATTAGATGTGCTGTAGGTAGCTTCATCTATGTACATTTGTGGATTTTATGTTCTCTTTTTATTGCACAGTGAGTTGTACTTACAGTGACTTTTAGGCTGAAATTGGAACATAAGAATATTAAAGACATAATTTGATAGGTCAAGCATGGGGTGTAATATACAACTGCCATTGCTGGGTTTTAGAGACTAGACCTTTTCAGGAGCACACCTTGTTTATTAAATAACTTTTACTCATTTGACATTAAGAGCCATTTTTACTTTTAATTTAATTTAAATGTTTAGCAAAGAGAACATTGTTTTAGTGAACCTTTTTCTAGTTAATATTGCTGTTTGATGCTACTGTTGGTTTCTTTGATGTATATACCACCCCGTTAGTGCAAGCACTATGGATGGTTTACAGGTTAATCCTTAGTTTTACTATACAAAAGGGTTATACATAGTTCTGTGCTTTGTTTTCAGCTGCCCGTTAGATTGCTGTCTATAATCATTGAGTGGAGAGACAATCTGAAATATATTCTCAGTCCAAAATCCAGATGGGTTTTTTACTATATGCCTAAGGGCAATTGTGCTATCTTTGTTTGGACTCTGTGGGCATTTTGTCTTGTGATTACTTAAATAGTCAGGGCATAATAAGCACATGATGGATCACACACAAATTAGTGAATACCATTTGTACAATGGGCCTTCCATGTTTGGTGACTCCAGCAGGATTATGGCCTCAATGAATGACAAGTATTGGTGCTATTATTTGAACGTCAGTCTGCTAGAACTCCTTGTCTGACCAGTGGTTCAAAACAGCTTTCTACTGAGCATGCATGGATCTGTTTACTGTTCATCATAAGTCTTGTGCAAACTGTGACTTGGGTAAACTGGTGCAAAAGGTATTTTCATTTTAGTTCAATTTTTATGGGCACAGAAATGCTGCAGTCCTTTCAGCAGGATCCTAGGGAAGTTTTAACATCGGGCACCAGCTCCAACTGTAAACATCATCACCTAGAACTTTAGAAGAGACCCTATGGATCATCAAGCCCAATCCCTGTCAAGGTGGGACAGTGGAGTTTCAAGCACTCATCCGTAGTCCAGAGCTGCAAATAGCATCACAAACTGCTGTATGCTCTGTCTGTCTTCCCTTTGCACCAGGATTAATTAACTTAACTCTTGTCATTTTATGGATTCTGGATTTTTTCTCCTTCTCCTAAAAGATGCGTGAAGATGACAGGGTGGCCATCCATGAAGCTATGGAACAGCAGACCATCTCTATAGCCAAGGTGAGCCTCGGGAGACCTTGCCTGTCTCTGGCCAACATTTGCCACATCCCTACCTTTCACTGTGCAGGCCCAGGACTTGGATTGACCTTTTCTTATTTGATTCAAAATACCAAGTATAGTGTATTGCTTAGACCTCTGGAGTGGGAATTGGAAGACTGTGGCTCAGCTCTTGATGATCCTGGGCAACTCAGTTTCTCTCCGACCTACTTCTCAGGCTTGCTCAAGGGGCAAATTGGGGAGGAACAGAATTTCTAGGCTGCCTTGAGCTCATTGCAGAATGGATGGGACATAACTAACTCATAATTAACACAGAACTTAAATAAATAGTAAATACCTGAACATAAGAACATAAGAAGAGCCATGCTGGATCAGGCCAAAGGCCCATCTAGTCCATCTATCCTTTCCCCTTACTTGGATTATAGAATTGGTGGGTTTATAAAGTGACATTAGCTATCATATTATCATGCCGGTGACATCTCTATCTAAATAGAGTTCAGAGGAGAACTTGCACATGGACTTTACAGGCCCACTGTATTTGCTGTGAGATGTAAGACTTGTACTAATATATGTTCCTCATTGCTTCAACGCACTCATACAGGCTGGCATCACAACCACCCTTAACTCGCGCTGCTCTGTGTTGGCAGCTGCCAACTCTGTCTTCGGACGCTGGGATGAAACAAAAGGCGAGGAGAACATAGACTTCATGCCCACCATCCTGTCCCGTTTTGACATGATCTTCATTGTCAGGGATGAACACAATGAGGAAAGGGACATGGTAGGAAGAAGACTGGACAGCTGTGTGTGTGCGGAATACAGAAGGTTCTGTGGTATGTAGTAGGCATGAGTGTTTTGTTTCGGAAGTGGTCCGTTTCCGAAATGAAACGTGAGAGCCCAGGTGGCGTTCACAACCAGACCAGCCGTCTGGAACAAATTCAGCCAATCCCTTACCTTGTTTTGGGGTCACAGGGGGCTAAACTCCAGCGAGGAAGAAGCCTCCAATGTCATCTTTCCTTCTCCCTGGCACTGGCCAATCAGGAGCTGTGCAGGGAAATGCATCATCCCACCTCCCTGTCTGATTGGCCAGCACCAGGGAGAAGGAAAGATGATGTCAGAGTTGGAGTTTAGCCCCGCGTGACCCCAGAGCAAGGTAAGGGATTGGCTGAATTTGTTCTGGAGGGTTAGTCTGGGTCCAAATGCCAGCTGGGCTCCCGCATTTCATTTTGGAACTGGACCACTTTTGAAACGAAACACCCATGCCTAGTATGAAGGGTTGCCTGCCTGGGAAAATTATCTGTTATAAAAGGAAAAGGAAGACTCAGTTCTGAACTGATCCTCCATTTCCTCTGTTTGGTGTAGGGATGGTTGGTTCGTTACATAATGAAACAAAACAAACCAGGGCAGCAGCATTTCATTAGTAACAAAAGGAGCTGGCGTTTTTTTTAAAACAAAACCAATTCGTTTATCTGTAAAACGTCGCCCCTGGGGCCTAGAGGCACCAAAATTGTTGTGAACCTTCCTTGGACTCTCCCCTTTAAGCCCACCAAATACAGTGAACCCTTGTATAATGAGCAGTTCGTTTAACGTAAAATCTGTACAACGGAAAAAAATATCCTCCACCACTCCCACTCCCTCTCCGGTGTGGGCGTGGGCGGTCTCTGGTGCTCCTCAACAAAGATGCAAGCCGGCAATGGAGGAGGAGGAGGAGGAGGAGGCCCAGGCCAGCCCACTCGGCCTGTCCAGGCGGCAGCAGCAGCTTTGGCGGTGATGGAGGACGAGGGCCAGGTCAGCCTGCTTGGCCTGACTGGGGGCCTGCAGCATACCGTCCTGAGTGCTGCCCGCTCGTCTCTTTGCCTTCTCCCTTTTCTTCTCTCTTTCTCTCTCCCCCCCCAACTGCACCTCATCCCCTCCTGTGCCACCCGTGCACCTGGCGGCCGATCTCAGGGAGCCCGAGCCACGCAGTGCAAGAGAGCCGAGGCCGCCCAATGGTGCTGCAGAGCGGCACTGGCAGCGGCAGCGGCACCATGGGAGGTGGTGGCACGTGCCTCGGGCAGCTGGTGCGGTGAGCCCCTTTGCAGAGCCTGTGCCTCTGGCTGCTGCTAGTGCTGTGGCTGGCCGCTCTCGGGCTGCTGTGCATCACTGCATCCTGCTCTGTCCCACTCGGGCGGGTTCGCTTTCCCCCCCGAGCAGCGGCAGCAGAAGCACCACCTCCGCCCCTTCCTCCTTTGTCTCTCTCCCAGGCTCTCATTCGTGAGTTCCACAGGCTTCAGTTCGTTCATCCTCTCCCTCACGTGCTGCTGGAGCCCTAGCGCCACGCTCAGGCCAGGCACGGGGGGTTGCAGGGAAGTAGGAGATGATAGAAGACAGTTCCTAGGCCCGGCCTGCTCCCTGTCTGCTGTGCCACACTTCCCTGCTCTGCTTGTGCAGTGGTATGAGACAGAACACTCCAAGCCATCACTTTGGCAACAGTGCCCCCCCCCTTTTCCGCATCCTTCTTGTCCTCTCCAGAGCCTGGCATAATTAACCCTTACGCTGCCACATTCCACCTGAAATCAGTTTTGGGGCGGGGGTCGCCTGTTTGCATTTCTGTTCCCCGAAATTATACCTGTACACTAGTTTGTGTCATTTTTCTCTGCATTGGAACAGATTAATCCATTTTCAGTGCATTCCTATGGGAAATTGCAATTTGTGTAAAGGAAATTTTGTTTAACAGAATTTCATTTGGAATGAATTAATTCCTTTATACAAGTTTACACTGTATGGAGAGATTTGGGGTTCAGGGGGCTGAGTTATTCAACTTCAAAGGGGGAGTCCTTGGGGGGGAAAACATTTGCAATGTTATGTGCTTGAAAATAGTGATCCCAGGCAGCTAGATGTATGGAAATTACAGTGGATCTTCCTCAAATTCTCCCCTTGAAGCACCACCAATTTGGAGTGGTTTGGGGTATAGGGAACATAGTTATTCAGCTCCAAAAGGGCTGCGTGGGGGGACTTAATTGAAGGAGTGTTGACGTGACCAAAACCAGTGGAATCTAATGATAGAGGAGTAGGCTTGAGAGCTCTCTCACGATCAGCTCTTCTTTCCCTACATATGTAACATCATAGTCCCTCAAACTGCATGCATTAGAAATATCGCTGCACGAACTGACTTGCTCTCAAGATTGCAGAAAACTTGGCATCCGAACACTGCTCCCTGTTGGGGGGGGGTCGTTGATTGTATGATTTAGGCAGAACAGAGCCATGCTTGAGGAGGCTGCCTGGCACTCATTTAAATTGGTGCTTGGTGGGGGTGGGGGTGACAAGGGCCTCTTGCCAAGCTGGAAGGGACCTCGGTGTGCTTCTCACTCCCGACCCTCCTGCTGTGTGTGTGCTCTCTCTCCGTAGACGCTGGCCAAGCACGTGATGTCGCTGCACGTGAGCGCCCTGATGCAGACCCAGGCTGTCGAGGGCGAGATTGAGCTGAACAAACTGAAGAAGATGATTGCCTATTGCCGCAAGTGAGTCACTTGGGGGCTGGCCGTGCCAGTCACCTAAGAAGGGTGGTCCGAAAGCCCAGTAGATGTGAGATACAGATTAGTATCTTCTCCCACTGTCTCCAGTAAGTGCTTAACGCAGAATTTCAGCAGGAGATGCAGTGCAACGGAGAGGAGATGTTTAACCCATACTCTTCTGGTTGTTTCAAACGCTTTGTGGAAAGTAGGCTTCATACCGAGTGGAACTGATTTGTTTTTTGAGCAGCAAATGCTGGAGCTGCTATGGAAGAAGTAAAATGAAACCTCTAAAATGTGGAATATTGGCATAATGCTTAGTTGACTTGGGTAGCTCTCTTTGTTCTTCACCCAAACACCCAGAGATACTGTGAAAAAACCTGGGTTAAATTTCTGAAAGGTATAAGGCTATTTTCAGCTCACAGGATAGATCATGCTGAGCAGCTCCTGCCTAGTTAATGACTAGTAATGACCCATAGTGCCAGGATTGGATATACCCATGACTGATTAAGCTCTGCAACCCCTCCAACAGGAAGTGTGGTCCTCGCCTTTCTGCCGAGGCTGCAGAAAAGCTGAAGAACCGCTACATCCTCATGCGCAGTGGCACCCGGCAGCATGAAAGGGAAAGCGATCATCGATCCAACATTCCCATTACAGTGAGGTGAGAGGAAAAGGCCATGTCCCTGGTGATGGTGTGCACTGAGTCTGTGGAACTCCCTGCCACAAGATGTGGTGATGGCATCTGGCCTGGATGCCTTCAAAAGGGGATTGGACAGATTCCTGGAGGAGAAGTCCATCACAAGTTACAAACCATAATGGATATGTGTAATCTCAAGGCTTAAAACCAGGCTACTTCAAGGGCCAGATGCAGGGGAGTGGTATCAGGAGACAGATATATAGTCCCATGCGCTCCCAATCGCACCTGGTGGGGCCCCTGTGAGATACAGGAAGCTGGACTAGATGGGCCTTTGGCCTGATCCAGCATGGCTCTTCTTATGTTCTTAACAGAACAATCCCCCCGCAGCCTTTTCTCTCCTACAGATTCCCTCCATACAAGTTCAGGAATGACCCACTTGAACTTAGACAGGATGAGTTAATATGTTCTGTGGTCAGCAGTGTAGGTGAAGAGTTCCCTACAGATGTGACGGAATGTTGTGTGAATGTCTTTAAGATGGCATTTGCTGCCACCCTGATCTTGGATCTAGTACAGTGGTTCCCAGTCTTGGGTCTCCGGATGTTCTTGGACTAAAACTCCCAGAAGCCTTCACCACTAGTTGAGCTGGACAGGATTTCTGGGAGCTGCAGTCCAAGAACATTTGGATACCCAAGGCTGGGTATCTCTGATTTAATGGGACACAGCTGTTCCAGGAAGCCTCTGTTACAAGAGAGGTTTTGTGGTGGTGGGGTGATCATACTTGGCCTGTAGTGAGGTAGTGTGCACTAAGGAGACGACATCAAGCAAGTGACTTAAATCCGGTAGCAAGCAGCTTCTAGAACAGGTTCAGCCAATCTGTGGGGTGTCCATTGATTTGGTGGGTCTGCTCTAGTTGTAGGTCCAGCTGTCATTAGATTTCAGCCATTAATGTATGTCTATAAGTAACCTAATTCTGGCTGAGATGGAAAAGCTGGATCGTTTTAGGCTGCGGAAAATTAGCGGGGTACTTGGATTGACTGGTGTCGCCAGAGAAAACGTTAACTACGATCTGCTTTTCAGTGAGTGTGGAATTTCATGGCGGGCAGAGAAGCATTCAGGAATAGCTTCCTTTCCTTGTCTCCTGCCAGTGGTAACTTGTACTAATACTGTACTGTGCTAGCGTGTAGTTGGTCTCTTCCCTGTGGCATAGTGTTTAAATGCCTGTACTGCAGGTAAAAGTGTGCTCACGACCTGGGGTTCAGTCCCACGTAGCAGGCTCATGGTCGACTCAGCCTTCCATCCTTCTGAGGTCGTTAAAATGAGTACCCAGCTTGCAGGGGTTGGGGGGGGGATGTGTAGCCTCTATGCTATAATTCAAAAACTGTCAACCGCCCAGAGACTACTTGAACTTGTATGGGGTGGTATATAAGCAGAACACTTACTTTGCTTCTTGTGAAGGTGTGTATTTCTGTCCCATTACGCGCTGTACTCTGAAGGAACGGCCTTCTGGTACATTGTGCATATTTAGAGAACAGGAACCGTTACTTTAACTTCCAGTACTCAATATATATGTCGGCTGACCTCACCAAGGCTGGTCAAAGGTGTTTTGCCTTTTGATTTTGTAGTCTCATCAAGCACTTGGTTTCATTTTGGGTTGTCTCATCCTAGGGTTCTCAAGATACAATATACTCAGGCATGGTTTGCCATTGCTGTCTTCCATGCGATGTCACAAGTAGAGATGGGCACGAATCAAAAAAATGACGTGTCGTTTGGAGGGTCCGTTTCATTTCATTTCCGTTTCTCGCGGATTTTTGCAAAAAAATCATTTTCGTTCGTTTTGTTACCGTTTTGTTACCATTTATTTCAATTTTTGTGATTTTTTAAAGCATTTAAAGCAGTTCACTGTATTGCAGTAATGGAAACAAAACACACAACAAAAATTCCGGTGTTTCTGTTCGTTTCGTTTCATTTTGGAGACAAAATTCGTTTGTCGTTTCGTTGTGTAACGAAATGAAAACGAAAATTTGTTCGTTTCGTGCCCATCTCTGGTCACAAGTATTAGTTTGATTGTCATAGCCATTGTCAAAGAAGAGCCCTGTGCCAAGGTCACCTTCCATTACTCAGGTTCCCCCACTCACCCCTGATGCTACTGTTAATTCCCAAAAAGAATTAGTGCCTCTTAGCCTCATGTCTTGGTTTTGACCTTTCTACCTTGGTGACTCCACTAAGCCTCCTGTGTCAGTATTGCTCTGAGCTTCCCTTGCACACCCAAGCCCCTTCGCCACTTTCAACTGTGCAATCTAGACAGAGGCGTGAGACAACCTATAAGAACTGCCTCCTCCCTTGAAATATTCAAGCGATGCCTTAAGACTTATTTAGGCAAGCCTTCTGGGCTTCCAGTCTTTACATATTTTTATAACATCTTACTTTTTTAATCTTATTGGCTGGGGAGCTTTTTAAACTCTGGTGCAGCTATTGTTTTTAATCTTGTTTCTTATTGTATTATATGGTATAGTATTTTTATAGTATTTTATAGGTATTGTGTTATTTTTACATTGTATTATTTTTGTTGTAAAAGTTTGGAATCTGTTGTAAGCCGCCTTGGGTCCCTTTGGGGAGAAAGGCAGCATAAAAATAAAGTTGTTATTATTATTATTATTATTATTATTATTATTATTATTATTATTATTATTATTATTATTATTATTATTATTATTATTATTATTATTATTATTTCCAAGTCATAACTTCCAGGGTAACTTCTCTCTCCCCACCCCTTTTGCAATGGACTTTTAACTTGCTTCATGCAGGCAGCTGGAGGCCATTGTGCGGATAGCAGAATCTCTCAGTAAAATGAAGCTACAACCTTTTGCGACCGAGGCAGATGTTGAGGAGGCCTTGAGGCTCTTCCAGGTGTCGACGCTGGATGCGGCGATGTCGGGAAACCTGTCTGGTGAGTGGGGCCTAGGGGAAAGCAATTGGCAGCCAGAGGCCTAGGCTCTTCATCCTACTAAGTCCCACAAGGCATCATCATTGACTACGGGGACAAGCAATAAGGAATGCTGCCCTCCAGAAACATCTAGGGAGCCCTATATTTCCCCAGTCCATCTTTAGACAAAGTAGTTGATCTTATTCTTGAAGTGCCCCGTGGCGCAGGGGTTAAATGCCTGTACTGTAGGTAAAACTGTGCTCACAACCTGGGGGTTCAATCCCAGGTAGCCGGCTCATGGTTGACTCAGCCTTCTATCCTTCCGAGGTGAGTAAAATGAGTACCCAGTCTGCGGGGGGGGGGATGTGTAGCCTGCATTACTGTAATTAAACTATAAACTGCCCAGAGACTTCTTGAAGTGGTATGGGGTGGTGTATAAGCAGAACACTTTTGCTTTTATTCTGACTCCCGTTGGCATCTGGGTGATTATATAGACCCCATCTTACAGCTTTGTTTTAAGGACAAATGATGAAGTAACAGACTTACATGTACTTAGGAGTATGCCTTGCTCTTACTGATGAATTTTTAGTGCCTATCCTCATGATATTGGGGGGAGAGTGTCCAACAAAGCTGTAGCATTTATATTTTGAGCTACATGGCTTTTAAGGATTTATTCACTTGTTTGTGATCAGTTGCCAGTTGAAATTTTCCATTGGGCTTCAGCACTGCTGAGAAGGACATTAAAACAGATGGATGGAAACTGGATGGTCGGTAAAAGCTGGACTCACTAAAAAATCTAAGCAAATACAGTAGGACCCCTGTATCCACTGATTCACTTATCCACGGTTGGCAGGGGGTTATTTATTTATTTATTTATTTTATTTCTATATCGCCCATCTTCAAAAAGAACTCTGGCTGGTTTACATCAAAGCTAAAATCACCAATACAATACCCCCCCCCCAAAAAAGCCAGTGAAATAGGATATAGGGGAAATAGGGGGAAAATTAAATAATTCAGCAGCCACAAAGCAAGCTACTGTCGCAAACAGCAGCTATAAAGGAAGCTACTATCATAAAACAGAATCCATAAAGCAAGCTACTGTCACAAAACAGAAATTTGGGGGCTTTTTGGTGTTCTCACTTATCCACGGTTTTCATTATCCATGGGAAGGCCTGGAACCAATCCCCAGCGGATACCGGGGTCCTACTGTATCTCAAAGATGTTGCATTGGTTTTCAGGCAGGGAGAGTCGAGCAGGATTTGTGTTGGTTGCTTAAATGTTTTCAGATTCCAAGGTAGGCTCTAGGAATAAAACAACCTGATACTTTTAACAGTGAGCAAAGTTTAACAAGACAAGGGTGTTCTCACATTCATCGAAACCAGCAGGTAGCTGAAATCAGCTGACTTGTCCCATTTGGTCTGAATCTGCTTTCCTGATGAATGCTGAACAGCGCTGCCCATGCGAACACCAAATCTGTGTGAAATCGGGGGATACAGGTGTTCACGGTGAAAGGTGTGTAAGAAATGTTACATGTTTTAAACGTTGCATCGCCTCGCTAGGAGTGGAGGGTTTCACAACCCAAGAGGACCAGGAGATGCTGTCGCGCATCGAGAAGCAGCTGAAGCGCCGTTTTGCCATTGGCTCCCAAGTATCTGAGCACAGCATCATCCAGGACTTTGTGAAACAGGTGAGCGCGGAGTCTTTAGCGATGGCGGAGGCGAAAGGCCTGCAGTGAGAATCAGCCAAGAAGAGAGAGATGGGCAAAAGGGTGGGCAGTAGGTGTTGCCGGACTTCAACCCCCATCAGCCCCCATCTGCATAGCCAATGTGGAGGAACGGAGGGCATTGCTGTCCAGCAGCACCTGGGGAACTGCCTTTTGCCCACCTCAGTCTAGTGCAAGCTTGCTGGGGGGGTTGGGGCAGCTTTCATCATTAAATTGTGAACTGCCCAGAGAGTGAATTAAGCACGGTGGGGCAATAACACCATATAAGCAGCCCACTTGGCTTGCCTTTATTTGAACTTCTGTGCTAAAGCTCTCTAGCAGAAAATTCTAAGTAGCCCTCCCAAGCTAGAAGTGGGGACGCCATCAAATAGGAAGCGACGGCAGCTTAAGGACTATCAAATGGCTGTTGCAGCCCCTCTCGTTATGTGCAAGAACGAGGGAAAGCAGCAAAACCACGCTCGGTTGCAGTTTTCCTAATTGGCCGCGAAACGCTCGGTTCTCTGCGCGTTAATGAGGATCATGATCAGAAGACAGGTGATGCAGTCCGGCCACTGAAGCAAAGCAGATGTGACCTTGTCTACGCGAGAGACCAATCATACGATGCGATGCCTGCTTTGCTTGAAGAGCAGAACAGGTATATGCGGGAAACGCAAGTATGCAAGGGATGGTTTCTAGTTGCCATTGTGTTCTTACAAAGAAAAAAGAGGTGGATAGTGCATGGCCGTGTATTTATTTATTTTTTAGCCTTGAGGCAGGATCCACCCCCTGAAAACAATGTCTTCTATGTTAGCGAGAGTGTCACGGAAATTTAGGAAGGGAGAGATCAGTGCCTGCTTCCATTACCCACCTCCTAGGGATGTGGAGCCTGTGATCCTCCAGATGTTGTCACATTATAACTCCGTCCTCTGTCGCCATTGGCTCTGCAGGCTAGAGCTGGTTAGAGTGCAGGTTAACAGCATCTGGAGCACCAGTTGTTCCTACTTGCTGCTGGGTCATTTTTTCCTGCCCACTTAAATAACACAGCAAAGAGGGGGCAAAAGGGGACAGAATTGAGCAGCATCTGGGGTGTGCTCAGAATTTCCCTGTCCCATGAGAGGGCCTGTTGCTTGCAGCAGGTGTGGAGGAGGGAAGAGAGAGACAAGAACGGCCTCTTTGCATTTGAGCTGCATTTTCACATCATGAAGGATTGTGTCCCATAATAGATAAGCCTGTTACATAATGCAAAATGTGTGTGTTGCGTCATTACATTTGGGACCGACCCTTCATGACCTCATGTCCATGGAGTTTTCTTGGCAGGAATAGTGGAGTGGCTTGCCAGTTCCTACTCCAGGCGCCTACAGCACCTGGTATTCCTTGGAGGTCTCCCATCCAAGGACTAACCAGGGCTGACCCTGCTTAACTTCCCAAACCAGGTGAGATTGGATGTGCTTAGGGCATCTGAAGCTCTTAAAAACGAAGCTACAGTACTTGTGTCTTTTTCCTTCTTGCTAACACTCCACTTAAAAAAATATCCATTACTTGGCTCATGTTGGTAAGAGACCATTGTTCATTGTTGAAGTGCACGATGTGTTTGCAGAAGGTTTCAGACCCAATCTGAAGGTGTCTCCAAGCAGGACTCTGGAAGATTCCCATGTGAAACTCTGGACAGCAGCTGTCAGTCAAAGTTCCCAAGGCTGGGCTAGTGGGACCAAGGGCTTGGCTCTTAGTATCATGCAGGTTTTGCATTGTCCTTTAGGAACAAAGCGACCCTGCAGAGCAAAGATGAGTTGGAACGCTGCACAATAAATCGGTCAGCCCCTGTCCCAGCCCCAATGCTGATTTTAATAAAACTTTTCTTTCTACAGAAAACCCTGCAAGTGCCTTCTAAAAGGTGGGAAGGAGAGTAATTCTGCTGTGTTCGGGGCTGCGCCAGCATTCATGGGCCCTCACACACACCTGCAGCTTTTTAAAACAAATATTGTAAAACTTTATTTTTCAGCCTGGGGTTACAAGGGACCTCGTTGTCAGGTGGGGGATCTTTCCCCAGACAGAGAGGCTTACAAGATCATGTACTATCCCACTCTCTTTTATTTGAAAGAACATGGTGGTAATTAAAAGTCATCCCTTGCATACTGGGTGTCTCGTTCTGTGCTCATTTAGTTAAAACAAAAATAAGCAGCGAGATAATGTGGAAGTAGATATAGCCCCCCAGGGTCTAGGGTGGATCTACCTGGCCCCACACCTTTGTACAGTGGTACCTTGTATAAAGGAATTAATTCATTCCAAATGAAATTATGTTAAGCAAATTTTCCTTTATACAAATTCCCATAGGAATGCATTGAAAATGGAGTAATCCCATTTTATGTTGTACAGATTCGCCCCATAGGCGATTATGTTAAGCAAATTTCCCCTATCTCTGGAATTTTTATGTTGTACAAATGTTACGTTATACAAGCTGTTTGTTATACAAGGTCCACTGTAAGTTGCTCACTCTTGGTTTACTGTTTTAACTTTCCTCACATTTTAAGCTGCTGTTGCTTCTTCTCATGGAATGCCTTCTGCCCTCCCCCCCCCCCCGTCTCTCCAGAAATACCCTGAGCATGCCATCTATAAGGTACTGCAGCTTATGATGCGCCGTGGTGAGATCCAGCATCGCTTGCAACGCAAGGTCCTCTACCGCATCAAGTAGCGCCGCCCAGCTCCCCTTGTGATCTGAAAAGAAGCAAGCTTTCCCTGGAGCCGGCACGATCGTTCCCTTGATCCATTCAGGCCTTGCGCCTCGTCCCCCTAACATCTACGACAAAGTCCTTCAGAGCAAAGAGGGCGAAAAGGCCGAGAAACCCGCATCCTGAAAGCAGAAGGTCATGGACACGGATAGAAGCCAAACCGAAGAGCTCATTTTTTTTTAGCGTTCCTCCTTTCCTGATTAAATGTAACCTTCACATTTAGCTCACACATTAAAACATTTTTTTAGCTGCGTTCAAGGCGAAGTTTTTGTAACGTTATATAAACAAGAGGATGGCAGGATAAGGAGGGGTGGAATCAGGACTGTGGCGGAAGTAATCTGCTGCTTAGGAGGTTGTCATTTTAGTTCTCGGCAGGTGTAACAGAAATAAGGACAAAAGGATTGTCATACATTAAAGGCTAATGGGTTTATTCCACCGTGAACCCTTTTCAATTACCGTCCGTGTCCTTAGATGCATGGAGGATAATAGTCAGTCTGCAGGTTTATATATACCGACGATCATGGTAGAGAGGTGGAGGCCAAGTGAGCAATGAGGATAATAGCGAGATTGGCCAAAAGCTTTCAGAAGGACAATGGCACTGTTTGCGCCACTAACACACATCATGCTAAATTCCCCAAATGTCCTTTATCAGCAATTGGCTTATCTGCCAGTTGGTAGCAGTTTGACCATGCCTGAGTCCTGTTATTATTAGTTACACTGTTCCAGTGGTGCAGTGCTATTAATCACAGCGGTGAGCGACTGCTAGTTCAAAAGTTGCTTTGTGTATGCTTGAGGAACATCAGGTGTTGTTCAGTGCAGGATGGACACGCTGCGGTGTATCGGCACACTCTGACTCACCTCCGCTGCTTCGGATTCATCTGCCAGGGACACTGCTGGTGGGACAAGGCACTGCCCTTTGGACTCCCATTACCCTCTTGGGTGTGTGTGAAGGCAATGGTAGCACTAGTGTTGCCGCCTGAGGAAGGGCTATGCTTTTCTGTTCCTGGGTGACCTGCTGATCAGATCGATATCAGCACACCGGAAAAGGCAGCATGTACAGTAATCATTCAGGTGTCGGACAGTCCGTGGGGTTGTTAATCGATAGAGGAAATTGCCACTTACCTCCTACTTAGTGATACCTAGGGATCCTCACAGGCCCACAGAAGGGGGCAGAGTGATGCTCTGTGAGAAAAAAAATGGAAACAGCCAGACTGTTCAGCTAGTAATGCAAGCAGAAAGAGGCTGGAGCTCAGAATATGAGTGCAACTGCTGGACCTATTGACGGCAACTATCGAATGCATCGTGCACATGGATGACATGTCATTTTCATGGCTTACTATTGGGTGCTTTTGCCACATTGGGGCAGAATCAAAACAAAAGTCAGGAATGCAAGCAAAGCTGATACTACAGGTCCACCTGATCAACACCGGCCTTGCCATCAACAGGAAAGATTCCAATGCACAGGGAAGATGCATAAGCTAGCTGGATGTCAAGCAGCCAGATTAATACTGAAGTGTTTGACACATTTAATACAGGGCTGGATAGTAGTGATCCACGCTGATGACCACAGAGGCACGTCAGCCACCACAAAAGACACTATTCTAAAGCCTCAATTGATGAAAACACGCACACCTGAGCAGACACGTCTCCTTTCCATAGAAGCAAACCATGTTCAGGATCTCCTCAACACAGCCTTGGTTTGGTAGAGCCGTCAAGATCAGGACCAAGAGAGAGTGGATGTTCAGTATCGTAGAGAACCTGGGTTCTCCGGTGCTAGACTTATTGGCATCCTGAACAAACTGCAAAGTAAGCAAGCTCTGTTGTGGGTATCAATTAAAAAAAACCCAAAAAGCAGGAGAAACAGGTACCAAGCACCAGTGGCAGAAATGTTTGCTATACATCTTTTTGCTGCAGAGCTCGTGGACTGAGATGTACATAGGAAGAGAGCAAAGCATCATCAAGCCGTCCTAGTGGCATCAGCCTCATTTCCCAGACCTTCGGAACGTAGCAAGGCTATCGCTTCCATTTCCCTCTCACAAAGGTCTACTCAGTGATGGGGCAATTCAATTCACCCTGTGCACCAGGTAGTTTCAATTTCGCACATGGAAGTTGAATGCTTCCTCTTCCTTGTGAAAAGATACTCTGAATCAATTGTGCTGCTTGGAAAAAGAAGGCCCTTGTAGCGAAGACCTAACTTTACAAACAGCCTCTAGTCTATGAAGTCACGTTGAAAGACCTCCTGTTTGAATAAGCCTCTACCGTGTTTTCTAAAAGATCTACAATTCTTGTCTTTCAGGATGGGAAGGAGGAAAAAGATTTATCATCCAAGATATAGTTATTTTGTTGGCCCAATGGTTTCCTTGCCAATTCTTTCCCATTTGTTCTAGTCTCTTTGTTTTTGCTGCAGTTTTATAGCTTGGATACGAAGCTGCTGTTCAAGCTGTTGCCTCCTCTCAAACTCGCAGTTACTTGGATTAGTTGAGTGTTTTAAAGCATCGCCTTCCAATTAGAGCGAATAGGAGAAACAACCCATAATACAGATGTCTGCCTTCAACCGTATACAAAGGAACATAGACTCGTTAATTTCCAGCAAGTTATATCGGCTAGTAAACTATTGCTGTACTTTCATATGCAGGCTGACGAGAAAAGAATGTGTCTCAGAAGGGATAACTTGATATTCAGTTCTTCGAAAACAAAAAAAAAATCATCTCCTTTATGGATCTGGGATAGTGTATTCCTGTATCCATAATTCGAAAAGCTAAGAAGTGGCCCAGCGTTGCTGCCCAATATTGTCCCTGTGTTGCCAGCAGGAAAAAGGACACCAAGCTTTACATCGCCAAGGCCAGCCTGAATGTTGATGGCACCAATGGCAGCAGTCAAGAGGCTCTAGAGCAGTGGTTCCAAGGTTTTTGTTGTTATTGTTGCGGGCTCCTTTTATAATACCCCAGTAACCTCCAGCACCACTACAACATTTCCATAAGGCATTTTAATGAGGCAATCATCCTTTCTCTGAAAGCATAGAATCATAGAGTTGGAAGAGACCTCAAGGGTCATCCAGTCCAACCCCCTGCCATGCAGGAGCCCCCATCACTGTATTTCCGACAGGTAGCCATCCAGCCTCTGCTTAAAAACCTCCAAAGAAGGAGGATTCCACCACCCTCCTTGGCAGCATATTCCACTGCTGGACAGCTCTAACCGCCATGAAGTTCTTCCTAATGTTCAAATGGAATCTCTTTTGTAATTTGAAACGATTGCCCCAATCCCTAGTCTCTGAAGCCATGGAAAACAAACCTGTTCCCTCTTCGATATGACATCCTTTAAACATAGCTATCATATCCCCTCACCCAGCCTTCTTTTTGAAAGGCTAAACAAGTTCCAAAAATCCATTTAATATATAGTCCTCAAATAGAGGACGTATCAGATATTAAACTGATATGAACAGATCCTACACATGATTTGGAAGAGACGTCCATCTCTTCCAAAGGGCCTTTTTTCTCATACATACACATACACACTAACTTTAATACCCTTCTCCAAAAGGTCAAAGAAGACTTTAAACAAGGGCCACAACACATATAAGGTGACCTACAACCCCTGCAAGACACTTTGAAACCCCCTTTGAGGATCACAACTAGAAATGGGCACAAGCTGAAAAGCCCCTGAAAGAAATAAACTAATTATCTTCCCTGGCAGGGGAGCTGGGCACTGCCTCTAAGCATGTGCCCACCTGAGCAGCCCAGCCTTCCAGAACTGGGCTTTACCTCTTTTGCAGAAGAAAACAAAATGTCAAAGGAGCAAAACATCAGCATTTTGCTTTGCTTCAGCACAGTGGGATCCCTGAAATGAACCCAAGACAGCCTAGTTCATTGAATTTGCTGATTGAGTATTTGTTGGGTATTCTCTTTCAAAATAAGCACTGTTAGTCTTTTCACTATATTAGATCTATTTTAAATCTCCAGACAGAAAAGGTTGCTGCTGTCTTCATGGGGGCTGGACATCAAAACTCAAAAACCATGTGTCCAAATGTCTCCATATTTGGTGGAGGCAGACTGCTACATCTACGCCAAATTCGGTGTTGATCCCAGGTCCTGTTAGCTATAATTTTTGATGGAGGTACCCCCATTTTTGAGTTGCCTTATAAAATGCTGATTTGCTCTGTTGCACAATATCTGTTGCGGCACTCTCGTGCAACAATAATTACCTTACAACTGTGAAGGTGACAGTCTTTTAATGGGTTGATCCTTAGTTGCCAGCATTAGTAAGTTCTAGCAGGTCTCAAGTGACTTGTGTTGAGAATGCAAAAGATGTCCCAGAAGCAAGCATTTGGAGTAAACATTGCTCCTTCCTTTGAGAGATGTTAATCCCAAGGTACTTTTATGTAACTTGACTCCTACACATAGATGTGACACATTGACAAGTAATTAGCCAGTACTTGATACATTTGTGTGTCTCATCCCGTGACAGAGGCAGGAAAGCCATGTGAATGATGTTTGTAGAGAGGGTGCTTGTTAGCTACCTAAATGTGTATAAGCAGGTGGGTGCACATATGCATCATATTTCCGCAATCCATCTTGGAGGGAAGCAATGTCTTCCCTTAGCACTTGTTCTCAAATATGAAAATTTGTTTTTGCTTTACTGTATTATACAGTATTCTTTTTTTTTCTCCCACAAGGGGGCATAAAGTGCCATGATGACCTGCTGGTTCAAATACAGGAAAATGGTCCATCCTTTGCAGTTCTATGCACCATCTATACTCACCATGGCCAGTAGAGGGTGGTAAGAATTTTGGAACCAAGTACAGTAGTAGAACCTAGAAGTAGATCGCCGCAATGAGTTAAGGAGCTGTCATGTCACCAAAATAGAAAGGAGAGGTGAACCAGCTTGTAATCAGATAGCATCCACTAGCCCTAACCCATCTCTCATGCCTTCAAATGAAAGAGTGCTGGCTGAGAGCTTCCCACACAGAATAAGAATCTGCCAAGATGCCCACTCCATGATTTATCACATGGAGGCCTTGTGAATGTCAAAGCAGATCCATTTGAAAATACGCTAGGCACTAAGCCTTCTTAATAATGATAGGATGCTGCCCTTGCAGCCTGATTATTTTATGTATGAAGCCCAGGACTGGGCCTGCCTTTAGAATGTGACAGCTGCCTAAGGCAACTGTTTGAGTTGCCAAGGCAAAATGATCAGGTAGCTAGGCTGTCATTTCATTCCCAGTAATGGGATACTTCTTCAACTTTCTCATGCACCAAAATAGTGTGATTGGCTTGGGCTACTAAGCATTTGCAATTGCAGAGGGGCTGCAGGATACCATGGGGAGCGCTGCCTCAGACTGCAAAATGTGTTGGGATGGCCCTTGGTGAAGCCATTGCAACAAACCTGTTACTGGCAACATTCCCCCTACCCCCAAAAGAACCATGATACCTCATGGACAATCTAACTCGGTCTCTGCTAAATCACGACACCGTTGCAATTCATTGCAAGGGAATGTCTGTGAAGATTCTCAGTCATCCAGGTGAGTTTATCTGGAAGTTGAGTCATGGCAACGGGGCAGACAGTAACGTTTCACTGCTCATCTAAACAGCTAAACAGACTGATGAAGCTGTTTGAATGAGCAGCGAAATGTTTCTATCTCAAGAAAAAGAAGTCCAATTGCCATGACTCAACTTCCAGATTGCAAAGGAATCTGAATGTCCCCAAATGAGTTGACAAAAAGACATGTCCTTTAGTTCCTTTTCTTCAGACTCAGAGGCTTTTGCATCATCCTGGCTCTCAGTTTAGAAAATTACCAATCTCTTTTCGATAAAAGTCTACTTCATAATGAACCCAAGTAGTTCATTGCAGCACTCACAAGAGTTAAGTACAAAGCCTTCAGTGGATTCTTGAAGTCCTTTTCTCCATACAACCAAGTGGTGGATTGCTCCTACTACCTTAGATGGTCTTGTAAAAAGAGATTTCAAGGTTTAAAATAAAGATTCAGCAATGGTTTACTATTGCCTTTTGTGCAGTAGTAACAAGAGTTAGCACAAGTGACACTGCTGTTGTCTCTGAAGTGAATTCCTGCATTGAGCTAGGGATAGTGCCCTTCCAACTGCATTATCCTATGATTCTACATATGCTTGCACCTTGGTGACATTTCCCTACAACAGGCTGTTGGGGAGGGGGAGTTCTGTGTAATAAAAGAATTACCCTTAATTGGCCTGACATTCAAAGAGCAGGTATATAACTGGTACAATTAAAGTGTCTTCAGCCACTTCTTCTTCTTTCCTTTTCTCCACAGGCATAAGAGGTTAAGTGTAGTCAGAAGCCAGGCAGAGTTTACACATTTTTTCCCTGTCCAAAAATAATAGTGGCCAGATAGGCTTGTGTGAGAACATTTAAGCCAGGCATGTCCAAACTTCAGCCCTCCTGATGTTTTGGACCACAACTCCCAGCATTCCAAACTTACACTGCCAATGACAAAGGACTGTGGGAATTGTGGTCCATAACAGCTGGATGGCTGAAGTTTGGACATGCCTGATTTAAGCAGAACTTGGAAGTAATTAGTTACATATAAGTAGCAGAGTATCTTTTAAAAATAGTTCCTTTTCCCTGTAATAAAGGTAGCACCAAGGATATGCTATGTGGCATAGTGAGTTGAGTCATGGACTAGGACTTGGGAGAACAGGGTTCAAATCCCCTGTGCAGCCATGGAAACTCACTGGGGAGTGGAACTGGTAAAACCACTCCCTAAATATTGCATGCACCTTGAACAGCCAAGTGGCACTGAAGCACAAGATTTCTGAGCTCTATCAGGTGAAGACAGACACTTCAGCAGGAAAGAGAGGGACATACTGGTAGTGTATAGCACAGTGGTGGCCAACCTTTGGCTCTTCAGATGTTTTGGACCCGAACTCCCAGAATTCCTAGCCTAGATTGCCAATAGCATAGGACTATGGACGTTGTGGTCCAAAACATCTGGAGTGCCAAAGGTTCACCACCACTGGTATAGCACATCTCTATTCAGTCAAGGAACTAGGAATGGGATTTTTTAATTTTCTGGTCTAGAAATCCAATAATACCCCATTCTGGGAGTTTTAACGGATAGGAAGACACTTTATAGGCACCTAAATGAGTATCACCTGGAAGAAAGACCTAAACAAGAAGGTTTTGTAGCTTTGCTAGGCCTTTGTCCCACACAAGATTCCGGTTCAGAAAGAACAATCCCAGCTAGCACTGGATCAGGAACAAGAAGCTTGGGAGGAGCTGGGCCTCAAAGCCTTCCATTTGAAGCCTTTCTCCCAGCTGTATAACATTTTGTTGTCTGTAAGGCAGGCAGAAATCAAAAAGCCTTCACCACCAAGGCCATAGCTAACACGACCCATACTTATAGGTTTCAGCGCCTTAGGCCATTCATTGTTCCCCTTAAGGCTATGGATATTATTGTCTACCTAACAAACCTATTCAGGCCATTGTTCATCTTATGAACCTATTTCAGACCAGGGTGACAAGAGGTCAAAGCTGTCTATAAGATGGAGGACGCGCACTAGCTGTTTTCAGACTGATGAAGCTGTTTCTGTCTCAAGAAAAAGAAGTCCAGTAGCCACGACTCAACTTCCAGATCATTGGTTCTCAACCTGTGGGTCCCCGGATGTTCCTGGACTGCAACTCCCAGAAACCCCTTCCAGCACAGTGAGTGGTGGAGACTTCTGGGAGTTGCAGTCCAGGAACATCTGGGGACCCACAGGTTGAGAACCACTGTTCCAGATTAACTCACCTGGATGACTGAGAATCTTCACAGACAACACTCATCAGCCACCATCAACTTAGGAGTGGAGACAGACATAGCAGTTTTGTTGAAGAAGAACCACAAGCTACCATCTTGCTACAGACCTTTCACGCACATATCCACTCTTGGTTTTTCTCCTGTAGGTGCAAGCATTTTTGTTGCTGTTAAACAGAAGCAAATTATCCCTTCCCTGGTAGGGCATAGATTTTGGATCTACTTTCATCCCATCCCTAGACACCAAGACGGCTTTGTTGGTACACTTCATGTTTTTTTCTGACACCCGCCAGTGTGACAACAATATTGTGAGGCACCAATAGGCAAAGGTGAGAAGCATATCTCCCTGTCCTGGTGGGATGAATGACTGTTTCATGAATATGGATGCAAACGGCCCCAGGAGCTAGCGACACGTGCCAGAGAGTGAGAAGAGGACTCCATGCAGGGATGGGAGTTCAAATGTACAATGGAGTTCTCTGTGCCGGTTTGATGGTTGCCATGGGAACCTAGAAACATATTTTGCTCTCATACTCCCTCTGTTCTCTTCCTTTATTGTCAAACCTGAGATGCTGCTGAGTCTTCAAAGCTGCCTGTTTTCAATTAATTAGCTGGTTTTTGTACCTTTTTTTTTTTCTTTTTCTTTTTTGGTTTTAGAAGCCCACTGGTTTGGTTTTCTGTACTGCATGTTGCAATTAGTACTCGCACATGTATGCGCACAGATGCCAGTATGAATTATTTAAAGGTATGTTATGGGAAAAGCTGAGAAACTTCATTTTCCTTTTTTGCGATGGGTGGGTGGGATGGTTGGGTGTCACCTTCTGGAAGGCAGCCAAGCCAGCATGGTTAGATATACAGTAAGGTGGTTACTTCACATCCTTCCTCGAGCCGAGGTGAACTTGCCTCCGTGTTGAAATCCGTTTTCAACACAGATCGAGAAGTGGACTGAAAAGATTCCCGAGCTCCAGGACGGGAATCTCTCACCTCGCTTGGAGCGCAGTTCAGGGGGCGTGGGCGGGGTGAACTCAGATTGACCCCACAAGGACGTGAGGTTCCGTTCCTTCGAACTGGTCACCAGCGGGGCCGCGAACTGCAGCGAGAGGGACGTGAAGCATCAGCCTAAGTGGAATGATAGACTCAGGGCTCAGTTACACTATTGGAATGAATCAAGAGCTGAATAGGGCTTTGTGAAGTTTGTTAAAGTCACATGGTTTTGGAGTCTTGTGTGTGTGTGTGTGTGTGTGTGTGTGTGTGTGCATTCGTGTGTGCGCGTGTGCAGGGGCATATCTGGGGGGCAGAAGGGTACATCTGCCCCAGGTGCAACAATCTGGGGGTGCCTGGAGGGGGAGCAGCAGGAGGAAGCCGTGCACCCTCCCGCCACCCAACAGTCCTCCTTTCCCCTGAGGCTCAGCGTTAGGCAGGAGCGCAGTGGCCGTGGTGCCCTCTTCCTCTTCCTTGCCTTAGGGCCAGGCTTGGAAAAGCGCACCTGAGGAAAGCCTTTAAGCCACGGGTGCCCCCAGGCAGCAGGAGAAGGGGCCACGGGAGGGTGCGCACATCCCCCAACCTCCGCCTCCAACTTCCACAGCTGCTTCAAAGCGCAACTTTTGCGTGCACGCACGCACACACACACACACAGCCGCCCATGCGCACGCACCCATCCCTTGCCCACAGGTTTCACCCCCGTTGCTGGGTGGGTACGATGTGGGGGGGGCAGGAAGGCCGCAAAAGGGAACTTTGTCCCCAGGCGCCCCAAATCATGGCTATGCCTCTGTGTGTGGGGGAGGGAGAGAGAAAGAAAGAGAGAGGGAGAGAGTCCTCTTGGAACAACTTTTAATCCAGTAGTAAGCTGCATTGTGTCTCAATCAAAGGGGCTCCACGGGCTTTAAAATATTTGCATTTATAAGCAAATTGGCAGTGTGGGGCTCCAGCTTCCTATTTTTCCGGCTCTCTTGCTTTTAATTAAAAAGCTAGAGAGTGGGGGAGGGAGAGAGGGGAGAGAGAGAGAGAGAGAGAGAAGGAGTCATTCAGCTGCTTCTCCTCCATTCCTATTTCAAAAATAAACCTAGAAGAGACAAACAGCTTATTCAGATCTATATGCACACCAGCTTGCTCACTTTCTGCCTAGCTGCTAAGGAGGGTGAAACTGATGCCTTGACAGATTTGGATGAAAAATTGTTTGGCGGCCTGGTGCTGCTGTGGCAAGCAGTGTAGATACTACTCCCACTGTCACCGCTGCTACCACCTTTTCCTTTTCCTCCTCATTTTGGAAATGTAGGTTGTGCCTCAATCAGAGCACAGAAACAGAAACAGGTGCCCCCCTTCCTCAGCTGAAATTGAGCTGCTACACTTCTGTGGAGAAAGAGAGGAAAAGGTGGCAGACAAGAGGGGTTAAAGTGATTTTTCTAGGTCCATTATCATGTTTTAATATTTGTTTTATTTTTCCCCAAAGTGGAAGAACACTAGATCTCTTTTGCAGATAGAACCTATATATACCGTACAACAGTTCAGACTGCAAAGTTACCCTGCAGCCTGCTGCCTGTGGTGCTGTCACCCAATACTTGACACACACACCCCAGAAACAATTTACTCTGACACAGGCAACTTACACATGCCAAAATGATTCATAATAGCATATTTTTCCATCTATAAGACCCCCCCCCATTAATAAGACAAACCCCCTTTTCCAACCCAAAATTACAGTTTGACAACCACGTGATTTTGTCCTCGGCTTACTTCAATGCATGACAACCCTCAATTTTTAGTCTAACAATTTATTCAAAAATATAGTCTTGTACAAAGAAAAGTACTGTACATCATATTTACAATGAAGTTAAAATAATTTGGCTGTTTAAAGTATTCACTTTCCAGCCAAAAAAAGTCGTTGTGTAGATGGAAATTTTAAATTAATTTTAATTTTGCCAAACCTAATGAAAATTGGTTTGCTTTACTTTGGGGTCACCAAGAGGAGGCACAGGCTTTATTTGCAAATATGAAGCAAAACTAAAGTGGTCTGCTACCTGGGATTGAACCCCAGGCCGTGAGCACAGTTTTACCTGCAGTACAGGTATTTAAGGAACAAAAGTCTGCTGGAATCACATCTCTGGAATACTATCACATGATAATGACAGGCTATACCTAATGTGTAGCCTAGTAGTGCTAAATAATGTCTAGGCCCATGCAAAGGCAATAGATCAAGGCAGGGTCTTAATCTCAGTCTCTGCTTGGAATCATTGAGCTCTAGTCTTAGTTGTATATCTGCCATAAATCTTCTAGGTGGCATTTGCCAACCCAGCATTCCTGAGCTTATCCCTTCACTCAAACCCTAGGCCACCTTCACGTACAACCAGTGCAATAACTCTAATCCACACCATGGTAGTGTTGGAAAAGATGAAATCCATAATCTACTCAAGGCACTTTATTAAATAGGCAAATGCTTATTGTACCTATGACAGCCATCTCCTCCCAAGTTACAATAGTCCTGAGAAGGAAACAGCAAAGCCTTCAAAAAAGTTGTGCAGCTGTCAGTCAGACACATTACTACCACTCTTTCTGAGAACCCCAAGGCATGCCCATTGCCATGGTGCATTTCTACATCGCCCTGAAGGAAGTGTCTCTCAACTCCATTCCTTTGAATGGGGTTACCCCTGAGCAGAGGAATAGGGCTGCATTATAATTCTGACCCTTGGAATATACCTCCAGATTTCTCACTAAATTGAGATCAAACTTGTGTGCATGTTAGAAGACTTTTTCATCCAGGGGCTGAAGATGGTATTACAATCATGGAACTGGGAGAGATTGAGTCCATGGCTGAAACTTACTAGCAAAGACGTCCTTAAGCAGGAAATTGAATCATCATCTAAAATCTTAAGAATACAGGATTTACCATCTGATAAAGATGAGAACTTCTACAATTTGGTGGGTGACTGCTTTGCTACCATATTGGAAGTCCCAATAAAAGAATTCCTTTGAAAGATGGATGTGATATACTGCCAGCCTACAGCGTTTACAAGAAAGAAGAACCTTGCACCAGAGGTAGTGGTAAAGCTATTAAGGTGGTATACTCGTGATTCCATCCTGTATTGGATTTTATTAATTAAAAGAAAAGGAGGGGGAACTGGATTGATTGTTCATTTATTTATTCATTTATTCTATTTATATACTGCCCATCTAGCCCAGGGGCCACTCTGGGCAATGAAGTTTCTTTTTGTATTCTTTTTGTCACCTCTTGGCAAGTGACAAGATATGGACATGTGCATTTACATAGAAAGGCAAGCATTATGGCTCTGTATTATACCCTCACTTGCAAGGTCTTTGTTCCCTTGATCATGATGGAAATATGCATCATTCTTTATCTCTACCTTGCAGTGGCATGTTGTAAAAGATCCCAAACAATATGAGATTATTCACAATTCTCTGGGTAGAAAATGCAGATTAGTACCCAGGCAAACATCAGACACAAAGCAGCCTATTTAGGCTGCTATCTCAGCTGGGTTTCGATCCTGATCTCCTGAAGGTCCGGCTTTTCCTCTTCGTCCCATCACATGATTGAATAAGTGGGACAGGAGTTCCCACGTCCAAAGCTGTTTTTTTTTTTAAAGTGCAATTCAGCCCCCTTGGCCAGCAGGTGGTGCTAGCATTTAAAAAAACTGACCACTTGGCTGGGGGAAATTAAAACTTAGGGCACCGCATGGAGCTTCCTGTTGCTCTGAAGGTGAAAAGAAATTTTAAAAAACAGTGCCAATCGGCCCCAGGAACAGCCGGTCGGTGCTATGAGTTAAAAAAGAAGAAGAAACCCAGATCATCTGCATGGTCCCACGACATCTGCCTTCTTAAAAGGTGGATTTTTAAACGAGGCAAAAAATTCCCTACCTCTTGGGTGAGTCACAGAAACTTCCCTTAAAGGGGCATTACCGGGTTTTCTTTTTTCTTTTTTTTCCAAAAGCCCGGTGGCTGTGGGGACATCATTTTTAGACACGGTTTATGTAGTAATTTAAACTGCTTTTAAAGAGATGTGGGACCGAGCCCTTAGCTAGATTTTTGGTTTGATTGTTCTCACTTTGCATAGGCAGGTTTAATGTGCAGCAGCCATGTTGAAGTCATGTGTCTCTCCCACACACATTTCTGATAGATCTGGTTTCTGTTTCTTGAGGGATTTACCTTAGAGCCATATTACCACACTTAAACATATAAACAGATCCTGGCCTCAGAGCCATAAAACTATACAGCTCTATAGACCCTGGCCTAATGTTCCCACCATTTCTACTAATCAACTCTCCCTCCTCTTTTCCCCTGCCTCCTTCCCCCCTGCCCTATCCACCCCCCAACTCTATATACTGCAGCCAATGAATATCTGGCATGAAATGTATATCCCATCCCATATTATATTGCACACCTCATTCTGCTGCTATGTCTGAAGAAGTGGACGTGTAGTCCACGAAACGTTACATTAAAATATGAAAGTTAGTCTTTAAGGTGCCACATGTTTTGTGTCTTTTGTTTTGTTTTGTTTTTCTTTGATTTTTGCCTGAAATTCATAAAGTATAGTTAGTTGTTGCTGTTTGGTTGATATTTATTAAGCACAAGATTCAGTAATATATTAGTATTAAGCACCTGAAATGTTCTGAGCCTTGTACAGAGTTGAATGATAGCACAGACCTTGACAAAAGGATCACAATCTCATAGACATGGCTAGAGATGGGCACAAAACGGGAAAATGGTTGTTCGTTCCATTTCGTTCCATCCCCACCCTGCATTTCATTTTGTTCTGTTTCGTACGAATTTTTGCATAAAAATTCATACAAAATGAAATAATAACAAAATGTTTCATTTCTCACCAGCTGATGACAGGTCAGCAGAAGACTGAAAATGGTTGGGACAGGAGTGGGAGAGCTCCAAACTGGCGTCCCGACCATTTTCAGAGAGGTCCTGCTGACCTGTCATTGGCTGGACCCCTTTAAAAATGGCCCAGTCGGCACCAGGGGGTCCCCCTGGTGCCAACTGGGTCATTTTTAAAGGGGTCCAGCTGATGATAGATGGGTGCCGGGAAAGCAGGCTTTTAATATTCCTCCCCCCGCCAAAGCCTGTGCTCCAGCTGATCGGCAGTGGCTTTGATGGGGAAAAGCCCGCCCTTTCCTGGCGTGGATGGGAGGGTTGGGGGATCCACCAGCTTTTCCGCATAGGAATGCATTGCTTCAATGCATTCCTATGGGAAACCAAAAAAGAAGCAAACGAAACGGAAATTTCTGTTTTGTTTTGTTTTGTTTTGTTTTTTTTTCTTTGATGGGTCCCTTTGTTATTCGTTTCATTCCCTAACAAAACGAATAACGAATAATGAAACAAATAAAAAATAATTTTGTGCCCATCTCTAGACATGACACAGAAGGGGAAGGAATGAGGAGGGCAAAGGAAAACAAAGCACAGGAACAGCTGCACCTGCCTTGACAAATAACCACAGATTGGGTTTCATGTTGCTGAGAGGCTGTTCCTAGCTGGAGGAGGCAGGTGGCATCTTTGCACTGGTCCTCAGTTCCTTGGTGGATGGCAAAGAAGAGAGTCCACCTCCTATCAACTCTGCAGTCCCTAGGTATCTGGATGTATGGTGCCCTCAGTGGCTGGTGGAAGGCATAGTACAAAATGAACAGGTCATATTATTCAGGTCCATCACATCTAACAACACAGCATGTTGAGGTTAGTGAGGAAGGAAGGAAAGAAAGAAAAACACACACACACCATCTCTTGGCACCTTACATTGTGAGTGAGCTCTGCAAAACATCTCAGGTTGCAACTCCCAGCACTGTTCACCATAAGCTATGTTTACTAGGGCAGAGAGAAGCTGAGGTCAGGTGACATCTGGAGGGGTGCAGTTTGCCCACTCTGGCATAGAGCAAGCTTCTCCTGCTGGATGCTTCTCAACTCCCATCAATGTCAACAAACTGAGCGGGAGATCATTGGACCGTCCTAGACTGAGGAAAGTTTAAGGTCATATTCTTTACGGGAGATGGCATCAATGGGATGTTGACCACAGGAAGGTAGCAAAAACATTCAGCCTCTCCTGCTGGGAGTTGTCTAAGACCTTTTCATCTAGGTGTCTTTGTTGGATCTGTGTTCTTTTTTTGTCTATTTCTGAATAGACCCAGGAGCTGAGTCCTATAGTGATCCTACAAAGGAACGAGAAGCACAAGGGGAAGCAGGCGAGCATGCCATGTGCTGCCTGACTGCTTGTGTAGGCTTGATGATGGCATGTCACATTCCTATTCTTCTTTGCCAGAGTCAGGGAGGAGGGGAAGGGGGAGGAAAGTGGAGGGCAAGCTTTAACACAATATGCATGGCTTTTGTTCTCATAGCGCTTTAACAGCGAGCCAAACAGACGAGTGGCAAACACTTCCTCTGCTGAGAAACCAAGTGTTCCTTCTGCTGATTTCCCCCATGGGGCTCTGTTTTTATGGCATGGCTGATGACGTCTGTACTGTCCAAAGCCTGGAGAGAGAAAGAGGAATGAATGTGCGGCTGTGAAATAAATAGCAGCCCAGGAAGAAAAGGGTGGCTTCCACACTGGGGGGCCTTTTTGCTTTCCCACAATGTGCCGGAATTGGAATTCAAATGGTGGTTCTGTATGATATGTATCACACTGTGTTACGTGATCCAGCACCACCCTTGGTGGCTGATACTTTCCGTAATAGTTCCTCACCAGCAGCTAGGGCTATTGGCAAGTCTGTGGCCAGAGTCCCAGGGCTGAGTCTTTGGTACCAAGCCCAAAGTCCATGTTTTTATTCAAAACAAGCTTCCTCCCCGTCCCCCCATCAAGTGGGTGGGTGGGTGGGTTCTAAGTGGAGCATAAGTCATTGGAAAAACCACTACTAAGGGTGTTACCTCACATCCACTTTGTTGCTCTAGAACAGTGGTGGCAAACCTTTGGCACTCCAGATGTTTTGGACCACAACTCCCAGAATTCCAAGCCTGTATTGCCAATGACAAAGGACTCTGGGAGTTGTGGTCCAAAACATCTGGAGTGCCAAAGGTTTGCCACCACTGCTCTAGAAAGTGCACTGAGTTGCGGTACTTAAAATTGTTCCCCCAGAGCCGTCGCACTTTAAACAAAATAAAGTGTGACCACACACACCAAAGTGCGACTCAGCGCATCTTCCTTGTACTTGGCATTGGGGTGGTGGAATCCTTCTTGCTTTTCCATTGCAGTTTTTAACCTGGTACATGCGCCCGGGGTAACTTATATTCTGCAACATAACTGTTTTTTCCCCTGTCTTTTGCCGCAGGAAAACAAAAACATACGTACTTTGATGCGGCAGCCATCTGTGAGGTCACAGAAGTTTCGTAAAACTAAAGTGCATCCTCAAAGATACACGAACAGCAACAAAACCATGTGTGAGCAACAAGATAAATTACACATTTTATTTTGTTGCAGTACAAAATGGACATGAAGTAACACCCTATGTTGACTATGAGCTTCATTCTGACTTGACAGTGACTCAATGCCCTGTCCCTGCCAGCAGCCCTATGGCTCGCCTTCTTTTGTTGTGTGAGACAGTGACATTTCTAAGCAAGGCATTTTTGATCATAGGTATGGGGTTCCAGCTGGTGCACCCCAACCTGTTCCTAACTACATACCATGGTGGAGGGAGGGCTTTCATCCTTCCTCATCCACAATGGGCAGAGACAAGGGATGGGCTCCAAATGAGAAACAAAACACTGTTTCATCATTTCGTTAGCTAATGAAATGAAACGAAACAGGGAAGCAGTGTTTCGTTAGTAATGAAATGAAATGGTGGTGGGTTTTTTGTTTAAAATGAGCTGATTCATCTTGCTGTAAAATGGCTCCCCTGGGTCCTGGAGGCAGGAAATTTGGTGGGTATCTTCCTTGAACTCTCTAAGCCCTCCAAATTTGGAGAGATTTGGGGTTCAGTGGGCTGAGTTATTCAACTTCAAATGGGGTGCACCCAGAGAAAACATTTGTAATTGCAATGTTATGTGCTTGAAAATAGTGATCCCAGGCAGCTAGCGATGTGGAAATTACAGTGGGGTTTCCTCTAGCTGATCCCTTTAAACATCCCCAATTTGGAGAGGTTTGGAGTACAGGGGGCCAGGTTATTCAACTCCAAAGGGGGTGCCCATAGGAATCCATGTTAAAGTGCTGTTGGGGGGGTTGGTTTCTAACTGCTCTCACCAGGATGCCCCCTCTTCCAGGATACTCCTCCACTGAGCATCTGTGATCCCAGGCCAGCAAAGTTTCCCACTGGTGGTTGCAGAGGAAGCTGTGTGGCCTCGGAGCACCCACTCACCCGCCTGCCTGCAACAGCGGTGGGGGTGGCAGCAGCGGAGGAGGCCACTTGGCCCCTGAGCATCTGCCTGCCTGCAAGATTGGTGGTGGAGGCAGCAGCAGAGGAGGCCGTGCCACTCCGGAGCACCCACCCGCAAGCACCACCAGTAGGAGAAGGCAGCCTGGGTGGCGTAATGTGTAGCCTTCATACTGTAATTAAACTTCAAACCAGCCAGAGACTACTTGAAGTGGTATGGGGCAGTATATAAGCAAAACACTTTTGCTGTTGCTTTGCATAGGGCCCATGCCCGGCCTCCACCACTGGGGGGAGGTTCTGCACTTGCCAGTGGGCTGGGTTCAGGACCCTGATGGGCCTAATCTCTCCCCCCCCCCGGACCATAGTTGAGGACCCCTGCTGTACAGTTTATAGCCTGGGATAACTGTATCCCATTGGTTATCATCCATCCACCAGGTTTCAGTGATGCCAATAATATCAATATTGTTATCTATTGCTAAGTATCCCAGCTCTCCTATTTTGTTCTGGAGGCTTCTGGCATTTGCATACAAGCATTTATAGATGCTTTTCTGATGCAGGCTTTTGAGTCCAGTTGCATCGTTAGACTACCTCTTGCATCCTTCTGCCGGAATGTTGGTGACTAGCTCCCTCACTATTTTAATTTTTTTTTTAAAGAAATGCTACTGTTAAGTTTTGTTTTGCTTTGTTTTTTGTTTTGGCATAAAACATTTTGCTTGTTTCACCTTGATAAGAATAAAATTTGCCTATAAAAATTGGTATGGGTTGATTTCTTTGTGAGTTGCCAATGCACCAATATAAATTGACAATACACAATTGGTGGTTCATCAAAATTGCCACGCTGAGTTAGTTATATAGCAAAAGGTTTATTAAAGACAAATAGAAATACATCATAGACAGTACAGAACATAGACAGTACAGAGAATGGGTTAGCTTAGGATCCGAGGGCAGCATGGCCTGACGGCCTTGCTGCTCTCTGGACCCCCCAGAGTGATGGTGAGTGGTCTCCTTTTTTATACCTTTCTGTAGCTGCAGCTTACGTATGTTGTGCGCATATCATACGTAATCATACCTGGTAAGTTATCATAATTCTTAGAAATGGCTTTTGTTTATTCTTTAGTTCGAGATTGTTATCCTTTTACTTGGCTAACTGCCGTGTGTTGCTGCTAACAAAATGGTGCTTTTGGTGCCATAAGATGGTGCCTACTCATGTCATGTGAACCTGTGTTGTCTTCGCTTCCCCGTTGGCTCTTATCTCAGTTAACCACAAGTATTTGTTACACTCTACAGGCTGGCATCTTCTTTTGTGTTTATGCCAACCTGACCCTGTGAGCTCATTTGGGTCTACTTATAATATATTTTGATTTTGAGGCATGTTAACCCGTTCCTATCAACCTCTTGTTATCGCCTTGCCTGCTGCAGAAAAAAACCCTTCCAAGAGATCGGCCCAGTCTCATCCCACTCTTTTGGAAAAGAGTAAAAGATCACCCTGGATGCTTCTTGGTTAAAAGAAACACTATTTTATATATATATATATATACGGTGCCTCCGGTGTTCTTTCTCTTTATATCAGTGTTGGCGAATCTATGGCACCGGTTCCAAAGATAGCACTTGGAGCCCTTTCTATGGGCACCCAACATTGCCCCCTCACAGCCACCTGTATTCTGGTTAAATTGCTATACCAGCACGTTGTGAAATATTAGTGGGTTTTGAATCGCAGTTTGGGCACTTGGTCTCTAAAAGATTCGCTATCACTGCTTTATATAGTATGGGCTAGAGCTACATCTCCACAGGTCTAATTTCAGAGAGCAGAAAATGGAGGAGACAGGAAAAGCAGCTGACAAAGAAAGAAAAGAAGGAAGGAGCACCCTCAAGGAGGCTTGGGGAAAATCCCCTGACCTTAAGACAGTGGCAGATATAGGACATACTTCCCACTGACACCCATTGTTCAAGGAAAGTGTTTAAGGCTGGATTTTCCCAGCAGACTGAACTAGATATGTCTTTGTTCTCATCTGAAATAACTCCAAATGCCTCATTCCTACTCAACCCTATTCGCTCGTCCTCTCTCTAACTGCTATTGTTAAAAGAGGGGAAAATTGCACATGAAATGTATGTTCGTGTTCCGTATTGCGTCTGCTTGAGCATATAACAAGAAAATGGGGTGAGGGGTTGATGTATCTGGTAATTCCTCTGGCTCCTACACAGCCAAAATGGACTTCTGCCAAGTAGGAAGATTCTCAGTGAAGACTGCCTTGCCAGAAAAGATGTTCTTTTTAAAAATGAGATTTACTTTTAATAGCTTCATCCTATTCCTCACTGTTTCAACCTGCAGGCAGAAAAACACTCCGCTAGCCATCCAGCCCACCACTTCACCTGTATTGTCTTTGTTCTGTAGCAGGGGATGCTCTGACATGTTAAAAGTGCTGCAGGCAAGTTTTAAAATGGAGAAAGAGAGTGGAAGGCAGAGAGAGGAACACAGTGGTACCAAGAAGTAGGGAAGAAAACCCATACACCTTTTCAGAATGTTGTCTATATTCCCGTTCCATTATCTGTCAGCAAAGGATACTGACAATTATAGGCAGGATGACTGACATCTTTTTGTATTACAAAAATGGTTGATTATATGGTGTGGAAGGTTACATAAGCACGTGTAAGGCTTCCAAATGAATGCTATTGTTTAGCAGCTAATGTATGCAGCTGAGCTGTACCCAAAGAGATGCTAGTATTACACAGTATGCGAGAAATAGACATCTCTTGGAAATGGGTCTGAATAATTCACTCATTTGTGAAATGAACCCCACAGATTGCCAAAAATACAGAATTCACGTTGGGGTTATGAGATCAGAAGCTCTTCAGAGAATTAGCATTCAGAGTATCTTTTTGTTTAAAACAGATAAGCTGCCTTTTAGGGTAAATGCTACCATAGTGGCAAACAGCAACTCTGAAATGACATCACACAAATAATTGAAAACAAAAATAACAGCAATCATAGTATGACACTAAACAATTGAAACTAAATGGCACTGTATAAACAATTAAAACTAAATGACGCCCAAATGAAGTCCTAGCTTAATTAGAGGCCAAGGTAAAGAGGCAAGTCTTTAACAGAAATGCTACTGTTAAGAAAAAAGAGAGAGGAGATTTAATTTAAAAAAAACCATAATCTCCCTTCTCTTGTCTTCAAGGTCCATTTGATAGCCTGTAATTGTAGGGTCTCATGAACATTTGTTGAAAGACATTGCAGGGGACAATACCAAAGAGGCCCTGTCTTTCATGTCCACTGGCCTTATTGCTTTGATGGGTAGGCACAATAAACAGGATATCCGCCAGAGATCGCAATTTAGGAGCTACGAGAATGGCACAGCTACGAGAAGCCTGAAACCAAATGCAACTACCTGCACACCCTCTTGGCTGGCTCCTCCTCTTCATACCCTTTATGATCCCTTAAAGAAATGTGTATTCCTGCCATCTACTAGGACCTGGCAGTCATATCTCCTGGAAGCCTCTCGCTGGCAGAACCATCATCAACCATGCTAGCTGGTAAATTCTGGAGAATTTACAATTTTAAAGAAATCTTGTTTCCAAACTCTGCATTAGAAGACCTAAGCAGTCCTTTTCTGCCATTTCTCAAGTGCTCATTGTCAAAAAGTGATCAGAAAAATGCTGATGCAACTGAATCCCTGACATTTAAAGGAAACTGAATAAATCTTGGGCACGACTCTCCATCTATTTCCAACTTGTATTAGTCTGACAGCTATGCATGATCAGTTTCTGTGTTGTTGCATGGCTTTAAAATACCTTTTCACCCCTGCCACACCAAGATCTCTCTCTTGGTTTTGAGTGTCTCCTTGTGGCCATATAAACATCAGTACTCTAGGTTGAAGATATGATGTAGAATATAGCGTAATGACAGGACCCTGCCTGCCACAGAACCTGACCCTGAGGGGTTAACTGGAGCATGTGCTACCAGGACAGCCAGAGAGCAAGCCTTTGATTCTAGAAGGGATATCAGGTCAACTAGCCCTGAGTATTAGCAAGGAGCTTTCCCAGGAGAGAGGGCGTGTTCCCTGTTTTCGGATATAGCTGGCAAGCTCACCTTGAGATCTCTGTGGAAGCAATGCGTCACTTGGACCTGCGACCACGTTCCTGCCTGTTCCTGTTTCTGACCTTGGACTCTGTTTGCCTGACTTCAGACTGGTTTCCTTGATGACAGTTTGGTCTCTTCCCTTCCGCTTGGCATCTGGCTTTTGTGAACATTCCTGTGTTGACCCTGGACTGGTAATTATTGTGTTGTGAACTCTGTTATCTCCCTGGCACCTGATTCTTGGCAAAGAACTTAAACCTGCTTGATTCTTTCACTATCGACTTTGGCAAAGGACTGAACTCTGTTTGTGTGTGCATGTTCAGCGTGCAGGGCTTGACATGTAAGACAATCAACAGTAGAAAGAAGTTGAATTGACTCATACCTACTGTAAAGGGTAGTGTGTTGATTTTATACACAAGAATCCTTCAAAACTGACAGATGTCTACACAGTGATTACTTTGTACAGAACATCTGCATCAACATGCAAAAGGTAGTGGGAAAGAATGTTTCAAGTGAGAAATGGAAGCCATTCTTTTTCCTGTCCATGTGTTTATAATAAAATAATATTGAACATCTGATGACAATGATGCTGATATGTCAGAAACAAGAATGCAGTGGGGGGGGCTCACTATTTTTGTTTCCTTAGCTAGTCCTATGATGCCTAAGAACATTTATGGATGTTTATTGACAGGAAGTGTGGGTTTTTCATTTAGGAAGAAAAAGATTCCAGGCAACACAATTAATTTAGACAAACCTTTTGTAATTGTGCCCCTTTGTTTGAAGAACAGGGGTGTGAAATCTAATCCATAGTGGCCCCAGCCATGACTTTAAATCAGCATTACTGCTTCCTGACTACATCTAAGAAAGACGTGCCTGGTGAAATCCATCTCGCCAAAAACTTTTGCACTTTACATCTAAGAGTAACTTTCCTGCCAAATTCCATCTTACAATGAATATTTGGACTTGTCATGAACATCTGAACATTTGGACCTTTGATACTTTGCCTTGAAGAAATGGGAAAGAAAGAAAGCTTAGATTATTATTATTATTATTATTATTATTATTATTATTATTATTATTATTATTATTATTATTATTATTATTATTATTATTAGAGATGGGCATGAAACAGAACAATGGCATTTCGGTTTTTCGTTTGTTGTTGAGAGGTCTGTTTCGGTTCGTTTCCGTTTGTCGGGAATTTTTTGAAAATTTTCGTTACCTTTTTTTGTTTTTCGTTTGTCATTTCTACCCGCTTTTTGCGCAATTTTTAAAGCATTTCCGTGCGCAGGCATCCTTCAACGCCCCAGACCAGAGGGAAAACACTAAAAAAAATGGATGCTGGCAGAGACACAGTATAGACTAGGTATGCAGGGAGGCTGCAAAGGCAGCGGCGGGCGTTGCCCAGGGTGCAAGGCAGCCGCAGAGTGACTGCACTGCGGGGCAGGGCAGGGTACTCACCGAGAGGTACGCAGCACGCACGCACACAGGGAGGCTGCAGGACTGAAGCTAGAGTTGCAGAGACAGCAATCCCACCCTAACTACCACCAGAGACTGCAAGGAGGACGGGGGCGGCCAGAGCTTTTTATGCCCTCTGTGGTTGCCAGACCTGCCCGCCCAGTCTGCAACCTGGGCATGCTATTGGTTGAACATGATCCCATCACATGGCTTGCCTCCATTTTGTGGCTGGTGGTGACATCCATTTTAAAGGAAAAAGAAAAATACATAGCGATGGGAGAAGACAAAAACAAACGTTTTAAGGACCCCAACCCCCCTGGTAGGTATTATCAGACAATATAAATAATTATCACTGTGTTTTTACGGATGTCCAGGGCGTTTTTTAACATTTAAAACAGCTCATTTCATTGCGCGTCACCATTAACGGAAACGAAACGTAACGACCACAATTTTCGTGGTTCTGTTCATTTTGTTGCATTTTCATCACAATTTTCATTTGTTGTTTCGTTACGTAACGGAAACGACAAACAGTAATGGAAATGAAAAAATGTTTGTTCCGTGCCCAT
This sequence comes from Phrynocephalus forsythii, assembly GCA_029282475.1. Classification (NCBI taxonomy): domain Eukaryota; kingdom Metazoa; phylum Chordata; class Lepidosauria; order Squamata; family Agamidae; genus Phrynocephalus; species Phrynocephalus forsythii. The sequence goes on along the minus strand of JAPFRF010000006.1, from coordinate 77,555,482 downwards.
CTCTAATCATCATCATCATCATCATCATCATCATCATCATCATCATCATCATCATCATCATCATCAATTTATCATACAGCAGACAAGATAACTATGCTGGATTTTATATTACAAATCACTATTTGAAGGCTGATCGCCGCAGAATTGATGCTTTTGAGCTGTGGTGCTGGAGGAGAGTCTTGAGAGTCCCCTGGACTGCAAAGAGATCAAACCTATCCATTCTGAAAGAAATCAACCCCGAATGTTCACTGGAAGGACAGATTTTGAAGCTGAATTATGCACAGATCCCAGTAAGGTGGCTTTCTGCAGCTGAGTGATGGTGACTTTGTCAACTCCAGTTTCTTCTAAATACTTGCTTAGCTCTTTAGGCACCACATCAGCGTACATGAGGTATTGGTGAATTATGCGATCCCAGTTACTGCACTGACACCACCTGTCTTTAGGCACCACACCCAGGTTATGCCAGAGTCTCTGAAGTTCAATTTTCAGATCCTGATATTGCGTAATTTTTCCAAGTTGTTTCCCAGTGACTGTACTATCACCTAGTATAGCAATATCAATGAGCCACACTTTTTTCTTCTCCACAATAAGAATATCTGGGGTATTATGCTCCAAAACCCTGTCTGTCTGTATTCGGAAGTCCCAAAGTAATTTTGCATGCTCATTTTCAATCACTTTTTCAGGCTTATGATCCCACCAGTTCTTTGCTACGGGCAGATGATAGTTGTGACACAAATTCCAGTGGACCATTTGAGCAACTACATTGTTGTTGCTGTTGCTGTTATTGTTGTTGTTGTTGATGTTGTTGTTGTTGTTGACCCATAAAGGTTATAATTTCTTCCAGATCACCACTGGATTCAGACAAGGCTGTATCTTGTCCCTACTTGTCTTCCTTGTGGCCCTTGACTATGTTATGCAGTGAACTGGAGTAGGTACTGGGATAGGCTTCCACTGGATTGACTAGAGTTATCTTGGCAACTTGGATGATATCATTTTGCTTGAGGAAGATGGATCAAAAACTGCAGTGTGCCGTTACTGTCCTGGATGAAGAGGCAAACAGAGTTGGTCTCAGGATAAGCACTGAGAAATCAAAGATCATGCACATGAGTTCCATGTAGGGCTGCAACTGGATGGTAGAGGCAAGTGGGGAAAGTTCCCTGGGTGCCACACTGGAGGGGGGCACACAAAAATGACATAATAGTATTTGTACTTTGTAATATTCATTGTACTCCCCATCACCACTGGGGCAGACACAGAATCCATGCTTGCCCCAGGTGACACAGAACCTAGTTGCAGCCTGGCTCCGCATCCCCATTTCAAGGAATTGTATTGGGACAACAGCAGTTAGAAGAAGTGGAGAAGTTCACTTACCTGGGTAGTGGGATCCTCCAGAATGCAGAGATGAGCGTTAAGTGCCACAATGGTAAGACAATAGCTGTTTTTCATGAGAGAACAAGTTCTGGTCCTCGCCATCCATATTGTTGAAGATTAAATCCTGCTTGTTTACCTCTAACATGACCTGGACAGCTATTTGCACCATTAAGAATGGTTGGTGTCAGCAAGTAACAACAAGGGCCTTGACATCTTCCAAATGAGGAGCCTCTGGCAGATTCTAAAGATTGGATAGTCCAACCACATCACCAATGAGGAGGTGCTCTGAAAGTGTGGCTCATGTAAACTTCATAATATTGTTGCACACAGAAGACTTCAAGTGGCTGGTCACGTTTTCCATATGGAAAACAAACAGATTTCTAAGATAGCAATGAGTTGGTCCACCACCCACAGTGCCAAATGACAATGAGAATGGCCTTGAATAACAAGGCAAAGAAACACTTAAGGACCTGAAGGCACTACATATTACATGAGGAAATTATGAAACACTCACACAAGACCAGATAAGCTGGAGAATCCTTGCTTCCCAATATGCTATAGAGCACTGAAGGGAATTCAAAAGAGAGAGAGATTGTCTACTATTGCATTTGCAGCTGTAGTTAGTTATAGACATGGGCACGACCAGAAAAAATGACGTTTTGAGTTTTCGTTTGTCGGAACGGGTCCGTTTCGGCTTGTTTCCTTTGTCACAAAATTTTTCAAAAATTTGTCATTTCTGTTTGTCGTTTGTCGTTTCCACCGCGATTTAGCACGTAGACATGGGCACGACTTGGCAAAATTGTCGTTTCCGTTTTCGGTTATCGTTTCCGTTACGTAACGGAAATGGTAATGATAATTAAGCCGTCAGAACTCAAACTCGAACCGAAAAAAGAAAAATTTGGTCGGGTTTTTCATTTCCGTTTGTGGCATCGCAGCGATCACGTGATGCGAAGCACAGAAAAAGTTTTTAAAGTTTTTTTTAAAAAAAAACCCGACTCCCGGCCAAAAAAGCAGGCGAAAATATGCCTGCCTGAGGCTTTGCCACCTACCAGAGGGGTGGTTTCTGGGGAGTCCCTGGCCTTCCCCCCCCCTCTTCTCCTGTCCTGGGCTGCTTGCACCAGGCTGGGGGGGGGTCATCCTCGTCGTCTGTCTCGCTGCATGCCATGCGGTGGGGGGGATCCAAAATGGCGACCGCAATTTTTCTTTTGAAACCGTGGTCAAAAAACACACCAAATCACCACAGAAACATGTGAAATTTATTTATTTTAAATGCCTGAATTTTTATAGTAGCAGCAGTGGAGTTTTTATAGCAATAAAACATTGTATTTATTTTATTTTATTTTATTTTATTTTTTAGACCTGCCCATTTGGGCTGGGCATGGGATGGGACCATCCAATTTTTTTGAACCATTCCACCAATGGCATCACCAGGTTTTTGACTGACACTTCTGGATGCCGGCACCTTCCAGAAATCGCAGTCGGGTGTATGGATGTGGTTGAGGGAGGAGGGCTGGCTGCTGGTGCTGGTGTGATCCAATCGAGATTGAGGAGGAAGTTTTGGAAGTTTTGGAAGTTTCTGCCCCTTGTTCTTCTTCCTCTCCTGAATCCTCTCTCTGTAGCTTCTCCTCCTCCTTCTCCACCTCCTCATCTTCTTCCTGGTCCTCATCCTCAAATAATCTCTTCAATATCTGTTCTGCTTTCATTGTGGAGGTTACATAATGCCTCTGAGCTGCAAATTCAAATGTAACTCCTTCTGGGGAAAGCCATCTGTAAGATATATCCTTTCTCCTCAATGTCTTAATTAATTTCTCATATTGTTTCCTTATCTGTCTAATTTTTCAAGGTACATGTTTTAAAGCCTTTATATTTTTACCATCTTTTATAAATGTCTTACCTTGGATTGCCTTCAGTACCTTATCTCTAAACCCAGATCTTAAGAACCTAATCTGTAATTCTCTAGGGAATTGCATTTTCCTAATAAAAGCTGATGATGTTCTTTTTACTGTGTCCACATTAGATTCAATTTCTTCTTTCTCCAGACCCGTCCACTCTGTTAATATCCCAACCGCTGTTTCTACCTCATTTTGGCCCTTCTGGTCTGGGACATTTGTAATCTCAAGAGAAAACTAAAGGAAGCCCTAGACAGGGAAGAAAGAAAGGAAGGAAGAATTAAAAATAAAAATAGTAAAAATTTAATTATGTGTAATGCAAATTTCAAAATCTCGTCAATAAATACAAATGGACTCAACTCACCCCAGAAGCGCAAAAACATGTTTTATCATTTGAGGAAATTAAACTTAGAAATAATTTGTATTCAAGAAACACATTTGAAAAAGGCAGATGAGAAATTAATAGAAAATAAGAAACTGGGAACCCTGTTTGCAGCATCTGCTAAAGAAAAAAAAGGGGGAGTAGCTATGTATGTCCAAGAAAATTTACAACCCAAATTAATATTTGCTTCCGAAGATGGAAGGATATTGATGGTAGAGGTAAATAAAGGAAGACAAAGAGTTTTGATAGTTAACATTTATGCCCCCAATTGTAATCAGAGTGATTTTTATGGAAAATTATACAAAGATCCAAGGATTAGACAGTACGAGGAGTGCTGCCTGGTGGGAGATTTTAACGCAGTATTAGACAGAGAGTTAGATTCCAGTAAAAAAACAAAAACAAATGCACGTACTTTAATTCCAAGAGCATTTCTCATGCTGGCAAAGGAATTGGCTTTAGTGGATGCATGGAGGACTAGATATCCAAATACAAGAGACTACACCTTCTTTTCAGATAGACACCAATCTTGGTCAAGGATTGATGCATGTTGGGTCCCTAGAATATGGATGAAAGACATACAAGAGGTACAGATTCTACCACGATTAATGTCAGACCACTGTATGGTTATTATGGAATTACAAATATTTAAGCCTCCTACACAATGGAGAATGAATGGTAACATTCTTAAAAAAAACAGAAAATATACGACTTATAAGACAAGAAATGAAAGAGTTTTTTCAAAGGAATTACACACAAGATGTATCAAATCAAAGTGTGTGGGAAGCAGGGAAATGTTATTTTCGAGGGCTAGCTATCAAAATATCGGCAATAGAAAGGAGAAGAAGAAATAAAAGATATGCAGACTTAGAAACAGAACTAAAGAGGACAGAGTCTCAATTAAAACAAAATGTTACAACTGAACAGTTGAAACAAGAATTTCAACTTATACAACACAAAATAAATATACTAGTGGCAGAAGATATGGCAAATAAATTGAGATTTGTTAAACAATCATATTTTGAAAATGCAAATAAAGTAGGAAAGTAGTTAGCACACAAATTGAAAAGGGAGAAAGACAAGAACATAATAGTGAGTTTGAAAAGACAAAATGGAGAGACTGCCACAAAATTGGAGGAGATAAAGAAAATTGTTGAGGAATTTTATGTGAGGTTGTATAAAAAAGTGGATGTAGCTCAAGAAAAGCAAAGAGATTATATACAGAAGAAAAACCATATCAGGCTTTCTAGAACACAGCAAGAAGGATTAAATCAACCTTATTCAACGCAAGAAGTGTTAGAAGCAATTAGGAAGCAGAAAAAAATGAAATCGCCAGGAAGTGATGGGATTTTAATAGAATATTATAAAGAATTAGAAGACATTATAGTAGAACCATTAAAAAGAATGATAAATGAAATTCATGAAGAGAAAAAAATCCCAAATTCATGGAAGGAGGCATTAATCACAGTTATTCATAAAGAAGGGACAGACCCAGAAGATATACAAAATTATAGACCAATTTCGCTTCTGAATACCGATTATAAAATTTTTGCAACAATATTAGCAACGAGACTGAAGAGAGTTTTGGCAGAGGTGATCCATAAAGACCAAACGGGTTTTCTTCCAAAGAGATATCTGCACTCTAATCTAAGAAATATTATTAACTATTTAGAGTATTATGAAGCACATCCAGGAAGACAAGCGGCTTTAATTTTTATAGATGCAGAAAAAGCTTTCGATAACGTGAACTGGTCTTTTTTAATAGCACAGATGGAAGAGATGGAGATGGGGCAGAGGTTTGTAGAAACAGTCAAAGCTATATATGTAGGACAAACAGCAAAAATTAAAATCAATGGAGAATGCACATCCAAAATTGATATTCAGAAAGGCACAAGGCAAGGGTGTCCACTTTCCTCGCTACTCTTCTTGATGGTAATAGAATTGCTGATTCATCAAGTGAGGATTTCAGAGGAAATCAAAGGTCTTAGTGTAAGAGGAGAAACATACAAGATTCAAGCGTTTGCGGACGACCTACTTATAGTTGTAGAAAACCCTCTAACTTCTTCAGTAAGTTTGATGAAGGAACTTAAAGAATTTGGAGAAGTAGCTGGTTTAAAAGTTAATCAGAAAAAAACTATGATACTAACTAAAAATATGAGAGAACAGGAGATTGGAGAGCTATTAGAGATTACAAAGTTCCAAGAAGTGAAAAAAGTAAAATACTTAGGCATAATTATATCAAAAAAGACTAGTAATTTGATGAAAGACAATTATTTAAGAGTAAAGGAAGAGATTAAAAAGGATTTGGAAAAGTGGAAACATCTTCAGTTATCACTGCTAGGAAGAATAGCAACAATTAAAATGAACATTCTCCCTAAATTATTATTCCTGTTCCAAACAATCCCAATAGTACTAAAACAATCAATATTCCAGGATTTAGAGAAATGCATCTCCACGTTTATATGGCAGGGCAAGAGACCGAGGATAAAACGGAAATATTTGCAAGACCATAAATCAAGAGGAGGAATGGGGCTCCCAAATCTATTATTATACTACAGAGCGGCGGCCCTGACATGGATTAAAGAGTGGATTACACTGGAAAATACAAGATTGTTAAAATTAGAAGGACATGATCTGAAATGGGGATGGCATGGTTTCTTATGGTATAACAGAGTAGAGGACTTTAAACAATTCAATAACCACATAATAAGGAAAACTTTGTTATGGTCATGGAGTAAAATAAAGGAACAGATGTATATGAAAATCCCCTGGTGGGTGACACCAATAGAAGCATTCACTCTTCCACCTTTCAGAGATGACAAGAATATTTTGAGGTATCGACATCTTTTGAAACCGGATGGAACTTTAAAATCACAACAAGAATTGGAGATGCAGGGAGTGGAGATGAACTGGTGGATGAGATCTCAGTTAATATCTAGATATGCAAAAGATAATCAACAAGGTTTTTATTTAGAAAATACACCCTTCGACAGAATTCTTATAGAAACAAAAGAAAAACATATTAAATGCTTATATAATTTTTTACTCGATTTCGATACTCAGGAAGAGACAGTGAAGGAATGTATGGTTAAATGGGCACAAAATATAGGTCACAATATCGAGTTTAAAAAATGGGAAAAAATATGGAAAAGAACCCTGAAGTTAACCAAGTCGGTTACCTTCAAGGAAAATATATATAAATTATTTTATAGGTGGTATATGACCCCGGTCAAGTTGGCAAAAATGAATGTTCAAATCTCAAATTTATGTTGGAAATGTAAACAGAAGGAGGGCTCATTTTATCATATGTGGTGGTTATGTAAAAAAATGAGATTATTTTGGGTGTTAGTTAAACAAATGGTAGAAGGTGTCCTAGAGATAAGTCTCGAATTTAAACCAGAGATTTTCTTATTGAATATGTTGCCTGATTCACTAGAACAAGGAAAAACATATGTGGCTATTCATATGATAACTGCAGCAAGATTAGTCTTTCCCAGATACTGGAAGGATCCTGGAATACCATCTGAACATGAATTAATGTCTAAATTTTTAGAAACAATAGAGATGGATAAATTATCAGAATGCTTAGATGATTCCAGGAAGAATAATCACCATAAAGTCTGGGAAAAATATTATGTATGAATGAAGAAGAGAGAAAATAATAACAAAAGCTAGATAATTAAGAAAAGCATTATTGTACATACGTTATGATAAATACGAGTCAGTTTAGATGTGTAGAAATATTGAAACTAATGGCAATTAGATATAGGTGACTACCAACTCACACCTCTCTGTATTTTGTACCCCCCCTTGTTTATGTTTCCCTATACCCTTTCCCCAATTCGTCTGTATCACAAAATAAAATAAAATTAAATTTAAAAAAAGAAAATTAAAAAAAAGAGATTGAGGAGGGAGCCTGGAGGCTTTAGGATTTAAGTTAGGCAGGCAGGGAGGGAATTGAATTTAGAAAATAATTTCTTTGATTCCCTGCAGCTTTGTCTGCTGAAGGGAATAGCAGTTTATTCTTTATTTCTTCTCTGGCAGTTTGTGAGGATTTTTTTCTGATATTGGATAAAGGGGGAGGTTCGACTGGGAGTGGGAGGTGTGGATTTATTTTAAATATATATTATATACTACCATTTATTTTCTACTTTCCCAACTTCAATTTGCTTGCACAAACACACATTTGGGGTGCAAGCCAAGAACAGAACCTCTATCCTTCCTAAGTGATATCCTAACTGCCCACTCGCCTATCCGCCCGCGCCGCCACCCGCCTGTGGCCCGTGCCGCCGCCCACCCATTCGCCTGCCTACGGCCGCCGCCCACCCATGGCCCCCCGCCACCACCCCCCGCCTGCACCTCCCCCCGCCCCCCACCCTGCCCGCCACCTAGGGCGCAAAAACACCTAGCGCCAGCCCTGATTGCGGGACGCCCCTATACTCTGGGAAGTCAAATTGCGCTAAATCGCGGTGGAAACGACAAACGACAAACGGAAACGAGAAATTTTAGAAAAATTTCGCGACAAACGGAAACGAGCCGAAATGGACCCGTTCTGACAAACAAAAACTAGAAACATCATTTTTTCTGGTCGTGCCCATGTCTATTAGCGCGATTTGACTTCCCAGAGCATAGGGGACCCCCCAGAAATCACCCCTCTGGTAGGTGGCAAAGCCTCAGGCAGGCATATTTTCGCCTGCTTTTTTGGCCGGGAGTCGGGGGTTCTTTAAAAAACTTTTAAAACTTTTTCTGTGCTTTGCATCGCGCGATCGCCGCGATGCCACAAACGAAATGAAAAACCCGACCAAATTTTTCTTTTTTCGGTTCGAGTTCGAGTTCTGACGGCTTAATTATTGTTACCGTTTCTGTTACGTAACAGAAACGATAACCAAAAACGGAAACAACAATTTCGCCAAGTCGTGCCCATGTCTAGTTAGTTATGAACAGCTAAAATAAGCACATTACTCTTTGCCCTCTGGCTCATAAAATATTTGCTTCATGGCCCATTGTATAGAAATTTGTTTTGGGCACCAAGGATGAGTCTTTCATATTATAATGAAAGAAAAAGAGATTCTCTTTTTGATGCTCATGTTTTTTCACTGACTATGGAGACTGGAGAGCATTTAAAACACAAATGATTCATATTAATGACAGAGAGGCACACAGAAGTGCTCTGTTTGTGCAACAGCATGCAAGGTTTTGGGCCATAAAATATATCCGGACTACAGAGTTCTGTCTGATATCACTTTAACTTTCCTGCCAGCATCCCAAGGAATCCTATGGTCTGCAGTTTGGCAGCAGAATTCTCTGCTATAATTCAGGCTATATTAGAGCTCTCTCTAGCAAAGACTTTTAAGTTCATCACCCACCTATGAACCTCAGAATTCCTTAGAATGGAGCTAAGATGCTTAAACATTGCAATTATTTTTATTTACTAATAGCACATCGTTCCCAGAAGGGTATGTTGCACAGATATGTATTTTTGGTCTTATCTCTGGGTGTTTTTCCAAATTTCAGTTGCTTGTGTATACTATGTATATATGTACAACGACAATAAATTGAATTGAAACTGAAACTGAAATTGAAATTGAATAATGGACTGCCACCCTTCTGCTGGAGCAAGTAGTATGGTGTGAAACACATTCTACAGGAATGCTGATATTTTAAGGAGTTAGGGATTTTAAAGCTGTGGGATTATCATTGCACCCTTTTTTGGCATTACACTGCACTCTGCATGTCCAATCTGTTATTGGGAGTTTGTCTTGGTTTTAGGGAGTAACCTTTCAACAAGCTGCAAAATGCTAGAACTCAAATACAACTTCAATCATTGCACTGCAGTGGACCGGATTTTGATACTGGATTGGCTATTGTGGGGGGAAATAAGTGCTTTTGCCATTGTTAGGAAACATATAGAAATGGGTTAATTTCCTAATAAAAAGTTGTAATTATATATACCAGAGTACCATAACCTGGGAGCTATATGGTTTTCTGGAGACTATAATCCCCCAAGAGTAATTTATTTCACCAAAAGAAATATATATACAGTATACCTATTATCTCCATGCAATTAATAATAATAATAATAATAATAATAATAATAATAATAATAATAATAATAATAATAATAATAATAATAATAATAATGGGAGAGGATCTATTTCATCTGGAAAGTCATGTAAGAGGAAAGGGTTAAGAAATTCCAGTCCTCACCCTGGTGTCAGTCTTCTGCTTCAGACTGTAGCCAAATAGCTGCATGTGTAAAATAAATATAATAATGATAATATTAGAATGGCATTGCTGGAAGGGACTTTATGGATCATTGAGTCCAGCTCCTGTCAAGGAAGCACAGTGGGGAATTGAACTCCCAAACTTTGGTTCTGCAACCAAATCTGCAAACTTCTCCTAAAACAGAATTGTTAAGCTGCATTTAGCATCTATTCACCTTAAGTCGCTGAGGCCCAAATGATATAAACAGCAAACGTGAGTCCTTGAAATGTACCATTCCATAATTTTTTTTTTTTTTTTGCTGGGGTATATCCTTTCATTAAGTACTTCAAAATGGAGAGGATTTTGCCCAGTTTTAAAAATGAGCTTACCTGGGGCTCTCCCTACCCCATCTAACCAACCCATTGGCTACACGTCTGTAGGGGGTCATCAGCACAGGGAGGATAACAGAGGCATTTAGATCAGTTGTGAACTGTCAAGCAGTGGTACCTGGTGCTCACTGTGGTAGGTATGATGGAAAGTACAGCAGCCAATACTTGGAAGAGCCAGAAGTGATTATCTGCTGTTCTCTGCTCCTGCTTCTCTTGCCAAGTGTGATGGAGCTGGGAATTTGTGAAGACAGGAAGGCAAAAGCAGGCTGGCTGTAGTTATCCAGAGGTGGCACGGTGCCTCATTTCCACCAATGGACTGGATGCCACTGGTGCCAAAGTGTAACCCAACATTCAGTAGCGGAGAAGAGGCTGGAACACAAGTGTGCTGATTCTCAGCCAACTCATCTTTGTTGTAAAGTTAATGTTGCTGTGGAAACCATAAAAGATAAATTTGTTCAGGTTCCTGTGCATGCATTTTCTGAAGTCAGCCAATTCAGACCTCATGGTTTCCACAGCAACAATAACATCAACATTTTGCACCCTCTGGTAACTTACTGTTCTGAACTAAGGCATAGGAAAAGTGCTATAGGCAGTAACCTGGAAACAAAGTACAGTATCAGTTCCCCCAAGCTTTAATACTAGAAGAAGAGAAAAGAAAAGCAGAAAGTCAGGATTAAAGTGCCTCAGCAAGTCAAGAAACTATGGGCCTCTCTTCTACACATAGGGTTGCCAATTTAAATTCGTCCCATTCCTTGAGAGTCCAAGGCCCAACCCTGAGAGTGGGGGTGGACCCTTGTGATACCACAAAGGATGGGAAAATAAGGTTTATATCAAGGAGTTCTCACCTAGGCTTGGTACAACCACTGCCAGGCCTATGGCAACAAGAAGAATCATGAGCTTTTATGGTGGTGCTCCACTCCCTGGCTTGCTCTAAATGCCACGATGGCCCTAATGTCAGTATGACAAAAAAAAAACCCCACACATAAATGACATGATGAGACTGAGGAGAAAACCGGTGGGTATATGGAATAACATATACAGAAACACCATCATACTGAGCCAGTGAGACCTGGGACCAGTAGAGGATAGGTGAAGGTAGGTGTCCAGAATGTATAATGATCTCATGTCCCCAAATTAATCATCCTCCACCTCTTCCTCACTCTATGATTTGTGCTACTACCTGGAGGTCCCAAGAAACATATAAATTCCTTGAAACCCCAGAGGCCATACTGGCAATCTCATGTTCATGTGTGTGTGTGGGGGGGGACTATGGGTGAATTACTCTGGTCGTTCATGTCCTGTTCTGTACTGTATATTTTCCTTCATTATTGTAAGCCACCCATTCCAAGGGGAAAGGTGGGGTAAAATATTCAAATAAATTCAAATAAATTAATGTCTGAACTTTGCTGCCATGGGCAAAATAATTTAATAATGGTAATATCCTTTAATAATACTCTCCTCCCCATGATAAACCTCAAACTCTAAAGAAGAAAATGCCAATGCAAAAAGCAAAAGTGTGCTGCTTCTATATTGCCCATAGCACTTAAAGCATCTTCTGGGTGGTTTGCAAGGTAACTATGCAGGCTACATATTGCACCCACTCCAGTAAGCTGGGTACTCAGTTTTCCAATCTCAGAAGTATGGAAGTCTGAGTGAAAATTCATCTGGCTGCCTGGGATTGAGCCCCAGGTCGTGAGCATGATTCTGGCTGCAGTACAGCACTTTAACCACTGTGCTGCAAGGCTCTATAATATTTATTTATTTAGAGTATTTCTACCTCACCTTTCTCCTTGGAAAAGGACCCTAGGCAGTTTACAGTAATGAGGGACAATATAAAGTCTAGTACAATTAAGGGCTAGATCACATGTCCTTTAAAATGCTGATTAAATTTCAAGATAAAGCATTTCCAAAAATCTTATCCCCACGGACACCGGCTTTAAAAAAAAATCTGGTTATGCGCCCTTTAGTGAGTTTTCCAAGACCTACCAGAGAAGTTGGGAATTTTTTGCTCCAGTAAAAAATGTGAGCCAGAAGTCTGTGGAAGCTAGCATGTGATCTGGTTTTCTGCTCCCCCCCAGCCCCGACCAGCTCTTCCTGGGGCTCATCGGTGCTTTAAAAAAATTAATCCCACCCCCCAGCGCTGATCATCTGGCCTTCAGGCTGTCAGCACAGTTTATTTTATTTTATTTTATTTTATTTTATTATTCTAGCGCCACCTACTGACCCTGGAGCTGGTCTGCATTTTGGTGGTTTTTTTAAAAAAAAATCCTTGTACATGGAAACGGAGATCACACATCTTCAGTTATGTGACCAAGAAAGAAGAAAAGCCAGACTTTCACATTATCCGGATCTTCCCACAGGTGAGATAGAAGACATTCAAAGCAAAGTATTTCTGGTAGATCTTCGGTGATCCGGGTTTTCATGTAGATCTTGAATTACCTGCTATACATCAGCCATCACATCCAATCCCCAAAGCTTGGGAATGGGGGGAGTAATGTGTAGCCTGCATTACTGCAATTAAAAACTGTAAACTGCCCAGAGTGCCAGGACCCTGCCTGTCACAGAACCTGACTCTGAGGGGTTAAATGGTGAAGAGCTGCTGGAGGAGCCTTGCAGTTCAAGTCAGCAGGCAGCTGGGTCTGATGACTCAGCTGAAAACTTATCTTCTCCCCCTAGAAAGGCTATGAGCAGGATTCTGCAAAGATGTGCTACCAAGAGAGCTAGGGAAAGGGTCTTTGATGCTAGATGGGGAATCAGGTCGGGAAGCCCTGAGTACTAGCAGGAACCTTTCCAGAAGTAAGGGTGTGTTCCCTGTTTTTAGATAAAGCTGGTAAGCTCACCTTGAGCTCTCTGTGGGAGCAACACATCAGTTGAACTTGCAACCACTTTCCTCTCTGTGACCTTGGCTCTGTTTCCTGATTTTGGACTGGCTTCCTGGACCACGGCTTGATCTGTTCCCTTGAGTTTGGCATCTGGTTTCTGTGAGATATTCTGGTTTTGACTTGGACTGGTAATTGCTGAGAGTTGGATTCTGTTATTTATCTGGCATTTGATTGTAACATAAGACTTGAACTTGCCTGGCTTTCCACTAAAGATCTTGGCAAAGAACTGAATCCTGTTTGTGTGTGTGCTCTGTGTGCGGGGCTTGACACAGAGACTACTTGAAGTGGTATGGGGCGGTATATAAGCAGAACACTTTTCCTTTTGCTTTGCTTTATATACCGCCTCATAGAACTTAAAGCACCCTCTGGGGGGTTTACAATTTAATTATGAAGGCTTTCAACCACTTTGCTTCTCTGCTCATTCCTACCCCAAGTGCAGTCTGATTCCAATGAGACCACAAGGGGGGACAGTACTCCAAAAGGCACTCTCCAGGAAACAGACCACAATAGAATATTACCAGATAAAACTGAAGACATCTGTAAATTTAAGCAAGGGAAACGACTGAAGAAGGGAAGAGGTTTAAGCATCCCCCACCAACAAGTTCTTTTGAACTAGGAAGGACAACGTTCAAATAATCTGCCTCCCTCGAGATGATGAGTGATTTGGAGGAGAGTGCATATCCATGAAACCCAATCTAGATAAGGCTATTGTGAGTGGGATCTCAAATTCTCAATAAAGATACTTGAACTGTGTTCCTATTGTAGAGCATGCTTAATGTATGGGAATGCTCCTAGTTATGATATTGCTTTTAAGTTATCAGCAGCATGTTCATATGTACTGTTTGCTTGAAGCTAAAGCTCTGTTAGCTTTCCTGCCTTTCCCTTTTGCCTCGAAGAGCTCACCTTTAATAACATCATAACTTGCTATTGCTGCTGCCTCTACACTGAGCCCAAATTAAACTCCTCCCTGCAACGAAACAGGTCAAGAAGATTAGTTTCAGGAAGGTCAGTGTTTTAGTCTCCTTTGTACAGTTGTCAACAATGCTGGCAGTGGAATAGCCCTTATAGAATCATGAGATCATAGTTGAGGAAGCTGACACCAAATAGTGGGCTTCCGGAGGAGGCATACCCTTTTAAAGGAGCTGGCACTGGCCACGGCTTTGCGCCTGCACGGGCCGGCCAATACGTGGATGCCGCGACCGCAAAGCATGCCGGATGCCCCGGATTGGCTCCGACACCCAGCACGGCCTTTCGGATTGCCTCGTGGGCGCACTGGCCGGTGCTATCTTTGAGAAGCCTCGGTGGTCCAGCTGGGCTGCGGACCACAACACTGTACCCGGTAAGTCGGGTCCTTATTTAGTGTTGTGGAGCTCATAGGGGTTTCAAGGGCCATCCAGTCCAAAACCCTTGATGAAGCAAGAAATCCACAGGGAATTTCACAGAGCTTGTCCATCCAACCTCTATCAAAAAGCCTCCAAGTGAAGGAGAGTGCAGCCAGAGCAAGGAAGACCAGCTGTTGATGCCAGGTGTTCATGGAGGTAGTGTGCCCACTCCAGTTTTCATCTTAAATATGTTACATGGGACCAATTCATACTGAACAGCTATTCCTAAATTAAACTGCTTTTGTGGGCTGGCTTTTGCAAGTGTTCAGTAAAATGATGCACTCCTCAATTTAAAAAGGATGTTGACAACCTCGAGTGGGTCCAGAGGAGGGTGACCAGGATGGTATAAGTCTGGGAGAAATGTCTTACGAGGAACGGCTTAGGGATCTGTGAATGTTTAGTCTTACAAAAAGAAGGTTGAGAGGGGATATGATAACCATGTTTAAATATTTGAAAGGATGACATATCGAAGAGGGGGCTGGCTTGTTTTCCATGGCTTCAGAGACTAGGACTTGGTCTTCAAACTACAGGAAAAGAGATTCAATTTAAACATTAGGAAGAATTTCATGACAGTTAGAGCTGTTTGGCAGTGTAATGTGCTGCCACGGAGGGTGGTGGAGTCTCCTTCTTTGGAGGTTTTTAAGCAGAGGCTGGATGGCCACCAGTTGGAAATACTGTGATTGGGGGTTCCTGCATGGCAGGGGGTTGTACTGGATTGCCTTTGAGGTCTCTTCTAAATCTATGATTCTATGATTCTATGATTTTACATCTTGTAATCTAGCACATTTGCTAGATTCTTTCTTACAATGCACTTTAGCCTTTATCTGGAAATTGAGTCATGGCAACTGGACTTCTTTTCTTGTGAGATCAAAACATTTTGCTACTCACCCAAGTAGCTTCATCAGTCTGAGGGAGGTTGTTACGAGGCTTCCAATTTATAGTTCACCTTGGTCAGACTTCAGACCAGGGTGGTATGAAACCAAGGTGAACTATAAATGGGAAGCTTTGCACCAAATTTCCTCAGACTGACAAAGAGATGTAGTATTTAGGGTTTATTTCAAATGAAGAGAATGCATGACAGTGGTTTTCTACACTGTGCATAATATAAAGAAAGTGAAGATTTCCCTCCATCCATTCCACAGTACTAGAACTCATGACCATGTAATTATGTTGGTGGAGAGTAGGTTCAGGAGAGAGGCAAAGACAATATGTCTTCACACAACATGTAATTTATTTGAAGAACTAGCGGCAGCAAGAAGAGTGGGCAGCTACCTGCTTAGAGCCCTTAAAAGGAAGATAAGGCAAATTCACACACCTTGGGGGAGGACATGTTAACAACTCCCAGCATCACTTTGCTATAATACCTGGAGGATTCTAGAAGGATTCTAGAAGTTCCAGTACAATAATATAAAATAAAGTTTCCAAGCTCTGCAAATTCCTGGGAGGACACATCTGTCCTTCGAGGTCAGGTCATAAGTACACATCTGTTTGTTAATACATTGGCCACATATCCACTTTTATGAATGGCAATCATCCATTTGAAGGGAAGTACAGCCCATTTTAAAGGCAAAGAACTATAAGAAAAATGCTCAGGGACTTTGAACACATGGGCAGCAAATTCATCAGGAACACAGATTATATAGCCAGTCTGCACTCTATGCATTGGACTATTCATGCACTCTCTACATAAATAAATAAATAAATAAATAAATAAATAAATAAATTAAATGCACATTTAAATCCCCACAGACTATGTTATGCAAACTGGCATCCTTGTTTTGGAGATGGATGCCTTCCATTTTGGTGTTGTGTTAATGGCTGCCTGTATTGATCAGACATTGGCAGAGAAAGAATGGTCTGTTAGATGAACACAGCAAGTCTATTACAGACTTAAAACAAGGCATATTTTGCATAGAAGCCATCTCTCACATACCCCGCTCATTGCTTAGCCTTGCTTCTTGTAAGAGACACAGCCAGTCTCAGTTCACAGACTGTGACTCAAGGAATTCAGTTCCTTGTCTCTACACAGATGGCTTTGGGCAATCATTCTTTCATTCAGTCTGAGTTTTCCTTATCGTGTTCTCAGGACCATTAGGCTGAGAGAAGAAGTGCTTGAGATATGCCACCTTAAGCTTTTTGAAGAGAAAGAAGCTTAATGGGGAGGTTGGTTGGTTGGTTGGTTGGTTGGTTGGTTATATTTATGTCCCACCTATCTGGCCTAAAGGGCCACTTTGGGTGACCTAGAACAATTCAAATATACAGAACAATAAAACAAATATAAAAAAAAAATAACAAAGAGCAAATTATATATAGTAATCAGGAAGAAAAAACAGAAATACAGTTGCCAAATACTGATTGGAACATTATAACTGGTACATAATAATTATTAAAATTATAATTGGATTGGTACATATTGATTATTAAAATCAAAAGAGCCACAGAAGGAATTAACAGCATGGATCAGACTGCCAGGACCCTGCCTGTCACAGAACCTGATTCTGAGGGGTTAAATGGTGAAGAGCTGCTGGAGGAGCCTTGCAGCTCAAATCAGCAAGCAGCTGGGTCTGTTGACTCAGCTGAAAACATATCTTCTCCCTCTAGAAGGGCCATGAGCAGGATTCTGCAAAGATGTGCTACCAGGAGGGCTAGGGAAAGGGTCTTTGATGCTAGACAGGGAATCAGGGCAGCAAGCCTTGAGTACTAGCAGAAGCCTTTCCAGGCGTAAGGGTGTGTTCCCTGTTTTGGGATAAAGCTGGTAAGCTCATCTTGAGTTCTCTGTGGGAGCAACGCATCATTTGAACTTGCCACCTCATTTCTGTCTGTGACCTTGGCTCTGTTTCCTGATTTTGGACTGGCTTCCTGGACCACGGCTTGATCTGTTCCCTTGAGTTTGGCATCTGGTTTCCGTGAGATATTCTGGTTTTGACTTGGACTGTTAATTGCTGGGAGTTGGATTCTGTTATTTATCTGGAACTTGATTGTTAGCAAAGGACTTGAACTTGCCTGGCTTTCCACTAAAGATCTTGGCAAAGAACTGAACCCTGTTTGTGTGTGTGCTCTGTGTGCGGGGCTTGACACATACATGGTTACTCAAGTAACACAAAGTACCTGAAACAAGTAGTTACGGGCACTGAGCCTTGCCTGTTTCAGAATATTTTCTTCTCCAACAGATCTGGAGTCACAAGCCACTAGCCACTAACACTCTCTTTCCCCCACAAAAATTTATTCAGTATCTCCTAGTGTAGAGTATTCAGTATCAGCATATTCAGTCCTCATTGAACTATTTAGTCAACTATGCATTGGACTATTCATTGAACTACTCTTTGCTGACTTGGGGCCTTCCTCCTCATTTTGTTTCCCCGCTATTTCAACCCTTAGGTTTCCCCTCAGAAATTTTGATACGACAGCTTGTATGTGGATTTTGCTGTTTTGATTTGATATTTATAAGTATCCACATTCAGCTCCTGATCTTTGAACCCAGGAGCAGAGAGAGAAGGAATTTAACATTCCAAAGTTCTCCTAATTCTCTGGCCGAATTTTCTACCACCAGACCAGTCACCATGAGAGAGCTGCTTCTGCATAATCTATAGTCTTTTGTGAAGAGGTCTCCACATTTATTATAAATATGAATCATCTTTTCAGAAGACAGCTTTTGGAGGCTACGAGAAAGCATGCAACCCTTTATAGGTTTAGATGTGGACTTCTGAGGTGTGATAGGGAGGCAGAATATATCTGGTTCATTCTTCTTGAAGATAGTTATAATAACTGACTCCTTAACCCTTTGCTCCTTTGAGAATAAGGCCAGTTTCCTGTTTATTTGAGGGGAGCAGCTGTTCAAGCAATTGGCAGAGCTTCTGTTTCTGACAGAACCTCAGCAGAAGTGGCAGCAGTAGTAGTGATAATGATGATTATGTTTTAGACTACAGGTCCCAGAATATACCACCTAGCATACATTTTCCAAGAAAGTGTCCCTTAGGCTAAATTTAGGGTTGTTCAGGTTTACTTTGTAAGGGTATTTGATAGCTAATTAGATGACATGTTTGAGGGAAAATACTTTAAAGAAGCATGGCTGTAAGAATATGCTGAAATTATCTTTAACTGAACAGAAAGATAATGCTGTATCCTAGTATTATCCTTCTACTGTTCATGCATGGATGACCTCAGCTTATTGGAAGCAACTTCTCAATATAATCTTTCCAGGACAAGAAATTCTCTAGCATCACACGAATGGAAGCCTCAATGCAGGGCAGGGTAATTGCTAACATTGTTTATTGAAATGAGACAATTCTTGCACAAGCCTGTTGCAGAGAACCCATCTGATATCTTGACCAAACCACTTGCAGTCCAGGGATTTCCCTGTTCACCAACTTGTGCTTTCAAAGATCCGGTTGATAGTACCTCTCCGCACAAAAGGGAGTTAAAAACAATCTACTGTAGCAGGTCCACTAAAGCTTACGCCATACTGAATCCATTTGACTAGAAGGTCTCTGTCAGCTTTCTAGAGGCATACTTACACCACAACGTGTTCAGCCATTGTGAACCCAAGAACTCTGATTAATGAGAAGTATCAGTATACATATTGGCAATGAATGTAATCAATAAATGATTATGCAAGGGACAACACAGTATATTGAGGAAGCCCACTCTGACAGAGCTGAGATTTGAAACAGAAATTTTCAAGCTCCCATCATTTCCTTTATTGTCCAGTAGAGATGGGCATGAAATGATTATTATTAATCATTATTCGTTATTTGTTTCATTAGGTAATGAAACAAATAATGACCCACAGAGTGATTTTAGAACGAAACATACCAAACTGAAAAAAATTGGTTGTTTGTTTTGTTTCGTTATGTGGCCAATGACAGTGGCCGTACGCTGTCATCGCCCGCAGGGAAAACTGTCTAGAGCAGGCATGTCCAAACTTCGACCCTCCAGATGTTTTGGGTCACAACTCCCACAGTCCCTTGCCATTGGAAATACAGGCTTGGAATTCTGGGAGTTGTGGTCCAAAACATCAGGAGGGCTGAAGTTTGGTCATGCCTGGTCTAGAGAGATCCCCATTCTCACCTCTGCAGGCGGAGGTGGGAATGGGGCTCTCTCTAAACGGATCTTCCCCGCGGGTGATAACAACGTGCCAGGCGCTGTCATCCGCCGTGGGGTAGAAATGTCTAAAGAGAGCCCCATTCTCACCTCCGCATGCAGTGGTAAGAACGGGGCTCTCAAGGGATCTCTGCTTGTCATCCGGCACAGGGGAGAAATGTCTAAAGAGAGCCCTGTTCTCACCTCTGCATGTGGAAGCATGAATGGGGGTCTCTTTAAAGGGATCTCCCCCGCAGCCAATGATAGCGCCCAGTCGCCACCGCTGGTAAGAACCTGAACCGGTTCAGGTTCGTACAATTTTTTTTAAAAAAAAATCATACGAACCCGAACCGAACCAAGGGTGGGCCCGAACCAGACGAACCCGAACCATGGATTTTCTGGTTTGTGTCCACCTGTATTCTCCGGTGGTACAACCAGGAATTTGGGAGTTGTTGCCTATCCAGCCTGCCTAAAACTATAGGATCTCCATATCAGTCAGGGATTGGTACCAAGCTATCTCTACAGATGATGAAAAATGCACATCAAAATGAACACTATACATTGGTCTTTGAATTCCTATAGTGGCCAGTTCTGGTAGCTTCATCTTGAGAAATATATATTTCCAGGATTTTTCTTTTAATAGTTTTACTATTTTCAGACCACAGTTAAGTGAATCGGGGAAAATGATATTGGGATCCTGGTATATATATTTCTTGTCTTTACATTTCCATTCTCTCCTTAGTCATTGTACTACAGTAATCCTTGTGTGAGAGAGAAAGGCTCCCGTCTAATTGTTTTCTTCTGGGGAATATTACAAGAAAAGAGAAGCAAAGGCATGGGGTAAATACACAAATTCAGGCTGTAGGTCACTTAACTCTGTTTGCAATACTGTTTTGCTCACTTCCTTCATCCAGATGTCTCTGGTACAGGTAGCAATCATTAAATAAACAACCAGTTCCAGGTTCATCCTTATTGATCTCATGTTTCTTTTCAAATGCCACTCTGGCCTACTTTTGGAAGTGGTGGCAGAGGCTCAAGATGAAAGACAAAGGAGTGTCTACAAAGCTGTTTGTACAAATGAAATTAGGTCTCATTAATGGAATATAAACAAATAGCCTGCAGCCCTCCTGACCTCCACCTCCTTCCATTCCCACACCACATCTGTCAACAGCTACCTACTTTATACTTGAGGACATGCAAACAGAAGTTGGAAATTCAAATGTGTGCTGCTATCTGAATGCAGCAGTTTTGTCTGTCCTAAAAGCAGAAACTGGGTTAGTTTTGCAATCTGTTCATCACCTCCACTGCTTCTTGTGCTTCTATGCTTATTTTGTGGTTACAAAACAGCACCTCATCCTCTGGGTGTCTTGAAGATGGATTTATATGTTATGAAATGACTCTCATTCTAATACTTCATCAAACATCACACCCGTCTTTTGCAGATTCACACCTCCAAATCAAGACGTAGTCACCACTACAGTAAGTGGAGTGAAGTTTTAATCTGGATTAGTTTTGTGGAAGTGTCATTTTAGTTCTATGACTGACTGCCATATAGCATCCATGCAATGCTTCCTTCATTAGGTTGGTCTCAGGGGCATCCGCTGTACTATCCTAGAATGCATTAGAAGAGCTATCACTGTGACAAGAATTATGAAAATGAGACAAAGGTTCCAGCATATAAACTTTAGGATCCCATAGCTAGCTGAGCACATGCTGACAGTCAGTTATCTCTCATTTAAAGAAAATGAGTTAAATGTGGCACCCTAGTGATATTACATATTTACTAAACCAGACTAACATCTGACTTGTTTGTGTAGCCAAAGTAGTGCCATCGCTCCCTTCACACAAAGTGAATAATAAATGCTTGGGTTTGTTTGTTTTATAAGTGTTATTCTTTATATGGCGTTTTAGAGGCACATCCACTTAACTCAAAACATTACAGCATAAAATTGCATAGCTAAAAACCCCACCACCAGAGTTCAGCTGAAAATCACAATGATGTTAACTCTACTGGTGTAAGCCTTCAATGACATCATTGATCACTAGGTGGGAGACTTCTCTAACCATGACATATTCAGGACATTGACTGCTCCTAAAAGAAAAGATTTCACAAAGGTCAGCTTCTAGAAAAGATACTTACAGTGGGAATAAATGAGATGACAGAGAACAACAGACAGAGCACAGGTGGTAGAGATTTCAGAGTCACATCCGTCACAATAGATACTCTGACACAAGGGCTTGCAAGACAAACCAGTGGGGCAAGTTGTTAAGTGCTGTCAAGTAGTGTTTGCCTTATAATGATCCTGTGTGTAATGGAATTAGGATGATGGGACACAGCATAAAAGGAAATTGGCATGGTAGGACATAGTGTGATTTATAAAGCTCAATATTAACTGCACATTTTCAGCTTTTCGCCAAATGCTTGTCTAAGGAATGCAATAGTCTAGCCATAATAAGCCAAGTTAGAGAAAATTGGACAGCTACCATTGGACAATTGTTTCACATGACCTCTGGAAACTGCTCGGAGCTGGGAAAAAGAGAAGTTTATACTTAAGGCTATGAGAGAGAGATTTGCTAGGATTTCAGCTTCAAGATGTAGTCAGCTAGATTCAGACCTAGCCAGCCTAGGCATTGTAATTTTTCATGGTATTGAGATAGTGAGAATAACATTATTTTCAGGCAATATTATATGATTGTATCTGATAAGCATTTTTATATTTTCCATTGATTTCCATTGATGTTTATGAGTTGTTTTTTCATTTTTGTGACTTAGAATAGTGAATAAAGAGATTTCAATAAATTGATGCTCTCAAGCCATTTGTTATCTTTAAAATAACCCACAGGAACTCAGGTGATTCTCAGCCAGAGACACTCCTACCCCTGAGTTTCCTTACACTGTGATATAGTGAACTCCAAAAGTTTATATCAGTGGATTGACTGTGAACTGGCTCATATCCCCATTGGGGACAAAGGTGGCATATAAATAAAATAAATAGTTAAATAGTTAAACAGTTCTGCTTGTGTCTTGCAAACTAAAAGCTTTGACTTCCTTTACTAAGACAATCCACTTCAGGTTTGGTCTTCTTTTGCTGCTCCCTGATTTTCTGCCTAGCATTGTCTTTACTAATGAGTCTTGTCCTCCCATGGTACAACCTTAATAAGCTTTGGTTTAGTTATGTTCATTTCAGAGAGAGAGAGAGAGAGAGAGAGAGAGAGAGAGAGAGAGAGAGAGAGGCTGGATTTGATCTAGAACAGACTTATTCTTCTTTCTGGCAGTCCACAGAGCCTGTAAACATCTCCCCCAACATCACATTTCACAGGAACTGATTGGTCTTCTTTCAGTTGTTGCTTATTCCACAATCCAGCTTTTCCACCCCTAAAGGATCATTAGGAATGATGATGGTCTTGATCTGCAGTGACACATCCTTATCAGCATTGAAAACCTTTAAGTATTTTTATTTCTTCATTAAAATTTAAATTAGACATGACTGAGTCCCATTGATTTCAAAGCAAAGCAGGAATATTTGTTACCAAGTAGTTCAAGAAACTTGTGCTCATGTTGGGTTGGTTAGGATGTCCCTACTACATCCTATATAAATTTTTAAAATAAATTCTTTCCATCAGATACAACTGCAGAAGCTGCCTTTGGCATTTTGAGAACTAAGATGCTGCCGTTCGAACAAAGATCCTTGGCCTCTGTTGCTATAGCAAAAGAAAAAAGCTCCAGAGCAGAAGGTGATGGACAACTGAAGCCCCAGTGGAAGCCAAAACCTCTCCAAGAAACTCCAGTTGCTGAGCTCTCAGGAGGGGCCAGGTCAACCTCACCTGACCCTTTTTATTCCCCATCCACCTAAACAAGCAGCCGTTCTGCTTCCAGGCAAAGAGAGGTTGGTGAATAGCTTATTAGGACTGGCTACCTTCTAGAATCTTTGTGCTTTTTCTTTAAGGTGGCTGTGCTAAGTCTTTTGTGGTATTTCTAAAACTGCATATTACTTCCCCTCTCCTCCATTCCACCTCTCTTTTTGCCTCTTTGAGTTAAATTACAAGACAAACACCTGCCCAATTCTTCTTATACCTTTTTATCTTCAATGATGCCTTGTTTGAACCTGGGCACTGGCTTATAATTGCAGCAAGGAGCTTTATGCATTTTTCCACACAGCTAAGACAAGTAAAAGAGGCTACCCAGTCTTGTTCTACTTTCCTCACACCAATTCCAAAGAACGGTGATGGAACAATGAATATGAGAAGGATTAACATTACCTGTAGCTATAGCAACCAGAAGACTTCTTAGGATAAATATGGTGTGCTTCATCTACAAAAGATCCTCCATATTAACTGAGACTGAACAGAGGCTCTCCTTCCAGTTCAGCCATATGCTCAAACGTAAAGATACATGTCACACATAGCACTGTTAGCTGCAAACCTGTTCATACCGACCAAGAAGCAAATTCTACTTAACCCTCTGGGATTTGTTTAAGGTACTCCTCATAACTAGAGATGGACATGAACCTGAAAAATGGTGGTTCGTGGAGCTTCATGGTTGGCCATGAACCCGCAGGTACCACCACAAACCAGGTTTTTGGTTCATGCCTGAATGGGGGTGCTCACTTTCTCTGGCGGTGCCTCCACCATGCTACTCCTGGATCACCACCATTGATAGGCCAACACATGCATAGAGACAGCTTCTGGGAGCCAAGCCTGCTGTCTCTGCACATAGAGATGCCTATAAGCAGATAGGACAGTATAGACACAGAGACAGCAGAACTGGTTTCCAGAAGCGAAGCTGGGCTGATGCCTCTGAAGATGCCAATGGTAGAGAAGAACAAGGAAGAGGCAGGCCAGGGTGCAAATGGGGGCAGCAGGAAGGGTTGGGGCCACCTGTTTTGCTGAAACAAAGGACCAGACCGCTGTTCATCTCATCTGAACTCTATTAACGTCTGCACACAAATTTGGCTGAAATAAGCCAAGCTTGTGTATCCCTTATCAAATATTTATTCAGCCAAAAGAGGTGGGATTAAGAAAGAGCAGGGCTGTGAGTAAGAGATAGGAATCAGAAAGGGCAGAGGAGATGAAGAGGCTGGAGCTAATGTTGCTGCTTTGACAGATAAGGCTATTGCCAACTTTGTCTAGGGTTTTGAAGACTGCATGTGGAGCTGATTCTCCTACGATATGACTACCCAGTGCTGTTGAAAAAGATACATTGGAATTATGTTTGAATTAAAATTCAAAGGGAAACTTGAACTTGTAATTCTACAGACAACCTCTGTATTGCTGCTGTTGCTCAGGCCTTGGGTGCACAAATTTATTTATTTATTTATTTATTTATTTATTTATTTATTTATTTATTTATTTATATTTGTACTTATTAACTGCCCAACTTCCCTCAGGAACTCTGGGTGGTGTATAACAAATTATAAAACAAAGCAACTACCCCCCAACAAAACTGCCACATTTTGTTGTCATAACTGCTTGTATTACATAAGAACATAAGAACAGCCTTGCTGGAGCAGACCACAGCCCATCCAGTCCAGCATTTTGTCTCATACAGTAGCTCACTGTTTGCTTCAGGTATTCCCAAGAAGATGTCTTCACCTGCTTATGATTCCTCACAAATTGCATTGATTGATATCCTGCCTATCTCTCCAACCCGGAGGTTGTCCTTAGGCATCCATAATGATAGTCATTGATACCCTTGTTCTCCATGAACTTGTCTAATCCTTTCTTGAAGCTCTCAAGGCTGACAGCTGTCACCACCAGAGATAGGCACGAAACGCCGAAATGGCGTTTCATTTTGTTTTTTGTTTTGTTTTTTACTTGTTTCTCTGGTTTGCACTTTTTTTGTTTGTTTTGTTTTCCCCCCCTACCACTGACCAGCAGGCCCTCGGGCCAGGTTGGTGCTTTTTAAATATTTAATTATTTGCTTTTTTCCACTAGTGCTGACCAGCTGTCCCTGGGACTGGTCGGTGCTTTTTTTCCTCCAGCACCGACCAGCTGACCCACTGTCCAGGTTGGCGCTTTTATTTCTGCTAGTGCCGACCAGCTGGCCCGCAGACCAGGTTGGTGCTCCCCCTGTTTTCCCCCTAGTGCTGACCAGCTGGCCCACCCGGGTCAGTGCTTTTTTTTTAAAGTCTAGCACTGACCAGCTAGCCCAAGGAGAGAGAGAGAGATTGGTGCTTGTCAAAATAAATAATAAATGGAAATGGAATGGAATGAAATGAAAATTTCAATTTCGTTTCGTTTCATTTTTTTAAGGGCACTTCATTTTTCATTTTGTTCTGTAACGAAACAAGAAACAATACAAAAAAAAAGAAACAACAAAAAAAAGAAACAAGAAACAATACAAAAAAAAGAAACATCTCTAGTCACCACTTCTTCTGGCATGGAGTTCCATATATCAGTGATCCTCTGTGTGAAAAAAATACTTTTTCTTATTTGTTTGAGAGATTTGTGTTGTCTCTTATATAACTGTGAATAAGAGATGTTTGTGAAATTGTGTTTGCAAGTTTCATCAATACAGATCTAAGTAAACAAACTGCCCCATAGAACTAAAAGGTGTTACATTTGGCCATCCTGTTAGTCATTTTACTCTTCCTCCTTCTGCTTCTTTCATTAATATCACACCTTTCCTCCACTGAGGTGAAGGTGATATTGTGTCACGCTTGTCCCCTCCTCTTTCTCCTCACAAAAACTATGTGAGGTAGGTCTGGTTAAGAGAATAGGATTGGCTGGCATTTGCTCAGCGTGTTTCATGGCCAGGTTGGGATTTGAACAGTGGATGCCTCTAGAACTCTAGCTGCTGCACTACATAGGCTTATATTTAATGCACACTGAGAATTAGAAAGAAAAAAGAAATGAAACAGATATAAACTGATGCCTGCGTTGGCTTCCTGTGCAAAAAATGACCTTATAGCTCCATTCAGGCTACATGAAATGTGAAGATGAATCACAGACAGGACAGAGTATGGGGGGTCTAGCTATTGTTTCACCATCCTTCTGGCTGTCGCAATTTCGGGATAATGGCTATTTTCTGGGGAAGATAGTGTGCTCATTTAGTTGAAGAATTATACTTCCATGGAGATAACTCAGACAACAATTTGTGATATTATCTAAGCAGTGTTTGTTCTCTGTTCCTCTCCCTCTGCGTGTAATCATGCAGGCTTTATTTTCTTATATCGCTGTATTATAGCCTGCACTGACCTGTTGTATCAGGAAAGTGAGATGGTCAGACATGGTACATTGAGCAGACTTTGATTTAATGCATAGAGTTTTTATATGGCATCCCTGACAACAACAACAACAACAACAACAACAACAACAACAACAACAACAACAACAACAACAAAAGACGATGGCTGAGGTACTAGAGGAATCTGCTTATTATAGGACCCATGTGGGAGGCAAGAGAAAGTTAAAGGAATGACTGTTAATAGAAAAGGAGGGCAGACAGCTTGTCAACAGTGCCAGAAAAAGAGGGGGAAATGAGGAACTCTGCTTTTTCCAGGTTGCTGTGAGAAAACTGAATTCTAGCACAAAGGATGTAGGAAAGGGAAGGGAAAACCTCCAACATATCAGAAAAGATATGTCGACCCTGTTCAATTTTTTAAATTATTATTAGATCCACGTCACACACCATTTCATTTCCCTAGATCATGGGTTCCCAAGGGGGTTCACCAAATGTTTTCTGGCGGGTTGCCATCTTTATTTTTGGCTGCAATTATTTTGAGAAGTAATCTTACCACATAAGCTTTCCACACTCATTGATCCTCCAGAGGCAACTACAAATACCGTGTTAAACATTACGTTAGAATTACAGTATATTCTGAAAAATCTATTTTTCTTTTAGCCATTTAAATGCCCTTGTATGTTTTTTAAAGGGGGTGGTTCCACGGGTTACTTAGCTGTTATACAAAGGAGTCACAATTCAAAAAAGGACTGGGATATAGTGCTTTAGATTGTTTGCAAAAGCCCTGATTAACTCCCAGCTTCAGCACTTTCCCGCCCTGCCTGGACCAAATGAATGCTTTCCATTAGAGATGGGCACGACTTGAAAAAAATTTTTTTCGAGTTGTCGTTAGTCGGGCCAGTCCCATTTCGGCTCGTTTCCGGTTTTCGCGAAAATTCGCAAAAATTAGTCGGTTCGTTTTTCGTTGTCGTTAGTACTGGTTTTTTTGGGGGGGAGCGGGCTCCTGGAGGCACCTCTGTGGGGTGGGTGCCTCCTCTGGCCCGCTATAAAGGGAAAGTGGGCTCCTGGAGGCACCCGTGGGTGCCTCCTGCCACTAGGAAGGGGAAGCAGGCTCCAAGAGAGACCCTCTACATGGGGGTCTCCTTCCTCACCTGCTGCTGCTGCAAAATGCTATGCAATAGCCATATGGATATTGCATAACATAATGTGCAGACGTGAGACCAGTGTGAGAGTCAGGGTCATACCTTCCCTGCACAGGGCTCCCGCACCACCATGTCTCACACAGAAGGGAATTGTACTTGCTGCGTGTAGTGCAATGCAAGCAAGTAGATCTGGCTTTAAGGTGGCTTAGTGCAAGAGCTAGGGTTAGGCTAGTGACGGGTAAGGTTACGGTGGGCTAGTGGGTTGCACCTCTGGGTGCCTCTCTGACCCACTAAGAAGACAGTCTGTGACGTATGGGTGGGAGTCAAGGGGGTTAGGGTTAGGGCTAGGGCAGGTTTTAGGGGCTTTTGGCACATCCCAGAAGTCTCCATGGCCAAGTGGCCATGCGACTGGTGGGATGGCTCCAAAATTTGCATGGTTGTCCACTTTTGTAAATAAAATAAAATAAAATCAATGGAGGACAGAGGAGGAGAGGAGAGACATTTTGTTGCAAGAAAAAACCCACTGCTACTGTGAAAAATCTGGCAGTTTATATTTTTCGCGTGTTTCTTTCTGTTGTGCTTGTGTGTTTTTGGACCACGATTTCAAAAACAATATTGCGTTCAATCATTTTGGATCCCCGCCCGCACCGCATGGCATGGCGATGGCGACTCGCGAGTCCGGCTGCCCAGGACGGGGAGGCTGGACCCTCCCCTCCAGAAACCACCCCTCCGGTAGGTGCCCTGCGCCCTTAGTCAAGCAGGCATTTTTCCGCCTGCTTTTTTGGCCCGGGAATGGTGGGGGAGAGTTTAAAAGTTTTTTCCTGTGCCGTCCGTGCCGCTTGCTTGCGCTTTAATTGCGGCGGCCGGCGGCGAGACTGGGCTTTTGCTGGCTGCGAGCCTGCAGTCCCACCAGAGCAGCCCAGGACGGGGATGAGGTGGGAGGCCGGGGACCTCCAGAAACAACCCCTCTGGTAGGTGCCCTGAGGCACGGCAGGCATTTTCCCGCCTGCTTTTTGGCCGGGAACCGGGTTTTTTTAACTTTTAAAAACTTTTTTTCTGTGCCGCGTGTGGCATCGCGCGATCTCGCGATGCAAGGAACGAGCACGACAAATCAGACCAAAATTGTTCGTTCACAGCTCGAAGTCTGGGGGAGTAATTCCCGTTTCCGTTTCCGTAGAGTAACGGAACCGAGTAACGGAAACGGAAACGGGAATACCGCTAAGTCGTGCCCATCTCTACTTTCCATAGCCCTGCCATCTTGGCTGCTGCTCTCCCTGTCACAGGGAGATGATGAGTGATTCCACTACCTCCGTTTGAAGCTCAGGAATAATTGTTTCTGGGATTTTATAATGATGACAAAGTAGTGTAATCAGACTGAAATTTTTTGGATATACAGGGTTTCAGTACTGAGTATGAGGACAGCAAGTCTCATGCCAGTTATTTTGGGACACCACTGATGGCCATCTCTGCATATTGAGAAGACAAAATATATCACAATCTTGGGTCAGGAGGAATTAACTGGAATTGATTGAGCAAAGGTGAACTTAAGAAAATGGGGTTTTCTCACTGACACGATCCATAGACATGTCCCACCAACTAGCGGTAGGGTCACTATTCCAGGCAGTAAACAGATCACGATGACACAAAGCACACAACAGACCCAATGAAAAATTGGCATGGACAACAAATGGAAATATAATGTATAAAAATAAAATAACTAATAAAGAATAATAACTATAAAATTGTTATAAATATCAAGTACAATAATATTAGGCAGTAAAACAGGGCAAGTTCAAAAGTGCAAAGAAGAAGAAGAAGAAGAAGAAGAAGAAGAAGAAGAAGAAGAAGAAGAAGAAGAAGAAGAAGAAGAAGAAGAAGAAGAAGAAATGAGTCATTCAAGCAAATTAATCTGGGGAAAGGCCATAAATTTTTTTGTGGAAACAGATAGTTTTTAACTAGCCTCATAAAACCAAGGAGGAGGAGACTAATTGTACCTCGGGTTGGAGTTAGTTC
Source organism: Phrynocephalus forsythii (assembly GCA_029282475.1). NCBI lineage: Eukaryota > Metazoa > Chordata > Lepidosauria > Squamata > Agamidae > Phrynocephalus > Phrynocephalus forsythii. Next base: position 77,525,569 of record JAPFRF010000006.1, on the reverse strand, counting down.
CAAAGTGATACAGCAGCCACAGAGAACACACAACTTTGAGAGATGGATTTGCATGCCACCCTCAGAATCACCACCCATAGCATCCCAGTATTTGAGGAATGGGTAGGATGGGCAGACATTCTGAGGGAAAGGTGCTCAGACAGGTTTTTTTAAAAGTGTTCTGCCTATATACCACCTCATAGTGCTTAAAGCACTCTTTGGGCAGTTTACAGTTTAATTGTGCAGGCTACACAATGCCCCCTGAGCAAACTGGGTACTCATTTTACTGACCGTGGAAGGATGGAAGGCTGAGTCAACCATGAGCCAGCTACCTGGGATTAAACCCCAGATCATGAGCACAGTTTCAGCTGCAAGACAGCTGTTCAACCACCTCACCAGGAGGCTCCTAGGTAGCAAGAACCTAAATAGTTGTTGTTGTGTTGTTACAGTCGTGACTGACTCTTCATGATTCCATGCCCATGGAATTTTCTTGGCACGAATACTGGAGTGGCTTGTCAGTTCCTACTCCAGGTGCCTACAGCAACTGGTATTCCCTGATGGTCTCCCATCCAAGTACTAGCCAGGCCCGACCTTGCTTAGCTTCCAAGATCAGGCGAGATCGGATGTTCTCAGGGCATCTAGGCAGCTCAAGATTCTAAAAACAGTGGTACCTTGGATAATGACGGTAATTCGTTTTCTGAGGTTAGTCATTATCCAAAACATGTCATTATCTGAAATGCAGTTTCCCATAGGAATAAATGGGAAACTGTTTAATCCGTTCCGGAGCCTAGGAAAAAGGCACAGACACCTGGTTTTTTGCTCAAAACTCTTTATAAAGTGCACTTTAAAGGTACAGATGCAATGCCACCCAGGATAACTCTTTTTTACTGATGCATGCTGGAAATTTGTTATCTGAGGCAGTCCATAGGGAAAATTTGTTATCCGAGGCAGCCCATCGGAAAATTCGTTATCCGAGGCAGACCTATACTTAGAAATTGCGATTCGTTATCCAAGGCAGCCCATAGGAAAAATTCGTTATCAGAGGCAGTCCTATACCCGGAAATTTGCAGTCGTTATCCAAAAAATCGTTATCCTGGGCAGTTGTTACCTGAGGTACCACTGTAATTGGCTTTAAATGTTAATGTCAGCACCTTGAGCTTGGCCCAGAAGCATACAGGTAGCCAGTGCAGATGAGCTGGGACAGGTGATATATGACCATATTGTGATTACCAGATACCAGTCTGGTTGCCACGTTCTGCACTCGCTGTAACATCTGAACCACCACTTTACGAGTGTAAAGACAAACAGGCAAATTCGCACCTATGTTCATTTAGTCTATTTCTCTTTGACATGTACTATGAATGATTTGATGTCAGCTTCACTGAAATGTTCTTAATATTGTTCATTATTGGGGGGGAGGGGAATCTGATATACAGTATTTATTAATTGTACTGTACAGTGGTGCTTTTTGAGCTGCACAACAAAAACATTTTCTGATTGACCATTAGGAAGGTAAACAGAAGCCTAACTGTCCATTCTGACTGCTGAGGGACTTGTCCCTGAAGAGGTCCTTTTGGAAGACAGAAGTGGGATGCATGTTCCCCTTGCAGGCTAGTTTGCTGCCCACCCTGCCCATGCTATCCGAAGAGCATTCATGCAGGACTGCTCAGAAGAGGGAGGGTCCAATATTCACTGGTAAAATTGGATCACAGGTATGGAAAACAAGTCCTGGGAGAATGAACCAGGAGAAAAGAGTTCAGTGCCTGGAAGTCGTTCATCAGGAGTGAGCATCTTGAAAATGAAGTGAGCAGGCACAGCGAGTCATGACTTTTCCCACAATGGGAACATGCACTATTATTCTATTTAAATCACAATGATGGTTCCCAAATCTGCATCTATACCTCTGCATTAGCACACTCAGGTTATATTTGAATCCCCACCCCTTTTTTTGTCTTCTCTTTTGGGACATATTCTTCTCTGTTTTCATGATGCACAAATCATCATCATATACTTTCAAACTGCAGAGGAGAACAGAGTAGGGGTCCCCAACCCTTGGGCCATGTACCACCAGTACTAGTCAATGGCCTGTTAGGAACTGTGCAGTGACAGCAGCTCAGTGGCCAGCAGGGTTCCTTCAAATGTGTGTGCCTGACTGGGCACGCACACTCCCCCACCCTGGGCAGGGTTTTTCTCTGCCACATGGCCTTTATGACAATGTTTCTTTTGGTAGTGATGGAACAGAAGGGGGGAGGGTTTGAATGCTCACTCAGACAAGCTTGATACCAGTCCCTGAAGATGAAAAAGTTGGGGACCACTGTTGTAGAGTATGAATATGGAAGAAGAGATGGCACCAAATGACAAGGTTTTTGATAAAGTTTCTAGCATAAAAATGCAAAGAAAACCACCATTAGGAGATTTCAGTGAAAGATGGACTTATAAATCAGGATGATGGAGGAATCTGGTCATACACTTGTCATATATTTAGAATTATTCTCCCCCCCCCCAAGCAGTGAAAGATGTCTGATTGTCATAACATGTGCATTTTCTGACCTATTTTTTCCTTCATTGTACAATGTTTTGGGGCTGGTTGTTGGAAGGAAAGATTTAAGCTTCCTTTGCAAGTCTGATTGTTGTGTCACACATTTAAAAGGAAATCTTGTCACTAGAGAACAAATATATTAATTACTGAGAACATTCATTCCCCTAAAGCAGATGCTCAGATGCTCAAGAGTGCTTGGGCCCCTCACACTACAGCAAAATTGTCCATCATTATCCCAAGAGAGCACAAAACATTTTATTCCAAAACGAAAATTAATCTGAGTGGTGGTGAAGGGGCTCAGAGTAGTAGAGATTTGTCTGACAGAGAGCATTTGTCCCATGACTCACATGTTATCTACCTTTGTCTTCATGACCAATTTAAGCTTTAGGATCTTGATAGATATTTTCTCCATGGAAAAATTAAGTAGTGGTCAGCATCCAGTGGAGGCCAGACTGGCCCCCATCTCTGCTCTCCTTCCACAAACTGGCAAAGATCTTTCTCTTCAGGTAGGCTTTGCCTTAGTTACTGGTTGTCTGGGAGACAATGAACAGAATGGTTTATATTTTGCTGCCTCTAAATCTGTTATTTTTTTAAGTTTACCTCAGATATTTAACACAATGTTATAAATTATTCTTTAATATTTGAATAATTTAGTGTTCTGAGCTTTTATCCTGCTTTTTAATGATGTAAACTGCCTTGGGTCCTTTGTTAGAAGAAAAATAGGGGTAACATTTTAAATAAATATGTTTTTCTCACATACCAGAGTATCACCTGCCAATATCCCCCATTGCATGTAATTCTTAAATAATCTCGTTTGAATATGGTCACTTTTTATCATCCTGGTAACCGACCATTGCATAGTAATTTAATGTTTCCTCACACTCTGAGGCAGCTCTTATTCCACGTGCACAGAACAGTTTTGTTTTGGCTTTCTTCAGCACATGGCTTCTGCACAGTTCTCTCTCGATCTGCTTGTGTAATTTTTCTTCTTTCCCATCTTAGTTTGTGGATGTGGAATAGTCATTTTTCAGCTTATTTCGGTGTAAACATTTACAATGTGAGTAGGTCGTGTGGAAATTGGGCTCCTGCCTTTTCAAATTCCTTCAGCTAAACAAAGATTATATTAGAAACACTTCCCCCACCCCCATAACTTGTTTGTATGTGGCTGTTCTCTCTCAGCCATTTGAATGAGTAAGCTTTCATAGGTTTTATGTGCTGTAGGAAGGGAGGGCATAAAACCTTTGTGTACATGTTGTGGAGACAGGAAGGTTCGTAGTTTCATTAACTGTTGGTCAGCTCTGTACCTCTCTCTCAATAATGATACATTATGACCAAATAAAAGGTCATTTTCTACCCATTTCACTATATTTGATACATTGGCAGTGTTTGCTTGTTTGTTTCAAGGCTGATAATTAGGAAACATCAACATACCTAAAGTCCATCAGTATCTTGTCTGCCAATAATAACAGTAAGCACTATCCAGTACTGTACTTCATTCCTCCATGGAAAAACTAAAACACTTAACTACACCTTACTTTATATCAGATCTTGGAAGGATTTGGTTACAAAGGACACATCTACTTGTACCCAGCTATTTGATGGATAGCAAGGAAAGCAATTAGCAGCTTTAAAAGTTTTTCAATATAAGTAGCAAATGTTTCAATTATGTAAGTTTAATGAGTTGCTCCTAGTTACTTTCAAAAGTTATTTTAATGGGCATTTAAAGACATTTTTAGAGGCATTTCAGCAGGATTTTTTCAGGTTTTATGCTGTTCTCCTATTGATACAAAATGAACCAAAGTATTCATTGGTTGTCTTTAGCATTTTTCCTTAAGGATATATTTGCTGGTTTGGGGCAACTGTAAAAAACAAGCAAATAAGCAATGTTTCTACATTTCTGGTCTGACCACAAAATGGAGCAAAGAGTCTAGAGGCATTAACAAGATAGAGCAATCCCATGTGTCAAATCTGGTATTCACTAATCATATTCATAAGTGCAAAAAAAAAAAAAAAACAACCTCCCCAGGGAAAAAAACCAAGAAGATAGCTGAATTCATGGGTCTTCTCCATCAACCCTCCCCCTTATCTGGCCAAGCAGAGGCCATTAGCCTCAAAGTGCCACATGGACAGTGGATTTGAATGTGTGTACATGATCTATGTCACAATGTTGGAAGGACTGGGATTGTAAAAACACAACCCGTAACTACAGGTGCAGCTTCACCACATCTCTGCTCCAGGACTCAACTAAGAAACCACCTGGCATTTTTTTCATCTTGCCAAGAACTTTTCATCTAAGAAAGTTTTAATAATATAATATATAATATAATATAAAAAAACAAAAAAAAAAAAATAAAAAAAAAAAAAAATAATTTAAAAAGAGAAGGAGAAAAGAGCGGATTCCTTAATAATTTAACAATATTGAGTGTAGCAGAGAAGATTAAGTGGGAGGATCAGTTTTCCATTACCTTTTCTTTTCTTCCAGTTTTAAAGTAACTGGCCTTATTTAGTCAAGATGGAGGGTCAGGAGGAAGATGTAGTTATTTGTATCATCTGCAGCATGTTCTCTTTTTTCCCCCCAAACCGAGTGCCAGGATACTCATGCTCAAAGTGCAAGCTAGTGGCCCTCTTGGAGGACAGGTCAGGCAGCTGGAGGCCTGTGTTTCTAATATTCACAATGTTGGGAGCAGGAGGTTTTTTTTTACAGGAAGCAGAGAACACAAGTGACAGGGGTAATCTAAATCAGGATGAAATCATTTTACAAATACAGGAGACAGACACTTGGAGGAATGACACAGTCAGAAAGGGAAGAACTAGGAAACAGACAGGGAGTTTACAATTGCAAAATAGATTCCAACCTCTCTCCCTTATCAACCAGGAGAAGGAACTGCAGCAAGAGCAGCCTGAAGACCTTGCACAATGGAATCAGAATCCAAGAGCACACCAAGGTGCATCTACCAAGCTTCAGAGGAGGTGAGTGGTGGTGGTTGGGGATTCCTTGCTTAGAGGAACAGAAGTGGTCATGACAAAAATTGGCCTGACACAATGAACTGAGAGGTCTGCTGGAGACAAGATTCAGGATGTAACGGAGAGACTGACGAGATTCATCAAGCCCACTGATTTTAACCCCTTTCTCTTGGTCCACGTAAGAACTAACAATACTTCTAAAAGCAATTTTCAGGATATCACAAAAGTGTACAAAGAGATGGATAGGAAGCTGAAGGACCTGGGTGGACAGGTGGTAATCTAATATCTCCTCCCTGTAGAAGGATGTGGTCCACGGAGGGAAAGAACAATAATGGAGGTTAACAATTGGCTTCGGAGATGGGGCCAGCAGGAACCGAGTCGGATTCTTGGACCATAGTTTGCTTTTTCATTCAGATGGGATATTGGGCCAGGATGGGGTGCATCTCACCACTGCTGGTAGGAATCTTTTTGCCAAGAGGTTTGCAGATTTAATAAGGAGAGCTTTAAACTGAATTTGTAGGGGGAGGGAGAAAATTTTCTTAATGGTAAAGATCCAGAAGTGGTTGTGGAGATTAGCCCAAATGTTGCAATAGGATCAGGACAAGGAGTAGTACAGACCATAAGTGCAAGAAAAAACAGGTTAATCAAAGGACTTGTAAGAAGTACATACAGGCTCAATTGTCTCTACACCAATGAACAACAGAGCATGGGGAACAAACAAGAGGAGCTGGAACTCCCAATACAGCAAAATAAATATGACATAATTGGCATCACTGAAACTTGGTGGGATGAGATTTATGATTGGAATGTTGTTATTGGAGGGAATAACCTGTTTCAAAGGAACAGACTTAGCAGGAAAGGAGGAGGTGTAGTTTTATATATTAAGAACATTAATACTGCTGAAGAAACACAAGATAAACAGCAGGGAAAGCATGTTGAGAGTATTTGGGTGAAAATCAGGGGTGAGAAATCTGGGAGGGATGTCACTTTGGGGGTATATTATAGAACCCCAAGCCAGCCAGAGGAGTGGGAGGGTGCCTTTTGTGAGCAGATGGATGCACAGTCAAAACAGAGAGATGTGGTACTAATGGGAGATTTTAACTATCCTGATATATGTTGGCAGTCCAACTCAGGTAAAAATGCAAGATCTAACAAATTCCTTACTGTCCTTGCAGACAATTTCATGGTCCAGAAGGTAGAGGAGGCAACAAGAGGCACAACAATTTTAGATCTGTTCTTAACCGATAAGGAGGACCTTATAAATGGGGTCAAAGTGGTGGGATCTTTAGGTAAAAGTGACCATGCCCTCTTGGAATTTGTTATACAGTTGAAGGTGAAGGTAAGCAGAGTCAGACAAGAATCCTGGACTTTAAGAATGCCAATTTTTGTAAACTTAGGGATAGGGAATTATTGCCTGTGATTCCATGGACCAAAACACTGAAAGAGAAGGGAGTCCAAGATGGATGGGAGTTCCTTAAAAGCGAGATATTAAATGCACAATCTAAAACTGTTCCAACAAGAAGAAGAAATGGGAGATGTCTAAAGAAACCGCAATGGTTTTCTGAAGAACTTTCAACTTAGCTAACTATAAAAAAGTACAAGAAATGGAAAAATGGGGAATGCCCCAAAGAGGAATATAAGCAAACAGCTAATATATGCAGGGGGGTGGTTAAAGAAACTTAAGCGCAAAATAAACTTAAACTTGCCAGAGAGATTAAAAATAGTAAAAAGGGTTTCTTTAGTTATGTCTGCAGCAAAAGGAAAAATAAGAAAATGATAGGCTTTCTGCATGGTGATGATAACCAGTTACTAACAGGAGACAAGAAAAAGGCAGAACTACTCTATACCTTCTTTGCCTCCATTTTCTCCAAAAAGAAAAAACAGATCTGCTGGAACAAAGAGTAGATGAAGTAGGCTGGGAATTGCAACATAGAATAGGTAGAGAGGTAGTAGAGAGACACCTGGAAACATTAAATGAATTTAAGTCTCCTGGGCCAGATGAATTACACCCAAGGATATTAAAAGAACTGGCAGAAGTAATTTCAGAACCATTGGCAATAATCTTTGATAAGTCCTGGAGAACATGAGAAGTCCCCATAAATTGGAGGAGGGCTAATGTTGTCCTCATCTTCAAAAAAAAAGGGGGAGGACCCAAATAATTACTGCCCAGTCAGCTTAACTTCAATTCTGAAGAAGGAGGTGCACCACTCCTCACTCCAGTTGATAACAAAGAGTTAAAAACAAACAAACAAACAAATGGGCACAATCCTTTTCAATGGAAGAGGGGGAGCGAAAAAGAAAGAAATGTCCTGGGAAAAGAAGGGTCAAGATGAGGAAAAGGCAGGAGGTGAAGAGTCTCAGATTGTAAAAAGGGAGGAATCAGCCTTGGGAAGGGGCACAAGATGAATTGGTGGAAATAGTAAAAGAGGACCCCTGGACAGGGAAATGAGTCACCTTCCGGCTCCGCAAGAGGCGGCTGAGCAGAAGTGGAGGGAGAAGAGCAGATGATTAAACAGTCAGTCTGCAATTATTTAACAAACAATACTGTTCAGGAAATCAAAACGGGTTTCTTAAAAACAAGTCATGCCAGACTAATTTGATCTCTTTCTTTCATAGAATTACAGGCCTGGTGGATCAGGGGAATGCTGTGGATATTGGGAATGTTTAGCCTTTCAAAAAGAAGGCTGAGAGGGGATATGATAGCTATGTTTAAATATTTGAAAGGATGTCATATTGAAGAGGGAACAGGATTGTTTTCCATGGCTTCAGAGACTAGGACGCGGGGCAATGGTCTCAAACTACAGGAAAAGAGATTCCATTTAAACATTAGGAAGAACTTCCTGACAGTTAGAGCTGTCCGGCAATAGAATATGTTGCCACAGAGGGTAGTGGAGTCTCCTTCTTTGGAGGTTTTTAAGCAGAGGCTGGCTGGCCATCTGTCGGACATACTGTGATGGGGATTCCTGCATGGCAGGGGGTTGGACTGGATGGCCCTTGAGGTCTCTTCCAACTCTATGATTCTATGATTCCTGCAGCTCCATCTTTTGTCATGCTTGAACTTTTGGTACAACTCTGAGGAAGAGGGTGTTGCCCTCAGAATATTAAGAACTTTTTATATATTTTTCTGGTCTATTTTTGTATTTGGTTTTTGTGATGGCTACATGGCACCCCAGGGTTTTTTTTTTTTTTTTTGCTTCAATTAAAATAAAGATAAAACAGAGCACCTAGTTCAATACACAGATGCTGCCTGGCCAGAAGCCCTTTTGTCTTAGGCAATCAATGACCTGGCCTTGCTGTTTGTGTGTCCCCATTTACAGGAACGTTGTTTCCCCAGATAAATACAGGTACATGGACCTAGACATGGTAAATAATTCAATAAATAAATAAAAATATCCAGTAAATACTGTGCTGCTAGTCATTTCCAGGGGGTGGCCTGAGAAAGGTGGGTCTAGGGCAGTGATGGTGAACCTTTTAGAGACTGAGTGCCCAAACTGTGATTCAAAACCCACTAATTTTTTCTCAAAGGGTCAATACAGCAATTTAACTTGGATACAGGTGGCTGTGAAGGAGTGATGTCGGGTGCCCACAGGGAGGGCTCCGAGTGCTACCTTTGGCACCCGTGCCATAGGTTCGCCAACTCTGGTCTAGGGCTTAACTAGTGTCCTGTTATTGGCAGTGCATAGAACCCCAATTTGATGGTGGCAGCCCAGCTGATCCCCTTTCCTATCATGGCAGCTCCACATGGCAGCTGGGGAAGGTGCTGGGGCATGCCAGGAGGGTGGCATGGGTCAGGGAAGATGTGTTACTCAACTGTAAATGCATTGTAGTTTTCTTTGCGGAGGAGGGCATGAGAGTTATACACAGATTATATATACTACTCAGGGGTCTAGCACCTCTAACCTAAATATTGTTGACAGAAGAAATGTACACATGCTAAGCTTTATTTTGGATTGTTTCCACTGTTGGTGCAAAATTAAAATGTATACATGGTGACTGCTGTTATAGCTATTAACTGTCACTGTGAAACTTCTGGATTCTGTACCAGCAACTTCCAACTGAATACTGGTACAAACCTCTTCATCATGTCAGTAACGTCACCATCTTTGTTCCATCTTCCCTGGTGATAACTGCACCAACTTCATTTTCATAGACTACATTCACCAAGTAGATGTTTGCAGTTTTTGACGTAAATGTAGCCCAAAATATTAACAAGAACACTTAATGTTGCTTCTCTCCTACTATAGAAACCTTTATGAGCATTTTTGTGACCCCTGGGTGACCCCCCCTCTTAACTTATTAATGGTGGCCAGCTAAATTTCTTTTGTGAATCACAAGTTTGCTTGGATTTTAGGCTGTGTTTCTGACTGTCTCAGTGGAATCTGTCCTCTGTTCTCCATGGTAACAGTTTTGTCTCTGACATCATCAACCAAAAGAGGGTAGGAAGGTTATAAAATTCTGTGGGGCTCAAGATGCAGCAGGGACTTGATGCAGATGGAGTGGGAATAAAATTTAATGAGAGCAAATGTTTAACCCTTTTGCAAGGCTGGGACATAGCAAAATGAGAAAAGCCAAACTGGCCTGGGAAGACGTAAGACATCTTAAAAAAAAAAAAAAAAACAGAATTGAGCCAAACATGAGCACAGAAAAAAAAGGGGATTGGACAGATTCCTGGAGAAAAAGTCCATCACAGGTTTCAAACCATGATGGAGATGTGTAATCTCCAGGCTTAAAACTGGGGTACTTCAAGGACCAGATGCAGGGGAGTGGTATCAGGAGACAGATATCTAGTCTCCCAGACGCATCTGGTGGGGCCACTGTGAGATACAGGAAGCTGGACTAGATGGGCCTTTGGCCTGATCCAGCATGGCTCTTCTTATGTTCTTATGTTTATTTACTCTCTCATACTTGGGTTTCCCAGAGCCATAATGCCTTAATTGTATTGTTACATTGTAGTGACCTTATTAATGAGCGATCTCCATGCAGACTTGCCCTCAACACCCTTGCTCAGCTCTTGTAAACCCATTGCAGAACAATGCAGGCACAAATTTCCCTTTTGGAAGGACCATAAATTAATCCAAGTTTGGGGACATAGGCAACAAATAAGCAAGAGAGGCAAGTTGGGCTTAATCTGAGCCAGGCTTTCCTCAAAGACTCAGAAGTAGAGATGGGCACGACTTAGTGGAATTCCCATTTCCGTTTCCGTTACTCGTTTCCATTACGCAACGGAAACGGTAACGGGAATTACTCCGCCAGAACTCGAATTCGAACCGACTAAAGAATAATTGGGTCTGATTTGTCGTGGTCGTTCCTGGCATCACAGCGATCCCGCGATGCCAAGCAGCACAGAAAAAAGGTTTTTAAAAGTTAAAAAAAAAAACCCAATTCCCAGCCCTAAAAGCAGGCGAAAACTGTCTGAGGGCACCTACCAGGCCAGAAGGGTGTTTTATTTGGGGGGGGGGGTTCCCCGCCCCCCTCTCCTTGGCTAGTGCTACTGCTGCGCTGCTGGTACCAGGCCGGGGGGGGCATAGTCTCGTCTGCCTTTGCCATGCGGTGTGCGGGCGGGGGGATCCAAAATGGCGACTGCAATATTTTTTTTGAAATCGTGGTCCAAAAACCCACCAAAGCACCACAGAAACATGCGAAAATTATAAATGCTTGAATTTTTACAGTAGCAGCAGTGGGTTTGTCTTGCCAAAATACGTCTCTGTTGATTTTATTTTATTTTATTTTATTTTATTTTATTTTATTTTTTTACACCTGCGCATTCGCAATGATGGGCTCGCCCATGGGAGTGGACCATGCAAATTTTTGGAGCCATTCCACCAGTCGCATGGCCAGGTTTTGGAGACTGTACCAGGCTGGGAGGGCGCATCCATTTGCCATGCAGTGCGGGGGGATCTAAAATGGCGACCACAATATTTTTTTTAAATCTTGGTCCAAAACCCCACCAAAGCACCACAGAAACATGCGAAAATTAGCTATTTTAAATGCTTGAATTTTCACAGTAGCAGCAGTGAGTTTTTCTTGCAAAAAAAGTCTCCGTTGATTTTATTTTATTTTATTTTATTTTTTTACAACTGCACATTCGCAATGATGGGCTCGCCCATGGGAGTGGACCATGCAAATTTTTCACCAATCGCATGGCCACTTGGCCAGGTTGACCACAGAGACTTCTGGGATGTGCCAATCAGGCATAAACAGCCCACTAACCGTAGCCCGAACCCGAACCCGAACCCTAAGCCTAACCCATACGCCAGTACACTGTCCTTCTAAGTGGGTCAGAGAGGCACCCAGAGGTGCACCCCAATACTCACCCTAACCTCACCCGTAACTAGCCTAACCCTAGCCCTTGCGCTAACCCATCTTAACCCTAAGCCAGATCTACTTGCATTGCACTACACGCAAGTACATTTCCCTTGGAGCGGGTGCAAAGAGTCTGCCAGTCCGTCACTTGTGGCTCTGGCTGACTCCTGCAGCAGCATTTGTGTGCTATGCAAACCATGCCTGCAAGTGCTGCCTGACTGTGTCTCACCGACTGTTGCAGGGAAGGCACCCCAAAGAGGGGTGCCTCTGCCAGTCTGCTGCGTCTGCAATATGCATATCCATAGCATATGGCTATGCATGCCCTTTTGTAGCAGCGCTGGTGGGTGAGGATAGGAGGCACCCACCACAGAGAGGTGCCTCCAGGAGCCCGCTACCCCCCCAAAACCAGTACTAACGACAAACGAAAAATGAAAAACAAAATGACAAATTTTTGCGAAATTTCGCGTAAAACGGAAACGAGCCGAAACGGGCTGCCTCCGACACACGACAACTCGAAAACGTCATTTTCCCTAGTCGTGCCCATCTCTACTCAGAAGCAAAGGAGATGATACCATTTCAAAAGGCTGACTACTTACAACACCACAGTACTGCCAGTGCTTTTCTAGTTATAATGGATCAGTCTCTGGTATGTGGCACTATAAGATTTCTCTTCTCTGAGGGACAGAGTTCTGAGAGAAGAAAATACACATTTGAATTAACATGTGTTCTTATCTTCAGATGCTTCTGGCTTCTAATGTGAATGCCAAGATTCAACCGTATTATGATAAATAATGGAATAAGGACATTGTATCATTTGTACGATGCACAGAACCATCCCTTTCCCCTTATTTTAATGAAATGCTTCATCACAGTATGTGACTATAGAGCAGGCATGTCCAAAGTCGGCCCGTTTTCAAATTTCGAGTGGCCCACAGCCTCTTCTCCCCACCAGCTCAGCCTGTCATGCATCCCCACTAGCTGGCACCCTCCCCATACCAGATAAAGACATCAGCTTGCAGTTTTATGGTTTGCTTGCCCTCCCTGCCTCTGTCCATCCCCCTAGCCACCTGCCCGGCCTACCCTTCCCCACCTCCTTGCATGTCCAAAGTCCAACCCGGGGGCCAAAAGGGCTGAATGGTCGGCCCCCATGCATTTTCACGTCACCAAATCTGGCCCTCCTTGCAAAAAGTTTGGACACCCCTGCTATAGAACAAAAGGGAGAGTTTTGACTGAAGCTCCCATCACCCCTCATCATAGCCCATGCTTGGTGGGACCAATGGAGGTGACAATAAGACAAAACACTTGGAAAAGCAAATGTTCCACAACCTTGCCATACTTAAGTGACTGCTGTGGTACATCCAGTATGTATATGAAGATTCTTAGTCATCCAGGTGGGTTTATCTGGAAATAGAGTCATGGCAACTGGACTTTTCTTGAGAGATTGAAATGTTTTGCTACTCATCCAAGCAGCTTTGTCAGTATGAGGAAAGTTAGTGGTGGTGAGTCCTCCATTGTATAGTTTACCTTCATTTCACATCTCCCTGGTCTGAATAGGCTCATAGGTTGGATAATGGCATGAATAGGCTTATTAGATGGACAATGGCTGAATAGGCTCGTTAGATGAACAATAGCCTAAGTCAAACCTATGCAACCTTTCCCAACACCCATTAAGTATGGGTCGTTAACTATGGCCTTGCTGGTGGAGGTGTGAAGTGCTTCTGATTTGTCTGGTGAATGATGAAAGGGCCACTTGATAAATAGCAGACAGATTGTGTCTGAGTCCCCCACCTCTGTTGACCATAGGTGAGACCTATAGCTGACAGAAGAACATGGTCATTCCCTACATGGCTGGGGGGTATGAAAAGGTTAAAAGGATATTTGGCAAACACCACATCCCTGTTTACTTCAAACCCACTGGCACAACTGGGGGGGGGGTGGAAGAGTGCATTTGCCCCAGAGTGCACAGCAATATGGGGTGCCTGGAAGGGGAGCAGGAGGAGGAAGCCATATGCCATCACGCCAGCAGTTCTCCTTTCACTCTGCTAAGGTTTGGCAATGCTTAGTCAGTGGGAAAGGAGGAGAGGGAAGCAGGTATAGGGTTTTTTTCCCCCAAGAAGTACCTCAGTTGATTGCTCCCCACTCAACAATTATATGCATTACATTCTTTTGATTCAATGATACTATTATGTTAGGAGAGCCTTAAAGAGGTGGCTCTTTATGGAGAGCTTTGGTGGTCGCTAAGTGTACAATGTGAGTTGAGTGTTAGATGTATTGTCTTGTCCCAGCCCTTTTGTTGCCAGATTTGTATAATGTTGTATTCATGTTTTGTTTATTGTTATTATATATTTTTGTTTATTACAGGAGTTGCATTTGGGCAAATTGTTTTTCAATCTGTTGTACAATGCCCAGAGTTTCCGAGGGAAAGTCGGGCAGTTAATAAGTACAAAAATAAATAAATAAATAATGTTAGACTAGTAACCTGTATTCAAGCCTTCATTTCTCAAGCAAGGCTCAGTTAGAAGAGGAGCCAATGAACATCTTGGAAAGTCACAATTCTTCTGACAGTGCTTCAGTGAGAACCTACCCTCTGAGATTCAATGGGAAATGTTCAAAGGCCTGGAGATCATTTTTGAGAAGCTGAATCCTTCCCCACACCCCACACCCCACCAATCAGCTGAAGGAAGGGGACAATCTAGGAATTTGTATATCCAGCACACTTTTTTGAAAAGAGTCAATTGTATGAATGTCACAGTTTTAGATCAGCCTGAGCAGATATCTGAATTTCCTGGAGGGCTACTCACATTATCATTTTTTGAGAGGAAGATGCTTTCAATAAAGCATTTGTTGCCTATAGCTGAGCCTCCAAATTTACAAAGAATAACTGTACAAGACCATTAAATGTTTGGGAAAATAAGATGGCCACAACTTTATTGATTATAAACACAAGAAGTAGTCTAGCTGAGTCATTGGGTCAGATCCAACACATCAAGGAGCCCTCCTGCCCCTTGATGCTGCTGCGTCCCCCGCCCCAGCTCTCTTTCTGGGAACGACCCAAAGCAGGTCTTAGTGGTAGGTATCCCTGGGGTGTCCACCTCAATGGTACCCATGCATATTATCCTGCTGACAGGATCCCCAGGGGGGGGGGCATAGACCCCAATGTCGGCCTGTATCAATGGAACCTTCCAAAGGCCTCCAGTTGTTCCTTTTGATTCAGCCCATGGCCTTTCCTTTGATGAGACTTGTTTGGTTGTCTCACCTGAGCGCAGGTCCTCCTATGCTGCTACTTCAACTACTTGGATCCGTCCAATGCCTGTAACAATGCCAACTACTCAAAGTTGTAACATTTTAGACATGCAATGACTATCTCAGAAAACTACCATTATATACAAAGGGTGGGCGGGCTAGGTCTCCTGGTCGCAAAAAGGCGGGTTCTGTTCTCGCCACCCCTTTAAATGTGGTGTTGACCTGGCCCCTGGGATCACATCATCCTTTCCCATCAGGCCAGGTTGATCTGAGTCCCATGTTCTTGTTGTGCCTTCTTATTGGCTCAGATCCAGCACCTGTATCCACCTCTGTTTTTCTCCTTACACATGGCTGTCGCTGTTGTCCTTTGTTGTGGTTTTCCCGCCCCCACAACAACCAGCGTACATGTTTATTCATGTCCTTCCTTTTTTGGAAATTAACTTGAAACAAGGTTACTTTCTCCTGACTTGTGCTAAAAGGAGGGAGGTGGTTTGGCTCACCCACCTGAGAATCATCCGAAGATCCAGGAAAATACAAAAGCCACCAAGAAAATGCTGCAGTAAATAACCATTAATGACCATTTCTTATTTCCTGCTGACATTTCCCCAAAACTCACCAAACATAACCCTCAAAACTGTGAATTATTATTTTTCCAGACTCTGGATCTCTGATTTCCCCAGCTATCAAAGCCCCCACATAAAGTGTGATGTGACAATCCATCCCAAAATTTTAGTTCATTGTATTCATCTGATTTAAGTATTTTGCAGAATTGCCATGGTTCACATTTCAGTCATCGCCCCAGAATCTCCAGAAATGAACTTTTGGAATCCATGTGTAGGTGGATGAAGACAGCTTGTCTTCAGCACACATGGAAGTCAACGTGCATGCATGAATGATAAAACACAATTCAGTTAAACCCAGTCTGACATTTCACACAATACAGGTGCTGTGGTATATTTTGAATGAATGGTAAAATATATTATGCCATCATTATGTGTGCTTTTATTCTTAGCAAAAGAATAATCAGAAATCTAGCTTTCAGATTAGTGACAGGCTGGCTATTGAAATCAATGAAAATAGTTAGGAGCCTTGAGCAAAGCCTAACACTGAAGGGAACATAAAGTTATCCTCAGTCAGAATGAGAAAGAAAGAGTTATTTTAAAAAATCCCTATTGTCACCAAGAAAGAGGGCATGAGATTTATCTGCTACAGTCTTATGAGTTGGTGATAATGGAATTAATGAAGCTAGTGCACATACGATTTGCAAATATTGTTAGAAGCCTCTTTCCTTTTGTCTCTTCTGCTTTAAAAATTAATTTATTTTGTTCCTAATTTGTTGTCTTGATAGCTTGCCTTTTCCTCCAGTGACTCCATCCCATTTTATCTTTACAAGAACAACCCCTGTGAGAGAAAACAGATGAAGAGACAGTGATTCAGAGCAAGACACACAAACCCAATTAGTTGCAGGATTCAGTGGGGACTAGAAACAAAATGCCCAAAATCATAGCCATTGCAACCCTATCAATGTGATGTCCACTTAAATGGGAATTCAACCCATCAAACACTAAGGCACCTATATATTTAATAGATAGGTACAAACTTGCAGTGCAAGAGACACTAGTTAGAATTTCTCAAAGATCGGTCATCCTATGTCAACCATCATGGTGATGTGTCCATAGAATCATACAGCATGTGGAAAAAATACAGTTGTCCTTTATTCTGGCATTTGCCCAAATCAGCTAAACTAAAGTCAGCTTCAACTCTGTTGAAACAATGAGATTAACTGTTAGACTCTCTCATGGCACGGAGCACTCTATTTACACTAGGGAAGTTGGCAAGTCCCAAGTCCAAGACTGCAAGTTTGGTATCAAGTCACATTCCAGATCTTTGGTACCAAGTCCAAAGTCCCAAGTCTGAGTCCCTATTAAAAACAAGTTGTCCTCCAAAAGAAGAAGAAGAAGAAGAAGAAGAAGAAGAAGAAGAAAGAAGAAGAAGAAGAAGAAGAAGAAGAAGAAGAAGAAGAAGAAAGGAGGGGTGGGTGGTGTCCAAATTGCAAGTTGAGTTCAACTCATCGGGAAACCTGAGTTATGTCCAGGTTGAGTCAATGGTGCAACTTAAGTCTGACTTGACCATGAGTCCCCATTCCTGACCTGTACCCAACAGAATGCAATAAAAAAACTCTGCTCAAACACCCTTACTCATTGCAGGGAAATTGTGGCATGTAGCTGTGTAGCATGTAGTGCTATCCTGGTGGAGGAACACAGTTCAATCTAGCATGCAAGACACAAAAAGAGCAATTTTTGGACTGCAACTCCCAGAATCCTTTTTTAGTTCTAACTGTAATGTTTCTGAGCTCTGAGTAGAATCACCCTTCAATTTTTCATTCCTTTCCTGAAGGGTTAAAACTCATAATGAGACACGTTTTTAAAAAAACAACCTTTTAAAACAGATACAAAGCAATTACAAATGACAATTTTATCATTTAATTTTGAACAGCAAATACATAAAGAATCACATAGGTGGGACCAACTGCAAGAATGTTAGTAAATGTGGAGATGGGTGAAAATTCTCATAGGAGGCAGGTCGATAAAACTTTGGCTTATTATGGACAGCCTAAGCATAGATATTAGCAGCATCCCTACTTTTCATAACAAAAAGGCTTTCTTCAACTCAGATTATTTGTTTTAGAAATCTATTCCAGTATATCCTGACACAGATGGCATCAAATCTCCAATATTTCAAAAAGGAGGAGGAGAAGAAGAAGAAATTTAGCTCTATTTGGGAATTATATCTAATCAAGCAGTTATTAGACTTGGATCCACATAATGCTAAATGTGGTGTATGTCAATAAAACCCTTTCATATTTTGCATGCTTACAACATTCCAGTGACTGGGGACTTGATAAATCAGTATTCTCAATCATGGGGCATTATATAAATGTTCAGGTAGACATGCTTAGGGACTCCTTTGCACACCTTCTCTTGATCATTGGCATGCTATAAGCAGACACACTGGCATGCCCCTTTGCAGAATGCTTAGGCACATTCAGTCTGGAGTAACTGGTCAACTCCTCCGCAGATCTTTGCATTAAAGACTTACTGACTTCCAGGTGGGACAGGGGTCATGGAAGGCAAGGCTTACTTGTGTTCCTTGTCCTCACCACCCATTTAGTCCCATACCTATTCAATGTGTCATGCTGAACAAGTCTTGCTTTCTTTTTTTGCTTACAGTCTCGCTGGTTTAGCAGAAGAAGCCAGGAATTCAACCTGGGGCATAGTGCATGCAAAATGTACGCTTTGCCACTAAGCTATTGCCTCTTCAAGTAGTCCTTGGAGAATTCTAGTTCACTGACCAGGCAATTATGTTAGAAAATTTGAAGTGGCACTGCCAGGAAAGTCATTGTTTTTAGCCTCACAAGAATTCATCTTTGGCTGTCTTGTCGCTGTGCAGCACACTTTGGCATGCCATTGACATCCACTAAGCATAGGTTGCCTGTCCTTTAAAAGGAATGGTCCACATTTGATGAACTTTTTTTCTACACAGCAATATTTGTGTATGTACAGCATGGAAGAGAGAGAGTTATAAATCTTTATATATCTGGAAAACAACCCTAAACATTATTTGTCTGTGCCCATGATGGCTGGGCTTCTCTGAATATTGAAATTTAAACATCCAGAGGGCCACCTGGAAGTTGAGTCATGGCAACTGGACTTCTTTTCTTAAGAAATTGAAATGTTTTGCTGCTCATCCAAACAGCTTCATCAGTCCCCAATGGACTATTGAGCCACCTAACGAGCCTGCTCATCTTATGAGCCTATTTCAGACCAGGGTGACATGAGGTCAAAGTGAACTATAAAATAGAGGACTTGCAACTAGCTTTCCTCAGACTGACAAAGCTGTTTGGATGAGTAGTGAAATGTTCCTTTCTTTTGAGAAAAGAAGTCCAGTTACCATGACTCAACTTCCAGATAAACTCACATGAATGACTGAGAAACAACACAGACATAATGTTAAGCATCTTTTCTACAAAAAGAGAGAAATGTGTTTGCTGGGAGACTATTTCAGAAGTGATACACAAAGATTGAAAATTAAAGAGGGAAATAAAGGAGTGGGGTGGGGAAAGACAATAAAAAGTTCCATTAGAGATTTATTTCAAAGCCGTAATGCCAACTAGAGAGCTATTTTTTGTCTTTAGAGTTGTGTTGAAAACCATACAGTATCTAACCTTCATGATGAACCAACCTGTCCATGCTCAAAAGGAAACAGTTTGAAAGCAGGAGATCATGGTTACAGGGGTGGTGAAATATTAGATTCATTGCTTAGATGCCACAGGTTCAGAGTCTTGAGCTGCTATGCCCACTGAGTTCAAATAATCTGAGTGTTCAATAAGGAAACACATCTATTCCCACAGTCTGTGCCAGAAGAACAAAAGGGAGCCTCTAGTCAGCCATAAGCTCAGTGATTTGTTTTTGCTTCATGGGAGTAACATTACTCAGAAGGATTCCAAAATTAATAATGTGTTGCATGCATTTGCAAAATGGCAATCTTTGTGAGACAAATGGGAATCATCCTTCTTATCAGTTGCAAAACTAGTATCATAACAAAATAATATGCTGAGCCTGGGATATTAAGCTTTTTTGCCCCCGACTCCCAGAATCGTATAACCAACAGTGGTTTTAAGGGGTCATACTCAAGTAATACTACTGGTACTAATAACTTTTTAAAGCTCTGGTGATTAGACATGGGCACAACCAGAAAAAATGATGTTTCGAGTTTCCGTTTGTCGGAACGGGTCCGTTTCGGGTCGTTTCCGTTTGTCGCAAAATTTTTCAAAAATTTGTCGTTTCCGTTTGTCGTTTGTCGTTTCCACCACGATTTAGCACGATTTGACTTCCCAGAGAATAGGGGCGTCCCGCAATCAGGCCCAGCGCTAGGTGTTTTTGCACCCTAGGCGGCGGGCGGGGCGGTGGTAAGCGGGGGGAGGTGCAGGTGGGCGGTGGTGGCGGGGGGCCATGGGCGGCCGGGTGGCCGCGGGCAGGCGAGTGGGCGGGCGGCGGCGCGGGTGGATGGGCGAGTGGGCAGTTAGGATATCACTTAGGATAGAGGTTCTGTTCTTGGCTTGCACCCCAAATGTGTGTGTGTGCAAGCAAATTGAAGTTGGGAAAATAGAAAATAAATGGTAGTATATAATATATTTTTAAAATAAATCCACACCTCCCACTCCCAGTCGAACCTCCCCCTTTATCCAATATCAGAAAAAAAAATCCTCAAACTGCCAGAGAAGAAATAAAGAATAAACTGCTATTCCCTTCAGCAGACAAAGCTGCAGGGAACCAAAGAAATTATTTTCTAAATTCAATTCCCTCCCTGCCTGCCTAACTTAAATCCTAAAGCCTCCAGCCTCCCTCCTCAATCTTGATCGGATCACACCAGCACCAGCAGCCAGCCCTCCTCCCTCAACCACATCCATACACCCGACTGCGATTTCTGGAAGGTGCCTCAGCTTTTTATGCCCTCCGAGACATCCAGAAGTGTCAGTCAAAAACCTGGTGATGCCATTGGTGGAATGGTTCAAACAATTTGCATGGTCCCATCCCATGCCCAGCCCAAATGGGCAGGTCTAAAAAAATAAAAATAAAATAAAATAAAATCAATACGACGTTTTATTGCTATAAAAAACCCACTGCTGCTACTATAAAAATTCAGGCATTTAAAATAAATAAATTTCACATGTTTCTGTGGTGATTTGGTGTGTTTTTTGACCACGATTTCAAAAGAAAAATTGCAGTCGCCATTTTGGATCCCCCCCACCGCATGGCATGCAGCGAGACAGACGACAAGGATGACCCCCCCAGCCTGGTGCAAGCAGCCCAGGACAGGAGAAGAGGGGGGGAAGGCCGGGGACCCCCCAGAAACCACCCCTCTGGTAGGTGGCAAAGCCTCAGGCAGGCATATTTTCGCCTGCTTTTTTGGACGGGTGTCGGGGTTTTTTAAAAAAAACTTTTAAAAACTTTTTCTGTGCTTCGCATTGCGCGATCACCGCGATTCCACAAACGGAAATGAAAAACCCGACCAAATTTTTCTTTTTTCGGTTCGAGTTCGAGTTCTGACGGCTTAATTATTGTTACTGTTTCTGTTACGTAACGGAAACGATAACCGAAAATGGAAACAACAATTTCGCCGAGTCGTGCCCATGTCTACTGGTGATGTGCCAACATGGCATAGAAAGGGACTAACATGACCCAATTAAGCAGAACCATTGACTGAATGAGATTTGTGTAAGTCTCAAACTACCCACCAGCAGAACTACTTTTTGGGGGGGAGAGCAGTGGGATACTCACCACCTTTAATAAGGTTCTCACCTAAGCTTTCATGGCCCCACTTCTGCAGATGTATCAGAAGAAGTTTATGAAGTTGTATCTGAAGAATGGGCTGCAGTTATGCCAGATAAAACATTTTAGTGTCAGAAGACCCTTTGGCCAACAACCTTTTGGAAATTTCCACTCCAAATGGATACGAAATCCATCATGCATCCAGTTATGCAATTACCATTGTTGTTGTTTGCTGCTGCTGCTGCTGCTGCTGCTGTTGCTGTTGTTGTTGCTGCTGCTGCTGCTGCTGCCATGTCCTGGTCAGTCACCTGCAACTTATGGAGATCTGATGAATGAATGATCTCCAAAATGCCCTGTCCTCAGCTTTTGTAAACTCAAGCCTGTGACTTCCTTTAGAGAGTCAATACAACTTGTACTTGGTCTTCCTCTTTTCCTGCTGTCTTCCAACATTCCCAACATTATTGTTTTCCCCCCAGGGTATACTGCCTTCTCATGATGTGTCCAAAGTAGGACAACTTCAGGTTCACTATTTTGCCTCTAGAGATAGGTTCAGCATATCTCACACCATATTTTTCCTCTGTCTCCTTTCTTTACTCTCCTGCTTCCCTTCCTTTTTCTGATATGGCTCCACACATTGAATACAGAAAAGGAAGATAGGTATGGCATGGCCCTCTCGGTGCTAGGAAAAGCAGTATCCACTGAATTTGGCTAGCAGAGATCAAGGAGAATTCTGTTTCAGTTCATTACGGAAGAATTTATCAAAAACTGCAAATCCCATATTTGCGGCAGAAAGAAACTGAAGTTTTGCAAGAAAGGAGGTGGGAGGACTGGATGCTTTCACTGCTTCAGAATTATCTAACTCCTGAACAAGCTGTAGTTCAAGACCACAGTGTTCTATTATTCAGCTTCAAATTAAAAGCCGGACAAGGCATTATAGGAAGTGAACGTTCAGAGGTCACATATCAAATTCTAATGAGGTCACCATCTGTGGGGTCAATAAGGCAAAAATGACTGCTTTAAACTACCCTAAGCACTTTGTGGCCAGTTGCTGATGTGATATTTTTTGTGCCCTGCGGTTCTAATAATATGTGGTTTTGATTTTTCTCCTCAGTTTGCTCAGTGCCTTTTCATTCCCCCTTTTAATCCCTAGGTTCTTCATTCTCAGAGTGACTCAGCTCTTTACTGTCTTTTGATGTTACATTAGGCACAAGCTGTAAAAGTGGGTCACACATCAGATTCGTTTCTTGGAATAGTTAATCAGCTTCTAAGATGACAGCTCCAGCCTCACCCCATCCCACCTCAGGTGTTCGATGAGCTTCTCAAGGTAATTCAGGTAATGGAGTGGAAGATAGAGCAGGTAGCCCAGAATGGAGCCTTTATGTGAACAGCAATTTGCCAACTGTGTGCTGATTGGCGTTATCACAGCTGTGTGACTTCAAACCAAGCATCCCATTCTAGCCAAATGTCCTGCATTATCAACAGCATTAATAAATGATGAGCCACCATGAAAGACCTCCAGACAGTGTATTTTTACACCGTTCCATGTTATGTCTGAGAAAAACATCCTGATATGGCATCGTTACCAGCATGCAGTTATTTAGCAAACATCTGAATCTAGAAGCTGAGTCACGGCAACTGGGCTTCTTTTCTTGAGAGATCGGAACGTTTTGCTACTCATCCAAAGCAGCTTCGCCAGGCACCGTTGTTCAAAGACAGCTGCGTGTGGAACATGTTGCAATAATCCACATGAGATGTACCAAGGCAAGTATCGCTATGGCTATGTCAGATATTCTCCTTGGGAATGGCTGCAACTAATGCACTCCCTAACAAAGCAACTAATGCATTCACTGATGAAGCTGCTTGGATGAGCAGAGAAATGTTCCAATCTCTCAAGAAAAGAAGTCCATTTGCCATCATCACTCAACTTCTGGATAACCTGGACTGAGAATCTTCCCAGACATCTTTTCTGAATGATCTATCAGAAGGGCTAAGAGACAAATCTTAGAAGGAGAACTGCAAGCTTTAATGTGTTAAAGTAGATTTGTTTGTTTGTTTGTTTGTTTGTTTGTTTATATTTATATACCACCCAACTTTCCAAAGGAACTCTGGGTGGTTCACAGCAAGAAAATCCATACAGTTCAACTATAAAAGACAAATGAAAAACAAACCCGAATGATCAAGACATTAAAATCAATTTAAAAGATGAAACAACTAAAACTAAATATTTATAAACAACTATATATTTAGCTGAGGTGCCATTGAAATAGCATAGTAGAATACTGTATGTTCCTTCCCTTTACCATTTGGGTAGTCCCTGATGTGAAGCAGATCTCCGAGTGGCTTTTAGCATAGCTCTATGGGACACCTCTCTCAAATAGGGCTAGGAGGCACCAGCCTGGATTATGTTCTACAGTTAAAGTTAGTGCATTAGTTGCACCCATTCCCAGACATGTCTGACATGGCCATAGTAATACGTGCCTTGGTACATCCCATTTGGATTATCGTAACACATTCCACGTGGATCTGTCCTTGACTCAACGATGAGAAATTGCCGAGAGTCCAAGGGACTACAAGCAGACTGTTACTAGAGCCAATTATAAGCAGCGTGCAGCTATCTTTTTACAACAGTTTCAATTGCTACCACTCCATTTGCAGGGACAATTCAAGGGAGGCCCTTTTCCTTAGTCCTGACTTCCTCAGAAACACACTTTTTGATAACATGGGGCTCCGGTTCTGTTTTACTATATTGTATTTTGAAAGAGCTTCTAACTCTGCTGGCTTAAATGCTGTTCTGTAAATTATCCCTGCACCAAGAGTAACAGCAGAAGAAGATTTTTGTTAATTGAAGACTTCCACCTTCTGTTCAGTGGCTTGTCCATTTTGTGACATCCATTTCATTACACAGAAGCAGTGGGAGCTACGGGACAGTAGGAGGAAGTCTGATCACCAAAAATCTCTGTCACTACATGTGATTTTTTTTTCATCATTAAAGATTTTCTCCACAGCTCCAATAACTTCCACAAAAGGAAACAGATTACTCTTAAGTGAGACCAACCATGGAACAGAAAGACAAAATCTTCAATTCCTTAATTGTTTCCATGGTAAAGACTTTATTGCCCATCTGCAACTGAAGCTTGCACAACAGGATTAGCCCTTCTGTTTTAATAATATAATTTGTTGAATTGAGTTTTAATATTATAACTTGTTTTGTTCTGAAGAAACATAAAATCCCAATTCCACTGTTGAGATAAATATGAGGTACAAATCAAATATGCAAATAAATAAATAATGGAGATATCACTACTTGTTTGAGTATTTATTTATTTATTTAGCTATCTAAAAGCTGTTTTCTAGAGATAACCCCCTCTAGCAGCGTACAGACTACTTACTATTGGGGAGAGGAGGCAAGCTTTGATCCCATTGCAAGAAGAAGAAAGTTTTTAACTTTTTGCATACATAAAACAAATTAATTTTTCTGTCAAAACTTTGTTTTTTTTCTTTCTTGTTTTTGGAAGAGGGGGTGGGATGAACAGTCTCACTGCCTATACACTGTATGGCTAATGTCAGCTACCTTCCCTTTAATAATGATCTGTTCTGGCTCAGAAGATGATAAAAACAATAGCAGAATAGCTATATCTTATATTGTGATGAATGCACCATGTTGCTAATTCCCTCTCTCGTTCACTAATCCCAGCACTTGGAGAAGTACAATGTTTGTATATAATGGAGTGGCTTAATTTATTGCCCCATCAAGGAGCAAATGAAAACCAATGCTACAAGACAAGTTTGGAAAATAATTTAATTCACAGGAAAGCCAGCATCATGTTGATTGGGGCCTATCTGATACTGAAGTGGCACAAAGCTCATATTCACAGTGCAAGCAGACACGTGCAAACATTGCTAGCATGAATATATGGCCACACTTGACTGGTTATAGACACCTGAAGTATCCAGATCCAAAGCACAGGGCAAACCACCATCCACAACATACTCATGGGGAATAGCCATGAAGTGACACACCGAAAATGTGCAGATTTGCCTTTGCTCGGCTCACTTGTAATATGGAAGTGAAGTTCCCCAAACTGACCATGATCTCTGAGAGCTATATTCAAAAGATCTCCTGTAGGAGCCCTCAAAAGGGAAACTAGGTTCACATATTCTGCCCAAAGCTGAATTCATTCCAATGCCCAAACCATAACAAAATTCGGGGCAGAAAACTGTTCATCTCTCACTGCTTACAGGAGCCCAAGATTTGGACTAAGTGGGGCATAGCCAACTCCATGGCCTGCCTCCAACTTAACAAATGGATCCCATCCAACTGAAAAAAATATATGCATCAAGTCTTTTTAATTTTATTTCTATTTCAAAAATGCCTGGATGCCAGATTCCTGCCTGCCCTGCCCCCCAGCTCCCTAATTCCATTACTTCACGTCCCTCTCATCCTCTCATCTTTGCTGTCCAGCTTGGGATCGGTACGAAAAAAAGGTTACTTCATGTCCACAGCGTGACAGCAGAATCTCGTCCCGACCACGCCCCCTGAACCGGGAACAGAGCGTGATGAGCTGTACCTGGCCCGGGACGTGAAGTAACAGCAATGGCTGTTTCCCCCTTTTGCTCTAGGAATACTCCGACAACTGAGAAAGCCAACTGGAACTCCTGTGCCAGGCTAGGCTCGGCTGCCCGCCTGTCCCTGCAGGAGAAGGCAGCTCTTGAAGGGACAGGCAGAGAGCCACTGTCAGGCGTAGGTCTGTCCTCCTCGGGTCCCGGAGGCAGGACTGAGCTCTCCTTGCCTGCTCGCCTGCCAGCCCGCAGACTGCTGAGTTCAGGGCGAGGGTGTCTCACCCACCGCCGCCACCACTGCCGCTGCTGCTCGCCCATAGCAAGTGATGAGAGCTCACCTGGATCCTCCTGCCAGGCTTCCCAAGACAGCCCGCGCACCCACCGTGGGGATTTTAAATATCGAAAAACAGAAGCCTGACCATTTTTTTTAAAGGCTAAACGAAGCCAGGGCAATCCAGTAGTTGTCACGAAACAAAGATGTGAAGTAACAGTTGTCACAAGACAAGTAATCACGCCCGTGGGTAAATGAAAACAGGGATGGAACGTGGACAAAACCACGTGACCATGAACAACGCTGTCACAGAACGAACGTAATCGCGGAATGAAGTAGGATGTGAAGTAACTGCCTAAGACTGCTCCAGGCTGACTGCTGGCTCTCCTTATACATTTCCTGGCAAGATCCACTTTCAGTGCATTACAGATCCCATGGCAGATCCACTAGCACTTGGGCAGGCATGGAAACTATTCCCTCCTTGTGTTGTGACAAGTTCAGCCAGTGCACTCTGTCATGTCTTGTGGAAGAAGGATGGATTTAAATTTGTCCCAGAATATCCCTTGCTGTTTGAACCAAAAGACCAAGAACTGCTTAGTCTGAAAGGTCACCTCCAACCTGATATCAAAGCATTAATCCCTGCCTGATGGACCAAGCTGTGGCTGCATTTAACCAGATTGCTTTAAGCCATGTGGAAATGATATGCTCAGTACAAGTTTTATACACAATGGTCTCCACCTGCCAACAGGCCAAATATAAGAAGTCGGCAAACAGAGCTCAGCAGTCAAGGTCACAGTCTATTTCCAGAATGAATGCGACCCTAATTCAGTACAGACAGAACATAAAAACTTCATGAATTAAAGTCTGATGAGGAGGAATGGTTATGAATTTAAACAGGGACCTTCTAGGCGGGCCAGCGGGATGGCAGGGAATTCCTTCTCGGCTCTGAGCCTCAAACTCTGCCTGTGGTTTGGTAAGTGATTCAGACTTCAGTCAAAGTTCTGCCGGATAGTATTTTAGCTGGTGACACTGATAGATATGTGTTACGTATATAAACCGTTTCAATTTATTTTCTTTCTCTACTGGAAACCCTGGGAATTGCAGTTGTGAAGAATAGGTCACTCCTCTGAGAGACATTTTATTTTGTACAAAATACATCCCTACCAATGTACAGTGCTTTTGAGGAATCAAATCTGAGCTGAGACATTTTGTCACCTGATGCATGGTTGCAGTCCTACTCACCCCAATGAAAATATGTATATAACAAGATTTAGTGCTATTTTGGCACCTGAGGCAGAAATAACAAATATGTCTCTGCTATTGATTCGTCTCTGGGTAATTTTTTAACTGACTCTTTAGACAAAGTAAAGCATTTTTAAAATATTTTTGTAGATGATGCAGTGCCTCGGCAATGATCTGTTTGAGTCTTTGAGAAGAGGAGCAGAGGAAATGCTCGATTCACTGATATCCTGAAGTGGCTTATTTATTAAGCCACTTCAGGATATAGAAATTCATAATGGAATGGAATGGACCAAATATGTTCACCTGAGCTCTGATATGCCATTTGAATGTGAGGATCATACCACATACCATATCATGCTTCCTCTCAACCCCAAGTGACCCTATGTAGCTTGCACCAGCCTTCACCAAAATGAGCAATGCAGATGAGCCCTTTTTTATTCATTAGATTCTGCCCCCCAATGGGGCTCAAGGTGGCCAATCAGTAAAAGCAAATACAAATTAAATATCAAAATAAAAAATTTGTTAATTAAAATACAGTGGAACCTTGACTTACGTCATTAATCCGTTCCAGTGGTCTAGACTTAAGTCAAACATGACTTAAGTCAAACAAATGTTTCCCATTGAAAGTAATGGGAAAGCGGATTAATCCATTCCAGATGATGAAAAAGACCCCCGAAAACAGCAGTTTAACACAAATTTGACTGGGATAGGAGATTCCTTCTGGGGATGTAAATGAAATGTCTCTTCAAAGAGAGGAGGAGGCAGTGGAATTATAGTCCACAAGTTATACGCCTCCACTTTTTAATGATCATAGCAACAATGTCTAACATTTAAATTTTACTCATTTTTAACCTGACGTTCCAAGTT
The DNA here is from genome assembly GCA_029282475.1 of Phrynocephalus forsythii. NCBI lineage: Eukaryota > Metazoa > Chordata > Lepidosauria > Squamata > Agamidae > Phrynocephalus > Phrynocephalus forsythii. The sequence goes on along the minus strand of JAPFRF010000006.1, from coordinate 77,497,269 downwards.
TTGAACAATTCTATGCTTACCATTAGAGTCCCACAACTTTACAGCTCCCCAACTAAAATGCTTCCATTGTGGACCAGACTTCTGCAGCCAGTTTTTTTAGAAGACTGAGCCGACTGTCTAACCCAGTGGTCCCCAACCCCCGGGCCGCGGACCGGTTGGCACCGGGCCGCCTGGGGGGGGCGGGGAGGCTCCTCCCCTTTTCCTCCGCTGCCCTCCTCCTCCTCCTCTTCTCTCCCGTGGGCAGCCGGAGGAGGAGTCGCCACCGCCGGGCACAGCGCACAGGCGGGGTGGGGGGGAGCCCGGGGCTCCTGGGTGGGCGGGCCCCACCTCCTCCTCCTGTCGGCGGCCGCAGCGGCCATGGCAGCCGCCCGGGATCGGCCGCAACTCTGCGGCCGGCTCGGCGGTCCGGGTGGCGCCCTCAGGCCAGAGACGCCACCCCCCACCGGCCTCCCTCCCCTCCCCCCTCCTGCTCGCCCGCCGGAAGGCCGCAGCCGGAGGCAAGCGGCGGCGCAGAGGTGCCCCACTGAGGCGGGCGGCGGCGGTGGCGCAGAGGTGCCCCACCGAGGTGGGTGGCACCCCCACCGGCCTCCCTCCCCCCCCCCTGCGCCACAAGCCCGAACCCAGGCGGCTGCTGTGGTGCCCCACTGAGGCGGGCGGCGGCGGTGGCCCGCCCCAGGTGGGTGGCACCTCTGCGTCGCCGCGCCACAGCCTCCGGCCGCCGACAGGAGGAGGAGGCGGGGCCTGCCCGCCCAGGAGCCCTGGGCTCCCCCCTCCGCCAGTGCGCAGGAGGGAGGAGGCGCCCTGCCCGCCCCCCAGCCGGGGCTCCCCGCCAGCCGCCGCCGCCGCCGCCCCCCACCGCTGCTCCTGTGCCCCCAAGGCCGCCACACCCTGTGCCCCCTGCACCTCCCCCTCCCCCTCCTCCCTCCCCCCATCCCCCCCCCCCCACCCCCATCTCCCCCCCCCCCCCCACCCCCCGGGCCACGGGAAAATAATCAAACAAATACTGGTCTGTGGAGACAAAAAGGTTGGGGAGCACTGGTCTAACCAGCAAGGCCAGCCCCGAGCTCCCGACCCTTCTTCTCCTCTGGCAGCAGCAGCGGCTTCGGTGAGGCCGAGGACCAGCTCCAGGTGCTCAGAGCTGGCCTCGCCAAAGCTGCCGCTGCCGGAGGAGGGGAAGAAGGCAGGAGCAGTTTGGAGGTGGCAGCCGCGATGCTGGGTTGTGGCTGCCGCCCAATTCCGGTGCCTTGCACTGGGGCTCCGAGATGTAAGTCAAAGCCTGCGACTCAAGTCAAACAGGCCCCTTCTTGCTGCAAGTCAAATATGATGCAAGTCAAGCAGTATGTAAGTCAAGGTTCCACTGTATTATAAAATATAATCAAAACAAATTTATGTGGACAATCTCTCGGTTGGAGAGATAGGCAGTATATGTCTCGATACCCTTTGCAGGGAATCATAAGCAGGTGAAGACATCTGCTTGGGAATACCCTGAAGCAGATGGTGAGCCACTGTGTAAGACAAAATGCTGGACTGGATGGGCTGTGGCGTGGCCTATTCCGGCAAGGCTGTTCATATGTTCTTATGTGGAAAAAAGATAGATGAAAATCCTCTTATATGGTCAACTACCTTGAAAGAATAAAACGTGCAAAATCCCACTGATAGATAAGTACTAGAATAGTAATTTATAAGCCAGGCACAGAAGGCATCTTCCTAAATCTAGACAGTGGTGGATCCAGTCCTTAGCGTGATGCCACGACTGGCAAGTGGGTGTAGTATTAATAGGTCATGAATGCAAGCAATACTGTATCTAGTGGTGATGATTCAGAGTTTTTTTGTATGACATCTTCCAGAATGCTACAGCCAGGATGAGCACTGACCAAGCTGGCGAATTCGGGGAGGAATAGCCCAAAATAATAGTAATAATAACTTCCCTCAACATTTTCTAGAACTAAAAAACACAAAGCCAGCCAGGTGACTATGTCTGGGCATGTGTTTTTTCACCCAGATGTTAATGGAGATGGGAAGGGAAAGTAGAGGACAAAGCCAAGGCGTCGGCATTAAAAAATAGTCATGTTTCTTAAGTCTCTTTGTTCTAATCAAATGTACAAATTTTGTCTTTCTTTTCTGGGCTTTTTTCCAGTTCCTGTCTTACAATTTCCACTTCAAAAAGGAGAAAAAAGTTATTGTAATAGATTGATGCAACTTTATAATATGTGGGTGTATAAGTACATATGTCCCTTTACAATGTGAATGTTATATAAATATGTATTTTTCCCATCACATGAAATATTTTATTTCAGTTAGAACTTTTTAAAAAGAGACGTAAAGGCAACCTAGCAGTTTGAAAGCACGTAAATGCAAGTAGTTAAATAGGTACCGTAGTAAAAAGTGGGAAGGCAACAGTGTTCCGTGCGCAGATATGCATTCAGCCATGCCAGCCACGCGGCCACAAACTTGCACAACACTGGCTTTTTGGCTTGGAAACAGAGATGAGTACCGCCCCTAAAGTCAGACACAACTAGCACACTTGTGCAGGGGGGAACTTTACCTTTACCTTTAAAGGCATGATCTACAAATTCAGTCTTTATTATTTATGCTAGAGATGGGCACGACTAGGGAAAATGACGTTTTCGAGTTGTCGTGTGTCGGAGGCGGCCTGTGTTGGCTCGTTTCCGTTTTTCGCGAAACTTCGCGAAAATTTGTCATTTCGTTTTTTGTTTTTTCGTCTGTCGTTAAACTGGTTTGGGGGGTAACGGGCTCCTGGAGGCACCTCTTTTTTGGGGGGTGGGTGCCTCCTATCCTCACCCGCTAGGGAAAGCAGGCTCCTGGAGACCCCTCATACATGGGGGTCTCCTCTCCTCACCTGCTGCAAAAGGGCATGCATGCATAGCCATATGGCTATGATTGCATACACAGTTGCACGCAGAGACACAGCAGACTGGCAGAGGCCTCGGGGGCATGGTTTGCATGTCACACATGCTGCCGGCTGAGCCAAGCCTGCAGGAGTCACCCAGAGCCACAAGTGGCGGACTGGCAGACTCTCTGCACCCGCTGTGTCTCACTAAGAAGGGAATTGTACTTGTTGCGTGTAGTGCAATGCAAGTACAGATCTGGCTTAGGCAACAGGGTTAGCGCAAGGGCTAGGGTTAGGCTAGTTACAGGTGACGTTAGGGTGAGTATTGGGGTGCACCTCTGGGGGCCTCTCTGACCCACTTAGAAGGACAGTGTACTGGCGTATGGGTTAGGCTTAGGGTTCGGGTTCGGGTTCGGGCTACGGTTAGTGGGCTTTTTATGCCCGGTTGGCACATCCCAGAAGTCTCTGTGGTCAACCTGGCCAAGTGGCCACTGGCCATGCGATTGGTGGAATGGCTCCAAAAATTTGCATGGTCACTCCCATGGCCAGCCCATCATTGCGCAGGTGTAAAAAAAATTAAGAAAAAATAAAATAAAATCAATGGAGAGAGGAAAGAGGAGACATTTTGTTGCAAGAAAAACCCACTGCTACTGTAAAAATTCTGGCAGTTTTAAAATAGCAATTTTCGCATGTTTCTGTGTGGTGCTTGTGTATTTTTGGACCACGATTTCAAAAAAAAAAATTGTGGTCGCCGCCCCATTTTGGATCCCCCGCCCGCACCGCATGGCATGGCGACTCAAGTCTGGCTGCCCAGGACAGGAGAGGGGGGGAGGCCGGGACCACCCCAGAAACCACCCCTCTGGTAGGTGCACTCTGCACTGCAGGCATATTTTTGCGTGCTTTTTGGCCCAGGAATGGGGGGGCGAGTTTAAAACTTTTTTTCTGTGCCGCTTCCACATGAATTGCGGCGGCCGGCAGCGAGTCCGGTGCTTGTTGCGAGCGACTACGACGAGGATTTCCCCACCACCACCAGAACAGCCCAGGACAGGAGAGGGGGGGTCAACCACCCCTCTGGTAGGTGCCCTGAGCCCTCACTCAGGCAGGCATATTTCCGCCTGCTTTTTGGCTGGGAATCGGTTTTTTTTTTAACTTTTAAAAACTTTTTTTCTGCACCGCTTGGCATCGCGGGATCGCCGCGATGCCAGGAACGCCCACGACAAATCAGACCCAATTATTATTTAGTCGGTTCGAGTTCGAGTTCTGGCGGAGTAATTCCCGTTACCGTTACCGTTCCGTAACGGAAACGAGGAACGAAAACAGAAACGGGAATTCCGCCAAGTTGTGCCCATCTCTAATCTATGCCAATGGTGGTGAACCTTTGGCTCTCCAGATGTTTTGGACCACAACTCCCAGAATTCTGAGCATAAATTGCCAGTGACAAAAGGACTGTGAGAGTTGTGGTCCAAAACATCTGGAGTGTCGAAGGTTCACCACCACTGATCAATGCCATCTTCACATGACCTCTTTTCTTCAATGGCCCCCAACTTTTCATCCTTAGATTTTTTGGGGGGCTCCACAGCTCCCAAATATCCTGGCCAGCAAATCTAATAGAGGAGGCTTCGGGGAGTTTTAGTTCAATCAAGAAAATCTGAGGAGTTAAGGCTGGGGGACACTGCATACACTTCTCCCTTTAAATATTTCATTTAAAGAAGATTTCCAGCATTTTAACAGCAGCCACAGATGGCTGATTCTGTCAAAGAGATAGGTATGCCTTTGTAACTAACTGCATAATGATTTGCTTTGGGAAAGTACCAGTACCTTTCCAAGTGACTCTGTAGAGTGGGTTCAAGGTCTTTTTGCAATGCCCTTCATGGTGATTATTATCTCTGATGATATTCTAATAAATATTCTAAATAAATAATCTAACAAATATTCTAATAAATAATCTCAATACTCTAATATTCTAATAAACCCATCTAACCTGTTAAGTTTATCAAAAGATTCTCAGAACCACATAAAAATGGATTCTGTTCGCCACAGCATGTGATTTCCTTCACCTCCATATACCGCACTTATAGTACTTTGTGATTTATTTTGCCATTGGAAGACAGATTTCAGTTTAACCCAGAAGTTTGATTCCTAAGATACATATCACAAAAGGCAGTCCCAGTGTGGGTGGAAAACAGGTTAATCATACCTTTAAAGCCTAGTATGAGTTCCAAAAATCTGAGCCTGAAACTAAGAAATTAACAGAGGCACAGACTGAGGGACCTAGACATATCCTTCTCTAACATTGCATGTGGAAACAAAACAGTCGTGCTTGTTTATTTGAAGTTGATCTTTTATTTCCCTTTAGCCCTATAAAAAGCTGGTTTTCTGACAGTTGCATAGCGAGGAAATCAAAGCTCAAAGCAATCAAGAACAATCACTCATGGCATCAGCCCGTTTCTATAAGAAATCTGATTTCCGCTTTTGGGACAGAAGAATCTTCTTACAATATTGGGAACAATCACTCTACTTGACAATGTGACACTGTGTAACCAAGTCCCAATAGCCCTTTCCCCCTTGCAAAGCATCCAGTTTGCAACAAGCGTGGTGGAAGTACTGTTGTAAACACTTGTTCCCCTGTTCCACAGGCACTTTTCTGTCTTCTGCATTTATCTTGTAGAAGAAAAAGCAATTGGGGAAGAAGAATTTATGGGGAGAAAAGTTAAAGGAGAATCAGGAAAAATGCCATCCAGCATCAAGCTAATGATAATAGTCTACACTTTCATTGTAGATTTGGGGGGGGGGGCAGGATTTGAAATTGATTTATAAATAGGCCCCAAAATGGAAATCCATTAAGAGGTATCAAAAAGCCTTGGACCGTGAATCAGAGAAAGCAATGAGTGTAGCTCTCATTCTGTGCAGTACATTATTGTGTGGGGGGCTGTTATGTCTTTTAGTTGGCAGAGTATAAGGTGTGTGTGTGTGGGGGGGAAACAGCACAGAAAAATTAAGAGATCAGGGCAGTCTCATCATCCTTTTACTTCCACCCTTTTGGTCCCTCCTCTTGTCCTGTAACTCGCACAGCTTTCATACAACCAAACAGATTATTTGCAAGTCATAAAAGCTGTGGGAGAGAAGGAGGAACTTTTTATTTACGAAAAAAATGTACCTTGGCTGCTGATGTCATCCAATGCAATTGGAGGGCACCAATTAGAGTAAAGACACCTTAGTAGCCGATTAGAAATTATGCCAGTTCCCTGTTCGTTGCCACTGAATAGAAACATATTGCTTAGAAAGATCCAACATCCTATTTGTTAATAGTGAATAATTTAACCTGAGTTAGTTAAGCTCCAGATCGAAGTACAATGGTTCCCTGCCATTTTGCATTTTATATACTGTGGTCCCGGTATAACATGGGACCGCAGTATATGAAAGGCAAAGCCCTCTGGGGTAAGCTGTTTGGGCCTGTTTGAGACCTCCTACACTTCCCCCGGGAGCATGGTGGCTCAGTGGATTAAGGCTCCAAAAACTGTCAGCTGCAAATTCGGCAGCTCAACAGTTCAAATCCCGGGTGCCACACAGCAAAGTATGCTCTCACTGATAACCCCAGCTCCTGCCAACCTAGTAATTTGAAAGCATGTAAATGCAAGTAGATAAATAGGTACCGCCGTAAAAAGTGAGAAGGTAAAACAGTGTTTCCTTGCAGCCATGCCGGCCACGTGGCTATGGACTTGCACAACACTGGCTCTTCAGCTTGAATACAGAGATGAGTCCCTAGAGTTGGACACGACTTGCATTAAGAAGGCAACTGAGAGCAAAAAAAACACCCTGTTCTTTCTGATGCAAGCAATTTAGGCTGCTTTTACATGACCCCTAAAACTGACCCCTAAAACTACACACATTAGCAAGTTAGCACTGGAAACTTCCTGACGTGATTGCAGTTGGAGTAGAGGTGCTTTAGCAGCCCCTACACAGTTAGATTTTCAATAAACAACAAAAGAAGTAAAGAGTCTTACTAGATTAAAAAAAATTAGTGCAAGTTTACATTTTTGAGACCTTCAATACATTTTATTGCACTCGTTAAAATGGAGTTGCAGGGAGCAGCTGCAGTACTTGTGCCATGTTTGTTATCTTGACAGAGCATGTGCAGAACTACATCTGCTGCAAGTGCAAGCTGGTGGCGCTATTGGAAGAGAAGGTCCAGCAGCTGGAGGCTCGCATATCCGACCAGCAACATATTAAGGAGCTTGAGCGGTTCCTGAACAGAGCGGAACAGACTACTCAGGTCCAAGAGGAGACAGGGCAAACTTCAGAGGAGGAAGTCACTCCCGCACCTCAGGAGGTGGATGGGTGGAGGAATGTGACTCAAAGGAGTAGAAGGCCAAGGCATCGCTCAGAGAGTCTCATCTTGCACAATCAGTTTGAAGCTCTTTCCCTCAGCACACCTCATGAGGCACACATAGAGGAAGAATTGGTTCCACCGGAGGATCTCTCCCTCATCACTATTGATGAGATACAAGATCAGGTACATGTTGATGACCAGGCTGCAGGAGAGAAGCTCATTGTACTAGGGGATTCTATAATTAGAAATACGGAGGGATGGATTTGTGAGGAGCATGATAACCGTATGGTCACTTGCCTGCTGGGTGCAAAGATTGCAGACATCACCAGAAATATAGATAGCTTGTTAGAGAGAACTGGGAAGGAGCCAGTGGTCATGGTACACGTCAGTACCAATGATGTCGGGAAGGCCAAGCGGTCAGTCTTGGAAGCCAAATTCAGGTTGCTAGGTAGAAGATTGAAGACCCGGGCTTCCAAGGTAGCATTTTCAGAAGTGCTACCTGTTCCTCGTGCAGGACCCGCCAGACAGGCAGAACTCAGAAGCCTCAATGCGAGGATGAGGCGATGGTGTCGAGAGGAGGGCTTTAGATTTGTCAGGAACTGGAGAACATTTTGGGACAAGCCAAACCTGTTCAGGAGGGATGGGTTGCACTTGAATCATGGTGGGACCAGATTGCTGGCACTCAACCTCAAAAAGGCAGCAGAGCAGCTTTTAAACTGATAACTGGGGGAAAGCCGACAGGAGCTGAGTGGCATCCTCGGGGAATGAGGTTGGAGAGGGTAGAGAATCACATAGAGAAGACATAGCAGGTATAGGTATTAGCACCGGGAGAATAACGGAATGTGACAGTTCATCTACTGAAAATAAAAGCTGTGGGGCGAATAGAACAAGGCAGCAGCTGTTGTTGCGGGACCCACTGTACAGGTGCTTCTACGCCAATGCTCGAAGCCTCCGAGCAAAGATGGGAGAACTTGAACATTTGGCAGCTAGGGATAACATTGATATAATAGCCATAACAGAAACCTGGTGGAATGCGGAGAACCAGTGGGATACAGCAATCCCAGGCTATAAACTCTATAGAAGAGATAGAGGGGGGGCGGGTTGGAGGAGGAGTGGCCATCTATGTCAAAGAAGGGGTAAAATCCAGCAGAATGGAGATTGACAGAGGGTCTGACTCCACCATAGAATCACTGTGGGTTAAACTACCAGGTCCAAGGAGTGATGTGATCATTGGAGTATTCTATCGTCCACCAGATCAGAAACTTGAGGGGGACCTTGAAATGAGGAGAGAAATCATGGAAGTGGCTAAAAGGGATAGGATAGTAATCATGGGGGACTTCAATTATCCCCACATTGACTGGGCCAATGTGAGCTCCGGGCAAGAAAGAGAAACTGGGTTTCTCGACTTGCTGAATGACTGTGCCTTAGAGCAACTTGTCACGGAGCCCACCCGAGAACAGGCAACTCTGGATCTAATATTGTGTGATACTCAGGACCTGGTCAGAAGTGTGGATGTCACTGAGCCTCTGGGGAACAGTGACCATGCTGCTATTACCTTTGCCATGCATGTCGGAGGAAGAGTGTCAACCAAATCAGACACAAAACCCTTGATTTTCGAAGGGCAAACTTCCATCAGATGAGGAAACTAGTTAGAGAGAAACTGAAGGGGAAGGTTAGAAGAATCCAATCTCTTCAGAGTGCATGGAGCCTGTTTAAAACAACAATAATAGAGGCCCAGCACAAGTGCATACCACAAAGAAAGAAGAGCTCATTTAAGTCCAAGAGGACACCGGCATGGTTAACGAGTGGAGTTAGAGAGGCTCTAAAGCGCAGGGAGAGGTCCTTCTGTAAATGGAAATCCTCCCCAAATGAGGAAAATAAAAAGGAACACAAACTCTGGCAAAAGAAATGTAAGAAGATGATAAGGGAGGCAAAGAAAGACTTTGAGGAACGAATGGCTAGCAATATAAAGGGTAATAATAAAAGCTTCTTTAAATATGTTAGAAGTAGAAAACCTGCCAGAGAACCATTTGGCCCTCTGGATGGTGAGGGAGGAAAAGGGGAGGTTAAGGAAGACTTGGACATTGCAGAGAAATTGAATGAGTTCTTTGCGTCTGTCTTCACGACAGAGGACCTTGAGCGGATTCCGCTGCCTGAGCCGCCCCTCTTGACTAAAGAATTAAATCAAATACAGGTTAAAAGAGAGGAGGTTTTAGGACTAATTGATAAATTGAGGATTAACAAGTCACCTGGCCCAGATGGCATCCACCCAAGGGTTATTAGGAAACTGAGAAATGAAATTGCAGATCTCTTAACGGTTATATGCAACTTGTCTCTTAAAACGGCCACAGTGCCGGAGGACTGGAGGATAGCAGATGTCACACCAATTTTTAAAAAGGAAGGAGGGGGGACCCAGGAAACTACAGGCCGGTTAGCCTTACATCTGTCCCAGGGAAGATGGTGGAAAGCCTCATCCAAGAGAAAATCTTAAAACACATAAAAAACAAACCTTGCTGAGAGAAAATCAGCATGGCTTCTGTAAGGGTAAATCTTGTCTGACAAACCTTTTAGAATTTTTGGAAAGGTCAACAGGCATGTGGATTTGGGTGAAGAGGTGGATATAGTCTATCTGGATTTTCAGAAGGCTTTTGACACAGTCCCTCACCAAAGGCTGCTGAGAAAATTGCACAGTCAGGGGATAAGAGGGCAGGTCCTCTTATGGATTGAGAACTGGTTTCAGATCCAGAAACAAAGAGTAGGTGTCAATGGAAATTTTCACAATGGAGAGAAGTGACAGGGATCTGTCCTGGGACTGGTGCTTTTCAATCTGTTCATAAATGACCTGGAGACAGGGATAAACAGTGAGGTGGCCAAGTTTGCCGATGACACAAAACTTTTCCATGTGGTAAAACCAGAGAAGATTGTGAAGAGCTCCAGAAGGATCTCTCCAAACTGGGGGAATGGGCTGAGAAATGGCAAATGCTTTTAATGTAACCAAATGTAAAGTAATGCATATTGGGGCAAAAATCCAAACTTCATCTATCAACTCATGGGCTCTGAGTTATCCGTGACGGATCAGGAAAGAGATCTTGGTGTGTTGGTGGACAGCTCCATGAAGGTGTCTCCCCAATGTGTGGCAGTGGTGAAGAAGGCCAATTCCATGCTAGGGATTATCAAAAAGGGGATTGAAAATAAAACAGCCAACATTATAATGCCATTATACACAACGATAGTAAGGCCCCACCTGGAGTATTGTGTACAATTCTGGTCACCGCATCTCAAGAAAGACATAGTGGAACTGGAAAAGGTGCAGAAGAGAGTGACTAAAATGATTACTGGGCTGGGGCACCTCCCTTATGAAGAAAGGCTAAAACATTTGGACCTCTTTAGTCTGGAAAAAAGGCGATTGAGGGGGAATATGATTGAGACATACAAAATAATGCAGGGTATGGGTAAAGTGGATAGAGGGAAGCTCTTCTCCCTCTCCCAAAATACCAGAACTAGGGGACATACACTCAAATTGAGGGCTGGGAGAGTAAGAACTGACAAAAGAAAATATTTTTTCACTCCCTGCCACACAATGTGGTGATGGCATCTGACCTGGATGCCTTCAAAAGGGGATTGGACAGATTCCTGGAGGAAAAGTCCATCACAGGTTACAAACCATGATGGAGATGTGTAACCTCCAGGGTTTAAACCAGGGTACTTCGAGGGCCAGATGCAGGAGAGTGGTATCAGGAGACAGATATCTAGTCTAGTCTCTAGCCCCAAACACATCTGGTGGGGCCGCTGTGAGATACAGGAAGCTGGACTAGATGGGCCTTTGGCCTGATCCAGCATGGCTCTTCTTATGTTCTTATGTTCTTATGAGGCAAAGGGCTCCCAGATGCGGAGCTTAAAATTGTTTTTCCACCAGCTGCGGACTTTAAACAAAATAAAGTATGACCATGACCACCTAAGTGTGCCCCAGTGCACTTTAGAAGTACCTGGTCTCCGGAGGTAAAAAAAAAATTCCGATGCAGATTGTAAAGCTGTGTATGCCGGGCTCCCCTCGCCTTCTGTTTTGTTTTTTTTTTTTGTCCCCGCCACCCCTTTAAGAGACAGGAATCCCTATGGGGCTGCTCTGGACGGCAGACGGCAGATGGAGGTGAGCGGAGGTGAGCCTGCATTCTTTTCTCCCTTTTTTTCTCCCTCCCCTCACGCAGACAGGAGCAATGGAGTGCGGAAGAGTGGGAACACGGGAAGAGGAACAAACCTCATGATCTCTGGTCCGAATTTAAGTTGTCAGTGGACTTTAGAGGTCATGTAAAAGGGACTTTTGTTGCTTAAAATGCCTTCTAGGGAGGCACTTAACATCTTTGCTGATGATTCTTGAAGTTTCAGGGTGCTGAGAACTGAGCTTCACTCTGTCATCAAGGCACAGACTCAAAATCTGAGATGTAGAATCAGTCCTTCCCTGAGACAGGTTGAGGAGCCTGCCTCAGGCAACAAAGCATGCAGGATGACAAATTTCTCTTATCTCCCCCTTCCAAGATGGTGGTTACTATTACTCCTTGTTGGGCACAAGGAGCAGGGCAGAGCCCTTAAGAGCAGGAAAGGCTGCTAATGCCTGACTCCAAAGGATCCTCAGGGGAGGTTTTCAAGGTCTCAGGGCACAGGTTTGCAGTCACTGTTATGCCTCCCTGGGTTTCCAGGGAAAAAGACAAATCCTAGGGCAAGCAACATTGAGGGAAATGAAAGTCTGGTTTGGTGAGTGTGAGGTACCCTGGGCATCCACCTCCATCAATTCCTAACTGGCATTAGGGCACATGTGGCTCATGAGTGTGTGAAGACATCTGTATGTGTGCTGTGCTTCTCTCTCTCTCTCTCTCTCTCTCTCTCTCTCTCTCTCTCTCTCTCTCTCTCTCACACACACACACACACACACACACACACACACACACACACACAGAGGGGGAGGGGGAGGGAGAGAGAGAGAAAGGGAGAGAGGATACAATTCTGTCATTGTTTCTCAAGGTACCACCCTTCATGTTATCAAAATGACTCCCCATATCTCATTGCAATGGCAACCTCACCAGAGTTTTGGAAATGGGATGACTCATCACCTGAGTCAGACTGCACACCCCTGCCTATGACAAAGCCTTAAAACCAAATACATCCCATGAAGGGAACTTTCAGCTCTTTTTGTGGCCAGTGGCATCCTCCGTATGAGGGAGTTAGCAGCTGCCCTCGAAGGGGGGGGACACTATGAAAAGGGACGCAAAGGAATGGAAATAACACCTCTCCTCCCATCCTAGGCAGTGAGAGAGCACTGGCCACCACTGTTACAATCAAAGGAGCAGCTACTCAGTAAATATCCATTTTCTCCCATGAGTCTACTCAATTGTAAACCTTCTAAATTTAAAAGGCACCACTACTAGAATCGGACAAACATTTTAGAGATATGTTAGCATATTATGTCAAAAACATAGTGGATACAGAAATGTCCATGTTGTTTATTGAGGCAGGAAATAAGAAGACTGACATGTATATCCTTTATAATATTCTTTTTAAAGCTTTTTTTTCCTTAAGTTCTGCAACGCTCAAGGCAAAAAACTATGGTCATATTAAGGTTCCTTATGAAAATGACCTAGGTAGTTTCTGTGAAGTCCTGTTCTTGTTTTGCAAACAGAGACATGAACTAAGGAAAGTTACTGGTTGGACTACGACTGCCAGAATCTCCAGGACAAACTGGGAGAGTCTAGGACTTTACAGTCCAAAAAAGGCAACATTTGCATGTTCTACGCCACAGTCACCTATAATGACCACCATGAAGAAAACAAGACGAAGAAAAATAAGAAGCATTTTAGTAACTTTGAGACTAATAGATGTACTGTATTTCAAAGTGAGCTTTTGTGGATCATTTTGACCTACTTATTCAGACACAGAGTGACTAAAATCCAGTCATGTCACAACTCCAGTAGACCCATTAGGGATTGGGTGAGTTCCTGTTACACCTATTCATGTTCCCTTGATTTGATGGGCCTACTCCAGCTGGGACTTATGACTGGATTTCAACTGCTGCCTGTCTGAAGAAGTGGGTTGCAGTCCACGGAAGCTCACCTTCAAATCCATTCATTCATCTGAAAAGTACCACAAGGCTTCTGTTTTTGCTGTCCTGACCCCAAGCAACACATTTGCCTCTCTGAAAATTGCCACAGTTCTGTTAGCCACACATAAAGGAGATAGTCTGTCTGTGGAAGTGCCATAAAACATGCTTTTAACATGCCACAATGCTTTTTTTTAATTAATCACCTCCCAGTTAGACATCACCTATCTATGATGTCTTGCAGCTGTTCATCCCCATAATCATCCATGCATTCTCTCTGTTGATCTACATTGATCCGGAAATGTTCCCTACACATGCCAGTCCCTAAGAAAGAAAATATCAAGGAGTGCAGCAGCTATAGGGCCAGTGCTTTAATTTACACCTCAAACAAAGTGATTCTCATGGTACTGCAACAAAGATCTGTACCTTATATGGAGCAAAAAATATCCGAGGTATGAGCTGGCCTTTGAAAAAGGAAAAGGCCCTTGAGATCATATTGCAGATATCTGCTGGCTACTGGAGTTCACCAAAGAACTTCAGAAGAAGATCAGTCTGTCATTTATAGACTATGGGACAGCTTTTGACTGGATCATTATAAACTATGGGTTTTGTTTTGTTAGGACAGAACAAAACCTGAGTTGAAATGACTTTTCATTAACGTGAAAGAAGAAAGTGCCAAACCTGGACTGCAGTTGTACACAAAGAAAAGGAAAAATCACGACTACAGAAGAACTATACAATTTAATGTCGGTAATGAAGAAACTGAAAAAGGGAAACATTTTGATCCATCATTGATCCAAATGGAGACTGCATCCAAGAAATCAGAAGACAACTGGGACTTGTAAAGGCAACAATGTAGAATTTAGAAAATATCAACAAATGTAAGGTTGTGTTGGTGGAGACCAAGACCATTCAGACTATTCCTGACCATCATGTATAGATTTGAAACCTGGACAGTCAAGAAAGCTGATGGGAAAAACTGACTTGTTTGAAATATGGTGCTGAAGAAAGAGATTTGCAGATGCTGTGGGCTGCTGAAAGGCAAAGAGATGGGTCCTAGAACAAAATCAAACCTGAACTATCTCTGGAGGGGAAAATGTTGAAACTGAGTCAGTTCTACTTTGGGCATATTATGAGAAGACCAGATTCTGATTTTAACCACATCATCAGCAACAACAACAAAATCAAAGTCCATTCTGTAACAACAGTAGTGAGCAGATGAAACATGATACATGAATGAAGCTGGAACTGAGGTGCAAACTACACACTATGATGTTCCCATACAATTTCCTGCCTGACATTCTAAAGTAGACATGCCTTTTCTAAACCGAACCAACCATCCTGGCTTACTTTCCAACACCAAACATATGTGGCTGGGGAGCACTTACTTGCTTTCATCTCTGAAACTTTTCCAGAGCTTGGAAATATTACTCTTTTTTGAACTGTAACTCCCAGTATCCCCATAAGTGTTTAGGGATCATGAGAGGTGTAATCCAAGAATAATAATAATAACAATAATAATAAAATAAATTTCCCAGCTCTGTACTTCTCCACCTTTCAAGGGTTGCCTCTTGCTGCTTGATTATCGGTCCAACAAGATGGAGAAATGAGTATGTATGCATTCATCCCTCACCCCAGCCATGCAGGTAAAGTAGCTAAGAGGATGAGTGATCTGGATTGAGAAAACCCAGGAGAAATGAGAGATGAGATGTTTCTCTCTGCAGTCCTCTCCTGTTCAGAATAAAATTGGTTTATTTATGACTAAACATGATTAACGTCATGCATACTTTGAGCTGGAGATCCAATAAATCTGACTCAATTAAATAAGGCAGAAAATTGTGTATCTAAGTATGCCTGGGACTCAGGAAATCCCAGTCAATTAAATTAAGCGTGAACCTAAAAGGAGAAAATGATCGAGCTCGTTCACCTTGATTGTCTGCAAGTCAACAGCACATACAACCCACTGTATTAAGTTCCTGAAATAAGAGGTGTAGAGAATCCAGTGCTACAGACCTCAAAGCAGGTCCTCTCTCTCTGATTTGATCCACCTGCATGGACATATGAGAGGACAGGGGCTGTGTTTAACCTTATATTAGGAAATGGAGCACATTGCTTCTATATGCACCAGATGTTGATGGGCACCCATAACTGAACAGATAGACTCCCACACACCTTCTGCATAAGCTAGACCTGGGAGAGTGTGGCTCTCCAGATGTTAGGTTGCAAACTCCACAATCCCTTACATTAGCCTAGGGCTGATGGGAGATCCCACCCAGCAACCTCTAGAGAGCCATATGCTTCCGGACCACTGCACTAGATAGATCTGCTGTGTAAATGTTTTTTTTAAGAAACTGGAATGTTCCTTTTTTATTATTTGCTCTCCACGCTGAAGAAGGAAACGGACACTGAACAGAGCCACTCCATCTATCAAAACCGTCTATTTATTTTCACATGACAGTGGCCAGATTTGCACTCTCTGGTTTCAGAGAAGAATTGGAGCTCTGAAAAACCCAGGCTTGCTTGGAGAGCAGAGAAGAGATCTTGTATTTATTTATCTTTAAAGTACTTGCTTGTTTTTGTATTATGGGAAAAAAACTCAGAGCAACATAAGAACTTACTGCTAAAGGGCATTTCCCATGTTACTTTTCCCTACTGACTGGATTTGGGGCAAGAGAAATTGACATATGCAGCCAGGAATCATGTATGGGCATGCATCTGTGTTCTGTGCAGATGGTCAGAAATGGTTTGTGGGATTGATCTGTATATTCAGTAAAAGTGGTGGGGTGTAGAGATGGGCACGACTTGAAATTTTTTTTTTTCGAGTTGTCGTTAGTCGGGCCGGTTCCGTTTCGGGTCGTTTCCGTTTTCCGCAAAAATTCGCAAAAATTAGTCGGTTCGTTTTTCCGTTTTTTCGTTGTCATTAGTACTGTTTTTTTGGGGGGGAGCGGGCTCCTGGAGGCACCTCTGTGGGGTGGGTGCCTCCTCTGGCCCGCCTCCTGGAGGCACCCGTCCTTCCTCACCCACTAGGAAGGGGAAGCAGGCTCCAAGAGACCCCTCTCCCCTCCTCACCTGTGCTGCTGCAAAATGGTATGCAATAGCCATATGAATATTGCATACCAGTTGTGCACCAGTGACTGTGAAGACTAGTGGATGGCACTGAACCCAGAGCCATAGGTGAGATGCCTAACTAAGGCTTTCGCACCACCATGTCTCACACAGAAGGGAATTGTACTTGCGTGTAGTGCAATGCAAGTACATCTGGCTTAGGGTTATGGTGGGTTAGGGTTAGGGCTAGGGTTAGGCTAGTGACGGGTAAGGTTACGGTGGGCTAGTGGGTTGCACCTCTGGGTGCCTCTCTGACACACTAAGAAGACAGTCTGTGACGTATGGGTATGGAGTCAAGGGTCAGGGTTAGGGTTAGGGGGCTAGGGCAGGTTTTAGGGGGCTTTTTGGCACATCCCAGAAGTCTCCATGGCCAAGTGGCCATGCGATTGGTGGGATGGCTCCAAAATTTGCATGGTCGTCCACTCCCAGGCTGGCCACTAGCCCATCATTGCACAGGTGTAAATAAAATAAAATAAAATAAAATCAATGGAGGACAGAGGAGGAGAGGAGAGACATTTTGTTGCAAGAAAAAACCCACTGCTACTGTGAAAAATCTGGCAGTTTATAAATTTTCGCGTGTTTCTGTTGTGCTTGTGTGCTTTTGGACCACGATTTCAAAAACAACATTGATTTTGGATCCCCGCCCACACCGCATGGCATGGCGATAGTCCGGCTGCCCAGGATGGGGGAGGCGGGACCCCCTCCAGAAACCACCCTCCAGTAGGTGCCCTGCGCCCTTAGTCAAGCAGGCATTTTTCCGCCTGCTTTTGGCCCGGGAATGGGTGGGGGAGAGTTTTAAATTTTTTTCCTGTGCCGTCCGTGCCGCTTGCTTGCACTTTAATTGCGGTGGGCCTGCGGTGAGTCCCACCAGAGCAGCCCAGGACGGGGATGGGGGAGGCCGGGGACCTCCAGAAACAACCCCTCTGGTAGGTGCCCTGAGGCACGGCAGGCATTTTCCGCCTCCGTTTAGGAACCGGGTTTTTTTAACTTTTAAAAACTTTTTTTCTGTGCCGCGTCAAGGAACAAGCACAACAAATCAGACCAAAATTGTTCTTCGTCAGTTCAAAGTCTGGCGGAGTAATTTCCATTTCCGTTTCCGTAGAGTAACGGAAATGAGTAACGGAAACGGAAACGGGAATACCGCTAAGTCGTGCCCATCTCTAGTGGGGTGGAATCCTAGCGAGACAGTACCTCTTGAGAGTACATGTGAAGGACACTGCCATGTTTAAGGTTCTGTTTTGATATATACAAAAGCAAACTGCACCCAATATAGAATCAGAGGTGGTCAGTCAATGGCTTTAAACCCGGAAGGACACAGGTTCAATCCTTGACATCTACAGGTTAGGCTTGAAAAAAATTCTCCTTGAAATCCAAGTGTTGCTGCCAGTCAGAGCTGGTGATAGTGGGCTAGAGAACTAATCGTTTCATTCATCATCAGGTGGTTTCCCATGTTCTGTGTTTATCCATCAGCTTTCTCAGCAAAGTAAAAGCAAAAGCAAAGTGTTCTGCATATATACCACCCCATACCACTTCAAGTAGTATCTGGGTGGTTTACATTTTTTAATTACAGTATGCAGGCTACACCTCCCCCCCCCGCAAGCTGGGTACTCATTTACAGAACCCAATTACAGTATGCAGCAACCAGTGCATCCTCCCTCAGCACAAAGGCTTCAATGGAGTAGATTGATGACTTTTCTCTGCATGTTTTTAAGTTACAAGGCCCACACTGAGCAAGTTTCCACTTCAGTAGAGAATGTGTGGGTCCTCTTCTCCTTCCTAGCATGGCTACCTTTATTTTTTGAGACATAATGTGTGGGAAGATTTAGTCAGGCTTCCTTGTAACAAGTACTCTAAAGGACATGTGTAGGCAATCACATTCAACGAAGACAAAATAATGTGAGAGGGATGCTAGCAAATTAATAAATAAGAAGCCCTGCCAACTGAAGAGTATCTAGTACTGTACATATTTGCACCAAAAATCAGATATACTAGCAGTTAACTCTAATATATTATCGATGGAATAAATAACAAAATATAGCGCAAACAACATATCCCCGTCTTATTGCTCATTTAGCTTTGTCTTTTAGGACTAAAGTTTCCAGAACATCCTCGCACCCAGGCAGCAAGATTAGGGTTTGCACTGGCTGGGATATTCTGAGAGTTGGCATCCCAAAGTTATTGTTTCAAATGGTGAGCTTTGCATCTCAGCCAAGAATACTCAATTAATAGTGGTGGAAGAGATGGGTTACCAGGAGGCAGAGGGAGGCTGACATACTAGAGGAGGTAATACTTTGTCTCATAAAATGAGGCTTCATGTTGTCTCCAAATTCAGACCCCAGGCAGTCTTCAAATGTTACCCTCGAGCAGGAAGAATGGCAGATTTCTTCATACCATTGAGAGGGCCAGTCCTTCTTGTTAATTAAACACATACATCACTTTCACTGTTCTGTGTATGGCAGGACATCCGTGGCCCCAGTGGGACAGGTTTTTGTACTAATGACTCTTTACATTCAAGACTCCTGAGAGGTCCTTGAGTTAACGGCTTTGCAATACTACCTGTTTCCTTCTTTGGAAATAATGTCATTGACTTTGTCCTTTTTCAGCTTCAATGATTTTATGTAACAAAGCTCCAAGGAGTCCTATAAACTGACTTTTCAGATACTATAATTTGCCACAGACATTGTCCTGTCCCACTTGAGTCCACCTATGTCATTACAAGCAAGTGCCTAGCCCTTTGCTAGCAATTTAAATTGTCGCAAGCATCTCCTTTTAGCTTCTCCGCCAGATTTATGAGGTGATTTCTTTAAATCTCAGCAGTGTCAATAATATGAAAGTTTGGAAACAGAGAACCCATTGGGTCTACTATTATTCTAGCTTCCCCCACTTTCCTTTTACAGCAGCCAACACATCATCCTGTTAATGTGTTGCTGCTGTTGTTTTATTTGTAATGCTGTTATTCAAGATCTGAGTAATGTTTTCCAAAGTGCTGTTTCCTGCTTTCTGAGAAGCCATTATCATTCCATTTTAGCTTCACAATTCGGTCATCAATCCCAGTAAGGCAGCAGTGTGTGCATCTCTTCAGCATTCCTCCCATCCAAAAAAAAAAAAAAAAAAGGAAAGGGGGAGAGGGAGAGGAAATGCACCACCCAGAAAGGACAAAATATGTGGATTTACATCCAATAGGATGGATGGATGGATGGATGGATGGATGGATGGATGGATGGATGGATGGATGGATGGATGGATAGATAGATGATAGATAGATAGATAGATAGATAGATAGATAGATAGATAGATAGATAGATAGATAGATAGATAGATAGATAGATAGATAGATAGATAGATAGATAGATAGACAGACAGACAGACAGATAGATAGATAGATAGATCAAGCACTGCCTCCATTCAGATCTATCTGTGTCACTATGATGGATGTCAGGGAACAACAAAGGGGCATTCATCTGCATGGTTCCAGAAAGTTGCCATTATGGTCATCTCTCAGGGTTGCTGAAGAGGCATAGACTGTATCAGGGGCATTTGGCTCCCCCAATGCACTGGATCCAACCCAAACCTGGCCAGAATACTTACTGTTGCAACCAATGAAGTTGTGGACTTTTCCTCCCCATCTGAGGTGTGTGAGTATGTTATTCCGAGGAACAGACCTACTTAGGTTTTCAATTTATGTGAATTTTTTTGCAGAATTGAACAAGCTAGAAATTCCTTCCAGAAAATTACAAACCGGGACTTATCTATCAGACTTTGTACTCAAATACTGTGATCCTATGTATTCGGTATACTTCTCTATGGTGTTACCGACACATTATGCAGGAAGCTGGAAGCATTCAAAATGTGGACATACAGACAAATTATGAAGATACCTTGGACAGCCAGAGTCACTAACATGGCTGTATTATGGTGCATGAATAAAAAAGTTAGAAATCCTCAATACTATTAAGAGAACAAAATTGCAGTATTTTGGACACATAATGTGCAATCTGCTGCAAGATATCCTTCAAGGAAAAATAGGCGGAAAGCATGGCCCCAGGAATAGGAGAACATTCTGGTTTAAGAACTTAAGCCAATGGTCCGCATTGATCACAGCTGCTCTGTTTAGAATAGCTTTAGCTAGAAATCAGTTCAGGCTACTGATTGTCAATGTTCTACAAGGACATGGCACTTGAAGAAGAAGAAAACCTGCTTAGCTGTAGGCCAACAATAATTAGCCAGCTCGGTCATAGCAAGATCCCTGAATCCATAAACATCTTGGCAACTGAATGACAGTTTTGATTTTGTAGTTAGAATTTGCAAACAGAGATAAGAGATTGTCATAAACAAAGGTGGTTACTTCACATCCTTTTTTGTTCTGTGACTAGTTTTGTACCGTGACAGCATTGGTCGCGATCACATGGTTTTGTCCTTGTTTCAGTGTTCCAATGGTCGTGATAACTTGTCTCATGACAAGTGTTACCTGATGGTCTTATACCGTGACAAACACTGAATTTATCTAGCTTCCTTTTTCCTTTTGGGGGGAGGCTTAAAAATCTTTTTTCGATATTTTGCTTCTGAAAAGTCAAAATAAAATAAAAAAAACCTAGACACAGTTTTCTGAGAGAAACAAATGTTTTGTTGCCTGACAGTCATTACTATGCGGTGTCTTATCTTGGAAGAGGAAACAGGAACAAAGAGTGACAAGGGAAACCCCTACCCCAGTACCAGGTACAGTATTGTCGCGCTTAGCAACTGTTCTGGGGGCGTGGTCAAGACCCAAGAGGGCCTCCTGTCCTTTTAGCCTCTACATAGTGATTGCAGGCTTCTTTTCTCATTTTCCCTCTAAAGTCATTTCCCACATCCAACTCTGACTACCAAGATAAAGACAGGCTCACATATCTTCTCCATAGCGGATGAAAAGAATTTGTCCATGTGAATTTCTGTAGCTAAATTTGGGGCTCTTACTCGTGCACTATTTCTGAATGAGCTTTTTTGAAGCAATAGACATAAATTTCCTCTCCCGCTTCCCCGAAATATGAGTTTTCATAGGAAATACTCCTATTCAACGTCCATAAGCTCAGCAGCAGCCCACAGCACTGATCATATACATTCCAAATACAAAGCAAAAAAGAAAAGTGTTCTGCTTATATACCACCCCATTCCACTTCAAGTAGTCCCTGGACAGTTTACAATTTAATTACAGTATGCAGGCTATACTTTCCCACCCACCCACCCAGCAAGCTGGGTACTCATTTTACCAACCTCGGAAGGTTGGAAGGCTGAGTCAACCTTGAGCCTGCTACCTGAGATCGAACCCTGAGTCGTGATCACAGTTTACCTGCAGTACAGGCATTTAATCACTTTGCCATGAGGCTCCTATGTACCAGTAGTTGTCCATGCTGCTCCAGTCAGCTTTCAAGGTCAGTGGCTTCACTGTATTTACGAAACAAAAAAGCAATAAAATTTAATTGCACCCACAATCAGGAATATTCAGCATGACATACTTCCAGGACACTGGGCCAGGAGACCACAGGCCCATACTTTGGCAATAACTGATGGATCTGCACATCATGTTTTAACTTCCTGGTACATTTACTTCATGCAACATTTTACAGCTCCAAGAAACTCAATGAGCCAGACAAATGGTAGGAGCCAGAAGTCTCTATTTTTAAAAGTAGTAATAAGCAAATACACCCAGGTCCATAGCATATGGACAAAAGCCGGACACTGAAATGAGCAATTTCAAATTTCCCAAGCACCCTTCTTTTTCTCTCTGTCGTATGCAATTGCTCCAGGCAGAAAGCAGCTACAATCCTTTTCTTAATAAGAAAGAAAGAAAGAAAGAAAGAAAGAAAGAAAGAAAGAAGATTTCCCTCCACACTTTTTCAGCCTCACTGGATCCTGAACTCTTTCTAAAAAGCCATTTAAAAAAATGTCACCAGAAATTTCACGGTCACTTTTGTAGCAACAGAAAAAGTCAGTGGGAAACTGAGCAGACACACAATGGATAAAATACACCCCTTTGTGAAAGTCTGTTTCATTCCTGCTGGCTTAATAGCAACACATTAGCTGCTTTGCATGATTACCAGCAAAACAAACACTGATGTCCCTGGTAGATTCCAAAAAGGCAATTTGCCTAAGGTCTGCTTCCTTTACCTGGAACTGAGTGTTGGGTGCTAACAGACAAATTCCCCAATAATCAGCACCGCTTAGGCTAGGAAAAAGCAAATTGATTATAACATAGGGCCTATGAACTGCCAGGCAGCAGTTACACACGCTGGTTGAGATGCAAGCAAGGCGTAGAAACTGAGGAGTATGACAAGGAACTCCCTTCCAGTGAGGGATGATACATGTCCTTAAACATAGGATGGCTTTCCACAAGGATCTATAACCTTGTCAGTATAGCACCAGTTGCAGGGAATTTCACCCACACATCCCTATGGAGTTTGTACATAATGGTGCATATTTATGGTTATGGATGTGGATGCAGCTGTCATAATCTGTTTGTACCTTGCAAATACCTTTTGTACTTCCTTCTTTTCACACGAGAGTTATGGTACATGGTTTTCCTAATAGCACTGTTTGAAATGAGTGGGGAAAGAACGCATCGTAGAAATGGCTACAAAATGCCAAACTAGCAGTTCATGCCAGTTTGTCTGTTGGCTAAACAGAGGCACACAGCCCTTCCCAATCCTGCCTCCTTCACACCTTCCCTGCCCTGCCTCCTCCAAGTGCTGCCTCTGAGTATGCACTAGGAAATGCCGCATATGTGTTCGGCCAAAGTACAAGCTGGCACAAAATACCAGCCTGGCATTTTGTACCCATCTCTACCTCCACATGTGTTTCTACCTATAATGACCCACCGATCTCCTTGAAGAGCTGGCCTGTATCTTTTTGGCACAAAGCTAGGACACTGGCATAACTAGGGGGGGGTGGAATAGTGCATTTGCCCCAGGGTGCACAGCAATCTGGGGGCACCTAGAGGGGGAGCAGGAGGAGGAAACCATGTCCCATCTCGCCAGCAGTCCTCCTTTTGCCCTGCTAAGGCTTGGCAATCCTTAGTCGAGGGAAAGGAGGAGAGGGAAGCAGATGGTTTTTTCCCAAGCAGCATCTCCCTCGATTGCCCCCCCTCCTCCTTCTTCCCGCCCCTGCTAAGGCTTGGTGATCGTTAGCCTGGGGAAAGGAGGAGAGTGAAGTATGTGATGTAGGTGCTGGGGGGGGGGAATCCCATCACCTGCTTCCCTCTCCTCCTTTCCTTGGGCTAACGATCACCAAGCCTTAGCTTGGGGGGGAGGGGGAGCAGTCGACAGAGGTGCTGGTTGGGGGCAAAAACATCACCTGCTTGGTGCTATCTGCATGCTATGTGGTTTGCACAGGAGAGCCTTAACCGGGAAGGAGACCCACAAAGAGGGCATGAAAAGGAGAAATCCTTCTTCCTCTCCCCCACTGTTCCCCCGGGATCTGCCTCCCCCCTTGCTGGGTGGGTGAGACATAGTTGGGAGGGGGAGGAAAGGGTGCCAAAACTGTCTTTTCCCAGGATGCTCCAAACTCTAATTATGCCTAACTCTAATTAGGGCATGCAATCTTTGGGGGATGATTCATTGAGGTGCAAAGTCCCTCTTGGTTCAGATGGGTAACAAAAGTTAAAATAGATTGCAGTGAAGATTAAGGACTTTGTAAACACTGGTTGGATTCTCTGGAAGTTGAGTCATGGCAACTGGACTTCTTTTCTTGAGAGATCGAAACGTTTTGCTACTCATCCAAGTAGCTTCGTCAGTCTGAGAAAAGTTTGTGGCGAGTCCTTGATTTTATAGTTCACCTTTATTTCACACATCCCTGGTCCAAATAGGCTCATAAGTTGGACAATGGTCTGAATAGGCTCGTTAGGTGGACAATAGCCCAAGAAGAGTGAGAGTCCCACCTATGCAACCTTTTCCCAACACCCGTTAAGTATGGGTGATTAGCTATGGATTTCCTGTTGGAGGTGTGAAGTGCTTCTGATTTGTTTTGGGATTGATGAAAGTGCAGTTTGATGAGTAGAAGACAGATTGTGTCTGAGTCCCCCAACTCCATTCAGGCCTTTGTCCAACTTATGAGCCTGTTCAGACCAGGGGTGTGTGAAATGAAGTTGAACTATAAAATGGAGGTCTCACCACTAACGTTCCTCAGACTGATGAAGCTGCTTGGATAGGCTCACCTGGATGACTGAGAATCTTAACAGACACAGGCTGGATTGCACCTTTGTCTGTTCTTCCCCAATCTTTTTTAAACAAGGACCTGTGAAGCTGCTGCTGTTTCCTGGCATGCCAGATTGTTTGTTCGCATACTTGATGAATGCAGTATGTCTCCTCAAGAGCTCAGCCTTCAAAGAGAAGGGAAACATCATGATGGAGAATTGATTCCTTCCCCCACAACTCCTCTGAAACAAGCAGGGAAGAGTTCAAACTCTGACTGACGCTAAATGTGCTAATTGGCGCCAGCTGTGAAAGCCTCTCCCAAGCCTTTGCCAGCCCCTGAACCTTGTGCATTTCCTCAAGTTTGAAAAAAAAAAAACAAAACAAAAGGAGTGAGGATGTAAATCAGTAAAAGCAGGGGGAAAGAGTCCAGTGCATGCAACTGTTTCCTTAAAATAATCCCAGAACACAGCAGATCCGGCAGATGACCATTTAAGACTTGTGGCCCAACTACACATATTGTGGTGCATCTGTGTGCACGTGCACACTATATGGATTCAGTTAAATCAAGGATTTGGGCATGGAAGGATGAAATCAGGTTATTTGGGGAGAAGATAAACAGGCAAAATGAAAAGGAAATGGAAAGGCAGCAGCACGATTGTCACATTTTGGCTACTCATTATAATGAGAGATAGAAAATTAGAATAATTAAAAGCATTTTGAATTGAACATGGCATCACGGAGGAGAGCCTCCTCTGCCACCATTGGCCCATTGGCCCACAGCATTCATGGGTTCAGAAGTAAGTCGCTTATTTCCTAAGTAAACAACCACAATCAGTTTGAAGGCAATCCCCTAGTGCAAACATTTTACTATATCAGAAATCACCTTATAGTGAAGTTCATACTAAACAATAAGATGTACTGATCAAAGCTGAAAGCTTGCAAGTGTTCCAATGGTATAATTCTTTTTGAATTTATTCCCTATATCAGAAGTTCCCAAACTTTTTCATCCCGTAGACCACTTGCCAATATTTTTTGTTTTCTCTAGACTCCCTGCCTGCCTAATATCGAATTTTCCTAAACTCATTAACTTCAAATGTGTTTTTGACAGCTAACACAGTGCTACCCACTTTGATAGGGGCTTTTGTGGCATGGACAATTATAAAAATTGTACAATTTTTATTCATAACTTTATTGAAAAGACATAAAATGCAAGTAAATATTTGGATTTGGAATGAAATAAATAAGAAACTAGTAACTTTCTTACATAAAATTAATGCATGAATAATGTTGTTTATGGGAGGGATGAGCCTGGTGCTCTGATAGCAATTGTTCAATAGTTGGCTTCAAATTAGTGAGGTATAGTATTAAATAATAATAACTTTATTTTTATGCTGCCTTTCTCCCCACTGAATCTCCATGTTCAGTGATTTGCAATCTATTTCTTTTTTTGTCAGAAGATTGGTAACCACGCTAAACCCCCTTTCTACAAGGTATGAAGATGGAAAAAGCTATCAAAAACTTTCTTGCGATAGTCCACAATGCATGATAAGCAACAGGTATATCTTTCTGAAGCCAGAACTGCTGATACCCCATTCTGAACTGCACCTTAAGTTCTTCATTTGTGCTTATTCCAGTCAGTGTAGCCTGCACACTGTAATTAAAATTGTAAACTGCCCAGAGACTACTTGTAGTGGTATGGGGCGGTATATAAGCAGTTCTTCTTGTAATGTGACATCCGATTCTTCAACGTCACCATGTGGAATGATATTCCACTGTTGTATTTCCATAGTCAAAACATCCTTAAACCTGTTTTTAAAGTCTGTGTGAAGGACATTTAAATGTTGAACGTAGACCAAAACATCATCATCATGGACATTTGTCAATGACAAGTTAGGGAACTGGGAAAATCACGCAGTCCAATGTTTTGCTTCATTAAATTAATTCTGGCAATAAAAGCTGCAATGATGGACTTTGTTTTTATTAAATTCAGATTGTCACCTTGTAACTGCAAGTTAACTTCATTAAATTTAGTAAACACAATTTTTAAATAAAACAACTGTGTAAATAACCTAGATTTCAATGTGTTGATATGGATCTTGTTTGCTGCATTTATGTCAAATTGAAGAGATTGATGCAATCTGGCACTCCGATTTTTAGCTAATAAATGTTGTTGAAGAATGACACAGTGAATTGCAAATACCCTAGGTACATTTTGTTTTAAATAGATTATAAAACCACGATAGCACCCAAACATGGCTGGTGCTCCATCTGCTGCTGCTGATATTATATTTAATAAGGGGATTGGTTTTTCCATGAAATAATTTTTAAAAACTTTGAATATTGATTTGAGTTTAGTGTCTGTTGTCAAAGTTTTTGCAAAGAGCAGTTCTTCATGAATTTCTTGGTCCATTATATATATATGCCAATAATAGTGCTTCATTACAGCTAAAGTTGACTCATCCACTTGAATAGAGAAATTGTTCATTTTCAGATAATTACACAAAAAGCTTTCAACATCATGACTCATTTCATCAATATGTCTTTGAACTATGTTGTTGCTCAAAGGAATTCTTTTGAGTATTTCATATGCAGGCTTGTGTAGAACAATTTTTAAAACCTCTTCAATGGCTGGTAAAATCAGCTCTTCCCTGATAGTATGAGGTTTTCCTGTTTTGCTATGAGTTGTGACTCATGAGATATTGTAAGACACCTGCAAATCATCATAGTCTCTTTTTGATGTTGAAGTGAACATACTGCACATGTGATTCTCTTTGGAAGATTTTCTTTCAGTGTTTTAAAGTATGTCAAATCTTTATCTATTTTATCTGGGTGAAACCTTCTCAGATTTTCCTCCAGCTTGGATGGTTTCATAGCATAATTGTTTAAAACTCTGTTGCACAAAAGGCATATGGGCAGACGTTTGTCCAACAGGGATGGAATGAAGCCAAACTTCAAATAATCAATGCTATACTGCCTACATTTCTTTTTAGCCTCAGCCATGTGGAGTAGAAGTTATCTGTTGACAAAAATAAAGCTGTTTAAATATGATAAGACAGAGCAATTCAAAATTGATTCCTGCCCAGACAACATACAAATATTTTAAAAACATTTTAAGTCACTTTTGGTAACATTGGAAATATTTTTAAAATATTCCTAAAAGTGCTGAAATGTCTGCAAAAATAGCTTACAGAGATATTTCTGAAAAATATTTTGAAATATTGTGTGCTGTTTGGGTGGAGTAAATCCTTATTTAAATATTTAGTTAGGTGGATATAGAGAGGAATCAGGATAAAGAAAATGTTGCTTTTGTAGTGGTACTATGTAAGTGTCTGTGGTGCAATTTCAAAGGGTGCGGACTGAGATGACTGGGTCTCTGGTTTAATCCTGGCCATGCCATGTACCGATTAATCTTTTCTATAAAGATTTTAAGTACATAATACTGATTGCTGAAACAGTGAAGGAAACCCCATTAGGGAAAGTACATGTACAGTAATACCTTGGTTAATGAGCATAATCAATTCCAGAAGCATGCTTAAAACTCAAACACTTGCATATCAAAGCAAATTTTCCTATAGGAAATAATGGAGACCCAGATGATTTGTTCCAGAGCCCAAAACTATTTGATTACTATACTGTAATATAATACATACTAAATAAAACACAAAATACAGTACAATGCAAAGTACAAAATACAGTACAGTACGAAGAATAATAACCTGCATTTGAAAACCTTTGTAGCAGGTGCAGAAGAGGGGATAAGACTCTGAGAAGGGGGCTGTTTTAAAAATGGAGCAATGTGGGAAATCCCAGCTAGAGTGGGGGGGGTCCATGGAGGGGGCTGTTTTAAAAACTGAGCAATGGGAGGGATCCCAGCTAGAGCAGAGGAGGGGGGAAGCCTCCATAGAGGGGTTGTTTTTAAAATGGGGTGATGGGGTGGGTGTGTCCTGGTTGCAGTGGTAGTGGCAAGGATGGTGTGGAAAGCCCCCACGGATCTGGACACTTTGAGGACAGAGGTTGATGGGGGTGGCAACTGTTCGTACCTTTACCTGTTGCCCTTCCTTCAACTCTGCTGCTGCTCTTTCCTGAAACAGAAACTGAAACAATCACCCACTTCCAGCAGGAGGTTTGGGGAGAGGGAGAGATGTCATTGACTTTAGGGCACTTTTGATTATGTGACACACATGAGAGTGCTAGCATATCAAGACCCTGCTCATTAATAAGGCAAAAATGTTCAGAAAATTTTGCTCGTTAATCAAAATGCTCATAAACCAAGTTACTTGTTAACCAAGGTAC
This sequence comes from Phrynocephalus forsythii, assembly GCA_029282475.1. Classification (NCBI taxonomy): domain Eukaryota; kingdom Metazoa; phylum Chordata; class Lepidosauria; order Squamata; family Agamidae; genus Phrynocephalus; species Phrynocephalus forsythii. Next base: position 77,468,437 of record JAPFRF010000006.1, on the reverse strand, counting down.
GATTGTAATTATAGTTGATTTGAATTTCAAATGACCATGATTCGGGTAAAATATCTGTCATGTGGCTGTAAAACATAAGTCCCCAACCTTTGCAAAACGGACTTTAAAAACATACACATGGCGAGGATCAGGTTCCGAAAAATGATGCAATACCTCCACCCCACTCACACAATGCAAAATGGACTTTAAAGGTAAACACACCATAAGGATCAGGTCCCTACCTTTGCACCACTTGAGAAATGCACCAAAAAAGTTTAAATATTTCCATAAAATGTTGCAAAACCTTTCAAAAATGGCACCAAACCAATTTGTGTTATTTGTAAGACATTTACAGAATGCCTAAATGTTGATAAAGATCTGCATAAATGGGGTCCGCTCAAATGGAGCCCCATTTACATTTCGTGGACTCCCAATTTTGTGGGGCCTGCTCATGTGGACCCCCATTTACATATCATAGACCCCCTGCAAGTCGAAATAGACCCCTGGAAATGACTGCCTTATATGATCACTTTTGCAAACCCAGCCTGAATTTATATCTGACCAACCACAAAGGAAAGCACAGCAATTTTCAAGCTGGAGATGGGGGTGAGGCAAGGTCAACCTATGACAGACAATGGGATTCCTGCAGATCATCATATATCATTTTCTTTGCTGCTAAGCAAGACCCACAGTTCTGTTAGCCTAACTTGCCTTACAGTGTCCATCTGTTGCAGTCCAGATGTTCAGACAGGTGTCTTTACCTGCCCTAGCTGCAGATACTTGGGAATCAACCTTGGTCATTCTTCATGCAAACCAGGTGTTTGATCTCTTAACCACACTCCTTCCCTTTCTGGAAATACAGAACTCATCTCCTTGAACAACCTGTATTTTCAGATGATGATGATGATAATGATAACACTCTCTGAAAGTAGGATTAACTAATTACAGAACTATATTTCTGATTTCTCCTTTTGTTCCTCTTATTGAGAAAAGCAACACATTATAGGTCTTCTCCTTGTGAGCTGATATCCAGGAAAGGTTGGGGCTTCCCTCCCCCCTTCAGACATAATGAGGAGTAGAGATGGGCACGACTCAAAAAAATGGTGTTTCGTTTGTCGTTTGTCGTTTAGGGGGTCCGTTTCGGTTCGTTTTCGTTCTTCGTGAATTTTTTTGCAAAAAAATTTGTTTTTGATTTTTTGCAAAAAATGAAAAACAAAAATCGTTTTTGTTTCATTACATTCAATGTAATGAAATGAAAAAAAACAAAAACAAAAACGAAAAATTGCTGTTTTCGTTCTCTAGCATTCATTTTACAGTTCAATGTATTTAGACAGACCAATAGCACATAGCATGAACTGCACAAGCTATTCAAAAATGTCTTTCTGTTGTTTACATGGGAGTTTTATCAGTTTTATTGGAACACGTTTGTTTATTTTCATTTTCAAGAGAAAAAATTTGTTTGGACTTCACAATTATAGAAAATTGGGCAATCCAGATTTTGGCACACACATCCCATATCAATGTCTGTAGATCCAGCACTATCTTTATGTACCTGGAAGAGAATTAGAAAAAAAATTCTCCTTCCTACCACAAACTGTACTAGGCAAAGTCTAGTGTGTTGGGTTTTCGTTAGGAAGCTATCAGTGACATTGCCCATCTCTAATGAGGAGTCTTGCAAAGGAAAATACTAACAAGGTGTTTATTTTCCAGTGCACTGAAAGGGTACCTGAGCCTTTAAATTGTCTCATTTATTTCAGTAAGTCAACTCAAAAGGTGAAACTAATATATGAGATAGACTCATTACATGCAAAGCGAAATATGTCAAGCCTTACTTTGGTATAATTGTGAATTTGTGATGATTATGGCATACAGTTTTTGAAAATCCCAAATTCACAATCTCAGATAATTAGAATAATACATGATATCAATAACACAAAGATTGGAAACAGAACAATATCGGACCTCTGAAAAGTATAAGCATGCATATGTACTCAGTACTTGGTTTGGGTCCCTATTGCATCAATTACTGCCTCAATGCAGTATGGCATGGATGCTATCACCCTGTGGCACTGCTGAGGTATTATGGAAGACCAGGATGCTTCAAGAGTATCCTTCAGCTCCGCTGCATTGTTCGGTCTTATGTCCCTCATCTTTCTCTTGGCAATGCCCCATAGATTCTCTATGGGGTTTAGGTCAGGCGTGTTTGCTGGCCAATCAAGCACAGTAATCGCATGGTCATTGAACCCAGTTTTGGTACTTTTGGCAGTGTGGACAGGTGCCAACTCCTGCTGGAAAATGAAGTCAGCATCCCCATAAAGCTCATCTGCAGAAGGAAGCAAGTGCTCCAAAATCTCCTGGTAGATGGCTGCACTGACTCTGGACTTAATGAAGCACAGTGAACCACCACCAGCAGACGACATGGCTTCCCAAATCAACACAGACTATGGAAACGTCACACTGGACTTCAAGCATCTTGCATTGTGTGCCTCTCCATTCTTCCCCCAGACTCTGGGTCCTTGGTTCCCAAATTAGATGCAAAAGTTGCTCTCATCAGAAAAGAGGACTTTGGACCACTGAGCAACAGTGTTCAGGAGTGGCTTGACAAAAGGAATACAACATTGGAAGCCCATGTCCAGGAGCCATCTCTGTGTGGTGGCTCTTGATGCACTAACTTCAGCCTCAATCCACTCCTTGTGAAAGTTCCCAACACTGCTGAATGGCCTTTTCCTGACAATCCTCTCCAGGCTGCGGTCATCCCTGCCAGGGCCGGCGCTAGGGTTTTTTGTGCCCTAGGTGAGGGCCGGGGGGAGGACGGGGTGGCAGCGGCAGGGGGGTCAGGCGGCAGCAGCAGGGGGGTCGGGAGGTGGGGGTGGGCGGCGGTGGCGGCGGTGGCGGGGGGTCAGGCAGCGCCGGGGTCGGGTAGTGGTGGCGCCGGGGGTTAGGAGGCAGGGGGGTCGGGAGGCGGCGGCGGGGGGGTCAGGCAGGGGTCGGGGGGTCGGGCAGCAGCGGCGGGGGGTCAGGCAGCGCCGGGGGGGTCAAGCGGTGGCAGCGCCGGGGGGGTCGGGCAGCACCGGGGGGACGGACGGTGGGCAGCGGCGGCAGGGGGGTCAGGCGGCAGCGGTGGGGGGGTCAGGCAGCAGTGGGCGGGCGGCGGGTGGTGGCGGAGGTGGGGGAGGGGGCGACAGGCGGCGGGGGGCGGGGGGCAGCAGGCTGGGCAGCGCCCCCTGTCCATTTTGGCACCCTAGGCAACTGCCTAGTTTGTCTTAATGGACGCGCTGGCCCTGGTCCCTGCTGCTTTTTTCTACCACACCTTTCCCTTCCACATAACTTTCTATTGGTGTGCTTTGATACAGCACTTTGGGAACATCCAACTTCTTTTGCAATCTGTACCTTTTGGGGCTTTCCCTCCTTATGGAGGGTGTCAATGATGGTTTTCTGCACAACTGTCAGGTCAGCAGTCTTTCCTATGATTGTGATTCCTTCTGAACCAGCTTGAGAGACCATTTAAAGGCTCATGAACTTGTTGCAGGTGTTATGGATTCATTAGCTGATTAGAGTGGGACACTTTGAGCCTAGACTCTTGAACCTAATTTTCTGATATTGTGAATTTGGGGTTTTCATAAGCTATACACCATAATCATCACAATTGCACCAAAGAAAGGTTTGACATATCTTGATTTGCATGTAATGACTCCATCTCATATATTAGTTTTCACCCTTTGTGTTGACTTACTGAAATAAATGAACATTTGCACAATATTCTAATTTTTCAAGATTTACCTGTATACTAATGTCTCCTCCATCTATTGTAAGTGAAAGTTCAATGATATTACAAAAGTGTAGCCAATGACTGATATTTACTTTTGCGAATAGTAAAAAACCATAGTTTCCCATCTATCAATGCTCCCATGTATAAGACAACCCCCACTTTTCCAACCCAAAATTAGTTTCACAACTGTGAGGTTCTCTCCTCGGCTTATTTTTGTGTATAAGATGACCCTCAAATTTTAGTCTAACAGACAAAGGTATAGTCTTATATATACAAAAATACTGTAATAATCCACACACACACACCACTACCACCAGTGCATCGAATGATCATTGTAGACCTAAGTTAATTTTTTCAGGTCATAAAAGGAAAGTACTGTAGGGAATTTTCAAAAATGTGTCTGCCTTGGTATAACAGGGGAAAAAGAAACAAAGTTTTATGGTTCCTTCACTTTGCAAATGTCCTTTAGCATGGGCCCTTCTAGATGATAATCCAGTACTTCTGATGCACCCAAAACATAAATCAAGATACAGAATTGGGATGGAGTGGGATAGTGATAATTGTATTCTTACATTGTCATAAGCTTTCATGGAGCTGATAGCCAACATACCCTTTATGGGCAAGGTGATTAAGCTGGCGGTGGTAAGGCAGCTCCAGATGTACCTGGAGATCTCCCTTGATCCGTTCCAGTCCAGATTCAGGTTAGAGTGAAGTACCAAAATGGCACTGATCACACTGCATGGTAATCATCTAAGGGAGACCAACAGAGATCCTGGAGCATCACTCTCTAGATGCTCTTGGATCACAGAGCAGACTCTGATACCTTCCTGGACAGGCTCCTAGAAGTTGGGCTCAGTCTATCAGCCCTGATATAGCTCTAATCCTGGCTTCAACCTTCCTTCATGGCCATGGCCAGAGAGTTTAGGTTGGAGATGAAAGGGTGCCCCAGGGGTTATCAGGATCCCAAACACTTTTTAACATCTATGTAAAGCCATTGGGACAGGTCACAATTGTCCACTGCATAGGTCACTGTGGCTTTCCACACCTGGTAATGACAAGACCACTGTTTAGCAATTCAGGTCTTTTCTTTTGAAGCTTTGTTTCGTAAGCAGCAACAATGATTGGCGGCCAAAGGAACCTCGGGCTTTAGAAAACAACACGTGGCAATGAGTTAGGAATCACTGACTCATTGAAACTTGTTCTGTAAGGGTGGCTGTGGGTGGAAAGGAACCTGGCTATGGAAAATGACAATAGATAGCACAATTATTTGGCAGTTTAAACAAGGCTAAATGTGTTTTAGAGTACCTACAATACACAGTTGCAGTGTTTCTTTTGCTCGCTCGTTCACTCTCTCTCTCTCCTCAAAGTAACCAAAGTTCTTTCATTCCCCCTAGATTAAGTAGCAACAATGCTATGGCAACGACAAAACTTCTCATCTTTTAGTGATTACTAAGGCCCTTTGTACACGACCCCTAAACTCCGCCGCAAATGGCTCCCAGCTCCGGAGCTTAAAATTGTTTCCTCACCAGCTCCGGATTTTGCAGAAAATTAAGTGCGACCACGCCCACCTAAGCGCGTCCCAGTGCTCTTTTCAGGTACCTGCTCTCGGAGTGTGAAAAATCCCAGATCCGGATGTAACCTAGAGTGCCGGGCTCTCCTCACTTCTGTTTGTTGTTGTTTTTTGCCTCCCGCCCCTTTAAGAGAAGTAATCAGGACGACGACGGGGCTCGGGCAGCTTCCACCGGCAGAGCGGAGGTGAGCCTGCATTCTTTTGTCCCTTTTTTTCTCCCTCCCCTCACGCAGACAGGAGCAAGGAAGTGTGGAGGGGTGGGGACGCAGGAAGATCAACGAACCCCCAAGATCTCTGGTCCGAATTTAAGTGGCCAGCGGATCTTAGGGGTCGTGTGAAAAGGCTCTAAGTTTCGACAACTGTCAACCACAAGGACTTCACTTTCCTGCATTTAGGTATATGATAAAGAATAAGAGAGGGAAGACTGTGCTTTCATTCCCATTTAGAAGCAGTCCTACAGTTTAATGCTGCCATCCAGTAAGGGGTTCATTCTTTTAAAAAAAAGAAAAGAAATGGCATTCTCTCACCTTTTTAGAAATAGGAGAATGGGCTGTTTAAATTGGATTCCTCTTCTACTCAATGACAGCCTACACTCAGTCCATGTTGTAGGGCAGAGGTGGCAAACAGAATTGCCTTTCTATTCATCATAACAGGGTATGCAATCCTTTTCAAGTGTACTTAATATCTGAATGTACAAAGCCTATCTTTTAACAAGTCAAATGCATTTTACTACTCCCTCTAGCACAATACAGTCTGTCTGATTGGCAGTAGACTTCTAAAGACTCAAGTCTTTCCTGGTGACACTACCTTGGATACATCCAAGATAGCATTCTGCCACTGAGCTAGATTCCCTCCCCCTGAATGATACTTTGCTAAGACCAGTAAACAAAATAATCTCTTTCAAAAGTCAACTGGCCCTGTGTCTGGATGTGAAATAATGCCATTGTTTATCTTGTCCACATGTTATGTAAAGGTGGTAGATTCTTCTGTCTTATCAAAAACTATTCAAGCCCCCAGATGACAATATTTTATACAGTTTTGTTTGCTACCTAAGCTGAAGCTTTGCTACATATAAACTATCAGAAAAATCAGCATTTATCAGATAAACTGCATGGTAATTTCCCCTTTGCTGCTTGCCATCCCCAGAGACCCCTTGCTGCGTGGGTCAAACTACATGAAATTCTAAGCTTAAAAGGTTCTATCACCTCCAGACTCAGTAGGTCTTCAGGCTAAGCTCTGCAAGACATTTTGGGTCTGGTCACCTCCTTGCCCATTATTCTCCCTACAAGGTGCCTCTAAGTAGACCCCTAATGCCTTGCAGCTCCCACAGAGCATAGTCCCACCCTGCTACTTCCCTCCTCTTCATGCAGCTTCATTCATGTTAAACAAAAACTTTATTACTCAGATGCAACCAATTCAAAATACCTAAGAGAACTTTGATTTTTTTTGTTCCTCTCTTTTCTCTTCCGCAGTTTCCCCTCACAAACGCTAGTGAGCTGTTCATATATTTATTTTTCCAATGTTTTTGTCCCAATCTGGAAATGGCCTATAATGTTTATTTTAAAATATGGCAGCTCTGAAGAAAAATGAAATGCATTTAAAGTCCTGTTAACCAGAATGAACTTTCCATTCTGTGCTTCTCTGCACCAGAAAAAAAAATACCAAGCAGTCACTGTACTTTAAAAGTCGTCAGGACATTAAAAAGCTGCCATTTGGATGTATCCTTAGTTTTCCTAATCCCCGTGTTATGATATCATTTCACCAAGTGTTCCTTCCTGCCATCAAACCATCTTTGTCCAGTGTTTCTAAACATCTCCATTCCCCCCCTTTCTTTACATCTTCTATATATTTTTAGCTGTTAACTGGATGCTTTAAGAAAGACTGTTTAACTCTGTACCAGTTAATTGAATCTGTGAATTTATGTCCATGGAAAGACTTGTTACAACTGGCAAAGGCCATTCCATCACTGGTTATCATTTGACTGTAACTATGGAAACAATGATTTTGATATCTGCTTCCTGCAAGTTGAGCCAGCCTGTGTAGCCTTGCACATGTTGCATAGTGCCAGGGCATCCCTAGAAGAACAGAACAGTAAACCACATCTGAGTATTCTCTACCTGGAAAACCCTGGAAAAGGGTTGCCATAAGTCAGATTTAGCAGGACAGAGGAGGAGGAGGAGGAGGAGGAGGAGGACAACAACAACAACAACAACAATGACAACGACAACAACGAGCCTTGTACAAACTTTCTCTAAGTAATATCATAAAGGCCTATAGCATCAGTAGGAGGCATTGGCGAAATCAGTCGCACAGAACTTTGCAGGATTGAGATGTGTGCTAGTGGCTAGGGAGATCTAATAAGAATTCAGGAGAAGGAATAGAGGATATAGAAAAGGATGATGAAGAAAGAGACACATGGAGATTTTAAAAAACTGGGGGTGGGGGTGAAGAACCATCTCATTTTCTGGTCAGGTCATTTCTTACTTTACTCTGAGATATAGGGTGAACATGTTCTCAGGGACCGAAGAAAAACTTCCTAGAGAGTTTAATGGAGAATGCCAAAAATTTAATATTACTGGGACAAGACATCACTGGCTCAAATCCTGTTGCTTCATGTAGTATGTTGGGCTAGAGTAGGACTATTGAATTAGTGGGAATTTGGTGACTCAACTCCACCATGTGTTCCATTGATTCAAATGGTCTCCTCTAGTTGCTAAGGGGTTCTTGGTCCTGAAGCATAAAAATATATTTTCCCCAAGCTCAGGTTCTAGTTCTTTCTCTGTTTTTCTTCAGGACTTTAAAAAATTAAAATCCTACAAATTCCAAATCAAACGAAATCCCTCTCAAATTATAATTTTAATAGACTGAGACTGGGGAAAAAGCACCTAAGGGCACCTCCATGCTATAGTTAGCGCTAAGTATTGTATTAATATTGCTGGGTTGGAGGGAAATCTGAGGTAAACAGGGATACCTTCTCTTAAATGCCTGTATCTCTCAGATTGCCTCACAAATCAATCTACATAAATTGATCTCTTCAACTTCCTTCTTAGTGAAAAATCATCTTTCCAGTCACACTCAGCCATCCTGTGCTCCACTGATTTATACACAGGGTAGCTGGATTTTTATATGCCATGAAAGCTTTTTTCAAAAACATGTATTGCATTAGAGCTAAATGCTAATCATTCTGTCTTTGAATGTAATGTTTGTTCTTTCAAATTATTTTGCAGGATTCCGTAACGTTCAACAAGAAAACATAGGGTTGCATAACCCAGATTGTTCACATCTAATTCAAAACATCTGCTGTGAGTAACATCTCTCAGTAAATTCAGTAGCAACAACAAAAGCAGTTTTGGAGTCATTGATGTTGTTGGATTTACATCTGGCCCATCTTTCGGAGAGTCCATTTATCCAACAATGGAATAATGTGCAGCTGGTCTAGCGCCAAATGATGTAGAAGCTGGTCTCCGGTCAAATCCTCATATTAGAATGATGGAGAATGTTGAGCCCTTCTGGGAGTTTAGACCTCCACTTCCAGAAGTTTAGGTCAGCATGATTAATGGAAAGAGATTGGGGGGACTGGAGTGAGAAACAACTAGCAGGTGAAACATTCCCCACTCCTCTCTCATAAAGTCCCTAAATAAAGGATAAAAGCAGAGGAGGTCCAAAGCTGAAATAGGTAGTAAATCATCCCCTTTCTGTAGTTCCAGTCAGCTTGTTATGTGCGAATCATTGTTTCTTGGCATTTGTATGTTGTACCTGAACTCTGAGTTCCCTGGTTGCTGAAACGATATATAAATAACCTTGCATTTACTTTTCCTTGTTAGTCATTTTTATTTTCGGTGAGATTTTGAGAACCACGTCCCCCCAGGGATTTTAAAAAGCAGTCTCAAGTACAGTAGTAGAAGCACATAGGGTGGGGGCATTTCTTTCAGTAGTGAGCTTTAATTCTCTCTGAAACACCCTTCTTCATAGGCAGGATAATATATGGTCTCCCAGATGTTGATGGACTTCAACTCCCATGCTCCACAACCACTGGCTTGTGCTGGCGCATTTTTCCGTTTAAAAAATGCGGAGGGTTATAGAAACTTGACAGACCAGACCGATGGACGAATGTATGTGAAGCTGAGATGGATCAGAAGGGCTGACTGCTGAAGAAACATAGTAGCATGTACTTGTGACATGTGAAATCAACTCAGACCACAAATGGGTAGCTCTGTTCATCTTCAAGCTCAACATGAAGTCCCAGTTCCCAAAGGGGGGGGGGGAGAATAAACCAAAGCACACCTTGGAAGAAAAAGTTTTGCATGATACCGTTATGGAAAACTGTACAGAAAAACATTTGAAACACTCAACACTTCCTCTACTAACATCTAAGGTAAACTGGGAATTTAACAAATGCCGGCAGCAACTCAATAAAAATAACCGTCAAACCTCCAGCAGCATTGCCACCTAATTTCATTGACTGTCAGAGGCATTAATTAAACATGCCAAGTACAACAGCTTAGACTTTAAGAGCCTGCCAGCATCCATGCCCCTTCAGCAGCGTAGCAAGGGTTTGGAGCACCTGGGGACAAAGTAGTTTTTGTGTGCCTCCGGCCCTCCCCGACCCATTGCATCCACCCAGCAAGGGGGGGGGCAATCCTGCAGGTGTGGGGCGGTTGGGCAGTTGTTTGTTTGTGCATGTGCACACACCTTACCTCTCCCGTGGTGGACCTAGAGCAAGGCAAGGAAGAGGAGGAGGAGGGCACTGTGGCCACCATGGTCCTTGCATACCTGCATGCCTGCTTGCTTTGTCTCTCGCCTGGTGCACTGCTGAGAAGGAGGAGGAGGAGGGGGAGTGGGTCCCGTTGCCAAGCCTTAGCCCGGGGAAAGGAGGACTGCTGGCAGGAGGGCGCACGGCTTCCTCCTCTTGCTCCCCCTCCAGGTACTCCCAGATTGCTGTGCCCTGGGGCAAATGCACCCTTCTGCCACACCCAATATGCCCTTGCACACCTTCCCACCCACCTGGCCCCTTAGGATGTTAACAAAGTACAGTGGTACCTTGTATAAAGGAATTCATTTGTTCCTAATGAAATTATGTTAAGCAAATTTTCCTTTATACAAATTTCCCATAGGAATGCATTGAAAACAGAGTGATCCCTAATCGTGACCATTTTTATGTTGTACGGACTCGCCCCATAGGCGATTCTGTTAAGCAAATTTCCCCTATCTCCAGAATGTTTTATGTTGTACAGATTTTATGTTATACAAACCATTTGTTATAAGAGGGTTCACTGTAATGTCTTGCCAGACATTTTTCAGAAACTTATTCCAGAATATCATGCATGGCACAAAATTACTTACCAATGGGAAAGTAGAGTTGTTGTTAATTACCATTATTTTCAGCAGCAGTTTGTTCTGAGCTGCTACAGGAAGCTGTCAAAAGTATGGCACCAGTCTCAAGGATATATTGAACTGTTTGTAACCCAACATCTTTCTCATTAAAATTGTCCTGACTGTCCCAGTTCTTTGCTTTATTTCTATACTGCCATCGATGTGGTTGTTAATTAAGCATCCCAGATACTTGGCTTATATATGAATTGCATCACGTAATACTTATATTGATATGACCCTTACTTATCTCCACTAATTTTGGTGTTTTGGCCTTGATTGATATATGGGGTGGGATTTTATTTATTTATTTATTTCATATTCCTGCTTTTAAAGATAGAGGCATTTGAATTATGGGCTGGAAATGACTACTGCACATCCCATGCACAGTGAGGATGATTAACAAGGATGTTCTCAACAAAGTGAAACCAAATATATCTCTGGAAGCCAAGTTCACCATGCAAAAGCTGTCATATGCATGCAAGCCAACTCACTTGAAATGGCAATAATACTGGGATTGGTCAGTGGCAAAAGAAGAAGGGGCCACTCAAGGACTTGTTGGCTTGAGACCATCAGAAAGGACAAAGGAATTATCTGGATGGAGCTAAAAGACAAGAGACAAGAAAGGCATGGAGAGCATCCATCCACAAAGTGACCAAGAGTTGGATACAACTGAACGCATAGACGAGACGAGACACCAACCTTTCAGGGGTGAAACTGCAAACATATTCATATTCTGGATTCACAGAAATATCCCAAAAATTGAATCTGGCCATTATCCCCATTTCTAATCCTGTTGTCCCAACAGCACCATATCTGCCAAAGATTATGACATGGCAGTTACTCTCAATGCATTCATCCTTCAATTGTTATATAGTTTCTTTTTTATTTCTTTTTTAACATTTATTTTTATTAAATTCAACATAAAACCAATTAAAATGTACATACATAAATCAGTGATCCCCACCCCACACGGGACCATCTGGAGATCTTCTTGTGTCCTTTCTGCGGGTACCGCTTGAGGAGCCGGGAGGGTGGGAAGTGTGGCATGTGGGTAAAATGAGGATCCAGCTTGCTGGAGGGGGGCAATGTGTAGCCTGCATAATTCAACTGTAAACCGCCCAGAGACTGTTTGAAGCGGTATAGGGCGGTATATATAGTCTGGTTTCTCTTCAGATTGTATATATAAGCAAACACTTTAATGTTTACGCTTTTGCAATGTTTTTATATTTTATATTATATTTTATATTATAATTGGTATTATAATATATTTTATATTATTATTATTTTATTATTATATTTTATATATTATTAATATATTATATTATATGTTATATTATATTTTCATATTATTATATCGTATTAAATTGTAATATAGTATATTATTATTACTATATTATATTGAATTATATTATATATAATTTTATATTTTGCAATGATGGGGGTGGGGCACAAAAACTGACTTTTTCCCCGGGCTCTGGAAGCCCTAGCTACGCCTATGGTCTAGGGATATCTGTTCAGTTATTCCATCATTAACTATTACCACAGAGGTATTGTCCACTATAAATGATCTATTACCCCTCCAAACTTCCTTCCAAACCCCAATTCCTTTAACAGAATCTTTAATGTGGGCCATTCTACACAATCAAAAGCTTTGAATATATCTAAAGATAAAATATTTGTTTTTTCTTTAGTTTTTCCCATATAATAATCAATAGTCAAAGCTCTCCTAGTTAAGTTGGCCATTTGTCTTCCCTTTAAAAACCCATTTTGATCCTCTTTTATGTAGCTTGTAATAAATTTATTCATTCTGTTTGCCAATATTGAAGTAAAAATATTTGCATCTTGATTTATTAAAGATATTGGTCTATAAGAACCAATATCTGTTAAATCCTTATTGGGTTTTAGAATTAAAATTATTAGTGAATGTTTCCACAATGTTGGGATTTTTTTCACCTTCTAATATTTCATTAAAAAGCTTTTTAGTTTAGGGATTAAAATTTCTTTAAATATTTTATATAATTCTGGTCCCAGACCATCACATCCCAGGGTTTTGCCATTCTTAAGTTTATTTATAGCCTCTATAATCTCTTCTGCTCTAATATCTTCTTCTAACAGTCTCGCATCACTCTCACTTATTTTATTTTTTACATGGCATTTAATGTAACCTTCTATATCTCTTTGAGCTTTCTGCAACTCAAAATTCTCTAATTCTTTGTTTTTTTTTGCCTGAATCTCCATTAATTTCTTCTTATCTCAATCCAGAAAAAATATTCTAGATCTTTTATTGACATTTCCAGTTTTCTTGTTCTCTCTCTTGCTCTTTTTATTATGCAAGATTCCCTTTTGGCAATGTCCTGAAAAACATCCTTCAATGTATCCCATATTAATCCCATTTTATTCCCACCTCTTTTATTAATTGTCCATTCCTTTTTAATTTGTTCTATTACCTCTGGATACTGAAATATATTAGAGTCTATCCTCATCTTTTTGCCTCTGTGTAATCTTTTCTAACATCTAACTCCATTGACACTAGTGCATGATCTGTTATTTTTATTAAATTGATATTTGTGTTAGTTATTTTAGAAATCAAACTTTGAGATACAAATATAAAGTCTATCCTAGAATAACTATTATGTACCGCAGAACAGTATATTTATTTATTTATTTATTTATTTATTTATTTATTTATTTATTTATTTATTTATTTTCAAATTTGTATACAGCACCTATTTCCCAAATGGGAACTCAGGGCAGTTTACACAAAATTAAAAAAAGGGGAAAAGAGTATGTATACAGTATGTATACAGTGGACCCTCGTATAACAAATGGTTTGTATAACATAAAATCTGTACAACATAAAAAAATTCCTGGGATTGGGGAAATTTGCTTAACAGAATTGTCTATGGGGAGAATTCATACAACATGAAAATGGTTGCAATTAGGGATTACTCTTTTCAATGCATTCCTATGGGAAATTTGTATAAAGGAAAATTTGCTTAATATAATTTCATTTGGAATGAATTAATTCCTTTATTCAAGGTACCACTGTATCTCCTATCATCACCCCTCATTTATCTCCATATATCTTTGAACTCAGTAGTTTTTAATATCTTTGCCAACATTGTATCTCTTTGCCTGAAGTCACCAGATTTGTACCCCATTTTATCCTTGATCTTATCTAAAACCCTAATGAAATCTCCTGCTAAAATAAAATAGTCTTTTTGGTGGGGATTCCATCTACCCCAATAGGCCCTGACCAAAGCGCTGAACCAAGGCATTAGTCCAGGGGCTGAGATCACCCACAGAAAGAGCATGGCCAGGCATGGAGAAGACCAGGCCAGAGCAAGCTCTGGATGACCCTGAAGCTGGACAGAGGTCAGCCCCAACAGGAGGCCAGGGGAAACAATGGCTACCCAGATATCAGGATAATCAGGCAACATCTGGTCTGTAACCAACCTGAAGCTCCTTCCTCTCCCCTATCAATGATTTCCCTCTAGCAAGCATTTCCTCCTAGATAAGGGTTGCAACGTGAGGACCCTCATCCCCCCACCACCACCAATGGAATTCATACGTGACCACAGTCAGGATGCTTCTTCTCTCCACCCCTATTGTGATGTATGCATTGTATGTGTTTGCTGTAACCAAAAAAAGCTTTGGGCTCCAGGTGAGACGCTGTCACACACCCTCACAGACACTCACTCACTCACACACACAGGGCCTTTTCACACGACCCCTAAGATCCACTGGTCCCTTAAATTCGGACCAGAGATCTTGAGGGTTCGTTGCTGTTCCTCCCTCCCCACCCGCTCGAGAGAGGGGAGAGAAAAAAAGCCTTAGACAGAGACAAAAGAATAAAAGGCTTACCTCCCGGTGTTGAGAGATCTCCATTTACTTCCTGGTTCCTCTTTAGGGGCGGAGGCAAAAGAAAAACAACAGAAAGAGAGAGAGACCTCCATCTCCGGATCAAATATTTTTCAGAAAAAAGCAGGTACAAGAAAACAGTTTGCACGCTAAGTGGGCGAGGTCACACAAGTCTGCAAACTGATGGTGGGTAAACATTTTTATTGTCCGGAGCTTGCAGCCATTTCCTGTGTCCAGAGAGAGAGACATCCATGCACAGAGAGACACATGCTTGGGACCAAGAGATGATTGTACCCCAAATCCTGTGTCCCATTTGTAGTCAATAATTCTACACTTTTTAAAGTTTTCTGTCTGTTCCAAAACAAACTTATAAAATTCATTTTGTTTTACATTAGGTGCATAGACATTCACTAAAGTATATTCTTTCATAACCATTGAAACTTGTATTTATTATAAGTTTACCTTCAGTATCTGTTAGTACCTCCTTAAGCACAAATTCACAATATTTAAAAATTAGAATTGCAACACCTTTTGCTTTTGATGACCCTAAGCTCTTCTAATAAAGACTAATATTTGGTAATTTCAATTCATTAAGTCCATCCCTCAAGTGATGTCTCTTTGCAGAAAAATATTATCTTCTTTATTTTTCTAATATTATTTATTAAAACCTCTAGTCTCCTTCTCTTTATAACAAACCCTAGGCCTTTTACATTCAAAGTAGCCATACTTTTCCCCTATTCTTTTAATTTCACTGCTTCTTTCCAGTCCTGTTGTGTGATTTAAAAAAACCCTAATTTTATACAAAGCCTACATGTTATATGATTTCTACATATGTATAACAATAAATAGTTGAAAGGCTCATCAGACTTTCAACCAGGGAGGTTTCATGATAGGATTCCATTATGCTGATTGAGGTGTAGCCTCATTAAATGGTTTGCTTCATTGCTGTATGCATCATGTGACTAGTGCAGAAGTGATTAGCTGTTATAATTTTTTGTGTCTTCTGATTGCAATTACAGGTAAGCTCCCCAAACCCTTTAAAATAAAACACAGGCATACAGGAAAGGCTGAACTGCCACTGTTTTTTAAAAGTTACTTTCTAGATTCCATCTTCTTAACTTGAATGTGTTTTGAATGTTCTGGGCTGTATGTTGTCCCTCATTATTGTAAGCCACCTTGGTTCCTTTTCCAAGGAGAAAGGTGGGGTAAAAATATTCTAAATAAACAAATAAATAAATAAACTAATATGTTTGTGCTACATACGGTATTTGAAAAATAAATTGGCATTGTTATTCCCCACAGTTTTTATTTTTTTAAAATAACATTGTTCTTGGCATTGGTTGTTGGTTTTTGTTTATTTGTTACTTTTTTCTAAGGCAAAGGAGGAGTTTATTTATTTATATAAGAGAGTGACATCAACAAGGAAAATGTCAACATATTCTAAAAATGCCTGAAACCAGGTGTTGAAAAATAACTGGAACATTTTACTTGATGAACCATGGAAAGGAGATAATCATTGCTGGATGTCTATGATGTTTAGTAGTTGTTGTGTCATTACAGTCATGACCGACTCTTTGTGACCCCATGTCCATGGAGTTTCCTTGGCAGGAATACTAGAGTGGCTTGCCAGTTCCTACTCCAGGCACCTATAGCACCTGGTATTCCCTGGTGGTCACCCATCCAAGTACTAGCCAAGCCCAACCCTGCTTAGCTTCTGAGATCAAGTGAGATCAGATGTGCTTAGGGCAGGCATGTCCAAACTTCGGCCCTCCTGATGTTTTGGACCACAACTCCCAGAATGCTAAGCTTAGATTGCCAATGGCAAAGGACTGTGGGAGTTGCAGTCCAAAACATCTGGAGGGCCATGCCTGGCTTAGGGCATCTAGGCAGCTATGATGTTTAGTAGCGGGGTTTATTTACAGATGTTCAGGTTAAGCATAAGAGAAAGCAGAATAAAGAGTTACGGAAAAGTCTTCATCCCACAACTGTTATCTAGGAAGAGGCAGACCACTAGAACACAGTATACCAGGCCAAGCTCTCTGTATCTATGCCTGCAATCTCTGACTACATTTTTTTCTTTCACATGTGAAACATCTGGATGACCTCATTCTTCACAGGAAAGAGAGAGGGTTTGCTTCTTAAAAGACTCAGTTTTTCCTATTCAGAATATTTCAATCACAATACAATTTGTATAAACGCCTTCATTCCTGTGGAGCCCTACCACCCAAATTCCTATAGTTTCCCTAACAAAGGATGTTTGGAACACACAGCTTGGAAAAGGTTACTTTTTTAATGTCTACTTATAGAATCCCTGAGCCAGCATAACTTGTTGTGGCTTATAACTTGTAAGTTATAACTTGTAAGTTATAACTTATAACTTATAACTTATTCTTTGAAACCATCTACCAAGCAAGATAATGCTTGCAAAGTCCCTTACAGTGTTTAAAAAGCATTTTAAAACCTGGCTGTTGAAAGCCACCCTTGGTGACTGCTGAGGTTATTGTTTTGTCCATATGTTAGTCTATTGTTTGCTGCTGCCATCTTGGTTTTTGCTGGTCTTTTAAAAAATGTTATTATTACTTTGTACTATTTCCCTTGACTGTTCACCACCCACAGTTCCTCTGGGAAAGTTGGGTGGTATATACCAGTAAATGGAAATAATAAATAAACAAATCATAAATAATATTGTGTGGTAGAAACATCAGAATTCTTAGAAACCCAACCCACCCAGCCAGGAGATCCACCGAATCTTCACAAAAATAGCAAAGTTACAACAGTCACTGCCTTGAACTAAAATATATATTCAGTTCTGCATAATACAGATTTTAAAAATGGTTTACATCAGGGATGAAAAACTCGCAGAACCTTTCCCATTGGCCATGCTGTGGACTGATACCCAAAACATATGGAAGGGTATAAATTCCCAAATATCAAGAGGGCTTTAGGTTCCCCATGCCTGATTATTTTCACTTAAATGTCATTGAATCTCTTACTTTGGATATCAAGTTATTTTGGACTTTACATCCTACAGTCCATGATCATTGACCATAGTGGCTGGGACATCTGAAGACTGAAGTTGAAGACATTTAGAGAGGCAAGACTTTCCCATGCTACTTCTACCAACAGGAGCTTCTGTAGGTACAGTATGTGTAGTTGTACAAGAGAAGTAAGTCCATCTACTCATAAGAAATGTGCCATGAGACAAGAAAAGCATTCTGAAGAATCACACTGACTGAAGGTATAAGTCAAGGATAGAGCCTGTGAGGCCCTCCAGATGTTTGTTGACTACAACTCCCATCATTTTTCAACAATGGTTATGCTTGTTACTTCTGATGACACTTGTACTTCAAGAATGTCTGAAGGACTACATGTCGCACATCTTTCTTCTGGATACTTTAATAGTCTGTTCTTCAAATAAAGCAACCAGATGTCTTTGGAAATGTACAAGTGGTCAGACAGGTAGTAAGTAAAAGGAATTGCTAAAGGGAGGGTTTAAAAACTACAGAGATTCAGTGAATACTTGAGGACACTGAATATTCCAGGAGACACTAAGATATAATCACTTTGTTCAATGAAAGTATCTGAAAAATGAAATCAATAAAGGTGTTGAGATGAAATTAGCCGTTCATCTCTTGGTCCTGGGCATTACTAATGGTTGATATGTCTTATATACCTCAGCATATATGTGTTTTCATATTTGCTATTGCTTCCTAAAACAAATTGGCATCAAAAGTGAACGGGGTGAATAGTTATGTTAATTTCTCCAAGTGAACATCCTAATTGCCCCACCCCCAACACACACCCAACAGCTCTTTTATGACTCAGAAAATGTTACTTTGCACCCTCCCAGCTTAATTGTAGAGAGACTTGAAACTGGGTCCATGGAGCCTACAGTTGCTATGACAACTTTTATTCACGGAAACTGGCAACATGGGCTATTTAGCCCACCATTTGTAATGCTGCAGGAACAGGCTGCTGTGTGGCTTAAAGATGGTGATCAGATGACATATTTGCTAGAGTCCACCAGCCAACCCCATGCCTTTGTGGTCACTCTCAAGGGGCTTCAACATTTTAGGTGTGAGTACAATTGTGTGATCCTACCCATGGGGCTGCCGGATCTGATCCAAAGCAAGCCTTCCACTTTCAGTTTCCTAAGATTGCGAAGTGGCTTAATAAGTGAACAACTTCAGGATATTGGCTAAAGCAACCCCCTCTGCAACCTCAATAAATTCATAAGAACATAAGAACATAAGAACATAAGAAGAGCCATGCTGGATCAGGCCAAAGGCCCATCTAGTCCAGCTTCCTGTTTCTCACAGCGGCCCCACCAGATGCGTTTGGGAGCGCATGAGACTAGATATCTGTCTCCTGATACCACTCCCCTGCATCTGGCCCTTGAAGTACCCTGGTTTAAAGCCTAGAGATTACACATCTCCATCATGGTTTGTAACCCGTGATGGACTTTTCCTCTAGGAATCTGTCCAATCCCCTTTTGAAGGCATCCAGGCCAGATGCCATCACCACATCCTGTGGCAGGGAGTTCCATAGACTTACAACGCGCTGGGTGAAAAAATATTTTCTTTTGTCAGTTCTTACTCTCCCAGCACTCAATTTGAGTGTATGTCCCCTAGTTCTGGTATTTTGAGAGAGGGAGAAGAGCTTCCCTCTATCCACTTTACTCATACCCTGCATTATTTTGTATGTCTCAATCATATCCCCCTCAAGCGCCTTTTTTCCAGACTGAAGAGGCCCAATTGTTTTAGCCTTTCTTCATAAGGGAGGTGCCCCAGCCCAGTAATCATTTTAGTCGCTCTCTTCTGCACCTTTTCCAGTTCCACTATGTCTTTCTTGAGATGCGGTGACCAGAATTGTACACAATACTCCAGGTGGGGCCTTACTATTGTTTTGTATAACGGCATTATAATGTTGGCTGTTTTATTTTCAATCCCCTTTTGATAATCCCTAGCATGGAATTGGCCTTCTTCACTGCTGCCACACATTGGGGAGACACCTTCATGGAGCTGTCCACCAACACACCAAGATCTCTTTCCTGATCCGTCACGGATAACTCAGAGCCCATGAGTTGATAGATGAAGTTTGGATTTTTGCCCCAATATGCATTACTTTACATTTGGTTACATTAAAACGCATTTGCCATTTCTCAGCCCACTCCCCCAGTTTGGAGAGATCCTTCTGGAGCTCTTCACAATCTTCTCTGGTTTTTACCACATGGAAAAGTTTTGTGTCATCTGCAAACTTGGCCACCACACTGTTTATCCCTGTCTCTAGGTCATTTATGAACAGATTGAAAAGCACCGGTCCCAGGACTGAGCCCTGGGGCACACCGCTTTTCACTTCTCTCATTGTGAAAATTTCCCATTGACACCTACTCTTTGTTTCCGGGATCTCAACCAGTTCTCAATCCATAAGAGGACCTGCCCTCTTATCCCCTGACTATGCAATTTTCTCAGCAGCCTTTGGTGAGGGACTGTGTCAAAAGCCTTTTGAAAATCCAGATAGACTATATCCACCGGTTCACCCAAATCCACGTGCCTGTTGACCTTTTCAAAAATTCTAAAAGGTTTGTAAGACAAGATTTACCCTTACAGAAGCCATGCTGATTTTCTCTCAGCAAGGTTTGTTCTTTTATGTGTTTTAAGATTTTCTCTTGGATGAGGCCTTCCACCATCTTCCTGGGACAGATGTAAGGCTAACTGCCTGTAGTTTCCTGGGTCCCCCTCCTTCCTTTTTAAAAATTGGTGTGACATCCGCTATCCTCCAGTCCTCCGGCACTGTGGCCGTTTGAAGAGACAAGTTGCATATTACCGTTAAGAGATCTGCAATTTCATTTCTCAGTTCCCTAATAACCCTTGGGTGGATGCCATCTGGGCCCGGTGACTTGTTAATCCTCAATTTATCAATTTGTCCTAAAACCTCCTCTCTTTTAACCTGTATTTGATTTAATTCTTTAGTCAAGAGGGGCGGCTCAGGCAGCGGAATCCGCTCAAGGTCCTCTGTCGTGAAGACAGACGCAAAGAACTCGTTCAATTTCTCTGCAATGTCCAAGTCCTCCTTAACCTCCCCTTTTCCTCTCTCACCATCCAGAGGCCCAATTGGTTCTCTGGCAGGTTTTCTACTTCTAACATATTTAAAGAAGCTTTTATTATTACCCTTTATATTGCTAGCCATGCGTTCCTCAAAGTCTTTCTTTGCCTCCCTTATCATCTTTTTACATTTCTTTTGCCAGAGTTTGTGTTCCTTTTTATTTTCCTCATTTGGGGAGGATTTCCATTTACAGAAGGACCTCTCCTTGTGCTTTAGAGCCTCTCTAACTCCACTCGTTAACCATGCCGGTGTCCTCTTGGACTTAAATGAGCTCTTCTTTCTTTGTGGTATGCACTTGTGCTGGGCCTCTATTATTGTTGTTTTAAACAGGCTCCATGCACTCTGAAGAGATTGGATTCTTCTAACCCTCCCCTTCAGTTTCTCTCTAACTAGTTTCCTCATCTGAGGGAAGTTTGCCCTTCGAAAATCAAGGGTTTTTATGTCTGATTTGGTTGACACTCTTCCTCCGACATGCATGGCAAAGGTAATTGCAGCATGGTCACTGTTCCCCAGAGGCTCAGTGACATTCACATCCCTGATGAGGTCCTGAGTATCACACAATATTAGATCTAGAGTTGCCTGTTCTCGGGTGGGCTCCATGACAAGTTGCTCTAAGGCATAGTCATTCAGCAAGTCGAGAAACCCAGTTTCTCTTTCTTGCCCGGAGCTCGCATTGGCCCAGTCAATGTGGGGATAATTAAAGTCCCCCATGATTACTATCCTATCCCTCTTAGCCACCTCCATTATTTCTCTCCTCATTTCAAGGTCCCCCTCAAGTTTTTGATCTGGTGGACGATAGAATACTCCAACTATCACATCACTCTTTGGACCTGGTAGTTTAACCCACAGTGATTCTATGGCGGAGTCAGACCCTCTGTCAATCTCCATTCTGCTGGATTTTACCCCTTCTTTGACATAGATGGCCACTCCTCCTCCAACCCGCCCCTCTCTATCCCTTCTATAGAGTTTATAGCCTGGGATTGCTGTGTCCCACTGGTTCTCCACATTCCACCAGGTTTCTGTTATGGCTATTATATCAATGTTATCCCTAGCTGCCAGATGTTCAAGTTCTCCCATCTTTGCTCGGAGGCTTCGAGCATTGGCGTAGAAGGACTTGTACAGTGGGTCCCGCAACAGCTGCTGCCTTGTTCTTCTCCCCCCACAGCTTTTATTGTCAGTAGACGAACTGTCACATTCCGCTATTCTGCCAGTGTTAATACTTGCTATGTCTTCTCTATGTGATTCTCTACCCTCTCCAACCTCATTCCCGAGGATGAGGTGTTCAACCGGATGCCACACAGCTCCTGTCGGCTTTCCCCAGTTATCAGTTTAAAAGCTGCTCTGCTGCCTTTTTGAGGTTGAGTGCCAGCAATCTGGTCCCATCATGATTCAAGTGCAACCCATCCCTCCTGAAGAGGTTTGGCTTGTCCCAAAATGTTCTCCAGTTCCTGACAAATCTAAAGCCCTCCTCTCGACACCATTGCCTCATCCACGCATTGAGGCTTCTGAGTTCTGCCTGCCTGGCGGGACCTGCACGAGGAACAGGTAGCACTTCTGAAAATGCTACCTTGGAAGCCCGGGACTTCAATCTTCTACCTAGCAACCTGAATTTGGCTTCCAAGACTGACCGCTTGGCCTTCCCGACATCATTGGTACCGACGTGTACCATGACCACTGGCTCCTTCCCAGTTCTCTCTAACAAGCTATCTATATTTCTGGTGATGTCTGCAACCTTTGCACCCGGCAGGCAAGTGACCATCCGGTTATCATGCTCCTCACAAATCCATCCCTCCGTATTTCTAATAATAGAATCCCCTAGCACAATGAGCTTCTCTCCTGCAGCCTGCTCATCAACATGTACCTGATCTTGTATCTCATCAATAGTGATGAGGGAGAGATCCTCCGGCGGAACCACCTCTTCCTCTATGTGTGCCTCATGAGGTGTGCTGAGGGAAAGAGCTTCAAATTGATTGTGCAAGATGAGACTCTCTGAGCGATGCCTTGGCCTTCTACTCCTTTGAGTCACATTCCTCCACCCATCCACCTCCTGAGTTGGGGGAGTGAGTTCCTCCTCTGAAGTGTGCCCTGTCTCTTCTTGGACCTGGATAGTCTCTTCCGCTCTGTCCAGGAACTGCTCAAGCTCCTTAATATGTTGCTGGTCCACTATGCGAGCCTCTAGCTGCTGGACCTTCTCTTCCAATAGCGCTACCAGCTTGCACTTGCAGCAGATGTAGTTCTGCACACGCTCTGTCAAGATAACAAACATGGCACAAGTACTGCAGGTAACTACAGCTGCTCCCTGCAACTCCATTTTAACTATTACAATAAAATGTATTCAAGGTCTCAAAAATGTAAACTTGCACCTTTTTTTTAATCTAGTAAGACTCTTTACTTCTTTTATTGTTTAGTCAAAATCTAACAGTGTAGGGGCCGCTAAAGCACCTCTACTCCAACTACAAGCACGTCAGGAAGTGTAGGACCTCCTGAGGAGTTGCTTGGCTTGGGAACTCAATTAAACCCAGATTTTTTTTTTTTTAAGCACACGCGCCGTATTTGCTGGTAGCAGCTATTTAAAGCTAAAACTCCGCCCCTTGCTCCTGCAAAAGAAGAAGTTAGCTCTGCCCTTTGTTCTGTGCTCCTCTGACCAGCTCCTTCCTCTCTGCTGCTCTGCCAGAAGAGGACTGAGAGACTGCTGGTAGCAGCTATTTAAAGCTAAAACTCCGCCCCTTGCTCCTGCAAAAAGAAGAAGTTAGCTCTGCCCTTTGTTCTGTGCTCCTCTGACCAGCTCCTTCCTCTCTGCTGCTCTGCCAGAAGAGGACTGAGAGACTGCTGGTATTTCCTCCCTTTGCCTTGCCTTAAAAGGTCAGTCAAGAAACTGCCCACCGTCAAATCCATGCTGGTTGCTTATTAAGCCACTTACTGATATTGGCAGGAGCCCTGCCCATACAAATGGTATGGCTGTTCCCAAGCAGCCCACGCTAGCTCACTCCCCACAGTTGCTAGTGTAGCCGGATCCATTGCCTTTTTGCCACTTTCTCACATTTATGGTGCATGCAAGAAGGAACTTAAATACAACGGGGAACAACAATATAATGAGGCTATTAATTTTCTTCCCAACAGTATAATGGGACTATTAATTTTCTTTCCAAAAGTGACTGTGGGTTATGGCCTCATCTTTTCTATCATCAAGAGCACTCCTGGTCAGAGTGCCTAATATGTCAAAAGCCCTGCCAGCCTTCTGCCATGCAGGAGAGCAGTGAGAAAGGAATGACATTAAGTACCAATTCACCATGTGTTCATTTATTGTCCGGTCTGCTTTGGTCTAGTCTGGCTAAAATGGTTTTGTTCCCATTTTAAACAATGAGAAGGAAATAGGACACCACCTTAAGGTCCAGTGGTGACTTGATTCTCCTCAAAGTTCCCTCTAAGTTGCATAGGCACCTGTATGCTTGCACAGCTCAGCCAATGTTGCTGGTGATGACGGAAAGTAGTACCTTTCAGGTGGGTTATATAAGCTTTCTGATGACACCTAGGAAAGAGAAATCATGCCAGCCTGAGCACCTTGTTGAAAGTACATTTTGAGCAGACTAGAAATGTTACTTTTAGGTGTGATGATTCCCAGAACACTTCAGCCGGCATGCTTGCTGGAGGATTCTGGGAGCTATAGTGCAAAAAAAAAAATAAGAGAGAGGGGGGGCGAGAGAGAGAGACTTTCCTAGTTTCTGCATTTGAAAGGACAAACCTTTATCTCCACATTTGAGAGGAAGCATTAAGAGTTCAGGCCAACATAGCTGAAAGAGGTTCCAGAGTGGGTTATGTATATACTTTGAATTTTAAAAATAGCTCACCTCATGAATGTCCTGGCCTCAACCTGCCTGCTTTTCCTTCCTCCTCGATATCTATTTCAACCTTGTTAATTAGACCTGTGCGGAAAGCCTGTGACCCCATGTGTAGTGATGTATTGGATATTCAAATCAAAAATGATTCACCCTTTGCCTTTCAAGTCAGTCTGATGTGCTCTGCCAGAACTCTGCCATTATCTGTAAGGTTCCAGTTCTCCATTAAAGAGATATAGCTATCACAAATGGGAGAGGTTGGGGGGGGGCTATGACCTGGTGTGACCACATAGTGCTGTCTAATTTGGGAGATGCAATTGAGGTCAGAATCTTGGCAGTATTTGCCCCAAATACTAGGGAAGGGTAGAGGAATAGTGTGGGAAGCAAAAAGTCCCTAATGCACTAATTATGTGGTCTATGCAATAATCATTATTCCACAGTCACTCACACATTCAGTTATAATTGTAATAGTGAATTCAGGGAAATGAATAATGTTTTGTAACCTAAGCCACATGAGATAAGAAAGAAAAGGAAGACTGCTCCTAGACTCATAAAGGCAATATATAAGGGCGTTTATACACGACCCCTAAGCTCCGCCGCAAATGGCTGCAAGGTCCGGACCTTAAAAATATTTACCCACCAGCTCCAGAGTTTGAAGACAATTAAGTGCGATCCCGCCCACTTTAGCATGACCAAACAGCAGTTTTCTTGTACCTGGTCTTTGATAGTGACAAATATTTGATCCGGTGTAAGGATAGTGAGTGCGGGGCTCTCCTGGCTTCTGTTTGTTCTTTTTTTGCGCCCCGCCCCTTTAAGAGATCTGAATGCTGCCGGGAACAAAACGGAGGTAAACTGGCAGTCTTTTCTTTCTTTTTTCTCCCTCCCCCAGGCAGCCAGCAACCAGGAAGTGCGGAGGGGGGTGGGGACAGAGGAAGAGCGAGGAACCCCTAAGATCTCTGGTCTGAATTTAAGTGGCCAGCGGATCTTAGAGGTCGTGTAAAAAGGCCCTAAATAAAGCCTTTCCACACAGAGATGCATAGTGTACAGATCACTGAGGGTGTGGTTTGGATCAAACAAGCAAACAAAAAAGGTGTCATCCAAAGTGTTTGTACAGCATGACCCCTGTATCCACTGATTCAGTTATCCACGGTTGGCAGAAGAAATAAATAAATAAATAAATCAGCCACCGCAAAGCAAGCTACTGTCACTGCACCTTTTGTGTGAAGAGCCAGCCTGCGTAGCTTTGTGAAGCTACACGGACTCAGAGCACTCCCAGAAGAAAGGAATGGCCATCCGTTTCTGCGTATACCTAGACAATCCTGGAAATATTTGCTTTGAATCAGAATTGGCTTGATGGCATCATCATCATCATCATCATCATCATCATCATCATCATCATCATCATCAATACTGATAAAGGAGGAAAACTAATTAGGAACATTACTTGAAAAGAACAGACTGAAAATGGAATTTAAAATGTTGGCTGCTACCTACTCTGTCCCTCCAACTAGATGGGTATTGTCCAGCAATGCTTCTTTTTGCCCTTATCCACCAAGGTGGTGTGGGAGGTGGGCAGACAGCACCCAAATGAGCTTATAGAGGTCAATTTTATCTTGTACTTGTTTATCCACAGCTTCGCCAAGGTACCCACCTTTGCTGGCATAAACTGGGTTACAAGATTTTTAGTTGGAAAAGAGACAAGAGGCATATCCTCCTTTCGAGTATTTCCCAGGCATTTTAGTCTTCCTGAAAAGAAGAAAGGTACTTAGAAAAGCTGCTAGATTCTTAAGGCAGCTTCCAAATGGATTAAATCTTCTTACCCATGTAAACATGTACCCCCTCAATATTGTACAATAATCTCTAAAAGGGACAAATGGAAGAGCCAACTTTAGGTTCGCCCGCAACCTTGAATTCATGTCTCTTTGTGTAACCTTAGAGATGTACAATTGTCTCCCCTCTGATAAGGTATGACAGAATCAACATTCTCTAAAGCAGTTCTAAAAGCAGGTACAGCCCAAACAGAAATTATAACTTTTAAATTGGGCTTTCAGATTGATACCAGATTTGGTCTGCAGACCCACTGCTTAAATTGGCAGTTCGGTGGTTCAAATCCTGGATGCCACACAGCAGAGCCAGCTCCTACTGATAACCCCAGCTCCTGCCAACCTAGCAGTTTGAAAGCATGTAAATGCAAGTAGATAAATAGGTACCGCCATAAAAAGCGGGAAGGTAAAATAGTGTTTCCTTGCAGCCATGCCAGCCACATGGCCATGGACTTGCACAACACTGGCTCTTCAGCTTGAATACAGAGATGAGCACTGCCCCTAGAGTCAGACATGACTAGCATGCATGTGCGGGGAGAACCTTTATCTTTACCTTCAGAAATAGGTGGCCCTAAACTGCCCCAGATTACATAAACTGAAAGGATCTATCTTTCCTACCTTGAAAGAGAAGTGTTTGCCCCAGCTACTTTTCTTTATTTGGAAAGAATCCAGTCTGTAGAGGTTGAAATATTCATCATTTACCAAGACATGACCATTGCTTTATGTTTAGGCAAGAAATAGTTGACTGATGAAAAAGGGAATCCGGTTCTGGGATTTTCCCTTGCTACAAGAGATTATCTTGTAGACCATCTCAACTGCTGGCATTGGTGTTATCAACACTCAGGCTGCCCTTTGCTAGTTAAAGCTTGACATCTTTTTTCCTATTCACAACATGGACATGATATATTGTGCATCAATACTGAGCCATTCCCTGGCATTTTGAATTGTGAATCCAGAAGTGCAATATCTCACATTCACAAACCAGGGCTTTTTTATTAAAAAAAAATAAACAAGACAAATATTTATGAGTAGAGATGGGCACGAAATGAATTTTTTTATTCATTTTGTTATTCATTATTCGTTTTGTTATGGAACAAAATGAATAACGAACAGACCCATCAAAGAAAAACAAAATGAAACGAAATGGAAATTTCTATTTTGTTTGCTTTGTTTTTTGTTTTCTCACAGGAATGCATTGAAGCATGAATGCATTGAAGTGCCCGATCGGCATGGGGAAACTGCAGGCTTTTTTCCCCACTGAAGCCACCGCCGATCAGCTGGAGTGTGGGGCTTCAGCAGGAAAAAAGCCAGCCCTTTCCCCCATCTGATAGGGTGCTTATAAAGGGTGGGCTTTTAAAACTTTTTTCCCAACAAAGCCCCATGCTCCAGCTGATCAGCTGTGGCTTCAGCAGGAAAAAACAGTTTAAAAAGCCCACCCTTCCCCCACCCAATTGGGCATGGGGAAAGGGTGGGCTTTTAAAACCTTTTTTCCTTCCCCCAAGCCCTGGGCTCCAGCTGACTGGTGCTGGGGTGGAGGAGAAAATGGTTTGTCTCCCCCACCCCTGCACCAGTCAGCTGGAGCCCAGAGCTTGGGGCAGGGGGGGGGAGTTTTTAAAAGCCCAGGCTTTTAAAAACTTTTTCCCCTCCCCCAAGCCCCGGGCTCCAGCTAATCAGCTCTGAGGGGGGAGAACCTTTTTTCCCCTTTCCAGTGCCAATCAGCTGGTGTGTGGGGCTTGGGGGAGGGAAACAAGTTACACAAGCACTACACACACACACCAAAAAAGTTGCACAAGCACCACACACACACACACACACACACACACACACACACACACACACACACACACACACACACACACACACACAGAGAGAGAGAGAGAGAGAGAGAGAGAGAGAGAGAGAGTATACACACATGAACATGTAAAAAATGAAAAATAAAACAAAACAAAAAGTGAAATGATTTTTTTAAAAAAAACCATTTAAAACAAAATGAAACAGAACGGAAAGAAATGAAATGAAAAACGAAATGAAATGCTATTTTAGCATATTGTGCCCATCCCTATTTATGAGTTCAGTGATACAGATGTATAAATGTATCAAGTCATCAAAATAGCTTCCCAAAAAGAAGCAAACCCTTTCTTCAGTTTGTCTCATTTTTATATAACACCCAAAAGGGAAATTCACACATCCATCAGCAGCTGGGACGTGCATGTGTGTAGAACAAGGCACATCGAAACAGAGCCCAAAATAGAGCTACCTGCCCAAGACAACATCACACGCACTGCGGAAAGCTGCATCATTAGATACTGGGGTTCATACATTTTTCATGTGTCCCAGCCAATTACTCTGTTGTTGTTGTTTTTGTTCTGTGTAATGCTTTCCTTACCAATCCCATCTGCCTTCATTTTGGCTTTCTCCAGATGCTTTGACATTATGATCTGTAAGCCTTCAGCTTCCCTTCCTTGTTTCCTTCGCCCGCCCCAAAACCCATCCCAGCAGTGTGTGAAACTCTGTGTCCATGCCTGCGCTGACCTTTGGTTCTCTATAAGAAGGCATCTGTGTTCTATTTCCTTTTCTGTCTCTTGTTCATTTGCTCTTAAGTTTTTCCCTTCAGTTGACAATGCATATTTTTGTGTATGTAACAAGATGAGAGACCAACCTCTAGAGCCAACAATAACAGATTGCGTGTATTGCACGTCACTGCTTAAATGTAGTCTGACACAAGCTGCTTCTCACCATTATCTCCTACAAATGCCACACACACTGTTTTTCCCTGCCTTCATAAAGTGTCCATCCCTATGGGCCCATTAAATAAACAGAAGGTGGAAGAAGCAAGATCAGAAGATTTGGGTTGCATGTCAGACTAATTAATGGCTTGCTTACACTGTACATTTTATGGTATATGCAGGGCCGGCGCTTCCATTAAGGCAAACTAGGCAGTTGCCAAGGGTGCCAAAATGGAGAGAGGGCGCTGGCCAGCCTGCTGCCCCCCGCCCCTCCCCCCACCGCTGGCCACCACTGGCCGTCCCCCCACCGCCCGCCAGCCGCCCGTCACCATCTGCCCATTGCTGCCTGCCGCCGCCTGCCCGCGACCCCCACACCTGTCGCCACACACCCGTGCCCATCACCGTCCCCCACATCCACCGCCCTGCCCCCCGCTGCCACCTCACCACCCACCCG
Organism: Phrynocephalus forsythii; assembly: GCA_029282475.1. Taxonomy (NCBI): domain Eukaryota; kingdom Metazoa; phylum Chordata; class Lepidosauria; order Squamata; family Agamidae; genus Phrynocephalus; species Phrynocephalus forsythii. The sequence goes on along the minus strand of JAPFRF010000006.1, from coordinate 77,438,941 downwards.
CCACCACCCTGACTGCCCACTGCCCCCCATCTGCCCACTGACCCACCTGCCTGCCTGCCTGCCCGCCATCCGCCGCCGCCCCGCCACCCGCCACCCACCTGCCACCACCCTGCCCCACTGCCGCCCACTGGCCTGTCCCCTGCCCCACCTGCCCACCCGCCGCCCGCCCCACCCACCCCTCGCCTAGGGCGCAAAAAAACCTAGCACCAGCCCTGAGTATACGGACCTTGTCTCTAGTAATCTTTGCCTTTTCAGGTGCACACTTGCATGCAGAAATGTAATGTGTGCAATCACTGATACAGTTAGCAGCAATTTTATCTTAGATTTTAGAATGGTAGAGCCAGAAGGGACCCTTGTGAAGGCTCAAACTCCCAACCTCTGGCTCTGCAGGCAGATGCCTAAACTCCTGAGTTATCTAGCAGTTCTTGTAACAGCAGAGGCTACTGCAGTCACTACCCACATGATGAGCACTTCATAAATTGGCTGAAATCCAGATGCTTGGTGAAGTAAATTGCACTAGAGTAGGCCCATTGAATCAAAGAGGATTTGGTGACTCAACCCCTCCAAGTTCAATGGCTTTAAATGGACTTACTTTAGCAGTGTAAACTGAAAGTTGATTAGGCTGATTTGACTCAATGGAAATGATAGATAAGTAAGTTTACCAGCCCCCTTTGATCCAATGTGTTTACTTTAATACAAGTTATTACATCAAGCAACAATCTTGCAGCCACTGCATTTGGCTATGAGGTTTAGGATGATCAGGAAGAATTTTGCAGATTTTTAAAGTCAAGGAAAAATAATAATCCATTGTAGAATCAGCCAATCTTGTTTAATGGGATAGTAGGGTGCATAGGTACATTCTAAGCACAATAGAGTCAGACTCCCCATTAGGCATAGTGGTGGTGAACCTCTGGCACTCCAGATGTTTTGGATCACAACTCCCACAGTCCTTTTTCACTGGCAATCTAGGCTTGGAATTCTGGGACCTGTGGTCCAAAACATCTGGAGTGGCAAAGGTTCACTACCTAAGCCATCATGGCCGCTGGTGTGGGATGATGATGATGATGATGATGATGATGATGATGATGATGATGATGATGATGATATATCATCAAGTCAGTTCTAATTTATGGCAACCCTTCTCATGATGGTTCTACGTAGAGAATACTCAGAAGTATATTCCGTTCTTTGGTTCTTCTCAAAGGCAAAACAGGCATTTGACCTCCCAGATACCTAAACAACTGAGTTATCCAGCCAACATGAGTAAATATTGAAAACATAAAAATATTGGGTTGGAACTAGACCAAGTCATTCTTAGAGCAGAGTCAATGAAAAGAGTGTTCCAGGTAAGTGAAATGTATATCTCCGTGTGTCAAGAATTTACAATGCATGGATGTACAGCATGAATCAACAGTGTGTTTGTAGGAGTTTCTGAGTAATGTATATCTAAGATTAGAAAATGGATACAGTAAAGATTTTACAAACAGAGGCATGTCTGCAGATTGCTGCACACAGCACGAACGCACAAAGACCATCATACCCATGGTTATATCGTCATCCAGCAATCTAGCTAGTACACTGCATTGACACTTCTCTCAAAGAGAAGACAGAAGCAGTTGAGTATGCATCCTCTCTCAGCTTTTCCAAACCAAACATTTAAGAGGAATAACTCAAAGGAGAAAGATTTCCAAGACAGCTCTCATGTCATGTCGGCTTAAGAGAAGAAGCTGCCTCAACATAGGAAGCCACTGACTCCTATTGTCTCCATTGGGATGCAACAGCCATGCTACTCAAGTAGCTTTTCCCAAGATGCACCAAGCTACCACATTCATTTTCCAGTGGCCATGTTAGCTAAGGATGCTGTGTGATTGGAGTCAGAAGAAAAAGTGAAAGAGGACTTCTGTTTGGATTCTGGGTTTCTTTAAGAACCGGTAATGTTTGAAACAAGAATAATAGTTTTGGTAATACATTCATTTTTATTGCCGCTATTCTTCCCATAAAAGATAGCTGTAGATTTTTCCATGAGTTTATTTCTATTTGTATCTCTTTTATTACTTTGGTATAGTTGTCTTGAATAAGAGTGCTAGTTTCTGAGGTGAGGTAGATACCTAGATAGTGGACTTTCCTAACCACCTTGAAATTAGATTTTTGTTCCATGTTTTTATCTTCTTTATTAGCATTTGTGTCTTTTCTTTAATTATTTTGAGGCCTGCTACTATTCCATATTCCCATAAAGAGTCAATCAAATTTAAGAACATAACAACATAAGAACATAAGAAGAGCCATGCTGGATCAGGCCAAAGGCCCATCTAGTCGAGCTTCCTGTATCTCACAGCGGCCCCACCAGATGTGTTTGGGAGCGCATGAGACTAGATATCTGTCTCCTGATATCACTCTCCTGCATCTGGCCCTTGAAGTACCCTGGTTTAAACCCTGAGGGTTACACATCTCCATCATGGTTTGTAACCTGTGATGGACTTTTCCTCCAGGAATCTGTCCAATCCCCTTTTGAAGGCATCCAGGTCAGATGCCATCACCACATTGTGTGGCAGGGAGTTCCATAGACTTACAACGCACTGGGTGAAAAAAATATTTTCTTTTGTCAGTTCTTACTCTCCCAGCCCTCAATTTGAGTGTATGTCCCCTAGTTCTGGTATTTTGGGAGAGGGAGAAGATCTTCCCTCTATCCACTTTACTCATACCCTGCATTATTTTGTATGTCTCAATCATATCCCCCCTCAATCGCCTTTTTTCCAGACTAAAGAGGCCCAAATGTTTTAGCCTTTCTTCATAAGGGAGGTGCCCCAGCCCAGTAATCATTTTAGTCGCTCTCTTCTGCACCTTTTCCAGTTCCACTATGTCTTTCTTGAGATGCAGTGACCAGAATTGTACACAATACTCCAGGTGGGGCCTTACTATTGTTTTGTATAATGGCATTATAATGTTGGCTGTTTTATTTTCAATCCCCTTTTTGATAATCCCTAGCATGGAATTGGCCTTCTTCACTGCTGCCACACATTGGGGAGACACCTTCATGGAGCTGTCCACCAAAACACCAAGATCTCTTTCCTGATCTGTCACGGATAACTCAGAGCCCATGAGTTGATAGATGAAGTTTGGATTTTTTGCCCCAATATGCATTACTTTACATTTGGTTACATTAAAAGGCATTTGCCATTTCTCAGCCCATTCCCCCAGTTTGGAGAGATCCTTCTGGAGCTCTTCACAATCTTCTCTGGTTTTTACCACACGGAAAAGTTTTGTGTCATCGGCAAACTTGGCCACCTCACTGCTTATCCCTGTCTCCAGGTCATTTATGAACAGATTGAAAAGCACCGGTCCCAGGACAGAGCCCTGGGGCACACCACTTTTCACTTCTCTCCATTGTGAAAATTTCCCATTGACACCTACTCTTTGTTTCCGGGATCTCAACCAGTTCTCAGTCCATAAGAGGACCTGCCCTCTTATCCCCTGACTGTGCAATTTTCTCAGCAGCCTTTGGTGAGGGACTGTGTCAAAAGCCTTTGGAAAATCCAGATAGACTATATCAACCGGTTCACCCAAATCCACATGCCTGTTGACCTTTTCAAAAAATTCTAAGAGGTTTGTCAGACAAGATTTACCCTTACAGAAGCCATGCTGATTTTCTCTTAGCAAGGTTTGTTCTTTTATGTGTTTTAAGATTTTGTCTTGGATGAGGCTTTCCACCATCTTCCTGGGACAGATGTAAGGCTAACTGACCTGTAGTTTCCTGGGTCCCCCTCCTTCCTTTTTTAAAAATTGGTGTGACATCTGCTATCCTCCAGTCCTCCGGCACTGTGGCCGTTTTAAGAGACAAGTTGCATATAACCGTTAAGAGATCTGCAATTTCATTTCTCAGTTCCCTAATAACCCTTGGGTGGATGCCATCTGGGCCAGGTGACTTGTTAATCCTCAATTTATCAATTAGTCCTAAAACCTCCTCTCTTTTAACCTGTATTTGATTTAATTCTTTAGTCAAGAGGGGCGGCTCAGGCAGCGGAATCCGCTCAAGGTCCTCTGTCGTGAAGACAGACGCAAAGAATTCATTCAATTTCTCTGCAATGTCCAAGTCTTCCTTAACCTCCCCTTTTCTTCCCTCACCATCCAGAGGCCCAATTGGTTCTCTGGCAGGTTTTCTACTTCTAACATATTTAAAGAAGCTTTTATTATTACCCTTTATATTGCTAGCCGTTCGTTCCTCAAAGTCTTTCTTTGCCTCCCTTATCATCTTCTTACATTTCTTTTGCCAGAGTTTGTGATCCTTTTTATTTTCCTCATTTGGGGAGGATTTCCATTTACAGAAGGACCTCTCCTTGCGCTTTAGAGCCTCTCTAACTCCACTCGTTAACCATGCCGGTGTCCTCTTGGACTTAAATGAGCTCTTCTTTCTTTGTGGTATGCACTTGTGCTGGGCCTCTATTATTGTTGTTTTAAACAGGCACTTCTAACCTTCCCCTTCAGTTTCTCTCTAACTAGTTTCCTCATCTGAGGGAAGTTTGCCCTTCGAAAATCAAGGGTTTTTATGTCTGATTTGGTTGACACTCTTCCTCCGACATGCATGGCAAAGGTAATAGCAGCATGGTCACTGTTCCCCAGAGGCTCAGTGACATTCACACCTCTGACCAGGTCCTGAGTATCAAACAATATTAGATCCAGAGTTGCCTGTTCTCGGGTGGGCTCCGTGACAAGTTGCTCTAAGGCACAGTCATTCAGCAAGTCAAGAAACCCAGTTTCTCTTTCTTGCCCGGAGCTCGCATTGGCCCAGTCATTGTGGGGATAATTGAAGTCCCCCATGATTACTATCCTATCCCTTTTAGCCACTTCCATGATTTCTCTCCTCATTTCAAGGTCCCCCTCAAGTTTCTGATCTGGTGGACGATAGAATACTCCAACGATCACATCACTCCTTGGACTTGGTAGTTTAACCCACAGTGATTCTATGGTGGAGTCAGACCCCCTGTCAATCTCCATTCTGCTGGATTTTACCCCTTCTTTGACATAGATGGCCACTCCTCCTCCAACCCGCCCCCCTCTATCTCTTCTATAGAGTTTATAGCCTGGGATTGCTGTATCCCACTGGTTCTCCGCATTCCACCAGGTTTCTGTTATGGCTATTATATCAATGTTATCCCTAGCTGCCAAATGTTCAAGTTCTCCCATCTTTGCTCGGAGGCTTCGAGCATTGGCGTAGAAGCACCTGTACAGTGGGTCCCGCAACAACAGCTGCTGCCTTGTTCTATTCGCCCCACAGCTTTTATTTTCAGTAGATGAACTGTCACATTCCGTTATTCTCCCGGTGCTAATACCTATACCTGCTATATCTTCTCTATGTGATTCTCTACCCTTTCCAACCTCATTCCCCGAGGATGAGGTGTTCCGAACCGGATGCCACTCAGCTCCTGTTGGCTTTCCCACAGTTATCGGTTTAAAAGCTGCTCTGCTGCCTTTTTGAGGTTGAGTGCCAGCAATCTGGTCCCATCATGATTCAAGTGCAACCCATCCCTCCTGAACAGGTATGGCTTGTCCCAAAATGTTCTCCAGTTCCTGACAAATCTAAAGCCCTCCTCTCGACACCATCGCCTCATCCACGCATTGAGGCTTCTGAGTTCTGCCTGTCTGGCGGGTCCTGCACGAGGAACAGGTAGCACTTCTGAAAATGCTACCTTGGAAGCCCGGGTCTTCAATCTTCTACCTAGCAACCTGAATTTGGCTTCCAAGACTGACCGCTTGGCCTTCCTGACATCATTGGTACCGACGTGTACCATTTAAATAAATAAATAAATGACCACTGGCTCCTTCCCAGTTCTCTCTAACAAGCTATCTATATTTCTGGTGATGTCTGCAACCTTTGCACCCGGCAGGCAAGTGACCATCCGGTTATCATGCTCCTCACAAATCCATCCCTCCGTATTTCTAATTATAGAATCCCCTAGTACAATGAGCTTCTCTCCTGCAGCCTGGTCATCAACATGTACCTGATCTTGTATCTCATCAATAGTGATGAGGGAGAGATCCTCCGGTGGAACCAATTCTTCCTCTATGTGTGCCTCATGAGGTGTGCTGAGGGAAAGAGCTTCAAACTGATTGTGCAAATTTGAGATGGTATTTACTGGGTTTTCTAATATTATCATCAAATCATCAGCAAAGGCTTGTATTTTAAATGGGTGTTTCTTAATCTTAATTCCAGTGATTTCAGGATTCTTTCTAATGGTTTGCATCAAAACTTCCAATGTCAAATAAATAGTAATCGGGAAAGTGGGCAACCTTGCCTTGTACCTTTTGATATCTTTATTGTTTTAGTTAGGTCCCCATTGAGATTTACTTTCATACTTTGATGTTGATATATAGCTGAGATTACTCTTCCAAATGTGTCCCCAAAGTCCATTATTCTAAGTTGTTCATGTAGATACGCCCAAGATACATTGTCAAATGCTTTTTCTGCATCCAAACAATCCAAGCAACAGATTTGTCGACTTTCTGTTCACAGTATTCCAGAAAATTGAGTGCAATTCTTATGTTATGGCTGAGATGTCTTCTAAGAAGAAAACTATTTTGATCTTTATGAATAAAATTAGATACAACACTTTTCAATCTATCTGCCGTGATTGATACAAAGATTCTGTAACCAATATTTAATAGAGAGATTGGTCTGTAGTTTTGTATTAATTCTGGATCTTTCCCTTCTTTTGGTATAAGTGTGACTGTTGCTTCTTGTCATGATTTTGGCATTATTTCTTGTTCCATTATTTCTGTTACAACTTCTTTTAGGGTTATATCCAAAATTCCTTCAAAATGTTTAAAGAATTCTGGTGTAAGACCATCTGGGCCCAGTGATTTTTCATTTTTCTGTTTTTTAATTGCTTCTGTTATTTCCATCATTGAGACTGGGTTGTTTAATTTTTTCCTTCTGTTCTGCTGTTAAAGCATTGCAAGACAAAAAGGAAAATGGAGACTTTGTGTCACCAAACTGGATTCTATATTATGAAGCCTGCTGTCTCACGTGGCTAAAAGAGTGGGTGACCCTCGAAGATAATCAACTACTATTCTTAGAAGGATTTATCTTGAACTTTGTATGGCATGCCTATCTATTGTATGGAAAAGCTAAAGCTCAAAATGACTTTGCAAATCATTGTATAAGAAATGCCTTGTTGTGGGTTGAGACTTATTGAAGAACTCTGTATAGCAATGCCAATCTGGGTCTCCCCACAACTGGCACATGCAAGAGAGGAAGGAACAACTCTGAGATATAAAGACTTGTTAACAGAAAAATTACAACTAAAATCAAAAGAAGATTTGCAGCTGCAAGGAATTAGAATAGATTGGTGGTTGGAAATGGAAATGAAATCTTGGTTTAGGAAAGATGAAAAGCACTATAGCTTCTCAAATCAAGAAGTGGCTCTGGAAATTTTGAGTGACATACCGGCCATTGCAGACAAGATGGTCTGGCCCTCTCAGATTAAGGTCTGGCCATCGATAGTGTGGTTTTCTCCTAAGGAAGTTGGCTCTGGAAAGTCATTCATGAACCTCAGTATAATCTAGCTCCTGATCAAACTTGATTAGCTGGCTAAATATTGCAAGAGGATGTCCTCCCACTCAGGAGAAAAGCCACAGCTGCTTAACTGCAGCAAGGCAGAAATGTCCTTATTAGGTCCATCAGTGAGCCTGCTTCCCATTAGGAGAAGAAAATATATATTCCTTTTTGAAAAACTGATGTAAGAAGCATGGTGGTCCCCAGCATGGATGCTAGCTGATTCCGTGAGGGTGAATGGTGGTCCAAGGAGGAGAGGGGGGAGAAGGGGCAGTGGCTTCTTCCAGGTCCTTGGCGCCTGTCTTTTCAGATAAAGGCTGTAGAAGGGAGGAAGAAGGCAACCTAACTGTCTTGGATCTGCAAAAGGTGGGGGGATGTTTTGAACTAAACTCTCTTCCTGTCCTTGCAGGAGAACCCACCCCCTTGGCCACCATCCTCAAACAACAACGGAGAGAGATCCAGGTCAAGATCAGCAGAAAGAGACTTTGCAATCTAAAGAGAAAGAGAGAAAAGTGGAGGAGAAGGCACTTTGTAGTGAAACATAAAACGTGAGGTCTTTGGGGAAACAAATATCTCCCCTGCCCCAGCCCAGTCCAGAGTTTGGAGCTGTTAGTTGGCTTACTCCAGAGCCTCTGGTGGTAGTGGTGCTGTGGAGAGGGGGGGGGAAGAGTTGTCCCCCTTTGGGGGGGGAGGCGGCTGAGCAGGAAGGGGGGCGCAGGTGCGGGAGATGCAATCCCTAGTTCTTGTGGATAGATGTCGCCCCCGAGCCCCCCGAATGAGCCTTCTGGATGGCTAACGGCAGGGCGAGGGAGTCAGCCAGCCAGGCGGGGAGGCGGAAGGAGGGGGACTGCTTCTGCTGCTGATTCGGAGTGAGCTGAAACGAGAGCGGGAAGAGGAAGCTGAGAGAGCCTTCGGAGGCAGACCCGCGCCCGCTGCGCCAGATCCCAGGAGAGAAAGGGCGACTCCTTTTGCCTTGAGTGACAAACTTTGAGCCATGCATGCATTCTGATACCCATAAGTCTCTGAAAGTGCAGCGGGAGGGGGTCGCCAAGGCAGCCACGGAAGCCCACTTGTCCGCCCCCTGTTTAGAGCCCAAGGAGGGAGGGAAAGATACCAGGAGCTTGCGCTAGTAGGAAGCATCCCGCTGAAGCTCCGGCAGCAATCGCTGCTGCGCCTCCAACCCACTGAGCCGCCGCCGCTGCCGCCGCTGCCTGCGGAGGATCCCCACCACCAGCACCACCAGCACCACTTCCAAAGAGAGAATCAAGGTAAGTGGACGAGCTTTTGATTCTTAAGACGCAGAACAAACGGGTAGAACAAGCTCTCGGTTTTTGAAGAGGAAGAAAAGATGTTTTCAAGGACTCTCCGGTCAAGGGCAGGGAGCGATCCTGCGTCATTTGCGATGCTTTCTCCGTCTCGCTGTGCCTCCTACCCAGCGATGAGTGAAAGTCGACGCAAAGAACAGCTTGGCCGGATCGAGGCTCCGGGCGTTGTATGTAGCGGTCGAGATGAACACCGGTGCCCAAGGCAATGAAACCCAGCCTTTTGGGCGCAAGAAGGGAATAACTCGGGCTTTTGTCTTGCTTTGTTTTGTTCTGAAAGCCGCCCCAAAAGGCAGGGTTTCGGTGCAAGGTGGCTACATCTGCAGCACAGTCTTAGTCCCTGGCAGAAGGTGATGCCTTACCGGTGGGTTTTCACTGGCGCTTAAGAAGAATGAATGGCTGGCTGCGGAAGCTGGGAGTCCTCCTGTACATCCCAGAAAAGCCAGCCTGTGTAGCCTTGGGCAGCAAGCTGCACAGTCCCTGGCCGTCCCAGGAGAAGAGAATGTGGCACTACTTCTGAGTGTAGGCTAAAAGGCTTCCAAATGAGAAGGGAGAGAAGGGGAATAATGCTGGCAATTCAACTTGCCACCAACTTGTTGACCAGGACCATCCATTTGTTCACTCTGTGCCTCAGTGGCATCTCTTACGCTGCTGCGACTAGTGGTTCTATTGATGACTGAGATAAGGATGCCACCTGAAATGAGCTGAAACATTTGCTTGGAAGGAGATACCGCATTCCAAGAGAGGACACAAGCCAATATTTGGTTTCCTTAGATCAGTTAAATGTCTTTAAAATCTTTACAAAATAGATCTGCGAATAAAACTTGTGCATTCAGGAAAGCAGAAGTATAAGTTACATAGAGCACGGCTTGTTTGTCTGCAGCCTCGCCTCTCCTTAACTTCCTTTTTCTACACCTGTGTTAAAGTCTAGAAATCTAATTTCTATCTATTGTTAATGGTCAAGAGCGTTCTCTCTCTCTCTCTCTCTCTCTCTCTTATTTGCAATGCATTGCAAACACACACACACACACACACACACAGAGAGAGAGAGAGAGAGAGAGAGAGAGAGAGAGAGAGAGAGAGAGAGACGCCACCAATGCATGCACCCAACTGAAGGATGTTAAGTGAGTCAATAAAGGCAATTTCAGTGAGTAAGAAAAGGCTGTAAGGACTTGAAAGAGCAAAATTACAGTCTGCATGGTGCATGAAAGACAGCCATTCTGGAGAGGGCATCACTTTTCTTGCAGACCTTTGGAGAGGATGATAAGAAGAGTGACTGCTGGAATCCAAATGCTGAAGGCTGTGAATTGTGCATTGTCCTAAAAGCAAAGCAAATGGTGGGATGCTTAGAAGCCCTTTCAGAATCATTAATGAGGCAAATGGAATTAGAGTGCCATTGGTGTTTTAGGCACTGCTAACAAAATCGAAATATGATGAACTGGTCTCCTTTTACTCCATTCATCCACTTTGGGGTATATGTTTTTAAACCCCTATAAAGTTAATGGGCAGTACTGCTTAATAGCTAGAGAGGCTGGGGGTCAGAAAAATGTGAGTTTATTAGGAATCAACCTCCTTGTTAAGTTATCCTTTAAATAAGCTGCAGAATATTAAGGCAACACAACACTGACTTGAAATGCACTCTGGCAAATGTCTTGGAAATGAAAACAGAGGCTTATGCCATGAAGAGCAGTGATGTAGATTATGCTGTTAGGTGTACACCACAGGCTTACAACAAATTGTTCATGGCTTGTGCTACATATACAGAGGATTTCAGAGAAAATTCTGCTGCTCTTTGAACAGGGTACAGAGTGTGCATCAATTAATTGCTATAGCCAGATAGATTTAATGGCAAATAACAGTTTTAAATGGGCTTTTAATTTATCAGGATCTGCCCTTTCTATTGCCCCTAAACCAGGAATATAGTACTGTAACTGGATATGAGGAAATGTCAGGCGTCCTGTTAAAAAAAACCTAAGTGTTTGAAGGAGTTAGAAGACAATTCACAGTGCAACATTAAGCATTGGTATTCATATGTTAGTCCTAATGAATTCAGTGGGGTTTACACAAAACAATAATTAGGGAGGATGGCCACTCTAAATGTGATATGTAAGATTGTAAATGAAAGGCAAGGGAGAACACACACTCCATAAGTCACAGGCAGAATCCCTGGACATTTTTTTCAGTATATCAAATGTTGATATGCCCAGGGCATCGGTGATTTCTTAAAACCCTACATTTTCATTGTACAAGAAGACATACAGAGGGGCGTGAACGTTATTTCACAGAAGAACTGGAAGCCTCTAGAAAATAGGATTATTTTCTAAAATAAAGTGTACACTCCCCTTGCACCTTGTTTTAGTAAGCATATCAACACAAAATAGAAACAGGACTTATGGGAACACCATGTGAGGATTTCCAACTTCCAACTGTTGTCACACTAATGAATTTATTATTATTTCCTAAAAATATTTTACCTAGTCTTTTTCCTTAAAAGGACCCAAACAATGGTTAGGGAGGTCTCATAGGGTCCAATAAGGAATTAAACGGGCTGTGTTACTACCCAGAGTTGTGCAGTACTGTTCCAAGGATCCATGGAGGTTAAAACATCAATTTACTCTTTTGCATGCAATACAGAGGTACACCTAAGATGAAAAAGGTGGGCTACAACCCATTGGGGCTCTTTAATGCATACATCAAAAAGTGATCTGCTTATATATTGCCTCATACAACTTCAAGTAGTTTCTGGGTGGTTTACAGTTTTATTACAAAATGCAGGCTACACATCCCCCCCCCACAGGAAGCTGGGTACTCATTTTACCAGACTCAAAAGGATGGAATGCTGAGTCAGCCATGAGCCGGCTACCTGGGATTGAACCCCAGGTTGTGAGCACAGTTTTAGCTGCAGTACAAGCATTTAACCACTGCACCATGAGGCTCTTTTGCAAACAAGGGTCTATTTGTTTGCAAAAGAATGTTTGCTGCCATTAGACCTTTCATATCTTGAGGGGAGCATCTCTAAAATGGTTGTCGTTGTTGTTTCAGTCATATCTGACTCTTCATGACCCCATGGAGCTGAGCTCTCCAGGCGTTTCCTGTTCTCCACTTCCTCCTGGAATTTGGTCAAATCCATATTGGTTGCATCGATGACACTGTCCAACCATCTTATTCTCTGCTTTCCCCCTTTCCTTTTGCTTTCAATCTTTTCCAACAGGGACTTTTCCAAAGAGTCCTCTCTCCTCATGAGGTGGCCAAAGTACTGGAGCCTCAGCTTCAAAATCTGTCCTTCCAGTGAACATTCAGGCTTGATTTCTTCCAGGATGGATAGGTTTGATCTCCTTGCAAGACTCAGGGGACTCTCAAGACTCTCCTCCAGCACCAGAGCTCAAAAACATCGATACTGTGACAATCAGCCTTCTTTATAGTCCAGCTCTCACTTCCATACATCACTACTGGAAAAACCATAGCTTTGACTATCCTGACCTTAGTTGGCAAAGTGATGTCCCTGCTGTTTAGGATGCTATCTAGGTTTGTCATTGCTTTCCTCCCATGAAGCAGGCGTCTTTTAATTTCATTGCTGCAGTCTCCATCTGCAGTGATCAAGGAGCCCAAGAAAATAAACTCTGTAATTGCCTTCTATTTGCCAGGAGGTGATGGGACCAGTGGCCATGATCTTAGGGTTTTTTATGTTGAGCTTTAGCCCATTTATTTTACTCTCCTCTTTCACCCTCATTAAGAGGTTCTTTAATTCTTCCTCACTTTCTGCTATCAGAGTAGTATCATCTGCATATCTGAGGTTGTTGATATTTCTTCCACCAATCTTAATGCTGGCTTCTGATTCATCCAGACCTGCCTTCTGCATATAAGTGAAATGTAAGGTGACAGTTTGTCGTACTCCTTTCTCTGCATATCCAGTTCTGACTGTTGCTGCTGGTCCCATAATTTCTTAGTGACAGTATACAGCCTTGTTGTACTCAAAGGCTTTTAATCCAGTGCACGTAGACGTTTTTGTGGAACATGTTGGCAATTTGATCTCTAGTTCCTCTGCCCCTTCGTAATCCAGCTTGCACTTCTGGGAGTTCTCTGTCCACATACTGCTGAAGCCTCCCTTGTAGAATTTTGAGCATAACCTTGCTCGCGTGTGAAATGAGTGCAGTTGTACGATAGTTGGAGCATTATGTGGTGTTGCCCTTTGAGATTGGGATGTAGACTGATCTAAAATGGTTAACTAAAGGAAAATTTGATGTTCCATGGTATTTTGATGGACTGAGGAAAATCTAGTTGATGGATTGTTATGAGATAAAGCATGTTGCCTAACAGTAAAGTTTGGGGTATTTCTAAAAAAAATCATTGTTCTGCATGGGGGAAACACAGCAGTTCTTTGAGATGATATTAGATAGTTGTAGTATTTGTTGTTTCAATTTATGAACTTCCCTAAAGTACTAGAGTACTCTCACAGCATAATTATGCAAACAACATCTTGCCCCCTCCCCAATGAGTTGGGTACCCATTTTGCCAACCTCAGAATGATGAGCAAGGCTGAGTCAACATTGAGTCAGCTACCTGCACTCATAGGAATTGAACTCAGGTGGTGAGCAGATTCTTGACTGAAGTGCTGTAGTTGAACCACTGCATCATGGGGCTTGGCGGTTAATCAGCATTTTGCCTACTAAGACTGTAAGAGAGCTTGTAACATTTATGATTATGGGAGTTCCTGCATAGCAAGGGGTTGACTAGATGGCCCTTGAGGTCTCTTCCAACTCTATGATTCTATGATTATTAGAAGACTTGGAGTTGTAGAAAGAACTCCTATGTTCAAGTTCTGTTGCCTCCTTAAGTCAATGCTGCAACGAAGATGGACAGAATGACAAGAGGAATATGTGTGATGGAGAATGCTGATGTGGTCATTTTTGTTTCAAGTTATATATCATCCCATAATGCTAAAGCACTGGGTGGTTTACACCACAATTATACAAACAACACTTTGCATGCCACCCAAGCTGGGTACAGTACTTGTGTTATCAGTCTCAGAAAGATAGAAGACCAAGTCAGCCTTGAGCTGGCTATCCATATTCATTGGGATTGAACTCAGATTGTTAGCAGAGACTTAAATGAAGTATTGCAATTGAACCACTGCACCACAGACCTCTTTTTTTGCAGATTGCTGTGGATTTGTTTCTGCTCAGTAGAACAGAAGAACCAAACAGGGCTTAGTTGGGACAAAAGATGGTCCATGGTCCAAGTTCCAAAACCGATACAGGTGATTGCTGCATTTTAATCAGTGGATGGATTAGTTGCCAGTGCTAATAAGCAAGTGATTGATTTCGGCATAATTAAGGTTGTAATCTGGAGAATACTGATCAGGAGGTAAACCCACTTGTGGGACCTACTTGCAACCAAGTAACTATATTTTGAAAGGAAGGTGATATCTTGACATTCTCTACATTGTAGTCCTTGGTTGCACTGTGCTGGGGTCAAGGTTCAAAACCATCCCCCCACACACACAACATGGACACACAATGACATGGACGCATGATACAACATTGTTTTCCCTCTGAATTTAGCTGCAGTTTTCACCGTAGTTGGAGAGAAGATTTGTCCCCACCCCCACCCCCACCCCACCCCCACACACACATTAGTATATTATATAGCAAATTATCCTTGTCAGTGTTTTAGATTGAATTGCTTTTGAATGAAAAACTGAAATCTATTCACGTGTGTCTAAAATACTTGCATCTACACATCTTATCTGCAATACATTTCAGCTGGAAAACAAACTAGCAGGTTTTCCTCCCAGCAACTCATCCAGTTTATTAAGTGGCTTGAGCAACAGGGCTTGTGTCCTTCCTGAGGAGCAATTGTTCAGCAAACAGAAAATGGTTGCCCTCAAATTCTCTGATTTCTCATGTCTGCAAGTAAAAAACTTCCCATGTATCAGAACATCACACAGACAGACAGACAGACAGACAGACAGACAGACAGACAGACAGACAGACAGACAGACAGATGCATGCATGTGTACATCATGGACAACGTTCCTATGACATGCCTTTGCACATTCACACACACACACACACACACACACACACACACACACACACAGAGAGAGAGAGAGAGAGAGAGAGAGAGAGAGAGAGAGATCTACATCCCTATGCATCTACTGTGCCAATCTTTATATGCTGACCTTTTTCAATGTTTATTGTTTGATTTATTATTTGATTTATTATCATTTGATATCAATTTTTGGTCTTGTTCTCACAGTATCCTAGTTTGAGCAAATGTATTTTCCCAGCACTTCCTCTAGGAATCAATCTATATCATATTTGGTCTTCCTCTTCTCCTGTTGCCTTCAACCTTTCCCAGCATTATTGTTTTCTCTGGAAAATCCTGCCTTCTTGTGATGAGTCCCAAGTAGGACAGCCTCAGCTTGAATATTTTGGCTCCAGAGATCATTCAGACTTAATTTGATCTACAACTCACTTGTTCATCTTTCTAGCCATTCAGGATATCCATTAGCACCATATTTCAAATTAATCATTTTTCCTTTCAGCTGTCTTTATTGTTCATCATTCATGACCATACATGGTGACGGATAACCTTGGCCTTGGTCTCCAGGGACACATCCTTACACTTGATGATTTTGTTGCAGTTCCTTCTGAGTCTTGCTCTTCTTCTGTTTTCTTGGCTGCACTCTCCATTTGGATTGATGACTGAATCAATGTACAGTATATAGAATCTTCCACTATTTCAATTTCTCCATTGCTCATATTAAAGTTGGTTTGTTCTTCTGTAGTCATGATTTTTCTCTTCTTCATGTTCAACTGCAGTCCTGCTTTGACACTTTCTTCTTTCACTGAAAGTCATTTCAAATCAGGTTTCCCATTATGCTGCCCTATTGGTAGTTTCTTGTTCATAATATATGTTTTATTTAGACACAATCATCTCTTTCAGAATGATCCATAGTTTCTCATGATACACACAGTCAAGGTTTTTGCTGTAGTATATAAAGCATAGACTGATCTTCTTCTGAAATTCTTTGGTGTGCTTCAGTAGCCGGTGAATATTTGTAATATAACCTTGATTATCAGTACCACAATCCACTCCTGGTCCTCTTTTGGCAGAGAAATTATGGATTCTACACCTCCTGATTTCATTTATGTTATCTACTTGATTTCTTTATTAACCATTTGGAGATGTTCACATGTACAGCCATCTGAAGAATGCACTTGAGTTGGCATTGCAGAACTTGATAAGTCATTCTCCTGCTTAGTTTCTGGCCCCAGGCCAAATTTCCCAACATTTTTTCTGCTTTATTCTCATCACCTGTAAGCATGTCTTGTTTTTGGTGTGTGAGCAGTGGATGTCATCTAAGCCTTCAGCATCAGTAGTTGAAGCCCAGACTTGAATGTTTGTTACATTGTTCAGTTTACCCAAGAATCTGAGGGTATTATTCAGCCAGACCTTGCATTATAGCCCCTAACTTACTGTGCTACATCTTATCTCAATATTAAAGCCATCCCATTTCTTCTGGATTTGGCAGTTCCAGAGTCGAACACTCTGTATCTATCTGACCAAAAATATTGAAAACATTATCGTGTTCTAATCTCCTTTAGTTTCGGAAGATGGGCGGGATATAAGTGTAACAAATAAATAAATAACATCAAACACAACAGTGTTTATACTTCCATTTCTTGCTTTAGAGTTTCCCAGTTTACCTTGATTCATACATCTCGCATTTCATGTTCTAATTTTGCATGTTGTACAGCATTGGACTTTCCTTTCAATTTTAGTTCTTTCAGTAATAATAGAACTATTCATATTTGTCCATTGCTCCTCCCCTGTAATTGCTTGAGGCATAGCCATTAGGGATCTTCAAACAAAATAAAACAAAATGGATGGTTATCAGTAAAAAAACAAAATGATTCACAGAACTTTCTCAAGATTGGCAGTGATATACCTGAGAGAGTATCAACCTATAAATACTTGGGATGCTTTGTCAAAGATAACTGGGATCCTTCATGTGAAATTTGCTACAGAATTGAACAAGCTACAAATTCCTTCCAGAAAACGAGGAAAGTCTTGACAAACCAGAACTCATCTATCAGACTTTGTACTCAAATACTTAGATCCTATGTATTCAGTATACTTCTCTATGGTTTTAAAACTTCGACCCTTACAGACACATTACGCAGGAAGCTAGAAGCATTCGGAATGTGGACGTACAGACGAATTCTGAAGATACCTTGGACAGCCAGAGTCACCAACGTGGCTGTATTACAGCGCATGAATAAAAAGTTAGAAATCCATTCCTCAATACTGTAAGGAGAAGAAATTTTCAGTATTTTGGACACATAATGCACAATAAGAAATACCATCTGCTGCAAGTTATCCTTCAAGGAAAAATAGACAGGAAGCATGGCCCCGGGCATAGAAGAACATTCTGGCTTTAAAACTTAAGCCAATGGTCCACAGTGAGCACAGCAGCTCTGTTTAGAATAGCTTTAGATAGAAACCAGTTCAGGCTACTGATCGCCAACATTCTACGAGGACATGGCACTTGAAGAAGAAATAAAGCTTTAGTGATTCATTAACAGTGGGGCTGATATCAATGAGAATTTTGTCAATTTAGTTTTCCAATCAGGAAAAAATATTAAGCCCAGCCAGGATTCAAAAGTCAAGCTCTCGTGATGGAACTGTATTATCATATGCTTTAGAACAAATGATTTAAGTTATTACAATGATTATTCAAAGCCCAGGGGGAGTACCAATGTTGCAAGGATTAGGGTACATTAATCCTAGTACATTTGGATTAGGATACATTTGCACAAGCAGTACAGCTACTACTGCCATATTAGTGTGTGGAACGAAAACCCAGTAGATTACAGCCTTTTCCCCAGGACCAACCATGACTTAGAATAGGTGTCTTGCCTTTCATACAAACATGAATTTTATGTGTGTTTTATGTATTTTGTACTTTTCAATAGATCATCCAGCATTCATTGACCTCCGTATGACTGCACTAGCTAGGAAATTCTGGGAACTGTGGTCCCTAAATGTAACTTTTCCAACCTCCACTCCACTCTTGTTCCTGCAGGTTGCTCCTTAAGATAAGGCACCTGATTAAATGTCTGTTTTGAGGAAAACATTTATTTATTTATTTATTTATTTATTTATTTATTTATTTATTTATTTGAGTATTTTTACCCCACCTTTCTCCTTGGAAAGGAGAACATGTGTTAAGAGAAATGCAGATTTCCTGCTAACAACACATGCTTTATTTGCAAGTCTGATTATGCTTCAAAATACAGTGGACCCTCATATAACAAATGGTTTGTATAACATAAAATCTGTACAACATAAAATAATTCTGGAGATAGGGGAAATTTGCTTAACAGAATTGTCTATAGGGCAAATCTGTACAACATAAAATGGTTGAGATTAGGGATTACTCTGTTTTCAATGCATTCCTATGTGAAATTTGTATAAAGTAAAATTTGCTTCACATAATTTCATTTGGAACAATTAATTCCTTTATACAAGGTACCACTGTAATTCAAATTTTCCATCTAGGCATGTAATTCTTTCAAAGCCCAAACAGACTTTCAAATGAAGTTTGTGTTTACTTCCCGTGACTGATCACAAAATACAAGCAAGGTAATTTGCAAGATGTGGATTGAGGCAAATTCATGATAAAACAGGCGTATTTTACCTTTTAAGGGAGCAATGCTTCTAAAGTCTAACTGGCTGGATAGCTCAGTGGTTTAGATATCTGGCTGTGGAGCCAGAGGTTGGATTCCCCATTGTGCCTTCAGGGAGAAGTGGGTCAGCCTGTGTGTCCTTGATCAAGCTGCACTCCTAGAAGAAGGGAATGGTTAACCACTCTGCCTGGAAAACCCTGGAAAGGATGGCCATAAGTCTCAATTGACTTGATGAAACATGATGATGATGATGATGATGATGATGATGATGATGATGATGATGATGATGATGATGATGATGGTGGGGGTGGGTGGAGGTGGGGGGGTGGGAGTGGGGGATGACAACAACAACAACAACAACAACAACAACAACAACAACAACAACAACAATGACCACATGCAAACTATCGCCTAATTTTGGCCTTTGCAAGAGACCAATATTAAGTAGACACCATTGGCCTGAAATACTCCTTTTTGAAATGTGATTCTGTGTTTCTTGATTAGTAATGATCAGTGTAGGCCACTAGCTTACTCTCGTTTTGAGTTTATCATTTGGAGTCTAATTTGTGTTTCTGGTGATCTTTTGCTCTGTTCCGTGTTGGCAATGAAATGGTTTCCTTTTTGTATCCCTTCAGGTCT
The DNA here is from genome assembly GCA_029282475.1 of Phrynocephalus forsythii. Taxonomy (NCBI): domain Eukaryota; kingdom Metazoa; phylum Chordata; class Lepidosauria; order Squamata; family Agamidae; genus Phrynocephalus; species Phrynocephalus forsythii. The sequence goes on along the minus strand of JAPFRF010000006.1, from coordinate 77,419,736 downwards.
AAGCAATGATGAAGACCATGTCCAGTGGGAACTGCACATTGAATGTGCCAGCCAAGAACTCCTACCGCATGGTTGTGCTGGGAGCTTCCAGGGTTGGCAAGAGTAGCATTGTCTCGCGGTTCCTCAACGGCCGTTTTGATGACCAGTACACGCCCACCATTGAGGATTTTCACCGCAAAGTGTACAACATCCGGGGTGACATGTATCAACTTGACATCTTGGATACATCTGGGAATCATCCATTCCCTGCCATGAGGAGGCTTTCCATCCTCACAGGTTAGACGGGTGGGTAGGGATGGGTGTTTGGGTTGTCAGTGGCTGTTCAAGTTTTCCCTGTTCAAGACAGATGAGGTTTTTTTTGGGGGGGGGGAGGGAAGTGGGTCCTCTTTATAGACTGATAGTCCTTGAGGCATGAGGTGCTTATTTGTATCATGTTTTAAAACAAGTAAGCAAGATTTGGACCTTGGAAAAGTTGTGCTCTATTTCAAAACACTTGCCAGCCACAACCTAAGGAATTGAGTCAACTGCATCTCACCAGGAAAGGTTTTGATTTTGGATTTTTGGAGGAAAAAAGGTTGATTCTACACGGCATACAGCCAAGGGTGAATTAATACATGCTGAGTAAGGTGTATCTTAGGGCGTTGCTTTACGGGTTGTGTCGGTTTACTGTATTACCCGTCACAGCCTTTTAGAAGAATACATAGATTTTGATAATGCTATGGAAGCTGCTGTGAAGGACCTCTTGCTTGGATCCCAAAGCTGCACATTGCAGATGAAGTAGCAGCAGTAAGGATTTTCCACTGAATCTAAAAATCATCTAGAAAAATAAAATAAAATTAATGTTTGTCATGGGAAGAGAACATTGAGAGGCACTCGCCTCCCAAAGTAATGATACATTATTCTGTGAAATATTATTTGGTTAAAATCTTTGGTCTTGCCCAACTACTGGATCCCACTGGTTCTATCAGTGATTCCCCCCTTCCTCTTCAAACTCTTCATCTACAGAACTGCTTTGTGGAAGGACTGAGAAACCCCTTGGGGCAGATTTTTTAAACCAAGGAGGGCTGTGGTGGGATTGAGAGAAAGAAAATGACCCAGATTCTCTGGTGATGGATACCCCTTGATCTTGGCCATTGTATTCTTTGTACTCTTTATATCCATGATCTCCTGAAGTCTTTTTTTTAATCCAATCATTTCTTTTCTGATTATTTTGGTGATAGCATAGGATATCTAGAATAAGCAAGGCTCTTAGCTATGTAAGTCTTTAAATAGATTGTAACAGATTACTTACTTTCTTCCTTTTTCCTCTTCACATCCCCCCACATTCCCCCCTTTGTTTTTTGTTTGCTTTGCTTTTGTTTTTGTTTTGTTTTTTTGGCATGCTATAGGGGATGTGTTTATCCTGGTCTTCAGCCTTGATAACCGTGAATCCTTTGATGAGGTCAAGAGGCTCCAGAAGCAGATCCTTGAAGTCAAATCATGCTTGAAGAACAAGACCAAGGAAACGGGAGATCTTCCAATGGTGATCTGCGGCAACAAGAGCGACCACGGTGAACTCTACCGTCAGGTGAGCTCCGAAGAAGGCGAGAAGCTTGTCTCCAGCGATGAGAACTGTGCTTACTTTGAAGTCTCGGCCAAGAAGAACACCAACGTGAATGAGATGTTCTATGTCCTTTTCAGCATGGCCAAGCTGCCCCATGAGATGAGCCCTGCCCTGCACAGGAAGATTTCGGTCCAGTATGGTGACACCTTCCACCAAAAGTCTTTCAGGATGCACAGGGTCAAAGAGACAGATGCCTATGGCATGATCTCCCCCTTTGCTCGTAGGCCCAGCGTTAACAGCGACCTAAAATATATCAAGTCTAAGGTCCTTAGAGAAGGGCAAACAAGGGAGAGGGAAAAATGCACGATCCAGTGAAGGAAGCTCTCCTGAGACGTCGGTCTTGTATGTCCAGTGCCTTAAAGAGGGGTTGTGGGGGGATGGCTGATCAGAGATCAGTTGTGAATGGATTGGTGAGGCTCAGGTGATGATGGCAGGGAGCTGTCACGAGAAACACTTTGTCAGTAGTACCCCACCAGTAATAGGTAGGAGTAGAACCTGAAGGGGCTCTATTGTAAATACTTGAAGCTGCCTGGTAAAGGAACTACCATATGCAGCACCCGTAACTCCTTCTTCCTTTTAAAAAGGAAAAGGGGAGAACATGTCATTTTTTATTTGATGTTCTCTTGCTTGGAGAAACTGAGTGTACAAAGAATATTGAACCTCAGAGAAATGACCAAAAAAAATGAGCGCAGGACAAGTATGACCTGCATCCATTGCTATGTCCTCCTGATGCAGTGAGGGGTGTTTGCTATCCAGAGAAGATGCTTTTCTCCAACTCGTTTTTGTTCAGAAACCAAACTCATGATTCAACTTCCTATCTTGGTACAAGGAACTGGCAGTGTTGGTACAAGGAATTGGTGTGTGGGTGCGTGTGCATGGGTGTGTCTGTGTGTCTGCTGTGTGTGTAGAAAGATCAAATTCACCCTTAAGAGGATTTGTCTGATCTCTGAAGGGTGGACGTGGGTGAGTCGAAAGGGAGGAATGCACTTTTTAATGTATCAGTGGCAATTCTTCACAGTCTCTGTGCAAATGTCACTTTGTATTATAGCTTTAATTTTGTTTTTGTTTCTCAAGCAAAACCAGATGGCAAATTGTCTGTTTTAGCTGAAATGTGAGCTAATTGACAGTTCGATCGGGAAACGCCAGCTGTTCTCCAGTTACATAATATGTACAGTAATTGAAATTGTTGTACTGTAAAAAAAAAAAAAAAACCAAACAGCACACCTAATTGCTTTGTGTTCCTTAGATTAAAAAAAAAACAGCATGGGACATATTACTTACTCTATACACTGCAGATCTCACCTGCCTCCCATGCCAATTGCCTTCATAATGCTTCTCTTCTTCACAGCCACAGAGGCTATTACAACACTAGGGCTCATAATCTATCTCGTTAGATGAGGGAGGATATGACTGCAGGCTTCTGAAAGGTTTGGTCCAAAAACAGTCATTTTTCTCCTCACGGCTGGTGGCCCATTGTGACTCTCTCATATTGAAACTTGAATGCGGCAAAGTGAGTCTACCGGTACACAATAGGGTACACAATACTCACTCTAGGGAAGCCTACATAAAACTGCTGTACAGCTCTAATCCATTGAGGTTTATTTGGAAAAAGAGCTGTAATCCTTTGGATTCCTAGGTGAGAAGAAGCCCTCTACAGTACTGTAATTTTTACTTGAGTAGGCCTTACAGCAATCAGCTATAAAGCCTATAACTAGTATTAAATCAGTGGATGTTGATATCCAAGTAAGTTTATATAGGTAAAGGTAAAGATACCCCCCGCACATGCATGCTGGTCATGTCCGACTCTAGGGGTGGTGCTCATCTCTGTATTCAAGCCGAAGAGCTAGAGTTGTGCAAGTCCATGGCCACATGGCCGGCATGGCTGCAAGGACACACTGTTTTACCTTCCCACTTTTTACGGCGGTACCTATTTATCTATTTGCATTTACATGGTTTCAAACGGCTAGGTTGGCAGGAACTGGGGTGAACAGCGGGATCTCACACCACTGTGTGGCACCCAGGATTTGAACCACTGAGCTGCCGACTTTGTAGCCGACAGTTTTCAGTGCTATTGCCCGCTGAGCCACCACGCCCCATGTAAGTCTATATAGGGCTGACCTATAACTGGGCATGGTAAAAGTGTTTCCCTTTAATCAGTTTTTATTTAAATTTGTAGTATAGCCTGCCTTGGCCAAGGAATGTTGTCCTTATTCACTCTGAGTTGGGAGCTCTTGCCTCTTGCTCCCATCCAGCGAATTCCTTCCTCTTCCTTTTCCTCCTCCTTCCTCTGCCATTACCACTGCTTCCTTCCCGCCTCCTCTTTCCCTTCTTGGTGTCCTGGGTCAATTGTGAGCACTGATAATAGGCATTTAAAGAAAAAAAAATTACCTCAGATGTGAGTGCGCATTGTACTGTGTGCATGGGCATGCCCATGTGCATGCAAGTGTGTGTGTGTGTGTGTGTGTGTGTGTGTGTCTGTCTGTCTGTCTGTCTGTCTGTCTGTCTGTCTGTCTGTCTGTCTGTCTGTCTGTCTGTCTGTCTGTCTGTCTGTCTCTGGGGGAGAGACTTCAGTCTCAGTGGTACAATGGGATTATAGATATTCTAGATATTCTGTACCAGCTGTTGAATATACTACACTCTGTGACATATTATATTATACCTCACATTCTGTATATATGTAAATAGTACTGTGCAGAAATGGGCACAAAACAAATCATGGACCGGAAAACCCTACGAACTGGGTGGGTTTGTGGTCCCTTTCATTACACCGTTTGGGCATCCTGTTTTGCCTAAGCAAAATGAAATGCCGTTCGATTCCCCCTTGGCATGTTGCTTGTTTCTGCAAAGTGGGACTGCCTGCCTGCCTGCTTCCCTTCCTGCCACCCTCTGGGGAGGCTGAGATAATGGTGGCGGCGGCAGCAGCTATGGCCATGGCAGTAATGATGGTGGTGGCAGTGGCAGCTTCAGGTAGGACAAGCCATAACCATGAACAGGTTCATTTTCCAGATGGTTCGTGTCTGTTAGCCACGAACCACAATTTTTCTGGTTCACGCTGATCTCTAGTACTGTGCACTCTTAGTGATATTACAAGCCGTATTGGCATTGAATGAATGTGACATCTGACAGGTAACAAAGGCTGATGTCTTTAACAAAAACAAGTCATTAATGCAAGAAAATTATCTCCCTCTTCCCCCCCCCTAAAACCGATACCTTCCCTTATTCCCTCCTTTCTCAACTCCACACCCTTCTTGTATTATTGAGTTTTTAATGTAATTGCAATATCTATATTATTTTCAAGTGACTCAATCTTGTCTAAATATATATATATATATTCTTTCCAAATAAACCTGATTTATTTATTATCTGTGTCCTGAATATTGTGCTTTCTCTAATCAAGAAATGAACAATTGTGTCCCACAATGAACATAAGAACATAAGAAGAACCATGCTGGATCAGGCCAAAGGCCCATCTAATCCAACATCTAATCTCACAGTGGCCTCACCAAATGCGTATCGGAGCGCACAACACCAAATATCTGTCTCCTGATACCACTCCCCTCCATCTAGCCCTTAAAGTACCCTGGTTTTAAGCCTGGAGATTACACATCTCTATCATAGTTTGTTACCTGTAATGGACTTTTCTTCCAGGAATCTGTCCAATTTCTTTTTGAAGGCATCCAGGCCAGGTGCCATCACCACATCCTGTAGCAGGGAGATCCACAGACTAACAACACGTTGGGTAAAAAAAAAATTCTTTTGTCTGTTCTCACTCTCCCAACCCTCAATTTGAGTGGATGTCCCCTAGTTCTGGTATTTTGTGAGAGGGAGAAGAACATCCCTCTATCCACTTTACTCTTGCCCTGCATTATTTTGTACATCTCAATCATATCCCACCTCAGGTGCCTTTATTACAGACTAAAGAGCCCCAAATGTTTTAGCCTTTCCTCATAAGGGAGGTGCCCCAGCCCCGGTAATCATTTTAGTCACTCTCTTTTGCACCTTTTCCAGTTCCACTATGTCTTTTTTGAGATGCAGTGACCAGAATTGTACACAATACTCTAGGTGTGGCCTTACTATCATTTTAGGATTAGGTTAGAAAACTTTCTAAGATTCAGAATGTAATATGCAATAACGACAACAACAAAAGCCCTTAACATTAACTTCGAAAATGTCCATTTCATTGTCCTGTCTATGATTAGTTCTGCTGTGTGGCATGGAATCATGGGTTTTAATACAGACAGCTCTGGGGAAAGAGAAGTGTTGAAATGCAGAATCTATTTATTTTCTTTTATGGAAAGGATGACTAATGTAGGAGTGCTAAGTTGAATGAATAAAGACCAAGAAGTCATGAAGCACATAAAATGCTAGAAATCTAGAATACCAAAGTCACATAAGGAAAAATGAAAAATAAAGATGGATACATATGATCATTGAAAACTAAGTAATGGGGGGAAGAAGTGAATAAAAACAAGAACTTAAACATTTCAAGATGCAACGTCATCATTTAGAATTGCAACATCTGAAGACATAATAGCCACAATGATCTCAAACCTTGAGTAGGACAGGAACTAAATTCAACCCATTGAATCAGTGGGATTTAAGTGACTAATAATTTAATGTTTTAGCAGGTGATCCAGTGAACTAATTTTCCTTGGAACTAGTGAATGTTGGCTACATGTTAGTTATGGCATGAAGAATGTTTAGCCTAAAATCTGAAACTTCCAAGGACCCACTAAGACTCAAGAAAGGAGGAGGAAAATGCATGGGAAACTTTCTTATAGTTGATGCATGGTTCTCAGAAGTCTTTGCTTCATCTTCCTATCTTCACAATGGACCCATGAACACCACATTAGAACCCTCTGCCTTGCTAAGTAGTTGTTGGGGAAATGCCTTCTGGAAAGGTGGATGCCTCTTTGGACCTTTCCTCTTTCTTCTTTGGGAGCAGGGGAATGAGAGGAAGAGAACCTGCTCAACATTTCACATACATTAATCACAGAGTCTGTGAAGATTCTCAGTCATCCAGGTAAGTTTATCTAGAAGTTGAGTCATGGCTACTGAACTTCTTTTTGAGAGATAGAAACGTTTCGCTGTTCATCCAAACAGCTTCATCACAGAGCTTAGGCTGCGACTGGCAATAGTTTATGGCAGTTCTGTAAAAACATGTCATTTGTTTTCTTCACTGTCAAGAGCAAGATACAGGATGTTGGATTCATTGCCAGGGCAAAGCCAATGCAGTACAATGGAAAGAATGATAATGTGTTTGTTTATGCCAATTCTGCATGGATACTTCTGGTGGAAAAGAAGGAGAGAAACAAAACAATCAGCTTATGGTGGTAGGAGCCAGATCTACCCAACACAATTGTGCTGGGGGATTGTATTTATTTTATTTTATTTTTTATTTTAGAGTATTTTAGAGTATTTTTTCACCCCACCTTTCTCCTGGGAAAAGGACCCAAGGTGGCTTACAGTAATGAGGGACAACATACAGTCCCGTACAATTAAGACATATTCAGGTTTAAGAATAGGAAATTGAGGGGTATTTTACAGCATTAGAAGGCGACATTAAAGCTAAAAGAGAACATGAGGAGATAAGAAAAGAGTATAAATTCCATGTAATCGTTTACAGTAGACCATCTAAAAGTTATGAGGGATGGGAACAAATGATAATATAGTGTCAATGTAATTCCACAAGGAGAGATATAAACACAAAGTTATAAGTAGTTATAAACAAAGTCTGTATTCATGTTTGGTAGTTCATATAAAGACAAACAGTAGGTAGCCGCATCATTCAGGGAAAGCTTCTTTGAAGAGAAAGGTCTTTACCTATTTCCAGAAAGACAGCAGAAATGGGGCAGTCCTGACCTCCAGCGGGAGGAAGTTCCAAAATCTGGGAGTGGCAACAGAGAAAGCCCTTTCATGTGTCCTTATGAAATATACTTGTGAATATGTTGGGATGAAGAGAAAGGCCTCTCCTGGTTATGTTAACACCCGAGCCGGTTCATACTGCAAAATTCAATTTTTAAGGTAGCTTGAACCCAGGCCATTTTGTGCTTTGTAGGTTAAAGCCAGCACTTTGAATTGTGCCTGATAGCTGATTGGCAGCCAATGGAGTACATCAGAGGAGCAACCAAACTGATATCCCTGGAATTCATACAACTGCATTAGAAGTAGCATTCCGAATAACTATATCCTGTGGCTGAAATTCTGTTGGTTAGTGTAGAAAATTGCAAGTTGAATCAATGGAACTTACAGAGGAGTTGAGTCACCAAATCCAGTTTATTTAATGGACTTTCTCTAATGTGACTTATTACACCAAGGAAAAGGATTTTAGGAAATAGATGGGAAAATTCTTCTGGTTTTGTTTGCAGAAGCCAAGTTTCCTGCATCCGAAATATGTTTATTTTTGTAAGTTCTTCAAAATTGAACTGAACTTAAATTTTTATGCATTTACAATTTATTTTAATTTAATTTACCCAATTAAGCTGGGATGGCTATTTCCATTAGGGAGATGTCCAGATTTTCACAGGAAGAAAAAAAGGGGTAAGTGGAAACTTCAGTTTAAACACTGAAAATATTAAAAGTTGGCATATGCAGGGATTCAAGCACAGAACTTAGATGGACACATTTTTCATATTCAGTATCTTCCACATTTGATTCAAAACTATACACTTGAAGGTTTCATTTGTTCCAAATACAAATAAACTTGCAAATTTGGAGAATTATTTTACAAAACCAAACTGGAACAGACTGTCACCCTTGAGTCCTGCTAGCTACAGTGGGAAGTATGCTTTCCCATCATTACCCAATTGCATCCTTGGTAGAATGCAAAGATAACTGTTGCAGAGCTCTGAATTTCTGACCTTCTCCTGTGCAACTAGAGAAATTTAACCAAAATTCATATTATCAATGCACATGAAATACAGGTAAAAATAGAAATACATTTATATTTATTCATAATTACTCTCATTTACAGTCCTAAAAAGCCCATTGGACTATTGCTCATCATCAAATTTGCAATACATAATTTCTGGAAATGAAGAATTTGCCATCTGTACACCTTGCCTAGGGAATGCCCAATTGTATTTGCAATGCCTTCCATTCTTCAGGGAGGCTCCTTCTCTGTCCCATTCTATGGTGGCAAGGTGCATCACTCAAAAGTATCTTTCCCAACCTCGGGGAATAACTTAACTAGTTATCTAACTAAATTTGCTAACCTTTTTTGATATTCAAAATCTGTGCTCTCCCACTGACCAATATTTAAGTCTGGCTTAATTAATTAACTGGGTGAAGAAATGTTTCCTTTTGCCTGTCCCTCAATTGAGCTCCAATGAAAAGTTCCACGTACTCTTAGTTCTTTTGCTGAAACTATAGGCTGCAGTATCATGCCAGCAGTATCCCAGTCACTGAGATTTAAGGGCTAAAAATCTTAGACTGTTGGATAGGCCTCTGTGATGTCACAGTGGCAGGGTTAGGTGCATCAAGGCCAGCTGAGAAGGTCCTCCGCTCCTTACCCTACTCCAGATTCCAAGCATGTACCCTTAGTCCCCTTGCTTTTCTTATGACTCTTTCATGTGTGGATGTTGAACAAGTACAACACATGTACAAGCACTTCCACGCTAAGCCAGTAAATCCTGACACTACCTCGGAATGAGTGGAAGTGAGCACTCAGGCTTTGAAGACAAATCTAATTGACCTAACAGGGTTGTTATGAAAGTGAGATAAAGTGGAACAAAAGAATGAGGTATACCATCCTGAGTTCCATGGAGAACAAGAATAAGGCAATAAGGAGCAATAAGGAGTACTATGTGGATTCAGCAGCAGCACTCCTGTAATCCAGATAGTGGGGACAAAACGTCTCAAGGCCTCTTTAATAATCACTTAGAAAGAGTAAAATCTTTTGGCATCACTTTTCCTCATGCTCAAATTGCTTGATTTTCTAGTTTTTTTCCCTATGAATATTAGTAAATTCTGCTACTACAAACAGAAACTGAATTCTTCCATTTCTGCAATGGCTAAATTCCAAAAGTAAAGCTATTTTCCACACTGAGAGGATTATGTGGTGCCTGCCAATATAATTTTGTTTCTAGAGGTTCAAGAGAAGGAGCCTTTTGGGTTAGGGGCATTAACATCATTAATTATACACTGGTGCAAATACAGACCTTTTAAAAATGCTCAAAACCATGTTTGGAGATTTTCCACATTCTAACATTCTTTCCATCTTGAATTGGATGAAGTGTGCAGATTTGGGTGTTTCTTGCCGGCATCACATGGAAATTAATTCTACCATTTCTTGATCATATCTAACAGTTGTGGGAATGAAAGGCTCAGTTGGGTAGTGGGCGGCATATAAATTGAATAAATAAATAAATAAATAAATAAATAAATAAATAAATAAATAAATAAATAAATAAATAAACAACCTTTGCTGCCTTTGAAATGGAAGGTGAGCCTTGCATCCTTCCTAAACACTGGATGCCTAAAAAGCCATAAGTAAAAGGGGCTTATGTCAAGTTAGATATCCTTACTCTCCAACAGACTTTTAGAGCATCCAGTCAGGAAGACTAGGTAGCCAGTATGGCATTAGATAGCCCAATGACCAGGCAACATCTTAGGTACCATATCCTACATATCTGTAATACCAACTATAGTGTTGCTGTTATGTTAGACTATGTAGTTAAACATAACATAACTATGGGCTAAAAATCTTAGGATGTCATGTTATGTTTAATCACAAGCCCCATTGTGCAGTGGTTAAATGCCTGTATTGCAGGTAAAACTGTGCTCACACAATCTGGAGTTCAATCCCAGGTAGCAGGCTCATGGTTCACTCAAGCCTTCCATCCTTCCAAGGTCGGTAAAATGAGTACCCAGCTTGGGGGGGGGCAATGTGCAGCCTGCATTACTGTAATTAAAAACTGTAAACTGCCCAGAGACAACTTGAAGTGGTATGGGGCGGTATATATATAAGCAGAACACTTTATCAAATTTAATATTAATATATTGCCACTTTTTTCATGGAAGTTTATCTCCCACCTGAATCCTAAGGTAAAAACTCCCACTCTCTCACCCCTCTCTTCCACCACCCCTCACCCCACTCTATCTGGTTCTGGTTTCTGACTCTTGAGGAATTTACCTTAAAACCACACTTAACATTTCTACAGACTTTGCTTGCTTTGTGTTACAAAAGAAAAGTTGAACAGAAACACATCAACTTCTACAAGATGCAACACGACCAACAACCCTGCTTGGATTAATAGGCCCAGAGCCACCTTCTAACTGAACCCGGACCTACTCTCCACATTCTAACACAGTGATGGCAAACCTTTTAGAGACTGAGTGCCCAAACTGTGATTCAAAACCCACTAATTTTTCACAAAGTGCCGATGGAGCAATTTAACCTGAATGAAGGTAGCTGTGAAGGGGTGATGTCAGGTGCCCACAGAAAGGGCTCAGAGTGCCACCTTTGGCACCCATGCTTAGGACCTAGATACCTGAAGGACTGCCTCCTTCCATATGAACCTACCCGGCAAATAAGATCTAGCCAAGGAGCCTCCTGAAAGAGTAGTCCTTCAAGGAGGTGAAAGGGATGGCTTGTAGGTCTAGGGCAGTGATGGTGAACCTTTTAGAGACTGAGTGCCCAAACTGCAATTCAAAACCCACCAATTTTTTGCAAAGTGCCAATACAGCAATCTAACCTGAATACAGGTGGCTGTGAAGGGACAATGTCAGGTGCCCACAGAAAGGGCTCCGAGTGCCACCTTTGGCACCCGTGCCATAGGTTCGCCAACACTGTTCTAACATATCCCTAGGAATGCTCTGTTTCTTGGGCTGCTTTCCAAAGGTATCCCAGCTACCTCATTAATAGAGCTTCTCTGAGACTTTTTTGTTGAAACACCCACGCCATCCTAGGCCCATTTGATTATCTGGATGAGAGTGTTAGCAGCCCTTTGTTGGCCATATTTTTCTCCCTTTAACTAACATGTCCTCCTGTGTCCTTATCTCATTATTTCCAGTTCTCTGATTGCTTTGCTGGCTCCTTTACTCATCTTTTATGCTCTATAATATCTCTTTTGAAATGAGGTGATCGGAACAGCATGCACGATTCCAAATTTGACAGCATCCAGTTTGAAGTTAATAAAGGCAGTATGACACTGGTAGCTCTAATTTCAATCCCTTTCTTTCTTTCTTTCTTTCTTTCTTTCTTTCCTAGCGCTACCACATACCGAGCTGACATTTTCATTGTCATCTTCCAACCCCACGTGTTCATCAATTGCACAGCGACAGGCCCATTCACAACAGACAAGACAGGCGAGCTCAATATTGCCTTAGGTGCCGAACATCATGTCAGTGAAGTTAATCTGGGCTTGAAAGCTAGGAATACAAGAAAGGCAACAGAAATATTATGGAATTACATGGCTTGATCTTTATGAGGAGGTAGTAAAAAGAGCTAGATGTGTACAGCTTGCCTCCGCCGTGTCTGAGAATGGGAGAAACAATGTAATATGACACAAATATCTGAACTGGCTGAAAATGCCAAACAAGGAGAGAAATTCAGATACATTAGGCTGCCTGGTGTGGGATCATAAGATTACATAAGGTTAAAGGATGGGGCTGGAGGGGGATAAAAATAAAAATAGATCTAGCTGGATTTTTCTTTCCAAACAAACTGACTCGTTAAAAATTATATTTGAATATAAAATGGGATAAACTGTGAGCCCATTGGATCTGATTCCTCCATTAGATTATTTATACCCATGTTTTCCTTGTTATGGTTCGAGGCTGTTTTTTCTTTTTCAGATTTCTTCCTGCCTTTAACCAGGTTGCATTTATTGAATTGTAAGGCAGAAAATCCCAACCCTGTTTTGTTTGCAGTGAAATTTGGTGCAGCTTGAAAAAAAGATGACTGCTAAATTCTTTGCACGTCAACCTTGGCTTTTGCCCTTTACATTAATTAGAAGTGTGTCAGTTCACTAGGCAGAAAAATAGGTCTGAAATGAAACTGGGGATTGACACAGGGCACCATGGCAAAACGGCGAGTGAAATATTAAATATCATTCTCCAAAATGGGCCCTTTTGTATTGTTTCATCCTCACAGTTTTGCTTTTCTGAGGAACTTATTCTCCTTCCCATGTACCCTCGCCCTCGTTTCTCCGACCTGTCTTTCTGTTCCTGTTAGCTTTTAGAAAACTTCACCGTGAGGCTTTCAGATTGGAAAATGAAACCCTCTGAAAGACATCTGGAGGCTGGCACCTGAGAGCATCTTGAGTGAAGGTTATCAAGCAGTTGGCGGCAGCAAGCCTCTTGGATTAATTATTTACCAAGCAAGGCTTAGATGTATACTTTGTTCATTATTCAAAAGCATCCTATGAATGATTTATTACCCATGTGTTGCATCTCAAAATGAATGAAATGAGACTGACTGAACACAGGGTGGAAAGATTCTTTCCCCGCAAATTCCATTGTTTTTCAAATTAAAAACATGGAAATTGCAGGAGGCTATGGCCAAGTATTAGAGGGCATAAAGACTGTAAAGGAGGAGGAGGAGGAGGAGGAGGAGTTTAGTAACAGAAGTGTAAACTTCATTGATGGACAAAGAAGTAGAAAAGGCACAAAGATGGGAAACGAAAGCTGCATAAGTCCACAGTCAGTTTGCTTGGCCAGCCTGCTGTGCATCCCATTGTCGGTTAATTGGGGTGAGACCTGAAGCCATCCTAAGAACTGGTTCTTTATTTTTCTAGCAGACACTTTCTCTGCTGAGCTGAATAGCTGATTCCTCTGACTGTCATGAGTTACTTCCTCCCTAAAGCAATGTAGCAACATCAGCAACTGCTCTGAAAGCTTACTCAGAATATGATGGGGGATCTGTACCAGAGTCTACGCCAGGTATCTCTATTAGAGATGGGCATGGAATGAACATTTTTTTCGTTTCCGTTATTCATTAGTCGTTCCATTACGTAATGAAACGACAAACGAAAATTGTGATGAAAATGCAACGAAAAAACAGAACCACAAAAATTGTGGTCGTTACGTTTCGTTTCCGTTAATGGCAATGCGCAATGAAATGAGCTGTTTTAAATGTTAAAAAATGTCCTGGACATCCGTAAAAATGCAGTGATAATTATTTATATTGTATGATAATACCTACCAGGGGGGTGGGGTCCTTAAAAGGTGCATTTATGTCTTTTCTCAGATCGCTGGATTTTGCCCCTTTAAGCGGAGTTAGAGGACATAGACCCAAAATGGCTCCCAGATGCCTAATATTGATCGATTTCTTGGGTATTAAAACACCCTGGACATCTGTAAAAACACAGTGATAATGTGATAATTATTTGAAATTATTACCTACCAGGGGGTTGGGGTCCTTAAAACGTTTGTTTTTGTCTTCTCCCATCGCGATGTATTTTTCTTTTCCCTTTAAAATGGATGTCGCCACCAGCCACAAAATGGAGGCAAGCCATGTGATGGGATCATGTTCAGCCAATAGCATGCCCAGGTTGCAGACTGGGCAGGTCTGGCAGCCACATAGAGCATAAAAAGCTCTGGCAGCCCCCGTCCTCCTTGCAGTCTCCGGTGGGAGTTAGGGTGGGATTGCTGTCTCTGCGACTCTAGCTTCAGTCCTGCAGCCTCCCTGTGTGCGTGCGTGCATACCTCTCGGTGAGTACCCTCCCTTGCCCTGCAGTGCAGTCACTCTGCGGCTGCCTTGCACCCTGGGCAACGCCCGCCACTGCCTTTGCAGCCTCCCTGCATACCTAGTCTATACTGTGTCTCTGCCAGCATCCATTTTTTTAGTGTTTTCCCTCTGGTCTGGGGCGTTGGGGTACGCCCGCGCACGGAAATGCTTTAAATATTGCGCAAAAAGTGGGTAGAAACAACAAACGAGAAAACAAAAAATGGAAACAAACATTTTCCAAAAATTCGCGACAAACGGAAAACGAACCAAAACAGACCTCTCAACGACAAACGAAAAACCAAAACACCATTTTTTTATTTGTGCCCATCTCTAATCTCTATCATTAAAAGTAGACCCAATTATCAGGTGTACCTCACTCATGGAAGATAAAAAAGTACCTAGTTCTTGTATGGCTATCCACATATTTCTAGTAAAGTTAAGTATATCTTGGGTATAAAAGCCACATCAGACTATTTAAAAATCCAGATGTGTCCATTGTAGAGCTTGGGAGTGCAACTCTTTTTTTTTTTTTGAACTATAATGCCCAGAATACCTCTCTCTCTCTCTCTCTCTCTCTCTCTCTCTCTCTCTCTCTCTCTCTCTCTCTCTCACACACACACACACACACACACACACACACACACACACACACACACAACAACAGCACAGCCATTAACTATGGACCTCATAAAACCCCAGGGCCTCTCTACTCAGTCAGCTGATAGGCATGTACATCAGCAGACACGGTTGGTTTGGTCCCCCAGAAGGGAGGTCAGGCCACTGTCTCTAAAGTTGGAGGTAGTGGAGGAGGAGGAGGAGGAGGTGACAGGACCAGATAGGGAGGCAATGGGAGCAGTGGGAAAGGGTTGGGTCCTTCATTTTTCCAAAAATGAAGCACTGTGTAATAAAAAGTTCAGCATTTCATTTAATTTCAGCAAAACAGGATCCCTGAACTGAACTGCACACAGAACTACGAATAAGCCCAACTCATCAACCATAGTGCCTGACTTCAAGAGTACAGTAGGACCCCAGTATGTGCTGGGGATTGGTTCCACGCCTTCCCATGGATAATGAAAACAGTGGATAAGAGAGAACACCAAAAATCCCCAAAACTGCTCTTGTATGACAGTAACTGCTGTTTTGCGATAGTAGCTTGTTTTATAGCTGCTGTTTTACGACAGTAGCTTGCGTTATGGCTGCTGTTTGTGACAGTAGCTTGCTTTACGGCTGCTGTTTTAGGACAGTAGCTTGCTTTACAGCTGCTGCTTGTGACATTAGTTGTTTTTGCAGCTGCTGAATTATTTTTAATTTTTTCCTCTTCCAACTGTGAATAACTGAATCAGTGGATAATGAATCAGTGGATACAGTGCTCCTACTGTATAATCATAACTTAGGGCCTTTTCACACGACCCCTAAAATCTGTGGCAAATGGCTCCCAGATCCGGAGCTTAAAATTGTTTTCCCACCAGCTCCGGAGTTTACAAAAAATTAAGTGCGACCACGCTCACCTAAGCGTGTCCCAGCGCACCTTTCAAGTACCTGCTCTCCGAGGGTGAAAAATTCCTGATGCGGATGTAACTTGGTGAGTGCCGGGCTCTCCTCGCTTCTGTTTGTTGTTGTTTTGCCCCCCGCCCATTTAAGAGATATTAAGAGACTGGAATGAGACGGCAGAATGGAGGTGAGCCGAGACGGCAGAATGGAGGTGAGCCGGCAATCTTTTCTCCTTTTTTCTCTCCCTCCCCTCATGCAGACAGGAGCCAGGGAGTGCGGAGGGGGTGGGAACACAGGAACAGCAACAAACCCCCAAGATCTCTGGTCCAAATTTAAGTGGCCAGCGGATCTTAGGGGTCATGTGAAAAGATAGTTAGAGTATGTTAAAGAGCTGTTTGAAGATAACAGACCAAAGTAATTTATTGTGTCAAGAACTGCTCCAGAAGTGCTGAATAATTTGAATCTTAAATGCAATATGGCTCAAGGTGGAGGGGGGGGTTGGAGCAAAATTTCCAGACGTCATGATGTTTTTATAGAATCTGGAATGCTAAACTAAGAAGCAAAACAGAACCAAACATTGTTGGAGCATTTGAGCTAGAAGTCAGAAAAATAATGAGAATTTCTCATGGAATGCTTTGAAATCAACAACCTGTATACTGCAGATACACGCTTGAGGCTATCAAGCTGATGACTGTTGATATGGACATCACTTGATGGCCAATACAGAAATCAAACAAATTACATAACTGAAAGTAGTAGATGGAGAAGCTGTATAGATTAAAGATGAATAAGAATAGTTATTATAATTCTTAAATAATAAAATATGTATAACATTTCTAATGAATTTCAAGGTCATCTAAAGAACAGATTTGCATTCTTCTTGAAGTGCCATGTCCTGTAGAATGTTGGTGATCAGTAGCCTGACAATTGGCTTAAGTTCTTAACCCAGAATGTTCTTCTATGCCCCGGGCCATGCTTCCCATCTATTTTTTCTTGAAGGATGACCTGCAGCAGATGGTATTTCTCATTGCACATTATGTATCTAAAATATTGTAATTTTGTTCTCTTGGGTGGTTACTTCAGGTCCTTCTTTGTTCCGCGACTAGTTTTGTACCGTGACAGCATTGGTCGCAACAATCACATGGCTTTGTCCCTGTTTCAATGTTCCCATGGTCGTGATAACTTGTCTCATGACAAGTGTTACCTCATAGTCTTGTACCATGACAAACACTGAATTTGTTTAGCTTCTTTTTTCCTTTTTTGTGGGGGGGGGGACTTAAAAAAATCTTTTTCCATATTTTGCTTCTGAAAAGGCAAAATAAAGTAAAAAATAACCCAGACACAGTTTTCTGAGAGAAATGAATGTTTTGTTGCGTGAAAGTCATTACTACATGGTGTCTTGTCTTGGAAGAGAAAGCAGGAACAAAGAGTGCCCAGGGAAACCCCTAGCCCAGAACCAGGCACAGTATTGTCATGCTTAGCACCCATTCCAGGGGCATGGTCGAGACAAATTTTAGTAGTTGCGTGACAGATGTGAAGTAACAGGTTTTTTTGTACCACTCCTAAGCGCAACACTAAGAGAGACAAAATGGACGTGAAGTAATAACATTAACCACCTTAATGGTATTGAGGATTTCTAACTTTTTATTCATGTGCTGTAATACAGCCACATTAGTGACTCTGGATGTCCAAGGTATCTTCAGAATTTGTCTGTTCATCCACATTTCAAATGCTTCCAGCTTCCTGCAGAATGTGTCTGTAAGGATCCAACTTTCAACACCATAGAGAAGTATACTGAATACATAGAATCAAAGTATTTGAGTATGAACTCTGAGAGATGAGTTCTGGTTTGTCAAGACTTTATTTATTTATTTATTTATTTATTTATTTATTTATTTTTTATATATACCACCCATTTTCCCAGGGGAATTCTGGGCGGTTTACAAAAGTTTACATTTTCTAGAAGGAATTTCTGGTAGGTGGCATAATAAAGCACTGCATGGGCAATTCCTCAAAAAAATCAAAGGAAAAGTAGTAAGGAAAAGACTTGGTTATGGCTCACCAATGGAACAATGAAAAAAGAGACAGAAGCCCTGATTTTTGCAGCTCAAGAACAAGCTATCAGAACAAATGCAGTTAATGCTAGAATAGAAAAATCAGCTGAGTACCTCACATATATGTAAAGAGGCAGATGAAATTATTGACCATATATTGAGTTGTTGCAAGAAAATTGCTCAGACTGATTACAAACAGCGTCAAAATGTAGTTGCTCAAATGGTCCACTGGAATTTGTGTCAGAACTATCGTCTGCCCATAGCAAAGAACTGGTGGGATCATAAGCCTGAAAAAGTGACGGGAAATGAGCATGCAAAATTACTTTGGGACTTCCAAATACAGACAGGGTTTTGGAGCATAATACCCCAGATATTGTGATTGTGGAGAAGAAAAAAGTGTGGATCATTGATGTTGCTGTACCAGCTGATAGTAGAGTCACCAAGAAACAACTTGAAAAAATTAACCAATATCAGGACCTGAAAATTGAACTTCAGAGACTCTGGCATAAACTGGTACAGGTGGTCCCAGTGGTAATCAGCACGCTGGGTGTTGTGCCTAAAGAGCTAAGCAAGTATTTAGAAGAAACTGGAGTTGACAATGTCACCATCAGTCAGCTGCAGAAAGCCACCTTACTGGGATCTGCTTGCATAATTTGCCGATACATCACACAGTCCTAAACGCTTGGGAAGCGTTCAACTAGTGATTTATATTACAAAATCCAGCGTAGTTAGCAGTGTAGATTAATAATAATAATAATAATAATAATAATAATAATAATAATAATAATAATAATAATAATAATAATACATAGTGTGCTGTCAAACCAGTTCTGACTTCCAGTTGTTTTGGACTTCAAGAAACCTTGCTCATTGGCCATGCAGGCTGGGACTTCTGGGAGCTAAAGTCCCAAATACTGAGAGGGGCAAAAATGGGAACTATGATACAGTGCCACTCTCCCCCCAACACACACACACACACACACACACACACACACACACACACACACACACACACACACACACACACACACACACACACACACACACACAGTATTAGTGGCAATATATTTTTGAACTGTTGATGGCACACTGATTGCATTCTGAGACAGAAATCACCAAGGTTTGGCTTTGTTTTGGAAACCATTACTCATGTTGGCTAGGGTGAAATTGGGATCCATAGTGCAAAGAATGTGACCTTTCTTATTTCTGGTTTTAGCTAGTCATTGTAAAATCACGGTGCCTGTAAAAAGGAAAAGGGCAGAAAATGGAAGGAGTGGATGTTCAGTTGCACATTTTATTATCTCATTTCATATGATTAAGCCTCTTCTTTCTTCTTTGAAACCAATGGAGATAAAGCCCCAAAGAATACCTTCACCCAGGGTTTCATTTCTGGTTAGTGAGTTATTTTCAGGGTGTTTAACATGTTCTGTCAACCCAGGCTTCAAAAGAACCATGCACATCACTGCAAAGTGTGTGATGTTAACAGAAAAGATTGTTCCATACCTGTTACTCATGTTCTTCAGAGCAGGTGTTTAGGCTTGTTAGCAGAAGAAAAGCAAGAACTGTACAGAGATGGGAATAAGCAGACTTTGCTATTGGGGAAAAATAATTAGTCCTTGCCCCATCCACCCCTCTACAGGAGGGAGAAAATGACAGTGAGAGCTTGAAAAATGGCAGGCAGCCACATACGTTCCACAGACACGTGATGCCTACTCCTAGCTCAGAATGCGGCAAGCAAGATACTACGATGAGGAAAGTCATTTGTTATGCTGTGACAAATGGCCTTCACCCCTTAAGGGAGCACCATTTCTGAAAACATGCCAGCTGTGCTCTCTTATTTGATCCCTTGTCAGCTCAATGCTAGTTGGCCAGTCTTGTTTGTTTGTTTGTTTGTTTGGTCAATCATATATTGGCCTAACCAGGAGGGTGGGGATGACGGAGCATAACTTGACTAAATCGTTAATCATCTTCTAGTCTATTTCCTTCACTGAGCAGGAAAGAGAATAAGGCTATAGTCCAACTAGGGCCATGATCCTCTGCACATGTCTGTATATCAGTGGTGGCTGATTTGTGGTCTACCAGATATGACTGGACTACAACTCCCATCTCCACTCACAATTGGCTGCCCTTGCTAGAGCTGATGGGAGTTGAAGTCTGAAGTTTGCCCAACCCTGCCACAGAGGCTAGCCCTGGTCATCACTACAGCTCAAGGACTGGTGAACAGTGACTCTCTAGATCAGTGATGGCGAACCTTCTAGAGACCAAGTGCCCAAACTGCGATTCAAAACCCACTAATTTTTCGCAAAGTGCCAATAGCCACCTTTGGCACCCATGCCATAGATTCACCAATGCTGCTCTAGATGTGGCTGAACTGCCTCTCTTTAGCTTTCACCATTGGCAATGCTGACTAGAGCTGGTGGGAGGTGCAATCTAAGAGGAGCTGGAGGCTGCATCTTCCCCCACTTTCCCCAGCTGACAGTACTCCCTTTCCACATTTAAGGCTTTTTTCTGTATGAAGCAAATGTTAGAATTAAGGCTTCCACACAGTTATCTGCTTTGCTTGAGGTAAAATTAATCAAGACCCAAACATTTTGACTCATGTCTGCACTGCCATATACATGCAGTGAATGTATGCCGAATGCAGAAATGAATCAGAATATAGATAGTATACATTGAGAGAGAGAGAGAGAGAGAGAGAGAGAGAGAGAAGCAGATAATATTGATGCTATTCTCTCCAGTGTAACTCTCTCTCAACAAAGGGTTTCCATATAGTTAAATTTAACTAAAAAGAGGTGTGTGTGTGGCGGGGGGGGGTCACTGTGATTCCTTTCTGAGTTTTTCTTTTTGAGATGGATGGTCCCCCTGTCTCTCCCCGGGGAATGAGTCACACTTACTTTCTAACTCACATACTGATTTACAGTAATACCTCGTAAGACATAAGAACATAAGAACATAAGAACAGCCATGCTGGATCAGGCCAAAGGTCCATCTAGTGCAGCTTCCTGTATCTCACAGTGGCCCCACCAGATGCCTCTGGGAGGCAGAAGACTAGATATCTGTCTCCTGATGCCACACCCCTGCATCTGGCCCTTGAAGTACCCTGGTTTTAAGCCTGGAGATGATACATCTGCATCATGGCTTATCACCTGGGATGGACTTTTCCTCCAGGAATCTGTTCAATCCCCTTTTGAAGGCATCCAGGCCAGATGCCATCACCACATCCTGTGACAGGGAGTTCCACAGACTAACAATGTGCTGGGTGAAAAAATCTTTTCTTTTGTCTGTTCTTACTCTCCCAGCCCTCAGTTTGAGTGTATGACCCCTAGTTCTGAAATTTTGTGAGAGGGAGAAGAGTGTCCCTTTATCCACTTTACACCACCTCATTTTAGTCACTTCTTCTGCACCTTTTCCAGTTCCACATGTCTTTTTTGAGATGCGGTGACCAGAACTGTACACAATACTCCAGGTGTGGCCTTACTATCGTTTTGTATAATGGCATTATAATGTTGGCTATTTTATTTTCAAACCCCTTTTTGATAATCCCTAGCATGGAATTGGCCTTCTTCACTGCTGCCACACATTGAGGAGACACCTTCATGGAGCTGTCCACCAACACACCAAGATCTCTTTCCTGATCTGTCATGGATAGCTCAGAGCTCATGGTTGATAGATAAAGTTTGGATGTTTTGCCCCAATATGCAGTACTTTACATTTTGCTACATTGAAACGCATTTGCCATTTGGCAGCCCATTCCCAGATGAATGTCCCTTGCGACGAAAAAAATTGTAGGACGAATGTAATTTCCGGGGATAGGAAAAAATCGTAAGACGATATTTTCCTTCCCTTTACATTTGTGTTACGAGGTACTACTGATCCTCGCCCAGACCATGTGGCTTGGAAAGGAAACAACTGTGACATCACTGCTTGCCTTCCAAGCCTCCCTGGCTGGGGGAAGATCCATTTTAAAATGTCCCACCACGAGTGTTCTGGCCCCAGCCAGTACACTAGTGGCAGGACATTTTAAAAATCATGGTAGCAGCTGCGGAGGCTCACGAGTGGGTTTCAAAGGGCTAGAGTTCTAGCCCTTTGAAACCCACCCTCCACCAGCGCACCAACATGCACATGCCTCCCTTGCGTGGGGGGGGGGTTATAAAGTCTTCGAGCAGTCCAGGCAAGCGGCCATAGGAATGCATTGATAACCTATTAATGCAGGTGTATCTAAATTTTGGCTCTCCAGATGTTTTGGACCACAGCTCCCAGAATTCCAAGCCTGTATTGCCAATGACAAAGGACTGTGGGAGTTGTGGTCCAAAACGTCTGGAGGGCCGAAGTTTGAACACCACTGTATTAATCCTTTCCCTCCACAATGGATTAATTGGTTTTCAATGCATTCCTATGGGAAACCGTGCCTCCTTAGACTTTTTTTTTCGTAAGACGAATGGACTCTTAGAACGAATTAAAAACATCTTACAGGGTATTACTGTATTTATTTATTGTGGACGTTACTCCAGAAGGCCTCCTATAGCTGTTAACCATTGGCTATGCTTATCTATCAAGGGTCTCCCTTTTCAGCTGTGAGCAAGTTTTTGCTAATCAGTTCACCATTAAAAGTTCTGTCTTCCTACACGGCTGATTAGTGTCACTCAAATCATAAAGTGGGGGCAGCCGGGTTTTTTTTTTTAACAATACAAAGACAATAAGCATTGTTGTGGTGAGGAGCTATCAAGTATGTACATGGGAGCCTAAGATGTATTTTGTAGGTTGAGGAGGAGGGGAAAAAGGGGGAGAGGAGGTGTGGGGGGGGGGAACTGTTCCACAAAGATTCTGACATTTTAATTGTTTTTCAAAGAAGAAAAATATCTACTTGAACAATAAAGCATGGCTCAACATGTGATTAGATCTGGCTGATGTTTTGCTTTCTGACTCTGAGTACTAGTTATATAAAAGGCACATATTTGCTTTAAGAGACAGAGACCTTAATGAGGCATAGAGGCAAGGCATAGCTTGACAGGGCTTCAGCAGCAATTAAGTGGACATATAAAGGTGCCCTCGCTCTGCAGGCAGAGACCTTCTGTGAATCTCACGAGCGAGCACAGTTTCGAATCTTCTGAGTGACCACCTCATCCAGACATCTGGAGCCCCACAAAACTACGCCAGGAACTTAGGACCATATCTACTTTTGTGCCTTCCTATACCCAAAATACGTGAAAGTTTCTTTATGCCCTATAGTGCAAGAAGGGGGGAATTTGGACAGGTTTTTCCCCCTCCCATCCTTTGTGCTGTTTTAAGGCAAAGAGAGGGATCTTTTTATCAAAAATATGAAATGAGTAGAAATAATTCTCTGTCCTTGGGGATAACAGCAATGGCCATTCATTGCCAATCCCAAGCTTTTAAACATCTAATGGGAGACAAACATTGCTCCCAAATCCCTTATAGGGCAGTGGTGGCAATTCTGGCAAACCTTCGGCACTCCAGATATTTTGGACCACAACTCCCAGAATTCCGAGCCTAGATTGCCAATGAGAAAGGGCTGTGGGAGTTGTGGTCCAAAACATTTGGAGTGCCAAACAGAGGCGTAGCAAGAGTTTGGAGTGCCTGGGGACAAATTCCTTTTTTGCGCCCCCTCCTGCCACCCCAACTGCATCGCACCCACCCAGCAAGGGGGCCCAATCCTGCATGCATGGGGCAGGCATGCGTGTGTGCGCATGCAGTATCATTCACACACCTTATATCTCTCCCAGGGTGGGCCAGGAGCAAGGCAAGGAAGAAGAGGAGGAGGTGGAGGGCGCCACAGCCACTGCGCTCCTCGCATGCCTTCCTGCTTCACCACTCACCTGCCTGCAGGGGCAAGAGGGATGGGATAAAAGGGTGAATTGGATGGGGTGGAGTTGGGACAGCATGCCCCAATCTGCTTGAAGCCCCTTTACTTGGAGTCACCTCAGGCAGATGATCCCACCAGACACTGACGGTCTGGTTCATCTCAGGAATTTTGGTGCACCATTCCCAGCAGGAGCTCTTTTTAGGTTTTTTTCTGCCAACCTGTTTTCTTCTCCATGACAGAGCGAGGAGGGAGGGAGGGAAGGCACACAGGTGCCCCTGTGGTGGGGTTTTCCCTCAGCCCTTCTTCCTTCGCAGGTGCCCCTTGGAGAAGTGTGCTGCAGATGTGCCTCCTCCTCCTCCTCCTCCTCCTTTCCCATGCATTCAAGGGCCAGGATGTCCAGCAAAAAGCATGGCTGATGCATGTCTTGCTGAGGGAGGCAAAGGGGTGCTGTTTCTCCAAGGGAGTCTCTCAGGACAAAGGCAGCCTCTGTCCAGGGCTCAACCTCCTTGACCTGGGGGCAGCGAGGTGGGGATTGGGGAAGGGCAGAAGTTGTGGAGAGGGGTGATGGGATAGTCGCGGATGGTTGCTCAGGCAGAGAGACACCGGAGCCTCCAGGCACCCCCAGATTGCTGCGCGCCCATGGCAAATGCCCCCTTCTGCCCCCCCCCCAAGATACGCCCTTGGTCCCAAAGGTTCACCACCACTGCTATAGGGGATTTTTTAAAAAGTTTAAATGTTAGTTTAGTTTAGTTTAAATTATTTTTAAGGGCAAAATAAAATTGGGAAGTCTAGGGTCTTAGAACAGATAAGAAATACATATGCTGTTTGCCCAATTTTACACTCATTGGCTCACACACAAAGACTGGGAAAGGTCAAAACCCTGCCCATAAACAACTTATAGACTTTTTTGGACTACAAGCATCAGGCTCCCCCAGGCTGCTTTTCACTGCAGCACAATGGACAATCTATAGCCTTTGAAATGGTCTCTGGCTCCAACTCCCTTAAGCCCCAGCCAATGTGACCAACAGTCAAAAAGGGCTAATTCTACCATCCAGAGGGCTACATGCCATTAGAGACCGTTTACATACCATCAGCTCCCTGGTGATCAAGGGGAGAGGGAGAAAGCAAGTAGTGTTTGTGCATGTGTAAGTCTTGAGATGACTGCAGTTCTGTTCTCTCCTGCTGTATACAATGCACACACCCTTCTCAGTTCAATGCCCCATTAAGCCAGAAGGGCAGGACTGTGGCCAAACTAGATGATGAGATGCCAGCAAGATTGGCTATGTGAATGGCACTTTAAAACTAAAGTGCAGGAATGTAAGAGGGAGACGGTGGTGGGTCCTGAGAAGGACCATGGTAGGTTGTGGAGGCTTTAATGCATTCCCCCCCCCATTGCTAGATTCCCAATCTGGATGAGGAGAGGAGAGGAGAGGATGTTATATGTCTCGAGAAGATGCTTCCAATGGTACCCTATCAGTGGCCCTTAAATGTAGTCCTTCCTATATCCTCAGTTCTGCTGATAAGCAAGAAACAACTAAATCCACTCCCTTCAGGTTTTAATTTTTCTTACCAAGGTCATGCAGTTTCATGAGTGTCAGTGTGGTGTTGTGAATAGGCTAGAACTATGGAGAAGTGGGTTCAAGTCCCTACTTGGCCATAGAAACTTGTGGGAGAATAGAAGATAGCAAGGAGAAACCACAGCTTCAACATTTCACATAGCTGGAAAAAAGTGTTCAGGTTGCCATGACTCAAACGTGACCCTCAATATCCCCCCCCCATACAAGAAATGTGCACTGAGAAGTGCACTGAAGCAGCCTGTGTATAATAATACTATAGATTTGCAACTGTAATTAAGCAGGGTTTTCCCCACTGGTGCTTGCTGTCCAATCTTCAACCATCAAGCAAAAAGCTATGTGCTCTTCCACCAGCAACAAAAAATCAAGAAAGGTGTTAAGCCTTCCAGTCAAGAGTGCCTGGGAGCTGTCTGGGTAGCTCTATGGATTAGGTATCTGGCTGCAGATGCAAAAGCTGGGAGTTTGATCCTCCCACCCACCCACCCCTGTGCATCCTCGAAGAGGCAGCCTGTGTGGCCTTGGGCAAGGTGCACGGACCCAGGACACTCCCAGAAGAAGGGAATAGGAGACTACTTTGGAGTATTCTTTACCTGGAAAACCCTGAAAAGGGTCACCATACAGTATGTCAAAATTCACTTGACAGCATATGGTTAGCATTAGAGCAGTGATGTCCAAACTTCAGCACTCCAGATGTTTTGGACCACAACTCCCACAGTCCTTTGTCATTGGCAATACAGGCTTGGAATTCTGGGAGTTGTGGTCCAAAACATCCGGAGGGCTGAAGTTTGGACACCCCTGCATTAGAGTCATAACAGCCATCAAAGAAGTTAACTAGACAACCTCAGCTAAGCATATTCAGACAGAAGACAGTCTACAGCAATTGGAACGTTTGGTGTCTCTTTGGGTCTGCAAATCCTAGAATCTTCCATCCATGCTGTCTAGAGGACTCTGGGGTGTTAAATTACAAAAAAACTACCTTTTCTAGGTGCCATGATTGGGTGTGGGACAAAAGAATGGGCTGGTTTTAGCAAAGGCCTGTTGCCTTTTAATTAAAATATCACATCAGTGTCTGAAAATGAAATTATATAATCTTTCAAGATATAATTTCAAATATGTCACATACAGTATTTCTTTTTTTAAAAATTACTATGAAAGCTGATGTCCAGTTAAGGGCAAAATATGTTTCCAAATCTCTGCTGTTCATCAACAGATGCATTTGCTTTATCCATTTAAAAAAACATTGACTTGCTTTTTGGGTGGCCTGTTTTTAATTAGTGTGAGCAACCAATAAACTGCCTTTAAAATGACTGTTTTGTTGAAGAGGAGTATCCTCACCCCCACAGTAAGATCTCTATTAATTTGTGTCATTATTTACTCCATTATTATGGCCACAGCAAGAACTATTTTACTGAAGGAGGGCTTTGGATAATCAACGGGTTACTGAAGAAAGACTTTTTCGCAGGAATGGTGCATTATCTTTACCGATGTGGTTTTATTTCTTCAGTTCCCTTCTCCTTTGACATCAGGCATTTCTTCTCCACTTCATTTCCCTTCAATGCTCTGTGTGTGTGTTGTGTCATTACAGTCGTGACCGACTCTTTGTGCCAAGCCTAATTTGCCATGGCCTCAGCGTAGTTTGCATGTATGATAACAGTCACACAATAAAATCCCCAATGTTACAAAGAAAATCAATAGGCCAAAAGGTGTCAGAAGAGTAACATATTTAAAACATTGAAGAATTCTGGGAGTAAAATGAAAATACATACTGAGCACTGAATATGACTGAAGCCCAGTGCAAAACATACGGATACCAAGCTGTTGCCCAATCAAACCACCCCTCTCAGACTCTCCCGTGTGGGATCTGCTCATGATTTGAGTAGGAAGGGGCTCACACAGACCCTCACTCTTTGGAGCAAAACTCCAATCCCTTCTGGGACCACAGACCACCTTTGGTTGTATTACAGCATCAGAAGAACTTCATATCTAGAAAGTCAGTAATTCCTCCTCGATCCAGGTTTCAGCAATAAAGATGAGGTCAGATGCCCCATAAACTATAATGAGATTTTGGATGGTTTTTATTTTAGACCAACCAATGATCATTTCCTCCACTCTCATATCTTCCCAAAATAGAGTCCTGAGCCAGAGCCAGAGTAATTTCATGGAATGTAAAGCTAATGGGATTTGTAGTTCTGTATATATCAAGTGATTTACAGGCTCCGTATACAGCATGGTATGATAACAATGAATCACTGGTTCCAAGGTGAGGGATGAGAAAGCTTTGCTGAATGGTATTATCATCGGCAGCCTCCAGTCATGTAAATGCTCTGTGCCATGACTCATCTTGCGCTTTCAGCATTCTTTTAATTTTTGGAGAATCTTTACTTCACAAACAGGACCCCATCTGGAATGACAGCCTGGCCAGTGATCACAATGAGCTGGCACAGAGGTGCTGTAAATGCCACCAAACACCTGCTTCCTGAAGTCGGGACTGCCTCCCTCACAGTTCACCCCTTTCCATCATGCCTTGTCTGTAAGGTTTACAGGGCTAAAGGATTTACGGCATAGCTGGCTGAGGCTGTGGCAAGAGGTGAAGGTGGCAAGCAGAAAGGGCACCACTGGTATCTTTCTCCTTCTCTCTAGTGATTGTTTTTGGGGCATGAAATGGCAGGCTGCTACAATACATCTCTTCCCACAAACCAGTTCCAGACATCAAGCCCTTTAAAGTGAACACTTCAGAGTGGCTCTTACAGGTTTACAGCCTCCATCTTTACATTTTACTTTATAAACTCTGAAGTCTCAGCTTCTGGTCTGGATGATGGGGAAGGAGGTGTTTCTGTCCTCTCCCCTTCAAGCTCTGAGATGCTCTGCATGAAGATGAATCGTATAGGACTAGAAGATTCAGCTGTCCTTCATATTTTCATAGTTTGATAATGATACAACCCAATCACGTTTTGGATTTTGTAAAAGGAAAATACTGTGTTAACTAGGCCCCATTGTTATGGTACAAGGGTAAAGCAAAAAAAAAAAAAAAAAAAAGTGTTCTGCTTATATACCACCCCATACCACTTCAAGTAGTCTCTGGGCAGATTACAGTTTAATTACAGTAATACAGGATACACATTGCCCCTCCCCCAGCAAGCTGGGTACTCATTTTACTGACCTCAGAAGGATGAGTCAACCATGAGCCTGCTACCTGGGATTGAACCCCAGGTCGTGAGCACAGTTTTAGCTGCAGTACAGGCATTTAACCACTCTGCCATGAGGTTCTTGTACACTGGTCAAAAAGGTCTGTGGGCACATGGACTCAGCTGGCCTGAAGATATATGGACTACTGATCTGTGGAATAGTCTCCCTATAGAATGATGTTGATGGAATCTTTGGTTTGTTTCCTACACAGCATGATTGATGGTTTCCATCTGGCAAAAATGGCTGGGAATGCCTCCCCTTCTGGACTTTTACATGATGGAAGGAGAAAAGCAAAAACAAAAACCAGGCAGAAACATGACTGCTGTGGCAGCAAGCCTGTGACCAAGTTGGAAGGCAATGGAACAGTATGGACAAGCTACGAAGTTAGATGCTTTCAGTGGCTCCATATCCAGCGTGTGCCCTGACCAGAAGCTACAGTCACATTGTGTGCTGCAGAACAAAGGGGTGGTTTACTTTCTGGGAATAAAAAAGATAGTGTGATGCAATTTCTTTCCCACTTTGACATTTACCAACACAGAACTGAGTTTAGTGGAAAAGGGAATGAAGCCAACCAAAAGGCAGGAGAATTAGGGACATCAATGGAGCAAAAAGCAATTGATCTTTGACTGGTCTCGGGCTTTTGGGCCCTAAATTGTCTTGATTCTAAGAGATTCTGTTTTTACAGTGGATTTAGATCACTCCTTCCAGGAAATTCTACACACCCCTTATACTTACACACACACACATGTCCAAATTTATTTTACATTTTTCCTTTTGATTTCCCCTCCTGGATAAATTCTCCTGCACATGCCCCCGAATCTTCAGGATCCTGTACCTTGAAACTGGTTGCTATAGTTCTTTCTTTGACCGTGGTCATACCTGCTTTTTCTGCATAGTTTCCCATCACGAACTACACAGTAAAAGATTGCATGCTAACCAGGAAGAGAAGCAAATTCTGCTCCCGGCCGACCACGCCCCTCGAACAGCATTTTCAGCAAAGTTTCCTAAACTACCGCCAGGGGCTGGATTTAGAAACTTTGCTTGAAAATGCTTACTTGTTTGCTTCTGTTGCAATGACAGGACACTGAAAATATGCAGTAAATTCAGTTTCTCCCCTTTCTACCTGGCTTAAAAGACGGAGCCTTGGAAACTGGAGCCGGAAAGTAGGACAAAATGTGTAGTACACAGGTTGGGACAGAACCAGAATAGGAAGGTACGACGCAGAGGAGAGGACACCAACTGCTCATTAAAAACCACGTGACCGCTCCCGAAAAAAAATACACAGGAAATTTAAATACAAAGGAAACCCAGTTATGACTGTAGTCTTTCTCAGTTTTTAGACCAAACAGCTGGAACACAGTGAGCATCAACTAGAGGGCTGGTGGAGGATTAGAGGAAAATATAGTGTTTTTTATGAAGTGGCTGATTCTGCATAACTATCAGCTCATCTGGTACTTTAATATACAGTGGTACTTTGTATAAAGGAATTAATTCATTCCAAATGAAATTCTGTTAAGCATATTTTCCTTTGTACAAGTTTCCCATAGGAATGCATTGAAAACAGATTAATCCCTAATCGTGACTGTTTTTCTGTTGTATGGATTCACCCCATAGGCGATTCTGTTAAGCAATTTTCCCCTCTCTCTGGAATTTTTTTTCCTTTAAGCAGATTTTCTGTTAAACAAACTGCTTGTTATATCAGGGTCCACTGTAGCTTTTTCCACTTTGTGCTTTCTACTTACCACTGCATTGTATATTGCCAGACATTCATAAATTTTCCTTTGATTTCCTGTGCTCATTTTGTGAATCTTATTCCCTGTTTATCCTGCTGTGATTTAAATAAATCTCCAAATTAACGGCACCTGCAGACAGCATCAAATCATCTTTTTTATACACTGGGGCAGATAAATGACCTCCTCTTCACTGCATACCAGTGCTTCACAGTTGTCATCTTGGCAGGCTCATGAAGATGGCAGTCCAGATAACTATGGCATGAATGAGTCCTGATCTGTGTACAAGTCAGAGTTAATAGTAATGGCTCAGCTGCCACCAACTGCTCACAATGGGTTGGAGCCAGGGTTACTCCCAATTTGTGTACTTTTCCTTTTAGGGATATGCAACAACATTTCAAACAGGGCAGTATAACCTTTTTTCCTAGGCCCACAGAACTCTAAACAATGTTGCCTTTATCTGGTTCGGACTAAAAGTCAATTTGAGGGTTAATAAAACAACCAGCCCTTTCGTTAATTTTTAATAAATATTTTACTTCACTATAGATATACTGTATCTGTGTGTCTTTGTGTACTTCTGAATCCAAAGCAGCTAATCTTCCTGCTGATCTGCATCTGGGCTGCTTTGAAGGAGGCCAACTTTGAGTCAGACTTTTCCCAGATGAGCAAAACTGATTCAGTTCAAGATTTGGGACATGTCCAGATTGCAAGCAATAGGAAAAAAAGCTTTCTATTTGCCTTGGCTGGTGCAGTCCGACAGAACTTAAGTTATCAGGCAGTGGTGGGTTTTGTCATTCTGTTTTTCCAGGCCCCACCTTGAATTGCTTTGCCCTTTCCATAAGGATAGAAACATAGGCCAGTATCACACAGCGATTTATTTTTACAAAAAGAAGTACCTCTTTTTTTTTTTACAAAAGTTGCTTCCTAATCAGTTGCGTTCATGTGGTGCTAAAGGTGCTGTACCTGTCCTATCGTCCCGAGGTGCTGCTCCATATCATAATGTGTCCTCACTGAGTTTAGGCGCTCTTCGCCGCACACAGAAAAAATTCTTAAAGGAAATAGATAAGGTCAAGGAAATGATTTTGCAGATTTTGAGAACAGGTATGGGGAGCCGTCAGCAAGTGAACCACTTGCTGTCTGGAATGGCTGTCTGGAGCATTGTTGTCATGAAAACGCCAACAAGTTTTTTTAAAAAAAATACAACAGAGAACAATAATGGGCAAAACCGACAGCTAGCAACAGCTGACAGAGGAAGAGCACCTAAAGCCAGTGATGACACATGATATAGAGCAGCACCTTTAGCACCACATGACCACAACTGATTAAGAAGCACCTTTTGTATTAAAAAAGCGCCCTTCCACACTTGACAACAGAGGTAGGCAAATGGCAGGTGTTTGTGTAGCCTGTGGTGCCATTAAATCCTGCACACCCATACCTGCCATAAAGAATTTCCCAAGCCACCCCCTAAAAAAAAGTGGAATGCTGTTCCTGGAAGCTCCTAAGAGAACAATTTACCTTTCAAATAGTTTTTTTGTTTGTTCCCACCCATCTGCATGTAACACCAAGCATGGAACATTTAGAAAACAACAGACTTGTAGCCACTTCAAACGTGCTGCTTTTGTTTGTTCATGGTTTTGCTTTTCACTTTTTTTTTGCACCACAAGGCACCTTAAAATGAAAGCGTATACTAAATTTTTGTTGTTGTTTATCCGCTGCCCCGACCTTTCTGTAGGTGTTTCCATACTTACAGCACTGAAGATAACTGGGGTGGGGTGGGGAAATTGTATCTCTCAGGCCGTAATTGTGTTGCGCAGTTATGTAAAATGTACAGCCTTTAGTAGTGAATCTCAATAAGTTAAGAAAGCTGCATAAACATTGCCTGTTGTGTACTGAGTTGGGTCATACAACAGACACTGGCCACTATGATTTCTTATTGCTATTTGCTGCTAAAACCTATGCCTTTTGTGCCACAAGACAACAGGATTTCAACCACCGAGTTTCAAACTACATTAGCTGTACCTTGAACAGCTCCGAGGAAGGCAGCAGGGAATCATCCCAGTTCTGCCACTATCCATTATATAAATAGAGACAAAAGTGGCGAGGCAGTGGGAAGTGTCGCCATTCAAATGGTAACTTTGCATCGCATTTGTCATGCAGAAATAGCAGCAAGGATATTTCCATCAGAAGTTATTGCCTGGTACAAAATGCTTTGATGTCAGTATCGGAAAGCCAATTAGCACCTTCAGGAAGCTTTACCCAGCCTTGGATGTATAATAATTGCAGCCTGTAAAGGACACTGAACAGGAGGGAGGAAGAAAGGACATTTTTGTAAGCCCATTAGAGCTAGAAATGCAGCCAAAAGACTTTCTAATGGGCACGAAGATTTATTTCGCTTTCCACTGCGTGTGTTTGCTTGTGTTTGCAATCGGGAAGAAACTGACAGCACATGGGGTGGCTGCTTGTGTTCAGAGTGGCAGAGGAAGGTGCACGGGTAGCTGAGTGCAGCTTCTTTTTTGCCTTACTTATACCACATGTCTCAGCCATGAATCCACTTGGAGACGGATGCCAAGAAATCAAAAGGCTGAGATGTGGAAGGACAACTATGAAGTAACTAGAAAAGATTGTGGAGGTGTCTTAAGGCTGTGTCTCTAGAGACCAAGATCATCTCAGTTCTGCCACAACAGTGTTCTTATTACTATGTATGAATGTGAAAGCTGATGAAAGAGCCAGATGAACAGGATCTGTTCCTCCCCCGCCAAGCTTTATTATATCCGATATAGACAAATTGGGGAAAGGGTATAGGGAAACATAAGGGG
Organism: Phrynocephalus forsythii; assembly: GCA_029282475.1. Classification (NCBI taxonomy): domain Eukaryota; kingdom Metazoa; phylum Chordata; class Lepidosauria; order Squamata; family Agamidae; genus Phrynocephalus; species Phrynocephalus forsythii. The sequence goes on along the minus strand of JAPFRF010000006.1, from coordinate 77,386,791 downwards.
GGGAGTACAAAATAAAGAGAGGTGTGAGTTGGTAGTCACCTATATCTAATTGTCTGCCACTAGTTTAAATCTTTCTACACATCTGACTCATGCTTATCATGAAGTATGTACAATCATGCTTTTTCTTAGTTCTCTAGCTTTTGTTATTATTGTCCCTCTTCTTCATCCATACATATAGTATTTTTCCCAGACTTTATGGTGATTATCCTTCCTGGAAACATCTAAGCATTATGATAATTTATCCATCTCTATTGTTTCTAAAATTTTAAACATTAATTCCTGTTCAGATGATATTCCAGGTTCCTTCCAGAATCTGGCAAAGACTAATCTTGCTGCAGTTATCATATGAATAACCACATATGTTTTCCCTTGTTCTAGTGATTCAGGCATCATATTCAATAGGAAGATCTCTGGTTTAAATTCAAGACGTGTCTCTAGAACACCTTCTACCATTTGTTTGACTAACACCCAAAATAATCTTGTGTTGTTTTTTTACATAACCACCACATATGATAAAATGAGCCCTCCTTCTGTTTACATTTCCAACATAAATCTGAGATTTGAACATTCATTTTTGCCAACGTGACTGGGGTCATATACCACCTATAAAATAATTTATATATATTTTCCTTGAATGTAACTGACTTGATTAACTTCAGGTTTCTTTTCCATATTTTCCTGTGTCTCTGGAGACCAAGATCATCCCAGTTCTGCCACAACGGCATTCTTATTACTGTGTATGAATGTGAAAGCTGATGAAAGAGCCAGATAAACAGAATCTGTTCTTAACCATCCCAGAGTGCAGGATGTGCAACAATGGGCTCAAGTTAAGAGAACCCAGCTTTCAGCTGAATATCAGAAAAAACTCCCTAACTGTTAGAGCAGTACAGCAATGGAACCAATGACCTCAAGAGGTGGGTGAGTGCTCCAACTCTGGAGGCATTCAAGCTGGATACAGTATGACCCCCTTATCTGCTGAATCATTAACCGCTGATTCACTTATCCATGGGTTGAGAGGGGAAATGTTTTTAAAATAATTCAGTAGCCACAAAGCAGGCTACTGTCGCAAACAGCGGTGAAGATGGCGGCTGGCCACTACTGGCAGCGAACAGGAAATAAAACAAAAGAAAGCTTACTGATACCAACCTTGGCGGCAAAGAGGGCAGCTGGCCGGTGGCAGCAAGGGGGGCTTGACATTGGTAAGTTTTCTTTTGTTTTCTTCTCTCCTTGCCACCAACACTGCCAACATAAGCCAGCCACCGAACCCAGTGGCAAAGAGTGTGGCTAGCCAGCTGTGATGAAGAGGGAAGAAAACAAAAGAAAACTTAGTGATGCTGAGTCCTCCTCTCTGCTGCACTACCAACTGCTTGGGGTGTGTGTTGAGGGTGAAAGCTTTTGCCCTGGCACTCCACCACCCCTTCCACCACCATTATCCTCGGATAAGAGCACTTGCTCTTATCCATGGATTTTGCTATCCGTGGTGGGTCCCAGAACCAACCCCCCATGGATAAAGTGGTCCTACTGTACTCAGCTTTTGGGCAACCACCTGGCAGATATCCTTTTATCTGTTCTATGATTCTCTGAAAGCAGGCAAGTTCTTTAAAAATCTATTCTTTTGAAACAAGTTATTGAAGGAGAGACTTACAGATACCATAGATCTCCAGAAAGAGATCACATACTAAACTAGGAACAAGATACCATGTGTCAGCCTTGTCTATTCTTCCTGATATAAGGTTGGAAATCCCACCCCGAATCCCATTCTTCACCAGCCTTGCATCTTCTAGATGTGTTGGACTACAACTCAGATCATCCCCTCATCGTAGCAAGCATGCCCCAAACAGCAAAAGTGAAGGTTGTGCTGGCTGCAAATAGTGGGAGCTGCATTTCCACACATTCTGGAGGGCATCTAGATTTCCATTGTATGCCATGGCTCTGTCCCTGCCATCTCCTGAATTGCTCAACCAAGTGTTCTCATGATCTATTAGGATAGCTAGACTTAACAGAATGTGTACACATTTATCAGAATGGGGGGAAGATACCCAGTGTGGTGTAGTGGTAAGAGTAATGGACTAGAACTTGGAGACCTGGGTTCAAATCCCTGCTTAGTCATGGAAACTCACTGAATGTTGATCTAGTAAATCACTCGTTAAATATCTCATTTACCTTGAAAACTCTGTTTGGTTTACTATAAGTTGGTTCCAACTGAAGGACACATAAGAATAGCAGAAAAGACACAACTGGGACATTCCGTGTGTCATGCTGTCATGTGTAACAAATGGAAGAACAAAAAGTCTCATGGCATTTTAAAGATAGGTTAATTTCACTGTGAGCTTTTGTGGAGTACAATCCATTTCCTCAGACACATGGAACACAATACTAAGGTCACAGTGTTATATAAAGCGTTCAGGGCTCTGGAGATGAGGACCAAGTGAAATGGAAAAAGAAGGGTTGCCACTACAGCATTAAGATTGCATAAGTCCAAATGGTACGATTGTTGAGAACCACTGTTGTGTAGTGGAAAAAGTAATGGAGCAACATGCACAAGACCTAGTTTTGAGTCCTTGCTCAACTGTAAAAACTAACAATGGGTGGCAGTAGTAAAATTTCTCACATACCTTGTTCAGGGCTGCTGTTTGCAAAATCTTGTAACATGTGAAGTAATTTTGCAAAAGTTATTTTTTTAACTGTAATCCCTATAATTCCCAGTGGTCATGTTGGGAGCTGTAGTCAAAAAAATAGCCTATCCCAACTGTCTTTCTTTATTCACATTAGAGCATTTCAGAATTTAAAATTATGGGTGTATATGAAACATAAGGTTCAAACAAATTTAAAATGTTAAAAGGATCAGACTACTTTTAACCAGTGGCTATCCCAAAGTGGGCTATTTCGATAATCTCCTCTCGGCCATTTGCAAGTTTTTCTTTTGTACACGTTGTGGGTCATTAATTGTATGCACATAAATGCTGCATTGACTGAATATCTCCATTTACACAGAAAATTTATCCTGTTTTTCTTGATCATTCTTTCATCTTCCTACTTTTCTTTGCAGTCTGTTAAGAGACTTCAGATGGTCCAGCCAGAGTCTTGTCCTGGTGGGAGACACTCTTTGGCATTAATCCATTGACCACGATGTGTTGTCTTTGTTCTCCATTGGTTTAGCCTAGCCTTTTCTGATTTAGCATTTAGAGTTTGAGATGTGTACATAAAATGTTTTCTCAATTTTAGTTGTCATAGAGAGTCAGGGCCCATGAAATGAATGGGATTGGTGCTGTATTACTTTATTTTGTTCATTATTTGCTAGCAGTTCTCAATGTACAAGCAGAGGTACAATGCCAGCCAAATAACAGACTTTTTCACAGCTGGGGGGTGGGGTTCAGATACCAATAATAATCCTGCACAATTCATTCAGAGTTGCAACTACTTGTTTGACTTGTAAAGGTTTATACCCTATGGTACTAGCACATTCCGTTGTGATGTAGCACAAGGACAAAGCTGTTGTTCTTATTGTTTGTGGGTGTGCACCCCTGTCTTACCAGTTTCCTAAGGATGATCTTTCTAACAACAACTTTCTGTTTCTGTTTAGACAGTGATTTTTTTGTAGGTCACATTTGATCCAGAGTGACACCCAAAATACTTTGGGGCACGATAATGTGATGTGGACCTAAGAAAAAAAAACCGCAAGAGATGAAATTTCCCCTTTTTTCCTACACAAATATATGCCATCCAATCCACCCTGATGAAAATTGTCCGGAATTTTGCTGCTCCCTCTACTCATTCCAGGTTTATGATTGATGAGGGCAATGAAATGGCATGTTTATGAAGCAAGGTCATATGTGAAGCTGTTAGAGAGGTGCTAACATTGCAAATGGATCTAGTTATGCACACAATGGGCTTGTTTATATGTTGTTTCTACACAGAAAGGCACAAAGCAGCAAACAAAACACAAAAAATTATTATCCCACCATTCACGTCACAGTCCAGGGAAGAGACAAAGCCAAAGCAAGCATGTTTTGGAAAGAGCTCACCTGAGCAGATAGGCAGGGAGTAGAGATGGGCACGACTCAAAAAAATGGTGTTTCCTTTGTCGTTTGGTCGTTTAGGGGTCCATTTCGATTCGTTTTCATTTTCATGACTTTTTTTGCAAAAAAATTCATTTTCGTTTCGTTAGGTAACGAAACGAAAAAAACGAAAACAAAAACAAAAATTGCTGTTTCGTTAGCATTCTTTTTAGTTCAATGCATCTGCTGCAACGAAAACAAAAACATGGCAAATTTGGTCGTTTCATTTTCGTTTTCATTTTGTTTTTTTAAAAAAATCATTTCATTTTCGTTGCATAACAAAATGAAAAAACAAAAACGAAAATGAAAAATCGCTCGTTTCGTGCCCATCTCTAGCAGGGAGATTCAATGTCACAATTCAATATCCGTCTCAGTGTCAAACCATCGTGGTAAGGCAGGTCCAAAGGCCAAGGACAACTCCTCTGCCAGTAATCAGGCACTGTTTTGGCATACAGAGCCAAAAGCCCAGGCAAAGAGAAACTGGGAGACACAGGGTCACCAGGAGGCCTGTGTGTATTGTGTTGTTACAGTCATGACCGACTCTTCATGACCTCAGGTCCATGGAGTTTTCTTGGCAGGAATACTGGAGTGGCTTGCCAGTTCCTACTCCAGGCGCCTACAGCACCTGGTATTTCCCTGGTGGCTGCCCATCCAAGTACTAACCAGGGCTGACCCTGCTTAGCTTCCGAAATCAGGCCAGATCGAATGTGCTTAGGCCATCTAGGCACACCTAATCAGTAGGCCTAACCAAGGGCTTTTTATAAGTGGGCTAGATTGAGAGCATTCAGAAGTAGTTTATCTTCTTCTGAGAGGACTCAGAGTTTTCACAGCTCACTTAAAGCCACACAGGCTGACTCCTCTTCCAGGAGGCACAGTGGAGAACTGAACTTCCAACCTTTGGATGTGCAGCAAGGTGCACCCCCATATTGGACTATCCCAAAAGTAGTAAATGCTTCAATTCCCTCTATCTATGAATTAACTCAGCCAAAAATAATTGGAGTACAGAAAGCTGAAATTTGGATCAACATGACAAGCAGGGCGCCACTGCTGAAAAATGGCCAATCCAACAGGCTAGATGAGAATGGAGGCCTTCAAATACTTGTTGGTTCCACCAAGAACGTACGTGGATTATGCTTTTGCTCCATCCTCAAAAGGAAGACTGCTTCCACCTGCTAACGACTTTGAGGGGTGGTTATAATAAGTCTGCTGCACTATCTGCAGTAAAACAATACTGTTCTTTTTGGGCAATTAATTAGTAAAATCTCTGGCCCTTTCCCAGACCCTGCACAAGACTCTTAGGGGATAATCATTATCATCTTACAACTACAGAGCTGAAAGAAATCATACTGTGGATCATCGAAACCACCCTCTGTCAAGGACATACTGTAGGGAATTGAACTCCCGACCTCTCACTGCCATAATATTCAGAGTCACTATAGGTTGATTCTGACTTGACAGCACATAACAATAAAAAGTTCTACTCTGACCTACCCAGTCAAAGCCTCATTGTCCATCCCCACAATTGCACAAGCTCAGTCCTAACTATGTCAAAGGCTTGGAGTAGCTACCTAAAGGAAAAGGCAAAACAAATCTAGAATGTGACCAAGGGAGTAAGTGATGCACCGCCCTCCTCTTGACATGCCTGGATGCATAATGGATCCCCAGTCAAGTGACTGGGGAGTAAAGGGAGTCTGGTGAGGTGGATTTGAGCCCCCCCCCCCAGCTCTGTGATTGAGGATTTCAGACGTTTTCTCTTTCACTGGGGCTACGGTTGTCAATTTCCTACTGCTTTGGTGCATGCTTGTATTCCAGCAACGAATCCAAAGGAGTTTGGTCCTGTTTCTCAAATGTACTGTGTTTTTAGCCTTCCAAGCTCCAAAGCAAACATGAGCAATTTAGGACACACTAATAGAAATGAGGATGATGGGTGTGGCTGCTTCCTACTTTGTCCTGCTTTAATATCTTTTTTACCCCACTGAAGCCAATGCACATCCTTTCCAGTACAAGAAAGGCAGATCAACCTAACAAATGTTTCATCCGGAAATGCAACTCTTCCTCTGCAGCATTGTTGACACTTCTGACAAATGTTTCTTCCATTTGAGAACTACATTCAAACTGTGCAGATATTCATAAAGATAGACAAGGACTGGCAAAAAGCAGCAGGCAAGCCATCTTGCTGGTTCTCATGCGCTTACATGAGACTGTGGTTTATTTCCAAGTAGACTTTGAAGAGCAAACCCCCAGAAAGTCTCACAGTCTGAAACCTGGGGCCTGCCTGTTCCCTCATGAATCTTGACCACCACTTAGGTCCTGCTTCAGGCTCTCCTCTATTCTGAAATGAAGTGAGTTATGCTGGGAGTCAGAGGCTTCACCATTTGAAAGATTCTCCTGAAGTCTGCCTTATTTTCCCACCAGTAGCAGGTGAATACCTCTTTCCCCACACACACACCTTTTAATATGATGTGATTTAGCATTACACTGGCATTTCATGATGACGTTGCTCAGTTGTTTTATTTTGACTGTATGCTTTAATTGTGTCTTGCTATTTTATTGCAAGCCACTCTGGAGAATATGCTGGAGAACAATCTTTAAATCTAACTACACAATATGCAGATGTTAACTTGGGCTCTCATAAGTTTCCCATCTGTCATCTCAGAATAGCTACTGTTCTTTGAAAACAATAGTCAGGGAAGATTTTGATAAAGTTGACCAGACCTGAAAAGTGATTTTTTTAATGGGTTCCCAGGGTGCTGGCTGAAGTCATGGGTAACAGTTGTGTGCTGCCTCCAGTCTCCAGAATGGGAGACAAATCTGAGGTATCTGAAAAATTTTCTCAAGGGCTATCAATAATAACATATGTGATTTGGAGAGTAGCACAAAGATCTAGTTCCTTGCCAAATTGCTCTTTTGGACTACCACTCCCAGAATTCCAAGCCATGCTGGCTTCATGGCTTTAAAGACTGTTCTCTTTAAAATTAATTTTTCCAAGCCTTGGGTGGTACATGGAAGTGGGTTGTTGAAATTTTGATATGTTTGGCATGTAATGTTCCTTGTTCTCAAACATTTACAGCCTTCTAGAACACAATGAATGTTCTTTATTTCAGAACATTGGCTCGTGCTCTAAAGTTTTACAGCTTTCTCTTAAGGAAATATACGATCTCATAAATGTATCATGTTCTGAAGCATCCCTTCTGTCACTCCAGAAAGGAAGCACAAGGGCACCATCTTGTGGTCATCAGTTGGCTCTTAAAATTTAGTGCGTGTTTCTGTCAGTAGGTGCTGTCAACACAATTCCAATTTATGAAGACTCTTCTTGAGGTTTTCTAGGCGTAAAGTAATCAGAATGGGGTGACCATTCTCTTCTTCTGCTTCTTCCCTTAATTTCTGGTTCACAGACACTTGAATTGCACAGAGCAAGGCTGACTGCAGAAGGCTGTTTACAACAGCACATTTAAACACTCAAACCTGGGAGAGAGCAGTTTTATGTATTTATAACAGAAGGCCACAATGCCTAGAACTGACCGGATTAAAAACAGTGAGGTCTCTAACCAATTTCCCCATCCTTCCCAAAGCTTTTTTTTCAGCTTTTTAAAAAATGTGTCCATTACAAAAAACAAAAGAGGAAATGTCTGTACAATTAATTGAAATAATAAATGTGCAGGTGCTGCTTTAAAAACAAAGTTTAAAACCCAGGAAGCCTTTCTAAAACTACAGGGAAAGTTAAGACATATTTATTTATTTATTTAACTTATATGCCACCCACTACTGAAAGGTCTCTGGGCAGCGTACAATTAAAATGAACAGTTAAAACAATTAAACTATTAAAATGTCAGTGAACAATTAAAAACAATTAAAATAGAAAACAATTGAACAATTAAAAACAATAAAATAGAAATGTAAATAGAAAACCCTAACATTGCCATCAGGATCCACAATCTATGTTATGTCAGTTAAAAAACTTCTGAAACAGGAAGATTTTTACCTAGTGCCAAAACATCACCAGTGTTGGCACCAGGCAGATTTTACTTGGGAGGGCATTCCATAGCCTGGGGGCAGCTGCTGAAAAGATACACTTATGTATCTGGCCATGGTAGTAGTGTTGTGGATTTTGTGCTGATCTCACACTTATTATCTGGTAGAGTATCTGCTTTCTGTGGAGATTACAGATTGGATAGTGACCATCTTCCTCTAATTTTCTCTATCTCTTTATCAAATGTTATTCACCTGAATACAAATTCCTACTTCCAGGATAAATCTCTATGTCTAAAAGGAAAAAACAGCAATAAGGTGACAGATTTTTTGGGTTCCTCAGAGGGGGAGTTCTTTAAAAACTCAATCATGGTAGCTACAAATGCTACCTTTGCTGTAAATAACTACTCAGCCATGATTATTGCCCTAAAAGCAGTATTAACCCCCAAACAACCCCCCACAGGAGTTATGCCAAGAGCGAGTGGCCCCAAGTGGTTTGATAAGGAGTGCTGTGCACTCAAAAAACAACTGAGAGGGATATATAACCATTATAGGAGTGAAAATCTAAACACATTACCACAAAGGTACTATAAAATTAAAAAAGAATACAAACAACTGATAGCTGTTAAAAAGAGACTAGCAATTCAGGAAAGATGGAATGTGTTGATAGAATCCTCATTAAATAAAAACTCCAAACTTTTTTGGGCAATTGTGATAGATGCCCTAGGTCCATCTCCTAACCCTCCATGCTGTAGCATCTCAGCAGACACTTGGGAATAGCATTTCTCCACTTTATTCGAAGATATCAAAGATAGCCCAAAAGATAGCTCCTACACCATAGATATATCTGATACTCCACTTTGGAATCCAGTTAGCCAATCTGAAATAAAATATCTTATCAGTTGTATTAAATCAGGCAAAGCTCCAGGGATTGACACCATTCTGCCAGAAATATTAAAAACCAACATAGGCTGGTGGGCCCCTTTGCTAGCCCATCTGTTTACACATATTAACAACTCAGGTAAATTCCCTGTTGATTGGTTAGAGGCTATTGTCATACCGGTTTTCAGGAAAGGTGATACAGGAGACCCATCAAATTACAGGCCCATCAGCTTACTGTCAGTTGTGGGCAAACTGTATGCTAGTTACCTAAATCAAAAACTAACAACTTGGATAGAAGATCAAAATATTCTGGGAAATGAACAGGCAGGATTCAGAAAGAGTAGATCAACAATAGATCACTGTATCCTTCTAAATCACCTAGCTGAGAAATATATGACCTTTTATGGTAATGGTCTGTTCACCGCATTCATAGATTTAAAATCTGCCTTTGACTCTATACCAAGAGAGAAACTATGGATTAAGTTGTGTGATACTTCCATTGATAAGTGACTTCTGTATCTTATCAAATGCCTCTATCAGGGAACCACACTTCGTATTAGATGTGGGATAGAAGGGGAATTGACAAACTATATCCCAGCCAATAGGGGAGTCCGCCAAGGATGTATACTGGCACCTATGTTATTTAATCTCTATCAAAACGATATGATTCAGAGCTGCCTTGCATCAGACTTTCATCTACCAAGGTTGGCTAAAACCAAATGCCCTTTAGTTTTGTACGCAGATGATGCTGTGTTGCTTTCATTATCAGAAATTGGCCTTAAACGCCTAATGCATGCATTTATGGAATACTGTAAACTCAATCAACTGAATATAAACATTAGTAAAACAAAAATTATGGTCTTTAAGAAGCATGCAGCACTAAAAAGTGGGAAATTAATGGGAAATACATTGATCAGGTTAAACAATTCAGATACCTGGGCATCTGGTTCCACCAGAATCTTTCTTGGGCTCCCCATAGAAGATCTGTTATACAGGCAGCTCAAAATACCAGCAAGGCCATTACCCATTTCTTCTTTACGAAGGGCGGGCAATGTATACCAGCTGCTATCCAGATATTCAGATCCAAGGTCCTACCTCAGCTGTTATATGGAATCCCAGTATGGATCCTGGGCTTCCATACAAACATTGAGAGTATCCTTGCAAGGTTTTTAAGGTCTATTCTTGAATTGCCAAAATGTTTTTCTGTAGCAGGTCTACGACTTGAGGTAGGTGTCTCTTCAATGGAATGTACTGCCTGGTTACATGCGTTCAGATATTGGATCAAAGTGTTATATGCTGACACTTCCTCTGGGTATCTACATCTTCTGATGAAAGATGTTTACACCTGCTCCTGGTTAAAAATCTTCCCAACCAAATTGCATTTCTTAGGCCTGTCTATGGATTTTTTTCACATTTATGAATTGAAGAGTTAAGTCCATCATTGAAAAGCAAATCAAAGATATTGATTTCCAGTCTTCTGCAGAGAAGGCTCAGAAAACTTGTTCACCCATGCATTTTGGTTTAAATCTTGAATTTCATCAAAGTGCTAAATATTTGGGAAAACTGACAATCCCAAAATACTGACAAATTTTTTCAAGAGCCAGATTTAACTGTCTTCCATCTGCAGTTTTAGAGGGTCGCTACAGTGGCATACCATATGAAAATCGATTATGCCCCTGCAATGATAAATAAATTGAAACATTGCAGCATGTTCTTTTTATATGTAGTTCTTACAGGGATGAACGTATCAGGCTTCTTTACCCTGTAATGAGAGGTCTACCAGGCAGATCCTTGGACTGGTATACAAGATATCTTCTAGAAGACAGAAATAAGTCCATTATAGAACTTGTGGCCAAATTCCTTCTCTCAGCCCAAAAAACACGAAAGAGAATTCTGGTGTTTAACTAATTTTAAGTTTCTTTTATTTATTGGAATGTGTACTTGTTTGAATGTATACTGTATTTTATCGGGCCTTTGGCTGTAAAATAAAATTGATTGATTGATTAAGGGATGGCTCTTTCAGTAGGGCTCCCTGGCTAAATGTTAATTGCCATGTAGGTTCATATGGAAGGCTGCAGTCCTTCAGGTATCCAGGTCCTAAGCCCTTTAGGGCTTTATATGTAAAAACAAGTGCTTTGAATTGGGTTTGGGCAGCAACTGGTAACCAATGAAGGTTAGTTATACAGAATCAGCGTGATATGGTCCCTGGCAGCTCCAGCACTCACCAGCCGCGCCACGCAATTCTGAACCAATTGCAGTCGCCGGACCATCTTCAAAGGCTGCCCCACGTAAAGCGCTGGTAGGGCTTTATGTTTTACATAGCCCTGTACCTGCCCTGAGATCCTGTGATGTATGGTGGACTATAAATGTTTAAATAAAAAATGAATAAATAGCCTATAAACCTCTGTGGGTGTTCCTCATATAGTCATGCTGCTTTGGAGCAGAATAAATGATAGAGTTACAAGTCATTAAGAAAGAGGTTTCCTATAAGAGATTAAAGTCCTTTGCATATACAGTAGTGATGTGAGCTTGCTTACTTTAAGTCTTTGTTTTGTATATCTGCTTGCTTTTTTTTCATGATTGGTAACTGAATGATAAACAAGTGCTTTATTTGCACATAGGACGTCCCAGGTATGTTGCTTTGAAATATCTGTGCCCTTGGAGAGAAAATATTATAAGAACAGGAAATATGCATTTCTCTTCATGTGTGACCTCACTCTTACTCTGATGTCTTTCACATTGTTTCTTGTGGGGATAAAAGAAGAAGATTACAGCCATCTATATTGTTTTGAGCTCATTGATAGAAAGGAAGGATGTTAATATAGCTATTAAGTACTGTATAACATCAATATACATAGATATAACAGTCTTCCTGCACTAACTTTCCAGCCAACAGCAAAGTGGGTGCATTTTGTACCTGCTGCAGTTTAGGAGCTACATCACAATTATGTGAGCCATCCCCACATAAAGCATGGTTACAGTGAACAAGCCGGGAATTAACCAGGGGACAGATGGACGGACGGAGAGGTGGGTGGATGGGTAGATGGATGGACTGAATATATTTTATCCAGCCTTTCCTTTTAAAGGACCCAAGGCAGCTTACATCATAAAAAACAATATTTAAAGCTAAAAACAATAAGTATACAAATATTTTAAAATAATCAAACAAACAAGCGAGGCATAACAATCCATGTAATAATTCCTCTCAGGCAGCCAGGCTCTGAGGGAAAGCCTGTCTGAAGAGAAAGGCCTTTGCCTGCTTGTGGAAAGACAACAAAGATGGGACCAGCCTGGCTTATGGATATGAATTTGAGAAGAGATATCAACAAATAGGATCCACGTAATGACACAATATGGCTGAAGCTTTTCTAGTTAAATGAGTCAAAGAGAGGTCTTATTTTTCTGCTATTCACTTGCTGGAAAGACATATTAAGTAACAAAAACAGGTCACCAGTAAATCAGAACTTCGGTGGAGTCTACATTTAGAGACCCCAGAGATTAATTATTTTTCCTTTAAGTTAATGAGAAGTTTCTCAAATTTTGAAGAGTGTTGTATTTAGAAAGCAACGCAGAATTTGACATGACAGTGGGAGATTTCAAGTGACTCAGAATTTACCTAGGATCTCATAACATGGCTGCGCCCACACAGGGGGACAAGAAAAGCCAATATCAATTATTATTTTGTTAGTCATCGTTCTTAAAGATCACCAGTTTAATCAGTTGCCATTGAGCTGTGCAGCTCTGCCTTTGGGGTGTCCTAGGGATGGATAGCTATCTGCTAACAGCTGCAAGAGTCATCAGTAACAGCTCAGAGCGCAATTGTGCATTATTGATTGCACGGTTCGACAAATACGCTGATGAAGAAAATGACAAGTTACAAACTGCTACGCGACAGAAGGAAGAATTCAAAAGAAAAGAAGTGAACTCCCTTTATTACATGACAAGGCAAAGACGCTGGAGAATGTTGTAAGCTTAGACCTCTTGCCCCATATCTTCTCAAGAGTCAAGATGTACATGCACACAGAACTCCAGCTGTGGGAAGCTGCTGTGGTGATTTGAGAAGACACCAGGCACACATGCCTGGGCACTCAACCCGCATCCCATCACACTGTTGCTGCAGCTCCTGCAGATGGAGCTCTGCACATGGAAGTACTGAACCAGATGTAAGCTAATGCATAGAAGTTACTCCTTCTGCTATAAATACCACTTTTAAAAATGGCCCACATCCTGCTAGTCCCTTCAAGAATAAACCCACTTCTGTAAATAACTTTGATTCAATGTTTGGACTGAAGAGCAGATGTACTCCAGGTATCACTGTTATTTGTTTGTTGGTTGGTTTGGTTTGGTTTGGTTTGTTATCATCCTTTGCCATGATTTGTACATACATAAGCCACCGAAATATTCAAAATGGGATACTCAGTGTGCTGTAGCGGACAGGGTGGCAGACTAGAAATCACAAAGCCTGGGTTTGAATCTGCACTCAGCCACGGAGACTCACATGGGGAGGAGAACTCCTTAAGCATCACACTTACCTTGACATTCCTGTTAGGATCACTATATGTGGGTTCTGACTTGACAGCACATGGCAACAACAACTCATTGAAATGATTCAGGGTTACTGTGTGCATTGTTTTGCTGAAATACTCACAGCAGCTCACAACAATCAAGTATCAATCCTATGTCCCACACGGAGAGGATGAAGGCAAGATGCCATGTGCACTGAGACATCCAAGTACATTTCTGAATAAGGTCAACATTCAAACTTGGAGCTTCCAAGAGGCATACATCTTGGCCACAAGTCTACCAGGCCTCTCACTGTAATAAGATGGCCTCGTTACACTTCATCACAGTAAACAAGCAAGTAAACAAGCAGATCTCTTAATGATAATAGGCAACTTGTCTCTTAAAACAACCACAGTGCCGGGAGACTGAAGGATAGCGGATGTCACACTAATTTTTTAAAAGGAAGGGCAGGGGACCCAGGAAACTACAGGCCGGTTAGCCTTATGTCTGTCCCAGGGAAGATGGTGGAAAGCCTGATCCATGAGAAAATATTAAAACACATAGAAGAACAAACCTTGCTGAGAGAAAATCACCATGGCTTCTGTAAGGGTAAGTCTTGCATGACAAATATTTTACAATTCTTTGGAAAGGTCAACAGGCATGTGGATTTGGGTGAAGCGGTGGATATCGTCTATCTGGATTTTCAGAAGGCTTTTGACACAGTCCCTCACCAAAGGCTGCTGAGAAAATTGCACAGTCAGGGGATAAGAGGGCAGGTCCTTTTATGGATTGAGAACTGGTTTCAATCCAGGTAACAAAGAGTGGGTGTCAATGGACAATTTTCACAATGGAGAGAAGTGACAGGGATCTGTCTTGGGACCGGTGCTTTTCAATCTGTTCATAAATGACCTGGAGACAGAGATGAGCAGTAAGGTGCCCAAGTTTGCGGATGACACAAAACTTTTCCATGTGGTAAAAACCAGAGAAGATTGTGAAGAGCTCCAGAAGGATCTCTCCAAACTGGGGGAATGGGCTGTGAAATGGCAAATGCATTTCAATGTAGCCCAATGTAAAGTAATGCATATTGGGGCAAAAAAAAAATCAAAACTTGATCAATCAATCAACACATGGGCTCTGAATTATCCATGACGGATCAGGAAAGAGATCTTGGTGTGTTGGTGGACAGCTCCATGAAGGTGTCTACCCAGTGTGTGGCAGCGGTGAAGAAGGCCAATTCCATGCTAGGGATTATCAAAAAGGGGATTGAAAATAAAACAGCCAACATTACAATGCCATTATATAAAACGATAGTAAGGCCGCACCTGGAGTATTGTGTATAATTCTGGTCACCGCATCTCAAGAAAGACATAGGGGAACTAGAAAAGGTGCAGAAGAGAGTGACTAAAATGATTACTGGGCTGGGGCACCTCCCTTATGAGGAAAGGCTAAAACATTTGGGGCTCTTAAGTCTGGAAAAAAGGTGCCTGAGGGGGGATATGATTGAGACGTACAAAATAATGCAGGGCATGAGTCAAGTGGATAGAGTGACGCTCTTCTCCCTCTCCCAAAATACCAGAACTAGGGGACATACACTCAAATTGAGGGCTGGGAGAGTAAGAACAGACAAAAGAAAACATTTTTTCACCCAGTATGTTGTTAGTCTGTGGAACTCCCTGCCACAGGATGTGGTGATGGCATCTGGCCTGGATGCCTTCAAAAGGGGATTGGACAGATTCCTGGAGGAAAAGACAACCACAGATTACAAACCATGATGGAGATGTGTAATCTCCAGGCTTAAAACTGGGGTATTTCAAGGCCCAGATGCAGAAGAGTGGTATCAAGAGACAGCTATCTAGTCTCGTGCGTTCCAGACGCATCTGGTGGGGTCACTGTGAGATACAGGAAGCTGGACTAGATGGGCCGTTGGCCTGATCCAGCATGGCTCTTCTTATGTTCTTATGTTAGGTCTATGGTAAGCCAACTAGAAGTAATTTGGATTACAAGCAAGATACTCCATAACCATCCATTATTGCTGAAAACTCCATCCACCTTTCCTCCACTACTCCTCTGGGAATTGCACCAAAGCTGGGTGGAATCAAAGAAGTTGGAATTAGAGATGGGCACGAACTGCCGAATCGTTACTGGTCTGTTTTTTTGTTTTTTTTTTTTGTTTTTTTACCAAACATGTTTTGTGCTTCTGAGCCTCACCTCTTTTGGCAAGTACTCATTCAAAGGCTGCACCTGGAGTGGGTGGGGGAGGGAAGCACTGAAAAATTGTGATGGGCACAAAATGAAAAACAAAACACTGTTTCATGTTGTGTATGAAACAAAATGATGAAACAGTTTTTCGTTTTTCATTTTGAGTCCATCTCTATTTTTCAGTGCTTCCCTCCCCCGCTCCCTCCAGGAGTTGCCTCTGAATAAGTGACTGCCAAAGGAAGTGAGCTTCAGAAGCAACAAACATCTGTTTTGTCAAAAAACAGACCAGTACTGATTCGGCAGTTCGTGCCCATCTCTAATTGGGATGGTAATGGCAGATGATGTTGTTGCTACTGCTAATCAAGAAGTCCTGGTGTTTTTCAGCCCTCTGAGCCCTGCTTCCACTGTATTAGTGCTTAAACCACAATCCTAAACATGTCTACAGTATTTGAATGTAATTTCTGTTGATTTCAAGATGCTTTCTCCAAGGGAGATGCTCGTAGTCCTGAGTCATTCTTAATTTGCTCCCTTGGTTGATTTTAAATGCAATGTTGGTCTGGCCATCTTTTCTGGATAGAGGCCTCTGGGGTTTTAAAGGACTGGGCTACAAATATTTGCCTCCTACATACACTTCTGCCTCCATTCAAGCACAGCATGTTCAATGAACAAGAGATGAACAGCATGACACTGTTTTCTTTTCATTTCTAATGTCTATTCTTTGCATGCTCCCTTTTATCACTGTGCCTCTGTGACCAGGAGACCAGAAGGTTCTCTGTTTTGTCCCTTGGAATGAGAGAAACATTACCAAGCTATATCTGTATGACTCCTTCAAAGGCAGAAGCAATGTCCTCTCTGTCACATTGTCCTAACAATGATGACAATGATGATAACTTGTAGTCAAGCAAATTCTGACTTATGGCAACCCTTTTTGGGGTGTTTTAGGCAGAGAGTACTCCAAAAAGGTTTACCATTTCCTTCTTCTGGGATCACCCTGGGACTGTGCAGCTTGCCCAAGGACACATTGGCCGACTCTACACGGATGAAGCACAGTAGGGCATCAAACTTCCAACCTCTGGTTCTGCAAACAGATACCTAAACCACTGAGTTACCCAGTAGGCTGGCTTAGTACAAGCCTCGTGGCACAGTGGTTAAATGCCTGTACTGCAGCTAAATCCATGCTCATGGCCTGGGGTTCAATCCCAGGTAGCTGGCTCATGTTTGACTCAGCCTTCCATCCTTCCAAGGTCGGTAAAATGAGTACCCAGCTTGCTTGGGGGAATGTGTAGCCTGCATAAATAAATTATAAACCGCCCAGGGAATGTTTGAAGTGCTATGGGGTGGTATACTGTATAAGCAGAACACTTTGCTTTAACAGTAGCAAGTGCCATTGTAATCTTGTCACTACGGGTGCTTTCTGCCTTGTTCAGTTTGGCTAAGCCAATACAGTGGTACCTTTTATAAAAGAATTGAGTCGTTCCAAATGAAATTCTGTTAAGCAAGTTTTCCTTTGTACAAATTTCCCATAGGATAGCATTGAAAATGGATTCATCCCTAATTGCGACCATTTTTCTGTTGTACGGATTCGCCCCATAAGCAATTCTGTTAAGCGATCTCCCCCTATCTCCAGAATTTTTTTCCTTAAAGCAAATTTTCTGTTAAACAAACTGCTTGTTATACGAGGGTCCACTGCACTGCTATTAATTTCATTGCACCCCATGTTCCAAAGTGAAATCACAATACAGGTCCAAGGCCACCCCTAACTGTACCCCATTTGCTTCCAGAATCGTCAAAGTAATGCTTGCTAGAAACAGGCAGTCATGTGTAGAGCTGGCTTCTGGATATGGTCACCCCTCCCCTCTTTGGCCAGAAGAGTACCCCTGCCACAACCACAGCTACTTTCGTCTCCTCATCCTCTTCCCCCGTGATGATCCAGCCAGGAAGGGGGCAGAGGCACACTCCCTGTCATTTGCCACCCCCTCTGAATGATGTGGTTAGATGCAGGCATGTGAGTTGGACTGGTGTCTGGGTGGTTGTGGTAGAAGTGGCCCTCAAAGCAGCACAGACCCAGCATGAGCTGTGGGCAGTAAAGTTGCCATTTCCGACATGTGAGCTGCCCTCCTTACCCAGTCTAATGATAGGGCTGGCCCTTGAGAAAGGTGAGAGAATATGGATGGCTCAAGGTCATTGAGCATGACTTATCACAGAATAGTGATGTCGGAAGGGGGCTACAAGACCATCAAGTCCAACCTACCCCTCCCCACTAGATTGCAAATCAAATGATATCTGCCAGGTGGTTCTCCAATTTCTCTTGAATACCTCCAGTGTTGGAGCACTCAGCTGAGAGGCAGGCCACACTCAAAGACAGCTGGCTGCTTCTCAAGACAGACTTCCACGAACCACCACGGACCACCATGTTACTGCTTCATGCCCATCTCTCACAGCAACCTTTCCTAGCTCTGGGCCCATTCTATTCCTGGTGTTTTTATTGCACACAAGAACCCAGCAGCTGATAATCTACATGGATTTTTCCTGCAGAGGGAATTTTCGGCAGGGAGTCTAGTCGAGGGCTTAACAAGAAGGAAGTAGCTGTTTTTGATTCAACCACCAACCAGGCTATAAAGATGTGAGTGCCTAGTGAAAGTAGGAATCCTGCTGCGACTCCACCTTCATAGAGCTTTTAAAGCTGTTGGCAGTTTACATGAGTCATAGAACCACCCAAAGTTTAAATAGACTTTCTGAAGAATCCAAAATGGCTGCATACCAGTCTGGTGTGGGGCAAACAAGCATGGCTCTCCCTGGCCTTGCACACGTTCACCCCTCTTTTTCCTGTATTTCAGGCTTTCATTGGAGACCAACTGCAGTGGCCGTGACGCGCAGCTAAATCAGAGTTGAGGCCTGGAGGACATGCCACCTGCGTTGAGACTCAGTGCCTGAGCAAGAGAGATTGATTTTAGACCGTGGGATCCATCAGCCTCTCCTCTGTTCCTTCTAAAGCATGCCTGTTAGGACTGTGAGAAAGAAGGCTAAATACAGAAGAACAAGAATGAGCAAAGCACAAACTATATCAGTCATAGCACTCAGGCTCTTCTGTTTTTGGTCAGTTCTAGAAAACAGCCAGGAGGGAAAAAGCCATGTCTCAAAACAGAAAGGAAAAATAAAATAAATCCGTACAGCAGCTACTCGGGGTCTTAGAGGTCTTCATTTTAGCTCAGATCAATTGTTTTGGGTTTCCAACATTTGTTTCTGATAAAAACAGCTTAATATTTTGTCTACTTAAGTGCCAGCGATCACAGTCATAGTAAACCATGTTAGACCAGACTAGACAATACGCAAGAAACTTCCAGCTAGTTACCTAGTTAGATTTTTTACACCGAGTGCATTTACGTTATAGGTTTTATCAAATTGTTACAGCTTTGGGCTCAGCTCTATATAGCATTAGAGCTATACAGTTGTGGTACCAGTACAGTAGGAGCCCCATATCCACAGGAGTATTCCTACCAAGGAAGCTAAAAAACATAGATTATAGTGAATGTTATTTTAATCGCAGATATTATTCATAGTGTTGTCTCTGGCTCCCTCTAGGGGACAGCTTTAATAATGACAACATGGAAATAGATTTCTGCAATGAACACTATACATGGCATAGTCTCGGGCTCCCTCTAGTGGCCAGTTCTGGTAACTTCATCTTTAGAAATATATTTTTAGGATGTAGTTTTAGAAGGGGTAGCTGTGTTAGTCTGTGCAAGCATTATAGGTGAAAACTAATTAAAAAGGAAATAATAAAAAAATGTGGTGGCACCTTAAAGCCTGAATTAGCCTGAGGAGGGTCACATTTAAAAACATAAAAGTATTTATGGTGCCACCACATTTTATTAATTTAGTTTTTATTTTGTTTTCCATTTTTTAAGAAATGCTAATCTCTCAAGAGACAAGAGAGGTGGAGTGGTGAAGACAGTCATCCTGGTAAAGAGCTGTGCTTAAAATGGCACAAAGGAGGGAGGATGCACTGCTTCGGCTGGAAAAGCTCTAGTTCTAGGTACTGTACACCCAGTTTTGGATACCAGAATTCTCTGGAATCCAGCTGTGACAGCTAAAAGTGTTGGAGTTTAATTTGCAACCTCGCATGTTACCTGTAGTTTATTGACTGGGAAGGACTGTTCTGGGTGGGGTTGATCCAGCACTAACTAATTGGTCCTTCCAGGATTTGAATCTAAAAAGAGCCCCATGTCTCTGCTGAGTACTCTTTTCCTCTCTTTACTGAGTTGGTGGCAGTTGTTTGATTTGCTGTTGGTTGCTAATGTGTGCAATAAAAACAGCAACATATACAAGTCTGTAGCTTCAAACAACTATAAATATAGTCACACCTCTTAAAACAAATTTAACTCATTCTACAGCTCAATTTTTTAAAGAGAAAATGTTATCTTATAAAACACAGTTCCCCATAGGAATGCATTAAAATGGATTAAGCCGTTCTGGAGGCTATGGGGTGCTTCGTTTTACAAAAAAAATTGGGAAACACGGTTTCCCAAAGGAATGTATTGGGAACAAATTAATCCATTCCGAAGGCTAGAAAAAACCCAAAAGTAACCAGGTTTTTTTTCCTGGGTACATGCAGAAAATTTTTTGTCTTACGAAGCATCCCATAGGAAATTTTATGTCATGCAAAGCATGCCTATTCCCAGAATTCTTTTCTTCCTATGAGTTTTTTTTTTTCTTACGAGGCATTTGTTTTTATTCTTTCTCCTACAAATATCACAGGATGAATTACTGAGACTTTAATTGCTGGTTAATGAGAAAGGGCTGAGTCCGAAGAACTTGTAGCTATGGAACTTTGTATTTCTACTGCATGACAAAAGGAAATTTTACCAGAAATTCAAAACTTTGCACATAAAGGAGCATCAAATTGCTGTAAGTATGTAATATAGATATCCTCTCCCTTTCTTTATATTTCAGGCTTGGACCTGTAGGAAGTTTTTCAGTATTACTCCCCCCCCCAATTGCCAACCCCTTTTAGGGGTGCACATTAAAGGACTTTACAGTTTTTTCTCTCCTAAGAGGAAAGTACCAGTAGACAGGAATTTACCCCCCCAAAAAAAAAGTCAGGAGGGGGATGTCATGAAGGGAAAAGTTTAAGCAAACACATATTGCATGTTTTTCTTCAGGTGCATCCTCCAAAATAGGAAATGGAAGATATTCTTCCATTGATTCCTTTAGACCAGGCATGACCAAACTTCGGCCCACCTGATGTTTTGGACCACAGCTCCCAGAATTCCAAGCCTGTATTTACAATGGCAAAGGACTGTGGGAGTTGTGGCCCAAAACATCTGGAGGGCCAAAGTTTGGACATGCCTGCTTTAGACCACTGAGTGTACTTGTGAGTCTTGTCTTCTGTTTGTAAGTCACCGTGATTTTTTCTTCAACAGGTGAGATGAAATTCAGGACTAAAGGTAGAGAGAGAGAGAGAGAGAGAGAGAGAGAGAGAGAGAGAGAGAGAGAGAGAGAGAGAGAGAGAGAGAGAGAGAGGTCAAATCACCCAAGGCTAATTTAAAAAAAATCTGGCCCTGTTTGCATGGCTTGAACAGCAGCTTGTGATACAGGGGGAAATAGCAGTCAAATTAACTTCCACTTGACTGGGGTGTCCTTTATTGGCTTTGGGTGTTACAGGTGTAAGGCTTGGCGAAAGAATGGGGCGGTGGGGGGATGATGTCACCAATCAGCAAAGCTACAGGGTATATACAATTGAGTGGATAGAGGATAAGTGTTCAACTT
Organism: Phrynocephalus forsythii; assembly: GCA_029282475.1. Classification (NCBI taxonomy): domain Eukaryota; kingdom Metazoa; phylum Chordata; class Lepidosauria; order Squamata; family Agamidae; genus Phrynocephalus; species Phrynocephalus forsythii. The sequence continues at coordinate 77,365,411 of JAPFRF010000006.1, read as the reverse complement.
ATTTATTCCTTGTCTGCCTCACAGCTCTGCTTGAGTGGTTTAATAAACATTGATTAATTCATAGTTGCAAACTGAACAGATGGTGGTGCCATAATACAATTGATGCTTCAGCCATGTGTCAAACGTTCCCTGATCCATCCGATTCACACTACAAGAGCTGGAAATTTTGTAAGCATGATAATGTATCTCCTAGTCTTGACTGCAGCCAGATTTTGGACCGACCGATCTTTCCTCCAACTGCTCTCCAGCCGTCTCCTGGCTAACTTCATAGCCTGAAGCTTCACCATGAACCAATATAGACACCCAGCTGGCAGATATGCTTTCATTTGGATCCCTGCATTAAACAGGGGGTTGGATTTGATGGACTGATAGGTTCTTTCCAAATTCAACATTCTATTCAATGCAAAAGAAGCTTATTCACTGACTTACAAAAGCCCCTAAGGATGGCTCCCATGACTGCAGATCTCATCAGGTCACAGTGCCTGTGATGGAAAAGCCATATGCTGCTGCATCTCCCTAACTAGAAGGAAGAGAAGAAACAGAAAGTATCCTTAGAGAAGAATGTGAATGCATGTAAGCCTGAAAAGAGCAATCTACACATAGACGACTAAAACAGGAAGAAGGGGGGGGATCTGACTATCCATTCATCCCAACATTTCCCAGTGTCACCCATCTTTTATAATAGTCAAGGAACTGGTGACACCCATCACCATATTTGCATTTTTATTGGGATAAAGAAGGCAGATTAAAATAGAATCTTCAGAATGCAATTCTAACCTAATATTTGATGTGTGTGTGTGTCGTTACAGTCGTGACCAACTCTTCCTGACTCCATGTCCATGGAGTTTTCTTGGCAGGAGTACTGGAGTGGCTTGCCAGTTCCTACTCCAGGCGCCTACAGCACCTGATATTCATTAGGATGCAAATCTGACTCTACCAGACAAAATTTGAGGAGGGAAAAGTGTTAATACACTTTGATTTAAATTTCCTTTTCGAGAGGTAGAAGTGACCCTGCTTTCATGTGTCCTCCCCCCCACAAAAAAAAGGCCCCTCAACAAACAGCCTCTCTCTTTCTAGGTTGGGAAACTATGACTTATCACTTCCCTTGGATCATGTCACTTGCTACTTGCTGCTCTATTCCAGCAGGTACAACTAGCCTTCTCTGTGCCATGAGGAGCTATCGCCTATAGAATTCAATCATTACAAATGCAAGAGAAGTTTGTTGCTGGTTGGCTTTTGTTTTATTTTGTATTTTGTTTTGGTTTTGGTAGAATTTACCAGCAGTTACCAATTTCTTAATATCTGAATGCATGAGAAATCATATGCTTCCTTGCTGGCTCGCATATTTGGAGGTAATTCTGAATATCAGTCTTTGACCATACTCCGAAGGTATTCAAAAACTGTCCGAGTATGTGCTATTTGATCAGCCAGCAGAAGCAATACTAATTGAATAAATAGTTAGCCAGAGACAGAGTTTTCTTAAAACCAAACAGCTATATTACAAACTGTACAAAAATATATCACAGCATCACAGAACCTATACAAAGTTCAACAAAGCATAGAGGGAAAAGTTACATTAGTACATTTATAGAAATTCAACAGCATAACAGCATACATTGCATTGACAAAATATATGACAGAGAAACAAAGTGGGTGCCTTACTCACGGAAGGCCCAATGAACAATGATTTACAGAACATTTTTATACATGTTTGTCCAATCATAAATGGCATTACCTCGTAGCTATTGCAACCCCTTGCATCAGCCAAAATTCATTATGTTAATTCTTAACATCTGTACTCCATTAGAAAAAACTATACATTGCGTCACTGTGACTTTGCACCTTTACAGACTCCATATGTAAATCAATTAAATACATAGCAAATATATATAGAACATCCTGTCTAATGCATATATTTCACTAACTAATATCTGACAAAAACAGACAATAAATTAACATGTAGATACATAAAAAATATAATTATGTTCCTAAGGAAGGGCTAGCCCGTAACTAGTGCAATATTTGCTCAAACAACTGGACAGGTGTACAGGAGTGGCTTGAGGCATAGACAGGCAACCTAGGGGAGGAAAGTATTGATTATAACAACTGTTTCAGAATGGTGCATGAGGGGAAGCATGAGCCATTTTCCAGGGAAAGCCCTATCATTTGGCAAAGTGAGGAAAGTGCCTCAGACAGCAGATGCTAGGGGATATCCTCATCCGACATCAGCCACTGGAAACACCTTTCATATATATGCTCTGAATGAGTTTAATACTGCTGTAGTATATAGTGATGTATTGGTCCCAGGGCATTGGGCTCTTAGGGAACATATCGTTCTCCAAAAACAGTAGGCAGAAATTGGCACTCAGTGCGATCAGCATGCAACTCAGCAAGACACTGCTGAGATAAATCACCCAAAATGTATCTCCAACAGATTAGGTGTCCCTTTCCATAGCAGATGGTATGATTAGAAACTCCGGGGCAATCTGTGAGATTGCAGAATATCAGAGCAACACGGGCCCAGAAAAGCCATTGCTCCAGTTCTCTGTAATCTTGTATTTCCACTGTATGGAAATCAACCACTTTGGACAGAAGGATCCTGAATGCAAAGCACTATTGGTCAGGCAAGTGAAAAGGGTTTTATTTTATTTTATATTGTTGAAGTGGAATTAAGAGTGGCAAAGCAGTTTTATGAAACCTCTGTTTCACCAATATGAAACTACTTGTGTTTAGAGGCTGCCTTTTGGAAAGATGCCAAAAGAACACAAACCACAACCTTCTTTCATGTTTTGGGTCTGTCGCTTGCACACAAAAGGTCTACCCCTTCCAGAGAACAACTCACAGTCCTTTCGTCTCACATTTTAGCAGTATGTTTTCCGATCTGTTCCATCAAATCTAGAAATTGGAGAAGTTACTTCGTGCAGAACAGTTCACAAAGGTCCTGCTGATTGGGTTAGTATGGGAGTTGTAGTCCTAAAAAGCAACTGTTCCAAACTTTAAATATCCCCACATTCTGAATCTATCTCCTTTATCTAAGCTTTTCTCCAAGGAGCTCTGGGCAACAGACCTTTTACAACAGTCCTAATAGATAGGATAGGCAGAGTATGATGGCCCAATCACCAACTAATTAACTTTGTGGCTAAGTGAAGATATCAGTCTGGTTCAGTGGTTCTCAACCTGTTGGTCCCCAGATGTTCCTGGACTGCAACTCCCAGAAGTCTTCATCACTAGCTGAGCTGGCCAGGATGTCTGGGAGTTGCAGTCCAGGAACATCTGGAGACCCACGGGTTGAGAACCACTGGTCTAGTTCTTCATTACAGTTTAACAACACGGACTAGCACGGTATTCTATTGTAGCTTTTAATTGCTTTACCTGCTTCACAGACATCACGCTGAGTAATCCTAGATAGCTCCACTACAGGGAGAGAATGAGAAAAAACAGAGCTTCTCCTATCAGCCATTCTTGAGATAACCCAAGAGTTCACAAAGAACTGAAGAGATGAGGTGATGGTCACGTAGTCAATGGGCAGGGCTTACTTCATCGTGGATTTTAGCCCAGTAATTTTACATGTTTATGTAAACACAACTGGCCAGATTTAAACTGTCCAAGATATTCCACTTATGATCAATGACAGTGACAGTTAATTTTCGAACAGACTGAGCAGGGAGGGGCAGATATACAACCATACAGTCTTTATTTTCCTCTCATTCACTAAGCATCAGAGCTTGGGAAAATAACTTTTTTTGGATTACATGACCCAAAATGCCCCAACCTATATGCAGAATGCTTAGACTAGACTAAAAATCTTTTCTGCGTTATACCAAGGGCAGCTTGATGAGGAATTCTGCAACAGCACAAGAGACAGTAGCAGAAGTGTAGTGATAAAACTGAGAGTGCAAGTACTTCTTGTGATAATTCCCATAAATAACCCCCCAGAAAGTGCAGGGGCTGAGTAGATCTATGTAGTAAGAACCTGCCAACCCAATCCATGAATTCAATATTCATTGATTCACTAATCCACTGTCTGATGATACTAAATAAAATAAAAACCTTGGGGGGAAGTATGTACTGTATGTATTTCCAGGGACTAGTTACCAGAACTGACCAATAGAGAGAACTAGAGACCATGCAATGTATGAACCATTTCAGTCTACCAGGACACTCCTTGAAGGATTTGAAGGTCTCCGTTTTGGAACAGAATCATTACAAATCCAGAATATGAAGAGAAACATCTGAGATAAAATTCATATGCATGATGGACACACACAAGAATGGATTAAACATAAGTCTGGGTTTCTTGAGTCATTATCAAATTTAATATTACTATATTGCCACTTTTTTCATGGACGTTTATCTCCAACCTGGACCCTAAGGTAAAAACTCCCACTCTCTCACCTCCGCTCTTCCACACACACACATACCCTCACCTATCTGGTTCTGGTTTCTGACTCTTGAGGAATTTAGCTTAAGACCACACTTAACATTTCTACAGACCCTGGCCACAGAGCCATTAGCAATACTTAACATATCAATGAACCCTAGCCAAATCTTCCTTCTCACCATTTGTACAACAAATCATCTCTCGCTCCTCCACAGACCCATAAACAATGATTAACATATCTATGACCCCTGGCCAAATCCTCCCACCACTTCTACAACTAATAATCTCTCCCTCCTCTTCCCCCTCCCCTATCCACCAATGAACATCTGGTATGAAATGTATATCTCATCACATATTATATTACACATACCATTCTGTTGCTATATGTCTGAAGAAGTGGACGTGTTCACGAAACGTTACATTAAAATATGAAAGTTAGTATTTAAGGTGCCACATGTTTTGTGTCTTTTGTTTTGTTTTGTTTTTCTTTGATTTTCTTGAAAGGACTAACACGGCTACATTCTCTGAAAGATCATCCCATAGTAAAGGTAAAGGTTCCCCCTGCACATGGGTGCTAGTCGTGTCAAACTCTAGGGGAGGCACTCATCTCCATTTCTAAGCCAAAGAGCCTGTGTTGTGCAAGTCCGTGGCCATGTGGCCAGCATAGCTGAACTCATTTCTGTGCACAGAATACTGTTTACCTTCCCACTTTTTATGGTGGTATCTATTTATCTACTTGCAACTGCATGCTTTCAAACTCCTAGGTTGGCAGGAGCTGGTGTTAACGGCAGGAGCTCACTCCGCTGCATGGCACCCAGGATTCGAACTGCCGAGCTGCCGAATTTGCAGCCGACAGTTTCAGTGCTCTAGCCTGCTGAGCCACATGCCCCTATATCATCTCATAAGTCAGCCATTTTCAGCCTCCATGGAGCAGGGGCTTGGAACCGATCCCCTGCAGATGCTCCTTTGTAATACAAATGGCTCTTCACTGCTGATACTCAGGCAGCAAAATGGCATGATCTTCCCCTATCATTTCCCAATCATCTTAACCCAGCTGTCTCCTCCAGCTTCTTTTGACTGGGTTGATCATTTCCAGCTGAGGATGTTGTATGTGGCTGACCTTCTTTTGTAAAGAAGACGGTTCATTGTTCAGGATGGCGTGCTTGACTGAGAAAGTCAACAGGGCTTGAAAACAAGAATTTTTCTCCTTTGCTCAGTCTAATGGGAGAGACTCCCCATTTAGAGAGGGCCAAGAAATGACCAGTCTGCCCTTTGGTGATAGGAGGAGGAGGCATGAAAAGCTGGAGGCGTCTCAGAATGAAGGTGTTTTCTTGAGGATCTAACACATAGTAACAGGTCAGTTGACTTGAATAGCTGCATGATGTTTGCTTCTGAGTGTGTTTATTTATTTATTTTGAGAACAAGAGAAGTATTATCACTGCATTCTCACTCAAAGGAAACCAAACCATTTTTGGTTCTGCCTACAGTGAAATGTCTCGCCGCTTGAAGAAGTGGGACAAACAGACCACAAATCTGCTTTAAGGGGACCAGATTTTGAGGTGGATACTGATGGACCCCATTACCAAAAGTGAAGCTTTATGGTTTCTACCATATCTAACTTTTCTTCCCAAGGATCCTTTTAAAAATAAGGAAGGAAGAGAAGATCTACTGTGCAAGAGTCAAACTCCAATAGGGTAGTAAATTATCTGCAGCAACAACCAGAATGGGAAAACAACAGTGTTGCCAGTGAAGTAAGTTTAAAGACCATGAGAACTGCCAAGTTTGAAAAAGTTACTTTTTGGACTATAACTCCCAGAATCCACCAGCTGACTTGGCCAATCACTACACGAGTAGGGGCATTCTGGAGTTGTACTCCAAAACCAAAAAGATGACTTTTCCAAGCCCTGGGAATTGTAAAGCATTACTTTTCAGTGATAACATCTTATTTCTTCCTGGTCTACATTTACATTTGGCTTGCACCTACTACTTATTTGTTTGTTAAGGTGGGTGGGTCGGTGGGTGGTAATGGTTGTTCTAGGTTTAAGAGAGGGGCAAGATGGCGGCGGCTAGCCCAGACGTTAGCAGAATGCAGCCCAGCTAGCGTCGAAGGTATTCCAAGTCCCTTGAGGGTGATTTCCACTTCAAGACCACCCGCTGGGAGCAGAAGATATCCCAGAACCGATCCGGGGCACCCAGGTGCGGTTCCCCCTCCCCGTGAGGGGTCGTAATCCCTGGGAATTCCCGTGCGGCTGAGACTCTGGAAGATCCGGACGGAGATCGAGCTGCGTCTACTCCCCCACTAATGTAAGTGGCTTCCCTCCACCGATAGCCCTTTCAAAAATATGAGTCAAGCAAACTTACCGAATAGAATCTACTCTCCTCTAATTACTTCTTCAGCCTAATCGTCATTATCTGCCTCTCGGAAAGGGCTGCAGATTTTTTTTTTCACTTTCACTTTCTCCTCGTTAACGGCAGATTAACCCTAGAACATCCATCTTACCCCCGATAGGGTTTTCGGACTCTGTTGGCTCAAAAGTGAGTATAATACGCCATCTACTGGACTTTTCTATGTATGCAACTACACATACATCTTTTGAAAATAATAAGCCAACTGAGACTTTGCAATTTTCCTGAGAAGAGGCAACTGATCTCTTTACCTCCACAATGAGCAGAACTCCACCCACACAAAAAAAGTCTGCTTCTATACCTCTGGCTCATCCAACGACCATGTCTCAGCAAACAAGCCAAAGCCAGATTTTAGATGCTCTCAATCAATTAAATTTAACCCAGGCCAAGCTCGTATCAGATCAAAGCATTGGGTTCTCCAATTTAAGAGCGGAAATGAAAGAGGGCTTTTCGAATGTGGATACTAAACTAGAAGCCTTCGGTGGATGCTTACAAGCCTTGGAAGATAATATGAACATAACCGACTTCCGTCTAGAAGAAATTGAAACCACAATGGAATCAACAAGCAGACTGGTCCTCACGCAGGAAATTGAAGCCTCTTCCAAAATTTTAAGGATCCAAAACCTCACTGTTGACAAAGATGAAAACCTCTACACTACAGTTGGAGAAAGCTTGGCAACTTTACTTGAGGCACCCGTCGAAGAATTCCTACGTGAGGTAGACGTGATCTACCGTCAACCTACAGCTTATACCAGAAGAAATAAACTACCTCCGGAGGTAATAGTCAAACTAGTCAGAAGATACACCCGAGATTGTATCCTCAAGGTTATCCGAGACAAAGAGGTGGTAATTAATAAATCCAAAGTGGCAATATTGAAAGACGTCCCCTGGGATGTCCGCCAACTGCGAAAAGAATATTCATTTCTCACTAAACTTTTGCTCAAGCATGACATAAGATACAAGTGGCTCTACCCTCAAGGTCTCTCTTTCCAATGGGAAGGGAAATTACAGAAAATTGAATCCTACCAGAAAGCTAGAAACTTTGCAAATAAAAACGCACGGAAGTTGGGCTACTCTCCCTCTTCCTCTTCACCGTCTCCTTCCGAAGGTGAGGATACAACTGATACTCAAACCACTACCAAAGATGACAACCGAGAAAATCAGACCTCCAAACAAGTGATTTCAAAGCAGGTTCAAGATCCTCATGGCGCAGTGGGAGGTGCCAGGCCGAAGCACTATCTCAGGCCAAAATCAGGGAAAAAGAAATATCGCTGGAAGTAAAATAAGATGGCCCAGAAAATTCTAACATGGAATATCAATGGATTGAACACCCCACAGAAGCGTCGGAAGACCTTTAATCTCCTCCAAAAACAACAGTGCTCAATCATCTGTTTACAGGAAACCCACATTTTGAGAAAGCATGAACAATACTTAATCCAAAACAAACTGGGGAATTTATTTTCCACATCAAACAAAGTAAAGAAGCAAAATGGGGTGGCACTATATATTAAACCAGAGCTCTTCCCAACCCTTTGGGAAAAAGATGAAGCAGGCAGATGGATCCTTGTCCAGGCAAATATCCAATCTAAAGAAACAATTATTGTTGGTATATACGCCCTAATGATAACCATGGAAGACAAATCTTTTTTTTGAAAAATTGGCCAAGAAACTGTTACAATACGAAAACCATCAGTTAATAATATTGGGAGATTTCAACGCTGTACATACCCCATCTGTAGATAGGAAAACATCCAAAAGGGGAAAATCCAGGATTTCATCTTCTACACTGCCTAAATCATTTCTGGACATGTCCAACATTTTAGAACTTCAAGATATTTGGAGAAGGAAAAATCCACTCAAAGATGGCTTCACCTTCCATTCAAGACAATATGCCTCTTTCTCCCGTATAGATATGTGCTGGGCTACATCCGACCTTCTGTTAAATACAAGGGACATAGAAACCTTGCCCCGAACAATATCTGATCACAATGCCATTCTATGGACACTGAAATCTTCGGGCAAGCCCAGACACTGGAAAATCAACTCAGCCCTGTGGACGGATAAAGAATTTATCCTAGAGGCAGCCAAAGACTTGAACCTATATTTTGAAATGAACCTGAACAAGGGTACACCACTGAGAACTGTGTGGGATGCCTCAAAGCCTTATTTTAGAGGTTTTGTCATTCAATATATGGCAAGAAAGAATAAAGAGAGGAAAAAGCAACTTGAATCAATTCTTAATACGATGAAAAGCTTGAAACGGATCTAACTCACGATCCCCGCAATGAGCAGCTGGACAAAGACTTGGCTTCTTGTAGGCATGAACTAAATCTGATTCTGACTGCTGATATAGCTCACAAAATCAAGTTGGCCAAACTGAATTTTGTGGAAAATGCAAACAAACCAGGCAGATGGTTAGCCTACAGCTTAAAAAAGGTACAATCTCAAAATCTCATATCATCGCTCAAAAGACAAAAATGGGGAAAATCAGACAGCGCAGTTACAAATCCAAAAATTATAGAGGCATACTACCAGAACTTATTTAAGCCAGAGACGATCGACCAAGATGCCATCTTTCACTATCTCGAACAAACCAACTTTCCAAAACTTACTGAAGAACAGAGAGCCCAGACGAACGCTCCTATTACAATGATGGAAATAACAGAAGCTATCAACCACCAAAAATGAACAGGGCTCCTGGGCCCGACTCAATACCGGCTCAATTTTACAAAAATTCTCAGAGATAGTCTCTGGAAATATGAAAAACCTTTTTACATCCATTTTAGAAGGCGAAGACATACCAGATTCCTGGAAATCATCTCACACGACACTGATCCCCAAAGAAGGGAAACCAAAAGACTTGATACAGAACTACAGGCCAATTGCCCTTCTAAATGTGGATTACAAAATCTTTGCAACCATCTTGGCTAATAGATGGCGGACGATTCTACCCCCTTGATATCGCATGATCAGTCTGGCTTCCTTCCGAAAAGGCATCTTCAATCCAACATCAGAACCTTCCTCAATGTGTTAGAATATTATGAATCCCATTCTGAGAAGCAAGTAGCTTTCGCTTTCATCGATGCTGAGAAAGCTTTTGATAATGTATCCTGGACTTTACTTAAAACTCAGTTAGACTATCTACAATGTGGCCATAGAATGCTGCGAGCAATCGAACAAATCTATTCCACTCAAAACACCAGGATTATAGTCAATGGCCACCCTACAGACATAGTTAATATATATAAAGGTACCAGGCAAGGATGCCCCCTCTCTCTCTCTTGTTTATATTAACCCTGGAGGTACTCCTACACGTTATAAGGAAAACCCCTGGTATCCAAGGCTTACAGAGCAAAGGAGAAGTTTATAAGGTACAAGCTTTTGCAGATGATTTGTTGGTAATTATGGAGAACCCCAGACCTCCCTTTTAGAACTCTTGAAGTCCTTGGAGGCATACTCTAAAATCTCTGGATTAAAGGTAAACAAAGAAAAAACATTGTTGCTCACCAAAAATATGACCTCACCTATGGTCGAAAAACTGGTAAATCAATCGAGTTTTCAACATGCCAGTAAGGTAAAATATCTGGGTATTACTGTATCTAATCGTTGTAACTCTTTACTTAAAGATAACTATGTAAATGTTATAAAAACAATCAAAGCTGATCTCGAAACTTGGTCAAGACTCCAACTATCCTTAATGGGCAGAATTGCCGCAGTTAAAATGAATGTTTTACCTAAACTGCTTTTCCTATTTCAATCCTTGCCCATATTACCTAATTTTAAGATCATTACAGATCTGGAAAAAAGTATACATATATTTATATGGCAAAAGAAAAAAGCAAGGATTAAAAATCTCTATCTACAGGATAGAACCAAAACTGGTGGCTTTGCCCTTCCTAATTTAGTATTATACTATAAGGCCGCTGCCATGACCTGGATTAAAGACTGGATTCTGATGACAAACAAAAGAATTTTGCAGCTTGAGAGTTATGGCCTAGATAAGGGCTGGCACTATTACATGTGGTACAAGGGCAACATACCCACTCTCTTCAAAAAACACTGGATAAGGAATGCCCTATTTAGAATATGGTTATTGATTAAAAAACAATTCTACCCTAAAGTACCACTGTGGCTATCTCCTCTGGGAGCGACCCATAGCTCCCATATAAGTGAAACTCCAAAAGTTATAACTTATAGACACCTTCTGAATGTTGACCTTTCATTGAAACCACTAGGGAAATTAGTATCAGAAGGTTACAATTTAGATTGGTGGAAGTATCAACAAATATAAGCACACTTCAAAGACCTCAACAAAGAGGGGGGATTTACGACTACTGATACTTCACTTGATAAAATACTTTCTTCCGGCGATGCTAAGCTGCTTAGTAAATTTTACACCATATTGTTAAATGAAAAATGATTGATACACAGGTCAAAGACACTATGATAAGATGGGCAGAAAACTTTGGTTATCCTATTCATCTAAACAAATGGGACTCTTTGTGGAATACAGTTAAAATCTTTAAATCTATTTCTTTTAAGGAAAACTGTTATAAGATGTTTTATAGATGGCACTTTGCACCACACCGATTATCTAAGATGTATAATTGCTCACACAAATGTTGGAAATGTAAACATGACTGCGGTACTTTTTACCATATGTGGTGGACATGCAAAGAGGCAAAGGCATATTGGAAAATGGTAAAACTATTTTTAGAAAGATGTTTGAAAATTAAGATAGAGCTTAGACCAGAACTTTTCTTATTAAATATAGTAGATATAAATATTTCATATGATCAGAGATATGTACTTCACCATGTAATTGTTGCTGCAAGGATATTGTATGCGAAATTCTGGAAACAACCAAACGTGCCAACAGAGAAGAATATCCACGAAAAGATAAGAGAATGTATTGAAATCGATAGACTTTCCGGCTATTTAAAGGGAGACTATGATGAGATCTCTCGGAAAAGATGGCAAGAAGTAACAAACTTATTAGTATTGTGATAATATTTGGCAAACTATCAATATGTTATATTACTTTTCTTCTACTTTGCTTGACATATTCAATGTAAATTTTAAATTTTATCCCTCCCCTTTTTCCCTTTCCCTTTTCCCCTCTTCAAAAACCCAATAAAACTATAAATTAAAAAATGGTTGTTCTAGGTTTCAATAAGCAATTTATTTGGCTGCTGAAGGGGCACTGTTCCAGTCCCAGGGCACTCAGTCATGTGAGAACAAGCCTTTAAGCCTTATTTAGGCAGTGTGAGGGAGGTATCTAGTTCCACTTGATATTTAAGGCACTGGGATTCGCATGAAATTTTGCCCATGTGTTCAAGTCCTGCCAAGTTTGAGCTGCAGCTCCTTTGATAAGGGTGTCACAGCTTGCTCGCCTGAGAGGGTATCACTTTGTACCCTGGTTTTAATGAGGCCTTCACTGGAGAAGTTACCTAATATCGATCATACAATCATAGATCATAGAGTTGGAAGAGACCTCAAGAGCCATCCAATCCAACCCCCTGCCATGCAGGGACCCCCACCACAGGATGCCCAACAGATGGCCAACCAGCCTTTACTTAAAAACCTCCAAAGAAGGAGACTCCATCACCCTCTGTGGCAGCATATTCCACTGCTGAACAGCTCTAACCTTCAGGAAGTTCTTCCTAATGTTCAAATGGAATCTCTTTTCCTGTAGTTTGAAATCATTGCTCCGAGTCCTAGTCTCTAAAGCTATGGAAAACAAGCCAGCCCCCTCTTTGATATGATATCCTTTCAAATATTTAAACATGGTTATCATATCCCCTTTCAGCCTGCTCTTTGTAAGACTAAACATTCCCAGATCCCTAAGCCGCTCCTCATAAGATATTTCTTCCAGACCTTTAACCATCCTGGTGGCCCTCCTCTGGACCCGCTCAAGGTTATCAACATTCTTTTTAAATTGAGGAGTGCAGAACTGTACACAGTACTTCAGGTGGGGTCTGACCAGAGCAGAATAGAGTGGTACTATCACCTCCCTTGCTCTAGACAATATGCTTCTGTTGATGCAAGCAAGAATTGAATTGGCTTTCTTGGCTGCTGTGTCACACTGCTGACTCATGTTCAATTTGTGGTCCACCAAGATTCCCAGATCTATTTCACAGATACTATTCTCCAGCCAGGTGTCTCCCACCCTACAGCTATGCAATTCATTTTTTCTGCCTAGATGTAGGACCCTACATTTCTCTCTGTTGCAATTCATTCTATTTGCTTTGGCCCAACACATTAATCTGTCAAGGTCATTTTGGATTTTCATCCTGTCCTATCAGCCACCCCTCCCAATTTGGTATCATCTGCAAATTTAATCAGTCTACTCTCTGTTCCTTCCTCCAAGTCATTAATAAAGTTGTTGAATAGCACCGGACCCAGAACAGAACCCTGGGGAACTCCAATGGTCACCCCTCTCCATGCTGAGGAGAAGCCACCTTACTGTTCCCATCCATGTGTTTTTGACCTTGTTGTTGTAATCTCAGATCTGGCTCTATGCCCATCCATGACTTTGTGTTGGAACGCTTGCAGTATGTTCTGCTGACTGCCAGATGGCCTGGAGCCATGATCTGAAGTCACTTGTGGATGCCTGGAACTCTCTTACGGGGAATGGTTCTTTAAAAAGAGACTTGCAGAAAGGTTTGATCTCTCGGGCTCCAGTTATGTCTCCTGCATGGCCAGCAGAGCTCAGGGTACCTCAAAAGTTCAGACAACAAAAATGGAACTGGAAGTCCTTTGTTGTTCCACAAGGCTACTTGCCAGGTAAAGAGGCGACAAGCCCACAGAAGCAAAGTCACTACAATCTCTTCAGGGCCAACCAAGGCAAATAGATGGAATGGTTGCATTCCTTCTAAGTTGCCTAACCATCAGTGGAGAGAGATTGGGATCAGAACTATACCATGTAGGGAAGGGAATTTGCATCCACTGAACATGTCAGAGATGGGGAATATTACTACAGTGGTACCTCTACTTACGAGTGGGTCTACTTACGAGCAATTTGACTTAAGAGTGGAAAACTGTTGCCATTTTAAGAGCTGCCTTACACATTTTAGAGGGTCTGCTCTATTTACAAATTTATTTATTTATTTATTTATTTATTTATTAGATATGGCTGCTCTAATTACAAGTTGTTCAACTTATGAGCATGCATTCGGAACAGATTAAACTCGTAAATAGAGGTACCACTGTACTTTCTTTTAAAACAAAAGCCTTGTGAATCAGTGGTTAAACTGCAGTACTGCAGGCAAGACTCTGCTTGTGACCTGAGTTCAGTTCTGGCAGGCTCAGGTAGCTGGCTCAAGGTGAACTCAGCCCTCCATCCTTCCAAGGGCCAGTGAACTGAGTACCCAGCTTGCTGGGGAAGGCAACATGTAACGTGCATAATTAAAAAATGTAAACTGCCCAGAGAGTGCTCTAAGCACTATCGGGCAGTAGATATTGTAAGTAGCATGATTTGATTTGATTTGATTTGATTAAAAAAATAGCTCCCAAAATGACCCTGCCAGCATGGCCAGTACCTGGGTTATTCAAAGAACTGTAGTCTGAAAAAAGTCATGGGGGCACACACACACCTTTTGATGTCTATTTATAAAACTATTTGAATGATGAACTCTTATTAGGATGACTTATGACTTTCAGACCCTAGCAGTATCCTCTTAAAAGAGGGAGTCACACAATCGAAACAGGACTTTTTAATATGTGAGAAAGAGGTACAGCTAGATTGTACACCTGGAGAAATCTCAGTGTAGTGATGAAACACGGAGCAGAAGACCGTGTCTGTTAGGACCTGGTGTCCTACAGGTGTGCTGGATTACAGCTCCCATCCGCCACATCCAGCATAGCCTGCCAAGATGGTGGAAATTAGCCTTACCATGGGGAGGGGGAGCAGAGATGAGAAACTTTGGGGGGAAGGGGTTTGCTAAACCACACCTCCTCAAATCCCCAAGCCAATAGGGCCACTGCTGACCATTCCATCTCTCAAACTGAATGTCCTTGGAACTTGTAGACAATTCTGGCACTGTCTGCAAGGTCCACAGATCGCAAACCCATGGAGACTACCAACTACCCTTTCTCTTTGTTTATCTCATTGTGTATCTACCCTTTCTCTTTCCTATATTTGCTCGTGTGCAATTGGTCCCAGGGGCCGGATTCAGGACCTTCGGGGCCGCATCCGGCCCCGGGCCTTAGGAGGCTCATACATTTCTAAGGAGCAGATAGGCCTTCTAAATAAGTGCCACTGAAGATATGATCTATTCTACAGCAAGGAAGCAGGCAGGGGGAGGAGAAATTAACATGAGTCTGGTGCATCTACTATCATCACAGACAAATGGCCAAATGCCAGGAATCGCACTTTAATGAGCAGTTGCGACTCTATTTTACTGGAGTCTTAGGCTCTAAGAAAAAACAAAATAGAAAATATGAAGGATGGAAGCATTCCTCTCCCTTCACCTGGTGTCCTACAGCATTCTTGTGGGACACCAGGTTCAGGACAGTTGTCCTAACAGACACCATCTTCTGCTGCATGCTTTCTCAGTGACACACATGTACACTGAGATTTCTCTGGGTGTACAATCCACCCTGCCTCCCTGGGGTATACATAGGTACCCACAGACATGTAGTAGTTGTCCATTCCTGGCTTAGACCTAGAGTTCATTTACCTTTGGGGTTATTCATGGGGATGAGAAACACCAGAACAGTCATCTGCAACTGACCTGCATATTATGCAGCATGGAACACAACAAGGGTGGTCACATTTGGTGGTCTGGATGCACAGCCTGTACCCTTAGAATCAGTCAAAAATTGTGGTAGGCCCAGAAATGACCCCCAAAGAGAATATATATATATTAAACAGAAAATGCTCAGATGGCATTTTCATTGTCGGTTTGAGGTTTTCCTAAAACAATAACATCTTCTTATCAACAAATAATTAATGGATTATGAAAAATGTTAACAAATATGAGCTTAGCAGCAGTAGCGTGTAGATAAAGTGTAGTTAATTGTTATAAGTATTATCAGAACCCAGAAACGGAGAGACAAAGAAACATGACTTAGAATAAAACTCTTATATTGAATATATACAGCAAATATACAACAGCATAACACCAAGCAATATCACATATATAAATCAACAGAGCGTGGGGTACTGTTTTCTCACCATAAACAGTCCCAATTTAACATTATACAAGCCAGTTCTTATATACACATTTAGACTTCATCAGACATGATTTTAACCAATCACATTCTGACACACCATGATGTCATTAACTATTCCACCTGTGCTAAATCACTTAACCTGCTGGTGATTTTTAATTCCTTGCACTTGTGGTTAACATCATGACACTGCATTTTTGACTGACTCCATTTTATAATTCTCTTTTCACTCTGTTAAATATACAATACATACATTTTGTCAATTCTACATATTATGACACTTCTCCTTGGGAGGACTCGAGGAACAGAAAAGACCCTCTTTTTTTGTCTGAAAAAATATATTTGCAGCTCTGGGGTGACTGAGGAAAGGAGGAAAACACCTTATGGACTTCATTTTGCCCATCTCTGGACTACAAACAAGCAACATTGGCCTCAATACCATATGGTGGTTGCCCACATGGCTGCTTTTCTACTCAGACTGACAAGAGCACCTGCAGTGAATACTGAATTTCTTGCATCCCTAAGGAGCAGCTGGCTTTTCCTTTGGGGAAAATGTGATATCAGGCAGGTGGAGAGTAGTCTTTATTTTAGGCAGTGTTTCTCCAGAAGCTGCTGCAGGGTTAAAAAAAACTTTAAAAAAATAACCCACATACAGCACAAAAACACCCTGGCCATCCTTCAGCAGTGAAATACAGAATGGTCAAGGGGACACCTTTATGCAGAAGTGGAAAATACATTGTTATGCTATGGTTCTTCCATGGTTCTGGAAAGAGGCTCATCTCCTCCATAATAAAACACAAGCAGTCCTACACTCGTGAAAGCTGGGCTTAGAAGCATTTATAACCAACTGTAGGATCATTTATAAGTCCAGATTCTTCATTTAGTCTATCCCTGGATAGATTTTCTGAAATTATATAGAAATAATTAAATATTTATTTGTCTAACTGAGTATTCTCAACCTGTGGGTCCCTAGATGTTCCTGGACTGCAACTCCCAGAAATCCTGGCCAGCTCAGCTAGTAGTGAAGGCTTCTGGAAGTTGCAATCTAAGAACATCTGAGTACCAACAGGGTGAGAACCACTGGTCTAACTAATCACTTCTGAATGATTTCTTTTTCCAGTAGACAAAAGCTTGATACAGATCCACTGTACTCAATTACTATTAAAAAAAAACCCTAGCATTTTTATGCTACCATGACTGTGACTTCATAATGCCTTGATACTTGCTGAGAGGCTCCTGTTGAAGTAGTATTGCAGTGAAGTGAATGATCAGTAAGCTAGGAACACTCCAACATATAGATACCTTAAAACTAACTTCAGTCTTTGGCTGAGCAAGGGTATTTCACAAGCCGAACTCTATTATATTTGGGAATACTGCCTTGTGTTTACTGACTAAGAAGATGACTCAGGCATCCCAGGAGATTTTTCTGTCACTAAAGCCTCATTCTCATGATGACCACAAGGGATACTGTGATGCACTTGTCAAACTGTGTCCTGATTTGCCCTTCAGAATCTAAGGAGAACTCTGCTAGATCATACCAGAGGCCCTCAGTTCAAACAGCAGCCAACCATTTCTTGATGGGAAGTCTCTCCAAATGACACAGATAAAACTGGACTTTCTGTTGCATAATCCCCAGCAACTGATAAAAACAGACACATTGCCTCTGATACTCGACTATCAGCCATCTGATAGCCAACCTGACTTGTAGCCACCAAGAACCTTATTTTTCTGTTGTTATGTCATGTTGTCCCCAGCTTATGATGACTCTCAAGGTATGTGAGATGTTCAAGGCATAGTGTGTCATTACTATACGCACCTCCAGGGAATTTCCATGCTCAGTGGGGATTTTAACCCAGGTCTTCTGAGTCCCAGTCCATCATGCTACCCATTATACTACCCTGACTCTACTGATTTATTCAATTACTTTCTAAAGCTATCCAAGCCTGGCAGCCATGAGCCACCACTATATCTTGTGTTTGCGAATTCCACAGTTTAACTATGTACTTTCAGTGGTTGTCAAACTTGTGTTGCCTGTTGTTGGACTGAAACTGCCAGTAGCCTTGACCACTAGTTATGCTGGCCAGGATTAATGGGAACTGTAGTCTGACGACCCAAGTTTGGGAACTGTGGCTACGTGACAAGGTGCTTCCATGGACCTGCCCTGGATTTCCCGCCAGTCAAATTATGTTGCCACATAATCTGTTATGTCACAAACATGGACGCCAATGGCCTCTCGGCTTCTTTCTGCGGGAAATGTTCAAATGTGATACGACCCAGGTGGGACTGCCATTTGCATAAATAGAGTCTAGAATGGCCCTGTTTTCATGCTTCTCGTTTCTATAGTGGTAGAGTGGAGTAGATATGGTGTCAGAGGAAGTTCCAGGTCAGGAATGAAAACTCACTTGTGAGTGGCAACAGTAAGCCACTCCTTCAACCCCTCACATACCTCAGAAACCCTATTAGGGTTTCCATAAAATAAAAATGACTTGACAGCACATAACAAATACTTTTATAATTAAGAAAGTAGGGGGAAGTTCTCCTACCGAGGATTACATTATTTAATTAGATTCCCCACCCCACCCCCTCCAAAATATTACAGAAATATCTTGGATACAAAATGTTGGATGGGCCCAAATGTATTTATTATATTTTATTTATTGGATTTATATACTGCCCATCTAGCAACAAAGACTACTCTGGGCAGAAATGCTTAGCAGGAACATGTTTAAAATGATTCTGATGCTATTGGCTTGGACCAACATCCATCTTTATTCTCCTTGATTCTCATCCGTTCTCTCTCTCTCTCTCTCTCTCTCTCTCTCTCTCTCTCTCTCTCTCTCTCTCTCTCTCTCTCTCTCTCTCTCTCTCTCTCTCTCTCTGAGAAACCACAAAACACAAACACTGAGAAATGGGATTTATTAAATTTAAACATATACTGTTGTCACTTAGTATAACAGATAGTAAACATGGGAGAAGAGGTGCATCGCTCAGGTGGAAGTT
Organism: Phrynocephalus forsythii; assembly: GCA_029282475.1. Classification (NCBI taxonomy): domain Eukaryota; kingdom Metazoa; phylum Chordata; class Lepidosauria; order Squamata; family Agamidae; genus Phrynocephalus; species Phrynocephalus forsythii. The sequence continues at coordinate 77,346,450 of JAPFRF010000006.1, read as the reverse complement.
TCGTGCATGAAAGGGAGACATTTTCAGCCCACAGAGGTTCTCCATGCAAGCAAAAAATTCCTTACTTTCCTCCATTCTGACTCAACTGAAGAGCCTTTATGGGTGGAAGAGACCTTCCACTTTAGATACAGTATGTTGTTTTTATATGGCTGGACAGCTGAGAGAGTTGGGAGTATCTCACTCTTGGGAGTTAGGGGATGGGAGTTCAGTTCCCCAATATGCCTCCTGTATAGACAAGAGCCAGCCTGTGTAACTTTGGGCAAGGTGCACAGCCTCAGAGCATTCCCAGCAGCAAGGACTAATAAACCACTCCATACCTAAGAAACACTGGCAAATCCCAGCTATCAAGTGGGTAAAGGCCAGCTATCAAGTGGGATTTACTTGATAGCTGCTGTTACAAGGACTGTTGTTGTTAGGCTAATGCACTCCCCTTCCCATATGTTTAAGCAGCATGCTCACCAAACATCTGAGTAGACCTACTGTTATCTTCAAAATGTACTAGAGTCATTGAAAAGGTGTTCTGCCCATCTACAACTAACTACCAACAAAGTTGAGCAATTGGCACTCTTTAGGAAAAGCAAACTCTAATCTTTCAAATGAATAGGCAGGAAATGCTTTTTCATATGGCCAGACATGCTGAATTATGCACATGTATTATGCTTACACTTAGGCAGCATCTCACCTAGTCAATGTTATTTTTCTTCATATCAATGTTTCTGCTAACCAGCTAAGATGTCTTTAACTGAACAACGGTTTTAATTAACCTTCAGTGTTCCAGAACCTTAATTTTGTAAATAATATTTATCTCTATAGAACTGCAAGCAACATGTTCTGTCTAATCCCGATCCCTTTAGCCAGCATCCCAGGGATTGCTACACAGTAGACACACTATAAAATTAGCCCGTCAGCCTCCTGAGTTTGTCCCCCTTTATTAAATCCTATGGCATCAAACCATGTGATGACATCAGAGACTTTTGAGTCCTAAGAATGTCCAGGATTGCAGTGGCATTTGGAAGTTCAAGATCAGAACTTTGAAATGTAAGCCTCTTTCTGATGGTACCTCCATATGATATACAGAGGAGTGTAAATTTTATTTCAGAGAACTGGAAACCTCTAGAAAATAGGATTCTCTCCTAAAACAAAGCATACTTAGAGCTTTTAGCTTTAAATGTTGCTTTTCAATGATGTGCAACACTTTTGTATACTCATTGTTCTGATCTTTCAATATTGTCTTTCAATGATGTTAAAATATGTTAAATAAATAAACAAATGCCCATGACAACTAACTGCCTATGCTCCTAACCTTATTTCCAACCACTTCTCTTCCAATTCATTTTTCAGCAGTTAGTCATTCCATATTTTTGGACTTCAGGCTGTTAACTATGGTCCTAAGAATAATACCTTAGGTAACATTTATATTTGTAAAAAAGGCAACCATCTCAATCTAATTTAGCATGCTCTTTATTCTGTTAAAGCCAAGGTTATAGTGAATTAGATCAACAGTAACCTCTGATGACAACTCAAGCTACATGTGAGAGTGGCAGATCATCCTCCAACTCCAATGTAAAGTGGGACCATCATACACTTTCCCCAAATTTGTGCCCTTGATCAATTTGGACTACAATTCCCATCAGCATGCCAGATAGCTTGGGAGCGGTGGCAGTGATACTATGCAACGTTTTGAAAAATGCCGGGTTGAAGAAAAGGTTACTGGGCAGTTTGTTCTGAACTTTCCCCTCTCTACACCAAGTCAGCTGCCTCCTACCTTTTTCTCAATTGGTGTCACTTCTAATATTACAGTTTCAAAGGGGAAGTAGAATTTTGAGGAACAAGTCAATAGAATAAGAGTTTTTATCCCATCACACTTGCATGACCCTCTTGCCTTAACATGGCACCCCTATCCCAATGCTTTATGGGTGAAGAGAAGGAGGTTTTAAAAAAGCAGGCCTGCCACCACCCCATGTAACCTGAGGTCCATTCATTGTGATAATTTCAACATCATGCCAAACTATTTTTCTGTGATGAAAGGAGCATCCTACAGAATGCTGCTTTATATCATCCTAAGAAAAGGAAGCTAGCCCTGGAATCCAAGCTCCTTGTATTTGCTGGCCATGTCATTCCGGAACAGCTCCAAGGCCTTCCTCATGGCCGCTTGGGAATCGGGCCCAAAGGCTGCAGCCTGATTTTCAGCCATCACACCAACTATTATTTCGCAAATGAACTGTATAGAAGAATTGAGGGGAACAGGAAGAAAGAGAGAGAGGGAGGTTAGGAACTCAAATCATGGCACATGTCAAAATAAGAAGGGAGGTCTTAAATGTCAGCAAGTCTTAAATGTCAACAAGTCATGGCTGTTCATGTAAGCAAGAGCTTAACCTTCTCGAGAAGTAAATGGGAAGTACCATGGACACACCCTGCTGGAAACTTAAAAAAGTTACATTTTTGAAGTTTGTTGTTGTGTCATTACAGTCGTGAATGACTCTTCATGACCCCATGTCCATGGAGTTTTCTTGACTAGATTGCTTCAAATCATTATATGCAAAACTGGGGTAAATTCTGAAAGGATTTGCTCCGAGTGATTCCCCCTGGTTTATATGTGTTTCAGGGCTGCCTCTCCTATTGAACAAAGTGAGGCAACCACCTCAAGGGACAGGTACTAAACAGCAGCGGTGGCAGCACCATCCAGCTGTAGTTGAACTCGTGTCACCTTTAACCTTTATTTATGCTGCCTGGAACTGTTAGTAAATCAAAACCTGGAAGAGCAAAGGTTCCACACGGATTTCATATCAGCAGCTTCCATAATCCTAATTTGTAATAATATGTTACCATGTTCAATAATATGTCGGTGATCTTGCTGAAGAATAATTGCATGAGTTTTGAGTCATGGGCAAAGAGATTCTGGAAACATCCACAATGTTCACATGAGTTTAGGGAAACAAATCACAGACAGAGAAACTTTCATAGCAGCAGCCAAACCCCAGCAACAGCACAGTTTTTTTTCTGTCTGGATGTCAGGAAGTGTGACTCTACCATTGGCATTAGGGCACGGTAGCCCATCCAATGCTGACAGGTCCCAAACCAATAAATGAGGGAGAGTTTTGCCATTTGGTGCTTCCACTAGGAACCAGACTTCACCTTTCTTCCTCTTTTCCCACATGGGAAGTAGTGGAGTTAACTATGCTCGGTGGATGCTTCCAGGAGCTGGAAGAGTCATGATCTGCAGCCAGTTCCTTCAATTACTAGCTGAGATTAGTACTGGCTTTTTAAAAAAGAGAAATTCAACTTTTCATCTAGTTGCAGTGGCAGTGAACAGAGATCAAGACCTGCCGTGGGCTAGAGGTTGCCTCCATATCCAAAATAATGCCTATCTCTCCAAATAACGAAGCGTATTCTTTTAGAATGACCTCTTCTATCAGTCTTAAAGATTCATGTGAGGATTTAGACATATGTACTATAAAAAGAACCTTCACATCTTCTGTATCCTGGTTGATGGAGTGCAATATTCCGCAGACTGTCATATGCATAACACAGACAGAAACATACAGGCACATACCTCAAGATACTTGACAGGGATTTTATGCTTGTTGGCATGGCTCTGGGCCAGTGGTGTGAGTTCAGCCTCATGGTTGCCCTTCTGCTTCAGGATTTTGCCCAGGGCAGTAAGGACTGTAGTTCCGTGCTTCTTGATTTCCTCTGAGTTTCTCATCTCATCCACTGACTTCAGGTTTTTGAATTTGTCAAACTTGTCTTGGGTTTCAGGATGGTTTTGAAACAACCTGCCAATTGACCACAAGAGCTGAGAAGGGGTTGCGTGAGTCATGGTAAACAACTTCCTATAAAGCAGCCGTTCTCAGTGGGGTGGGGTGGCGAGGCCCTGGCACATTTGAAGGGAACCACAGACTGGAAACCATTCTTCATACACCACTTTATAAGGCTCATTGTGCAACTTTAGACAATCTTTAGACAAGCCTATTTTTCTTTCACATTTTCTTTATGGCTGTGGCAAAAAAAAAGGTTGAGAAGAGCTGCAAATATGCCACACAACAGCTACAGCTGCTACCTATTCTAGATGCTATTAATAATTCAAGCATTTAGAAAAGTTACATTTAACCAGCCGGTATCTCATAGATGGCACAGCCAGTGATCCTGATCGCTAGTGAATTCTGGGACTGCAAGTTCCCCAAAATAACTTATTCAGATTCAGATATTATGACAGGGTGAAAGTCAGATTTTAATTAAAGCAGAAAAAAATTGGTTTTCCCTTGTTAGAAATTAATTGGTACTCCATATGAATCTCTTGCAGCTTAATGAGACCTCAACTCTACTGGAACATTGCAAAAGGTGAGATGAGAATAGCGGTCCATATCTCTTATTTGTGATTATAAATTAGAGTGATCAGAGAGAAAATATATTTGGAGATAATAGTGATTAAACCTATATATGGTGCAATCCAGCAGAGATTAAAGCATGCTTTAAAATCCCTGGTAGTTGATAGTCTTGGTTTTGCTCATCTCCATGATAGACTACATCTTGCCCACTTGGTCATGTCACTTGGTCATATCTTTCTGTTATCTCCATTCTCCGCATTCTCTCTGTTAGACTTTTCCTGCAGCCAGGAGAAGGCAGCAACTTCAGCAAATACATTTGCAGCCTGAGCACCAAGGGTATTAAGACCAGCACATTTTATTAACCTCATATCTGGTCACTGAACATTATGTACATTTCAGCTAGAAACAGATGAGACAGTTGCCTGTGACTAGAAGAGGGAAATTCTAAACGAATATGAGTGTCTGAATGGTCACAGCACGAGCTTCTCTTGTTTCTGAGAGGGTGGTCTCACTGGCAGTTTGAATCAATTTCTTCTGCTAAGGCTTTTAAAAACTGGGTTCAATTCACATGGTATTTAAATCAGTCACTACATTTACATTCATTGAATAGAAATCAATTGATTTCTAATTGATTAACCTGGTTGTGGTCTCTACACTGATGAAAATGATTCCATTTATTTTCCTCTTTAGGAGCCCAGTTTTGATACCATTTGCATTTTCATATATATATATATTCTATTTATATATGAATGAGTGATACAGCAAAAATTGATGGCTCCATTCAGCCAAGAATATCAAAAAGCAGTAACTAATGCATTGCTAAACAGTACTATATTTTTAAGAGAGAGAGCGCGCGCATAAATGCCTCTGATATTAAACAGGGACATGGAATAAATTGATAGCACCTGCCGAATTGATTCAAATCAATTTATAAGTAGATTATTTTTTTAAAACCCCTGCCCTTCAGTTGGGGGTGGGGAGAGGTTAACCTCACATTGGAGCCCAACTAAATTGATTTCACTAGTGCACCATGTGCATGGGGAATTATAATTCAATTTAAATAATGCTTAAATCAATTTAAACGTGGTTCTTTTTGCCCATGGAACCACACTCTAAGATCATGCAGATCAGCTTGCTTTGTTTAGTGATTAATCTTCAGGATTTAGGCACAGGATTGCAGTCTGGTTTCACAACCAGAAAGACTGCCTCAGTCACCTCTTTCCAACATCAACAGGCTCTCAGCTGCAATCACACGTGTTCCTAATGTCTGTTTCTGAGCTGTATTACCTAGTCTTTGATGGGTGGTTTTTTTTGCTGCATTTATCTCCTCTGCCTTTTCTATAATGCACTGAAGTGAAGCTCCAAAGCTGTCATCCTCCATCCTAGTCAACAGTCCAACCATTACCCAACCCGATGTCATCATACTGGTATATACAACATCCAGAGAATACTTATGATACCGAAATTGCTCACAGCAGACTTGGTCAGATCCATAGATTTGGCCCTTTTTATGTCCTAGTCCAAGAACATAAGTTCATTCATTTTCTGGAAGTAATGCAAACTGTATCATTGGCATCTGATAGCATGTAGGAGCTGGTGAATTTAGTTTATTATTGACTTTATTCACTGTCAATAAGTCATTCAATAACACCGTTTATCATAGCAGTACATCAGAACTCTCTGTATATGGGATAATAAGGACTACAATCCTAAAAAGTGTCTGACCAAGAAGCCAATACAAATGGAAGCAGGTAAGAATGAATGTTCTCAGGTTTACCTGCCAGGTGACCTTCCTCTCTGTTCTGGTCTAACCTTCAAGCCACGGGTATAGCAGTACATTCTTAAAACACCACCATGCTAACCACTCAGGAACGCTGGCTCTCAAATTTCCAGCAGCAGCTTCTGCTTACCTGATAATAACCTCCTGCCCATGAGCCGGGAGATCTGGTTCCACTTTTCCCCAGATGTCAAGGACTTTCTGCCACTCCTGGTCAGTGAGCCCCATAATGCCACTGCTCAAGGAACAATAGAAAGAGAGCCTTGCAGCAGAAAGAGACAGTAGTTGCTTGTGTGTGTTCTCCTTCCTTGAATGAAGTGGAAGCGGAGAGACCTGTGGTTTTAATAAGCTGACTTTACGGATGGGCACCTGTCACTTGACAACTCAAGTCTAGGTCACTCTGGTCAAAGACATCCATCTCCCTCCCTCCCTCCCTCCCCCTCTCCCACCCTCTTTCAAGTTATTTTGAGTCAGGTGCTATTGTGGCAGGCCAACGTGAAATAATTCCTGAGCTTGATATCAGACTGGCACCAGTCCCATGCCAAACAGCAAAGGGCACTGACAGAGTTCCGTGCCAAGAATCTGTTGCTCCGCTTCCACCTCAAGAACACAGAAGACAACATCACAATTCCAAGTCGGTAGATTTGAAGGCCACAAGGATCCGTGGTGTGGGAGACCACTAAGCAGTTCAGTCCTGCTTGGGCAGTACGGAGCATGCTTGAATTTAAACCTCCCGTTACTGATTTCAACATTAGTGCAAAAATATATATATTGAAACCGAGGCAGCCCTACTTTAGGCACATCATGGTAAGGCGTGATTCTCCGGAAAAGACAATGACTCCGGGAAAGGGGGAAGGCAGCCGGAAAGGAGGAAGACCACATATAAGGTCTCACTTTATACGGGAAGCCACTGGCATCCATTTGCAAGAGCTAAACAGGGCAATTGAGGATACAATAGCAGTATTCAGATATTTGAAGGGCTGCCATACAGAGGAGGGAAAAGATCTGTTCTCAATCATCCCAAAGAGAGTGCAGGATATGCAACAATGGGCTCAAGTTAATCTGCTGAATATCAGGACAAACTTTCCAACTACAGTAGGACCCCGGTATCCACTGGGGATTGGTTCTAGGTCTACCGGTGGATAATGAAATCTGTGGATAAGAGAGAATGCCAAAACCTACCTACTGCTGTTTGATGACAGTAGCTTGCTTTACAGCTGCGGTTTTGAGACAGTAGCTTGCTTTACACTGCTGTTTTATGGGAGCAGTTTGCTTTACAGCTGCTGTCTGTGACAATAGCTTGCTTTGCGGCTGCTGAATTATTATTTTTCTGCTAACCGTGGATAACTGAATCAGTGGATAATGAATCAGTGGATATGGGGGTCCTACTGTATTAGAGCAGAATAGCATTGGAACCTGTTCCCTCAGGAGGTGGTGAGTGAATTCAAGAGAAATCTGGACAACCACTTCATAATATATATTCTTTGATTTGGATTCCCGCATGGAGCAGGGGGGTTGAAGCTGATGACCTTGTAGGCCTTTTCTAACTTCAGTATTCCGTGGTTCTGTGATTGGAAATTTCAGAGATCACTCATTCATGGGGTCGCCATAAGTCATATTTCACTTGATAGCACATAGTAACATTACTTGTTTCAAAAAGTAAATGCCAAGAAGCTTTTAGTCCCTGCTCACGGTGGGGAGAAGACGCAGTCTACCTGATTCAGACCAGGAAGAAAATGATACAAGATGAAATGTTTAATTATTTCCAGCCCTAATTCCACTCTTCAGATAAAGTGCAGAAACTATGTAGCCATTTCAAATTTAAAAAATCAAAACTTCATTGAGTATTGAGTGATCTCTAGCACAACCTTTAATTTTGTTTTCACAAGAACAATCTCATGTATGCCAGTATAGACTCTGTTCACTCTGAAACACCTGTTCCCCTCTGCACCTATTTTCAGGGCCCAGCCAAGACATTCTTCTTCCTGAGATAGAGTGGCACATGCCATTGTCCATCCACTCAAGCCAGGGTGTATGTTGGCTAAAACAAGCCAGGTTATTTCTGAACATGAGACAGAAAACTCACAAATGTTTCTCTCTCTCCCACCCCCAATCCCAGTCAAAACTGACAACTAGCAATTTGATGTCCTTTTATAGATATTTCTAGACTGAAAGTTCCATCCACACACTATCCCTAAAGCTTTCCCATTTTAAATCAAAGGCAAAGTCTTGATTGAAAATTCACCCTACTGTGATCGTGCCATTCTGCATTTTCCTCCCATGATTGATGGGATGGGTGAGCATGTCTTCACAGTAGTGTTGTTCCAGGTAAATGAGTAACCTTAGAGTTCTAAAAGAGGAACTGTTCTATGTTCAAACTAGGATGCAACCACACTGCAATTTACTAATGCCTTGTGCCAATGTATTTTCCATCACCAACATGACATAACTGATCGCAAGCAGGCTCAGTCTGTTTCCATGAGTATTCACTGCTATTTTCCATCACTATTCACTATGACTATTCACAGCCAGCCATGGCTAGTTGAGATACATGGGTTGTTTTTAGTTTTGGTACAAATTCTGCTTGCATTACTTTATCCCCAGTTTCTGGCATGTATGATTTGTCTGAAGGGGCACTGAAGGGGTGTTTCCTATGTTTACATTGATACTTTAAAATAATAAATTGGTACTGATTTGAAATAACAACTTGTGAAACTGCACTGTGCGTCTGAAATAGTATTTAATCAGAAAAGCATAATTTTAAAAAAGTTGTTTGATGGAGAGAAAAGAGATACTGTGCTATCACAAAATCACAGAATTATAGAGATGAAAGAGACCTCAAGGGCCATCCAGTCCAACCCCTTGCCATACAGGAACCCCCATCACAGTATTTCTGACAGATGGCCATCCAGCCTCTGCTTAAAAACCTCCAAAGAAGGAGACTCAACCACCCTCCATGGCAGCATATTCCACCTCTAACCATGAGGAAGTTCTTCCTAATGTTTAAATTGAATCTCTTTTCCTGTAGTTTGAAACCACTGCCCCAAGTCCAAAAAACAAACCAGTCCCCTCTTTAATATGTCATCCTTTCAAATATTTAAACATGGCTATCATATCTCATCTCCACCTTCTTTTTCTAAGACTAAACATTCCCAGCTCCCTAAGTCACTCCTCAGTCATAAGACATCTCTTCCAGACCTTCAACCATCCTGGTCACCCTCCTCTGTACCCGCTCAAGTATGTCAACATCCTTTTTAAATTGAGGTGCGCAGAACTGGACATAGTACTCCAGGTGGGGTCTGACCAGAGCAGAACAGAGTGGTACTACCACTTTCCTTGATCTAGACCAGTGATGGAGAACCTTTTAGAGACCGAATGCGCAAACTGCAATTCAAACCCCAGTAATTTTTTATTTTTTTTTGCAAAGTGCCAATACAGCCATTTAACCTGAATACAGGTGGCTATGAAGGGGTGATGTCGGGTGCCCACAGAAAGGACTCCGAGTGCCACCTTTGGCACCCATGGCATAGGTTTGCCAACACTGATCTAGACATGATGCTTCTGTTGATGCAACCAAGAATTGCATTCGCTTTCTTGGCTGCTGCATCACACTGCTGACTCATGTTCAATTTGTGGCCCATCCAGACTCCCAGATCCCTTTCATGTGTACTATTATCCAGCTAGGTGTCTCCCATCCTATATCTGTGTAATTCTTTTTTTAACCTAGATTCAGCACCCTTCATTTCTCTCTGCTAAAACCCATTTTGTAACTTTAGCTCAGCACTCAAATTTGTTTTGGATTTTCATCCTATCCTCTAGGGAATTAGCAACCTCTCCCAATTTGGTATCATCTGCAAATTTAATCAGCCTACTGTCATTATAGCAATATAGTAGAAACAGCCCCCTCAAGTGAGCCCTGTTTGGCTCTTCACCCCCCACCCCCAAAATCATGCCTTTCCAATATACCACTATGTCAGAAAACTCTCCAGTTTCAAAAGTTGTTATATCACTTCGGTACTATATTGCTTGGGAATTTTAAAAGGCCAGGTTAAAAGCAGTGATAATGACAGAGGAGGGTGGGCAACCTATGATCCAAGATAATGATATATTGATTTAAAATACAGTGTGGGCTCTTACCCTGAAAATTGCCAGGCATAATTACAGTATAATTTATTGGGAATAACATTATTTAACAGTGACTTAACTGCCATAGAAAACTTTGAATTAACCCAAACCAACCTTGGACAGTCTTCCTATTTATTTATATTCCTAAACAAGGCTTACATTCTTCTCTTGCATATTTTTGTTAGCAGTTCTTCAGGCAACCACTAAGGAAAGAGATACAAAGGGTTGAAGTAACATCCCATGACAGTTGAACAATCCAGATGTATGTTTAATCTGCCCAGTAAGTGTGCTTTTAACACACTTATCCAGCACATAGGTCCTTCTCCAAAACAGCACTTAATCTATTAATATCAGACCAAATGCATGCCCAGTACTAGTCTGTTGTTATGATAAATGACAAATAACATAAAGGCAAGATGATGGATCAATGTTGGTGGCAACGTACTAGGTTATCTGTAGACATGTGTTGCACATCTGGCTTGAATCAGGTCTGCTTTTACTATAGGTCATTACAGCAGCATACATATCCTAAAAAGCTGTTTATGTAGGTGTACAGTATGCTAAAAAAACTTTTTTGTGAAGCTCAGGGCTCAGAGTTACTGACAATATAAATCATTGTTGCATCAGTCTGGACTTCTTTTCTTCTAAGATCCAAACGTTTCACTGCTCATCCAAGTAGCTTCGTCAGTCTGATTGTTGCATCAGGTTTTTAAAATGTAATTTATAACCACATGACTGTCACATGATTATAAATTGTTCTTAGTGTTTCCACTGCCCATCAGAGAAGGTGTGTGTGTGTGTGTGTGTGTGTGTGTGTGTGTGTGTGTGTGTGTGTGTGAGAGAGAGAGAGAGAGAGAGAGAGAGAGAGAGAGAGAGAGAGAGAGAGAGAGAGAGAGGAGTCCATTCTTCCCTCAAGGAGGATGTTACTTTTCCATCTCAGTTCTGAACCGGACAGCATGCCTGGTAGTTGAGGAAGCCCCTTGCTTTCTGCAGGCATTGTATCCGTCAAAATTTAAATTGATTTTTTAAAAGAAGACACAACTCAGCAGTGGCTCAGCAGTAGACTCAACTTGAAAATGGTCACGATTAGGGATTACTCTGTTTTCAATGCATTCCTATGGGAAATTTGTATAAAGGAAAATTTGGTTAACATAATTTCATTTGGCACAAATTAATTCCTTTATACAAGGTACCACTGTAATCCTCAGAAGCCCCTTTAAGTGCCTCAACACCCAGACAGATAAGTTGTAGATGTGTATGACAGGATTTTTTTTTGTAGCAGCACATCAATTGCTCAACTTTCCCCTTACTCATGGGAGTGGAAATTGGTCTTTTCCTAATTTTATTCTAGAGGGGCTGTAAAAATTTGTTTTGTTTCACCAAGTTGCATGTTACTTGTCTTGGTCCTGTTTTGACTATTCCTCTTGTACAGTTCTTTGTAGGAGACGCCAGTAATCTCCATATTTTCATGATACAATATCCCACCTCCCTCGTAGATGACGGGTGGCATATGTGTTATGCGAGCAAGTGCTGTTCATTTTAATTACAGTATTTTCCTGTGTGTAAGACTTCCCCCGCCACCTAAAATTGTTCAAAGTAAAAATCGAGAGTCATGTTATACACAGGAGTAAACTGAGGAGAGAACCATGCAGTTACAAAACTGTAATTTTGAGTTGTAAAAGTGGGAATGGTCATACATGGGGGCATCTTATAGATGGGAAAATGCTGTGTGTTAATTGTATTATGGGGAAGAGCAAACAACTCTGCCCAATAGCATTGCCACTTACCCTACTTTAGTTTTCTAAGGCCAAAATAAAATAAAGACAGTACATAAATAATAAAATAGATTTCACCATGTCTTTTCCTATAAATGTATCTTTCTAGTCATGAGGACTAGAAACATTTTATTCTAGAATTGCTTTATATTGGAGTGGGGGATTATGATTAGTTACCACCTTCTCCCAGTGTGTTTGCAGTGGATAGAGTAATGCATGAGGACTCTGGAGAATAAGGTTTGAATCCCCACCTGGCCATGGAAACTCACTAGGGGAGCGGAACCTGACAGCCCTGATTGGAGTTGCTATAAACTGAGAGCACAGGACACACACACCACATTTTCCAGGTCATGCAACACGCTGATTTGGAATTCAATTTTGAAAGCTGAAGTTTGCAAGTTCAGATCATTCCATTTAGTATAACTTGACCTGCTTTAACTAGTGGTATTGCCAGTTATGAAGGAGAAGGCTCGTGAAAACAGCTAGCTTTCAGAAGTTTGCATATCCAGAACAAACTCGTAGCAGTTTTCTGGTTTGATTATTTTAAAGATGTTTTCCATTGTTTGTTTCCCAAGTGGTGCACAAAACAGCCAAAATGTCTCAATCAGAGTAGGGAAACAATGATAATGCATCACAGGGTTCTTTCCAAACAAGAGAAATAAATAGAATCCTCATTTGCTTCTGGAGAGAGGGATCCAAATGATAACTTGAATATGTCTGAATTGTACTGGACTGTATAATGTCCCTCCTTACTGTAAGTCACCTTGGGTTCTTTTCCAAGAAGAAAGGTGGGGCAAAATAATCTAAATAAATAAATAAATAAATAAATAAATAAATAAATAAATAAATAAATAAATAAATAAATGTTCATTTCAAAAGTAAATAAAATATAAGTCACCAATTGCTACTATTGTTCTTGGATTAAATGGCAGTTTCTTACTTTTGTCCAAGCAGACCGGTTGCCTCTTTAAATCTAACATTATCTGCCTTTCCCTTGTCGCTTACTCAGCTCCTGGCCAAAGGTTGTTTACTGTTTGTTTTATGAGCCTACTTTCCATTCCCCGCCTGTTTCTGTAACAGAAACCTGCTTTTCGCCCAGTATTAGTTTGAGACAAGACATCCATGTTACTCTGCGCTGCTAGCACAGCAGGCAAAAACGAAAGTAAAACTCTGGGTACTATATTTTAACATATGAGCTTTTATGAAGGAGTCCCCTTCCTCGAAGCTGCTACTTCTAGACAACTTCACATTTCATTTTAGCAGAAGACACCCAGGAAGTTTTGAAAGGTAAGCCTGGAAAGAACTTAGCAGACTATTAGCAAATAGGTGTGGGTTATGTCATTAACTTTATACTCTGGAGTAGGGTGCTAGCCAGTATTTTAAATTGTTCAAATAAGTCATATTTCCAGCATATTTCATCTTTTTTCTCCGCTGAGCTAAAAGCAATGTGTGTGCCTCTCCTCCTCTCCAATTTATTCTCAGGGCAACAGCCATAAGAGGTAGGGTGGTTTGGAAGAAAGTGAGTGACCCAGTAGTACTCATTACTGGGGACCTGGACCTTGATCTCCCTGGTCCACCATTCTAACTACTATCCCACTTTTGAATCAGTAGGGGTGATGTTGATGCTGACCCGTAATGTCCACAGAGAGGTTTTGTAAAGGAATGGCCAGTTACTGTACTTCCAAAAGGTACAGATTTCAGCACCCTCATTCCAAAGCCTCCTCCTCTGCTCTCCTGTTCTGAGCCAGGATTGAAGCCGCCCCGCCATCTACTGACCCATTGCCCTCTTTTTCCTCTAAGTTTGGAAATTTGTGGTACAAGGTGGCCCTACTTCAGGGAACTCACCTTAGAGTCATCACTTAGGGGCTTCTATTGTACAGGAACTGATACGCATGCAAGTTGCAAAATCAACTAAAACTAATTCTATTAAGAGAGCTGGAAAAAATCCAGCACCCTATAAAAATTCTTTTCAGGACTGTTTAAAACATACAGTTTTGATTTAAGAGAATTTTAGTGATTTCCCTTCCTTGCTTTTTTTCTTTCAATGTGTAAAAGACAGCCGGTCTGTTTTTCCTGTTCAAAAGCCTTTCATGTGGCTTTTCTTTTCTTTTTCTACGTGGGAGGTGGGGAAAGCAACATGGTAGTGGTGGAGAAACCTACATCATAGTTCAAACAGAATAGGGAGACTGAATTATTGGTCACATATGAACTGTCCAAACTGAAATGAGTTTGTCCATTCTTATTGCTGACTTTGTTTGGTGTCCAGGTGGTTTATAGTCACAAGGGCAAGGCTGCCACTGTATAGTTCTGCTTTTTAAATTGTATTTGTAACAAAAGGCTCTCCAAACAGCTCCTTTGATTAAACAGGATGTATCACCTCCAAAGTCAAAGGGAAGATCTTTGGAAAATTTAATCACAAGCCCATAGTCAGTCCAACCTGAATCTGCTGAAAAATCTTACCTGAAGCTGCAATCTTGACCTCGGTGTTTATTTGGGTCTCCTGTTTTACACATAACACTTCTCTGCTTTGAAAAACATTTTACTTTTCTTGTGCAATTGTTCATCTGCATTTAACTTCTTCCGCTCCATTTGGTCCGAAGACTTCAGTAAGGAGATCAGCAAAAGCTCTCCAAGGAGAGTTTGGGGTAGTGATGGTGGTGGCTCACAATTCCCCGTGGTCCTCAGAGACTTGTAAACCTCTCGCAGGTCCACAGTTCTACTTTTTGACGACTGTTTCCCATTTATGTGTTGAACTACTTTTTCTCCTCCTTTACTGAGGATTACAGGATTAATTTCAGCTCAATTAATCTTTTGCAAATCAAGTACTTACACAAATCTATGCACAGCAAGGAGAAGAAATAGAATCAGGGGAGGGGGGAGAGTGCTGCTGTTCATTAAAAGATGTTTAAAATATTCTGATGTTTTATTATCAGTCATTTCTGGAAGAACAGAAACATTCAAAAATACCTGTTTGAGGGACTGTCTTCAGTTCTGCAACACAGTAAAAGCAAAGCCTGTGCTAGTGTTTTCCATTAGCATCCATGGTGGATCTTTGACATCCCTTTGAACCGTCTGAGATGCTGGTTTGTTGGCGATAACAATTCTGCCAACATAGAATTCCCTGATAGTATCCCAGAATGCACTTGGTCTTAGTTCTGGAAGCACCTTGGGACATGCAAAATCAGCTCTGAAGTTTGACACTTCCTGTCCTTTCTTCGCTGAACTAAAATGACAGGGAAGGGGGGGATTGATTCTGGCCCTCTGTAGAAATGCAGAGTTGACATACACAGCAACCTGGGTAGTCAGAAGAGTTGGAGAAATCAACTGTTCCATCAACCTTGCAATACCATTTTGGGTATTATCTTGGCCCTGCAATAACAGATACAACAGAACAGTCATATGAGTGGGATTTATTTAAAGCTCCTATGTGTAGACAGACAGACAGACAGACAGACAGACAGACAGATAGATAGATAGATAGATAGATAGATAGATAGATAGATAGATAGATAGATAGATAGATAGATCAAGAACTGCCTCAAGTGAGGTATTGAAGGATGGTTTAACCAGAGAGGGACAGACAGACAGACAGACTGCAATTAACACACCGACCCTATTTTAATGATATTCTAATGAGCTGCTAGTTAAATTTCTCCTCAGGATATGTATTAGAAGGTTCGTTCAGTGTAGTGGTAATGTGCGGGCTTCAAGTTGAGAAGGTCCAGGTTCAAATCTTCACCTTACTCAGTTCACAAAGTGACCTCCAGCCAGTTGTGCTCTAAATGTAACGACATCCTGTACAGGGTGGTAATTAAAATGAAAGGCAGGTGAAGAAACATGGTTGCTTCCCTCAGCTCCTTGGGGAAATGGTTCTTTGGGGGATTCAGAAGTGGCCCAAAGGGAGATAACATATGATGGTGTTCTGGTTTCTTCCTTCCATGTGCTAAATAAAAAAAGGATGGAATATACAGTACTTCAAGCTTTAACCTATTTTTATACCTAATTCCTAGAGCTCTGTTTAAAAAACAAACAAACCCCGAAGCATGTCTTGTGGAGTCCTTTTCTTTTTTCTCTCTTTTTTAAATGTACTATTTTGATTTTTGACAGAAAGGAAGAAAATAGGCCTCAGGGTGAAATGGAGAGTGAATATATTGCCTGCTTTCTGAAGAAATTTCCTGCCCAGAAAAAAGAGATTGAAAAGTGCATCAGATGCCTTTGGGAAGTGGCTGACAGCCTTGACAAGACTCATAAGAACTGTACCATCGCCAGCCTCACCGCCAACTCAACAAGTGCCTCTTCTGGTGTCTTAAGTGTCCTGGGATTGTTCCTTGCGCCTGTCACAGCAGGCGGAAGTCTGATCCTGACAGCCACTGGGATTGGCTTAGGAGCGGCGGCGGCAGTAACTGGCCTGTCGGCTACTTTATATGAAAGTGTTAATAGTTCAAAGGAAATTGAAAAAGCACTAGAGCTAATGAATGAGTGTGAGAAAAGCCTAAGAAAAGCACTGCTTCCTGATGAAATAGATTTCAGCTTTGAACCAGCCCCGAGTAATGGGTCCATGGGGGGAAACGTCAAGCAGCTTGTTTCTAACCTGGCCAGTCAAGCTCCTGACATGTGGAAAGTTGTCAAAAGAGTAAGTTCTGTGAAAGGGATCAAAACAAACATAAAGGCATGGCAAGTTGCTCGAACCAACCCCGGCTTGAAGGCTTTAGCCAAGCGGGCGACAGCTGCAGGAGCCACATCGCGGGGTTCAATATGGAGAGTCAACCGAGTCCAAAAGGCCTTTGCAGGAACCACTCTTGCAATGACTAAAGGAGCCAGGATGTTGAGTGCTGCCTCCACTGGGGCGTTCCTCCTCTTTGATGCCTATAGCATCATCCAAGATGCCAAACGTTTGACAGAGGGAGCCAAGACTGAAGCAAGTGCGGCAATCAGAGAGAAAGCTAGCCAACTGGAGGAGGAACTGCACCATCTTGAGTTGCTCTATGAGGAATTCAAAGACATGGTATGAGTAAAAAGAGATCAAAGAGCCGAAAAACATATGCATTTGTCATTTAATTCTCTTACTGTTTGTTCATAATGAATATAGAGGAGACTTACAGGTGGATATGGATTTGTTCTCAATATTTATCCTGCCTCCTCTCCCTCTGAAATAGGTTCAGAATCAGATGAATGAAAGTGGGCCTTCAAACCCAAGGCATCCCGATGTGTTTCATGTTTCAGTGGAAATGAGAATCAGAGATCCCAAGTTTCACCAGCAGTCTAATGACCACTTCACTAGGGAGTCTATAGCGAGATTTTATTCTTGCTCCTTGCCTCTTATGTTTTCTGCAGGAGAGGCAACTGATGTTCTCAGCATGTCTCCATCTTGCATGGTCATAACAAAATACAGGCAGGCACCATGGGAAGATAGTCCAGGTACTATTTCTGACAAGGGACTCACTGAAAAGGCAAGGTATAGCATGGCATTTCCAGTTAGTTAGCTCTAAGACTTGTGTATTGCGAGACAACCAATTAGGAACAATTTTGGATCCTGTAGTAACTATATTGCTCAGAGTACTATTGGGGTTTTTACATGCAAAAAATTAAACCACGGAAGTTACTACATTAGACTAATTAAGGAACTGATTGTCATGTGTCTGACAGCATGCCTGACACATGGGAAGGTACATAGCAGGCAGCTTGCTAATGAGCAAATCTAATATTTGTATTCCATGTGTGTGCAGGAAACAATAGAATTCTGGCCACTGTCTCCAAAAGCACTGTGTGTCAAAGCTGGAAAAGCACCAGCATCATTACACAAGTTCAGCACAGATCTGCAGCCTGTGTTAATTTGTACCAACCCAGCCCCAGTTCAATAAACTGTACAGAATAAAGTAAAGAATAGAAGATGCCTTACAAGTTATCATTCAAGAAATGGACAATTGGACATACATGATAAGACTGATGTATGCTAAGTGATGTGAATAGCAGTCAAAAAGTAAAGGCTAATACTTTCCTTAATACCCTCCATGTTGCATGACATTTTCATTACTATAACATACTTCACACATCTATCGGTGAAAAGAGATCAGAAAATTTATTACATATAATCCATTTCTTGGCAATGTCCAGCATGGTAATTGTTACATGTGTAAGTTCCATGATCTTACACCAATTGATTATAATACACAAAACTGCATGCTACAATAAATTTTACCATAAAAGTTGCTGCATAATGTTGTTGTTACACACATGGTTTAAGTGACTAACTTCACAACATGATACTCATACATGGAAAGGAAAGGTTTGAGAAGTCCCACCAGAACTTAAGTAACATACATCCTAGCATTAACTTTGGCCTAAACCAATTGGTACACATCAGTGTTCAACTGCAAAATGGACATATAAGCACCAGATTATAGAAAAACCTCACTTATTGTTACACGTAAAGTGCCTCAAGGATCTAATCAAAATATGCCACAAAATCTATTGCCTACAACTAAGGTCTCTCATACAACTTATACAACCTCATAAGGTTGTATAAGTTGTTATGCCCTCTACCCAGACCCCATCTGCAGTCAGTCAACCTCAGCTGCTGAAAGCACGAATCTGGAGAACATAAGCCCAGTGGATCCTTTTTCACATCTCCTGGCCCGGCTGTGATAGCTCTTTCGCTTACCAGAATAATTATTCAACAGGCACCTTCACCTGGATAAGAATATAAAAGCATTTATTTACTAAGAAGAATTACACAGGAATATTCTCTTACTGGAAAATAAAGACATTATTTCCCTTCCTAACTTTTTAAAATATATTTATTAATTTTATAATACATTCAAACAAAGTAACAACTAACAATTAACAATACAAGTGCACCCCCCACCCCCGGGACCATCCTGTTCTTCCATGAGTTCTTCTTTATTACTCCGTCTTCTATTGTTCTAGTATTCTTCTTAAAGTCCTCTTCTCCAGAACTGTCTTGAAGTATTCGTCGGCTCTTTCCCCTTCCCTTCAACTAATACAAAGTCTATAAATTTTCCCCAAATGTCATAAAAAACATATTTTTTCATTTCTCCTCGTTTAACTTTTAAGCTACAAGACAATTTATCGTTTATGGCTATATTCCAAAGTTCGTTATACCAATCTTCCATCTTGAAATCTTGCTATAATTAATCTAGCTGCTGTCGTAAGGTTTGCTATTAGTTCCTTTGTTGTAGCATCATAATCTTTACTAGTTAACAATGATAGTAGTGCTGTCTCTGGATTGCAATCAATATTTAGTTTAATCATGTCACTTAACTCTAAAAAAAACCATTTCCCAGAACTTTTGAACTATTTCACATTCCCACCAGAGATGCATATATGTACCTATCTTTTTTCCACATTTCCAGCACATCTTAGAGTATTCAGCACTCATTCCTAACTTAAATAAATCTAAAGCAAACTTCAGAGGGAAAAGCCTCACTAATTCTACTTGAAACTACATAGCTAGCATAGTCCATAGTCCATACTGGAAGAATCCAATAAAAAATATTCCTGCATCTCTGTCTGTGGCTGCTCACAGCATGGGAAAAATGTCACATGTCACCTCTTTGACCAAACAGGATTCACTTGCTTCTTAGATGGAATGCATCTTCAGGTTTTGTTTACATTCATTTGAGATAGCAGATCTCCAGCAGGCTAGCATAGTACATTAATATGAACTGCATACTTTTGACCTAAAGGAAAAGGCTTTTCTACTTCTAAAATACGTCACACTCAGATCCACAAGACAGACTCAAAACTCATGAATATACAGCAGACATTTCTTAATCTATAATATTCATTAAATAAAGTGAAAGAAAACACAAGTTGACAGGAGAAGAGTGGTATCCAGGAACAAGTTACTAAAAGTTAGGTACAAATGGAAAACAAATGAAACACTATTGGTCAACTATCCTAGCTAAGACCATCCACACCTCCTAGGTAAAGCCTATTCTGGACAATAACACTTCCATCTTCCAGGCTCTGGCCAGCAAACTAGTGCTTACTTACCTTCTTTTTCTTCTTCTGAATAGGCCAATAGTCTCAATGGCCTATTGAGACCATTGTCTACCTAACAAGCCTATTCAGGCCATTGTTCATCTTATGAGCCTATTTCAGACCAGGGTGACAAGTCAAAATGGACTATAAAATGGAGCACCAGCAACTAGCTTTCTTCAGATTGACGAAGCTGTTTGGATGAGCAGAGAAATGTTTCAATCTCTCAAGAAAAAGAAGTCCAGTTGCCATGACTCAACTTCCAGATATATAAGCAATACACTTAAGGAGAGATGTAACAAAGAATGCTATTGTACTCTTCTCCCTTCCACCTCCCCTCCTAGCTTCTTCCCTCCCTCCTGTTTCCCCCTTCCCTTCACTCTATTCCCTTTCATTGAATTAATTGGGGGAAAAACCTAGTATGATTCTGGAGAAAGACCGGAAAAAGGAGCAGTAGGTACTCAGATGACTGAATTTGTGACAGTGCAGTAGTACTAAAATGCCCACTGTTGAGCCGGGAGGGCAGAGAAGAGACAATGGCAGCCAAGGGATCAGGGTACCTTGACATCATAAATGGAAAACTGTGGAAGGGGAGGGTCTACAAAATGGCAGTGTGAGGGATCTTTTGGATACATTTTCTGTTTCAGCAGCATGATAGCTTTGTGGCTTTAAGCTACCTGGCTACAGAGCCCAGAGGATGGGAATTTTATTATCCACTGTGTCTCTTTGAGAAGGTCAGCAGATCTGAGGAGATGATGATGATGATGATGATGATGATGATGATGATGATGATGATGATGATGATGACGACGACAACAACAACAAAACATGCCAAACTTAGGGGAAATAAAATGGAGAAGGGTTAGGGGAAACTGGTCAATTTCTTATTAATTTTCTCTAAATTTTTATCCCACACAAAATGTGTGATATTCCACACAGACTCGTGGCTCTTCCAGACACAGCGATTTTATCTCTTGAAGTTCTTCAGAAAGCACAGACCACAATGCAACCCCCTTGACTTCCAGATAAAATTTCCCCTTATATCACTTTTTCTTGGTTTCTTAGACTTTTATCTCTGTCACCAAACTGCCAGTTTATTTATATAAAGTGGAGGAGGTTACCACTGTGACATTTTCTAGCAGTCTTAATGCTTATTCATTAGCCAATAAACAAGGAAAGACAAATGTGATAATGTGAGGGAAAGAAGGAGAGAAGGAACAAGCAGTGGGTCTTCATATGTGAACCTACAATCTGGCGATGGTCAACATCTCCTGTTAAGGTTATATAGAAAGAGATTGTATTATCACCCCACTGCCAACCATGCTTCACCACCAACACAGCCACTGTGAAGACCTGAATCCAAGTAAAGTGTTTTTGGCATCTTTAAGGGTATAAATAAGTGGGGGAAACCGGTCACATGCTTCATGTGGAAGTGCCCAAAATGGAGCAGCTACAGTTTGGTCCAGCCCAAGTTCTTAATGATAACATCAAGGCCTTCAGTCAGCTCTAATATAGATGGTGGAGCTGTCACCATCTGAGCCAAACAGGGAGAATCTGAAAGGTAAACCCATGTGAGGAGGAGCCCAATGGTGCTTCCAAAATAAAAGGATCCTCTGATCGGGTGCTTTCTTTGCCCGGGGAAGGATGCCCAAATGTATCCACAGTTCTCTCATTCTTTGGGGGATCTCATTCCACGTTCCCTGGAAAACCCAATAAAATTCAAAGGAATTGTTGGAGCCTTTTATCTTATTGAACAGAGCCAGTAAACGCAGGTTGAGTTTGCATTTCTATTTTCAAATGAGAAATGGTACAGAAGAAGGCAACGAAGATGATCTGGAGATTGTCCAGTTCAGCCAAGGGTGGAATGAGATTAGATGCTAGATTTGTGAATGTCAGAAATAGCAGCTGTCTGTTCTCTTATTTAGGTAAAAGAGAAATAACAGCTCTATTTGTCTAAATGTCAGAGGAAATTCAACATATTGCTTTCATTTGCTGCAGCCATAATCAAAATGAATGTGTGAAGTTCTCTTGCATGCTTTCAGGACTGATAAAGAAGATGTCATTCATATTGCTAGTCTTACCTTTAAAGCCATATACACCTTGGGCCCAGCCTACCTGAAGGGCTGAATCTCCCCCCATGAGCCTTCTCGGTGTTAAAAATTGTCACAGGAGACCTTCTGTCAGGGCCACTGCCATCAGGAGGATAATGGATGGGGACACAGGAAGTCTTCTCTGGGCGTTTATACACGACCCCTAAGCTCCGCCGCAAATGGCTGCAAGCTCTGGACTTTAAAAATGTTTACCCACCAGCTCCGGAGTTTGCAGATAATTAAGTGCGACCCCACCCACTTTAGCACGACCAAACAGAAGTTTTCTTGTACCTGCTCTTTGATGGTGAAAAATTTTGATGCAGAGACTGCCTGAGCTCTCCTCGCTTCTTTCTGTTGTTTTTCTTTTGCCTCCTCCCCTTTAAGAGGAACCAGGAACTAAACGGAGGTCGGAGCAACATCCACCAGCACCAGAGGTAAGCCTTTTATTCTTTTGTCTCTGTCCAACACTTTTTTTTTCCTCCCCCTCACGCAGACAGAACAAAGAAGTGCAGAGGGGGGTGGGGACGGAGGAAGAGCGACGAACCCCTAAGATCTCTGGTCCGAATTTAAGTGGCCAGCAGATCTTAGGGGTCGTGTAAAAAGGCCCAGTGGCAGCTCCCAGGTTATGGAACATTCTCCCTTGGGAGATGAGGCTCACCACCTGCCTTTTGGCCTTCCTCTAAGAGTTGAAGACCCACCTTTTCAGTCAGGCTTTTAACAACCACAATTGAGGCCTTAAATGTTTAAGTCAAGGTAGTTGTTAATGTTTATCTGTTTTTAATTATTCAATTGTATTTTTAAATGTTTAACTTGTTTTTGATTCTGCCCTTTTAATATTATCTGCCTTGGGTCCCTTTATCAAGAGAACGTATCAAGACTATAAAATGAACAAATTAACAAACAAATAAAAAAACAAAAGGGTCCACCTCCTGGAAAAAGACAGGTTTGAGGGGAACTTAAGACAAGGTGAACAAATTAATTCCACCTGAACAGCTCAATAAAACCAACCTAATCTTCCAGGCTCATCATTTGTTCTGTTTCATTTTGCTTCTTTTTTTTGGCACTTGGTGACGGGAATTGACAGTATTTACAAGATTAGCACCCTAACGGTTCACTGTCTCATGCTAAGGTACTTCAGCCCTTGTCAGCAGCTCATCAACATCCCGCCCTAGCTTTTCTTTTGTGAAGACTGGAATATTACTGGGGTGGTGGTTTTATTTGGGAAGTGAGAGAAATGGTGAGAAGATCCCTTACTTCGAGAAGATAAAAGCGCAAGGGGCCAGCTGGCAAGCCAATGGGATGGCAGCACTTAAGGAAGCAGCTGCAAGGAGGATGCATGTTGATGTTTGTGTGTTTGTGGTGTAATGATGAACCTGATGCTCAAGAGATGAGATAGTGGGAAATGTTGCCCACAGCAAGGGCTATTTCCTCCTCCTGTATGTAGCAGCTTACAGTCATAGAGAAAGCACAAACGTCTGCGCTTCGGCACTGATCTTGGTTGCTAAAATGCCTAGGAAGTACTATAGCACTTAATTTTGTTATAAGGCCATTGTGCAATTAGAAATAAGAGACTCATATGAAATAGAGGAACAATTAAAACCAAATTAAAATGTTAAGGCAGACTTTTTTTTTAATTAGAAGTGGCCTACTTCAATAGCATCATTTTGACCGTTTGCTAGATCTTCTTTTGTACACCTGATGGGGCATAAATTGCATACACACAAAGAGTCCATCAACTGAATGTCTCAACATTCACAGAAACCTTGGTATTGGATCCAGGTAGCCCCATTTTACTTGATTATTCTTTGATCTTCCTGCTTCACTTCAGAGTCTATTAAGTGACTTCCAGATGATCCAGCCAGAATCTTGTCCTGGTGGGAGACCTTCTACATTATTGATCCATTTGGCCAGGTATGCTGTTTTTCTTCTCTAGACGTTTAGCTTAGCCTGCTCTGGTTTGTTGTTTAGTGCTTGAGAAGAGGTTGCCGCTTAACTTCATTCACAGAGCCAAGTCACATAAATTCCCACAAGAATTCTGAGAGGGAGAAAAAGATCCAAGAACTCAAAACACATATAAGGTACAAAGCAAGATATGAGAAATGCCATCCAAATATTGGAGCCAATACATGTTTGGGGTAGAAACTCAACACAGAGAACAACAAATACAGCATCTGGAAGTGCCTGAAGCCATTTTGAAGTAACAGCAGTGAGCACAGCAGTAGCAGAGAGAGAAGAGTGAGTCAAGGAAATACAGTATGAGCAAACATCGCCTAATATGTTTCTGAGGCTCCTTGTCTTCCTAATACTGTTTTTTTTTTTTTTTTTTTTTTCTCTTTCTTCCCCTTTTAAGCCTACTGCTGTTTTTGTTTGTGCTTGTGGAACCAGAAAGTTCAAGGTGGGATGAAATAGTGAGAATGGTAAAAGGCAAAATATATTTTTGGAGTGGGGGCTTCTGCTCCATGATCCTTGTATCTCAGGTTTATTTTTTTTTACTTGAGCAAGTATTAACTCTTGTAGAAATAAAGGTATGAGTCAAAATGCCTATTCAGTTTAATAGTAACTGGCCAACATCCACCTTTTTGTCTTTTTTTTTTTCCAGCCAATGAAGGACGACATCTCAATGATATAGATATGTAAGCAAAACAAAACAAAAACATCCCATTTCATGTTTTCCCGCCTTTTTTCTCTTTCCTGTGGTGGGAAATCATTACTGCCACATGAAAATGTAATTCATAAACCCAGACTGCACATGTCATTAAGACTGGAGGCAGTGTGTCTGTCCAAAATGAGGAAAAAGCTCCATCAGAGGTAGTTCTTATGAAATTTATCATCCTTCACACTCAGGCCTTCCTCTTTTTTGTTGTTTTTGTTTTTTGCCAGAATTTGTAGAATTTTTTTAAAACACCCTAACCACATATATACAGCGGACCCTTGTATAACAAACAGTTTGTATAACATAAAATTTGTACAACATAAAATATTCCAGAGGTATGGGAAATTTGTTTAACAGAATTGCCTATGGGCCAAATCCATACAACATAAAAATGGGATTACTCCATTTTCAATGCATTCCTATGGGAAATTTGTATAAAGGAAAATTTGCTTAACATAATTTCATTTGGAATGAATTAATTTCTTTATACAAGGTACCACTGTATATCACTTTTAACTAATGATAGTATCACTTTGCAAGTGGAAAGGCTGTGACTAAGAAAGGTTTAGTGGCCCTGCTCTGCAAAGCGGCCTAGTGGTAGCACATGGCAGCTCGGTAGTAGAATTAAAGGCTGCTATCCACCCTTCTGGCACTACTTGGTCTTGAGAGAAATGGGAGTAATAGTGGTGCAATCCCAGAAAGGCCAGAGAAGGTTGTCTGCCATTGTAAGTGCCTAGCACAAGGCCTGTCCTTTTCTCTTAGTGCAGTACATGAAAATACATTAATCTCTTACATGTTCTTTGATGTGCAAATCCTACAGGTAGATTATGTATTGGGAATATGATGAGTTGAGATAACCGGTTGATGATGGGAGTAAGTGGAAAGACATGGGAGGTGGGTGGGATTTACTGTCCAGCTAAGATTGAAGGCAAAGTGAGGCAAAAAGGAACATACAAGAATCCCCAACAATGCTCTACATACCTGTTGTTATTATTATTAATTTAAAGAGGAACTATTTCCTGCAGAATGAGCTTCCAGGGCTATCTTAGACACTTTTGTGCGCCTGGGTTGTTACAGAGGGAGGTGACTAGCCGGCTTTGATTGGTTGACTGTGACATGGGCAGAACTGACATATTTTCCACTTCCTGCCATGCTAATGTTTCTGCCTAGCCTTGGTTTGGGAACTGCTCTGGAAAAAAACATTAAAAACTTGTAAATACGTCACAGGGGCACACTTATTCGGTCTGTGTTCAGGAACTGTATTCTTTACCAGTTAATCTATTTTCTTTGTAAATTACACTCTCCCCTTTGCTGCTGCCTCCACCCTTCACTGGAAGAACCTCCGTGCCCACTCTTGACCACAACAGGACAAGTAAGTATCAGGGTAGGAGGTGTGTGTGTGTGTGTTTGTGCGTGCGTGCGCACGCGCGCGCATTTGCATGAGATAAGCAAATGTGTACCTGAATTGATGCAGGATATAAAAGAGAAATAAACTTTTTAGGAATGATCCAGAAGGGTGGGGGAAGGGTGATCCTCCTAGATATAGTGGTCCATGTGCAGCACAGTGTGTCAAATGTTTGTCCTCTTGGCTAACAAGGAATTGGAGGGCACAATCGTACCACTCACTTGAGAAGCATAATTCTGGAGCAATTCATTTTAAACCAATTCATCAAGGTATTTTGGGGACACTGATGTGCCTTCTGTGAAATAATTGTCCTGTAAGAGCAGAACACTTTGGTTCAGGGTAGTATGTTTTTATTTGGGTCTTGGCCTTCACCTCTGCCTTCATGTAGCCAGGTTCTTGGCAAGACATGGCTTTCAGCCTCCCCAGTTGTCTCTCCAGATTGTCTT
Source organism: Phrynocephalus forsythii (assembly GCA_029282475.1). NCBI lineage: Eukaryota > Metazoa > Chordata > Lepidosauria > Squamata > Agamidae > Phrynocephalus > Phrynocephalus forsythii. Next base: position 77,319,850 of record JAPFRF010000006.1, on the reverse strand, counting down.
GTTGTAGAAATTTCATGGTTGGCTATTCTCTACAACAGGGGTCCTCAACCTAAGGCCCCAGGGCCGGATGCGGCCCCCCAAGGTCCTGAATCCGGCCCTCGGGACCAATTGCAACCCCCCCACCTACCCCCTACTTTGCAAGCAAGCCAGCCTCCGCAGCTGCTTCTATTGCTGAGGCAGTTCAAAGTAGTGGGCTATGTCACTTCTCCCACTCCCCCCAACTACCGCCTAGATTATCAGCATGCTGGCTAGTGGGGCATTCAAAGTGGGAGGGCTACGGCAAGGTCCCCTGCTCCCCCCACCCACTGTGGTCCAGCCCCCAGTGGTGTCTGGGGGTGGTGAACCGGCCCACTGTTTGAAAACTTTGAGGACCCCTGCTCTACAACATCCATTTTATATACAAAGGCACTACGATTACCATTAGTAATCTGAGCCTGCCAGTCCTCTAGGTGAGGGACTAGGGCTTCTATTTATTTATTATTTATTATTTATTTATTTGTTGCATTTTTATACTGCCCATCTTCCAAAAGGAACTCTGGGCAGTTTACAAAGTCCAGAGAAATGACTACCCATCAGAGTTTGGGAACTTGATGTAGAAAAATGAGACCTTGTTCTTTGGCTTGAGATTTCAAAACAAAACGATCCCATTATTCTTTTTTGGAAAGTATGGAATTTCCCACATGTGAAGCACATGGGTTTGCCTGGGTCTGATGCAACTAATATCTTGGAAATTGATGGATTTTAGCCCACATATTCTTTGAAATGTATATTATTTTATTTTTAGAATAGAAGTATCTTTAGGAAGACATGGATACTGAACATTTTGCCAGCTTTCAGAAAGAATTTCCGGTCCACAGAGAAGTGCTTAAAAAGTGCATCAGAAGCCTTCAGGAAATAGCAGACAGGATCGATATAACCCACAAGGACTGTACCATTGCCAACATTACAGCCAGCTCGGCAGGTGCCACTTCTGGCATCTTGCGCGTTCTAGGACTGACCTTGGCCCCTTTCTCAGCTGGTGTGAGTTTGATCCTGACAGCCACAGGGATTGGCTTGGGAGCAGCAGCAGCAGCTGCTGGCATTTCAGCATCTGTATCTGAATATATCATAGATTCAGAAGGCTTAAGAAAATTACAAGCACTTATGAATGAATGTAAAGAAAGCCTAAGACTGGTGATGCATCCTGACGAATTTGATTTTAGCCCCGAATCCACCCCGAATCCTGCTAAGCTTGTAAAGAAGGCTGTCTCCATATACAGCGCTCCAGAAAAATTCAAAGCAAATGTAAAGGCATTGAAAGTGGCACGTGCTAATCCTGAACTGGCGGCTTTAGCACAGCAAGCTACTGCAGCGGGAATTGGAACCCGGGCTGCAATGACAGGAGTTGAAGAAGCAGAATCAGCATTTAGAGGCACTGCCCTGGCAATGACCAAAGGGGCCAGGATGTTGAGTGCTGCGTCCGCAGGGTTTTTCTTCCTGTACGATGCCTACAGCCTCATCCAAGGTGTCATCCATTTGACCGAAGGAGCCAAGGCCGATGTGGCAGCCAAGATTCGAGACAAGGCTAGTAAATTGGAAGAGGCACTACAGGAACTCAACAAGCTCTATGAAGAGCTGAATAAGGAAGACTAGAATCATACTGGGACTTTGTAGTTTGGAACCTTTGGCCTTAACACAGATGGGCATGCATCAAATGCTTGCCACCAACACATGGCTTCTCCTTTTTAGAATGGTGGGGATTGAAGGTGAAGGTGTGAGTAAGGAAATTTAAGTGTGTTCAGCTTTGGACCCTCTCCATGACTGAGAACTCAATGTGATTTCTCATGGTTTGGGCAACCATGCTTGGCAATTCTCTATAGCCCTTTGAAAGGTATGTAAGGACATTTGAAGATGCATGGGTGTTGAGATGGAGCTGCTATGTGTTTCACCCTAAAATCCTTTGTCCTTTAATCCTTGACCTTCTTTAGGGATGAAAAGGGGAACCAGAGTAGGGCAAGGAGAACAAGTGAAACAAAGTGGAAGGGAAGTGAGGGGGAGGAGAGGGGCATGTACTGTATATGAAAATATGAAAGTATGAAATATGAATAATGGAGGCTCTCCAAGGGGTAAGGAGCAGAGAGGCCCTGGGGAATGAGCATGAGCTGGATGGAAATGGAAAAGGGAAAAGAAAGTTAGAGAACCGGGGAGATGGACATGATGGTATCCTGTGAAGGACCTCCATGGAGATAGAAAAACTGTCACGGTTTGTTTGACGAAGAGTAGGTCACGTTCTAATGAGGAATGCTGAGAAATTGTGATATATAATTTTATTGCTCTTTTATATTGTTTTTAACTGGAAGTCAATCTGAGAGTTTTGACAACATAGCAGATATATATACTGTGTGTGTATATATGTATATGAATATACATATACACACACAGTATAGTATATATGTATATGAATATACATATATACACACACATATGAATATATATGAATGACTAGTGCCACCTTTGGAAGAAAATAATTACTATGAGTTAAATACAAGACTAGACTAGGTGATACCTTTAGGCTACTAGTAAAATAACAAAAAAGTTGCTAATATTTTGAGGACAATAATATTAGAAATATTAGCAACTTTTTTGTTATTTTACTAGTAGCCTAAAGGTATCACCTAGTCTAGCCTTGCATTTGGTTTTTGTGATGGCTACATGGCTTCCCAACTTGCTTTACTCTAAGTTAATTAGGCAGAATTTTGCTTTGAAATAATGCTAGGGAATTCAGAAAGAATCACTAGAAAAACATCTGTTCCTGACCATTCAAGAGAACTTCTATAAGACTCTGTCGTCTTCTGTGATGTCTTTGGATTATATTTCAAAAAAATGAGTTTCCCTATATGTTCAACTTTTCCTCAGCCATGCCTAATAATGTTAGAGCAGGTAGATAGATAATTCAGTCTGGTTCAGTTGTTTAGGCCAGGAGTGCTGCTGATTATGCAGTCAAAGTGACATCACCCATGCAGTTTCTCACACTGAGGGGCCTCAGAGGATGTCGATAACAGTAATACATCCCATTGTGCTTAGAGAAGTGGCATTGATCCTGTACTAGACGAAGTGGTTCTACATTTCAGGCCCTTCGGGGACCTCTCTGTCTGCCCCTTTGTATGTAATACCTTCTGTTGGATATGTGCATGTGTGTTTGTCAATTTGACACCAGGAAAAGACCGTTCTACTTCCCCATTCCTTAGGGAAATGCTGATTGGTTTAAAAACGTTGCTGTGTACTGCACGCATTAGTGGGGCTTGGGTTTTGTTCTTTTTGGGTTTGGGTTTTATACAAACTTCCCTATATATTACTACTGGAGAAAAACATAAAAGATGTATAATAAAGAGAGAGCCCTGACTATCAAAAAGGCATTTTGAGCTTGCAAGAATTGTAAAGGGGGGAATGGTTTGGACATTTTAATTTTAATTTTCCTTCATCCTTATTTTCGAGGCTTTCTCCTTTCCTGTCTGATCTAAAGGATTTCCGTCCACATTATTTTTGAAGAATTTCAGAACTCCAAACACCAACGTCTTTGCCACTTCCAAATTATTTTGTTTAGCTATCATTTGTAACTGGAAACTCTCTTTTTAAAGCCCTTTGTCAGACCTGGAAGCTTTCACACCTTCAGAGCTGCGCAGAAGAGAAAGAAACGCTAACTGTTCCCCTTAATGATCCTCTTGGGTTCTTGCTGAAAGCAGGTCATGGTTCCCACCTGTCTCTGTTGTGCTTGACTAGGAAACTCTGGCCAGAAAGTGTGGCCAAGGATGGCCCCTTTCAGACATTCATGAACTGAATGTGTTAGCGAGGGATGATGGGAGTCCAGCATTGTTAGGAAAGCCGTTATGGTAACATAAACCTTTTTAAGACTTTAAAAAACAGAAGTCCTAAAAATAATAGTTTTTGGGAAAACCATTTGTTTGTCATTTGCAATCTGAAATAGTTTGGCAGCCTAAGACAACCTTCTTGCTATAGTATCCAGTCTAGGTTTGTTGCTGCTCCGTGGTTTTGTGTAGGCTTATCAGATGACTGCGTAAGAAAATTTTCTGCAAGGGATGCTCATGCAAAATAATTCCCCTTGTGTCTGGCTGTGCATCACATCCATCTATTGATCTAAAAATATGTGTCAGTCTTCCGCAGGGAGAGTGAGCTTTTCTTGCATGCAGGAAAATGGCTTGGAAACGGCTGCCTCTTCGCCCACATACTCCTGGAAATATATTTGACTTTGATTAATATGAGAAAAGGAGGAAACAGTCCTTTAGAGGAGGATGGGAATGAAATAATCTGTTTTCTCACATCATTTCCTTCCCACAAATAAGACCTTAAGATGTGCATTAGATGCCTTCTGATAGAGTTTGAGAAATTCGTTAGTTGCATTTGGAAAACAGGATTGACAAAACCCATAAGGATTGTACCTTTGTCAACATGGCTGCCAGGTCCAGCCTCTTGACCATCCCCAATAGTGGGTCTATGTCACAGCCAATGTAAATTTAATCCTGACAGCTACTAGTGGAGTTGCCGAGTCTCCAAGTGCTCAAGAACAGCCACAACAACAGCCACCACCACCTATGGCCTAGAAAAAAATCCCCCGTGTAGTGCATGAGGTAAGGCAGAGAGTAATACTGTAGAGAGGGACAGGCAGGGTGGAAGAGATTGTGTCAAATACCCATGAAGACAGAAACAATGTGAATTCAGGTCAAAGTCAGTGGAAAACCCATTTGTAGCACCCAGGCAAATGTTGCAGCCATTTTTATTAGGACTCATAAGATGCCGCAAGGGACAGCCCCCTGTCCTTAGGTTTTGAGGGCTCTTGGAAAGACTTGTTGATCACCTGGCAACCCAAGCCACTGGGGCTGGCTTCACAGCTAGCATCTCTGCTCATATATGGACAGAGATTATTAGTTTGAAGGAAATGAGAAAATGCAAAAATGCACAAACAAAAGCCCCACACTTGCATACTAGCATGAAGAAGGCCCAAGGAATGGTTCATTAGTGATGATCCTTCACAAAAGAGTATTAAGGCCAAGTTTTGCCCCAGAAAAAAAAAGTTGGAAAACTTAACATATCTTGTTTCTGGTCTTGATTAAATTTACCTAAGTTCCAAACCCTCCTAAGCCCATTAAAAGTAATATAGAAGCAAAGAAGATCATCTCAATGCAAGTGGGAGAAGTTGCATTTAAAGGAACTGTATTTATAGGTATTCAAAGGATGAATAGCAACTATCTAAGCTTTTTGCCAATGTGCTGGTTTCCCTTTTTGAAAGGCAAACTAGCAGAGCATTTTACTCAGATATTTTAAAGTGTTTTCATTTTAATTCTATTTTAATAACACAATTAATTATATTTTGATTTTTATGACTTGATTTTCTTTCTTTTTATAAAAACATATTGTATTGTAACTGTATTGAAAGCTGTATTGTATTGTGCCTTGGGCCAAAATTCTGGGAGACAAAATAAAATAAAATAGAGTATTATACATGCTGTCCTGAATTATAGATTGCTTTTTTCACTACTGTGGCACACTGGGTTGACAACATTGAGCTGTCCACCAGGACACCAAAGTCCTTTTCCTGGTTTGTTGCAGAGAGTTCACACCCCATCAGTTTATAAATGTAATAGGTTTGTGGGTTGTTTTTTTTTGACCCAACATGCATCACTCTGCACTTACTAATGGTGAAGCTCATTTGCCCACAACCCCAGTGTCAAGAGATCCTTCTGGAGGTCCCCACAATCTCTCTCAGTTTTTACTACCTTGTATTATTTAGTGTTGTCGGCAAATTTGGCTACCTTGCTATTTACCCCTACTTCTAGATCATTTATGAAGAGGTTGAAAAGCCGGAGTCTCAGTACTGAACATTGGGGGACTCTGCTCTTTACTTCCCTCCATTTGGAGAAGTGTCCATTTAGTGCTACCCTCTGTTTCCTGTCCCTTACCCAGTTGCAGTTCCAGGACAAGACCTGTCCCTTGATTCCATGACTGGCAAGTTTATTAAAGAGCCTTTGGTGCGGGACCTTGTCAAAAGCCTTCTGAAAGACCTGATAAACAATGTCAACTGGATCTCCCTTATCCACATGCTTGTTGACACTCTCAAAAAATTCCAACAGATTTGTGAGGCATGATTCACCCTTGCAGAAGCCATGTTGGCTCTCCTTCAACAGCACCTTCTGTTCTATGTGCCTATTAATTCTATCTTTTGGGATGGTTTCCTCACTTTATTTGGGACGCATGTCAAACTGACCGGTCGGTAATTTCCTGGATCACCTCTCAATCCTTTTTTGAAGATTGGTGTTAAATTCACTACCTTCCAGTCATCAGGCACAATGCCTGATTTGAGGGAAATATTATATATTTTGGTTAGGACATCACAAATTTCATATTTACATTCCTTGAGAATTCATGGATGGATGAGGATCTGAAAGAAACTGTGTTTAGAGACCTCAAAAACACACTGGCCATATATTTGAAGATTTCAAGTCTGGCTGGGAAGCAGCTAGCAACTCCCATGGCCGCCTCCAAAATATTCCCTTCCCATACAATTTTGCTTCATCAGTGTGGCAACTAAGATGATACACTTGCTATAGCTGTTGATTCGAAACCTAACATGTGAATTCCAGCAGTAGCTCTCGACTGTGAAAACTAGTGAGAGGCCAGGGTGTTTCTAAGTTCATTTAAAAGGCATGTCCTGAAGCCATAACAAATATATGCCAAAATCTATGGTTGTGATGTCACCAGCTTCTCATTTCCCCAGATATCTGGACCACAGCTTGAGATCTGGAGATGGCACCACACCACCTGAGTCTTAGGGCCAATATCTGAGAACCTGACAACACAATCTGTGTTTTAGGCCCTGCACCAAATCCTTCTATCTTCTCAAGTAAGGTGACCAATGATGGAAGCTTTCCTATTCTGTATTCTCAAACACCTCAGTGTTCTGTTTGTTTGTTGCCAAGTTTTGATTTTCTGGTAAAATTCATCATGAATGATGAATTCATGGGTGATGAAGCCTTCGAGAATACATCAAAATTCAGTTTGCTACACAGTAGATATACAGGTACTCACAGAGGCGAATAGCTACAAGTTCCCCAGAGTCCACCCTTCTCTCATTAACTGATGCTTACAATAGCTCACTTTTGCACATTTGTAGAAAAAAGAATAAAAACATTTCTTTACTTATAGTTACTTGAAGTTACAGGCTTGGTACACTGCTTTCTTTATTACACAAATACATAACAACCAACCAAACAGATCAACAGCAAATATGCAACTGCTTCCAACTGATAAAAAGAAGGAAAGAGAAACTCAGTGGAGAGGCAGGTCTCTCTTTGAATTCAAAGGCTGGAAGGAACGATTGGTTAGCCCTGGATAATCATCCCACCATAGGCAAGTCCCCCACCCCCAGTCAAACCAACCACAGAAAGCATATGAGGTGGCAAACAAAAAACTCCTACACTTTTTGCCACAGCTCTCTGTGCCTAGAAAAAAGGACCTAATTCTGGTTTGGGAAAGAAAAGTAGAATTCTTTTTGCCATCTTAGACCTTGGCAGAACAGTGTATATGACACAAAGTTATCCCCCTCCTCTAGGAGACCTATTGTTACCTAGTCATAATCTCGCACTTCTTCCTCCTCCACAGAAACTTGGGGGGAAAAGATAAAATTATGCTTCACATCCCAGGTATAGAAGGATTACCAAGTAACTGCCTGCATGTCTGATTGTCACATTCAGACAAATGTGCATGTTAAATAGACATGTGTGTCATGGCACCTCAAACATCCCTTTCCCAAGGGGTTTCTCTGGTGCTATTTTTTATTTTTTATTGCATTGTATTGTATTTAGGTCCATGGCTTTTGCATTTCACCATGCTGGCAGCAGGTGAGAAAACACCATTACTGTATTTCTCAAGGGCTTTCTCACATTAATGTAGCTTGTTGTTTTATGAATTTATTGCTCTATAGTATTGTTTTGATTTGTAAGCTGCAGTCAGAAGGCTGATTAAAGAGTGAATGATAAACATTCCATTAAATAAATAACTTAATGTATTCTGATTCATAAGCCATTTGAAGAGGTTTGACTAAAGAGTACCTACAGTAATACTCTAAATTAATGAATCATACTATGATTAGGTGTCTCGCAAGTGCGAAGGCAAGGAAAAGCTACAGATTAGCTTCCAAGAATGCTGAAATAAAGAAAATAATACCGCACAGCATTTTCCTTCATACATTAAACACATACCTTGTTTCCCTCAGTGCTTTGGCTTCTACACCACCATTCTGATGGACTCTCCATGTCTGTAACTAACAAACCAGCTTTCCAGTTTTACTCTCTGAATCTGCCCTCCCCCTCATTTGAGCAAACTGGCAAATTAATAAAATGAAAGTGTTTACCTCACGATGTAAGGACGTGCCCCTAGCTTTCACTGTAAAAATTTAAAGTTCTGAGGCAAGGGAACAATAGGGCAATGACATGTTATTTCATCAGAAATCCTGTGGGCATTCAAAAATTCTGACTCATAGTAATTCAACCCTAGTACTGCCAGGTGCCTGGCCCCTGGCTGAAGTGCCAGAGAATTGTCACACCTCTCCAAATGTCCAGGCAGGGACATCATTGTGAAGACAAAAAGGGAATAAAATTGATAAATAAGCCAGGAGGAGGAGAGATGGGGGGAACTAGGGAAGCAGCAGAGGAGTTGAGATGTGAACCACATCCTCGGGGAAATTGAAACAAAAGTCCAGAAATGTGTGGTAATTATTTTAGCAGAGTGCAGCCAAACCAGTGAGGTGAAGTTATAGTTAAGAATTAGGAGCAATCACTCAGGATGGTGATGGCAAGGTAAAAGGAAACGTTTAACATTCCTAGTTCTGGGAAATCCATTTAGGATACGGGAGGGGAAGGACAGGTCTTAGGAAGAAAGTGACCTAAGGGCAACAAATCTACGAATGGTCACTAAAGAGAAAAGCAAAGAAAGTCAAGATGCTCAATCTGATCCAATGCTCTCCCCCTCTTCCTCCACTGGTTACTTTAAACAACATTGCTGCATTTATTTTTACCAGCATGTTTGCAGATGGTCCCCTTGCATAGTTTCACCTCACAAAGTGTCATGGCTGCAACAACAAAATGACTTCACGGGGAGGCCTGCATATTCAGAACATGGCTGCCATGGTTGGAAGTGGACATGATTGAAGGGTGTCCCTGTTGTTTCTGAGGGACCTCTTAGCAGCTTATGATTCCATTGACCATGGTATCCTTTGGGGCCATCTCTCTGGGATGACACTTGGAGACACTATTTTAAAGTGGTCCTTTCTTCCTGGACAGAAAATCACTGAAGGTGATGCTGTGGAAGTCTTGTTTGACTCCCTAGCTCTTGATTTGTGGTGTATCTCAGGGTAAGCCACCTTGGCTCCTTTTTAAGGAGAAAGTAGGGGCAAAAATATTTTAAATAAAAATAAAACCATCCAGAAGTGCTTCCAAGTAGAGCTTGGGAATATTCTGGGGAATAAATATAGAAGGTGATTCATGACTAGGACTTCACTTTGTAGCATTTTCATTTCCTGAAAAGAATAATAATAAAATAGATGTAAAGATAAATATCAGCAAGGTACAGTACCTTGTAAGCATATGAAAAAATATCCATGGATACCATGTTGCCTACCCCGGGGCAGTTTTTAAAACCATGAACTGTTGAACAGATCAGTTACATAGTCTTTTATGCACTGAGTGATTTTAGGTGATTCACTTTATCTTATCTTCTGAAATCGTTTCTGCTTTCAAGGGAGCCATGTGGATGTGCCCTCTAGTGAGATTTCCTAGGTGTATCTGTCTTCAGAAATGAAGTGGATGAAGAGATAGGCTGCTGTCAGTGGAAAATGCATACTTTCTGGCTCAGTCTCCAGAGCTTAGAGAAACTGCATCTCGGAATTAAAACTCAAGAATTTCCTGTCTAGCTGTGTCCTACCTTAAGCACCAGATGCCAAGCACCTTGCCCTTTTGAGCTTTTGGTGACTATTATTGTGTTGGTCTTGATATTTCACTGCAAATTACTGCAGCTGTTAGTCACCTTTTGCTGCCATTTAATTTGGTTCTGAAAGTTGTACTCATGTTGACATTATTTTCAGTCTTGTGGCTAGATGGCTGCAGGGCAAGGGAAAATCAGTCTATATGTTAACATATCAAAAAAAAAAAACCCTTCAGGTCACTGCCTGGAAAATTCCTACTGCCTAGTTCAAGCATGCAGAGATCACATCATATGAAATACTTTAAGTACTTAAAGAAGCATAATATAAATATTGCATTACGAAACAGTCTGCTTTAGATGGCTGTTTCTAGGCAAGAACAAGTGGTAATGGAACTTATACCCATCCATTAATAAAAGGTGTAGATGCAATGTATGAAAATACACTAAGATTGGAGTGTAGCACTCAGAATACCCTTAAGACCTAAGCAATGGAAATGTAGTAAGGGAACGTCAATAAGGAACTTTCTGCTCCCATAAATGTCCAGCCAGCAAAGCCAGTGGGAATGCATGCTATGGGCATCTTGGCCTTGTAGTCCAAGAATCAAAGTCTTCCAACCTCTGGAAAAACAACTAAGTCGGGCAACTGGTTGTGGTTCATGTTGGTGAGAAAATGGATTGTACTGAGTGTCCAGATGCATCAGAAGATGATTTGCTCATAGCAGCCAGGGAACCAACTGTCACTTGATCTCTCAGAGGAAAAGGCTGAGTTGTGCCTTCTGGTACAGCACAGATGGAGAATCTGGCAGTGTTACTTGGGGCTGGAAGGAAAGCTGGCTTCTTGATTAACTTTGGCAAGAACAACAACAGCTATGCTAGTGAAACTAGGAAGAAAGCAGTGGCCACGGCCTTTGCTGCATCATGTGTCAGTATGAATGCAGTGAAAGGCAAATGTAAATTCAGTCTCTTGCCCGAGACTGTTTGCAAAACTTAATCAGGGCTGGTAAGTATGGAATGTTTTGGCGGTCACCAATGCAATGGGCCCCTTTAAGTCAGAAGTGATCCAACAATACTGCACATAGCAACAACAAAGAAATATGAAGACTGCTTTCACAAGATACACCTGACACACCCACAAGTGCAAATGTGTACTTTCTTGTGTTGTTAGAAACATCACACCACCATTTCCAAAAGGGGATTAGAACAAATACTCTTTGGTCTTTACAGCATCTTATCTGAACTAAAGATGCATTTGTGAACTCACAACACATACCAAACCACAATACCCATCAGCTAAAAAAGTGTGGGGGGGTGAAGAGCGTGAAAGTGACCTCGAGTGTGAATTCACTATGGCCCCCAAAAGGTTTCCACATACCACTAATCATATACTATGGATGGCAGCCACAGAAAGCAGAGCACGGATGTATTATATCCATAAATGATGCCTATTTTGAACAGCATAACTTTGTCTGTTCAGTATCATGAAGTAGGTGAAACCTGCCCAAATCTGTACCAGTGGTGCCTGCTCAAACCTTTACTTCCAATGATCTTTTATTGAAGTGAAGTGTTTGGCTCAGCCCACAAAGTCTTGGGTTTAGACTAGGCAGATCAGGTTCAAATTAACCTTCACAAGTCTGGACACATTCATTTCCCCTTCACCTAACCTACCTTACAGGTTTTTGAGAGAATTAACTATGCAGCAATATCTGCCACTTCAACAATACAGATGTAAGGGATATGAAAGCAACCCAAAGCTAATGATGGCCCAAATGAAGCTTCTTGCATATGCCTAGACCAAATACAGTCTAAGCTCTTTACAGAAAGGAAGGAAGGAAGGATCACTGTATAGTATTATTGTTCAGTCTCATTTTGGTAAATAAGAAGAGAAATTGCTGTCTTCCGATATAATCTGATTTACTGTATAACATGCAAAAGCATGAGAATATTTAGTAATATAAAGTGGCATAATAGCTCCTATTTTTGAACGGCAGGTCCCAAACTCCATTTTTTAAAAATTTCCTGGCCCTTCTCACCCCAAAAACCCCTCAACAGAAGAGGCAAAGTGTTTAAATCTGCCACCAGATGGCACTCCTACAAAAGCTCTGTGTAACTGTGGATATGAGGCTGATGGTATCTCCAGTAATTTCAAGAATAATTCTGCTTTAAAAGCAGCTTCCAAGTAGTGTAATTTGCTGTTGAATTTGTTATTAAGCTTATCAGCTTGAAAAATGCTAATATTTCAGTGAATCGCAGTTTATAAGCAAAAGCACCTTCAACGTGCTAATATCACAGCATTTTTATGAATAGAAATGTGTTTACATTTAACATCTTTTTTAGGAGAGGTTAATGGTTTCATCTTTTAGGCAAAGAAGCCACAGGAATTTTACTCCCCAGTTTTTGCAAGGCATCCATATCTTATGAAACTGTTTTTCAGAACTGTGCATCTCTCCAGCCTCTTTCTAGCAACCATGAGGGAAAATGGGTTTTCATGGCTGTTTGTGAGCTGATAAGCATTCACTACAAAAAGGTCAACCATACACTTGAATTTATATCCTGTTGCCTCCAATAGAGTCAAGACAGTAGACTTCGCTATCCTCCCTGCTTGATACTCAGAAGGTTGTGAATCAGAATCTGCAACAGGCTCAATGTTATCCAGGGAGTTGAATGGCTGGGCAGGGATCTGAACTCTTTCCCAAGTCCTAATTCAACACTCACAGAATCATGGAATTATAAAGTCACCAAGTCCAACCCCCTGGCTCAATGCAGGAATCCAGATCAAAGGATATCTGCCCAGATAATTATCTAAATTTCTCATCTCTTGAGGTCATTGGCTCCATTGCAGTACTGGTCTAACAGTCCAGAAGTTTCCCCCAATACTTAATTGAAATCTGGCTTCCTTGTAACTTAAGCGCATTATTATTGTACGTCCCGCACTTGGTGATGACCGATAACAGATTCTGCCCCTCCTTTGTGCGACAGTCTTCCAAGTATTTGGAAAGTGTTATGAAAAGCTGTCATACAGCCTTTCTACCTACTCCTGGCTCTTAACGATCTTATGGAAAACGTCCTTACATTTTTGCTAGCCTGTCAACACTGAAATTCTTGATACTAACTAGCAGCAGCTCTGAAGGGTTTCAACCAATGTTCCTTCCTGGCACTGTCAGGAGACAAACCTGGGAACTTCTGCATACAAACAAGTCCCAAGGAATCCTAATGAACAAGGGGAGCTAGCTATTTATATCTTACCCAGCAGATGGTTTGATCATTATAAGAACCTTTCCTCCCTGATTCAGTCACAATCCATGAACATAGGAAAAAGTCCAGCACAGAAAAGTATGACCACTTTGCTTGGTACCATCATCTCTGTTCTCAACAGCTACTGTTTTATGATGTCCTGCACAGAGATATCAACATCTCCTGCTAACTTCAAGCTATTTAACAGAAAATGATGGAAACTGACCCCAGGTTTTTCTGGAAGCAAAACATAGCAAGTAGAGCAAAAATTCTTCAGCAAGTTGACAGACCACTGGTGTTCACACAAGCAATCCTAGGCTCACAAAAGGCTGTTTTCAGACCTGCCAGCACACTCAAGAGATTGTGAGCACATCAACAAGAAGTTTTTCTTCAAGATAGCTTCCTTACCTACTGAACTCCTTCCCACTAGATATACGACTGCCCTTCTCCCATTTTCTTCTAGGAAAGACTTACCAGCATTATTTCAATTCAAGTTCTGTTAGGTAATCAACTCATTTCAAGAACTTTTAGAGCAGGCATGTCCAAACTTTGGCCCTCCTGATGTTTTGGACAACTCCCAGAATTCTAAGCCTGTGCTGCCAATGACAAAGGACTGTGGGAGTTGTGGTGCAAAACATCTGGAGGGCCAAAGTTTGGACATGCCAGTTTTAGAGTATTTGGGGTAGTGATGTTTGCTATTACTTTGTGTGTCTTTTTGTTTGGTAATTTTTAGCATTTGGATATTGATAACTTTGAATTTTTGTCTGTGAACTGTAGGCTGGTTTTGGAAACACCTTTAGTTTTAGAGTCTCATACAATTCCTTTGAAATTACCATTCACGTATCCTTCAACACATCCTTACCACACAAGGAATGGAGTGTATGAACCCCATCCAAAGAGGCCTAAGGGTTCAAAGAGGAGTCTTCTACTGAGGGAGCTTCTCCATAAAAGCTGGAAAAAACTAGTATTTTCATGTGTTCTGGTTTATGCTTTGTCTACATGAACAAAGAAGTCTCTTTTCTTCAGATCTGCCATTGGTGGAGGGAGTCAAGTTTATCCATCCCCACCTCATGTGTTGAATATAAAAACACCTGACCATGGCTGATAGTCCAGAGCTCCAAAGATATTCCTGCATAATCGTTAGGTGACTAGCCATTTTTATTCTGATTGTATGAGCCTGCATCTTGTCTAGTACAGAGTCTGACAAATTTACCTTTTGGAACTAACTCCCTCACTCAAACAAAAAACAAGAGTCAAAAACTTCTAAGTGCTACATTTTCATGTGAGCTTTTTGTGGATAAAACGCCACAAGGTTGCATGGCGCTGTGTGTCTTGTTTCTGTCTTGTTGTCTGATACACTTGATGGCATGAAGTCTGGTTACCGTCAGCAACCAAGTACAGTGGTACCTTGTATGAAGGAATGAATTCGTTCCAAATGAAATTATGTTAAGCAAATTTTCCTTTATACAAATTTCCCATAGAATGCACTGAAAACAGTGTAATCCCTAATCACGACCATTTTTATCTTGTACAGATTCGCCCCATAGGCGATTCTGTTAAGCAAATTTCCCCTATCTCCGGAATTTTTTATGTTGTACAGATTTTATGTTATACAAACCGTTTGTTATACGAGGGTCTACTGTATTTCTGAAAATGGGCAAGGCTGGTTCTCCAAATGTCAGAAAAAGTTACTTCTGAAGGCAAACATGGAATAAGGACTCATATAACATTTCAACTGCAGAGGTTTAGAATACAAAGACTGAGTTCAGGAGTTGTGTTTCTCTCTTTTATTTAAAAACAGTGCTTCATTACCATTCGCAAAGGGTGAGGAAGGGCTCCTCCCTTGCTTAAGAGTTTATAAAAGCCAGCAACATGATCAATAATTTATACACATGGATAGTAATACAAAAAAGGAATAAAAGCTAAAGATCTAACTACTCCGACCTTCACAATTCCAGCTACTTGATAATAATAAGAATAACCCAATGAATACTGTATGGTTTGAAAGCTACTGTACAATATGATACTTAAACAGGGGTGGGGGAGGGAGGGATCTTACGAGACTGCCACAAAGTCCTGGGATGCAGCTGCTCTTCGCCACAGAGTCCACCGGGAAATGGGACCCTGGTCCAGCAGCTTCAACATCCTAGGAAATCATCCAGAGGAGAGAGAGCATCTAACTATAATGCATCCTATGTCCCAAAGGTACCTGGCGAGGGAGAGGTGCAAGAGACACTGCATGAAGGAGGAAGTCAGTCTGGACCATCTGAGGCCTTGCACTGACAAATGCCAAGTATTACTACAAGCCAACCTAGGTGGATCAAGTAAACTCTTACATCATCTTGGTACTGCCCTACTGTCCTGCCTTACATTTGCTATTGGGTCAGGGCTTTGCCCCAGCTATTTACAAAAATAATTTTGAAAGAAAAGAAAGTACTGTATATATCTGGAGGGATAACTTATTAGGCTCCAGGTAAAGCGAGTGGCCAAAACCACAATATAGAACTCTACTAAATAGGTGGGCTAGATTCCTTGATTGTTGCTTGTCAGAAAGCAGCAAACACACTTCAGTGTTCCATCTTAGAGAGAAAACTGAAGCAGGGGTTCCAATTGGCCTTAAAAAATTAACCATTAAACTAAGTGACATAATGTAAATGAGCCAAACAAACACTCCAGTGGACGGCTTTGAGGGGAAAACTGGCAGGAAAGATTGCAACTGCTAATGAGCAGGCTTTTAAACTTAGCTCCTGGTATATATCAGCTGGCAGTGCTTAGGCCACTCACCTAGAAGTCCTCCAAATTAAATCTCCAGCTGGCCATGGTCCAGAAAAATCAGCATGATATAAATATTACAGGGAATCGACATTTTCATCCTGTCCTTTCCCCCATGGTTAGGTATAACAGGCAGCTCTGACCGTGAACATCTTCATGCAGTTTCCTTCATAGGAGAGGGACAGGCATGATATACTCCAAGTCTTGGAAATTACACGGGGAGGGAGAAATTCATTGAAAAGACCAGTTTCACTCTAACTACCAGAAGACAGCTTGCCGCATTAACTAGAGGTTTAGTCTTATTATGCTGTAAATAAAAAGCAGCTTCCAAATAGGACAGGATGGCTGGAGAGTAGGAAAAGGGGTCAGGGCTCTTTAGACAAGAACATCCTCAAAATAGTGTTTTATCCAATGAAGAATAAAGTATGCTGCTGTATACTACAAACATATTTTACATTCTCAAGAGCATGACGGAATTTAAAATGCACACATTTTTATCACTGGCTCTTCTTTTTTTCCTATTTTAAAACCAGTGCAAACAGGCAGCACACTCCTAAAGCCTCTCCTCCTCGCCTCCACCAGCTAATTAATGCTCAGGATCCCTTACATGCTAGCATGCTGGAAGATGAGAAGCAGCTTTCCACTTCCTTCCCTGTTTGCAAAGTCTCTTGTTTCAGGGGTGCAAGAGAGCAAAATGCACACCACCCCAATTTATTTTCTGCATCTCCTGGACTTCTATAATGGGAAAGCTGGGGAGGATTTGCAATGCCTTGACTAGTCATTGACCTCTATTAAGCCATCTCAGCTATATCAGAAACCAAGGGGTAAACCCTATCTTGCTAAAAACAGTTGCTACACAACATTGATTTGTTGGTTAGCAGTGGGAGAGGTAACAATAGTGTTCTTCGCTATGGATCTTATTATTTCAGAAAAGTATGGTTGCTTTATTCTCTCAGTTCTTCAGAAATGAAAACAGGGAGGAAAAGTGCCTAAGGTCAAGTCTCACCCTGCAAGCTAGTGAAGCAGCTTAAAGGGGGAACCAGGGTGGCCAAGTCTCATGCCTGAAACTGTTTTGTAAGAGGATGTGCTACTGACTTTGGCCTTTTTTTTATAACCAGCACTTAACAGAGGGGCTCATGCATTCCAGAAAACCCACTGGTGTCCATCCACAGTGTTTTGATGATTTCAATATAAGACACCCAGCTGACTTAACAATGGTGGCAGAGCCATGCAAGCATCACCCTTGTCTGTAATTTTGACAGAAGGCTCCTCCTCTTACACAGTCGCTAGAAGCCTTTCCTGTATTTCATTCTCCAGGCAGGAATCAAGTCCAGTTCTGTCCTCACCTGCCTTGTAAGGAAAATGGCTACCTGGTGAACATGGCACTACAACATTTGTGCAGGCCAGGGGAAGAAATGGTTCCTTCTTCATTTCCTAGATTCATGTGAAAGCCTGGAAACCCCCATTCCTCCTCCCATTTTCAAACTAACTAAAATATTCATATACCAAAAACAAAAACAAACAAACAAACAGAAACAAAGAAACTCATTGACAGAAATTGTCATAACAGCCACAAACCAAACTTTGGCTTGAAAAACAAGAAAAGAGAAACAAACAAAAAAATGGCCATCAGGCTGGCGGTTTGGTGTCACCTTGTTCCAGATAATCAACAGTTTTGGAGTCTCAAGTTTAATTAACATCTCCTCTGCCCTTTTGCTTCAGATATCCTAACATCCTTGGTGCTTTACAACAAGCAATGGAGAGGGCACAATAGGAGTGAGAGGAACGAAGGGAGCTGTCTGAGGCTGGGCCACTGCGTTCCTCCTCCTCAACAGCTCTGTTCACTGAAGGATCTTGAGACGTCTCTGTTCCTATACTGACATGAGTGGCAGGCAAATGATGACAGGAGCTGTGAAGGCTTTGTCTGCAAGTCCACCCCCTTAGCCGGCCTTCTAATTTAGTACCAATTTAGGCAGGCTAAGGAGTCAAAAGGGATTTGTGCTTCTCTTAACATGTAGGGTTTTAAAGGTAACACTGCAGAGAATCTGCACGAGGCGCCGAGAGACTCATGGAAGCTGGGAGGCTAATACAAGATCTCTTCTGCTAGTTGATTTCCAAAATTAGCTGCGGATACTTGAGAGCGGTGGCTTGTGTTGTTGTCACACGCATGCTTCTGTAGCAACTTACAAGACACCCGATTGCATAAAATAAAGGGCATTCCATATATGATTTTTTAAAAGATGTATGGGAACAATATTGGAACACAGGAGTCCTCCAGGAGCCCCTCTCAGTTCACAAAGATGTACATGCCGAAGCTGAGACGTCTGGACACAGATTTCCCCCCCAAGGGGCAACAGACAACCCAATAAGGTTCCGTGTTGCACATCAAGGAGAATGTTTCTCTGTTCTTAAACTGTGTTTCAGAATACATTTCTTTCTGCCCTCTGGAAGCCAAAACCATACAGGGATGACTTCCAGAATAGTGTTATGACACAGAAATCCTCTCTACCGCCTCCATCTCTTTTCTGGAGTCACGAATCAGGACACACGTTTCTCTTTTCTTGCATTTTCTCCCAGTGGCATACTTTGAGCACAGCTCACGATCTCAAGGTGAAAAAAAAAAAGAGAGAGAGAGAGAGAGTCTTGAACACTGGGAGATCTGAGCCACTCAGAGTGGCATCGAAGCCAGGTTTTCCCGTTGTTGTTCAGAATGTGTCACAACTCTGTCAGTGGATCTTGTCTCATCTCCCCTCTATCTCTCTCCATCATGGCTTTAGGTTCTGCAGTCAATTGTCCCACATCTGCTGCTCCTCCGGCAAAGAAAAGAGGGAGACGGCGGAAAGAGAGGAAGACCATAGCAAGTGAAAGAAACTAAGAAAGAAACTTGGTGGTAGGTGACAATTACTAAAATAAGGTGTGTGTATTGAAGCAGTAAGATCACATATTCAAGTCTTGTCCTCTAAAACCATTAACAGACAAAGTCTTTGGGCAGCATTTGAGGAGCATTGTCTTGAAAACCGTAATATCTTGGCGCTTCTATGTCCTGAGCCCTCGTTTGCCAGGTGGCAATAAAATGGGGGGGGGAGGCATGCATGTTTCCGTCCTGCGTGCAGGTTCCAGCTGCAGCCATTGACCATGGCTCTCTGTAGGGAGAGGGGCTCTTCCTGGTGTATCACACGGGCCTCAGGCATCAGTCCCAGGTCAAATAAATGCCTGCAGGTTCCAGATTTAATTCCATGATACTGGTTCCTAATGGTGCTCCTCAGCACTTATCTCTTTTTTGATTCGTAGGATAAGCTACGCATATACATACATGGAAATGCATTATGTTTACCACAGTTTAAAAAAAAAACAACAACCAAAAAAACCCAAAAATGCACAATCTTTGGAACAAAAGAATTAAAGGCAGAAAAGTTAAAGGAAAAAATACATATTCAAAGAACATAGTGAGGTATAAAAAAGTATTTCTCTTGTCTTTTTTTCTTTTGTTTTCCTCCTCTTCTTGCTATAGAGTTCCTCTACTAGTAAATATTGCAATAGCCAGGCCTCACGAACTGGGGGTCTGTCCCACTTGCAGGGGGGTTCACGTCACTTCAGTAAGGGGCAAATCGGCTGTAGCCACCTCGGTATAAACTTGCCTGCAGAAGTTAATGGAGAGAGAGAGAAAAAGCTCAATTGGAGGCTTTGGGGGAGGGGAAACATGCTACAAGGTATTTTCTTCAAAAATCCAAGGCATTTTAAGAAGGTACAGAAACTTCTCCCTGCTGAGCTGCTTCTCCTTCAAGCACCAAATGACATCCAGCACAGATCTCTCAATGGCCAATGCCCAACATGCTGTCTCACACCTTGGGGAAGCTACTTTCTGGACTACAGCCCTCAGAACCATCACAGCTACTGCAAATTGGAGATTTCTGAGCGCTTCAGTCCAAAAAGACAACTTTTCTAACATCTGCAAATGTATCTAAGATGGTTATAAATGCAAATAATAAATACACAAATAAATATTTGTATTCCTCAAAAACTGCAATAAGATTTGACCCTACTTCTCTGTGGAGTTCCCACCTCCTGCTTACCCTTGCTTCTAATGCAGCTCTGGATGTTCAGTGTGAAAGCCAGGTTGTTCTCAATTAAAACAATAGATTTCCAAGTACCAACATGAAGGAGCTGTGCATGCAACAAATTAAAGCCAGATGCAAATCAAATGTCAGGCTCAAAGTGATAGAGGAACATTCCTCCTTATAGAAAACCTGGGAAAGCTTGAAAGTAAAAAAACCACAAAAGTAGTCAGGTGCTTTGGTTCAATTTTCAAATGAAACCACTTGGAAGTAGGATTGGCTATTCAAACAGACACAACTAAGCAATGGCTGGTTCAAAATTAAGACTTGACGTCACCAATTTAATAGGTACTGTTCGTAATAAGTGAACTAGATAGAAACAAAGCAAGTATGGTTTTGAGACATTGTAGGTGAACATATAATTTGAAAGTGACTATCTGAGACTTCACCTGTGAATCTCAACGGGGAAAATAATTCTCTAAGCCACTGCCCAAAGCCACTGGGCTGCCACCTTTCTCCTGATTCAGCATTTAACAAGCATGTCCGATGCTACCATTACTATAGAGGGCACAAGGTTGTCAACAGGTGATGGCCATGGGCAAAAATGTTTTGGTGAAAACACAGCATTGTGAAAGAGAGAGAAAGCCATACTCACCACAGCGCCAACTCCATAGCTAGCAGCAGGGGCAAGGGCATGGTAAGGATCTGCTGTGTACACTCTGCCATAACTGCGGAAAGAGGGAGGGGGGGGGAGGAAAAAAAAACTCATTTAAATGCTTTAAAGGCACATGTATCACCAGAAGATAAGGAAAGGTAAGAACCCTCCTCCTACTCAGTTCTCTTCTATATCCAGCTTTATTTCCACAGGGAACCACTAGGCTGAAAGGCAGAGGTGCCAATATCTTGTACTCAGAACTAATAAGCCCCTGAACGGAGGAATTAAATTTTTAGACAGTATTTAAAAGAAGGCTTTTCCTAAGTTACCCTTTATTTTACATTGATACTGCAAGCATTTTTTTGAGCTCAACTGAAAGGCTGATGTTTCTTCTATACAAGATTTGCTCATGATTTTACATTTCAAAAGATTCCCTTAACCCTGCAAGAGTTTTAGTCACAAACAGCTGTAACTGATTAATCTATACCAGTAAATGTGAAGAAGCCTTGAAGGTAACGAGGTGAAGAGAGCGTGCTTTCTACCTGAACCATGGGTGAGCTTCTCCAGCAGCCAGAGTCCCCAGCAGCAGCAGCAGCAGTGAGCAAGAAGGACCTAGTGCTGTGAGGGCCACCTGGTGCCACAGTGCTACCGTACAGAATGGTGTGAGAGGCACCTCAAGGAAAAGGTGCCAAGAGTGAAAGCTACACAAACTGTACGTCCATGCAAATGCTTTGCTGCTTTGTAAGTCAGCCTTAATTATGAAAATTACTCTGCTCTGACATACAAAGCTTACCCTCAAAACGTCTCTGATTGCCTTGCAACTATACTCCCACAGAGAAATAGAATGCACAAAGAATGCTTGGCAGCAGATGTTAAACCATCCCCACAAGCAGACTGAAGAAAATTCTGAAAATGAAAATAATTTCTCTTCCAGGATAGCCTATGGGTGGAGCTAAGCAGGCAAGTTCCATTTCACGAGGTTGAATTTTAGACTGGTCAGCTACTGAGGGGAAAGGAGGGGGAGGGGACTTGCTCCTTAATCAAGGATCAACTCAAAGGGTTGGGGCCAAAACATGAAAATGTTATTATTATTTTTGGATGATGATTTTCAGAATTCCCTGGAAGTGATCATGTTGGGAGGTTCTCTGGCATCTTTTACCTCCAATAGTTGGTAACTTGAACTGGGTCCTAGTGGCAAAAAGTTGACAATAGTGCTCTTGACCCTAAACCACAAATCTTGGCTGCCTCTTTGGAAAAAGTGATAGTGTTCCCTCACAAGGCCACCTGGGGTAAACTGCATGGGCCTCCTCTACTTACCCCAGGCCTGGCGCTGCCCCGAATGGGCCTCCGATGGCCTTTCCGGACCTGCCGGAGGCCCTGGAAATGCTTTCTGGTGAAACAGAAGTGACTTCCGGATCACTGGAAAGCACTTCTGGGGCTTCCGACAGGCTCGGAAAGGCCATTGGAAGCCTGTTTGGTGTAGCGCCAGGCTTCAGTTAAGTGTAGGGGGGGGGCTTACCTGGAGGACTGTCTCCTGGTGGTGTCTGCGTATCACGGATTTTCAATTATTGCGGGTTGGGTCTGGTCCTAACCCCTGCAATAGGCTGGGGGGGGGTGTTACTGCATGCTTATGGCCACTGCTGGCCTCCTAAGGCCAGTGGCTACAATTTGATTGTTTCTATACCACCCATCTGGCAATGAGGCCACTCAGCTGGGAATGCTGCTTTACAAATGTGCATCCAAACTGTGTAGGAGAACATAGGACAATGGTGTAAAAATACAAATGATCCCCAGAACTATCTTTTCCTTACATACCCATCGCTGTAAGCCGCTGCAGCAGCTGCAGCAGCAGTGGCTGCTGTTGCAGTAGCCGGCTGTGCGTATCTGTATGCTGCATATCCACCCTGCAGGAAAGAAGAGAACTGACTTTATAGATACCTGTCCCCTTACACAAAGCCGGCTCATACGCACGAAACAGAGGAAGGAAAAAGTTTCAAACTGCATCAGCTCCTATGTCATAATAAATCCTGAAAGCCTTCCCCAATCCATATATATTTTGGTTTCTGTCCTGCCCCAGTGGTGGTGGTGGTGGTGGTGGTGGTGATGGTGGTAAGTATCCTTTTACCTACAGGAAACATTTCTCAGGCAATTCAGATGGATGAGCCAATGCTATGGTGGCCCCTGCAGGGCAATGTACTGGTAATCAATAACAAGTAACAAAAATTCCCCTCAACCCATCCTGGCCATAAGCATTACCAGCAAGTGTTGGGAAGGAGCAAGTGTCACAGAGTATTATCATCATTATTTTACCAGACATTCTGCTAATTTATTGCTGTTATTTGGAGGAAGGGGGAAAGTTGCTCAGTTCAAATCCAAAACCTCTACCGGGGCCAATGAAACGCAAAATGCTTCAGGTCACTGGCTTCTTAGCTCCCATCTTTTGAGGTGGCAAGAACCAAAAACGGGTGTAACCTGGAAAAGGAGCACACACTTCAACTTCAAAGAGATCTCAGGAAATACTGGCATTTTCACAGACAAACAGATATAGGTAAAGAGCTGCAAAAATGGTCTTAATTAAGGTGGATGGAGGTTTCTCAGGCCTGTAACTTGTAATTTACAAAGATTTCTGTAAGCTGAGGGCAATCTCTGACAGAATTCCACAGAAAGACAATGCAAAGAAATGAAATCTCAAAGGAAAGCTCTCATGATCAAGCCTAAATGTCTCCATATATTACTATACCTTCATTTTCCTGTGTACACTCCCCTACTCCTTCAATCACTTCAAAGTGACTTTGGGGTTGTGGGGGGGGGATATACTTTTCAGGTTCTCATCTCTATTACAAAACCTTCCCTCCCTAAAATAATTTTTCTTGATTCAAGTAACATCAGGCTCTACATCTTGGCCTTTCTATTAAGTTATCTCTCCGTTTCTTTCCTTTCATTTAAGGAACAAAACCACCAAAACATTTACAAAACTCTTCCTTGATGGCCAGTTTCACCTCTGCTCCATATACGGTTCAGTATTTAACTTAAGCTTTTGTCTCTTCCTTTTTCTTTCACCCAATCCTCTTTGACTTGTTTATCCTAAACTGAAATATTAATAATTTATGTGGTACAGTTCATGTTGTACTGTTGTACAGTAAACAATATGCTGGTCCCATGAAGGATAAAGAGAGGCAAAACCATGGTATCCTTCTAAAACCTGATCTGCATGGTAGCAAAGCAGACTTGATAGAATGATTGATCCTGTTTCATCAGTAAAACTATTATGGCTTTGGGATCCTTTTGTGGATTTGGGAATAAAAAAATAAATCTTTAAAGAACAAAAATATTAGTTACCAAGGAGGGGAAAAGAAAGAAACCAGGATCTTTTGACTCCACGTTCAGTGGACCAATGACATAAGGGAGAGAAATAATGTAATACAAACAGAGAGCTTTAGTAACAGGAACCTCTCATAGCATGGAAAAAAATGGATTATTTTCAGAAAGTCCCATGAGGGTAAAAATTAATCATGTATTCAGTAGTTACTAAAAACGCAAATTAAGTGTTGATGCAGTGGTGTCCTCACAACCGTTCAGCGGTTGTGAGAAAGAAGATTCAGTAATTATGACAGCATTTTGAACTGTTCCATTCTTATAGCAAAACAACTCACCTTTTTGAGTTTGAAAGTTGAGAGAGGGCCCCTCCTTAACTGACATTCAAGTAGATTTACTTATTAACCGTGGGTAAATTGTGGTTTTGACAATAGGGATAACTTCATTCCAGCAGAAAAGGAAAAAGGAGTAGCGGATTCCCTATTCTTGTCTCTTGCCCTGAACAACTCTGAGCATTCCAGTAGTTGGTTCAAGTTCTTTGTTAATCCCATTTATGCTGCTCATGAGCAAAGGAAAGAAAATTTTACAGAAACAGGCAGATCACAGCAAACCTTCATGCTGCACATTTGCTGCTCCTCATTTCTACTCTTAAAATTAGGCTGCAGAACTACCAACGACACATGTGACATTCAGACATGCTCAGATGTATGTCCTTGGCAACAGGGACGGCTGGGCAGCTTGTCTCGCAATGTGCCGAGTGAGCTGTGCCTTCCCAAAATATTGTTTCTACTGACATTTGAGATAATCAGCGGTGAACATGAGGATGAGATGCAGTTTGAAACTAAGGATTTTTTCCCATTTCCGTCTCTTTTAACTTGCATGTCTTATAAAGGAAAGGAGGACTGGAATCAGGGGAAGGAAGGGGAATGGTGTAACATTTATTAATCAAATTTAAAAATAAAAAAGAAAGCAAAACTAAGCATGCTGACATTTGGAACTAAAAACAACCAGCAAAATCACCACGTTCAGACTTGTATTGGCTATTTCTATCTATCCCAGCATTCTCTTGGGACAGCAGTTCGCCCTAGGCTCTACCACAAGCTCGGTGAAGTACACAGCCTCATTACTAGAGCGTGCAGCCACAACGACCTGCTATTACAAAAACAGTCAGTCACCATTGAAGTTAACATTCCAAACCTTAAAGAATTCCCATAATGCCCCCAAATGTTTTTTTTTTAAAAAGCCTCCCACCCTAACCCTGTCTCACACCACAAATGTTAATAATTATAACAAGCAATAACCCATCTGTTATATCAGAGAAGGGAACAGAGACTCCACTGAGAGATTTAGAGCGAGATGTTAACATTTCTTCAGCTGACTGCACCACAAACGGGGGAAAAAAGGAAAAATCATTGGAAAAACGAAGTTAAAGACAGCTGATGTGTATTTTCTGGTAAACATGCACTGATGCAGATGTGGAATTGTTAATATAAAATAAATTATTCATGTGTATGAATGATCACATCTGTGTGATGTTAAAAGACTGCAAAATTCTAACTTATGTATGCATTAAATAAAATCAAGAGTTGGCGTTATATCGTCCCAGCTTGCTTCTCAATATGAGCAAGGATGGTATTCAAAAAGTTATCTGGGTGGATGATGATGCCTGCTTGAAATTTAGCAGGTTATAATGCAACAAGAACAAGAATAAATGAATAAATGTTCCTTATTTCTTCCCCACACTAGTGAGTTTTAGAGATGTATGAACAAACGCTAGTACAAGCTTCTTTACTCTGCAGGAATTTTTGATTATCTGAAGTTTTGGAGGTTTCTATATTGTACTGTCAATTTATTCAAAATTCCAAAGAGCAGCTCCGGTCGCTTGTAGCTCGCATTTCTATATTTTCAATACATACAACCAACTCACTAACCTGCTGTACAATAATCCTGCTCTTCTCTCTCCATCCATCTATCTCATCAACGCAAAGTTAGGGATGGATTTTAGGGGGAGAGGGTTACAAATCACAAAAAATTATGGCCATGCTGGATAGGCGATTTTGGGTCCAGAAAATAAAATTTATACTCTCTGCCTAAAAGGATATTCTGTACTATTCTGCAGCCACTCATATTACATTGTGTAGAATATTTAATCCCAATTGCTAAAGGACATTGGTTAAAACAATTAACAGAGTGTTCCTGTCAACCAGCGAAAGGGACAGACCATGACCAACTGTTCCACACTTCTGTGCTGCAGGACAATAAGGAAAATATGTTTTAAATATTTGAATCCCAATTTCTAGGTGCTTTAAGCCAAATTCGCAATTTTAATCAACTAAAAAGGGATTGTTCATTTTGTTTTCACTTTCAAAACCAACTGGGCAACTGTGAGCATGTGATGCCAGGCACCTTTTCCTTACAAGCAAGACAGCACTCACACTCTTATTGCAGGAAGGAAGCAGAGTTGGTGTGTGCATGTGTACACAGCTGTGAATGTTTAATGGGCAATATACAAGGTAAAGGAATGGCCATCTGCTTCAATGTGAAACAAACCATAAGAATAAGAAGGGGTACCCAAAAGCTCATTTGGTAAGCCAGGAAAAGTGAAGATTAGTTTCATTTAGAATGGAATTAACTGAGAGGCTTCTTGGGTCTCAAGTACTGATGGGAGCCGTCTTTACTTATTTTTTCCCATCATTTGTATACACAGAGTTGCTGCAGAGTTTTTCATGTGTCAAGTCACAGTGAATATCCCTTGAGTTGTGCAACAAAAATACACTGAACCAAACTCTATGGCTTTCTGTAAGACAAAAGAAAAGGGAAGAGGGAAGGGAAACTACAATTCAGGAACCAAGGATGTGACAAAAAGTCCTCTGGCTTTTTCAGTGGGATGAGGCTTAATAGCTTATTTAATGATAATAAAGGCTTAATAAAAATTAGACACTTTCTTGTTGAGTCAAAACTACTGTTTTCAGTGGTTAACATGAGCTACTGAGAGAAGCTTTTGAGTCTAGTTATAATTTGGTCATGTTAACTTTTCATACTTTATGTACTTTTTTTCCTTTTAAATTCTTTCTTGATTCCTTTGTTCATCGTATTGTGTGCTATTTGGTTTGTCTCAACCCTTACTGTTAACCGCCTGGAGTTCCCTGGGAAGACAGGTGGTATAAAAATAAATAAATGAATAAATAAATAAATAATAGAAAACTCAGCATATTATGTAGTCTTTAATACACCAATATGCTGTGGTGCTTTCAGATTGCATAACCATCTAATATAATATAAAACTATTTGTTCCCCCTTTTAAAAAATATTTATTTATTTATTTATTTATTTAAATTTCTCGCACGCCAGCCAGGTCGGCACTTTCCCCCCCTTTTCATTTCCCTTTTCTTTTTTCTTTTCTTTTACTCACACCGACCATGCACCTCCCGGGATCGGTCGGCGTGATTTTTTTTTTAAAAAATGTTTTTATTTTTAAATTTTAATGTTTTTTCTTCCACGCCGGCCGGATCGGCACTTTTTTTTCTTTTTCCTTTTCTTTTACTTGCACCAACCATGCCGTTCCTGGGCCGGGTAGGGACATTTTTTATTTTAATTTTTAACTTTTAAAATTGTAATTTTTAAAAATTTTATTTTTTGAATCGCACCAACCACACGCTGGTTCAGTGGCTCATGGGTCAGGTCGGCAGCACACAGATCAGGTCGGCGGCCTGTGGGTCGGATCAGGGTATGTATGTATGTATGTATGTATGTATTTATTTATTTATTTTTGAATCGCCAACCATGTGGCCTGCCGACCAGCTGTAGTGCAGGCCTGGTCGGCACTGTTTTTATTTTTTCATATTCTGCTTTTTAAAATGTTGCGGCCGGAGGACATCCCATCATCAGGTAGGAGATGACACCGGGAAAGAAAAATGAACTGGAACAAAACAAAAATTTCCATTTTGTTTCGTTTTTCTTTGAGATGGTGGTTTGTTATTCATTTCATTGCATAACAAAATGAATAGCGAATAACGAAATGAATTTTTATTTTTATGCCCATGTCTATTTAACATACTTGGGCTCCATCTGCTGGAAGGTTCTATCTTTGCTTTTCAACAATGTAAATACAAAATTTCTACACAATATATTTATTCTGTATGCATGTAGTCAGGACTTTTTGCAGGCCATGTACTTATGTGATAAACAGGTAACTTATTCATCTATTTTCCAATCATGTCTGTTTTGAATATGTTCATTTTAAAATCAAAGTATATTATTTTCTCTTCCAGCATCAACCTACTTTTTAAAAAGCTGCGTGAAAATTCAATCTTTTTGAATCCATATTTCTCTCACACACTACCCTCCAATGCATTTTTGTATCCATTTTTAAAGTATGACTCAGAGAAGTCAGGAAAACAAGATGTAACTGTTCTGATTCGTTTATTAGTTCAGCAGAAGCAAATCAGTTCGGTTCACTTTAAAAAAAAAGAGAACAAACTAACACCTTAAAAGCCCCAGAGATATGTGAAATGAATTTCATCTTTCTGTACTAGCATCCCCATGTTAGGTGACAAGTACAAAAGCATTAGACTAGAAAAAGCTACTTCCAGACTGAGTTATCATTAAGTCACTCCTATACCCTAAAGCAGTAGTGGCCAAACTTCAGCCCTCTAGATCAGTGGTTCTCAACCTGTGGGTCCCTAGATGTTCCTGAACTGCAACTCCCAGACATCCCTTCCAGCACAGCGAGTGGTGGAGGCTTCTGGGAGTTGCAGTCCAGGAACATCTGGGGAGCTACAGGTTGAGAACCACTGCTCTAGATGTTTTGGACCACAACTCCCAGAATTCCGAGCCTAGACTGCCAATGACAAAGGACTGTGGGAGTTGTGGTCCAAAACTTCTGGAGGGCCGAAGTTTGGCCAGCACTGCCCTAAAGCCAAATTCATACTAGTATTCAACTGCTAGTATGCCAAGACACCCCCCCCAATAGCAAAGAATATTGGCTGTTCTTTCTAGAGCAATGGTGTCCAGATGCTCTTGCACTAAATATCCCAGAAGCCTACATCACTAGCTGTGCTGGTCAGAATCTCTGGGAGTTGTAGCCCAAGAACATCGGGGAACCCAAGGTTGGGAACCAACCTGCTCTGGAACATGTTTTCATATTGAACTAGGGGAGCTGCAGGGCAGTCCCTTTTAATTCTGTTAACAAAAGCATTTCCAACACTGGAACAAACTAACTGAGTTGATAATTGAAGTCTTGGAAGGGGAAGGGAGGGGCAAATCTATTTCTACCACAGGAATTGCAGGTGATCAGTAT
Organism: Phrynocephalus forsythii; assembly: GCA_029282475.1. NCBI lineage: Eukaryota > Metazoa > Chordata > Lepidosauria > Squamata > Agamidae > Phrynocephalus > Phrynocephalus forsythii. The sequence continues at coordinate 77,290,551 of JAPFRF010000006.1, read as the reverse complement.
GGGAATTGTCAGGATGCAACCAAAGAAACTGGAACAGCTCCAGTGGAAAAAATTGTCTTGTGAGAAGTATAATTCACGAATCTTTATGGAGTTTTAGAAAGGCCTTTACTTTTTTAGCAGCTTTCCTGACAAAACAGGACCTCAAGCCTATCTGTCAAGCATCATTATCTTAGGCTGATAAAAATGCCGTGCAAGGCAGTGCAGCTGCATAAAGCCAAGTAAGATGCAGGCAGGCCCGCAGTTAAGGGCAATGCTGAAATTCACTGCGGTAAATCTCATTCATCGGATTGTTGTCACGACACAGCTTATACTGTGGACTATCGCCACATTTCAGCAAAAATAACAGCCCAGTGAGTCCGGTGATAAGTCTGGCGATTTCCCCCCTCAAACCCTAAAACTAAAGCAGACGTTCCTAGGCTCTCGTGTGACATGGATTTTTTAAAAGGCAGAATGCACTGTACTTACTGTTAAATTTTCTGCAAGGTGGCTAGCATGCACCCCATGCAGAAAGCACAGGGAAAGAATAGAAAACACACTTGGCCATTTCATTGTAGCTGAAAACCTACAGAAAATATAAAAAGCTTGCCTGGTGGCTACTCTTCTACTTTAGGAAAGCCATCCTATTTGTTAAGCGAGTAGTCATTGTGCAGCACTGATATAACAGGAGTTTCTATCACATGCTTACAAATGTACGCTGGTCTTTAAACAAAAAAAATAGACTCTGTTCCCATCTCTAATTTGGCACTGGAATGGTTAGTATTAATTCAAGGGTTTGTTTGTTTTCACTGCAATCCACAATCTGATTGGTTGGCAGGTCACACTGGCACGCCTACCTGAGGTATTTTAGCGCTAATGATTGGTTCCTGTAAGACTATTCTATAACAGAACACAGGAAGAGCAGTTCAAAAAACACAGCTGTGGAAGGAAACAATCACACAAAAAGCCCACAAAAGGGGCTTACCAGCCTTTTCTTTCCAGAGGATGCAAGCACGCTTTTCACTGACAGCCTTGGACTTTTAAGACAGCTGCTGTTACCAAGTACCCCCACATCAATGGCAGCTAGTCTGGAAGCAATTCATTCTCATACCTAGTTCTCCCCCTCCCCCCTGAACCACGCACCCTGGGGCTAATTACCTGCATTTTTAATGCCAGAGACCAACAGATGTTGTGGGATAGCCCCTATCACAAGGCAGGCTGGATGATTGCCCCAGAGAAGAAAAAGGAGATGAGGACAGGAAAAAGGAAAGCAAAATGTGTGACCAGAGCTTGAAACCAGAGTTCCTCCCATCTATATTCTATGTTTCTTTTTATTATCCCCTTCCTCCTCACTTTAGCTTGCTGATATGGATTCTGTCCCTAGCTTCCTTCACTTCCACATCTCTTTCCTTTCTATTACAACATACACTATCCTCTTCTTTCCCCTACCACATTGTTGTGTTTTTCCCTGCAGTGGCAGGAAAATAAGGAGCTATATGAGATGTCATAAAGAAGCACCACCAACTTGATTCATGCTAATTAAGACAGCAGAAAGCATGTTGCTTGGAAGTTACGACTGAAATGCAGCCATACATTTCAGTTCAGCTGGCAACAAAAAGCAATGAGAAAAGCCCCGTTAATCTACCTTGAGAGACTTCATTTACTGCAGTTCTGTTCTCCTTTTCATCTCACAAACCTTAAAGAATGGAATTGAAATTGTTGATAGAAAAAGGACCGGTCAATGCTAATTTTAGACCTCAGACATATTTAGATGCCAAGGTTGTTGTGCAAGATGAGGGGATGTGAAGATTTTGTATACTGCTGCAGTGGCTATTAGTCATAACTCCTTTTGGCTCAGATAAGGGGAGGGGAGCCCTTCCAATAAGGAGGAGGAAATTACCACCCAAGTGTGTCTGGTTACTCGCATCCTTGGCTGTGTGAAGGATGATACTAAGCAAGGATGCCATCTATTTGTTTTTCTTCTCACAGCACGGCCAATTCTCTAGCTGTCTCTTCTGTTTGAAACATAAATTGTGGAGTGTCTAAGATGGGGGAAGACCCATCACCATGCTTTCAGATTTCTATACCAATTTACAAGCTGGACCTAGTAGGAAGATTGATGTATATAAGAGCTACAAATAAGCAAGGCTTTCCAGAATCTTGAAATATAACCGTCACAGCAGGGGAGTCTGTTTCTCATCAAACTACCTCCCATTTGCTGCCAACTAGCTTTTGGAGGGGGAGAAACCGCACTTTATGAAACAGACTGGTAGTAACCAAAGGGCCTGAGAGTTGCCCCAGCTATTAGCTTAGAATAAATTTCAACAGTTAGCCTTTTAAAAGGGGATCCACTTTTTTCAGAAGCCGTAACACTACATTAACCTGTCGTGACTCTACTATAATCACAAGCTTTCTGAACAATCGAAACTGCATTTCTGCTGCTTTACATCTAGTAACATCTCACAGTCAGCTACATTTGCTGGAAATAATGGGAGTTGCAGCCCCAACTACTGTCAAGTATGAGGTTACGAAGACTGCTCCCAAGTTCAAGAATTCTGTATACCAAGACCAGCTGTTAAAAGTTCAAATGGCAAAGCAACATTTTGTATAATTAATGAGTAGCTCTGAATGTTACAAGAGAATAAGGTATTTTTACCTCTGAGTTTCACTCAGGGGAACCAGGGAGGATAAAGTACAGGACAGAAAAAATACGGTTCTATTTTAAAGTGACACAACAGCTTAAATCCTGTTGGCACAAACATGTGATGCAATGCTGGTGTCGGCATCAGTGGCGACTTTTCAGAAATTAAAGAGTTCCTACTTTTGTCCTGAAGATCCCATATCTCCCATGTAATCCTTTTCATTTTGGAGAAGCTGTGCGAACTGCAGTAGGTAGGAAATAGGAAGTCTTTAATTACAGAAAATGGTCGCCACTGGTAAAGTAATCATGGTGGCAGTGATTTTTAGTAATAAAAGACTTCCTCCTCCCTCCTCCAGCCCACATGGCTTCCCAACTATGAAAGGGACCACACGTGATTCAAGGGACCCTCAGGTTAGAAGTAGGAAATACTTAATTCCGGGGAGGTAGGGGAATCACTGGTGCTGATGACATCATCAGCATTATGCAGCACAGTTTGTGAGAACAAGATTTCAGCCAATGTTACTCTAGTGACAATTTAACCTTGTACCATTTAAAGGCAAATCTATCCCTTATCAAGCATTCTCATTTCTATGCTGCACGGAGTTGTGTGAGTCATGAGTTCCCTAAGGCCACCGTTCCTTACATAAATCAAGCCTTCAAAAGGATTCATGAAGGAAATGGGAAAAGGAGAGGGAAAGGAAAGATCTGAGGCTAAACCCATCCTGGTATATATATATATTTTATATCCAAATTATGCCAATCAGTGATGCACTGTGGGAAATTTAAATTTGTAATCATCTCTCAGGTTGATTAGTAGTTCACTGTATTTGCGTGAAAAGGACACCTATACAACTTACTCTGGCAATGGTCAGGAAACCCAGAGGCTCAGGTCTTGCACCCAGGGGCAAGTGCAGTGATAGAGAAACATGCTTGCATTCTTAAATATATAAATGTATATCTCCACAAGGAAGAAGAAAAGTAAATTATATTTGAAAACACAAAACATACCAAAACCAAAAACATCAACCAAAAAATAAAAATTAAATTAAATTTTTTAAAAAAAAGGCTGGCTTATCAGGGGTTGGGGATGAAAAGGCGCCGGTGTTGTGTACTTACATAGAGGTCAGCACCGTAAAATCCATCCTGGTAAACCACACTGCAGAGAATCCACACAAAAACAAAACAAGAAAAAAATAAAACAAAAACAAAAAGAACAGAAAACACATTCCGGTTATTGAGGACGGCAGCATGCACATGCATTTTACACAGGCAGGTGATGTATGAATCCATAACCTGGGGTTTCGGGCAGGAGCAAATCAGCAAGAGATTGTGTGTGCGCACGCACGCTAGACAGCTCCATTTCATCTTCCATGGCATGCAGGCGGGCAGGTCAGAAGGGAAGACAGTATGCAAAGGGGGTGGGAGTGGGGAGAGATCAACCCCTACGTTGTATGACAAAATAGTGTTGCTGGGCTGTTGTTGTTTTGAGGAACTGATGCTCTGAAGAACAGGAACATGGTTTGAAAAAAAACCAACTTGAAGTAGTAACCTGGAAAATCTTTAGTCAACCCCCTAAATACACGGACAAATTGGCTTCACACAAGAGGTGTCAGGTAGTACAAAACAAGCTCTTTGGGAGAAGTTCATGTAGTGCTGGAGTCCACCTCTGTCAAGGAACACACTCAAGATCTGTAATTCTCTATCTTGCAGCCTTGTGGAATCATTTCTGATCTCCATACATCACCTGTTTCATACCCTATATATTAGACATGCGGTAAGATTTGCCTGGTCACACAACATGCAAAGTATTATCATTCAGCACCTTAAGATACTGATGCAAAAATCTTGGGGAGGGCCAAATCAATAAATTCCGATCAAGGTAAGCACAGATAAATGTAACCATAAAATAAATACCCACAATGCATTGCTTTCACAAGCAGAGATAATGAGCTAACAGGGTTAGGCAATGGGTCCAAGGTCCAAGAACTGAAAAATAAACTGGGAGCAATCCCTGATAGTAACGACACAATCCACAGCCAAGAGCAGCTTAGGTGGACTGGAGCTCTCTTCAGCCACTAATTAGTTTTTCCCAGAATTTCCAGAAGCGAAAGCTTGGGGACTTGAAAACCCCAACACTTACGTGGAGTGTTTCACAGTGTAAAGCATTTTGCTTTGCTAGGGCAGGGAAGGACAAGGAAGGAAGAGGGTTTGCCACAGCCCTGGTTATGAATGCATGCTTTAGCACTGCGCAGCTCTCCCCTGATAAATTCCCTGGAAGCATTAGTTCCCCATAAATGAGATCCTTGTGTGCATGTATCTGGCTTACCAGTTAACGTTATCACAGGCTAGGAGGAAGGAGGCAGTATTACATGTAATTTTATTTCCATATGTCAACTGGAGTGCAAAATGATGCCAGGTTTCTCCCACTTTGATCAGAACACACTCACCTATAGGAAGTTACAAACAACAAGGCCAGCACAGCTTGGCTGTAAGTCTGCCTTAAAATTACCAAGGTACTACAAAGATGTAAGCTAGTGTCATCTGTAAGTTATCAGGTTGTCTCCAGGCTCTAAGTGGGCCACAGTACATTCCCTAAGGATGACATGGCATTCAGATTTTGATTGACAAATCAGAGCTGATAAGGGCAGATAAAACTTGATGGCACTTTCTAACAATGAAAGTAACATCAGTTCAGCTGAGAGAGGGAAGGTAACATAGCAAGGCTCAAGATTCATCATTACCAGGAAAGGGGAGAAATCTGTGGACTAACTTTGATTGTTGATTTGAGTTAATTTGTTCTACCTTGTTAATACAATTCACATTTCATTATTTCAATGGCATCTTGTAAGAGTCAATTTCAGATATCCTCAATATATGAAAAAGAGCCTTCTATTGTATTTCAGCTTACACATGAATGTTCTTTTTCAAAAATGTGTTTGTCGGAACAGATCATCTGAACTGCACAACCTTGTGTTTTAAAAGGCTGAAGGATTAATGGAATAAAAATGTTTGTGCCCTTTCCTCACAATGAAACATATTTGCTTCAACTGCAAATCTGTTTTCCACTTCTCTACTGAGACAAACTGTAGAATCAAAATATTCTAAGCAAAACTCCCTTGCATTATCAGATTTGCTCTGCTGTTCAGGTTTTCCTCATTCTAGCTGTGATAAAAGTGAGCTACCAGTCAAGATTACCTTGCACAGTTCAAGACAGCATGTTTTGTGCTATGTTTCTCCAACCAGAAGCAATTCAACATTACTTGAATACAGAAGATTGTCTTGCGGGTTAATTTTGAGTGGAAATCATCAGCTTACACTGGACTGAAAAAAATCTGAACCTCATTGAGTTCCCAAACAAAGTTTTTCCTGTGTGCTGTCAGAGCCAACGTCTTTTCCAGGAATATCTAGCCGTTACTATCAGGGATAACAATGACAACAACAGAGTGTTCTCACAATTTCCATGTTTCTAAGCATCAGTACCTGGGCATGTAGCAAAAGTACGATAGCACACAAACAATTGCTTCCAATTCAAAGAAAAGAGAAGCATAATCCAACTGGTGCTTTTTCTCTTAATGATTTCTCTCTTGCTCAGATTTCTTGAGATGAATATGAATCTGAACAAAATGCAAGGGGAGCACCAACTACCAAAATAAGCAGCATCCTCAGATGCAAAGTGAAATCTTAAGACAAAATATTTGAGCCACTGGCATCCCATCAAACTTTAAAAGCTATCTTTAAAGATCAATTGATACATTTGCAATAAAGCAAAGTGTTCTGCTTATAATCCGCCCCATACTACTACAAGTAGTCTCTGGGCGGTTTACAATTTGAATTACACAGTGCAGGCTACACATTGCCCCCCCAGCAATAACCATGAAAGCTTGGTGTTACTGATTTATTTCCTTCCTACAAAAATAATAAAAAACTAAGGAAATAAAATTAAATTCCAATCACTTGTATATATTATGCCATTTTCCTGCCCTTGGTGTCCCTTACCTTCAAACCAAATGAAACAGATCTCATTTTAACTCATCTTAAAAATGGTCTCCAACTAAGAAAGCAAATCCATTGTGGGTAACTATCCTTTCTGTGTCCTACATCCAGGCAGAGTGCAGTGAAGCTTAATAAGCAACACTTGCCACTGCTGTTATCAGTGAAACTGGACTTCAGAGAGCAGAAGCTGCCTCACTCCACAGACTCTACACCCTTTCTGTAGCTCTCTTTGCAGCAATACTACTTTACCATTGCCATCATTTCCATCCTATCAAATTGTTACCAAATGCTTGGGGAAACGGAACTTTAATTGAAACAGCCGTTCTTTCAGATAAGCCTCTATAAAATTTTATCAGCTGGAAGTGCAAGATTTTAGATTGGCTTCCCTGGGTGTGACTGGGTGCAGAGTATACTGGTGCTGGCATATCCTGACTCTCTCCATCCATCATACCTCTACCTTTTTATCTTTATTGAATCGGCTAACTTTCAGGATCTGTAGAACACTGTTTTGGTTTGCTTTTCAACCCTTACCCTGGGTAAGCTGGGATGGCTGTCGGAGGTACTGCTCGCACTGCACCATACACTGTCCGTCCTCGACCCCTCAGATGGGCTCCCCTGAATGCGGCTGCTGTGGTGGCTGCAGTTGGATAAGGGAAGCCAGGAACTGTGAAGACAAACAGAGAGACAAGTGAAAATATGAGCAGGATCACTACATCTTCCTTGTTGAGGTAGCAACCAAAACGTTATGCAATTCCAGGGCTGTGGAATGTTCTGCAACCGGCCTGCAAAGGAGCATGCTTAGAGCCCTGCTAATGGTACACACCTCTTACTATTGATGGCTTTGAAGGGCAGGCAGGGTTGCAAGAGCCCTAGCATGCAAGGGATTAATGTTGTATCATGCCTCATTCATCATTAACTGCAAACTCTTTCCCTCCTCTTTTGTTTGTTTTTTAATAATGCCATGCAGTCTGGTTAAAACGTGTCCAGGAAGCACAGAAAGTTGCTACTAACACAGGCAAGCAACTCTTCTGTACTTGGGATGGGGGAACTTAAAATACATCATCATGATTTCCACCCCACCCCCAATGATCAGTTAACAATAGGGTAAAATTCTGTTTGTGTGTTTCCCCTTTCCCACCAGTCATAACAATGCTCTATAAAGGTCATAACAATGCTCTATAAGGCAAGCAAAATTAATCATCAAGTGCCAGTTTACCAAGAGCCCATCTTCTGGCAAAGGTGATATTAAAGGGTTCCAGAGATAGGCAGACAGATAGACAGAGATATTGGGCCCTGTTTTATTACAGTTCATGCTGGAGTAAACTGGCTCAGGGCAAAACAGTGTCAAAAACCTCAGAAGGCAGCTGGGAACACAATGCAATCAACAGATACCCAGAAGGCGGCAAGGCATAAATCCAACCCAAGATGCTTCCAGGCGCATGCCACAAGGGGGCCTGCAGTGAACTCACAGTTGAGCAGCTTGAATAATATGTACTTTGGAGTATGGCCTGGTTCACGCCTTCAGTTCTAATGGAGGGACAATTGGGCTTTCCCTACATACGTATATCCTCCCTTATGAATTTTCAGCATCTTGATCACTTGGGGAAGCCCCAGCTCAGATCGCAAATGCATAGCCATATGGAAAGGGTCACAGCCAGTGTTCAGGGAAATGACATTGTCTTTTGGACAGGCTCAACCCTTCAAGTACATATTATACAGACTGAAAAGAAAAGGGCTAACAGATAACTGTTTACTCAAGCACAGTAACAATACAGGGGCCAATAGGGGCTACTTACTGATTAAAGGAATGTAAGTGTTAATACCCCCCCTTCCTGACAGGGGCACTGCAGCGTCATTGCCCAGCGAGACATCTGCTTGAAAACTGGATGCTAATTTAATTTTAAAAAGAATAAAAAATGTAAAAAGGTTATAAAGAAACAGCAGATTGAGAACACAAACAAACACCACTGCAGTCAAATGGCAGCAACAGAAGAAACAACGTTCGATTCTACCTGCATATAATTCTGGGCCATAAACTGCTCCAACCACTGGACTCAACTTCCAACCTAGGAAAAGAAAGGTAGAAGTGAATAGCAATATCTATTCTGGAGAAGATCATGTTGTGTGCCTTCTGTTGCTTATCCCCTCTTTTTTCCTTCCATATGGATTGTTCCTATGTATATAGACAGATGTCTTTCCCGATTCCTCATGTTCTGGAGATAGAGGGAGGAAGATGCAAATTTTGAGCAAATTACTTCCCACATGCTGAACACGAGACTTGGAGTACGTTAATCCTTCTCTCTCTCTCTCTCTCTCTCTCTCTCTCTCTCTCTCTCTCTCTCTCTCTCCCCCTCTCTCAGGCCATGCTTGGAGTGAAGGAGCAAATACTATTTGAATGCTGTTATAACAATGAGTAGTGAAATTACAGCTTGAGATCCAGTCAGTCAAATCCTCCCAGTACTAGCATGCTAACAAGATCTTTTCTGATAGTTGTTGTGAATTTTTTTGGGCTGTTTGGCCGTGTTCTGGAAGTTTTTATTCCTGACGTTTTGCCAGACTCTGTGGCTGGCATCTTCAGAGGGCAAGGAGCTCAGGGAACTAGGAGCTTTCCTTCCTTGGTCATGGCCTCCCAGAATTCCCCAGGCAGCATGGCCAACAGCTGTTTGACCTTTAGGGTGCTGGGAACTGTACTGCAAAGAAAGCACACGCCTTCTCAACTATATTACCCATGTCTCAGTGTCTTCATGGTTAAATTCCTGCAGGGTATGATGGGTGGGGCTAACACAGAGCCCCAGCAAGCTTCAAGTTCTAGAGCCAAGCATATCCATTTAGAGAGGCAAGAATTTATTGTGTGCTGCTGCTCCACAAAACTTAAAGAAATAATCCATGTTCACTCTCTGTTTGTGAAATAGGTCTGTACACATATTTGTAAGATGGCTTTAAGACTGATTTTTAATAATGTATTTATTGTTTTATGTTATTGTATTAACTGTATTTTATTTTTCTATACCATCTAGGGGGTTTCAGAAAGCCACTGCAGGTGAAATGTCAGAGTGAACTATTAACTGGGAAGGACTAAAAAGATGAAGAAGAAAGCATGCCTTATAACAGGCCTGCCCAATAGGTAGCCCGTGGGCTACTGGTAGCCCGCGAAGGGTTCAAAAGTAGCCCGCCGGCCATCAGTAAAAAAAAAAATGAGGGGATAAATTCTCCACCCCTCCCTCCCCCATCCCAAGGACCACCACTGTCCCAGCCATGTTCTGCCAGCCCCCTGTCTCAGCCAAGAGGGGCAGTTCAAGGGCCATGGTGCATTGAAATCTTTTCCCTCCAGAACAGATTAATTGGTTTTCAATGAATTCCTATGGGAAACTGCTGCTCTACTTACAAAGGTTTTTACTTATGAGCATGTGCTCGGAACGGATAAAATTCGTAAGTAGAGGTTTTAGTGCAGTAGCCCTCAGGCACTTTGGGCCGGAAAAAGTAGACCTTGGCCTCTTCAAAGTTGAACAGCCCTGCCTTATAACATACATCACTTACAACAAACAACTGCTATTATGCATTTGGTATACATTCAGAGACATTTTCTATTACTTTCTCTGGAAAGAAAAAAGCAAACATCATATGAGCTGTGTGTCATTTTTGTGCTATCCAGGTTTCCGAATCTGTGACAATCAAGGAATGTCCTATTTCCTACCAGTTTCTTTCTCAAGCCTCCTTGCCTGTCCATAGAAAGAAAGAAAGAAAGAAAGAAAGAAAGAAAGAAAGAAAGAAAGAAAGAAAGAAAGAAAGAAAGAAAGAAAGAAAGAAAGAAAGAAAGAAAGAAAGAAAGAAAGAAAGAAAGGGGGAATCCAAAACGTATGCACAGATCAGGTGTAAAGAGAATGATCCTAACTAATCTCTGTCTTTATCCAACTAATACACTGGTTACACACATTAATAATTTACTAAAAGCTAAAATGCAATCATATTCAGTAAGAGAGTTACAAACAAACAAAAATACACAACTACAATTTTATTACGTATTCTGTTATCTTTACTTCACCTTCAACCATTTCTTCCGTATTTCTAAGCTCTTTTAAGAACCTAATTGCATTATTATTTTCAATTATTTTGTCAATAAAATAATTAAAGGTCATTAAGAATTCCAGAAAATGACATTTTATATAACTAAACTGATAGCTTAGTGATAGCCATGTCACTGTTTACTGTCAAATGAATGTAAACTTGTGGGTTAGAATTGTAGCGATGTCGTGCAGTGCATACAAAATGGTGGATTTGGTTGGTTATTAGAAAGAATGCTGGATTAGATACTATGTAGGCTTAGCAGTGGTCTGGAGAGTGACAGTTTGATATGTCATATAGTCTTTTATTGCTTTACCTTAGGGGCCATGGATAAATGATAAAGTACAAGGCTGTTCCTAATTTAATCCTCTGCATCTCTAATAGCTAGCAGCACCAAGAAAGCTTATGGCTTGGTTGGTTCTTGTTCAGAAAGGATAGCACTGTGATAGGTGTGCCAATGATCTGATAAGTGAACGTTGGTCCTTGTGAAGACCATGAACAAATCCTGAAGACATTGCTTTTCAGGGCAACAAATTTAGTCTACTCCCATCACCACTGAAAGCTAGGATTCTAAGTCCTTGACAAAAAAAAAGCAACCTTTCTGAGCTTTGAGCAAATACAACATCAGGCAGCACATGTCAAGTCCTTCCCCAGTACCTTACAAAGCTAGTGCTTTCTTGTCCTCTGTGCCATTCACTAGAATGCGAAAACGCAACCAATGTTTTTTTCATAGATTGTTGTTGCTTCATTGTATTTGCATCTATGAAGATCTAACACCTAGTGTTTGTGGATGAGATTTGCCCTCGTGTGACATATTTCATGTTTCTATCCATGAGTGACCATCTGTCATTGCCTTGATGCAGGAGAAATGAGTATTTCAATTCATAGCTCACTTATTTTATCCAACAGAATTGAATGATTGAACCAGCCCAAGTTCTTTATTACCATAATCTTTTAATATTGCAATTAAAATCTTGGGGGTGATGATTGGTAATTTATAACCATTTAATAGCTTGGAAGTGTTCATGGATTCAATCATGAGCTTGGATACACAGATCTCAGAAATGGACAGTGGTGTTTTTTAAACGTTCAGCTGGTGTACCAGCTATTCCAGTTCCTTGAAATGTCTAATCTGGCCATGATGACACAGGACTTAGTTGCATCTTGTTTGGTGACTACATGGGGCTGCCTTTGAAGAATTTGGAAACTTCAACTGGATCAAAATGCTGTAGCCAGACTGCTGAATGGTGCTGGTCACAGGGAGCATATAACTCCCTTACCACAAGTACCTCACTGGCTGCCAGTCTGCTTCCAGTAACAATTCAAAATATTGGTAATTACCTATAAAGCCCTACAGTATACTGCTTGGGTCCAGGCTATTTCAAGGGTCATATCAACACATATAAGACTTGTCTTCCCTTCTCCTGGGTTCCACAACCATGGTGAGAACATGAGAGAGGGCATTCTCAGTGACTTCTCCCAGGCTTTGGAATACACTGTCCTAAGAACTCCTCACTCTTGTCCTTCTATCATCAGGCAAAGAACTTCTTTTTCAGGCAAGCTCTTAAAGCAATTGCTGGTGGATGTTTCCCTCAGGTATGTATTTATTAAAAAGAGATTTTAAAATGTTTTAATTGTTGTGAGCTGCCTTGAATTTTCTATGAGGAGAAAGGTGGAAGATAAATACTATAGATAAATAAGAACTGAAATATGTTAGTGGCCACAATTAAACATTGTTCCAGTACAATACAAATACTTCAGAAAGATTGAAATCCTGTTGGTTAGTGTAGTCATTCGCTTACAGTAGACCTACTGAATCAATGGAGATTTGGTGAATCAAATCCTCCTCCATGCATTCCACTGATTCAAGTTGGCCTATTCTAGTTGCATTTACTTATTATTTAAGTTTCAACTAGAGCTGACTTATTTGAACCAATGAAACTTACAGAGGCATTAACCCACCAAATCCCCGCTATGCAACTTACTATGCTAACCAACAGGATTCAGCCAGTGAACTTTCATGTGACTTGTCCTGTCAAGATACGTGACTGTAAAATCAAGATTGCTTGATTGGTGCTGTCAAGTACAGTGGTACCTCAATTTACAAATTTAATCTGTTCTGAATGCATGCTCTTAAGTCGAACTACTCTTAAGTCGGGGTACCTATCTAAAAAATAGAAAAAAAGTTAAAAAATAAAAAAATGAAAAAAATTGTAAGTCAAGCAGACCATATCTAAAATTTGTAAGGTGGCAATTAAAATGCCAACAGTTTTCCGCTCATAAGTCAAGCTGCTCTTAAGTCGGGGTACCACTGTATAAACATTCCAAGCTTGCATTACAGGAAAAGTAAGGGGTACACACAAACTGGAAGTCAACAGAGAACAGGGTCATTTCAAACATATCTGGATTTAAGAAAGAACTTGAAAGTTGGATGTAGAAAACTGCTGAAGATGAATTTGGTGAGTATACAACAATCATTTAGGCATTTACGACAATTAGGCAGCATCCAATATCTATTGCTGATGGAAGAGAATTCTGAAGTTGGCATTTCTCACTAATTTAACAGTGAACGGCAAGACAAATATTGGCCAAAATCTTGCTGCTAACTTTAGCAACAAACGTTTGAGACTTACTTCAGCCCAGTAAGACACTTTTAGATGAATAGTTGCGTTGAATGAATTTTCAGAAGAGTTGACTCATTAAATATCACTTGAGACATTGAGTCTACTCTACTGTAATTTGTATGCTAAGAAGTAGGATCTTGACCAAGACAGCCTAAAATTAAGATATGTTCCTCTATAAAACCAGGACATTGTTTCCAGCGACAATTTCAAGAACAACTGAAAAGGAACTAGTGGAATACCTGTCATTTTATCCTTTGAATAATGACCAGACTTCAGACTTTGTATAAGCAAAGCACAAAATATTCGGAAAATCCCTTTGCCCTCTCCTGCAAAGCTGAAATTCAGCAGGAGAGAACTTCGTCTCTCTACACTTCTGTTCTTCTCCCATACTTCCCTTGTTCGTTATTAGTATCATCATTTTCTCTTACCATTTGCATATGGTGTGACCATTTTCTTATTTGTCATCACTCGTGCAGTGGCATTATTAACCTAAAAGCAGAAAGTGGGGGCAGGGAGGAGAGGGAAGGAAGCACTGGACTTTAGAGAAAATGGCAGAAATCTCCCTGATTGATTTTTAAAGCAAATTTAACATGTCAGCACACTTAAATTTACTGTTATAGACTGTCATTAAAAAAACACCAAAAACTATAAACAAATCTAATTCTGTCATTTAAATTATACATTACAGGAGGAGCTAAAACAGAGCAGATTTTCTCAGGCATCCCTGATACCTTGGATGTGACCTGGGTATTTGATGCTCATTAATCCAGTGGGCCATCTTTCCACAGTGGACCCTTGTATAACAAAACGGTTTGTATAACATAACATTTGTGCAACATAAAAAATTCTGGAGAAAGGGGAAATTTGCTGAACAGAATCGCCTATGGGGCAAATCTGTACAACATAAAAATGGGATCACTCTGTTTTCAATGCATTCCTATGGGAAATGTGTATGAAGGAAATTTGCTTAACATAATTTCATTTGGAATGAATTAATTCCTTTATACTAGGCACCACTAACAAACAAAAACAACATTGCCTTATCTCGTAGTACCCTTTCAGTGAACTGCAGTGGCTGACTAATGTCACAAAGATATTTGAAAGAAGAGATTGGATCCCAGGTCCCCTAGATTAGTTTCCTCTACATGTAAGGGGCTTTGGTGTCCTAAGTGAGATTGGTTGGATTGCATTTCAGTCTCAGAAAGTTAGAATTATTGCCAGATTCACCTTCAACTGATGATTTTTAAGGAGAATAATAAATATCACCAAGGAATTTATAATTTACCTCCCAATTTCTCTGCACCCACTGCCCAGAAAACAATGTGAAGCCAAATTTCTACAGCCCTATGTCACACTTGGTTTCCAAGGTTCTGAAAAGTGAGTGAAGACTGAACTGGAATCAGCAACTTTTCAAAATCTTAATATAGCAGGACACAACACCAGTTTCAAAGGGGAATATTTTAGGAGTCCTTTGACATTCAACAGATAGATGACCCTGAGCAGGGAAAAGGGGAGCCTGGAATCTCATTACTCTAGTTTTAGCCACTCCCCAATATCAACATTACAGATTTCAAAAGAAAGAATGGAAAACAACAACAATGAGACTGAGAGCATGCTGTTAAAACATACATTTTTAAAAAAGAAAAACAACAACAATTGATTAATGGGACTAGGGAAGGGAAGGAGGAGGAGAGGTCTCAACAGACAATCATTAAGATGGAGTGAGTGCCTGAAATCAGCTGCTACAGCAAAGTGCAATACAAGCACTTAAAGGGGGGAAATGGCCAAAACCAATCAGAAACAACTAGTCAGCAAAGAGAGATCAACAGCTGCATTTAACTGAATAAAATACAAATGGCAAGGGGTCTGGAGAGAGAAAGAGCAAGAAAGATGGTGGAGGGAAGAGAAAAGAGAGGCGGGTGTGGGTGCATTAATAAAACCAGCCAAACTGGAGTTCAATAACTCTGAGTAAGATGTGCAAGGGAAGTCACCAGGAAGTCAGTAATCAAACAGCTCAGACTATACAAAACAGTGGGTACATCCAAAATCCAGGCGGCATTACTCAACAGCATCGAAAATAAAAGAGGGCGGGAAAAGAGACAGGAAAGAGGGGACAACAAGTCAAATCACATTTTGTAGTGTTAATGTGAAATGGCAGATGGATTTTTTTCTTTCTTTATTTTGCTTTGCATTTAGAAAAAAAATAGAAAGAAGCTTCTCCTCTAGCACTTTGGTTTCACTTACCGCCAACTCGTACCATCGCCAGCATTGTGTATAGTTACCATGGAAAGAGTGAGTCAAGTGAAGGGCCCTAAACACTAAACCATTGAAAAGGGAAATAAAACAACAAACAAAACAACAAAACAAAACAAAACAAAACAAAACAAAAAAGCAAAATATGCAGACATCTTACTCAAAACGGTGGTATTTAAGTTGTCCCCTTATAATTAGTACTCTTTTTAAACAGAAAAAGTGGGAGAAGGAAATGGGGCCAGTTAACTTTCAATATGGGGAAACAGAAAATCAATGACTCATACCATTCAAACACCAAGAATATAACCAGATCAGACTCCATACTCATTGCAAGAGGAAATTTTGAATGTTACTTTACTTCAGTTGTACCCAGGAGGTTCCCTAACAGTTCAAAGAATCTTCATTCTCATCTCTTTATCTCTTCCCACTGTTATTATAATTTACAACCCATATGAAGGAAAACTGGCCTCCGAGGAAAGGGTAAATACTGGCTGGCCCCCTTCTTTGTTGTTAGACACCAAGTTATAACATGGACAGTGCTCTTTTTGTTAGTTTTGATCAGGCTTGATAATAGAAAGTGGGAGCATCATAAACTGAAGCAAAAGGAAATCAAGATAGCGGAAGGGCAAAAAAATGTTGATCAGGTTGGAAACAAACATAAGAGAAAGGAAAAAAATACCTAAAATAACAAAACATATATGGATATATATATATATATTTGGGTGCAGGTATTATTTTTATACACCTTAGTGCAAGGGGTGAGGGTGAAAAACACACTGATACACACAGACACACACAAGACAGGAATCCAAATGTGAAATAAGTGAGGCAAGACACAGAAAAAGAAACAAAAAGAATAAATATAAAGAAGAAATTGAATTACTGAAGACATGCACCTCGATTTTACGGCCCTCAACCACGGTGCCGTGTAATTTCTCCCTGGCCCTGTCTGCATCAGCACTATTCTCGAAAGTTACGAACCCGAATCCCTGCATGCAGCGGGAGAAGGGGGAAAACATGCACATCGTTATATATTGAAATACTGAAATCTAGATAAATAGAGAAAAAAATATCACAGTATGAAATTGACATCAGCACAACTTAGCAATACTCTCCTAGAGTCACATTTTTGGTTCATGCATGTTTCATGAAATAAATTTAATTATATATATATAAAAGAAGTTGTAATCAGATTAAAATGATAATAAACATAAAGCAACTGAGACCAGACCAAAAGAAGTACAGTTACTTGAGACAAATTTCAAAAATTAAGCTAGTTCTCAGATGGACTGACCAAAATTTGTTAAAAACTGGACAGAAATCCTGCCATAGAGGACCTTTCAAATCCACACTTTTCACAGTGTTCTTAACAACTGCCTTTATGGCAAGGGATACACGCAGACAAGTACTTTGAACAGCCCACTATGAGAAAACGGGTACAATCTTAGAAATCTGTCCATCTTGATGCTGGGCTAGAAAGCCATGTCCTTCTCAGTGGTGACTGGGGAAGTAACATTTTGGCTTCGTTTTTAGCAGCTTTCTAGCCACCTTACAAAAACATGCTAGGTGGTCTTACAGGGGAAAAATGCTATCTACTCCCAGTGATGAAAATCCAACGAACCACCTGTTTTGAACAATGAATGCCCTGTGCTACAAGTCTTCTACCTTTTCAGATTTAGGATGCAGCTCTCATCCAAATCTGCACTGAACATTTATTTTCTATTGTATTTATCTTTTATTCTTCCCCACACCCACCCTCAATCCCTCCTTTTAGATATAAAGATGGGCAATGTGTGCCCAAAGGGCTGTAATGGGCTCCCCCATCCTTGAAGTAAAGCCCTAAGTCCCATGCATAACCAAATCATTTTTAATATCATCATCATCAAATACTCTTAAATCCCTTTTAGGACACATGGAGTCAATCTGCCATAGGAGGGATGAATGTCCATGTTAGCCACTGTGCAGACTACTGGTACTAAATTCACACAAGTGGGGAAAGACAACTAGAATTCAAAAGCAGTTCTCTTGGAGTAAGTTCAACTGAAGATATAAGCCTACAGTCATTTTCAAGGGAAATCTCTTTTGGCTATGCAGACATTCCTATTATGTAAGATGGGGTAGTTATAGGACCATGTTCATTCTACAGCAAGGAAAAATTACAAATGGGTCATCATTCTGAAGTGCTCTTCAATGTGCTATAATGAGAACCTACAAAGGCTCTTTCACCATCCCAATGGTGGTTTGTGTGCTGGCTGATTTTCAGCTTCACAGCTGGGCTTCCTATCACCAGTTAGTTGCCCTGCAGTCACAGAGATCACTGGAAACTGTATTCAGAAAAGATTTTTCAGATCATTTAAAAAAAATCTGAGTTGATAATCAAACTGGGTCACTGGATTTATCAAAAGAAAACTTGACGGAGGCAGTGGTTGGACGGAGGAGAATGCAGAATGAGGAGAGGTAAAAGCAAACCCACATGGGATGCAGGAAGCAGGAAAACTGGGGGGTCAGATAAAAGCAAAGAGGAAAAGAGACAAATGGCCCTGCTGACTAATCTGATGGGAAAAGAAGAGAATATATAACATAAATGTTTTTCTCTTAACTTTCTCTGAGATACAGTGAGATGGAGAAAGCAGGAAGGATTTTGAATGAGAGCGAAATGAATGGCTGAAATGCATATATCTTATGTGTGGTGAAAGTAAAAGAAATGATTCTAGAAGAGATTCTAAACTAGGACTCACTCACTCTATACCCCAGAGCACAAAGAGAACTCCTAGTTCCCTGAGCTCCTTGCCCTCTGAAGATGTCGGCCACAGAGTCTGGCAAAACGTCAGGAAGAAAAACTTTCAGAACATGGCCAAACAGCCTGAAAAACTCACCGCGGCTATCAAAATCCCAGAAGTTTATAAATATGTTTGTTTGTTCAGAGTTTTAGACTGCAGTTCAGGGTCTTAAGCAGCTTGCTTGTTTTTTTAGCCCCAAGCGGGGAAAGCGCCTTTTCATGTTCCAAGCCCGGAACATTGTTGTCAGCCGATGGAGAGTCTAACTGTATGGGCTCAAGGTCACGGCCCTCTGAAAAAAAAAGGTCCTAAAGTAGGTGGTTGGGGAGGACGAACCTCCTTAGCACCCTTCAATGTCGATGTGGGAGCCTCGTGGTGCAGTGGTTAAATGCCTGTACTGCAGCTAAAACTGCGCTCACAACCTAGGGTTCAATCCCCAGTAGCCGGCTCATGGTTGACTCAGCCTTCCATCCTCCCGAGGTCGGTAAATTGAGTACCCAGCTTGCTGGTGGTGGTGGTGGGGCAATGTGTAGCCTTCATAATTAAACTGTAAACCGCCCAGAGACTACTTGAAGTGGTATGGGGCGGTATATAAGCAGAACACTTTGCTTTCTTCTTTTTTCTCCATCTTAGAAACTAACTGCTTTGCCAATGTTGAGGCCAATTTAGATTTACTGGGTTGTTTAGATTTAGATTTAGGAGGTGGAGGTATAGAAGGTGGGGGAGCCATAGTGGGGACCTCAGTTTGAGGTGCAGCAGCTGGTGTCGACTCCATAGAACGGAGTGATTTCCCCCAAAGATAAGTCCTTAGGCGGTCTAGGTGTTGTTTCAAAGCTGTCTTGGTTAAGCGTTTGGCAAGCAGAACGATTAACAGATTGACGTACAATATATGCACTGAGAATGTTAATCAGAAATAGGGACTTTGTTAGAGTAAGACAAATAATGTTTGAAGGGGGCTGAAGATGCCATAAAATGGCGGGAAAAGGGGGAGGGGGATTTATTTATTTTTAGCTCATGGAGAAGGAAGTCAAGAAGAGAATGTCAGAGATGAAAAGGTGAAGAAAATACTCAAACGTTGGTGATTATTCTGATTTTCCACAGGAGCTGAAGGCCTGAGTGCTAACTGAAGCAGCAGTAAAAAAGGAACTGAGGCTTGGCGCTGAGAGGAGGAGCATGCGTGCTGGGAGGAGGAGGAGGTCTCGAATGGTTTTAAAGTAAACTCTGGAAATAGCCGAGTGCTCTCTGTGCAGGCGCAGAAGATACCCATTTGTGTGCATTCACAGATGCCACTAAGAAGAAAAGTCGGTATAAAAATGGGTATACCAGTAGCCATTTTGTAAATGAGAATCATCAGTGGCAGCTATTTTTGTTATAGTGTGCATACTTCCCAAAGCCAAGAGATCTCCAAAATCTTTTGATATTCCTTCACCTGAAGAGAGGCAAATAGAATTTTACCAAGGGGTATGGGTACAGTTGTAACCCTGTGAGCTACAAAAGTGAGCACATACTTAATCTGCTGGCACTATTATGCTTTGGATATCCTCTTTAAAAGTTTGTTGTCTCCTGTTTCATATATATTGACAAGCAAAGAGATAAACAAAGAGAGGTTTTTCATATATCATGAGTCCAGTATCAATCACTGTAGCTAGAAACAGGAAAAGAGCAATGGACTGCAATTCACATTGGGTAAGCTCCCGTTGCTTAGTGTAGTAAAGCTCATTTAAACAGTGGGATTTGATTAATCAGCTTCTCTTAATTTCCACCGATTCAATGTGCATACTCTAATACAATCATACTGAGCAACAGGATTTCAGGCCTACATTTCTCAACCTAAATTCCTTATGAATGTATAATGAGATAGCCCACATATAGTGCCTGTGCTCCTCTGAGGACTAGAATACAAATTTAAATAGATACATTGACCTACTTATCTCTTACATTTACAAAGTAGCTTCAATATTCACTTATTTATTGCTTTGCCCTTTAAAAAAGAGTAACAGGATGTGATCCATCTGTAAAAACCAAGTTTGGAATAGATCTCTAACAGCAAAAAAGAGCATACTGTATTTGTACAAAATATATACCTTCCTTTAGAGCTGATTTTATCTTCAAGTATATTTCCACATGAAGATAGGAAGGCCTCGCGAGCTCTGGTCCATGGGGTCACGAAGAGTCGGACACGACTGAATGACTGAACAACAATATTTCCTCATACTGAAGTATGCACTCTCATTATAATGAAATAGCAGTGGAGTCAATATTGGTTGAAGACTGCCCATGCATATCAAAAAAGGGTGAAAGCAACAGCCTGGATCTAGAAGTCAATGGGAATGTTATCAACAGCTTTGTCAACCAACTTTTAGATTTGTTGTTTATTTTTGAGGCTAGGCTGTTTACTTTCAGAACATGAGGCTTTCCTAGCTTTCAAGTTGAAAATGTTATCCTGTTTCTATAATTGCTGATTAACACTCCTAAGGGAGCTTCTCTTACAATCCAGAAAAATCAGCATCTTGGACACCCTATTTTCTTTAAGAAGCTGTTCAAAAACTCTTTAGAAACCAAGTTAACCATCATCCTTTTAGTCTGGCCTCAGATTCTGCAATAAATAACAAGCAACAGGATGAGCAGTGTAAAAATAATAGTTATACAGAGTATTTGAAAATGTATCCATCTCTGAAGAATGAGAAAGAAAATTTACCATGTAACTTTAAAGGGAGAAATCAAAAGCAGACGATTCTCCTGGGTGTGGCCAGAACACAGAAATTAAGGAAAAATAATAAAAGCAAAAAAACAATAAATAAATAAAAGCCAAAGGAAAGTAAACGGAGCCCCTTGAAATCCATGCATTGTTAACCTTGGTTGTTGTTGTTTTTAAAGAAAATTGCATTTAGAATATACACCTCAGGAGCAGAATCTTTATCATATGGTGTTGGGACAGACCTTCTATAATTTCAAGTATTGGTGTTTCGATATGCTGTATCTATAAAACTATATACATAGACACATTTCAAAGACTCAATCAATAGCCAGAAGCTTGGAGAATTGTCAATTTTAAAAACCCCACACATTTGAGTTGCTTCCCCCCCCCAAAGCAGCATTTATTAATAATAATAATGGTAATAATTAATCCATCTGAGATGAGTGATTCTTAAAAATGCCCCTACTACATGTGAAGTGAGGAACCTATTTTCCAGAACCTGCATGGGAAAGGATATGGAATTTTCATTACAGAATAGATGGAGGGGACCAAATTTTAAAACCACTATTTTAAGCCCCTTTCATTTGAGTGGTGGAAATGATATGTGTGTATACACAGGGAATTAAAATAGAATTATCTGAAGTGAAAAGATACAGGGATAGCACCTAGTTAAATAAAACTAATTTTTCCTCTTTGAACTAAGCTCAGAATAATTTAGAGCACATGAGCGATATTCACATGATTGAAATCTATAAGCAGAGAACAGGCAAGGTTCCCTTTAAGGTGCAAGCCTGTGCAAGCACATAATGTTGCACCCCATGCAGTATTCCTCCTCCTCTGTGCACTCACAGCCAGTATTTCCAGCTCCTTTGGTTTTGGCCATGGTGGAACCCTGCATAGGTGGGCGGAGTTGTGTGTGGAAGGGGAGGAGCCCCACCCAGTAGAGCTGAAAATTAGAGAGAAGGTTGGGAGCAAGACATGATTATATTTATTTTGGTCGTCTAATCAAGCTAAAATGCTACTTAGACAAATGAACAAGAAAGGTCCTAGTATTGGACCATGCTAATTAACGATGCACTAAATTAAAAAGCAAAGCCGAATCATTGGATTCGGAGGGCAGTGATTGCACCCTTCCTCCTCCTCATTTTGTGAAAGCAAAACTATTACCTACAGAATAAGCATATACGGGAACTCTGTTCCAGGCTAGGAATTGCTTTCTCACACAGCCTACAGTTGAAAAACCACATACTAGTAGTAATTAGGGTCAAAAGACAATGCACGTGTATAGGTGTGTGCATACAAACGCACATAACACTATCCACGCTTCCAGTGACATTCACAGCCCACAGAAGATGCACAAGGAGGAAAACATCTTCTACTGCCAGCTTTCTTGGCTTCTGCCATGAATACAGAATGCTGCACGATGTCATCCGTTTCTCCATGCCTAGCATGGAAACACACCAGCCAGCCCAGACAGAAAGAGACTGATCACTTCCTTAGTGGGCTCTGTGTTGTAAGATTCTACAGCCACAGTTCTCTCTAGTTCTTTTCTGTTCCCTGCAACCAATTAAATATCAGGGCTTATTCTTTGCAACTGCTGACCTTCTGTGGTTTGGGTACCACTGGGGAACTGCTCTTGAGGTTGCTATGGAACTAACAAGCAAAGAGAATATGCTGACAGTTCTGAGGAGGAGAAAAGTAGCTATTGGTGAAGAAAAAAGGCACAAAAGATCACTTTTGGACTGTGAACCATCAGTTTTTCACATGCTGTATTGGCTGGCTACACCAACTTAGCAGTAATTAAAGTAACGTGGCCTGGTTAAATATCATTTGGTACATACAACTAGCTCAGAAACAACCATTTGTCCTATCGAGAGATGGTTAAAAGTAGGAGA
Source organism: Phrynocephalus forsythii (assembly GCA_029282475.1). Taxonomy (NCBI): domain Eukaryota; kingdom Metazoa; phylum Chordata; class Lepidosauria; order Squamata; family Agamidae; genus Phrynocephalus; species Phrynocephalus forsythii. The sequence goes on along the minus strand of JAPFRF010000006.1, from coordinate 77,267,632 downwards.
AAATGAAGAGCATCTATATGAACAAATGGATTACACATTTGTTAGGGATAATTCCAATGCACACAACACATTCCCACAAGTTATCCTTCTCTGGGCCCATTATATTATTCAAGCTGAGTAATATGAATATTCAATGCTTTTATGCAATGAAGAATGTGACTATGCTGGGCATATATCCTGCACATTCTCCGTTTAGGTTTGCTCCCATATATACAAAGATCTGCTATAATCCATGTGTGCATATCCCCAGGTAGATTACAAAAGTAGAACTAAGAAATCCCAGGCTGCTATTTTAAGTGATGCTAAAAATGTCTTTTGCCAGTTATCTCATGCATAAGTTGTGGTTGTGCACTATGAACCACAAAGAATTATTCCCACAGCTAGGCAGACCAGTTGATGCACGATTACCAAGAAAGATGCATGTATTCCATGACTCCTCTCAACCTGTAAACTCTTATCATGTCAGGGGGGCAAAATACCAATATAGTCCCTTTCAGTTAAATATAGATGGCTATAAAAGGAATGTTTGATGGTAGGCTTACTGCATCCAAATACCCTCATCGGAGGAAAAGTGGATTAATCAAAACCAAGAATAAACTGAGGAGACTTAGATTAGCTTCCATGGAAACCATACTGTTCCATTTTAGGAAAAAATAAGTAATTCCACAAACTGGCAGAAATGAACAGTAACTGCCTTTCTGATGAAATTTCCCAGTAGTTTCATTATCTATGAAAAACCAATGGGTCAAAAAAATCACTCAAAAACTAGGAAGCATTATTACCTAAAGACAAATCAGACACTCATGGGCCTTATACTTATATTTTAAGATAACTTTCTTCAATACTATCCAGATTCCCCACCTCATACATGAACACTACACAATTCAAAGGGTTGAAGCATCAGTACAGTAGATTTGAAGCATCAATATTGAAACCCTGCAATGGGTCTATAATGATAGATAGCCTTTCATGCAGGTAAATCCTGTGGAGAAACCGATTTTCTCTAAAATGGGCATAATGCATGCATACACCAACAAATGCATGCAAATAATCCTCTTTTATCATATAAATTTGACTATGAAAAGAAACAGCATCATCTCATCTCAGATGGACCATAAGACATGGATATTTTTTTAAGAAGCTCCCCAATGGTGTAACATTAACAGTTCCGGCAGAGGATGTTTGTCACAGTTATGAATGGATAAAGATCTGCTCAGCCCACACAGGAGCTTCCCAAATATTGGGTGGGGGCACACCCAAAAGTAATTTGGATTTAACATATTCATCTTATTAACATTCATTTATGAAACACATTATCCAAGAAGATGCCCTTCAGAAACCCAGGGAAGGGATGGGTAATATTGAGAACACAGCACAAGGCAGGCAGCCGGAGCATCTGCTTTCCGATTCCCAAGAGAGAGGAAAAGAGAGGTTCCATATCATTAGGTTAGAATAGAAACCACAGGGTAGGAGAAAGGCATTCAAGTTTTGGCATACTTTTTTCCAGAAGAAAAGGGAGTGACAAACAAGAGGTTTGTAGAAAGACTTGTGTTTCATCCTTTTTTTCCTTTTTTTTAAAGCGGGGAAATTCCAGATGTTCTAATGTGATACTGAGAGACATAATTGTATATCATATAGGAATTCCTTGACTCTTTGTTGATCACTACATTTGAAATAAGCTTTAGCGCTGAACCTGTTGCTGAGAAAGCTGAGAATTTGATAAGATGGTATATGATATTCTACCATCAAATATACAAGAATGTGATCAATTAAATTAAAAATTTTTGCATGAAAGTGTAGGGCAAATTGTTGCAAGGTGATTGAAAGTTATTTCAGTCTTGTTTTAAATGAAAACCAGAAGCCATTGGTGTACTAGGTTATCTATCATTATTTGTGCTTTGTTGACCATTCTGAAGACAGACAGCATTTCTATATATGCACTGTACTAGTGTCTATGAAGATTCTCAGTCATCCAGGTGAGTTTATCTGGAAGTTGAGGCATGGCAACTGGACTTTTGAGAGATTGAAACGTTTCGCTGCTCATTCAAACAGCTTCGTCAGTCAGTCTGTTTCCGACTGACAAAGCTGTTTGGATGAGCAGCGAACATTTCAATCTCTCAAGAAAAAAGTCCAGTTGCCATGATTCAACTTCTAGATGTACTGTACTAGAGTAAGATAATGAAAATGTGAAGGCACATATGCATACAATCAAAACATGGATTACCATGAAGGGGTGTTTAGGATCAGGTCTATTTCTTTGGCATCTTTGTATTATTCAAAACGCAGAACAGTGTATTTCCTTAACTGTGCAAAAATAATTAAATTCCCAAACAATTTAACCCAAGGATGTTCCAATAGAAATGTGCAGAGGTTTTAGACTATTAACTCTCAGAATTACACAGGCAACAAGAGCACGATATAGTCCAAACCAAAAATCTGCACACTGTTCTCTCATTCAGTGTGAAGAGATGAGAAAAATATAAAGAGATGGGCCTATCTCTTAAGTTCAATACAAGAATGAACTCGGATGTGGCACTTTTATTCAGCAGGCTGCTCTTAAAAAGAAAAGGAAAAAAAAGCCTTCACATGCCCTGCTGATTTATTTCTACAGGCCAGTGTCAATGGCCTGGGGTTTATGCAGGGCACATTATGGTCCTGTACAATGCCCCTTCCATTTCTGAGATCGTCAGCCAACTGTGCAAGGGATCTGCAGCTCTGCACAAGTCTTCATAAATGAAGCTAAAAGACAAATGTGCCCTCATGAGCTTCAAAGCAGCTTTCAGATTTATGGGAGATATGCAATAGCTATAAATAATGAGTATAACTTTTTCTGGTTTTCAGATAATACATAGAAAGGAAATTTGGCAAGATAATCAACAAATATGGGAGTACAGTTAATCCTGAGTATAAAAATCCAAGCGGACTACACTAAAGAGAGCTTCATGAGCTTCAACAGCACAACAATGTGATTTAAAATTAAAATACTAGTTAGATCTTGAAACTGTTGTGTAATGGGGAGGGAGATGGGACAGATGTTCATTTTTAATTGAAGGTGGAAAACTTAGCATTGATTAAGTCAAGCATAGTATAGACATGCACTGTGCAAGCTTCCCCCACAGAGCTCTGCCAATGCACCTTGCTCCTGACCTGCAACACTCCCTGCTATTCCAGTCCTGGACCTACTGGGCAGAGAGAGAATCACATCAATTTTTCAGTGAGGGGACATTGGTTTCATGATGAAAACCAGTTAGGATAAACATCACTTAAAATGGCTGCATTTGTGACTAGAATGTTTGCATTCTCTTCTCCAGGGAGTTAAGAAATTCTATTTCCAACACATTTTGAAAAGCTACCCAGTTAGCTGTTCCAAAAAAAGAAAACCCTGGAGGTTTACACAGATTTATATGCAGTTCACAAAGATGTTTCACCACATTTGAACAGATTTCCTCAGTCCCGGCTTGCCTCCACTGGCTAACTATGAGGATCTGGGACAGGTCCCAAGGGTTTGGTTCTTACCTACAAAGCCCTTCACGATTTGGGCCCTCGTTACTTGTTGGAGTGCCTTCCCTCAAGAACACTGACCCGCACCACCAGATCTTCACAGGCAGTGCTCCCATAGGTTGCCATGCTAAGAGAGGCCAGAAAGACTTCTACCAGATACCATTCCTTCTTGATGCTACAGTAGCACCCGCCATTTGGAATGGGCTCTCAGTGGAGCTGTGCCTGGCCTCTTCCCTACCTACCTTCAAGAGGCTACTTAAAACAGTGCTTTTTATAGACAATTTTAGTGGCAATTGCTTTATGTATCTTCCAAAATTGTCCTGCCTGACAGATATCGGTATGTTTTTTTATGCTGTGTTATTGACTTGCTTGTTCTTATATTTTCATTTTTGTTTATTATTACTTCTAGAGCTATATAATTTGTTTTTCCTTTTTTGGTTGTCAACTGCCCAGAGTAATAATTTGTACTAATTGGGCAATAAAAAAATGAAGAGATAAACAAACATACATTACAAGTTATGAAAGTCAATATATTTGCAACATGGAATGGTCCACTGCACTATAATAGCCTGTGGAGATCAATATAATATATCCATAGATTTATTTTATTTTTTAAGGGAAGAAAACATTTTCCCAAACACCATAAATTTGGCAAACATCAGAGGAAACTCCACCTCTGATAGCTTCAATGCCTCTCTCTATTTCTATGTGTTGGAAACTTGGTGTTTCAAAAAAAAAAAAAAAGTAAGTATTCAGGTGGGCAGCTATTGAATATACTCAAGACTATAACTAAATGGAATGGGAATTCTGAGAAACCTACGATGCTCAGTTCCTTTTCTGTCTGCAAAGTGCATGCCCTAGACAGAAACCTGCCTTATCTTGTCAACTAAAGATTTGAGGTGCTGCAGGAGAAAGAATGTCTATAGAAACAAAACATACCTTAGAACCACGTTCATTGAAGATTATCTCTACATCAAGGATTTTGCCGAATTGCTGTGGAGACAAAATAAAAGTTTTATTTCTGATTAGTTAATTCATTTATAATTTCCCCCGTACATGTGGTCCAAGAAGCCAAGCAAAAGAGAGCCCTTGTCTTTGAAGCACAGCCAATAATGATCTAGAAGAGACTAAAGTTGACTCATTTCGATTTAGTTATTAAACTTTTCTTATTCATCAGTTTTGCTTAGTTGAGGGAATTTATACGCTAACTGCATCAACTACAAAGCTAGTTCACATTCAAATCAGGGGTTAAAAGGCTATAGGTTAAATGTTAACTGGTTACACAGCAACAGTTAGTTCTAGTGAATTCCTTTTCCTAATAAGGAAAGTGACTGATAACAATCATAATTTAACAAAGTGTAACTTTATTCTGTGAACTGCAACTTTTTGTTACGGTTTGTTAAGGTCTTTAATGGGGGAAAACAAATATTCCATGGTTCAAATGCTGCCTCCTACTGGGTTTTGTGCTCTATTTGGGGCTCTAGGGTAGTGACAAGGGAGTTGGAAAAACTATCATTATTTTATATCATAAGTCAATGGCTTGTAGCCATCAGATTTTTTAAATTAACAGAACTATTTTATTTAACTGTCAGCACTCCCAGCCCTTATTAAGGTGTTGTAGGGTTTCTTCATGCATCTTAGGCATCGTGGCGCAGTGGTTAAATGCCTGTACTGCAGGTAAAACTGTGTTCACGACCTGGGTTCAAACCCAGGTAGCAGGCTCAAGGTTCACTCAGCCTTCCATCCTTCTGAGGTCGGTAAAATGAGTACCCAGCTTGCTGGGGGGGGGCAATGTGTAGCCTGCACACTGTAATTAAAAATTGTAAACCGCCCAGAGACTACTTGTAGTGGTATGGGGCGGTATATAAGCAGAACACTTTGCTTTACTTTGCTTAAAAAAGATTATGTTAGACTTTTAGTGGCTCATTATCATCCAATACTTGCATTTATGTACTCATAAGAACGACATGGCCTTTTCTTAATTCTTTTAGTATTTTGGTATCCTTTCAGTATATTGACATATTTCTATCTCTCATGCTTGGGCACTGCTTTTTTATATTCAAACATAACAAAAACAGAGAGAACAAGAGAAGTCTAGAAACAAAATGTATGTATCACGGAGAGCTTCGAAATGCAAGAAGACTTTCAGAAACAAGTGAAAGAGGAGGTGCTGGCCAATAAGAGAATGAGTGAATTGACAGGCACATTTATACCTATTGATTTTGTCTTTTGCTCTTCTTATGCAGCCACTCTTCATAACTTATCCCCTCATCCACTTTTCACCTCTCCCAACCATGAATAAGCATTCTGTAATAGTCACTGACCACATTCACTCTTTGACTTTGTTAGAGTTCAGAATTATTTTTTAAAGATTCATTTGTACTTGGTGCATAATTTCTACAGAACTTCAAATCTGGACATATCAAAATCTCTTTTGATGGCTGTTGCTATGTGAGTACATAAGAAACAACAGAGAAGCATGTTAAACTGCTTTGAAGATTCCAGGACCAACAATTTAACCTCAGTAGATAAATGTCTGTTAACATTCCAATCATATCAATGCAGCCAACAGGCTGGCATCCAAGTACTTGCATTTGAAGTATGAGCCAGGCCACCTGAAGCCCGTCCTCCTTCTAATGTTACAATAACTTTCTAAAAGCATCCTTTTGGATAGCCAAACAAGATTGGGCAAGTGGATGATGAAGAGAAGACCTCTTCAGTGGTATTGCCTTCTATGAAATGCCCTCCTACATCTGGCATGGATGTTGTGACCTTTCACACCCCAGATACACAGCCATTTATCTTCCAAGGCTTTTCTAACTTGATTGGCAGGATTGGCTTAGGACCTGGCTACCTAAAGGACCGCCTTCTTCCATATGAGCCTGACCATTCTCTAAGATCAGGCCAGGAGGCCCTGCTGAAGGTGCCATCCCTCAAAGAGATAAGGGGCGGCGGCATGTCGAAGCAGGGCCTTCTCGGCGGTTGCCCCCCAACTCTGGAATGCCCTCCCTATAGAGATCCCCCTTGTGCCAACACTTTTGGTTTTTCGGTGCCAGCAAAGACTTTCCTGTCTGGCCAGCATTTTAATTAAATTATTTGGTTGGTCACATGAGCAGCAGGGTTTTATAATCTATAATCTGTACTGTATATTGTTTTAACTGTATTTTATTTTATAGTTTTTAAAATTTTTATTGTTTTATAGTTTTTAATATTTGTTGTATGCTGCCCAGAGACCTCTTGGTAGTGGGGCAGCTTAAAAAATCTTGTAAGTAAGTAAGTAAGTAAGTAAGTAAGTAAACTCAGTATGTTAGGTATCACTCTGCAAAACCATAGGTTGGAAGTTTCATCTTCCACTGTGTGTTCCAGGAGAAAACCCAGCTGGTTTAGCCCTGGGGCAAGCTGCATGGTTTCAGAGCAAGCCCAAAAGAAGGGAATGGTAAGCCATGTCGAAGTATTCTATATTTGGAAGTATTCTATACTTCCAATAATGCTTGTAAAGGGTCACCATAAGTCAGAAATGACTTGACTGCATGCTGTTTTTGTTATCATTTCTATCTCAAAATCTTATGGACATTTTCAAAAACTTCTTGTAGAAACAAAATCTGTTTTTTATTTATTTTCACTTTATGATACTAAAAAATTGCTGTTCTACTTTAAAAAAGTTTTTACTTATGAGCATGTGCTCAGAACGGATAAAATTTGTAAGTAGAGGTTTTTGTGTAGTTGCCCTCAGGTACTTTGGGCCAGAAAAAGTAGACCTTGGCCTGTTCAAAGTTGAACAGCCCTGATATAGTTTCTCTAGTGGCAGTTTCTGTACTGATATACTAAATGATTTTATTTTCTTTATTTCTTTATTTTCTTTATTTCTTTATTTTCACTGGAAATGCAGCAACATATAAATACTGGGAACAGTTTTTATTTTCAGTGCTGCTTGCCACAAAATCATTTAGTATATCAGTCTCAAATCACCATCATACATTAAAAAGAGGCTGTCTCCTTTTGAAAGGCACATATGTTACAACTGTAGCTCTGCTAAAGATATTGCATCACGAAACACAATCCTATACAAGACAAAGACGTGTATAGGATTACTTCAACAGGGCTTACTTCCAGATAAATATGTATGAAATTGCATTTTACATTTCATCTCCTTCCTAAAATGAATGCAGTGGTTCACTAAGCAATGACTCCTTCAAAAAGCATGAGTCACATCCACATAAAACATTTAAAATAAGAGGTCACAGTTGCCTCTTTTTCAAGCCCCATATCACTCCTCACTTCCATTTTAATGTATGCATTGCTGGAATATTGGTCAAGTATTTTCCTTACTATTAGGAACAACATGACTTTTCCCATGGGCACTGAATTAACCAGGCTAGCACAGTTCAATGTATGGACTGGGCTAAATTGTACAATATGCAAGTACACTAAGAAAACACTAGCTAGAGCAGTGGCTCCAAACCTGGGGGTCTGGATCCCTTTGGGGGTCAAACAACCATTTCACAGGGGTCACCATGAGCCAGGGAAAAACAAGGCACAAACAGCTTGGGTCTGGAGGAGGAGGGGGAGGAGGGGGAAAACAGTGACTTACAGATTAATAGGTTGGAGAAGATGTCAGGCAATGGCACTGGAGACTGCGACTGACTGAGGGTGCATGTAGAGGGAAGTTCTCTATGGCAGTGCTCCCCAACCTTTTTGTCCCCTCGGACCGGTAAATGTTTGATGATTTTCATGGCCCGGGGCTGGGGGTGCGGAGGGGGAGATGGGGGCGGGGGGGTCGGCACAAGGGGGGGGGTGGGGGTGGGGGATGGGGGAGGGAGGAGGAGGAGGAGGGGGTGTGGGGGCTTGGATTACCTTGCGGGGGCCAACAGGGCTTACTTCCAGATAAATATGTCACCCCGCGTGAAATTGGGGATTTCTGGCGGGCGGGCCCCGCCTCCGCCTCCTGTCGGCGGCCGCGGCGGCCACGGCAGCCGCCTGGGTTCGGCACCTCCAGCTCCTTCGGGCGAAAATGAATGGAGGCTGGTGGGGGTGGCGTCCCCTAAGGCCAGTGTCCTTTCTTCAGCCCTCCCCCGACACACACACACACACACACACACACAAAACACACACCTTTAAAATATCCCACGGTCACAGACTTGCCCCCCTCCCGCCGGGTCTCCGGGCCGAGAAGGGGGAGCCCGAGCGCCTCCGCCGCCGCCGCCGCTTCCACCTTTGGAATGTCTGCATCCCGGGAGGCGGCGGAATATTGGGGGCTCAAGTATTTTCCTCCTCCTCCTCCTAGGAACAACAGCAGCTTTTCCCATGGGCACTGAATTAAAAACCAGGCTAGCACGCCCCCCGCCCGCCCCCAACACAGGTGCGGTGGACTGGGCTAAATTGCCCAATGCAGCCGCAGGGAGGGTACACTAAGGGGGAAAGGAGGAGGAGGGGCACCCACCTCCTCTTCCGAGCAGTGGCTCCAAACCTGGGGTCTGGATGGGGGGCCGCCAGTGCCTCCCGCGGGTCAAACAACCATTCCCGCAGGCCCGGCCCCCAGCTTCCTGCTGCTGCTGCTGGTGGGGTGAAAGGAGGAGGCGGAGGAAGGAGCGCCACTGGGTCTGGAGGAGGGGGAGGCAAAGGGGCGGCGGCGGTGAGCTCCTCCAGCCTTCCTCCTCCACCGGCGGCCCGTGGAGAAGATGTCAGGAGGAGGGCACTGGAGAGCCTCCCGGCCTCCCTGAGGCGGCCCAGTGCCATGGTCCACGAGGGAAAGTTCCACTGCTCTATGGCACCTGAGACACTAGCCTGCCAAAGGGGCCTTGTGGCCTCTTCCAAGCAGGGCAAGGGGTCACCACAACATGAGGAACTGGATTAAAGGGTCACAGCACTGGGAAGGTTGGGAAACACTGAGTTAGAGGATTTCAGTCCCTTGCACACAGGAGATCTCTTATACCTTCAGCAGCGGCATCATTTTTCTTTTCCTGGCTTAAGTTAACTGTCAATTCTTCCCTTTCTGGCAGGCAGCCATTTAAAGTCAGCCCTCTGCCCCACCAGACAGCTGACTTTGACAGGTGGAACTTGTCAAAATCAGCTGGGGGAGGAGGAAAGCAGTCACGTTCCTAGGTTCTTGAAGCACTCGTTAAGTTGAGGTACCACTGTAACAACAACAACAACAACAACCCATCATCTTCAAATTGCAGAGCTGGAAGGTATCTTATAGTCAGGGAGGCACTCTAGGACAGTGATGGCGAACCTATGGCACGGGTGCCAAAGGTGGCACTCGGAGCCCTTTCTGTGGGCACCCAACATCACCCCTTCATAGTCACCTATATACAGGTTAAATTACTGTATTGGCACTTTGCAAAAAAATTAGTGTGTTGTGAACTGCAGTTTGGGCACTCGGTCTCTAAAAGGTTCGCCATCACTGCTCTAGGAAATCGTACTCCCAACCTCTGACTCCACAGCCAAATACCGCCATCAGTCATCTCTTGATTCAGCTAATTAATATTCCTTGGGACTTCCTAAGCTATTTTGACCTTTGAGATTGCTATATTCATTTTTTAGTCTTGCATTGCTCCAGGAATGGAGCCTAGTGTTGAGGCACTTTCATTCATGTTCCTGTCCATTTGAAAGGGTCCTGAACAGAAACTTCCAATCTGCACTCAAAACTAGTAAGGAAAAAGTATTTTTCCTGATGGGGGTTGTTTACTAGAACTGTTCTGGGGATTTTTTTGAAGTGTTAGTCTAGATCTCTTAAAGACAAGCAGCTTTTTTTTGGTAAGCCATGTGCCCCACTAGGACCAAGCACCAAAACTGGGGGAAAGGAGGAAAAATGCTCCATCTGGAAAAGCACTGTGTTTTAATTTCACCTTGAAATTGTTCATCTTATTCATTAAAAAACACCCAAGTAATTGCATGTCCCTCAGAATGATTGCTACCTTTAAATCCAGTAAGTTAACATATTTAGAAATGATGGGGCAACAAGCAAACAAGATGGAATTTCAATTTATTTTATAGTGAATTGTATTCTCCTTCCACTTCCACAAAAACAGGAAAGCTACCAAAGAGCAGAATGAATCCTTACACCACTAGAAATCTGGGTCTAGAACTGTTACACATTTGCATGGATTAAACAGATTCTTGGAGGAAAAGTCCATCACAGGTAACAAGCCATGACGGGGATGTGTAATCTCCAGGCTTTAAAAAAGGGTACAGTATTTCAAAGGCCAGATGCAGGGGAGTAGTATCAGGATACAGCTATCTAGTCTCATGTGCTCCCAGGGGCATCTGGTAGGGCCACTGTGAGATACAGGAAACTGGACTAGATGGGCCCTTGGCCTGATCCAGAATGGCTCTTCTTATGTTATGTCATCCTAATGCATCAGAGGGTACATAGAAATAAGTGAGGACAATACAAACAGATGACTCAAATAAATGAAGTCAGTTTAATAACAGTGCTAAATTAAGTTATTTGTTTTTTTAATTATTATATTCTCTGAACAAGTGTACATACTAATGGCTTAACATAATGATTAGATTGTGTAAGATTATACATGTGATTATTTTCACTGATTTTAAGTGTAATGTTGTCAACTACATCAACAAATCACTAATTAATGAGTCACCACTTGTATTCTCTGTCACCTGCTAAGTCATATAAATAGAACACAACAAGTAATACAAGAAGAGATTCAATAAAGAGCACCAATGTTTTTAATTTATTCTATTGCACTTATACCTGGTATATAACCAACAGAATCATGGCCACAAACTTAATGCTACCTCAACATATCATTTCAAAGCCTTCACCATATAACTGGAATATCTTCAATACTATATATTTGCTTACAAGAAGAAATATGAAGCTGAACATTTCTGTTTTCTCCTCTTTGAACTTACACAAGGATGCTAAGCACAAGTGCCTACTTAAAACAATGCCTCAGATCCTCCAAAAATCACAGGTACTTACTGAATAGTAATAATGCATGAAAGGGAAAATATAGGTCCATGCCATTTGGCTAGTAATTTAAATATGTCAAGATTTCAAGAATAAATGTAATAAAATACATCATATACACTACTGTAGTTTAGTTTATAGTACTTCATATTGTACAACAGTCAAAGTCTAACAGTTTTGGCACAGTTTTTTTTAAAGAAACCAGGTAGGATGGAGGTACAGTGGTGTCTAGATTTTTTTATTTGTTAAAATAACAACTGAACATAGCAACTAATTAAAACCTGGGGGAACTGTTTACAATTTCTTAAGTAATAATATTGTAAAATCCCTACATTCTAGGTCTTGTTTTGTCTCATTTTTGCAAGAAAAGATGACTGGTATGTGAGGATTTATCTCAGGTAATGCTTTAATGCAAATGGTATGTGTATCTATTTAAATGTCCAGTTTAATTGTAAAGCAAAATGCTGATTTTATGTTATCTATGCTTGAGTATTTAGTAATGCAGCATTTGCTATTTTTAACTTGCATTCTACCCTCTGGAATTATAAGCCTGTTGATATTTATTTATGCTTTGGGGAACTGACCATGGATTTTGCCATTGCCTACCTGTATTCCTACCCTACATCTTCATTATCAACATAAAAGGACAAATTTCTCACCTGCAACTGTGACTGTAGGTGTTCCACAGGTACAGAACCCTCTTATGTGATGCATAGAGACCACAATGAAAAACCTTACAGTCCCTGTGTTCCACATGAATTCCCCTGAGATGATCATGCTCAAAACAGGGATCTCAACCACAGATTCAAAGAGCACCAATGGTTGCTACTAAATATTTTCAGTTTTACATTTAGAGGCAATCTCAACAAACATCTCCATGTTACTATTTCTCCTGAAAGCCAATGTAGACTCTTCTGGCTACTCTTCATCCTTTGCAAACAGTACACATTTCAGTACTTAATACTGTGGCCAAAATGTCATGTTACCACATACAACAGAGAAGACTGTGATATGAGCTATACGCTGAAGTTAACACATCAAGCTGTTAACTTTGGGTAATAGCTCAGTCCATAGTACTTCTTGTACTTACTAACCTTTTATGCTTGCATTTGATAAGAGCCAGCATATTTTAAAAAATAACAGCTAATTTTACTGTTTATCATGATTATCTGTTCTGTCTCACTAGTTTAAATTGCGTGCTAAGAAGAGCAGATGCTTCTTCCTTCCAGGCAAGGCTGACCTCCAGTTCACGGCTCTACCCTTAAGGGTCTTCTTCACTCCCCCAACTTCATAATATTCTCTCCTGGGCAGTATTCTTGCTGTCCATACAGTTTCTCTGCACTCACAGTATTTTTGAAAACCCACTCCAGGGAAAAGCTTTAAGTCTTTCTACAGATGACATTGAAACAATCAAACTTGACATTGGGAAGGATGGGGAAAGGTATTTATGCTCCACAGAGCAAAAACTGCAAACAACTACAGATCCCCTACAGGAGAAGGAGTTGATTTCAGTATGACTCACCCAAGGGAATTCTCTCTCACAGCAAACAGTAATAATAGGGAATGTGACAAACATTTCTGTCCCATTTTATAATTCCAGGCTGTGTTTATCCAGCACAGAAATACCATACTGGCAGGAGAGAAGGACAAAATTATTGACATCTTTTCAGTTCAAACTGCAAAGCTACCCCAAGTTTTATAGCAGCACATGCTTTTGCATGTGTGCCCAAAAAGTAAAAGCTGTTTTGGCAGGCTCTAGCTGTCTGACTGATGTCAAATTGGGAAAGCCAAAGCTTCTTGTTAAATCAAAGGAAAGACTAAACCCACAGGGATAACCAGTCCCATGTGTTTCCCATTTTACATTTAGGCACCAGAAGAATCGTCCAGACATAACATGCACTCAAAGGAGAGTGAACATCAAGCAACCAGCAATTTGGTGGAGACATAAGATTACAAAACATTTTTCTGCTCTCATGCCATCCGCCATATCTTGGGCATTAGTCTGGGACTCGATTGTTCTTCCCTCCCCACCACCAGAATAATGAATAGGTCATGTGTTACCTACTCAAAATTCTAGGAAATACTTAAGTATATCACAAGACATCCAAGATAAAAATTAAAAGATACACAGTCATTTGCTAGATGATTTTCCAACTGTACGCCACAATAACTACTGTTGTTTTGCTATAAAAAGCCAACAGGCTGGAAATGGAACCGCTGGGAGAGGTCATCAGGAGGTTTGGGCTGAGGAGTCAGCAATATGCCGACGATACTCAGCTCTACCTCTCGTTTTCCACCAATCCAGGTGAGGCGATTTCTGTGCTGAACTTGTATCTGGGCCAGATAATGGACTGGATGAGGGTTAATAAATTGAAACTCAATCCAGACAAGACGGAAGTACTGTTAATGGGTGCTTTGCCGGACAGGTTAGAGGGCCATCTTCCTGTCTTGGATGGGGTTGCACTCCCCCTAAGGGACAGGGTCCGCAGCTTGGGGGTGCTTCTGGACCCCGGTCTAACTCTGGAAGCCCAGGTGGATTCGGTGGCCAGGGGTGCCTTCCTTCAGCTGCGGAAAATATACCAGCTTCGCCCCTACCTAGACGAGCACAGCCTCATGACAGTTACGCATGCACTGGTAACATCCCGTATTGATTACTGCAATGCGCTTTACGTGGGGCTGCCTTTGAAGACGGTCCGGTGATTGCAACTGGTTCAGAATCGTGCGGCACGGCTGGTAAGTGGTGGGGCCGCCAGGGATCACATCACGCCGATTCTGCGTAACCTTCCCAGTTGCTGCCCGAGCTGAATTCAAAGTGCTTGTTCTGACATACAAAGCCCTAAACGACTTAGGACCTAGATACCTGAAGATCGCCTCCTTCCATATGAACCTACCCGGCAATTAAGATCTAGCCAGGGGGCCCTCCTGAAAGAGCCATCTGTCAAGGAGGTGAGAGGGATGGCCTGTAGACACAGGGCCTTCTCGGCAGCTGCTCCCAAGCTATGGAATGCCCTCCCGATCGAGATCCGCCTGGCGCCAACACTGATTACATTCCGGCGCCAGGTAAAAACCTTCCTGTTCCAGAAGGTTTTTAATTGATATAATATAGATTGTGGGTCCGCTGATGACAATTTTAGAATAATGATTTTAGTGTAAGGTTTTTATTGATGATTTATTGATATTTTACTCTTAACTCTTCTAATTGTTTTATTCTTTGGATTGTAAGCCGCCCAGAGACCTTTGGGTAGTGGGCGGCATATAAGTTAAATAAATAAATAAATAAATAAATAAATAATATGCACATTAGAGCCCCATGTGGAATGTAATCCACCCATTGTGCCAGTATGCAACCAGTGTTGTTAGCCCAAGGGAAAGAAAGGACGAACCACAATTTCCCGCAACAGCTCAAGCTAGAACTGATGGACACTGAGAACTCACAGAATAGTCACCATTCCCAGAAAGCAAGGCTCAATCTCTGACTTATGAATGATGTGTGTGTGACACTGGAAGACAATGTTAACACACCTTTAAGAATGGTGTTTCCCACTCTCCTGGGAAAAATATATATGTATTTTTTTAAAAAAACTGACAAGAGTCTCCAATATTAATTTATTTAAAAACATACACATATGCTCCTACAACCTGTCTACCACCAGTCTAAAGTGTGGAAAACACTGGCACAAATATTACTGATGACAGAGAAGAGAGACAGGATGGAATCTTATTCTCTGCAGTACAGGGCCTTTAAACAGTACTATGATGTAGTTTTAGTCACTAAGAAGTGTACAATTATGCCTTTTGTGCCAACTGGATGTAATATTTCTCAAGAAACGTTGCTGTTTCTACCATGTACAATGTTAACTGTTGGGTCTGTGAATCTGTGATGGTGAAGGAGCAGTTCTCATTGTTTACTTTGCTGAGTTCATATTATTGGTTCCGGCTTTTTGAGAAGTCTATTTGCAGACCAGTGTGTCACAAAGAGCCATTAAGGGCCAATAATAAACAAACTATGATCCTGCCTTGGCTCATCTATGCTGATCAAAATAAATGAGTCAGAGACAGCTGCACTTAACTCTAACAATGATTTTTCATTTCATATGGCACTCAGCACTGTGCTGCCTCTGAGGGCTCTTTATACATGCTGAAATACTAGAACAGCCTGACATGAGATAAAGGCTATGTTCTACTTTTGTTTTATCTGAATGCATTGGGGTGGGGGTGGTAAACAGGTAATAGGGAGATGGCTGCACAAATAAGCCAACGCTCCAGTTCCCTGACAGCCTTGTTTGCATAGGTCTTTGGGTATTGAACATGAAGTCTAAAGAAGGCTCTGGACCTGGATTTTACTGAACAGTTTTACAGAGCTCTTGTGATTGGGAACTCTGCAGTTACAGAGCCTTCTTCTACAGGCTTTCATAGCCAATGTGTGCATGGCTGTGATACCCACAGATGTGAGGACATAAAGGGTTGGAATTCACATGAGTATTCATCCATATTCCCAGAACACATTTAAGCCTCCATTCATTTGCACAAATGCCTGAATAGGAGTTTACAGGCACATCAATGTACAGTACAGGTCAACATATAGAAGGCAGCCTCCAAACTGAGCCCCCCGTGTGTGTGTCAAATGGGGGGGGGGAGAGAGAGAGAGAGAGAGAGAGAGAGAGAGAGAGAGAGAGAATTATCAAAAGCAACATCCAGCATTCATGGATAATTAGTCTACATACAAATCATAGCCAAGGTAACCTAAACAGCATTTTAAACAGTACAAAATCTTCTTTTAAAAAAGCATTTGAGTTTACTGATAGTTATCAGCCCAAGAACCTCTACCACATTCTGAGAAGAAAAATAGACTAACTACTAAATCTTAAAAACCAGAAAAAGAATGTATGCCAAAGGATTACTTTCCTGGACTTCTCTGTGGCATCTATGTATCTACAACAGGTCAAAAGAACATTATTCAAGGCAGACTTTTCTGACCCAGCTGTATTCATCTTGTCAGCTTGTCTATTACAGGAATCTTGCAGGCAGTAACAGAAGCTATTATCCTGTCCACTTTGGAGACATTAAATGCTTCAATCTCAGAAACAGTCCTTCAGAGATCTTACTATTTGCTTCTGACTATTGAGAAATGAAAGCCAGTGCAGTTCAGTAGTACATATTGAACAGTAATAAAGAGGTCCAGAGATTCAAATACCTATTCAGCAATGGAACCTGGTGGATGAACTTTGGTCTGATATTTCCTCTTATACAGTTTAAGGAATAACAAAGTGGAGTATGAGATAACCTTACAAACTACTTGGAGCTCTCTGCAAGGAAAATTCCAAGTGGAATATACAAAATAAAGTATTATTCTTGGGGGGTTTTCTTGTTATAGGAGGATTTGATTTATTATACCATGACTGTTTACTGTCAACAGAAACCTCTGCTAAGGAGCATTTTTGAAAGTATTTTGAAAATTTAAGTGCCTGATATATCCAAGTGATTTCACCTTCTCCCCACTCCCTTTATTTGTTAATGTCATCAAAGAATTCTTAAGCCAAATTTAACATTTTCCCATCAATTTAAAAATTCTGTTCTTAAAAACTGCCAGAATCCTATTGCCCATTTATACTTGCCCAATCACTTAAAACAGTCATGAGAGTAGTCACTAGTTGTAGAATAAATTTCATGATGGCTAATATCAAGCCTCCTCACCCCCTCATCCCCCATCAAAAGGAAGGGAGGGAGGGAGGAAGAGAGAGGGGGGGGAGAGAGGGAGAGGGAGAGAGGAGAGAGAGAGGGGAGAAAAAGAGAGAGAGAGAGAGAGAGAGAGAGAGGGAGAGGAGGGAGAGGGAGGGGGAGAGGGAGAGGGAGGGGGGTTTAAAAAACTAATCATGTCAGACTAATATTATCTCTTTTTTTTTTGAGAGACTCAAAAAACCCTAGTTTTGATGCTAGATACAACAGAGGAAGGTTGTATATCTAGTTCTTTTGATTTGAGCAAGGCTTTAAACAAATATTCTTGTGGCCAAGTTGGTAAAACATGGACAATGCTGGTGTTAGGCTGTACCAAAAGAGTGTTTAACAATAGGTTCTCATAATCTTGGACAGAAGGGACAAAAGAGGTGCCACAGTTTTTTGTCTTTGGCCCAATATCATTCAATATCCTTATAAATGGGGGATGCTCATCAAATTTGCAGAAGACGCCAAATGGGAGAGGTTATTGATCATTCAGAGGACAGAATCAGAATTACTGATAGGCATGAACGCCAGTTTGACAATTCATGCCAAACTGTACACTCCTCTCTTGTCTCCTCTGTGCACTCACCCATTCCCTGAGCATTGCAATCTTCTCTCCCCGCCTCCTCAGTGCAAGTGCCCACTTACAAATCGCACTGCATGCTCCCCTCCTCCAGCAGTTGCCCACACAAAGGCAATGATGCAAACTTCACTGCCCCATATCTGAATGGGTAGAATTGGAGAATGGAAGCACACACTGTGATAGCTGAATCAGCAGTAACTCTGAAGAGGTAGAGAGGGAACTGCATATTGCCTGTGGATTGGACAAGTGCGCAGAGGAAGTGGGAGAGGAGAGTGCATGGTGACTGCAGAATGCCTGTGTGGGTGCTTCCACTTCTGAACACTATAACATAAGGAGGATATTGACATAGAAGATGGAGGTAGCGTGTATTCTGCAGCTTCAGAAAATAGGGCCTGAACAAATGGATTTAGATGACAAAATGAAAAAAAAATATATTTTTGTGCCCATCTCTACTGATGACTACTAGAGTTCCTGTCATCTTCTATAGTTCTATGATTTTAATATTCACCAGGTTCACATGATCACTTGAAACAGATGTTGCTGAAATATACTGTAGGTACAGCCCAACCTTCCATTTGGGGAACTGATGCCACCAAAATTTTAAAGCAACTCTCAAGAAGTTAGAACCTGCAAAATATCTCTTTGGGAGTGAAGCATTAAGGTAACATTCACTCCCAGCAACTCATTCTTACCATCTACATTCTTCTTTGGTCACAAGAAAAAGAGGGGAAGGGGAAAGAATGTACACCCAAACAACTGTAACCTGCCAACTGAGTCACCGTTACATTGCAGAGCCTAAGGCAGGCAGGCATCAGGCACTGGCTACAGAGCAATATCATTCTAAGGGCTCTCTTTCTTTGGGTACTTTTAAAATAAGGCTCGATACATAATGGGAAATAAAATTAAGCAAATGAAAATACATAAAATAGTCATTTTATTTCTTATAATATATTTTCATCATACCCCAAATAACTGTCGAAGGTCAGGATCCCGAAAGCGGAAGGGAATGTTGGAGACATGCAGCCGTTTGGGAGTAGATTTGCTCTCGGTATTCTCGCTGCTTTGTGTCTGTGACTGCTGGCCGTCTGTCTGTGCCCCTCCTTCTGTCTGCTGCAATTTAAGGGGAAAAGAAGCAAAGAGGAAAATCACAGAAAGTCCAACCACTATTTTTTGTTTTTTGTTTTAGTCCATGCTTCAGGTATCTATGCCAAACTTGTTGATCTGGCATCTGGCGCCTCAGAGTAAGCTTGAGAATAGCAACAATAAGTCAAACAACAAGGAATCTTTTGTTTCTGGAAGAGTGAACTAACAGTAAAATGATATCTACAGGGCTGGTTACTGAGGGATCACTCACACCAATGTGATTTGTACCATAGCTTCAAACAAACACAAAGAACCAACGCAAAGAACTCCACCAATACATTTAGTTCAAATAAATTACTGTTTCATTTTAAAACTCTCTGTAGAATCACACAGCCAAATTAAATAAAATGGTGTAGTGTCACGCCACATTCAAGACATCCTAATTCTCTTATTGAAAAGATTGTTAAGAGGATTGACTGGCCATTAAGATGACAACATTAAAACTCACTGTTATAAATAAAAATGGCACTAGTACACGTTTGAGAAAGGACTTATCTTGTGGATTTATCCATGAAAGCCCACACTGAAACAAAGCCATCTTTAAGATACCACTAGACATTTGGGTGTTTTTCTCTATTTTGTCTGAAGAAGTACACTAGCATGTATACAATGCTACAATGATCAGTATTCTGTTGTGCATCTCTGCTTTCATAATGGGAGAATGCCACTAATGAGTTCCTTTTTTAAAATTCAGGATGCACATACTTCGGTGTCATCATGCATGAGTTGTGCATCTCTCAAAATGAAAAAAAGGGGCTATTAGTAATAAAATGTGATCGACATTGACCTCACTACTGCTGCACAGGTAGAGTTACACAACAGGATGCTGGCCACTGTATTCAAAGCATTTTGCATATGTAATACTGTTCCCCTCTCTCCAAAAGCCCTCTAAGATAGGCTAGTATTACTATTCCTGTATTGTAACTGGGATCTAAAGCTGGAAGTGTCACAGAAGCCTGTCTAAATGCTTACCTAGCAGAGATGACATTCTAAATGGCTATTCTGATTTATCACTCTTTCACACATTATGCCATTCTAGCTTTCAAGCTGATTTAATCAACCTCTGCATCAAGTTATTATGCAGGAACTAGAGTATCTTCTATGACAATACATGCAGTCTAGGAAAAGCACGTAACCTCTGGTTCCCTCACCTTTTTATTTCAAGTAACAACTGTGCATGCCTTTACTGCAGCTCTTCACTATCTCTGCATTCTGGATAGTGTGCAACTATCACCATGAATTGGGAAACTGTGAAGTTTATTTCTTTGTCACTAGTCCGACTCTAGCATCTTCTTTACAGAAGAGTGAAAGAACTGCAAGCATTATGGACTACTAGCCATTTAAAAAACTACTGGAGTTTCAGTATCTAGTGCCAACGTATTCTCAAATACAAGCCTCAATCTCTTAACTAATGTAAATTTGCTACACTGACTTACACCAACTGACTTGCTCCAGTAGGCCATTATGCATTACAGGTGACATAGATCCCTAAATATACTGGTGAAAGGCTTGAAGCTTTGAAGGATACAAAAAGTCTTATTTAATCTTCATTTGAACTTTTTCTCTATTTGAAACTGGTACAACTGCTACGACATGGTTAAGCCCAAGCAATGGAAAAGCCCTTTGGGTAAGGTTTGGAAAACATGCTCACTGAGTAATGAGTGGTGGCAGGAACAAAGTGAAATCAATAGTAACTGAATCAGCTTTTACTGCACTTACAGCTAAAGAAAGCAGAATGACATATTTGCTCACATGCTCATCTTCTGTTATTTTTCTTGGAGCCTTACAAAACTGGTGATCCTGTCTGGTTCTTCTTGTTTAAATGTTGCTGTTGTTCAATGCCATTAATTCACTTCCAGCTTACAGTGACTTTAGGAATTAGTGATCTCCAAAATATCCCATAATCACCAGGCATGCTGAGCTCTTTCAAATTAGAGACTTTAGCATCCTTTACTGAGTCACTCATATCATTTTAGGTCTTCCTCTTTTCCTATTGTTTTTTACTTTTCCTAGCATTATTGTTTTTCTTCCAGTGAGTCTTCTCTTATTGTATTACTAAAGTATGATAGCATCCACTTAATTATTTCAACTTCAGTGAAATATCAGGTTTGGTCTGATCAAGAATCTACATTTCTCCTTCTTGTGGCCCAATCATACTAAGGCTTCCATATTCAGAATAAATCCATTCTTTCTGTCATCTTTCCTCACTGTCCAGCTTTCACATTTGTACATAGTTCAAATGACAAGCTATTACAGTACTTCTTTCTCTTAAAAGGCTAAAGGGTTACCCCTGATCTGAATCCCCTTAAAAGGCCTGATCGGAATGGTTTTAATATATATTTCAGGATGCTATACTAAATAAGATTGATATGATTTAAATGCTTAATCACTCATTTAAAAACATTTAATATGCCTAAAAGCTATAAAACTAATATTTAAGTACAGTCATTGCATTCTTAGAGATTTTTGTTGGAAGTTATCCAGGAAGGGCATGGTTTAAAGTTCATATCCAAAAAAGCCAAAGGGTTTACTGTAGCTTACCAGAAACTCCCAGATAAGCCTACCTCATTAAATAACTAACTAAATATGAACCACTGAGTAATTTGGAAGTAGAATAGGAGACAAAAGTCACAAATATAAAAATCAATGTTTATCTCCATCACTAATTTAAGACCGTGGTACAAAAGGGTATCAGTCAGATTATGACAACCTGATATACCAATCTATTTTCATGATTGCTGGAATTCAACATTCTGTTCATTGAAACTGTAAGATCATGCTTTCACATGACTTCATCTAAATACACTATTGGTATTTTAAAAAGCTTATGGGATCTCCAAAAAAGATAAAATGGGAGATCTTTGTGTCACTCTCAGAAAGCAACACCATTAAGACCCTAGTCAGCTTCTTCTTCCTTGAAGATGTAACCTTGGACTTGCTTATCAGCTTTTCAGGACAAACAAAAGCACATTAGCAGCAATCATTCACAAGGCAATGCGCTGAGCAAAGCAACATCAGCTTTCAGCTTGGCTTCAATCAGTCAATGAATGAATACAAACTGTGCCCGAGCATCTGCAACCACACAATGCAGAACAAGACACAAAACAGCTGGGACAAACTAATTTTATTCAACCAAGAATCCATTTCAACAAGCTCAAATATATGCCACACATGAGCTTCTTGACAAAGTACACACCATCACATTGTGAAGATCCTGTTTGAAGTTCTCTCCTTGATATAATTAAAAAATTATCTCCAAACAAATACACAGTGCACCCTGAGGGGGGAATCACTCTGGCTAGATTGTTATTAAAGCACACAATACTATTTGGCACTTTATTTTCTCAATTCTATCAGAGCCCTCTATTCCAAATTCTGAGCTTCTCACTTAGATGGTGCAAATGGCAAGATGTCACAGCTTCCCAGATGGTCCTGGACACACCACCAAACATTCTTACTCTTTATGAAAAAAAGTTGCGGACACAAGGAACATGTCTAAACAAGCAACATGCCTCTCTGGGCTGGTGCAAATTGTCACTTAGAGCACCCCTGCTCCTCTTTGACTTCTAACAGCAAGCACCTTTACTGGGTGTGACAGTAGCTCCTTCTCTGCCAGTGCAACATACGAGTCCTCGCAGAGTGTTGTCTTTATTGTTAGGAGCAAATGGACAAACCAATGCTATATCCATTGACAAAAATGTGCATCCTCAAATTTGCTTCAGAACCTTATGATTCCTGTGGACATATGCTATCATATTATTTTCCAGTCTGGTAATTCTGAGGCACAATATACAAAGGACCTTCTCTACGGTTCGTTGCACCCAAACTGTGATTTTTTATTTATTTATTTATTTATTTATTCCTCCTCCTTCTTCTTCTACAACTACAACAACAACTACAACTACTACTACTACTACTACTACTACTACTACTACTACTACTACTACTACTACTACTACTACTACTAAGTTTTATGCAAATATACACAAATGGCATAATTTACATTGAGAAACTGTCAAGTTTAGAAGTTACACCAACTGCATTATACTACTGGACGTAACTAAATATATTTTGGCCATGATTTTAAAATTCTGAAGAACAGACATCTAAACTCTGGCAGCTAGTGGTAATCCAAAATCAAACAAGATTATATCTTAGAATACCATGTGTGCAACTGAACGTATATATTCCTGGTACTGCTTACTTACTGGAATTAAGTCTCTACTAGGGTTTAAGATGAGAACAGGCTCCTCTCTAAAATCCTATTACTTTATTTTCTTTGTTTAAGAAGAATAAACTTTGAAATCTGGGGAAACAGAGGTATGACCATTTTCCAGGTTTTCCATTTATATTTTACTCTTTATAGTCTGATAGAAATTATAACCTAGGTGTAGAGAATGAAATGCAGTAGGACAGAATCATTCAGGTACTTTTAAAATATCACTATTATAACAAAAATTAATATCACAGGTTTCTTTTTATTTATCTATTAAAACATTCATAGTTACCCAGTAATCACATAATTTCAGGACAGGTTACAAAGCTGTATAAAACAATTTAAAAACATCAGATATTTAAACCTTTCTAAACTAATCAGCACAAAATTAAAACGTTTAATAAAACATTAGAACCACTGTACTACAACCTGTGCAGGAACCCCCAACCCCCAAATAATCTCATATTCATATCTATATTAAATTGGTGGTGAAATGATGCCAATTGTGGCAACCAATCAACCTTCCTAGTGGAGCGCTTTCCAAAGTCCAGGTGCTACAGCAGAGAAAGCCCTAACCTGTTAAGTCTTTGCATAATGAACTTTTCTCAATGGTGGAACTTCAGCTCATCATCTGCAACAATTCTAAGATTCTTCTCACTGAAAGGCATATGTGGTCTGGGTTGAAGCTGCTTCTGGAGGTGAGGGTGCTATCTTCTCTTAGTCTTCTTTTACAGTCTGGCCAACCCAGACCACATATGCCTGCTCCTGGACCTGTGTCTGAACACCACGAATTTCATGTACAGAGGGGACTTCTACAGACAGAAGCATGCATATGCCATGGGTTCCCCAGTGTCACCAATTGTTGTGAACTTATACATGGAACAACACTATCCGACTGGTTCAGATGTAGATGATACCTAGGTGGAAATCAAGACTTAGGAAGTATAGGCCTTTACAGACCACATCAATGTGGTGGACCTATTAAGTTCACTAGAGAAGACACCCAAAACAACAACCTGGCTTTCCTGGATTGTCCAGTCATCATCAGACCCAACCATGGCCTGGGAGTAGAAGTTTACAGGAAACCCACCCACACAGATCAGTTCTTACTGTTTGACTCCTACCATCCATTACAACACAAATTAGGAATCATCAGGACCCTAAACCACAGAGCAGAGAGCATTCCTACCTCCAAAGAAGCCAAGAAGAAGGAAGACAGGCACCTGAAAACAGCACTTAAGACCTGTGGATATCCAAAGTGGGCCTTCAACAAAGCAGTGTGCCGACCCAGAAGAACAATGGATCAGCCTGTAACCCAGAGCTGATGGAAAAACCTGGTCATTCCCTACATGGCTGGAATGTCTGAAAAGATTAAAAGGATTTTTGACAAACACTACACCCCGGTTTTTCAAACCCACAAACACACTAAGGCAGATACTCATCCACCTAAAGGACCCAACACCAAAACACAAAAGGAGCAATACAGTATATGCAGTCCAATGCAGTGAGGAGTGTGCAGACCTCTACATTGGAGAAACTAAACAGCCATTAAACAGGGGAATGGCTCATCATAGGAGGGGCAACAGCTCAGGACCAAGATAGGTGGGGCAATCAGCAGTACACCTCCACTTGAAGGAAAAGGGCACTCATTCAAAGATGAGGATGTACACATATTAGACAGAGAACCTAGGTGATTGGAGAGAGGGGTGAGGGAAGCCATTCATGTGAGTACTGAAAACCCCTCTCTCAACAGAGGTGGGGGGGCAGGCACAATCTGCCACTTATCAGGCAGTGATTTCAACAATACCCAGACATATCAAAAATACTTCACACCTCCACCACCAAGTCCATAGCTAACAACCCATACTTTTATGGGTTTCAGCACCTTAGGCCATTGTTCATCTAGAGACCTATTGAGATTACCATTGTTCATCTTTATTTATATAGCTTATGAGCCTATTTCAGACCACAAGGTCAAAATGAACTATAAAATGGAGGACTCGCCAACAGCTCCCCTCAGACTGATGAAGCTGTTTGGATGAGCAGCGAAATGTTTCAATCTCTCAAAAAAAGAAGTCCAGTTGCCATGACACGACTTCCAGATAAACTCACCTGGATGACTGAGAATCTTCACAGACCTGTTACTCCCAATGTTGTGTCATCTGCAAATCTGATAAGTATTTCTTGCACTCTTTCATTTAAGTCTTTCTCTCTCGGAGGTTTACAATTTTAATTATACAGGATACACATTGTCCATTCCCCAGCAAGCTGGGGATTCAATTTAATGACCTTGGAAGGATGGAAAGCTGAATGAACCTTGAACCATCCTCCTGGGGTTGAACCCCAGGTCACAAGTACAGTTTTGGCTGCAGTACAGCAGTTCAGGTACTGCACCATAAGGCTGATCTGGAGAGGCCTGATCTGGGCACAGTGACAGATGCCTTAGTTACAGCCAAGTTAGATCACTGTGTGTAGGGCTGCCTTTGGAAAGTGTTCTGGGCCCAATTAAAAGTTAATGGCTTGCCTTTAACCTATAAAATCCTAAATGGGTTGGGTCCAAGATATCTCAAAGACTGCATCTCCCTTTATGAGCTTGTGCAGGTGTTATAATCATCAGGTGAGGCCTTTATCTCAGTCCTGCCAGCCTCATGGGCATGTTTGGTGGGACCATGGGAGAGGGTCTTCTCTGGTACCGCTCCCAGACTCTGGAACTCCCTTCCACAGGAGTTCCATAATGAGTTGTGAGTTTTTCAAGCTATTTGGCCATGTTCTCAGAACTAACAACATCCATCAACCACAGAGAAGGATTGCCGCGCACCCCCACAAGACTGCAGTGAAACTTCTTAACCCCTCCATCACAATACAACTACTAACACTCTGCATAGGACAAGTTTCCCCTTTTCCACAACTTTAAAAAAAGACAGTCTTACTCATTCTATACCCCAGAGCACAAAGAGAACTCCTAGTTCCCCTGCGCTCCTTGCCCTCTGAAGATGCCGGCCACAAAGTCTGGCGAAACGTCAGGAATAAACATTTCCATAACATGGCCAAACCACTGCAAAAATTAACAACAGCTATCAGATCCCAGCTGTGAAAGCTTTCACAAATACATTTTAATACAATGTTTATTTAATTTTAAAACTATTTGAATAATCTTATTTAAAATGTACAGTATTCTGCCTTTGGTCCTTTTATAGAGAAAGGTAGGGGGTAACGTGTTTTGAATGAATGAATGAATGGATGGATGGATGGATGAATGAATGAACACACAGAAAGACAGTTGCAAGGAAAAGTATAGTATGTGAAACTTTTGGAATGTCATGGTGTTCTCCTTTAATGTGTCATACAATATGATCTGATCTTCCTCTAAGTCAAGCTAGTGTCCGTCACTTGCTACCTCTACCAAGTCTGAGAAGGAACCATTAATGAGTACTCTGAGTACAATTCTGTAACCAAACTGGCATCTACTTAACAGTTGTTCTATCCAGCCCACATCTATTTAGTTTGCTAATCAGAATATCAAGGGGTACTTTGTAAAAGGTTTTGGTGAAGTCAAGATACATTATCTCCATAGCATTCCCACTGTCTACCAGATAAATTTGGCAGGATTTCTTCATGACAAATCTCTGTTAGAATCTAGTTACTACTGCATTGTTTTCAAGGTGCTGACAGAGTGACTGCTTTACAATCTGCTCTAGATTTTTTAATTGGGATTTATGTTAGGCAGACTAGTTTCCAGGGTCCTCCTTTATGCCCTTTTTGAATACAGGGATGCCAGATGTTCTCCAAACATTTGGCATTTCACACATCCTCCATGATTTTAACAAAATAAATTGTGTTTGTGGGCTGCCTGTAGCTTTAAGGGGTTGGTTGTTATACTTCATGTAGCTGGAGATGATGATAGAATATGGTTTGATGACACCGACCACATATTCAGACACCCAAATGGAGATACAACCTCTATTTGATACAACTGGCCACATAGCATTACCTTATAAAAGAAACCTGACTGAGCATTTTGTGGTGCATCTCTTAGGAGATCCTAACAGATACATCTAACAGATGCGCCACAAGATACCTGGTCACAGATACCTCAAGAGGACTAAAAATGTAATAGTTCTTCTGATATTGAAGTTCAAGAAACCTTTAATGGCATTAAAAATCAAGTACAAAATTATCAGCAGATTGTGGAACAGCAAAATGAAAGATAAATAAAATAAATTGCAAGGGAATGGCTTAATCTCCAACCTTAATCCTGTACAGTAGGTCTCATTAGAGGTATATAACACTCTAGCCAGGTATTCAGTCACCAAGCCCGTCAGTTTGGTTGATGTGTCTGCAAGTAGGCACTGAATAGCATTTGATTGCTCTGTGCCTATAGGCATGTGCAAGTTGGTGTTGCGTGACAACAGTGTGCAATCCAACTAGTTCCTACAACCAACAGCCCCTCCTTTGACTGCTTCTCTGATGCCAATACTGTATTTGGATTGTTTCTAAGGCTACGGATGGGCTCAGACTCCATCCAGCTGAGACTGGATGGCAAATTATTTCTCTTGCTAATTTTCTCAGCCAGGGCACGGTAGCAATACAGAAATCTAATTCCTTACTTCTGTCTTCATGATCATTTCATGGAAAATACTTTTTCCTCCTGCAGAGATGGGTTGCAGAGGGCTGTGAGTTAGTGAGTTCAGGAGCCTGGGATGCTAATTACTTGTCACTGGACTGATTGGCGTCATGGCTTTTGAAGTATTTCTTGAGTCTAAGACAAAGCTGCGTACAATCAAGGGCAAAAAGACGGCTGTGAGAAAAGACAGACTATTCTACTAAGTCCTGTATGAGACTAGAACGATTCACAATGTTGCTCTCCATACTTTTTTTAATGGGAGAGCAACAGTAAATTGGACCATTTTTTTTCCCTCGTCTTTTAAAGAAAAGCAAATTGTGATTTATTGGTGTTTTTTCTTGTGCTGAAGTATTTTCATCTAGTACTGTATGTAATACAGTACATATGTTTGATTCTACAGAATTGTTTCTCAAGTTCTGAGATTTCATTTCATGTTCCTATTTGCTGTACAGAACCCTAATGAACTGGTTTAATGGGGGGATGGTATAAGAGAGAGTGCAGTTCAGTACACCATACTGAATTATTCCCTCACAGTCATTTAGGAATGATGTCTTGCTACATACACATCATAAATGAGCATAGCAAATTAGAACACTGATGCTTCCCTTATTTCAAGGAGAATAATATTTTCATTTTGGTTATCTGCCACAAACCAGCAAATGTCACCAAGAAGCTATGAACTGAAAGTGATAATGCTGCTTCTCCTGAGCAGTAGAATTCAAGGGGGATCTCTGAAGACAGTTGTCTCTCAAATATATTAAGGTGACTGCCTATATATTTTCAGTTGTGTATACACAGGAATATAGCATTGTCATAAGAACATGAATAGCCTGTTTGTATAGCTATTCCTATCAAATGCTGGGTGACACTGTTTGCAACATGTAGTCAGTGAAAACCCTGTAGCAGGAAAAAATGCCAAACAGTGGAATCTGATATTCAAAAACATCCACCATCACTTGCAAATCAAGAAAGCCCTACACTTATATCAGACAGCAATGTAAAAGTCTACATGTGTGGTCCGTAACCATACCACAGATTCATTTATGTCCTTTATGGAAAGGAAACATTTCATCTTATATTAGCACAATGAATTATCAATACAATCTGAAACAACAGATAACATCTGTTTCAGAAAAAAAAACTTGAGCAATGAAGGTAGACATCCACAGCATATTCTTCATTCTCAGAAGTGTTTGATGGCTCAGTGATTTAGGTACTGGGAATTCAATTAATTCCCCACTGTGTTTCCTTAACAGAGGCTAGACTTGATGATCCATAGATTTTCTTCCAGATCTGCAGTTCTAAGATGGCAATGATGATGATTGTTGCTGCTGCTGCTGCTGCCCTCAATAAAAATCAGATATAGCTGTCTGATGTGGGAAACTACTTTCCTTCAGATACATGGTGTGCAGAATCTGAGAAACTGGGGGAACATGGCTGAAAAATGCAGACTTTTCTCAGTTCACTGAGAACACCTGGCTTGGAGAAAGGGGGGCAGATTCCTCCAGCAAAGGAATAGAAGCCCCACGTATAATTTATCTGTGAAGCAAATTCTTTAAGGCCAGGTTGGCGTGTTTCCTGGTACTATGCTAATTAGAAAATGTCTTCTGCTGTGTGAAATGGATTACACAGAAACTACTCTTGTCTTTGTAAAAGTACTAGGAAATTTAAAGCCTGATTGGCAAACCATCCTGAAAGGTCAAAAAGGTGATGATTAAGAAGTTGAGAGAAGTCACTTTAGTTGATTTAGTTATTTCTTAGGAGATGCTATGCTCAGTTGCTGTCCTATTATACCATGCTGGAAGGAATGCAGTCTCTGCATGCTCTGTTCCATGCACATGTGTGCACAGGGCAAGTATGTGTGTGACTCCCCCCTCATGGGTTCTGTCACAACCCACAAAAGAACAGTTGCATTGGGTGCATGGGGTGGGAAACCCCTGAGCAGAGGGGGGAGAGGAGTGGACACAGAGGGACCCTTGCATGAGAGTCCTAAGAGCCTAACCTTGTGGATTTTGGAAGGGGGGGGGTGAATCCCTGAAAGCAGTGATTTGTCAGGTAAGACTAGGATGCTAGGAGGTATGAGGACTAGGCAGGTTTCCTAGCCATCAACACATTTAACACTCCTGGGTTCACCCATTCCAAAACAAACAGGGACACATGGCTCAGAGGTTGGAGTGGGATTTATTTAACATCACTGAGCCATCAAAGGTGATACTTTTAAAAAGATATCCACCACATAGCAGGCATATGAGGGAAAGGCAAGAAAGCCTGAATGAAATGAAAACATAGAGCAACATCTTACTAGATAAAAATTATTCAAATAATGGCTCCTCTTGCAAAAGCAAAGTGACTGAATGACATTCACTGCAGAGGATAAAGCCATAAAAATGTTTTATGTGTTACTGCTGTTTCACTAGCCAGAGGGACGGTTGTGTGGTAAGGTGCTTACACTACTCATTGAGGCATGCATAACAAGTTCTTTTACACAGTTCACACAGACAAAGACCAAAAACAACAACAAAGGAAGTGGCTGCAAGCATATGCTGTGAGCTTTTTGTTGTCAACAGCAGTAATATTCACTGGAGGAAGGGCTCTACATTCGAAAGCAATGTGACTTCTGTTAAAGCTTGAGTACTCAAAGTGTACAATCAGGCAATGAATAGAAGAGAGGAAAAAGTAGAATATGCGAAGGAAAACAGGATTTCTTCTCTCACTGGTTTGTTCAAGGTAGCTCTCGTCCTTTCTATATTCTAGCTCTGGGAAATCCTGCACAGTAGCAGTATGACAGCACTGGACATACAAACATAAGTATTTGCATAATTTACAAACTGCCCCATCTTTACTACCTTCTCTCTCCTCCTGGTGCTAGACATAATTTCTGAATGAATGACTCAAAGAGAAGGAAACAGAAAGTTTGAAAGTCACTCACATCTAAATGAATGCAACAGAAAATGAGAAATGTAATTTGTCAGTAGCAGACTCCCAGTTCAACCCTATCTCGGTTTGTAACATTAGTTTAAAGGTTGCTTTGCATTTTATATTATCCTACACCAATAGTACTGTATCTGATTTCTCCTCTAGTGCAGACATGACATAACACAGAAACCAGAAAGGACAGGCTGGTAAAAGCAGAGCGAGCAAAATTGCTGGAGGTCCAATTTGAAATGTCATTGACTATCATCAATTAAATCTGCCAGGATCATGTCTACTCCCTGTTGCATTGTATTTATTTAGCTATCCTAACTCTCTTGTGCTATTTAATATCAGTATTTATTCATCAGAACATAAAGGTCCACAATGTTACATAGCTTTCAGGTCTAGAATGAGAGAGGTAAAATGAAAATTGGGCATATTTGCCACCTAACCCCCTACCAAAGAAAGAAAGAAAGAAAGAAAGAAAGAAAGAAAGAAACTGGGGTGGGGTTTTTTTTTTTGCACTTTTAGAAGCTATAGCATCAAGGCAGAGCAATTTATGCATTTTGAAAGCAGGCGATTCAAGCACAGATGAAGCACTGGATCAGGTGTTTTCAAGATGCAGGCATAATTCATAATCCTAACAAACCTGCAGGGGTCCTACTTCAATTTCTGCTATCTTCTATATCAGCCCTTGCCAATTCTTCACTCCTGAGATCATATCTGTTAAATTATAGGGACACACATATGTCTGCTTAATTGAAGAGTTCAATCATAGAAAGCTAAAGGTGGAAAGATTTTTATAAGATAAATTATCACATAATAGATTGAAAAAAGTCAAGAACAGAAAGACTTCAATGGCAAGACTGTGAATTTCTGCTAGCAATTAAATTAAAACAACCTGCAAATTATAGAGCAAAATCCTCTTGCACAACTTTTTGCTGTACAAGCTGGAAGATGTCATCAGTCTGTACTGATAAACTCTAGCTGAACTGAAAGTTTCATACACAGTACCCCTTTAAGGTTTTGAGCCTCCCTAGGGCTATCTTGTGAAGTGATTTTTTATTATTAAAAGCTCTAACCCTATCCTTGCCTGCCCTCCCCACCCCCAAAAGCTTCTTCCAAGGCAAAAAGGAGTTCTAGAGAGCCTCAAGGAAGTGCAGGGATAGAAAGGACTCAATTCATTTAAATTAAATATTTCCAATGCTGGATTATATATTGCATGTAATATATTTATGCCAATAGGCTTTTGACCATAATTTGGGAACCAGTAATGTATGATTAGCTGCACTATATCTGTTCTTTTGTGATTTAGTGTAACAACAGCATGCTAATATATATGAATTAGTTATTAAAAGCCAGGGTTACCTCTAAACTATAATTTGCAACCATGATCTGAGGTAGATTTGCAGACTAGAATCTGGGGCAATTTTGTGTTTCAGCAACTACAGAATCAACTTTGATTTAGACATCTTGTCATGTTATGGCTAGTGTAATTCAAAGATGGGATAGAAGATTTACATACGGACTAGTAGGAAGCCCCTTGCTCCCAAATCCTGTCACTGCAGTTACCAAACCATACAGTATAGTGGTTTGACAGGAGAGGAGAATCATCTCCCAGGTGCATGCCATATTTAGATTTAGGTATTTAGATTTCCAAAGTTTATTTATTTGGGTATTTAGATTTCCGAAAAGTCACACCAGCTAATTTAAGAATTTGAGGTCAAAACATTCTACACGTGTCTCTTGTAATTATTCAAATGTCAGATCCACATCAAAATTTCTCTTAGAAGTCAAGCACAGTCTTCTGCGCTATGGCAGCCAACATCAGGACTAGGTATGATGTTTGAATTACCCATGTTTGAATGGGTATGTGGGGGGAGGAGGTTAGGATGCACTGAAAGGATTTCTCCTACTATCAAAAGATCTACCGGTATTATATTTCTTGCTTTGATTGTTGCAGTGGAAGCTATCATAAACAAATCTGTGATGAATACATTGAAGTGAAGGTACAGAAAAATATTTGGATGTTTCAGGTTGGCTATGGGCAGTTATAAAATCATCTTATAGTACACAAACCAATTCTGAATTACAAGTAAATCAAGACATGTACCAAGAGGCTACTGTATGAAATATGGTGGTAACATTTATTCTCAGCATGTGTGACTGCAGGTGCCCATCCAATAAGGATGAGCATCTCTGTTTCAGCTGCAAAACAGAATCTTACTAGTAGACAGAAGAGGAAAATGGCAAAGATTGCATGGTTGGAAACCCAAAACATTGTTCAGTGACAGCATGCTTAATTTAACAGATTCATCTAAGAAGAGTGTTCAACTATTTATCAAAATTATCGGTTACTTAATGTTGCAATTAAAAATAACAACTAGTGCCAAAACAGTTTTGTAAACAATGACACTGAGGATGGAACTGCATGTTCAATACAAACCTCAATTATCTGACTCTTCTCTGTCAAACACTTAGCTCTATGCACAGCAAGCAACTGCTGGCAAGTAACCAGAAGATCAGGTGCATAGAAAAATCTTTAAAATAAGAAAAGTTTCATATACTTTTCCTTTTTAGGACTTTTTTATTGAAAAGCTAGACAACTTGGGGTTGGGAGAATACAAGGTTGTGCTTGTATCACTGACGCTATAAGGCTAATCTACTTCCTCCTCCTTGCTACATGAAACTACATTAATCCCCCACCCACCCAATTACCTCTGCACAGAAGGTGATAGCAAAGAGACACTGTAGCATTGGGAGATGTGACCCAGGCTACACAGTTCTTCTTCCTATTCCTGTGAAGGTCAACCGAACAGAAGCAGTCTTCTCCAGTACAGAAGATAATTTTCCATGGCATACTGACTTGACTGAGAATAGAATTAGAGGTCCTTTACCCATAACTGCTTGCAGGAGATAAAAGCTGCCATGGAACATTGCCAAGGGATGTGTGCGATCACTCCTTTGGCAAGGACGGATGAAATCTCCTCATGAAGATGAACCAATGGAGTGGTGGAGAGAAATATGCTGAAAGGAGGTAAACTGATGGGTGCTCACTACTGTGTGAATAGGCTATGTCATCTTGTAGATTAGTGGTATGGAGCCATGAGTGTCTGTGAAGAGCTACTGCACTTGCAATGACTACTGATGCACTGTCAGTTGAGTGCTGTGCTGTGTTAATTTGGTGACCGGCCAATCTATGCACCTCTTAATAGAAAGAAAAAGGCAGCCATTTTTGATTGTCTGGTAACGGATGGGAGAAAAGGCTCACCGTATTTCTCCCAAAGGAGCTGTTGATATGAAGCAATGGCAGTAAATTACTATTTCACATTGCCAAGGATGCTGAAGAATAAAATCTACAACCCATGAGGTTGAGTTTCTGACCCTTTCTCTCTACACAGGAGAAAAGGGGATTCTCCTTCCCCTTAATTTGAAATGCCTCAACTACAACTGAATTGTGCTTGTGATGGTGAAACAAAATGGAAGCCTTTTCTTCTTGGATGTGAAAGAAATTCTGTCTTCTGCATTATTGGTGGGATGGACAAAGGCTTGGCACAAGACTGCTTTATAAGCAGAAATGAGGACAAATAAAAATGAATCATGATATTCAAATGTTATCAATTTATTAAATATTCACCCCCCCCTCTCTCTCTCTCTCACTCTGGGAAGGGTTGAAGGAGAACTAGTGTGAAAACTGGCTGTTGTTCTCTGGCAAAATTGAGATTGAGGGACCTCCTTTACATTGATCCTGAGGGATCGTGCAAGTTGGAAAACCTGATCCACATAGAGGTGAATATTCTCTACGGGAAAGAGCGGTGCTGAATCCCTGGCAACTGGATTCAGAGATGAAATCTCTGGTGAAAGAGAGGAGACCCAAATCACTGTCCAACCAGGTTTCTCATTAGATTTAGAATGATGAGTTAGGTTCTAAGACTTGGACATGGTATGATAGTTGTGTCAAAGAATCGTGTAGCTGCAGCTGGGGAGCCATAGCGGTAACCAGAAGAACAAGTGGAGATGGTAAAGCAACATGGTATACAGGTAAAGACACTACCATGGCAAAGCTATGTATTCTAGATAGCTTGTGATGGTTGAAGCTGAAAAGTGTGGTGACAAGATGAAATTGGATGGGAATCTCATTGATATGGAAGTCAAAGGCAAATATGAGGGGAATAGACATCTTACTGGAACTATGGTATCAAGGTAATTTGTAATGAGGCAATAAGTGGGAAGAGGAGCAGCAGGGCTGAGAATGTCTGTCAGGTGAGCTTCTAGGAGAGCACCTGCATTGATACCATGAAGAGCAAGATCTGAAATTTATTTATTTATTTATTTATTTTAAGGCTTATATACCGCCCGTCTTCCCGAAGGAACTCCGGGCGGTTCACAACACACAAATGGATACAGTTAGATACAGGATAAAAACAGTAGTAAAAACAGTTTAAACCAAGGTAAAAAAAAGGTGCATTTAAGCAGATGGCGGACAAAGAGAGGGGGGAAAAAAACCATAATTAGGAGTCACCAAATGTCTCCCGGAACAGCAAGGTCTTTAACGCTTTCCTGAAGGCTGGCAGGGACTGTGCAAGGTGCAATTCGCTGGGTAGATGGTTCCAGAGTGTAGGGCCCGCCACAGAGATGGCTTGGGCACCAGTAGATGATTTTTGAGCCTCCCTGGGTGTGGCCACCCGCAGCGAGTGCGCCCGCGACCCTCTAGTTGGTTGGGCCGAAGTTGACCGCTGGGAGATCTGCTCTGCCAGGTAATCAGGTCCCAGGCTGACTAAGGTAGAGCCAGAATAGTCTGATTGTCTAATAATAATGAAGAGTGCCCCCCATGGAAGGATAGGGAACAACAGAATTGACCAAGAAACAGATAATGTTGTGAAGTCAAGGGGAATGAAGAAGGAGATCATAAATGGTGCGGTCAGAATGGAGCGGTGTGGAAACCAACAGTTGTTCAAGATTGATCGGGTTTTTTTTTGGGGGGGAGTGGATGCTGAATAATTCTGTTTAGGGGCCACTTGGAATGGAGTGGAGACTGCTTCGAAACCGAAGGTTTCGAGAAGAGGCAATTTCTTTGGTTCTTTACCAGCCGATTTTGAAGATTTTTTTAGATGCCTGAGTGGCAGGAGGAGAAACCAGAGATGTTTGAGGTTTCTCCATCTATGGAGGTTTTCTAGGAGGTAAGAATTGAGGTGATTCCAGTGGTTTTTCACTGTCTGAGTGCTAAAGCGCTGACAACACTCACAGACCTTGGGTCGATGTCCTTCTCCGAGGCAGTAAAGACACTGGGAGTGCCTGTCTTAGTGGGGAAGTTTCCCCACACAAGTAGAGCAGGGCTTAAAGGGAGGTTGTAATGGCATAAAAGTAAGGAAATACTTCAACACGAGGAGACTAACAAAAGTTGAACCTTCCAATGCTGCAGTTAGAGGGAACTGAGGTGTTTGGGTGGGGTGCCTCCTACTCATGCGCAGTAGGAGAGGGGAGGAGACTAACGAGCTTTTCTTTGCTAGAAAAGTCCAGAGCCTCGCACATGCGTGTCAGGAAAACCCATCTGTGTGGCTTCACGAAGGCCACAAAGGAGAACCAGCAGTTAAGTGAAATATTTAAGGAACTGTTTCGGAGAGGGTAGCCATGTTAGTATTTTCAGGAATTTCAGGCAAAAATCAAAGAAAAACAAAAACAAAACAAAAGACATAAAACCAAAACAAAACAAAACAAAAGACATAAGACATGTGGCACCTTAAGTTAGTCTTTAAGGTGCCACATGTTTGATGTCTTTTGTTTTGTTTTGGTTTTTCTTTGATTTTTGCCTGAAATTAAGGGACTGTGTTGTCTGTTCTGCACCTCCATTGATTTTCCATGGCCGAGCAGAGGATTTGAACCCAGGCCTGAATTCTAGTCCATCACTCTCCACTACATCATGCTTC
The DNA here is from genome assembly GCA_029282475.1 of Phrynocephalus forsythii. Lineage (NCBI taxonomy): Eukaryota > Metazoa > Chordata > Lepidosauria > Squamata > Agamidae > Phrynocephalus > Phrynocephalus forsythii. The sequence continues at coordinate 77,231,071 of JAPFRF010000006.1, read as the reverse complement.
TGCAGTCATGATTTTTTTTATTTCTTACTGTTCAACTGCAGTTCTGTCTTTGCATATTCTTCTTTCCGGTTCAGCACTGCTTCAAGTAATTGTGCTTATTGCTGGTAACATGATGCCATCTGTATAATTTAAATGACTGAAGTTTTTCCCAACTGTTTTTACTCTTCCTTCATCTGAATTCAGTTTCCCCTCTGTATAACATATTATACATACAGACTAAACAGACAGGGAGATAAAATCCACCTTTGTCAATTTTCAATTTTTTCACATTCTATCCTAGTAGTATACAATTTAAACATAAGGAAATCAAGTATTGAGGCACACTGATTTCTTTTAGAACAATCCATATAGTTTCATGGTCCACATAATCAAAGAGAGTCTGACTTCATAAAGCATAAACTGATACTTTGAAATTCCTTGTTATAGTATGGCAGCAGACATATAGTTACATTATGGTCTAATGCCTCTTTCTTTTCAAAACATACTTAAACAATATACAGTCCTTGTTCTACCTATGGAAAAATGTTTCGCTGCAACCCCTTCATCACTTTCTTCAAAACACTGAAAGATGTAGTACTATTACTGTGATACAGAACAAAAATATTATCAGGCATTTGACTATTTTAATTACACTGAATTTTAAATGCTTTTCATTATGTCACTGTGTGTTTAGTTGTGTCATTATGCTTCAGCAGAACCCCCATATCTGCAGGGTATCAGTTCTACCATCTAATGTAGATGCCTGATAATGAGAATTAGTTTAGTTTAATTTAGGATTTATGTACTGCCAGCTTGCACAAGCCAACTCAAGGGGGTTGAACACAATACATATTCAAAGACATAGAAACAACAAAGAATAAAATATAACCAATAACTGATAAAAACATATTAAAGATATAGGCATCCGGCAAATCAATACAAAGACAAAACAACACTAATCACCCAAAGGCCTCCTTGAAGAGCCAGATCTTCAAAGGTCTCCTAAAGGTAGGCAGGGGTTGCACCAGGTGGATCTTGTGGAGATGGAATTCCAGAGCAGCGAGGCAGCCACAGAGAACGCCCAGTTCCACAGAGAGGCTTTGCGGGCCTCTGCAGGAGTGGCCACCCGAAGTGTGAGTGCCTGGGAATGGGCATTTGCTGATCTGAGGGAAATATGCTCTGCCAGATAGTTCTATCTACAACAGGACCAAGGCCACAGGAGAGCTCCCTTGCATCTTGCATGCAGTGTTGTGGCTCTGGTTTTAAACCACAGTGGACACTTATCTTCTGATAAGTCCCTAGCTTAAATCATGACAAACAATGCAATACTCCTCTAAGATCATACTGAAAGGACACACAAACAATCTGACACAAGCACCATTCAATTATCCTACATGGCACAGTTGACACACCTCTCATTAGACAGCCCTATACTGTAGGAGAAGAAACAATCAAGCTTGCCCATGATGGCATCCCACAGTTTTCAGTGGAGCCCCCCTCTGGAACTTTCAGGTCTCACTTCTCCTGATCAAAACTTGTGCAAAATGAAGAGCACCTAATGCAAAATAATTGTCTTTCCACTCTTTAAGGAAGCAAGATCTAGAGCAGGGGTCCTCAAAGTTTTCAAACAGCGGGCCGGTCCACCACCACCCAGATACCACTGGGGGCCGGATCACAGTCCAAAAGCAGCTGCGGAGGCTGGCTTGCTCACAAAACAGGGGGTAGGTGGGGGGTTGCAATTGGTCCCAGGGGCCGGATTCAGGACCTTGGGGGGCCGCATCCGGCCCCAGGGCCTTAGGTTGAGGACCCTTGATCTAGAGGCAGTAGAAAGGAAACCTGAAAGAATATGCAAAACAGCCTGTCTCTGCAAACAGCAGCGATGTAGATGGGGAATTTTGCAAATGAAGCTACATCCTTAGAGATGACTGTCCTACTTTTCAGAAAAGATTTATTCTGCTTCATTCTGGAATACCTCTTTTTGTAATTCCCAACCAAAATTCTTCCTTGTCTTGGTGGCCTTGCAACGAATTTGCTCCTATTATGCCACCGATGCACAAACAGGGCTGACATTTCTTATTTAGGTAACCATCTAAGTCTACCCCAGCCTAACAGCTGACATGAGCAAGTTCCAATTCTTGCTCTCATCCATTCTCTTCACAGTTCTATTAGCTGATGACATGCGGCACTCTCTCCTGCAGTACACTGAGGATGGCTCCTAATATGGAAGAGGAGCAGGAAGCTTGGCAGCAGCTGGTGGCTAAGGTCAAGGCTCACATTATTCATCTCCTCTTACGTTTTATTAAATAAAACAAGTCTGGACAAAGACGAAACCAACATAAACACATAAAGGCAATTCAACGCTGCCACAGCGGAGATCCAGTTCCATGTCCAGTATTCACTCTTTTCAATGTCATAGGCAGGCCTCATACATTTCTAATGTGGCATCGTCCTTCCTAGCTTATGAGATGGAGAGTGCTGTTCTACATCTAATTATGGAGGATTTGCTATAGCTACCAAGAACTCCTTGCACTGCCTAGTGTATCTGAACCTGGCTTTCAAATCTGGTCTGAAGCATTAGGCTTACGGGAGTTATACGAATGTAAATTTGTTTGGTGACTAAATAAATATTGGCAATATTTCAAGAACTTCACCCATCATCGTGTTGACCACTCATCACAGCCTTCTGGGTAATTCCCTAGATTTATCAGAATGAAAAGGACTGCTGTCATCTGGGTATGCTGTAGAAAAATTGAAAGTATTGTTGTTGCTGCTGTTGTTTTTGTTTCAACTTAAATACTGACCCCTAGTGCTAGGTCCTCTCTTGGTGGCTCATAACACAACTATATATAAAACACATCCCCCCACCAAGATAATTGAGTGTTTATTTTACCAACCTTGTAAAAGATTATTTCCACCATATACACCCAAAGTGGGTGTATATGGTGGATATATAGGGAAGTTAACAAGCTTGAATAATGTTTAGGAATATTGCCCAGTCCAAGATTGTAGAATGATGCCAACAGGGAAGAAGATAATGAATCAATAAGTGATTGGCACTCAAAAGAGTCATCTTTATTCTGCTATTTCTGAATTTCATCTTTAAACCATCACTGCAATATGTCCCAAAACAACAGTTAATTGTCAAGGACTCAAAATATCAGAATTCAGAACCTCCCTTTGCTGTGATGCTTTCCAGGTGTCCTTAGCCAATCTTCTTTATTATTTTATATATTTATTTTATTTACTACACAGGGATGTTGTCAAAATAAAAAGGAAAAAAAGGAACTGTGTGCGTTTTTTTGAGGTTCTGCCAGGAAAGGCAAGATGTAAAGTTAGTAAGATGCATAGTAAAATGCTTATAAATCCATGTCTTTGGGAATCTAGGAATTTCCACCAAAACTGGACAAAGCTAGTTACGAAATTCTTTCAGTCATGCTGGGGCCTGACGAATTGCAAAAATGGGATTGTAGACTCCTTGCAGATAGGGTATGACTTGCATTAGATAAAATGCAATTAAGGTCTTGACATAGATGGCTGGATATTAGGATCTAATCACATCAAGACACCTTGTTGGACAACTGTCTTCTCAACATCGAGTACCCTGTTTGGCATAAATCACATTTCTACTTATTTCTGTACAAGCAATGGAGTGAGGGGAACTTGAGTTACAGGATGGCCTTTGAGCATGAAGAGGTTCCATGGTTCACCAGGTCAATACAGGGGTCTAGAGCATAGCCAAAATTGTTATGGATAAAAACAAGGTGGATTAATTTTCCAACATAAATGGATGTGATCCTCATAAGATTAATTTTTTCCAGATCCATTAAAAACAGCTCAGTTGAGACTATTTTTCTCTTTGCACTGATTAGAAAGAATTTGTCCCTTCAGTCACACTTTGTCAAGGAAATTGGAAGAAATTAAAAATGTAGGGATGCAAAAGATACTGTTTCTAGACTGCATGTCTGCCTTTTGTCACAAGATCTATCTATGCCATGTAAAAATGACAAATGTCTGATATTAAGGAATCACATTTGAAATAAACAACACTGCACTCAGGTATATAGCTTGTTATGCATACCGTAAGAGATCCATTTTGTGTGGTGGCTGTATTTGTGTTCTGTTCTCCATGTGCCTGTGTACTTCCGTAGATTGTCAGATTGTGCTCGCTGGTCTGGCCTGCATAGTCCTGAGAGTGGGGTACCCCATACTCTGTGGGGATCCCATTCTGTGGGGGAGGTGGGAATGGGATTGTAGTGAATGGCTGAACCATTGTATCAGGAGTTGCTGTTGGCTCCTGGTTACCCTGCAGAGTAGAAAAAAAGAAAACATTTAATGTATTAATAAAAGGAAAGAAACAAAACATAAAACATTTTTTTCTTCACAAGGAAAAATATTTCCTCCAACTCAAATAGGCTACCTTATATATTGTTTAATCCCTCTCAGTGAAGAAAACAATTCTGAAAACTGTGCCCACTCACCCACACGTTGTTTAGCATATTTGATATGTTGAAACTGATAAAAGTTTCAAGACCAAGGTGCCTATAGCGCTATGCACTTAGCTGTCAAAATACAGTCTACTGAAATGAGATCCTAGGCTCTTTCTACAATTCATTTATCTTTTCTTCTGAAGAGTTAAATAAACAATAATACTGTGGAATCCCAGTAAATATCTGTACAAAGGCACAACTTTAAATTTTGCATAATCATATGATATATCCTTTATTTTATCACTGTAGATGACCTTGACAAGTCAAATGTCAATAACATCACAAGCCTAAAATGACTGGCTCCAGATCATCTCAGAAAAGACTTCCCATTCTTGCTGATCTGCTTTATCCTCTTCCAGGAAAGCAAAAAGGGTGTTGAGCCGCGTGACCATCAAAAAACACAATTGCAAAAATAGGTTACAGGCGATACCTGTATTTTTATTTTTATTTTTATTAGTGGCCTATCAAGGTATCGCCTGTCACCTATTCTTCCAGGAAAGGCATCAATGGAGAATCCCTATCATCTGTTCTGTCACCTATTACTTTAGATGCCACCATGCAGGCAGCAGCTTTTTATGCCCTCTGTCAGCAAGAAGGATAAATGTTATGGTTGCATGGCACCAACCATGAAACTGAGAGCAGAGAAAAGCTTCCTGTACTGGTTAACTAGTATAACTGCCAAACAGGAATACAAGCAAGGCATTATAAGTGGACGTTATTGCCTAGCTCTGTATACCTTACATGCTGAATGAAATCAGACAGTGCCAAGAGGTCTAGTGTGGTTTTAAAAATAGTTGTTTTTTTAAAATAGTTGCTTTTATTGCAACTATCATCTGAGAACTCTGTTCCAGAATGAACGCCAAGGAAAATAACCGTTGCTTTGAAATAAACAGTCCATATTTAAAGAAATACTGTACTAACATTGTGCAAAGTGGTAAAACTTTACTGTATCTGTAAAAATGTTGATTTTACTGTTTCTTCATTTTAACAGTAAATGAATTTGATGTTGATTATTAAATTGGGGATGAGGGGTTAAAGTATCAAACTGCATTTGACTCCATGATGCACAAAATCAATCTACTGTTTTGGCAGAATGCTTCTGTTTGCCACCTTTTCCAAAAAAAGGAAGTTCTAAAGAATACGGGGAAAGGCTCTCTCCCCCAATCATAGGCATCACTACATTCAAACAAGGCATTAATTATGTTCATCCCCCAATCTGTGGCATCCCACAGAGATTGCTATGCCAATACAATGGGCTTTTAGCAGTATATTCCCATAAATGCTACTTCAGATGTACCAAATGCTTGATACCTATTAAACCGATAGGGCAAATGACCCCCGCACAATCGGTACACAGTGCTAGGACTTACACATCCTCCATTGCCTCGCACCAGAGTTTGCAGACACATACATTTTATATTGCCATCCCAGAACATGGACAACTCACAAATATTTTTGCAATGTTGTGGTTAAGCTTCTCAGGACTTAGTTTCAAAGACTATCCACCTCAATATAAAGTGTCACTTCACCAAAATGAATGCATCTTAGGAAGAAAGCAAATGATATCGTGGAAGGTAACTTAATGAACAGTAAGAACTGCCATCATGTAGAGTTTGTTAGACAGGACCAAAAATTCAAGTTGTACATTTGAATTAAGAAGCTTAATTCATCATTAAGATTAAGAAGCTCACTGAGATCTTTTTCAATTAAGGTCTAAAATACATGGAAACATCCAAGACTTCCAAGAATACAGATTTGTACACATGCTGGTGAGAACAACAGACAGTGGAGCAAAAGGATATATACTCAGTATAATCACACAGCCTAGTCCAGGAATGTCCAAACTTTGGCCCTCCAGATGTTTTGGACCACAACTCCCACAGTCCTTTGTCAATTCCAGGCTTGGAATTCTGGGAGTTGTGGTCCAAAACATCAGGACGGCCAAAGTTTGGACATGCCTGGCCTAGTCCTTCTAGCACTGTATACAGATCACTAACAGAGGACTTTAAGTCTGGATGGTCCTCAATAAGAAGACAGAGCTGGATTCTGTCCTTTTTACGGGGGGGGGGGGGTTAAAAATTGATTTTTTAAAAAAATCAGATTGATTTAAATCAACATTTAAAGTTTACAAAATTAAATTTTTGCGTGAAATTGTAAAAAACTATTTTATTTAAATCATGAATTAAAATCAATTTGATTTAAACTAGCTCCACCTTGTTTCTTTGCATGCTAATTTTCTATGTTTAGAAACAGGATAGAACAATGAGCCCTCAAATTTTTGCCCCTGCTGCACAGGGCTCTCTTCCAATCGCACGTGTGTGTGTGTGTGTGTGTGTGTGTGTGTGTGTGTGTGTGTGTGTGTGTGTGTGTGTGTGTGTGTGTGTGTGTGTGTGTGTGAGAGAGAGAGAGAGAGAGAGAGAGAGAGAGAGAGAGAGAGAGAGGTGGGAACATGAGGAAATCCCTCCCCCAATAGATTTTGTGGCAACTGGAAGAAAAAAGGCTGTGATGGGTGAGCAGGGATGGAAAATCCCTGGGGGGAAGGCACCTGAGGTGTGCATGGCTATGCAACTTAGAGGGAACCTTGGGGTAAGAGTCAAACATGCGATTTACCTTCTACAATAGGATGGCTATGTCATTTTCTTTCTAAAAATCTTAGGCCTTAGATATATAGCAAACAACTGTAATCCCCCACCCCCAATTTAGCAATCTGGAAAGCATAGGCCAGGGGTCCTCAACCTAAGGCCCGGGGGCCGGATGCGGCCCCTCAGGGTCCTGAATCCGGCCCCCGGGACCAATTGCAGACCACCCCCACCTCCCCCCCCTGCTTCGCAAGCAAGCCAGCCTCCACAGCTGCTTCTATTGCTGAGGCAGTTCCCAGCCCTTGCTCGTTCCTTCCCTCACTTGTGGTGCATCAAGTCAGGGCCGGCCGGGCTGGGCCAAGAGAGAAGGCAGCTTTCCCTCCCGGGCGCAGCAAGGGCATGATGGCCAGGGTGCACAGCTGGATCTGTGTGCAGTGGTGCCAGCCTTGCTGCGGCTGCTGCTCCTCATCCTGAGTGGCCGCCTAGAAGGTGATGAGGGGCCTGAGCTTGCCTGGGTTGCCACCTCCTTCCCGATGCAAGGAAGGAAGGAAGGAAGGAAGGAAGGAAGGAAGGAGAGCTGCTCCAGCCGCTGCCACTGTATGAGGAGGAGGAGGAGGAGGAGGAGGCGCAGCAGAGGGATCCCAGCAGTGGCACAACCTGGAGCAGGAGGCATTTGCGGGGGGCCCGGAGATGCGCTGATCGTGGGGTGGTGGTGGCCCCACTTGCCCCTCCCTCCCCTGTGGTCCGGCCCCCAGTGGTGTCTGAGGGGTGGTGGACCGGCCCGCTATTTAAAAACGTTGAGGACCCCTGGCATAGGCTATATACTGTCTTTGCAAGACTGATTTATTCCTTATTTTTCTCACAACAAAATATCAGTCTTGGGATTTGGAAAGAAAATTGTACAGTTTGAAAGGCAATGAGATTATTTCATTGAGTGTGTGGATATGAAATCCGTCATTATGCACCTGAAATACAGAATGCACTTACACCATTCTTTATATATTACAAACATGTATCTGAGCATAAACACCCGCTACCTTGAAAAAAACACCATCCCATATAAAAACTAGTTTATCTTCAATTCTGTATATGAACAAAATACCTCCTCACAAATCTGAAACAGTACAGTGTGATGCAAGGCTGAGAACGACAAAGATGGGAAACAGAACTTGAACATAAGGCAGGAGATTACTAATGGACTTCACTCAAGGCAATCAATATACAAAGTATTGCAGCAGGAAACACAGAGAAACTGATGCACGCTTTTAATCAAGATAGTAACCCTTTCCTAACCTTCATTAAATGGTCTGTTAGTCCCATTTTAAGCAAAACAAAATGATGTTAAATTCAGGAACACTTCTCACTAATGCCAAGCTATTCAGATGCTGGCTGAGTCCCAAATTTGTTCTGACACTTGCATATCTGGCCAGTGTCCCCTGGGGGTCATGTGATCATGCATGCCTCTAGCAGGAAGAAGAAAGGGCATTCAATGATAGCAGAGCATAGATGCAGATGCATAACCCACCAAATGATGGTCATTTTTATTTAGTGAAACCAACTGGCAATGGACTGAAGACAAGGCTTACTTGGGTAAGATCGTATCTCTTTATGATCAGTTCTTTTCCCGTTGCCAGCTCCAGCATACATAGATTCTAATATGTCAATATGTAAGGGAAAAATCAGCCTTTCCTCCTCTCCTTTCTTTGTTCTGCTGCTCTAGCTTTAAAAAAACAAAAAACAACACCCCCCCGCAGATGTCCTGCTAGGTGGATTAGATTAATAAAGTGTTCTTTCATACACTGAATGTATACGTGTATAGTAGGTGGCCCCAACCCCACTCCTACTACATTCCAGGTAAGAAGAAACAAAGCCTTTGAGAACCCAATTGCTTAGTTCACTGCAAACAGAAAAACTACCCCCAAATATTAGAATCCATAGACAAACAGTGATGCAACAATTCTATACAGTTGTACAGGTACAGACCTGAGATGAACGTAGTATGCTTCTGAAATATTTCTCAGACTACTGGATCTACAGATCTAATATTAAACACTTTTCATATGTAACAATGTCATTAGGAACTGCCAAATCTACCACTACAGCCATTACAGTGTCTACCTGCACAAAACATACATCCCTATCACTTTTATATTATGCATATGTACAATTTCACTCCAAACTCTTTTGATACATTCTGTCAGATTTTGATGTGTTCTTCAAAACCAGAAATGTATATTTTGACTTCAGAGATGGTTGTTGACCACCTCTAACACCTCTGCATCTAAGAACGAGTAGCATTTATATGTGAGCTATATGAACTGTGCAGTCCTTCTGCTACTTCCACAAATCTTATTAGTGAATATATGTACAATAAGATCCCTTTTTATTTAATTTCTAAGCTTGTTCTTTTTGCTTTCTGTTTGTTTGATATTTTCTTTAATTTAAAACAAATTACACTACTATGACCTGCATCTACACCAGTTCCAGGATAATGTTTCAGCAGATGAATCTTGTTTCAGTACCTCTGATCAACAGGATGTAATCCATACAGGCTAAAGTGTTCTTGCATAATTTATGCCAGGATAAAAGGTACTGTATTAACCAACTGGGAACTCTTTAATCCATGATAATCTGTTGCACTATTTCCCTTATGCAGGCAAGAGTATTTGGGCCCTAGTTCCTTTAATGTTGCTAGAGTTGTCTTGTAGGCATTTCCATGTACAGTGGTACCTTGTATAAAGGAATTAATTCGTTCCAAATGAAATTATGTTAAGCAAAATTTCCTTTATACAAATTTCCCATAGGAATGCATTGAAAACAGAGTAATCTCTAATCGCGACCATTTTTATGTTAAGCAAATTTCCCCTACTTCCGGAATTTTTTATGTTGTACAGATTTTCTGTTATACAAACCCTTTGTTATACAAGGGTCCACTGTACTGTATATCCTCCTTGGTGGTAATCTGAATGAAGAGTTGATGACTTCATCATGCTGTATTCTTCATCTTCCGTGCTAATTTAATTCCTAGCATTTTCTAATGAAATCTTATACACAGACTCATTTTCCTATTTTACACAGAAAAATGCCAACTGTTAAATTTAGGGGCTGATTTTTGAGTGTAACAGACCTCAGTTCAGACCTGTGTTTGTTCATCTTTATCAGCATTTGGGACATATGTTTGCATGATGCATCACTCAGTGTGTATATTGAACAAAGTCTGTAATAACTACAGCTAAATCATTATTTATTATTATGTTGTAACAACAATGTGTTTGTCTGTCATTTCTAGGAGAATATAATCAAGTGTGCCTAGTGTTTATCTCTGCTAGGCTAGAAGCCGGCCAGCAAACGATCCTGGCTTTTTACATAGAGGAGTCAGCTTCTGGACCAACTAAGGTGAAGAGCACCTTCTCAGCCATGCTAATGGTAATTTGGCAGCTAATTATCTGACCCCTGTAAAAACCAACAGCTTGAGGTGGAGGAGCCTGATCAGGAGGCCTTTTGAACCTTATTGATTGATTGACTGATTGGATTGGATTGGACTGGATTTGTATACCGCCCATCTAGCCCGAGGCCATTCTGGGAGGTGAACAACAGTAAACAAAACATAATACAATCACATGAAAATAACTTCAAACAATATTAAACATTAACAAAAGTCAGTAACATCAGTGATAAACATAAGGCAACATAGCAAATCCACTCAAATAAATTCTTGTTCAGCTATACCAATATTCCCTCTGATTCTGAAATATAAATGTTGTCCGGATATCTGTATGTCTACCAAAACCTGCTCACAAGAATTTGGTGCTCATAAATCAAATTATCAAGTAAAAAAATCAAATCTTTAAACAGGGGCAATGATGTACTAATGGACTTTATTTGCTTTCCACAGATGACATTGTTGCACAGTTTGTTTTGTTTTACTGACTGGAATTTTAAACTGTGACACACTCTGCTGCATAATCTACTGAAACAACAAGAAGGCCCTAGCATTTGGTTATGCATATGAGAACTCAGGCTAGAAAATGGAAATTCAATAACCTCCTCATCTCATCAGCTCAGAATTCCAAGGTAGGCCCCTTAAACTAATTCACAGGCCATGTGTCACACCATGCAATTTATTTTTAAATGCTTTCAAGACTGCTGTATTTTTAGAAAGCTGACCTGCTCTGGAGTTCCTGCAACCCACCCAGAGTCTTTGGGGCAGAGCACCAAAATGGAAGTAAATAACAAACTCATAAAACTGTGGCTCTAAAACAAAACTAATATTATCGTCAAGAAAACACATCTAACCATTCCATATTTTTGCTAACAGCCCCTCAGGGTGTAAGAGGCCAAATATAAAAGACAGAGACAAAAATCCAGCAGCATAGTTGTTTTGTAAGGTGAAATCCATCATGCTCCTGAAAGATATGTTGTCCTCCCCCCCCCCACCAAGTCTGGAAGAGAAACAAAATACATTGCAGAAATAGCACCTACAGTATTACTGTAGAGGTTTGGGATCACCATTCTGCTTTTTACATTATGACTGCTTTGCCCAATGATTACCTCCATGTTGATCCTGCCAGACTCAGCAGCCAAATCAACATTCTTGAAACAGAACATTCAAATGATCAACATGCTAAAATGCTAGATAGAAAAAAAACCAGAATTCTTAAAAGTGCCTGCAATCAGCCGAGGGAGAAAACAAAGACCTTTCTAGTTGTTGTGAGTTTTTTGGTCTGTTTGGCCGTGTTCTAGTAGTTTTCCTCCCTTTGCCCCAAAGGGAGCACCCCATCTACCTCTCTGAGATGCGGATCAAGTGCTACCCTTGGTGAAAGCAAGGATCCAAGAGCAGGCTTTTGAATCTCTTCAAAAGCCTGCCCTTCCATCCTTGCTTGTCCGAAAGGGGGAGCACCCCATCCACCTCTGAGAGGCAGATCGAGTGCTGCCATGCAAAGGAGGGTGTTTCAAAACTAGCCTGCCCTGAGCACTGGGGTTGGAACAGCAGGGTTCCTTTTAAAACATCTGCCTGCACCATGCAAGAGGCTTTCTCCTTCAGCAGGCGGACGTCAGCCGGGGAGGATTGGGCGGGAGACAACTTCACCACCCGTCCCCTGGCTGAAATCCGGCAGACCCAATCTTAGCTGCTCCTTTCTTAGCCAGTGGAAGACTGGGTTGGTGGTGACTTCACCACTTGCTCAATCTTCCCCTGACTGAAGTCCGCCCCCTGAAGGAGAAAGCACTTTGCGTGACGGGTTGTCAAAAACATGGCCGATAGCCACATGATTTTGACAGCTCTGCTGCAGGTTGACTGAGGGGCTTTTCCACCAACCCACCAGAAGAGGGAAGCTCTTCCCCTGCTTTGCTGGGTCGGGGGTAGGCTTCCTGAACAAATGCCTTGAATAACAATCAATTAATTTTTTTGTTATTCACCCCCCCCGCTTTATTTCATAATTGGGAATTTCCCTATACCGGCGGATTTCCTTTCACAATTCAAGTTTTTCATTGTTCAAGGCATTAATAATTCAAGACATTACTGTACAGTAACTGCAGGTGCCTGGGGGGAGAGACACACCACCCGCCTTTCCCCCTCCCACCACCTCAGAGAGGTGTCGCTCGGGCTGGGCAGACCTGCACTTACTGTACTCTACCCACTCAGGCTGGGCAGATCTGAGGTCTCCGAGGTGTCAGGAGAGGGAAGGACAGGCGGCGGGTCTTCCCCTCCCCTTACCCACCTGCACTTACCCACTCCCACTGGGCAGGTCTTCCTTAGAAATCTTAACCCATGCGATAAACGATGGGAACTACTGTACACAGCATGGTCTGTGGCTGCCTCTAGTGGCCAGTTCAGGAAACAATGTCATGGAAATATTTACTGTATTATATACAATTTTTCCCTAAAATTGTAAGCCAAGCAGTTGCAAAACAGCTCATACCTTGTCTCTACTGAACAGGCTTCCTCCAATCACTAGCTTCCAATCAGGTGAGAAACTGCCAATAGTTTGTATCTGCAAACAGGCTTCCTCTAACGTCAGCTGATGCTGAACAAGCCAACTAGGACATGTTCCGTGGAGAGTGTGTAGGCCTTGCACAGATAAGGATTGTGTTCTGTTTTATGTTTAAAATGTTGACTTATTAATGTTGGGTTCAAAGTGTCTTATGCATGGTGTGTGTTTGGTGAAAACTATACTGGTTGGTCTCTGGCTCCCTCTAATGCCCAGTTCTGGAACCAACATCTTTAGAAATTCGGTACCACCCCTGTATCTGCTGATTTGCCATTCGTTGATTCAATTATGCGCCATTGGTGATCAGCAGGCGGTGAGGTGTCAGGGGTGAAAGCTGTGCTGCCTGGGTGGCAGACTAGGTGGCGCTTTTATTCCCAGCACCCTGTTGCCCCTACTGGACAGGTTGGTGGACTGGGTGGCGGGAGAGAGAGCACCTCTGTGCCATTTGGTGCACCCGAAGGTGAAGCTGGGCAGGTCAGCAAGGACAGTGCAGCTTTCGCACCTGGCACTAACCCACTCTTGCTGGGCAGGTCGATGGCCCTTTACACTGCCCAGCGTTTGGGGGGTGTTGAGGCACAAGCTTTAACCCGTGGCACCCTACCACCTGTCATCACTGTCACCCCTGGATAAGAGTGTTCACTTTTATCTACTCTTTTCGGTATCCACAGGGTGACCTGGAAACTATTCCCCATGGATACAGAGGTCCTACTGTATATCTTTCTATGATTTTTTAAAAATATATTTTTAGCATTTTCAGACCATGAATAAGTCAGTCAGAATATACTGAACCCACAGATACAGGCATACTAATCTATTTCTACAATAATGAGTCCATTAATAATTCAGGAACAGAAACATGTTTCTAAGTAGATGGACATGGACTCTCCTTATAAAGATGACTGAAGTTGGGAATGTCTTCTGATATTTGTTGACGGCCAGAGTACCACAATTGTACCATATACACAGCACTCTGCTGTATGTGTGTTGGGCCATTTTTAAATCCTGTGAAATGGGGACATTCAGTATCTTCTTTTGCAACCAAAAGTACAGTGCCGTCCAAAGAGGCAAGCAAATGGAACCCACAGAAGGATTAGATATACAGTACAAAAGTCAACACATAAAGAAAATAATTAGTGTTTCAGAAATCCATGACCTAAAATTCAGTCCCTAAGACATGTAGCTGTCAGCCACAGTTTCATAGGATGCCTCTAACCCAAGCCTTCAAACCTGCTAAAAAAGAGAATGGTGTCTTTCAGCTGGACATTTTGATTTCATCTGCAGGCCACCGCAGGCCACCTTGTTCTTGGGAATCTCTCTGGAACCTCTGAGGGATCAACCCTTCCTTAATTTTGCCTCAAAATGTTGGAAAACACTTCCTCTTAAAATATCCTGTGCCTCTGGGGGCAGGTTTTCAATGTTTTCAGAGGTCTGCTGTATTCCCGGGGGGGGGGGGGAGGATACACATCCAAAATTTAATTGTAAAAAAATATGGTCATCTGAAGGTGCAAATTAAAAAAAACCTGAACCTATTTTTCAGTTAAGCTATATAATATGTAATTACTTCATTAAAATATATGGTTCTAATTTATTACTTTTAAATGTTTATCTTGCAATTTATACCCTTGACACCACACTTCAGAAGTCCAGGATCCTGAAATATCTGGAAAAAAATGGCTCTCGGCTCTACTGAGATCGTATATCCCAGTGTAAAGACGGACAACATCAACAAATCCTTAATTCTAGGTAAATTGGTTGTGTTTGTTGCAGAACAAAGGGCATTTTGTATCTCTTGATGTGGATGGAACCAGCACACGCTGTTCTCCTGCCCTTCCCACTCTTAAGAGCAAGCAATTCCAAAAGAAACCCCAAAAAGACAGCAGAAATCTGCAAAATCAGCAGCCAGCTAAAACAGGAGACAGAGAAAAAAAGAAGGAATGCCGGGAAATGCGTGGCAGAAGGGAAAGCATATGGAATCAATTGGTGTGAGTGTTGAATGTCTTGGAAGCCACTTGCAAACCTTGAAAGAGCAGACAGCCAGGGCTGCACAGGCAGACATTACTCGTTTTTCCATTGTGGGGGAAGGGTATGCAACGTAGCATATTTTATGTAAAGCCTCACTCCTCTCTCCCAGACTTCATTTTGTGCTTTAAAATCTTCCTCTTTTCGCCACTGCCACAGGCACGCCTGTGTATCGGTCGCAACGCAGCAAGAACAAAAATACACTAGCTCATACACAATTTGAAAAGAAGTATATACTGAATGCTAAGCCAAGCCAATCACCTATTTCTTCGCATGCCAGCTAGAAACGGTATCACATAAAACTGTTATAGGAATGCAGCGTAAGAGAGGGAAAATAGAGGAGACTGTCACAGTTCCTCATCAAAACAAACAAATAAAAGTCAACACCCATCCACATGAACATGTGTGTACACACATGCCTTTCTCATCATCTTCCAAGTGTGCCGCACATCAACTTAATTTCTTCATATTCAAACAACGCCCAGTGTTTCCATCCCAAAGAACAGTTTCTGGATAAACTCTTGAATTTTTCAAAGGAAAATGAAAAGCATACTTTCTTCTCAAATCATTACTCTAGACGCCGAAATAGAAGAGTACAGGCTAGATCAAATCTCCAAGATGAGGCACAACTTTGCCACAAAGACACTGTTAATCAAACATGAAGTCAGCGTAAGCGTTCCACATGAGAAACATGTTTACCTGTTCTTACACTGCTCCATCAATGACTACCTGAAAGGCCCTAAAATCTTCCAGAAACAAGACGCTCCTGCTCAAACAATATTTTACATGCTACTTTCTTAGTCTTCTGGGACCTGTGTGGAGACTCAACTTCAACTGTATTAGCAACAATTCATCCTGTTAAACTGATACAAATGTTCCAGGTGGATACATAATTAAAATAGTTTCATGCCCACTGTAAAGATCAAAGAGTTTATCTAGTCTCTGACTCAATAATATTATTACTTACTCCAAGAATAGTTTGTATGCAAAACTCCAGATAACCTCACTCAAGAGTAGGAAAGATACATTTTTTTCAGCTAAATAGCACCACTAAATACATTCAAAATTACCTTGGAAACTGAAGTAGATTAAGCCAAAATCTATATCACAGTGATGATCTCACACAATCATTAAGAACTGCATGCAGCAAAGTCTCAGCTTTAGACATTTTAATGAAATCCCTGTAGCAGTTTCCTGGTGCCAAGATTCTTGAGTCATATTTTGAATTCATTTATCTTCTCTTTAGAAATTGCTATAAACCCCAAACACCTAACCGAGACTACTCTGATCATTTTATCTCCCAAATAATCTTGGAAATTACATTATTTTCCTGTGTATAAAACTATATCTTTGTCTAAAATTGTCAGGCTAAAAATGTAGGGTTGTATTATACACAAAAGTAAGCCGAGGAAAGAACTGCAATTTGGGGTTGGAAAAGTTGGGGTCGTCTTATAGACGGAAAAATACAGTAAGTCGGACAGGACGCCAAAACTTGCCCAAACCACTTCAGTTAGTTTTGTGTCTAAACCAGGGCTACCTGTAGTCCCTGTGACAAATACAACTTTAATCTGGCACTGATTAGTGTCATTCCTACAATCAACTGTTTGATTCCATGATGCCCTCTGGTCCAGTAAGGTAAAGGTAAAGGTTCCCCCTTGCACATGCCTGCTAGTCGTGTCTGACTCTAGGGCTGGTGCTCATCTCCGTATTCAAGCCAAAGAGCCAGTGTTGTGCAAGTCCATGGCCACGTGGCCAGCATGGCTGCAAGGAAACACTGTTTTACCTTCCCACTTTTTACGGTGGTACCGATTTATCTACTTGCATTGACATGCTTTCAAACTGCTAGGTTGGCAGGAGCTGGGGTTATCAGCGGGAGCTCGCTCCGCTGTGTGGAACCCAGGATTGGAACCGCCGAGCTGGCAACTTGCAGCTGACAGTTTTCGGAAGACTTTGCCCACTGAACCACCACGCCCCATGTGGTCCAGTACTCATCTTCAAAACAGTCTGTTTTATTCTAACAAGAGGAAATATGAGGATTCATATAGGAACAGCAGGCAAGGACTCCGCATGCATCGTTACTGTCTTTTCGTCAGCTACCTCAACCACACAAGAGTTCTGATGTCACCCTATGAGAATACCCTGCAAGACAGGGGTGGGGAACCTTCTGCCTTCCAGATCTTTTAGACTGCAACTCCCCGAATTCTGAGCCTATATCCCCAGTGATAAAGGACTGTGGGAATTAGGGAGTCCAAAACATCTGAAGGGCAGAAGGTTCCCCACCTCTGCTGTAAGATGTTCTACATGAGGCAGAACCCTGCATTTCTGCCTGGCTCAACCCACCTTTGGTTGGTGCTTCATGTTCAGGTCCCCAGTGCCTGAGGCTTCCCCACCACATAACAGCTGCTGACTCTGCACAGGCTGGGCCTCACAGACTAGCCAAGCGAGTCAATGCACTCTAGAATGGAGACTTGGGAGTAAGTTTAGCTGTGGCCCACTGGAGATACTCAAATGGGAACAGGGTGGGCTAACAAAAACGATAAAGAGTGTTGATGTGAAACAAAATATGCAAGATTCTACTTGTGCAGCAAAGCAGAAATAAGAACAAAAACAGTAAAGCATGTTTATTATTATTGGGGAAGTGCCAACCTACAGCCCATCCATCCCCTAAGGCACCAGAATTACCATCATGCTATACTGTCTTCATGGCTTTTAATATTTAAACAGAGCAATAAATATTTCAGAACTCCGTCATCCCAATAAGAACTCTATTAGTATAAAAGCAAAAGCAAATACAGGAGAGTCATGACCACTTCTTTTCCCATGCCCTCCCCTTCCTGAAGCCTCCATCAGGCATCTTAAAAACTCACTAGTCTATCCATGTGGGATGCTCAGTTATCTTCCAAACAGCAGAACAGAGAACACTGAGAAAGAATGGACTGATGCAGATTTCCTTCGTTACAGGAAAAATGACAACTGACCATGTTGCCACATTTATTGAAGCGCCAAATCAACTTTTTATCTCCCCCACACACACTTCAAATTTTAAAGTCATATACAAAAAGAATCTTAAGTAGCCATATATATGTGGCTCTCTGCACCTTTTAGAAGAAAATCAGGTACCTCTTAAAACAGAAAAAGAAACCCTTGAACTTTTTTTTGTTAGTAGCCCACCACCCCACTACCTGCTACATTTCATTTTTTGTATGTATCTACTCATACCTACTCATTCTCTTTGCATGACAACAGACACACAAAGCTTTCTAATTGATTAAAAATGTGCTACATGTTTTCTATTCACTAGGAAGAGTCTGTCTTTTGCATACTTTTTTACATAATTGCTTTTATTATACATGTTGTAGCTTTGGAGGTATGCTCTTTTTATAAGGCTCACTCTGGAAGTATCTTGGCTGTACTCCCAGAGCCCAATTTCTCACAGACCAATCTTTTTTCAGAAATAAGTCTTCAGGAAGGGAAGGGGAAAAACAAATGACCTAAGGAGAACATCCTAATGCATATTAAATGGTGCTACAAGGAGAAGAGGTCCACATATCATTTTCTCTGAGTCTACTCAGTGGTATGGCTGATTTTAAAATTTTGGGGTAACTATTAGAATGCAACTACAACACAACTGGTATTCTGAAGAAAGGAAATGGCTGCACACGGGCTGCCACCAACTTTTATGTGCTGAATTAAAAGAACTTCATTCTGCCATCCTAACCTTGTTACATAAGTGGCAACGATAGAAAGCTAAAGTTCCAGTTCCCCAAGCAAAACATATAGCAGAGGCAACGCTGTGATGAAAACTTGCTATTCAACGAAAAGTTAATAATAGACACATATAAAAAAGATTTAAATATGGTTCATTTTGCTTTTGAAAGTCAGTTGTACATTCTTCCTGGATGAACTAACTTCCAATTATATTTCTTCTTTTAGAATTTCAGTTGACTAAGATGACGTTATCAGGATAGATTTGGTTTAAATCAAATTTTAAATAACAATTCCAATAAAATTGCATTTTTATTATTTTAATTTTTAAAATCACTTTAATTGAAATTGTGATTTAAATCAATTTGATTTTTAAAGAATCATTGATTTTTATCCATCCTGGAACTAATTAATAATACTGTCTGCTTTCATTGTGTCAAAATGGGCGTCTCAGAAAAGCTGGCAGATTCCTGTTCAGAATGAGGCATAAAAAGAAAGAGTTGTGTACTGTATCTGTATGTCATCCTTGCTGAAGAAAAGTTTGGAACAGTTTTGTTTCACAACACTGAAGAGTTTATTACAAATGACGGCAAAACTAGATGCAAAGATATAGGAGAGTATGAGAACCGGAGACATTCCGAAATTAACTTCTACACCTTTTCTCTATAATGTTGCCTGTATGCTTACTGTACAGAACTAGCCAAAGAAAATACAGGATATGATTTCTCACATTTATTTTAAAATAGTGGGCCTCACTGCAATGAGTGTCAACACAAAGATCTGTTTCTGCAAAAAAAAAAAAAAATGGTGAATTATGGGCAGCTCAACAGAGGACATATCTTTGTCTTCTTTGAGATTCTTCTCATGACATAAGAACATAAGAACATAAGAAGAGCCATGCTGGATCAGGCCAAAGGCCCATCTAGTCCAGCTTCCTGTATCACACAGCGGCCCCACCAGATGCGTTTGGGAGAGCATGAGACTAGATATCTGTCTCCTGATACCACTCCCCTGCATCTGGCCCTTGAAGTACCCTGGTTTCTCCATCATGGTTTGTAACCTGTGATGGACTTTTCCTCCAGGAATCTGTCCAATCCCCTTTTGAAGGCATCCAGGCCAGATGCCATCACCACATCCTGTGGCAGGGAGTTCCATAGACTTACAATGCACTGGGTGAAAAAATATTTTCTTTTGTCAGTTCTTACTCTCCCAGCCTTCAATTTGAGTGTATGTCCCCTAGTTCTGGTATTTTGGGAGAGAGAGAAGAGCTTCCCTCTATCCACTTTACTCATACCCTGCATTATTTTGTATGTCTCAATCATATCCCCCCTCAAGCGCCTTTTTTCCAGACTAAAGAGGCCCAAATGTTTTAGCCATGACATAGATGCAAGAGAGACACTGTATTCTGCAATAGCTCTCTCCTCATTCTATAAATCCAATATACAGAATGGAGGGAAGATTTTGCATTACTCTTCTGCATATGGCAGTAGTAGAATCTTTCTTACCTTTTCACCTTCCTCCCAGAGCCCAATGACAATTCCACATCAGTCACTAGAGAGTCTGTGTCTGTGTGTAGCACAATGGGCTCTTGCCTCTTTCCTTGCCCTAACCCCCAAAACATGTCAGTCCCTTTCAAACACCATGACATGGATAAGTTTGGTCTGCTAGACTTTACAGGAGGAGTGGGAGGACCAAGTCAACATGGAGTTACTGGGATCTTTGTTAAGAGTCACGTCAAATGCCAAATCTAGCACATAGAGACAGAAGTAAGTTCGTGGTGACCCAGTGAGCCTACAGGCAGTCGAGGGTATAATTTGTGATATTCAAGGAGACTGAAAATATAACTATAGCAACTATGGTGCAATAAAAATATTTCAGAATAATATTTAGGTTAGCAGAGGTTTAGTTGGAAGAGATTATCTATACTAATGTTAGCCTCTCAGAATACTGCACAGCACTATATAGGATGGCATGCAAATTACTAAAATAAAAAAGGGGGAGCTTTAAATACTTCCTAGGCCCATCTGAAAAATCAAGTTAAAAGTTTTCATACATAAACAAAACAAACAGGGATTGACAGAAGTTTATAGCTGAGCAAATCCTAACACGCACGCACGCACACACACACACACACACACACACACACACACACACACACACACACACAGAGAGAGAGAGAGAGAGAGAGAGAGAGAGAGAGAGAGAGAGAGAGAATCAGTCACTCAGTGGGTTATGTTGCCTAGCATAGTAAATCACACTAGAACATGGACATTAACTCAGTAGTCCTTGGGTGATTCTCTGGAAGTTCCATTGGTTCAAATGGCCCTTCTGTAGTTGCAACTGCACATCTAAGCATTTATAAATCTGTGTACCCCTTCTAAACCCAGGCACCCTAAATTGTAGTCATACAATATTTACTGCTCATATCTTAAGATTTTTAAAAACCAGTGTATGAAATCTAACTTTATGAATAATTATGGGCTGGACATACAAAACGTAAAGATCTAGAATAACTTAAAAATGACAAAGTCACACACACACACACACACACACACACACACACACACACACAGAGGGGTGGGATGGGGAAGGGGAATAACAATATCAAAGATCCCATTTCAGATGAAGCCTCACTTACTTCACCTGCTGGATTTAAGAGATGTAGTGGGAATCACAGGCAGATCTTTGTCTTGGCATTCCCCTCTCAGATAAAAGAAATATCATATAAATTAGGTGGTTCTGAGTTACATGATCTCTCAATCCACCTTCCCTCCATAATAAAAGGTTTTGCGGATTCATCAGGAAAGGATGAGACTAACGTTTGTCCTTCCTGAGATAAATCAAGTAAATTTTAGCTGTAACAATGAACATGTCTACACTGCCCTTTCACTCCCTGAGGCAGCTTGTGTAATAATGCATGAAAGCACTAACATGAATTAGATTAGCTACTTTTACCAACAAAACAAACCTAGAAGCAATCCAGAATTACTAACACTATCAAAAAGGGATTAAAATGAAAAACCCAATCAAATGTTATTTCAAAGAAATAAAACTAATTCCAGAAGTTATCTTCCTACTTGAGAAAAATATTTTTTTGAATAGAGGAAAGAGAAGAGGCACAATGAAGGTTTACATTCAGAGAAGCAGCCTCTAATATGTAGGTAGGCAACCTGGAAACTTTCAGATGGTCGGACTAAAAGGAGAACTGCTATAAAGAAGGTTTTTATTACTGTTTGATGATTTACTGATATTTTATTTATAACTATTTTAAATTGTTTTAATTCTTTGATTGTAAGCCGCCCAGAGACCTTTGGGTAGTGGGCGGCATATAAGTTGAATAAATGAATAAATGAATAAATAAATAAATAAATAAATAAATAAATAAATAAATAAATAAACCTTATGATAGCATGATTATATCTCAGGGGTATCTGCAACCCAACACATCTGGAGGGCCCTTCTTTGAGCAAAAACACTTTATTAGAAAGTGCAACTCCTTGATTTTTCTAATGATGACTCACATGAGGGTGGAACACAAGTAGAAGTTGCAAGTGATTAAAATATCCAGGACCAGAAGGACTCTGGGATGCTAGGCAGATCAAAGGAGACACAGATTATGTTGGGGATGGAGGGGTGGGAGAGCCAGTCATTGGTAATACAAAAACTCAAAATGGTGTAATGAGAATTAAAGCTGTCTGGAGAAGATAAGGAGCAAAAAAAAATTACCTTCAGCTTTGCTACAGAATCCAACACATCACACAGTAGAAAAAGTGAGCATTTACTGGAAAACTGAATGTCTCTCTACCAAAGATGCCACAGTTAAGAATTAATTTCAATTTCACACTGGACAGGGAGCTGGAAAAAGTGACTGAAGTAAGTAACTGTGAATACCTTTTTTTCAAATGAAGAATTAACGGCTGAGAGTAAGTTGGTCTCATATTCAAATAAACTCAGAGAGAGAGAGAGAGAGAGAGAGAGAGAGAAATGAGACACACACCATTCACATCACAAAATGTAATTGTTTGATACCAGTTCTTCCTTCCATACTGAGTTCAAGGTCAAATATCTTAGCACAATTAAGAGGAATCACGTGTTTCCTTACCTGGCTCATGAATGCTACATAGCCTAATATTTAATTGAAACAGTTTCCAGCATAATAATGAAACTGAAATTACCCATTTAACTTTATTAATTATATGCCTGTTCTTTTCTTCTCAAGTGTTCTGCCTGACAGCACAGTACTATAAGAAAAGACATGACACCTTAAGCTAATCTTGAAGAATATTTCACTGTTGAAGTCATTGCAATCCTCTGTGGTCCATTTAAAGGAGAAGAGTTCATAACCAAATATTGAAGGGATTTTCTCTGCTTAATCACTAGGTACTCCTTTGCTATTTCAGAATTTTCACTCCTGACTATTAATCACTAAATGATTTTTTACATCACACAGGCATATTTAATTTTTCAGAAGGCCACCCCATCCCAGATTATTCCTCAGGGTCTCTCTTCATCTCCCAACTACCCTCCATCCACCTCTTTTAGCTCAGACGAATATATATATCTGCAGTAAAGTAACCCCCTTCCCCAGCCAATCAAAGCCGTACGGATGTACTCAGTATCAGTTCATGAAAGCGCAACAGAATGTCTTATCCAGGCAATTTAAAAAAAACTGTCCCCACTTCTTACCTAGTTGCATTTTATTCAAGTATGTCAGGTCATTAATTTTTCAAAATTCTGATGCCACTACAGAAATACACACACATATGCAGACTCTCATCTGAGTAACTGTTCCAGAACAATCACAGAGCAGAGCTCCAAGATGCTTTCCCAAAACAAATCAAACTGCTCATATTCTACAGCAGGCATGACCAAACTTCAGCCTTCCAGATGTTTTGGACAGCAATTCCCACAGTCCTTTGCCATTGGCAATCTAAGCTTAGAATTCCAGGAGTTGTGGTCCAAAACATCAGGAGAGCCGAAGTTTGGACATGCCTGTTCTAGAGCAACCATTCTCAATCTGTTTTTGGCCCCAGTCATAAACCAAACAACAACAACAACAACAACAACAACAACAACAACAACTTTATTTCTATGCCCCCTTTCTCCCCGAAAGGAATATAAGCTGAATCCTGAACATATACGTCACATAACTAAGCTTATAAGGTGGTGTGTGAATAATTGTTTCCAGTCTGTTCCCCCTTTCAAATGTGCCAGGGCCAGCCCCCACCCCCACCCCAGGAGGCCATATGCTACCCATTGAGTATGGCTGCTCTAAAGGTATTATGGGAGCACCAGTAGCATCAGCAACATTTTGACTGATATTTCTAATTTCTGTTCTATAATCCTTGCCTATTCTTAGGCACATAAAAGCTAAATACGGTGACAGAGTATTGTAAAATGTGAACAGATTCTTTTGCTTCCTCATCCTCTAATCCAGCAGTCTGGAATAAGGCCAAAAAAACCAGATTAGCCACGTAGCTGCAATATTCCCTAGATTAATTTCTCCAAAATTACTATTGGAAGGCCTACTGGAAGTATCTGGGTAAGAAAGAAGACTGTAATTCAACACTAGAAGTAAAATACGGAATATTTTACTTCTTATAGCAGCTCCATTGCTTTTTGACTGCGAGCAGGCTAGCCAGTTTACTTTACATGCTGGAATTCTTACTTACTTACTTACTTGTTTGCTTGTTTGTTTATTTGATTGATTGATTGATTGATTGATTGATTGATTGATTGCTATACCACCCATCTGTCAGAAAGCCACTCTTGGCTGTTTATGCCACCAAGTTAATGTTCTAATATGACAAAGATAGCAACTTAGATAGTTAAGGGCATAAATACATAAACAAGAATAAAGAAAAGGGCAGACACAAAGAAATGCAGAAAACAGAAATATGCAAAATGAATTCAGAGAGTTACAACCAAAAAATCATGGCCCAAAAGCTTCACATTTGATTTCAAAACAAATAATTCAAGTAATCTTTAAGAATTCACCCATTCTCCAAGAACCCCTTCAAACAATATAACCTACATGTTCATAATTTACTATAACTCAAATGTAAACTGTATGCATACTGTTTCATACAAGAACCACAGTTCTTGTATGTATAGAGCCCAGAAAGCCACAAGTAACATGTCAATCTTTATGCAACTGCAAGTCAATTCTAACGTACAAAGAGGAACTGCATTATTTAAAATGGTCCAAGACTAAATCTGGTATAGGGGGAACTGTGGAAAACAATTGCTATGATCTGATACCTGTTTATATCTTCTATTCCCTATCATACTACACCTTTAAAAAAGCTTGGATAGAATATGTACACCTGTGTCATCAAAGACGTCTGTATAGGAAACACATTCTTTCCTCACATTATTAATATAAATTTGATCCAACAGATGTAATGCATCAAAACAAATACCGGTAAATATAGGAGGCAAAGCAAACGGTTCATCAAAATACATTAGGAAAACAGGGACAGTAGAAGGAAGATTGAATAGGATTGCAAGCCCAATAAAATATCTAGTTGCAAGAATAATTCTTTCATATATAGCAAGTGAAGAGTTTCCCACAAGCATAAAGCACAATACAGGTACATGTCATCTATGCCTACTTTCCTATAATGAGAATCTGACAGAATAGTCCACAGGATTGAAAACAAGCAGAATATTCCCCTGTGCAATGATGAGAACTTGACATAAAGGTGGTAAAATTTCCCTGAATGATGGACTACCAAATTATGTGTCTTTTAAATGAATCTACCATACATGATCACATAGACTTTGTTTATAACAACTAATGCATTGACACTATGTTTTCAATGTTAGTTTCCATCACTCATAACTTTTACATGTAATTTTACTCTAACTGCTCATGTTCCCTTGTAGCTTTAATGCAATGTTGTCTTTTCATGCTGTAAGATGTCCCTCAATTCCCTGTTCACAATAACTGAATACGTCTTAATTGTACTGGACTGTATACTGTCCTTCATTACTGTAAGTCGCCTTGGGTCCTTTTCCAAGGAGAAAAGCAGGGTAAAAATACTCTAAAATCAAATCAAATCAAATCAAATCAAATCACATGGCTGCACTTGGGACATATACAAACCATCAGCACCACCAGTGTATACCCATTGTTATATTACAGCAATGCATCAATGAATACCACATTAACAATCTGGCTCTAGCGTTTGCATATTTAGATCAGCAGTGTGAACTCTTTCAACAGAAAACATGTTATCACAACACAGTGATCCCAGGTGACTTCTCTCTATATGATGTCACACTACTCCAAATCTCTGTATTGATTCCTTCATTTTCTTCTCTATCTTCTTCACATTCCCATTATTGAGTGCTAATTTGTTTGGTCTTCCATCCTCATCATTTTGTTTCCAACTGGCTGAAATTTGATAGTAATTTAAAAGCAGAATAGGTGCATTCAATCAGTGGAGATCTGGTGGTCAACACCAAGGTAAGCTCTGTTGATTCACTTGGCCTGCTCTGCTTATGATTTATTACTGGATTTCAGCCAGTGTGTCCCTTTTCTTTGTTCTCTTTTTTCCATTCTAACCATGGAGTCTTCAAGTTAGCCTACATGCAAGAATTACAGTTGCATATTAACCAGATCTTTAATCAGTTGCTCTGAGCTAGCAAAATTAAGCTTAATATTTAGATGGGGGGCAGGCAATTTGGTGCCCTCAAAATGTTGTTGGACTAAACTTCAGTAGCCCTAGATCAGTGGTGGCGAACCTTCAGCACTCCAGATGTTTTGGACCACAACTCCCAGAATTCCAAGCCTAGATTGCCAATGACAAAGAACTGTGGGATTTGTGGTCCAAAACATCTGGAGTGCCAAAGGCTTGCCACCACTGTCCTAGATTGTTGGCTTTACCACACCATAGTCTAATCCCAGTATCACTGACTACGAATTCAGTTAATAAAATTAATTCTCTTGTAAGTCTGACACCAACAAGATCAACTAAGGAAGGAAAGGAAGCATTATATATTTTTAAAGCCTACATAGAGGGGACCTCATAGAAAGAAAGAAAACATTAACTGAATAATATTTGAAATCTCCTCCATTCACACACCACAGAATATTTGGCCTTGAACATAACACAAAATTAGTTCATACTGCATAGGTAGTAAGTCTGCACTCTAATTGCATCTCCTGTCATCCTGTATGAGTGTCATGGCTTGTGTATATGTGGCTCAACAAGAAAACCACAGAATCCCTTAGGGAAGAATGGGGGATGGTCCATTGCTTGCAAGAGATGCAGAAGACAAGAGATGATGATGTCTCAAAGACAGCTTTGCTGAAAGAAGGCATTTTGCTGTGGCCTGACAATTTAGGAAGAAGGTATCTTCCCAGCCATTAGCTTTGCATTCTGTTGATTTACTTTCCCTCAAATAAGCTGACCAGATTTGATGCTGACACAGATTTCAGCATCCTAAGATATCATGCAATTTACAAAACTGGATTAGAACATAGTGATGCAAATATGCTTGGAAATGAAGGTGCACTTTGTGATATAATTTTAAAAGAAGCTAAGGAGAGGGGTTGGTCTTCTGTGGCCGATGAGAGGTCTTTCATATTCAATATTTCTTCAATTTGCTTAATATATAAATTTTGTCAAGTTTAGCTTCATTTACATGACCTTGGCAGAATCTTTCTGTAGTGTGTGTGTGTGTGTGTGTGTGTGTGTGTGTGTGTGTGTGTGTGTGTGTGTGTGTGTGTGTGTGTGTGTGTGTGTGTGTGTGTGTGCGCACACACACACACACACACACACACACACACACAGAGAGAGAGAGAGAGAGAGAGAGAGAGAGAGAGCATACTAGAAACTAATATATCAGAAATAATAAAAACTACAAAAGCTTGGAGAGGAGTTAAGAAATAAAAACAAATGAAAGCAGACCGGCTCCCAATTCCACCCTCTGATTGCTTTTCTCACAAGTAGGGTACACTTCCAATTAGAAGATGCACCATATTAATTTACTGTAATCTCAGCCATCATGAAGAACTCATGCTTTTATCAGTAAAGCCAGAAGATGAATTTCCACTGGGAGCCATCAATGTGCTCTTATCTGTAAATGACTCTGACCAACCTGTCACAGTCCATTAAGCTAATAAATCATGTTGGGACCTTGTCTTCAAGTAATACTTAACCAATATTTTATATTTCTGAAACTCTGTTCAACTAGTGATTAAGCACAGTTTCTACCAAGAAATCCAGAAACCAATATCCAACCCCAGGTTTATCTCCTAATCTACTTTATCACTCCAACTAGAAATGCACTGAATTGCTACAGCATGTTCTTGAGACACGGATTTGAGCAAATGACACTTCTGTATCATATTTCCCTTCACACAACTTCCCTGCTGAAAAACATTTAAAGTAGCTTCACACTCCTAAAGCTTCCAGGGAAAAGGGCCTTAAACCATTTGTCCAGGTCCAATGTAGCTTCAATAAGCAGGATTCCTTAGGTGTTTGATTGTTCTCTTTTTAACTGTAAACTACTTCTAAAAGTCTTCAATATGTTCCAATGCTTTAAGGGGGAAAATCACACCTGCCATGAAAAGTCAAAAGGAATGACATTTAATTTCACTTCAGAATGATAACCTATGCGCTACAGATTTCCCAGTAGCACCAATATCCCACTAAATATATCCCTTCAGTGACTGAATGACTGACTGATTAGCTGAACTTCATTTAATATCTTAGTCACCTACAGTGATCCAGGGTTAATCATACTCAAGCATTTCTAAAGGACTAGGTCACAAATGTGTCGATTAAGATAATCCAGAGCAACATTCTCCAGCAAGGTGCCTTTCAGATGTGTTGTAATGCTACTATAACACAAGCCAGCTAGTTGCAGACTATGATCCAACATTTCTTGAGAGTACCAGTTTGGAAAAGGCTGTTTTCATATGTCGCAAGCAAAGCAGAGGGCAATTTGCTCTACATCAGCAAGTCATGTTGGATATGAAATAAGTATAAACCCAAGTTGTTCAAAACAGTACACGCTGCATCTTATAGTGCCAGTTAACTTACAGTAAAAGACAACCGAAGGTCAAACTCATAGAATGTGATTATCTAACATTAGGAACCACTAAAAAGAAGGCAACAGATTATTGTAAATTTTTCTATTGAAAAGCTCCAACAAATTAAAATGGTCTTTTTAAAATCATAAACAATGACCAGCAAAAAGTGATATGATTGCGAGTGTTACAGAACTTTTGCAAAAGAACAATACAAGACTATAATACTGTGGGCAGCCAGGAAATTAGAGTAGTCCCATAACAAACAGCAAGGCAAGGAGGAGGAGCAGTCTTGGATATGCATTTTCCAAACAAAGGCTATAACTTCATATAATAGATTTTTTCTTTATTTTTTATTTAGTACAAAGTAACCATTACTTCTATAACTCATCATATACAAATGAGTACATGTCCCTAATCCCATTGTACAACAGATTAACCATTGTAAGGTTAACAAAGATGTATTTATATGGTTTGGTCTTCATTGTCGGAAGAGCCAGGAAAGATCAGAAAATAGATATGTGCAAGATAGGGGGAGGTATATTAAGCACACACTGCCTTTAATGAGTCAGAACACTGCAAAGCAAAATGCTGCTCAGATTTAAATCAAATCTCCATTTAAGGAACTCCTGCGTTTATGCTTTTATAAAAAGCAGGCTGCAATTGCCATGTCTGGCTTCAGTTGTTTGTCATAGGCTGGCAAAGGGCCTGGCAAGGAACGGGTTATAATGGAGAGGGAAGAGGAGGGGGAGAAGCAAAGGTTGGAAAACATGAAGCAGCTGCTGGTTCATTTAACACCCCCACACACACACAAAATGTCTTGAATCTATAAAGCCAATCATCCTCTAGGTTCTGGGCACAGTGCAGAGAGTCAAGCACATGCCAACATAAATTGGTCCTTGTTAGAGCCCCCAACAGAATGATTTTGGGGGAGCGCAATACTGACAGAACAGAATCAAATCATTTTGGAGGGCTTACAAAATGGAGATGAATATCCTCCAGACAGATTCTGGGCTTGGCATGAGAGGGAATGAGACCAGCCCCGCCTTCTCAAAATGTTCCCGACTAACCAGGAAGAGCCGAAATGCCACTCCCCAACCTGGAGCACATACAATAAAGAACAGCTTTGAAAGGAAAAGCTCTCTCCTGCCTGCATTTCATTACAGCAAACACACACACCCCGCCTCCCTGTAAGACAGGGCAGAAAGTGCAAAGGCAGCCAGGAACCCAGGTGAGAGGCTCCCTTCCTCCAAACCGGAGGGAAGGGGGTGGACAGTGGAAAGGGTATTCCTGGCAAGGGACCACAGTCTTAGGCCTGGGTTACTGCCACATGGGCTTGCTAAACAGCTTAAAGGGGCAGCATAGCCTTTTCCCTTTCTCTTGGCAGCTCAGTACCTCCCCCCTCCACCGCCCGCTGCTTGATGAGAAACAGACACTGAAGAAAATGCCAGCAAGGCACTGGGCTGTCCAAAAAAAATGGAAGGAAGGGGTGTCTTTATTCCCCTCTAGAACCAACCATTTTATACCATAGCAAAAGAACAGAAACATCTTTAATCGATATAATTCACTGCTTTCTCCTCCCAGCTCCACTTTCCTTTTCACCTGCTGTGCTTGATCGCTGCACCAGGCCCGAGGAAATCCAATTCAGAGTACCAGATCCAAGGAAATCCAATTATGGCACTTTTGTCTTATACAAGAAAAACTTCATACATAATTAGAAATTAAGGGGAGGGTCCTGTATTTTTTTTAAATATGACCACTACAAAATGCAATTTTACACACACTGCATGTACCCTTATCTACTGTACTAGTTGTTCACCAACGAAGTATGCTTTCAATAAAATACATGTCTTGGACACACTGGGGAGGGGAGCAATTAAAATTAAATTGTTAGTTTGAAATGTGCACAACAGATTCTATAATACCTTCCTGCTCCCTCGTAACCTGACCTATATAGGACCAAATTCTGCTAGAGTGAACTGAAAGCTGCCCATGATGGGTTGCCCTCCTTTTCCTCCACTGGCACTTTTAAGTTTTCAGAGGAAGATGAAATTGAAAGTTGTCTTCATTTACATGCAATGGCAAAATCTTACCAGTAGCATTCAACCCATTTCTAACTGAAGACACTGACTGCATGTATGCTCCTCATGGAGTTTCTTCTACCTATGCATATAGTATTATCGTCTTACAACTGGTACATTAACGTTTTTCACTCACCGTAATTATTCTAGCAACTGTCATAACTACTCTTGTAAACAAATTTTGGAAAAATATGACTGATGGTGACCAAAAATGGTTGTGCACTTTAGACCTCAGTAACTTGTCCCTTTAAGAGTCTTTAAAAACAGTCACTGTGCGCAAATCCAGCAAAAGGTTTTGTTGATATATGACTTGCAATCACTGGGTTTGAACGGAATACTCAAAGCCTGCAGAGTAAGAGTGGAAAATTATTGTAGAAAAGAACACGGCCCCAAAATAATCACAATGTTAAGGCTGAGCCCCAGCAAGTCCACACTCTTCTAAAATGCTGCTGTACCAGGTTCTTCAACAAAAGCAATGCTTTCCTGATGTGTGACTTCTGATCATTATAACACAGACTTTTCCCCACATAGATTAGAATTTTTAATTTGTGTCGTATGCGCTTAAAGCTACAGTGGAAAATTATATACACATTGGTCAGGGTCATAAATCAAGGTCAGCTAAATTTATTCTTTTCTGAGTAATATCAGCTTCCACTTTTGTTATTCTCTCCCCTGACAACAAAAGACAACTAAATAGCTTGGAGAAGTCTCTATCTTTCTTGAGAAACTCACAGTCTTTCCACTTTCTCTGTATACTCCAAAAATCTCAGCATATGACTATGTTTAATTCAGGACTTCTTGAATACCTCTGCATGCTAACCATGGGTTCATATTCAAGAATAGCCATACATACGTTTGTATACAGTTTACAATGCATAAAATTTACAAGAAACTACAAATGAAATAAGGCACATACCAGTTCCAGGTAGTCTGACAAAAGTTATAATACAAACACATGAACTACCCTGAAAGAAACACTGTTGATTACTGTAGAGTTCTTAAACCTCATGAGGTTTAGATGCTGGTCTAGAGAAGTCTCTGAAAACAACCTTTATCCCAAGACAAATATCCTGCATAAAAAGAAAAGATCATAACTGTAAACAGCTGGTAGAAGGAGAGAGATCTGCAGTGGGACCATCAATGGACAGAGACCTTCCTGTCTTTCAATCACTTGAAATCAATGCAATCCACTTGGCTGAAGAAATCAAGTTTCTTCTTAGCCAGCGATCTGGAATCCCATGTCTTTTGGAATCAAGCCTCCATGATCCCATCAACATGTAACCAACAAATTTCAATGAGAGAGGGGGGGAGAGTACACACACATACACACAAACACACATTGTGATGTTCCTCAAACCATATGATTTAAAAGGTCCAAATAATGGCTCCAAGTCAGAGATGATGAAGTTTCTTAAGATTTTGCTTAGGGAACATCCACCCCCACCCGAAATATCCCTAGCTGCATGGCACTGCAGGGCATTATATAACTGCCAACGGTAAAGTAGTCAGGCTGAAATGATGCTGCTTCCTGACCTCCAATGTTTACTCTGCCCCCTCTTGAAAACCTGTCCTTCACCTTCTACCCTGCTATGACAATGCTGAGGTTTTGATGTTTTTAAAAAAATACTTCCCAAAACTCAGTATAAGATCACATTCCACACAGAGCCAGAAAACTGACTGTTCTTCAACACTGGACAAATTTCCAGATAAACTATCACTTGCATTCAGTGTAAGTGCTGTTTCCTTGGGAAATGAAAAGCAGCTCCTTTCCTGTGTCTATGTATAGGTGAGGCAAACCTAGCAGCTTGGAAGGCATTCATTAAAAATTAGGCACCTGAGAAAACGATTGGGTGGGGTGGGGTTTGCCTTTTCTCAGAGAAGTCATTAAAATGCATTCAGCCGAACTGGAAAAGTCTGAAACCTATGTGTACAGAAGACAGCTTTAAGAAGGAAGAGATGTGAGCAAAACATAGGGAACCCTCAAACACTCTAATATGACACACAAATGCATACCACCATAACACTGAATGTCACCTCGACATCAATCTCCTGGAGAAACCCCAGATGCTAAGATCCCAGAATGACAAAATAAAGAGACAAAAAAAAAATCCCCCGAACCTAATATGACTGATTCAGGGAAGAATGGGAAAGCCAGCCCCGAAAGCGTTTCAATCCGAAAAGCAACTCAGGATCCGGTCCTCGCGTAGCTTCGCCCAAGCCGCATCGCCGACCCTAGGGAGAAGGAAGCCCCTCATGCCAC
The DNA here is from genome assembly GCA_029282475.1 of Phrynocephalus forsythii. Lineage (NCBI taxonomy): Eukaryota > Metazoa > Chordata > Lepidosauria > Squamata > Agamidae > Phrynocephalus > Phrynocephalus forsythii. Next base: position 77,197,929 of record JAPFRF010000006.1, on the reverse strand, counting down.
TGCGATTTGGTGGCAAGCCCTCTCTCTACCTCTGCAGTCCCCCTCGTTCCCCCCTCCCCCCTCCACGCCAAGACAAAGAAGTAGACAAATCCCCACAGGGTCTTTCCTGAGCTGCAGCTGCACACACACAGCACAGGAAACCGGAATTTGCTGTGGAAGGGAGGCGAGGAGGAATGGCTGCGCAGAACACGCGCGAGCGAGCGAGCGAGCCAGGGAGGGAGGGAAGGGAACGCGCGCGCGCGCGCCAGGCGCAGCGATCTTCCTGCAGCTGGGTCAGGACATCAAAAGCCACGCTAGGATAATTTAATTCATTTATTGATCACCCTGACTCTTTCCCCCCACCCTACACACACACACACACACACACACCGCGCGCAAGGCGCTCCCGATTCTCCCATTTCAGAGCCCTCTGCTAGAAAGGCAGCCAGGCAGGCGAGCAGCGCCGCGGCTGCCGCGAACAGCCTTACCTGAGTGACCATTTTCTTTTTCTCCATAAACCAAAACGGAAGGGGGTGGAGGAAGGGGGGGAGAAACACCCTTCCAGCAGGTGGGGCTGTGGCGGATCCTCCTCGCTTCTGCCCTTGTCCGCCCCGTCTTCGAATGGCGACGAAGGCGGAGGGAGGGCGAGAGGGAGGGAGGGCGCGCGCACGCTGGGAGCGCGGGTTGGTGGGGAGGGGAGGGCTGTCCCCTGGATCCTAGTTTTCCTCCCTTTCTTCTCTCTCGTGTTCCTTCCTTTCTTCGCTCTTCCTCTCTGGCTGTCTCTCTCCCGCCCTCTCTCGCTCGCTCGCTCTCCGCAGCTCCCTCCCATATCTCAGCCAGATGGCGGATGGAAGTCCCACCCCCCGAATGCCGAAGGTAATTAATCAGAGCCCGAGCGAGGAGGCCGCCTCCTTTCCTTCCTCCCACCCGGCCCGGTCGGTTGTAGCGCCACTTCGGAGTCAAGCGGAGGGGCCTCTGGGACACACACACACACACACACACACAGACACACACAGACACACAGACACACAGACACACACACACACACACACACACACAGAGAGAGAGAGAGAGAGAGAGAGAGAGAGAGAGAGAGAGAGAGAGAGAGAGAGAGAGACTGCTGGCATCCCCGCTACCCGGGCGCACCCGGTGCGCGCACGCACACGGGTCCGAGCCCCCCTCGCGCACAGAGTGGGTAGGGTGGGTGCAACGCCCGGAGGAGGCAGCCACGTCGCCGTGGAACAAAAGGACTCGCCAGCCCCTTCAGCTTGCTTCTCGGGCACATGGCAGCGGCTCCAGCTCGCCCGACACAAAAGGAATACCTGCTGCAATGTCACCTCCCCGGCCCTTCCCGTGCCAGCTTCGTCGGCCGGCGCCCCCATCGTCGACACGGACAATGTCATCCGAGCGAATCCCTAACCTAGTTACGAGGCGACGGAGGACGCTCGGCTTTGTTGGTTGGATCGCCCCGCTTTTGCCTACTCCCTCCCCTCCTCCTCCAGCGCTGAGCTTCCAGCTCAGTAATATGAACCAACGGAATAACTGGAGAAAAGGGTACCAGTTTTTTTTTTTAAAAAAGGAGATTTGGAACATGGAAAACAGCAAATGCTGAAAAGAATTTGCTGCTTTAGGGTGTGGTTTCGGTTCATCTACTTGAGTAAGACGCCGAAAGGAGTAATAGGATAGCTGAGTGGTTGAGTTATGGGGCTGCTGAGAGAGAGGTTGGGAGTTCGGTTCCCCACTGTGCCTCTTACAAGTAGAGCCACCCATGTGGCCTTGGGAAAGCTGTACGGTTCCAGAACATCCCCAGAAGAAAAAAGATGGGGAAATAACTTATGTGTGTTCTGTACCCCCAAAATCCTGGAAAGTGTAGCCATAAGTCGGAATCGACTTGATGACACACAATGCATAATACTTATACAAGCAACAATTGCTGTGCCAGTGCAGCTTCTGTGTTACAAGTCAACTAAATATCTGTTTTCAAACATATACACAAAAGTCACACATTATCTGGATAGGAATAGCACTACAAGTATTTCTATGCTCATGCTTTTCTACATTTATTGGATTGACAGGAACAGCCAGCCATATTGCAAAATAGTCATTATGTATAATATTCAGACTTTGATGGAACAAACATTATAAATGCTTCCATATCCAGAGAAAATGTGCATCCTTTTCCATTATTAGAGATGCTCATAATGATGAGAGTAGGTTCGGCCCAATCCACATTATGCTCACTTGTAAAAACACAGGGGCAGTACTTCTGTAGGTATCCCATCCAAACATCTTCCTGCAGCAGAGCACTGAAAGCAGAATATCAATTCCATTTTTCACCATGAAAAAGCTTAAGCTAGGTCATTCCACCACTTTTTCCTTCAAGTGCAGAATAATGAGGACATGCAGAGCAGATACATATGTAGTAAAAAAGATCAAAGTTGGACAAAGCATAGAAGCTGCTTGAAATCACCTGTCAAGCAACAATCATGCATGTGCCAACTCACTCTGCACCTCAGTTCCAACATACCAATACTGTATTAAATATATTTAACAAAAAAAGCTTCAAATTGCCAGGACAGTGGTTGGGAGATTTCCTCCCACAAATACCATTACTGCTGTGCGCTAGAAAATTATAATATGTTACCGTTTATCCCGGTGAATTTGAAACTGTATCCAGTATACAGAAATTGCTAAGTGCTGCTACTATAGCCAATTGTTATGTACACTTAAAATTATTTTTGAAAATAAGGGTTGTTTGCTTTTTGAGCACACACATTTTTATCTTACAATTCTATCCAAACTATACCAAGGCTATATAAGTCAAGAAGAAAAATGAAAAACCCTCTCAAAATAGTATATTTTGAAAAAACAAGTAAAATTTGAACCCCCCCACTAAACTATTAAATGTAGGCAGAATGCAAAAACGATCTGAAAAGTTGAGCTAACCATTTAAGTTAAGTGCCTTTTCATATCAATTTAACATCCTAATCCTTTTAGGGAAAACCTTTCTTTAGTTTGTTACTCTGTAAAATACTGTAACATCTGTACTGACTGACCTATAAAATTATCAATGGTTGTGTTACCTGGAATTTTATTCTCCTTTGAACCACACCTAACATACTAGCTTCCTCAGAGTCAACACCAAAGCTAATGTAATGAATATATAATCTAATCTGATAATTAAAAAATCCCAGACAACTGTGGCAAAAACATTGCAACAGGTCCAAGTATCCAAAGACAACAGTTTGATGGTACAGAGGGACAAGGGAACATAGAGCTAATTATACAAAGATGATGAGGTCCACATTGCACAAACAAGAAAGCAAATTAAGATTGTTTCACTTGGCAAAATCCTGTTGACACAAAGTTACATCATAGAGCTGGATGGTATCATCATCCGAAGCCAGTATTATTTTGTTTAAATAAATTAAAAACTTATCATCCACCAATTTCAGGTTCCAATGCTCTTTAGGGCTCCGTTTTTGTCCTGGAAAAGCCTTTGGCCATGAGGATGGAGTGAGCCTTTATTGTCAAAAATCGTTGCCAGATTAATGGCCATTGGGATCAATGCTGACAATGTTGATCTGTTTTCTTTTTAAACTGTTTGGCCTACCACATCTTGAGGCTCCAAAAGGCTTCGCTGGGGCAAAAGAGAGTCCCAGGGAGCCTCAGAACATGAAACCGGGACAGTAAGCTTTCAATTCATTTAAATGAATTCATTTAAATAAATAAATATTACAGTACTAGTGCTATATAATGGCATCATCTGATTCTGCAGTGTAACTTCAAGACAGCAGGATTTTGCCCCATTAATTCTTGCTTCTTGCAGAAATGTTTGCATGCTGCAACCTTGTAGATACATAATGCAACCTTGGTTATATCTTTTAAAAGATGAATATCCTATATCCTGAACAAAATAAAACACAAGTAAACAGGTGGCCTGGCATGTGCTTTTTCTGATCAAGTAGACATCTATAGCAGCTTTGTTAGATATTTCCTAAGTACAGTGGTACCTTGGATAAAGGAATTAATTCGTTCCAAATAAAATTCTGCTAAGCACATTTTCCTTTATACAAATTTCCCATAGGAATGCATTGAAAACAGAGTAATCGCCAATTGCGACCATTTTTATGTTGAACGGATTCGCCCCATAGGCGATTCTGTTAAGCAAAATTCCCCTATCTCCGGAATTTTTTATGTTGTACAAATTTTATGTTATTCAAATCATTTGTTATACAAGGGTCCACTGTATAAAACAAATATGACAAAATGGAAGTTAACACTCCAATTCAGACACACACAACACTCCAGTCAAAAATATTTAGGATGTGGCACTCCAACTCAAGGCAACTAAGCTTTCCCATTCAATTCTGTAATGCCTAGCACTTATTTTGTACAGAGGCATGCAATGGAACATCCATGGAGTCACAGGGTAAGAATGACAGCAATGGGGATGGGCATATACCCCATTCGGGATTCCGGTCAAGCAATGGGAGATGGCAAGTGCCAGCACAATCACTTGGGTGAAATGTGGCAACAGGATTAGGGTCAACTGGGCAGTCAGTTGTGGCTAGGTCTGGATCAGCTCGACACAAAGTGGTGGCAAGAACAATGTGAAAGTAAGGTCAAAATTGGCTTCTCTAGTTTACGGGGGAAGCAGCAAACAGAAGGCTCACCTAAGGTCAATGGTGCATGGCTGCATGAAGGGCTGCTGCCCCCAAGGGCAGGGATCATCCCCCCTCTCCTGCTGAAAATTAATTAATGTATTAATCCTGCTTCTGCCTTGACTGTTTGTAGCTGTGATGTGATTTGTGTGTGATTTGATTTAGGGGTGGCCTTACTATAAGTAATAATATTATATTATATTATATGTGCAATTCATTTTTATACTGTTTGCCTCGATGATATTATTTGCTCTGTTTGTAAACTTTCAAGCGTAGCTATTTGCTTGATGGGCAGTATAAAAGTTTAATAAATAAATGAAATATTCATTGTAAGTTAGCATATGGTACCCTTTTCTGGAGGACTATAACTCTGGGGGCTCCCTTCCCTCTCTCCAAAGAGCAGACGTGCCTCACCTGTGGCTTCCTGAACTTTCAAGCTTCCCCACTTCTTTTAGGCTCTCTGCCCTTCAGGTGGGAGAGTGTGGGCTTTCTTCCTGAGCGCCAGTCCTCAGGGCTACAGGGTGCTTCCCCTTCATCCTAGGGGCCAACTCTGCTTCCTGGAAGGTTGCATGAGGGATCTCTTCTCTCAACCCTTCCTCTTCCCTGTTGGTATCAGCAACGGGCAGCCACTTCTAAGCCTTGTTCCATCCCCTCTCTCCAGACAGCTGTGGCCAAGATGACAGTTACTGCTTTCCATTCCTGCTCTCTGCAGCTGACGTCTGGCCTCACTCACACTGTGGGGGAGCAGGGTGCAGCCACCGCTGAACCTTCCATGCCACAATGCCAGTCCTTTGTACAAGGGACTACGGTTCCCATCCTTTCTAGCTGCTGGCACTATAGTCTCTTAGCATAGTGGTTAAATTGCTGTACTGCAGCCAAAACTGTGCTCATAACCAAGCGTTCAATCCCAGGTACTTGCCTCAAGGTTGACTCAGCTTTCTATCTTTCTGAGGTTGATAAAATTTTGTGGGGCAATGTGCAGCCTACATAATTAATTTGTAAGCCTCTTAGTGAGTGCTGTAAGCACTTGTTGTTCAGTCATTCAGTCGTGTCGACTCTTCGTGACCCCAGGGACCAGAGCTCGCCAGGCCTTCCTATCTTCCACTGCCTCCCGGAGTTTGGTCAAATCCATATTGGTTGCATCGATGACACCGTCCAACCATCTCATTCTCTGCCGTCCTCTTTTCCTTTTGCCTTCAATCTTTCCCAACATCAGGGACTTTTCCAAAGAGTCTTCTCTCCTCATGAGGTGGCCAAAGTATTGGAGCCTCAGCTTCAAAATCTGTCCTTCCAGTGAACATTCAGGGTTGATTTCTTCCAGGATGGATAGGTTTGACCTCCTTGCAGTCCAGGGGACCCTCAAGACTCTCCTCCAGCACCACAGCTCAAAAGCATCGATTCTGCGACAATCAGCCTTCTTTATAGTCCAGCTCTCACTTCCATACACCACTACTGGAAAAACCATAGCTTTGACTATCCTGACCTTAGTTGGCAAAGTGATGTCTCTGCTCTTTAGGATGCTACCTAGGTTTGCCACTGCTTCCCTTCCTCCCAAGAAGCAGGCGTCTTTTAATTTTGTTGCTGCAGTCACCATCTGCTGTGATCAAGGAGCCCAAGAAAATAAACTCTGATATTGCCTCAATTTCTTCCCCTTCTATTTGCCAGGAGGTGATGGGACCAGTGGCCATGATCTTAGTTTTTTTTATGTTGAGCTTCAGCCCATTTTTTCACTCTCCTCTTTCACCCTCATTAAGAGGTTCTTTAATTCCTCCTCACTTTCTGCTATTGGAGTAGTATCATCTGCGTATCTGAGGTTGTTGATATTTCTTCCAGCATTCTTAATTCCGGCTTTTGATTCATCCAGGCCTGCCTTTTGCATGATCTACTTTGCATATAAGTTAAATAGACAAGGTGACAGTATACAGCCTTGTACTCCTTTCCCAATTTTAAACCAGTCAGTTGTTCCATATCCAGTTCTGACAGTTGCTGCTTGTCCCACATATAGATTTCTTAGGAGACAGATAAGGTGGGTCAGGCACTCCCATTCCTTTAAGGACTTGCCATAGTTTGTTGTGGTCCACACAGTCAAAGGCTTTGGCATAATCAACGAGACAGAAGTAGATGTTTTTCTGGAACTCTCTGGCTTTCTCCATAATCCAGCACATGTTGGCGATTTGATATCTAGTTCCTCTGCCCTTTCAAAATCCAGCTTGCACTTCTGGAAGTTCTCTTTCCATATACTGCTGAAGTCTGCCTTGCAGAATTTTGGGCATAACCTTGCTAGCATGCGAAATGAGTGCAATTGTGCGATAGTTGGAGCATTCTTTGGCGTTTCCTTTCTTTGGGATTGGGATGTAGACCAATCTTTTCCAGCCCTCTGGCCACTGCTGAGTTTTCCAAATTTGCTGGTATATCGTGTGCAGCACCTTTACAGCATCCTCTTTTAAGATTGTAAAGAGTTCAATTGGAATGTCATCACCCCCACTGGCCTTCTTGTTTGCAATGCTTTCTAAGGCCCACTTGACTTCACTTTCCAGGATGTGTAGCTCCAGGTCAGCAACTACACTATCTTGGTTACCAGGGACATCCAGATCTTTCTGATATAATTCTTCTGTATATTCTTGCCATCTCTTCTTGATCTCTTCTGCTTCAGTTAGCTCCCTACCATTTTTGTCCTTTATCATATCCATCTTTGCACGAAATGCCCATTTAATATCTCCAATTTTCTTGAATAGATCTCTGGTTTTTCCTTTTCTGTTGTTTTCCTCTATTTCTTTGCACTGTTCGTTCAAGAAGGCCATCCTGTCTCTCCTTGCTATTCTTGGGAAGTCTGTATTCAATTTTCTGTATGTTTCCCTTTCTCCCTTGCATTTTACGTCCCTTCTCTCCTCCGCTATTTGTAGGGCCTCGTTGGACAACCACTTTGCTTTCTTGCATTTTCTTTGGTATAGTTTTCCTTGCAGCCTCCTGTACAATGTTACAAGCCTCCATCCATAGTTCTTCAGGTGTTCTGTCCACCAAATCTAGTGCCTTAAATCTATTCTTCACTTCCACTGTGTATTCATAAGGGATTTGACTTAGATTATACCTGATTGGCCCAGTGGTCTTCCCTACTTTCTTCAGTTTGAGTTTGAATTTTGAAATAAGAAGCTGATGATCTGGGCCATAGTCAGCACCAGGTCTTGTTTTTGCTGACTGTATAGAGCTCCTCCATCTTTGGCTGCAGAGAACATAATCAATCTGATTCCGGTATTGTCCATCTGGTGATGTCCATGTGTAGAGTCGCCTTTTGTGTTGTTGGAAAAGAGTGTTTGCAATGACCAGGTTGTTCTCTTGACAAAACTCAATTAGCCTTTGCCCTGCTTCATTTGGAACTCCAAGGCCAAACTTGCCAGTTATTCCTTTTATCACTTGACTCCCTACTTTAGCATTCCAATCCCCTATGATGAGAACATCTTTCTTGGTGTCAGTTCTAGAAGGAGTTGTAAGTCTTCATAAAATTGGTCAATCTCAGAGTCTTCAGCACTGGTAGTTGGTGCATAAGCTTGGATTACTGTGATGTTGAAAGGGCTGCCTTGGAATCGTACCGAAATCATTCTATTATTTTTAGGTTGTATCTCAGCACTGCTTTTCCCACTCTTTTGTTGACTATGAGGGCTACTTCATTTCTTCTATGGGGTTCTTGCCCACAGTAGTAGATGTGATAGTCATCTGAACTGAATTCACCCATTCCTGTCCATTTAAGTTCACTGATGCCCAAGATGTCAATGTTTATTCTTTCCATCTCACGTTTGACCACATCCAGCTTACCCTGGTTCATAGATCTCACATTCCAGGTTCCTATGCAGTATATTTCTTTGCAGCATTGGACTTTCCTTTCTCTTCCAGGCACATCTGCGGCTGAGCGTCCTTTCGGCTCTGGTCCAGCAACTTCATAAGCTCTGGAGCTACTGTACTTGTACTTGTCCTCCACTCTTCCTCAGTAGCATGTTGGACGCCTTCCGACCTGAGGGGCTCATCTTCCAGAGTCATATCTTTTAGCCTTTTGTTTCTGTCCATGAAATTTTCTTGGCAGGGATACTGGGGTGGCTTGCCAGTTCCGAAACCAGGAAGTCTAATACAGGCCTCATTGTCACCAGTGTAATTAGCCTTACAATGATGAAAGCACAGTTCAGCCTGTTTTATTTTGTAGCCTCATTGATCAACTGGGACGCAAAAATAGCAGTGTGCCCCATTTATAAGATATTCCAGCCTGAGGCAAGCTGTAAGCACTACAGGGTGATATATAAGCAGCTTGCTTTGCTCTGCATTCTCTCTCTCTCTCTCTCTCTCTCTCTCTCTCTCTCTCTCTCTCTCTCTCTCTCTCTCTCTCTCTCTCTCTCTCTCTGTTTGACAATATTTTGGGAAAGACTTGAACAAAACAATGACATAGAGAGCTGGAATGGAAATGACAAAGAGCAGTTTGCATATGCTCAGCCATAATTTGTCAAGACAAAAAACAAGCAAACTAAATTTTAAATGTCATTTTCCAGAAACCAGTAAATTGGAAAACTTTTGAATGAAAATAATTTGTATAGCATTTTCATGCCTTCATGGCACTGTACCACATACATTATTATATCATCCTGACAACAGCCACCGTATGCTTTGACAGGATGATCTGATGTTGAAAAGGACCTTTCAAATGTTGCAAACATCTTCAGGTTATTTGGTCAAAGACTAAAGGAGGCATTGTGCTAAATGCATCCCTTCTAATCTCTTCTATAATAGGAGTTTACACAAAACCATCTGACTTCTCTTGCTCCTCTCCTGCTTTCATTTATAATAATAATAATAATAATAATAATAATAATAATAATAATAATAATAATAATAATAATAATAATAATAATAATAATAATAATAAACTTTATTTTTATGCCACCTTTCTTTCTTCTGCAAGATGTGAAAGAATTTGGTGTATACTTGGAATACACTAAATTTAAAAAAAAAAAACTGTCATGGAATCAGTCACTATGCTATAGTAGTGGAATTTAATGTTGCAATATATACCCCAGAAAAAAAGAATAAGTCATTTTACAGCTCTGTAATTCCCTGGAATCTCTCTCTTATTTTTTTAAGTACTGGATTTTACAACTGATTGTAATCTTACAATAACCTGTTGTCTCAAAAGTTAGCCAAGAAATACATTAAATACATCAAATCAGCATCAGCACTAAAGAAAATATTAAAAATTTAGAAACAGATCAATAGATCAGGTTAAAATATCAGATTTAAAGTAACATCAGCAAACGTAGCTGCACTAGAATAACAAAAAGAACGCTGAATTGATCTAATTAATCTTCAAATAAGACTCATTTTCCTTTAGGAAAGTTAAAATCTGCAACCTTCACCATGTATAATAGAATATTGCCAACCCACAGAAGAGGAGAAGGGAAGTGAAGAGGAATGAGCACTCACTTTACTGACTCTTCATGAAATTCAAGTCAGCGTAACAAAGGAAAATCTCTTCTCTTCGTGTGTGTGTGTGTGTGTGTGTGTGTGTGTGTGTGTGTGTGTGTGTGTGTGTGTGTGTGTGTGTGTGTGTGTGTGTGTGTGTGTGTGTGTGTGTGTGTCAGTAATTATTGCACCAAGGGTAAGGCCTACATAATGAAACAGTTGGTTTCAAGCTTCTGCTGTTTAGAAGTATCAGGATATAATCTAAGTATAATGCCAACTAAAGAATATGTTAGTATCATTTGGTTAGAACGCTAAGCCCTATTGAATAGATTTTGGCAATTTCCTATATTTAGTTAATTTTTATATTCCCCAGTAAGTAACTATCTGCTAATGCAGCCATGAAGAACTAAGGACTTCACAAAAAGTCAATCTGAGGACATTTTTAAGCCAAGACAACAAAATTCTTACAATAATCCACATATAATAAACCCATTATCCCATTGAAACAGGACTGCTGGTAAAGAACTATTTTACTGAATACTCAACTAGAAGCAGAGCAAAAGGAGTGTCCAACATCAAGCAAACAGAGAAGCATCTTAGTATTCCACATGAAGTTAGCTATTCTACTAAACATGAATATTTCTAGGCAATTTAAATCCAATCTACACATTTTACCAGGAAAAGAAGAAAAACCCCATTATATCCTAAAAGTGACATTGATAAAACCTCTGACCAGCTCCCCAAGCATAACATATTAAAACAGCTGAAGAAATGTTGGATAGTGTAATAAGACATACAGTCAAGTAAGTGGAAATCTACACAGATCTTCTGAGATAATAGGTGATTACAAAAGGGAGAAGCGTTTTTCAGTGGTAGCACCAAACTATGAAAATTCCTTCCAGGACAAATGCATGTGTAATCATCCTTATTAATTTTAGGTACTAGCTTATTCGGCATCCTCACTGGCTTTTAATAATGTATAATAGTGCATGTAATTGTTGCTTCCCAGTGTTTTAAGATGGATTTTTAATTTAATTTATTCTATTCTATTTGCCTTGTTGGCTTTATATTTTGTCTCCTGCTTTTATTTCTTTTCAATTGCTGTCATTTAAATTTTATTATAATTATTTAACTTTTACCTCTTATTGGAAGCTGTCTTGCAGCTATTGTGATAAAGGTGGGGCAGGTCTTATCAATAAAAATAAATCAATGAGTGGGCGTAATAGAAGCAAAAAGGGGATTGAGACGCGTGGCCATCACAAAACACAGTTGCAAAAATACCAGTAGGTACAGGCAATACCTTTATAGGCCACTATTAAAAATAAAAAACACGGAACATTGCAAGCTTTCGAGTTTAAATAACTCTTCTTCAAAGCAGGTCCCAGAAGTTCAGACATGGTAAAATATGTGCTTTACCAGGATGTAACTTTTAGATGTTCTTAACATCCATGGCTACAATAATAATGTGGAATAGAATAATCTTGATCTCTTAGTACAACCCAGAGGATTCATGTTGCTCTGTTTCTGGAGGACTCCAGCAGATGCAGCCCATCCCCTAAATGAAGTTTATGTAAAACTTTCCTCTCAATGGGAACTATAAATTTCCAGTACCATTCAGGCACCTACACCAGTTTAATCTGAAATCTCAACAATAACAGCAAAACAACTCCTCCTCACTTAACTCAGAGCAATATTCTAATATTGTCTGGTTTTCAATTCCTTGACTTGAATATAGGAAGACTAAGGTAAAGGCAAAGGTCCCCCCGCACATGCGTGCTAGTCATGTCAGACTCTAGGGGCAGAGCTCATATCCGTTTTCAAGCCAAACAGCCAGTGTTGTGCAAGTCCGTGGCCATGTGGTCGGCATGGCTGCATGGAACACTTGTTTACCTTCCCTCTTTTTTGTTTGGGCAGTGCCTATTTATCTACTTACATGCTTTCAAACTGCTAGGTTGGCAGGAGCTGGGGTTAACAGCAGGAACTCACTCTGCTGCATGGCACCCGGGAATCGAACCATCAAGCTGCCAACTTTGCAGCCAGCCATTTCAGCACTCTAGTCCAAGGAGACACCACGCCCCGACAGGAAGACTACCTGACTACTAAATGTATGGAAATATCTTTTGTAACCTTGTAGGAGGCAAAAGCTATGAGAAATGTTTATATCAATTGATAAGCTGCTCAGTGTTTTCTCAGAATGCACTTCTCTTTGGGAGAATGAAGATCTGGGGGAAAGTCCTCAGGAACCAATCAAGGTCAGTACAGCTCATGTCCTGTTCTTTATTTGAGGCATTTTGGAGTTATACCTCGATAATTTTGATTAGAACAAGAGTGCTATCCCTGCTTTTAAAACTGTTGGTAGTTTTCTCCAGTTTGCAATTTCACACATTGTTCACAATGGGTTTGATGAGAGCTGAAAAATAATTGCATCTGCAACATGGATTGGTGCCCGGGAATGAAACTCAAGTATACAAAAATATTTTTATCAGAAATAGTTAACTGGGAAAAATATACTGTATAATTCAGGCTTCAGTGACCTGAAGTGTAAAATAGTCTGAACAACATTCTATATCTTTGTAGGGAGGGAAACTGAAGAATTAAGCCAGATAGAAATAACCGGGGGGGGGGGGAGGTCCTTGCGTGTCTTGTTAAACTAAATGCTAACAAATCACCAGGACCAGACAGCATGCATCCATGAGCCCTCAAGAATCTTAAAGATGGAATTGCTGAGGTCCTAGCCAAAATATGCAATCTTTCCCTCAAATCACGCTTTGTGCCTGATGACTGGAAGGTAGTGAATGGAACACCAATCTTCAAAAAAGGATCCAGAGATGATTCAGGAATTTACCGACCGGTCAGTTTGACATAAGTCCCAGGTAAAGTGATGGAAACCATCCTAAAAGACAAAAATAATAGATACAAGAAGAGAAGGTGCTGCTGAAGGAGAGCCAACATGGATTCTGCACATCACTAATATGCTGGAATTCTTTGAGAGTGTCAATAAGCATGTGGCTAAGGGAGATCCAGTTGACATGGTTTATCTGGACATTCAGAAGGCTTTAGACAAGGTCCTGCACCAAAGGCTCTTTAATAAACTTGCCAGCCATGGAATCAAGGGACAGGTCTCATCCTGGATCAGCAACTGGCTAAGGGACAGGAAACAGACAGTATCACTAAATGGACACTTCTCCAAGTGGAGAGAGGTAAAGAGTGGGGTCCCCCAAGGTTTAGTACTGGGACTGTTGCTTTTCAACCTCTTCGTAAATGATCTAGAAATAGGAGTAAATAGCAAGGTAGCCAAATTTGCTGACAACACTAAATGATACAGAGTAGTAAAAACAGAGAGAGTGTGAGGACCTCCAGAGGGATCTCTTGGCACTGGGGGAGTGGGCAAACCAGTGGTAAATGAGCTCCAATATTAGTAAGTGCAGAGTGATGCATGTGGAGAGGGGGGAAACCAAATAACATTTATAAAAACTGATGGGGTCTGAACTCTCTGTAGCAAAACAGGAAAAGGACTTTGGTATCCTGGTGTCAACCCAGTGTGTTGTAGTAGTGAAAAAAGCAAACTCCATGCTAGGGATCATTAGGAAGGATATAGAAAATAAGTCAACAAGTGTCATTTTGCCTCTTTATATATCTATAGTGAGGCCCCATTTGGAGTACTGTGTGCAGTTCTGGTCACCATACCTCCAGAAGGATATTATGGAAATGGAAAAAAGTGCAGAGGAGGAGAACCAGAATGATTTGGGGACTGGAACACTTTCCTTACCCTCTGAGGCTGCAACAGCTGGGTCTCTTCACTCTTGAACAATGGTGCCTAAGAGATGACCTGAGTGAAGTTTATAAAATCATACATGGTGTGGACAAAGTAGATAAGGAAAAACTGTTTTCCCTATAGGACAGCACTAGAACTAGGGGGCATTCCATGAAACGTTCGGGTGCTAGATCGCAAAAAAATAAGAGAAAGTACTTTTTCACCCAGAGGATCACTGGTCTATGGAACTCCCTGTTGAAGAAGTGGTGACAGCTGTCAGCCTTGGCAGTTTTAAGAAAGGATTAGACAAGTTCATGGGGAACAAGGGTTCTCCATGTCCTTAGGGATGCCTAAGGACAACCTCCGGGTTGGAGAGATGGGCAGGATATCTCTCAATGCCATTTGGGGGGAATCATAAGCAGACAAAGACATATGCTTAGGAATACCCGGAAGCAAATGGTGAGCCACTGTGTGAGACAGAATGCTAGACTAGATGGGCTGTGGTCTGTTCCAGCAAGGCTGTTTTTAGGTAAAAGGTAAAGGTTCCTGCCACCTCTGCACATGCATGCTAGTCGTGCCCGACTCTAGGGGCGGTGCTCATCTCTGTATTCAAGCCGAAAGAGCCAGTATTGTGCAAGTCCATGGCCACGTGGCCAGCATGGCTGGAAGGAAACACTGTTTTACCTTCCCGTTTTTTACACAGTACCTATTTATCTACTTGTATTTACACGCTTTCGAACTGCCAGGTTGTCAGGAGCTGGGGGTATCAGTGGGAGCTCATTCCACTGCGTGGCACCCGGGATTCGAACCACCAAGCTGCCAACTTTGCAGCCAACAGTTTTTGGAGCCTTAATCCACTAAGCCACCACGCCCCTTTCAAGGCTGTTCTTATGTTCTTATAATATTTTGCTTTTTGAGCAAAGGGACAATGTTCTAGGTCATTTTTTTTAAATTATCACAGGGCTCAGCATATATGGATTAATCAATGCCACTAAAGGGAACACAGGCCAGATGCTTCCCTATTAAGTTCTTTATAAACCTTTTCTATCCCTTGTTCTAACTCTAAAGCTCATCAATCAACATGCAGTTCTGGACAACATTACTCCATAGTCTCTGGAACCAGACATACTACTAAACAAAACCCACAAAATCTGCTTTCCATTAGTGAGTGCAATCACAACTGCAAAACCAAGAAGGATGAAAATTCTACTGAGTATAAGTAGATACACAGTATATTTTGAATAACAAAAAGGTAGCTTTCAACAGATGACATGGGAATGTGCCAAAATTAACATTTTTTTTAAAGTGAGCAACTGCTTCCCAATTCCAAAAGTGCTTCAGAATATCTGATCACTCAGATTCTAACATCAATGGTTTAAGATTGATTAAAATTTTATTCTTCCAAACCATAGTGATAGATATTTTCTCCTAGCCTCATTAACCAAAGAAGGAACTAGAAGGTGGAAAACATAAAGAAAGCTTAACCAGCTTTCTTTTACTCATCGGTAACCTTAACAACGAAGCAATTAAACAAAGGTCACCCCAAATCAGAAGCAGAAGATCTTATTGCTATTATTCAGTGCCTTGTACAGTAATTGCTATTAATTGCTATCAAACCTTTTAACAAAAATGATAATTAAAAACAGGTATAAGAATTATATAGCTAAGTCAGAAACAGGAAAATATACAATAGCTGCTTGATGAGCTTTATCCTTAGAGAACAGACAGGATTCAATTGTGTACTGGTGGAGCAAAAAACTCTGCTGGCCTAGTAAAATGGGATTTCTTGGTTTTGCAAATGTTGCTACTATTCCAGCACAGATCCTCGTTGTGACTAGCCAACTCATAGTCGCATGAAGATGGGCAAATGACAAAGAAGCCAAACCAATGAGGTTGCAAAAATACATCACTACCAATTTGGTATGAAGTAACAAATGATTGCTTTAGAATCTCTCAGTTGCTACAAATAGTCCTCCAGACTCAATTCTTCAAAGTGACTGCAATCTTGTAAATGTATCATTATGGAAATGATGCATTATAATGCACCATGAATTATTCTGTTGCATAAAAATAATTGCATTGCAAACCTATGTTCATCGGCATCTACTCTCAGATAAGTGCATAATGCAAGAAACCTTAAGAACTACTGTAATAAAATTAGAACTTTCAAACAAGACACTGAAAGGAACGAGAAGAAAATAATAAATGTCACTAAATGTTTGGATACTCAAGCCTGCTCGTGTACTAGCCCTCTTAATATATATTACAAAATCAGCATTTCCAAATATCTCAAAGCAATATATGCTATAATGACAAACAAATTTAAGATACACTTTCTACAAATTTGTAAAAATACCTCTGCTTCAGAGTCCCACTCCTCACAAAAAGTAGTTTAGAATACCAATATTCCTGCTTATATAAGCACTGGGGGTGCCAAAAAGAAAAAAGGGAGATAGATGGATTGAATGAATGAATCAATACATGTTATTAAACTCTCCCCCTGTACTTCACTGTTGTGTTTAAAAAAACTGTCTTAAGCACTTGGAGGCACAAATATATTCATTTCATTATAATCCTTTTGGACATTAACTCTGGGAGCAATTGTAGCAAGACAAAATAGAAGGGAGTATTTGTCATACATATAGGAGGTTGATGGGCGCACTGTAGATTGAAATATTACTTTTCTGGTTGCTAGAGCTATACAGGAGGTATCTTCAAGTCACATGCTCCTACGTGATGCAGTACCTATCAACCAATAAGGAAATTTCAATGAAAACCAGTAGTGGGTTTTATGGTAATGAAGGCATTTTTCATTTTTTAAAGGTACAAAATCCTTGGAATCTACAAGGAACAATCTTCTCAAATATACATTTCTCCCATAAGACCTACAGTCTCAAGCTTTCACCTTAGAGCTCAACTTCAGAAAACTAGTCATGAGAACATGTAGCCCGATTTGCCACACCAAAGCAGCTGAGTTTGAAAAATATGATCCCTCAAAGCAGCAAAAGCAGCTAACATTGTACAATGGGAGACATGAACAAATCAAAACTGCAATTGGCTGTGATGTTTTTACTTACCTGGACAACTGGGTATTGATAATCCATGCAGTATACACCATACATAGCCAAAAGGGTCTTCAGTGGAACACCAGGCAGACAAAGAAACGGAAACTCTGAGTCTGCGTCTCCCCCTCTTGCAGTCTTACTTATGCTTAGGTCCCTGGCAATGCTGTGCCGTTCTTGGCTCAGGCCTCTGAGTCTATACACAGGTTGCTACTGGCTCAGCTGAAAATACACATAAGCTGCCTGACTAGCTTCAACCCTTCTTCCTTCAACCGTAGACCCAGCAGTGTTAAAACAAGATGTTCACGGAACAGGAGAAGCTCCTAAATTAGGATTCCTGAACGTAAGATGAACAACTGTCCTGCAATTCCCAGAAGCAAGCAGAATGACAGCCAAGAAGAAGGGAATGCAATGATGGGGCAAAGAGAGAGGAAGCAAGCGAGCAAGCACGCATATAGGAGCCAAAAGGATATACGTTCTGGGCATGAGGTGCGTCAGAGGGAACACACTCAATCTAGGACAGAAAAAAGCATATGGGACTGTTTCACCCTCCACCCCCAGACCTTTTTTACTGTCCCAGGCAGAGACAGGTGCTGGGATTAGCCCAGCAAATCCTTTTGACTATGCAGAGGGAGGGAAAAAGAGAGAAGCTACATTGATATCTGCATTGAAGGCATTTTTTTTTTACATAACCAAATATATGATCATATCATTTAACACCTCTCTCTCTCTCTCTCTGCATTTAACCCAGACAGGGACAGCTGGTTGAATCAGAACTGAAGTGGGAAAGGGAGAGAGGAGAGAAGAAAGCAATATGAATCCACTGAGAGGCCTTGAGCTATGCAGGATGCATGCTCTCAGCTGTTCCAGTCAAACTTGGGAGGATTAATGCTGACTGTCAGCAAAGGGGTGGGAGAGGGTGAGGAAGGAGGCTAATGTTAGGGAAACCCAGCTGCTCTTCCCATTTTAGAAAACTTCCTTGTACTATTCTAAATGCACACATTCCTACAAGGGGATGTGGGAGCCCTAACGGACATGGCCAGATGCTAGGTTAATCTGACAAAGGCCAACAGGTTTAGAAGTTGCTTTTGGAGTTGTGGGGGTTGGTTGGGGATGGTTAGTGGTTCTGTCACTTAAGGCACTTGTGAGACAGGATTCAGTTCAAAACTTAATAAACTTTTATTAATAACATCTTCAATGGTTTGCTTATTGGGTTCATTAAATGCTTTAACATTCTTCAAACAAAGTGAAACTTTTATTGTCCCGATAAATGAGTGATGAAACTTTCAATAGGGAAATGTCCCATGCCTCCCTATCATGGAGTGGAATCTCATCAGTCCTCCCCAACCAGTACACATTATGCCACAGCATGGGTGCCTGCCCCAAGCTGCTGTGTTCTCCCCTTTACATCCAGGGATCCAAGTGTTGTGGTGATCCCTCTGCCATGATCTACCTTCACTTGGGAAAACCTGTACAGTCCATTCCATGGACATCATAAGTCCTGGTTCCTGTTCCGTCTGAGCTGGTATTTCTCACATCTCCCCTTATATCTCCTCCTCATTCTCCCAAACTTCATTCCATTTACTCTTTACCCCTTCCATCATCCAGAACCCTTCAACTACTGGCCTTCTCTTCACCTCCTTTATCTCCTTCTGTCACCTGTACCTCTTTCATCCCACCCCACAAATCTGTCACCTCTACTGCAGCATCCGTTCCTATACTAATTTCTCCACTAAGTCCTTCCAAAGAGGATGGCACACTACTACTTTGTTCTTTTCCACTGGAGCTCCTCTCACAGGAGTCATGGATGCCATATGTGCTGTTTCTAACCTGAGATCAGACCAGTACAGTGATTCTTAGAAGGCTCAAAGTGAGATGAAGGGAATAGTGACATGTGAATGATACACTTTCAGCACCAGCATAATACAACAAGATGTATTTTGCTCTTTAAGAAGTTCAGAATGTCCTAAGCAACATTAAAATCCTTGTTGTTTGTTGTTGTTTTTTAAATGTGCAGTGTGCGGCTTAAGCAGTCTAGATGTCCAACCTGCCAAAACCTACGGTCTTAATGAAACCTATGGAGCCAAATGGGGAAGGGAAGTAGAGTTGACAGGAATGCTGCTACCTGCCAGTTTAGGGTACAGTTTTCAACGTCTAATAAAGGATACTCCAGTTCATGGAAGCTTATAATATGGGAGACCTACTACAATAAGTCTGCTAGGTAAGTCTGAGAAAGTTAATCAAATTCATTCTGAACTTAATGGTCTCATTGGTAATAGTTCTTGTGAGGGCATACACTGTACCAGTGGTTCCCAACCTTGGGTAACCCATGTGTTCTTGGAGAGCAATGCCCAGAAACCCTAACTAGCACAGCTATTGGTGAAGACATCTGGGAACTGCAGTCCAAGAACACCTGGGTTACCCAGAGTTGGGGACTACTGCACTAGTAGTACTCTCCATTCATTTAAATTGTGTGAGATTGAATTCATTCATTTTGTCTGAGGTACCTAGAGAGGTCTCAACAACCACCTGTATTCTTGATTCTTGCCTCTCTTGGCTACTGATACCCAGGTGATTTTAATAATTATATCCCAGTCACTCATATCCCCCGAATGAACAGATTATTGGAGTAGTAGTGGAACCTCCAAACAAGTCTGAGTGGATTATCCAAAACCATTTCAATGTGGCTTCACACTTAGGTTTCATATGAAGGATGATCTCTAACTGGAAGGAGAGAAGAAAGGGGTACTGCAACCATGCTTATTTCGTTTTATCGCTTGTTGACTTTTGATGCCATCCATTATGGTGGATTGGTTCTGTTGCATATGTGGTAGTTTCACTACTACTTGTGAGGTTAGTACCACAAAATGGCATGGAGGCATTTCTGCTCTCCTAAATGGCAATTGGTCATGTAACCCTGCAAGGTCCCCTGAACTTTTTTTCATCCATATAAAGCCACTAGGTACAGTCAATACAGTCTTTGGAGTTCAGCGGCAGCAATATGCTAATGATACTTTGCTCTATATCTCTATGTTATCCAAGTCCAATCAGGGTGTCCAGGTCATGAACCAATGTCTTGTTTTGGCACTGTGATGCAACAGTCTAATAAATTGGGGTAAGTTCCTGATAAAAATAAAAGTCTAGTGGATAGGTACTTCTTACAAATGAAAATCAACTGACACATTTTTGTGTATACCTTGGGAATATTCCCTGCCTCAGTTTTGTCACTGCAGGCTCAGCCTCACACATTTCTAAAAGATTCTAAATTAACTGTACTAGTTGCCCATTTATATCTGAGCCCAACTCAACCTTCTAAGGTATCACTAAGGAGCATATGGAGCTTAAAGCCGCCCTACATGTCACTAGACCCAAATATCATGTGATGAGACTTTCTCTCGATTTCTGCCTCCCCCTGTCTTAAGATCTTTAAGGGATCCTTAACTCCATTATATGCGATTTTACATGAAAACACAGGAAACAGCCATCTCTGCTGTCAAACTGCAATTCCAGAACACTCTCCTCAGGAAGGTGTGCCTAACACAGATATTCTCTTCTTGGTACCAGGTCAAAATATCATTTTGGCCCAGGGTTTACAAAGCTGCTCATAGGTACTTCCTGCTTTGTTTTTGTTGCAATTTTTACATTAACATTTCATTTCATTTCATTTTTTTAACATTTTGTAAACTATACTTGAGTTGACAGAGGGTAGTAGATAAAGAATCAAGTAAATAAATCTATTAGTGGCTAAGTGCCACAAATCTCTGTCATTTTTGCTGAAAGATACACACACTGGCACTTTTGGGGTGATGAAAGCTCAGAGTATAAAAGGGGATAAGACATATCCCATCCCCTCTCTCTTTCTCACTTTCCAGAGTAAGTACATACCAAGATAACTACTGTAAGTATGGCTGAAGTGAACTGTCCTGATTTTACAAATTTACTAATGAGATCTGGATTGACACTGACTAATCAAAAATGAGGTTGTGGGGATTGTTGACAGTGAGATGTTGTTAACTCAGTGCATGCCAGCTGCAAAACCAGTGATTTTTACACAAAGTAATATTAAAAGGGTATTGCAAACAGTATGCCAGTATCATGCCTCTATCTTTATGATGCAGCACATGAAAAATACTTTGCACAGTTCTGGTCAACTCAACATGAAATGGATTTTAAGCAAACTAACTAGATACAGAAAACAGCAGGATACCACAGGCAGTATTGCTATCCATAGGCAGTTGCTGGGGAGGAACCAGAACTTGGAAAAATCGACACCTTCCAGGATTCAAAGGCTAGCATAGTCACTGTTCATGCTGGCTTAGGCATAGTGGAAATCACAGGCCTCAAAAAGCAACTTTTCCAGGCTCTAGAAGGAACTTACTTATGAGTTTCTAGGAATACAGCCCTAGATGATGTTCTGCCTGATCTAGCAGGGATGTCAGAGTTCACTGCACCAGGAGAGAAGGAAAGAAGCCTACCCCAAGATAGTGGCCTTAAGATATTTCCCATTTTTAATAGGCTATGTTTACAACTCTGGCCTTGTTTTCAAAAAAGGCAGATGAAAAATATAAAGAACTACTATCTGACTACTGTGGGAACAGGACTGGGTACCAAAGAGACAAGCCCTCTAAAGATTTTCAAACAAAAAGAATCAAGGATGTACCAAGTACGAGAGAGCCAAAAAAGGAAAGATGAAACTTCACAACATCCCAACAAGCCCAGAATCAGGTAACCTGTCCCCACTTTCTCAATATAACCAGGCTCATATTGGGCTAGTCAGTCACCTGCATGTCCATCAGTGTGCTATTGCTAAACCATAACCACTCACTTCACTTCCCCCCCACTAAATGATGAATCTGATAGTGCTTGTTACCTTTGAAAATGAAGGGTGAACTACTATGAGTAATAAACTGACATTCGTGCTACACCGACCAACACATGAATATCAGTATTGTTTTGGTACTTTTCCTGAACCAAGATGTAATAAATCTAGTAAAGCAATCAAGATCAGCAAATAGAAAAGAGACATTTAGAAGAATCTGAGAAAAGGCCATATGTTCCTCTACATATAAAATATTTGTGGCCTTAAAATATTTCAGGCATTCCCTGCAACACCAGATATTTGTCATACAATTAGTCAAATATGGAGTAACTAACTCACCAAATCTCCATTAATTCAAAGAGCCTATTCTTGTATGATTTACTATACAGTACAGTGGACCCTTGTATAACAAACAGCTTGTATAACATAAAATTTGTACAACATAAAAATTCTGGAGATAGGGGAAATTTGCTTAACATAATCGCCTATGGAGAGAATCCATACAACATAAAAATGTGATCACTCTGTGTTCAATGCATTCCTATGGGAATTTGTATAAAGGAAAATTTGCTTAACACAATTTCATTTGCAATGAATTAATTCCTTTATACAAGGTACCACTGTATTTAGCAATAAGATTTGGTTTAATAAAGTCAATGAAATGAATTTAAGAAAAATCAAGTTCATGGTAATCAGAAAAAGTGGACCAAAAGGGTCAGAAGAGAGATGTTTTGGAGCAACTTTCTTACGAAGAACTATATAATAAGCAACCGAACAACCATCAAAAACAAACAAAATCTTAGAAATAGCTTTGTGAATGTATACTGTATGGTTCTTTGTATTCTTTGTTCTATTGTATGATATAGATTTGTGGACTTTAACACAGACCACTATAAAGTATATATAAACATACTTTAAACATATATCTATAATAGAATACTAAGAATTTTTCAGGTATAGAGGATGACAAAAACAAAACAAAAAACAAAAACCACCAGAGTGAAACTCTCCAAAAGTAAAAGGTAGCCAATATTTAAAAGGACCCACTAATTGATAAAATGTTAACTTGCATGCATGTCTTTAATAATCTATGTATAAGAAGGGCTAAATATAATACCTTGCTGAATATTGCAACATAATTCATACTTCAGTGATCTAACACAAGTATGCAGTGATAGTTGCTTCTACAACCCAACTTTTATGTCAGTATTTCTGCAAAACAGTCAAAGACTATATCAACAGATTACAAAAGCATTCAGTAATATAGGATAGCAGCTTTCTTGAACTCAGTACATGTATCACTGCTCCATCTTAATGGAAAACTGGAATGACTGTATGGTATCCATTAATTTGAAAATTAAATGGGGCCACTCAAAAAAACCTGAATGGTATCTGTATACTCTAGGAATTCTCTGCATGCAAAAAGAACAATACGTTTGCAAATTTATCAGAATTTTTAAAAAAGAGTCAATTAGATCTAAAAAACATCTGAATACGGTACATCTAAGACAAATAGCTGCATGCAAGCAAACAGAGCAACAAAGGCATTTTGAGAGAAAAATGTTACAAAGAGCTTTGTTACAACCTCAACCATGTTCTGAATTTAGAATTTATGCTTGAAATCAAAACCTGTTTCAAACACCCCTGTGCACTGTAATATTAATATTCAGGGACATGGTTAGTCTCTCTTTATCATACCTCTCTTTCCAAGGACTACATTACTATGAAGAGGCAAAAGAATCAACAGAAAGGTGCAGAGAGAGAAAAATAAGTGGCCTGTTGAAACCCGAAAGAATTTATAATACTGTTGATACCCTGGCATTGTGGTTAAGATTTAGAAAAATGTGTGACAAAAGAAGCAAATCAAAATGTAAATATGTGAACAAGGAAAAGGACCAGACATTTGGAATATTTGAGACAGGTGACTACAGCCTGTTTAAATTGTTGGATTAAAACACAACCATCCAACCTACAGATGAGAGTTAGATCCACCAGATGTCTCCAGCAGCTGTTTCTTCATCTTGAGTCTGGAGGAGGAGACTCCATATCAGCAACTCAGCAGTATGGAGCCCCTGAGTCTAGTACCAGTTGCCTGCCCAATTTGGGCCTCTAATCTCTTATACTTTGATTTAATGTAGCAATTATTGGTAATGTGGTTTGAAGGAGATAAATGCCCAATACATGGCTAGCTGGCACTGATGTTCATTCCGCACATGATGCGAGAACAGTTTTAATTAAAATCCCCTTTATGATAAGGGAGCTACTTGACTGCATGTTTCTGTACAGCCCTGATATGGAGCTTCCTTTAAAGCGGATTAGAAATCAAAGCCCCACCCCACTCCACTACTGGCAACACAAAAAGAACCAGAACACAATCACCATGTTACCTAAAATACAACTCCCCAAACCCAAGAATATCTGGGATCACACAAGGCTAATACTGATAACAATCTTTTTCAGCCAAGGAAATAAACCCTGTTTCCTAAAGGTCAGGCACAAAGGAAATACTGATACAACAAGAAAAAAAGAAACTGCTGCTTCCCCAAAGGTTTTCCCTTTTAAATCAAACACACACAATATTGCTCCGTTCACTAACACTGCAGCCAATAGTGCTTAGCAGGGGATTACAGTTTACCAATACAACATGGAGAAAATACAGAAGAACTGTCTTCTATCTTAAACCAAATAAAGTTGGCCCCTAGATAGAATGAAGAAATTTGATTTGGCAGAAGTATGAGACCCAGTACAGAATAGCTTTAGAACTGATCTATCTCCAATTTTTAAAAAAGATTCAATTACAAAAATGCTAGATATATTATCGTTGATTCCCCCCTTCACTCAAAACACATTTTAGTTACTTATAATATCTAACATCACCATGCTTGTAGTCTATAGCAAAATGAATGTGTTAAGTCTTGCTTGGTTCCTCTTATTTCTTGTGTTAGGAGCCATCTGTCACATTGAAAAATTAGCTTCATGCATTAATACATAAAAACAGTACAAAGCTTTTGTGGCTAGCCGAGAGCAAAAAATGGAAAATGAAGAACCCCAGGTTTCAGCACACATCTGCTATTATTCTCAAAGTTATCCTAGTTGGTGAACACACGTCAGGATAAAGAGGCTGACAAAAAGAACTGAAATCCAGACTGACTTTTTGAGCTGTATCATCCTGGTTGCCGGGCACAAATAATCATATTTGTGCTTGGCAACACCTCTGTAGGAAATTCTCCACTACAAGACAATGAAGGATGATCTCCTCTTGAACTTATTTTACTCCAGAAGGAAGCACTTCCTTTCGAAAGACAGCCTTCTGGGCACTTCAAATATAAACTGCTGGATCGTTCAGTGGTTTAGTTATCTGGCTGTGGAGCCAAAGGTTGGAAGTTCAGCTTCTTTGACAAGGGCTGAACTCAATGATCCATAGGAATACCTTCAGCTCTGCAGTTCTAAGATGATGAAGATGGATATTCCAGGTCTTTTCCTTCTCTAGGTGAAGGAACAAGCCAAGTGAACAAACCAAATGAAATATCCACCTACCTTTCCAAGAAAATGACAAGGATGAAGGGAACTCCTAGTGATAAAAAAACCTGGGTGGCTCAAATTGATCACTAACATGTAGTAACAAAGTCAGCCTTCATAAAACACAAATTCCCTATTCATATGAGAACAAAGGAAAAAGCAGGTCACAGACAACAGCATGAAGGCACACACAGTTAGGCTGCTGAACAGGAAAACAGCTTGGCGCAATTAACGAGATTAAAGAGGGATTTAAAATCAGGGTAGAAAGAGCAATGGGCAAGATTGATCTTTACAGGATTAAAGCTAGAATCCTACTAAGAGTCCAGTGGTCCTGAGATCAACATCACATAATGGGATTAAATCAAGAGCAGCTTTATTTTTTTCTATTTGAATCTACAGCATCTGTGCTAGTTAAACAGTAAAGGAGTTCCACATTGACACAATGGGATTTGCAACGTAGCATGGCACATGCATGCTCCTGCAGAAAAGGCTATAAAACATATTTATGGGGAACAGCTGAAGTGACTTGGCACAAAATCTGCTGTCTAAAGATTAATAAACATAGCAGGTTTACCAATGAACGTAACAAATTTGATAGAACGTCCTTAGAACAGATGGGAGGGAGGTATCCATTGCTGTAACTAGGTTTGCTGAATACTAGATATTGGTAGCATCCATTGTTTATCAAACATCAAAGAAACAATATATGGAAATTTATGGATTTCATAATAATATTTCAATCCATTCTCACAGATCCCTGATATAAAGGGAAGAAAAAAAAAGGGAAAAGTGGCAGAAATGTCTCAAGCAAAAACAAAAAACAAAAAACAAAAAAACCCAACAATCCGCTCAAGTTTCCAGGAGTGTCAGCAACCTGAATGGGTGTTTGGTTGAGGCAAAAAGAAGGGAATAGGACATTATCTTGTCCTTTCTTCCAGTGAGCTCAAGGAAGTTTATATGGCTCCCCTCCTATATGATTCTTCTCATGAATATTCTGTAACAAAGGTTTGGCTGAGAGCAAGACGAACTCAAGGTCACTGTACTAGTTTCCCATTATCAACTCACAAATATGTTCTCCTCAAAATGTTGCAGAAAAATTAAATTATTACTCATGTTACCACCCCTGTATTCACAGTGACACAACCCCAGAAAGACTGAGGTTCTATTCCTCAGGGGGTCTCTGGATGGCTACAGTGGGCATCTCCCCGGGGTGTGTGGGTTGACCCTCCAGCTGGCAGAGATTGTGAAGAGTATGGTGTGGTCTTGGATCCAGCTTTGCCCCTGGAAGCTCAAGTAGCAGCTGTGTCCAGGGCAGCCTTTTATCAACTTAGGCTTACTGCCCAGATTCGCCCACACCTGGACGTTGATTCCCTGAGGACGGGAATCAATCTCGAGGGTAGATTACTGCAACACTCTTTACATGGGGATACCCTTGACCCTTGTTCGGCGACTGCAGCAGGTTCAGAATTCAGCGGTTAGGCTAGTCATTGGTGCGGGCAGGTTTGACCACATCACCCCAATCCTGGCTCGCCTACATTGGCTACCTGTTGCCTCCTGAATAAGGTTCAAGGTACTGGTTTTGGTTTACAAAACTCTCCATGGCCTGGGACCTGACTATCTGGCACAGCATATCTCTCAGAGGTCAACTTAGTCCCAACCGACCAGAGCCTCACTCTCCCTTTTGCTCCTGGTGGCCACTCCAAGGGCTTCTACTTGGAACTGAGCCTTTTCAGTGGCTGCCCCGGCACTTTGGAATACTCTGTCAACAGAAATAAGGCTGGCAAGGTCTCTGCTGGCCTTTAGGAGAGACTCTAAAGACCTGGCTTTTTAGGGAGAGCTTTGGTGGTCACTGAGTGCACAACAGTGTTTAGTTAGTTGGTCTATTGTCTGTCCCAGCCTCTTACTTGCTGGAGTCTATGCTTATCTGTATGGATGCTGTTGTTGTATCTTATCCTTTGTTTGATTTATTGTTTGCCAGTTGTTTTGGAGAGGGGCAGGTTTTTGTTTTATAATTTGTTGTTCACCACCCAGAGTTCCTGGGGGGAGTTGGGTGGTTAATAAGTACAAATATAAATATAAATATAAATATAAATATAAATATAAATAAATATCTCTGCCCCATATGGTAAGCTTAAACCCTTCATGCGCTTCACGAGTCAGGGCAACTTTAGGCATTTATTTCTATGTTTCTCAAATCTGGAAGTGGAAAAATCCTCCACAGTATACAAGAAGGTCCTTGAAGACATGAAATTTGAAATTTCAGACTGAAAGGACAAAAATGGGAGGTACAGATTTCAATCTAAGGGAAATGCACTAGCTGTGAACTAATTATTCAAGACATGAAATTGTACATTTGTACCACTATATATAGTTGACTGTCCATCCACAACCAGAAACAGGTACTTTTTAAATAAACATATCCAAGGTTTATTGAGCTTTAGCTGAATGTCATTAGGCAGAGACAATACAAATCTACCATGTATTTTCAGACCTAGACTTCCCTGAGCAGAATGTATGACTCTAAAAACACAAATGGCTATAAACTGTGCCTTGCAAAAGTTCCTTTATAATAATAATTAAATTATATTCATAGTGATTTCTTCAGAAGAAAATATGACCATGAACAGGAGAATGCTGCTATGACCTAGGTTTGGCACCAAATTCAGCTATTAGTGCCTAGGGCAGTGACGGCGAACCTTTTAGAGACTGAGTGCTCAAATTCTGATTTAAAACCCACTAATTTTTCGCAAAGTGCCAATACAGCAATTTAACCTGAATACAGGTGGCTGTGAAGGGGCGATGTCAGATGCCCACAGAAAGGGCTCCAAGTGCCACCTTTGGCACCTGTGCCATAGGTTCGGCAACACTGACCTAGGGTAACAATGCTGATGAGCTCAGAAGCAAAGGGGCATGAGACATTAAATGCTCTAGTCAAGATGCTCAAAATACTGCAAATAAAAACGCTTCAGTGCAGCAAATTTGACATCCTTTGACATCCTTGCTGATTAAAGTCTAGATCAATCATCTCTGTAGTAAGGTTCCATTTTCACAGAACACTGAGAAGGGATATTGTTTCAATAGACATGTTGTAAATCTTTTCAAAAACACTCAACACACAAAATGAAAGAAAAAACAGGAAAAGTTGCACAAACAGTAGTTGCCCAGCATTAATAAAGAATGCCTTTTAACACTAAGGTAGCTGGATTCAATGGCCTTAAGAGTCCCCTTGCAACTCCATTTTTGTATGATTAACAAAGTACAGAACAGAGATATTGTCTGGGAATGTCTGAACATTGCGTATTTTCTCTCTCCTTACATAACAAGCAATCAGCAAGATCCCATGATAGATCAGATAATCAAATCTGGCTAGTAATTAGTGACCTAGTAACAATGTCAAGTTCTGGTTCTGAAAAATTATTTAAACCTTTCTCTTACAAAAACAGTTATGGAAGAATCTACTGTATTTCATGATAAAGTTTATTGGGGTCTGTGAGCAAAGGCCAGTTGGCCAATGGCAAGGGTTGACCTTACTACCTTCTACAACCCCTTTAAGCATCATCCAACTAGATGAATACTTCTAGCAACCACACTGAAGAACCAACCAATACTAGTTGAGCCCTTGGCAGGGACTGCTACAGAGGCTACACAGATTCCTATCAGCCCTAAAGGTGGGGTAAAAGGAGAACCTTCAGGAAGGGATGGAGATGAGAGTACAAAAGGGGAGGGGGAACAACCTGCAATGGAAAGGGGAGGAAAGGGGACGGAGAAGGGGAAGGTCCTCTCTTACGGTAGTTCTACTGCTGTTGGAACACCCAAATTAAACCTCTAGCACTGTGGTTCTCAACCTTCCTAATGCCGCAACCCTTTAATACAGTTCCTCATGTTGTGATGACCCCTTGCCCTGCTTGGGAGAGGCCACAGGGGCCCTTGGCAGGCCACTGCCGCAGGTGCCATAGAGAACTTCCCTCTAGTCTACAGGCCAACTTCCCTCTAGTCTACCCTCAGCCAATTGCAGCCTCTGGTGCCACTGACTGACATCCCCTTCAACCCATCAAGCTGTAACTCACTCTTCCCCCTCTCCCCCTCTTCCTCCAGACCCAAGCCATTTGTGCCTTTTTCTTCACTGGCTCATGGTGACCCCTGTGAAATGGTCGTTCAACCCCCAGGTTGGGAACCACTGCTGTAGCACCACACAAACTCCCACGGCTGAGCAGAAGACTCTTGAACCAACCAGATGTCAAGGCTCCTGATGGAAGGATTTGGCCACACCAAAAGTGCCAATCTCTCCCCCACCTGCTTCAGCCTTGACTCAAATCCAACTCCATCACTGATGAAGGGAACACCAATTTAAGAGATCGTGACAAATAGAGAGGGGTCTCTACACTAAGGAAGAGAGCAAAAGAAGTAATAATATTAAGGAACTAGTGGTCAGTGAACTTAGATTCAAAATGCAGGGGGTATTTGTTTTTTGTAAACATACAGAAAACAAATTTTAAAAAATTAAATCTAAAGTTATAATAGCTGAAATACTGTATACGAACAAATACAGGAGCTTGTGATTCTCCTTGGAAAAAAACAAAGATTTACTTATGACTCTTGAAACATCCTCTACCAACCTATAAAAGACACTGCCCTACCAAAATGCCTAAATCTTTCCAGTAAGATTCTGTAACAAAGAGACTGAAATATATGCAGAAATCCATTGTTTCTGTCCTAACTGAAAGTCAAGGGCATACATGGAGAGCTAATTCAGTAAACATCTGTTGGTAGGGTGGGAAGCCTAGAAGGATTGCTTTCTAATAACCTTAGGAGCAAATGATACATGCAGACAGAGGAAAACTTTGTCCCAGTAGATTTAGTGACAAAAAGAATCAGAGCATAATGCACAAACCTCTGGTGCACTTAATGGAGATAAAACTACCAGGGATACAGTGCTGAAAGTCAGGAGATTCTGGTTGCAAATAGTCATGTTATCAAATGACTTATTTATCAGTTGGGAAGGATTTAAGACCAAGTGAAGGGGGAACACGAGGTACTGCATGTTACAAGAACATTTTAATTAAGGATCTGCCATTCAGATTTCTTCAGATTTCAACTGCCAGAACTTTCCAGGTGTTCCTTGGGCAGAATTGTGAGCATTCTAGCCCACAAGCCGCCCCCTCCCCTCCACCTTCAAACACCTATATTTTGTTCACCTGCTGCATGGTGTGTCTTGGAGGCTCTATGCCTCTCTGGGGCCTACTTCCTGTCATCAATGTACAAAAAAAATAGAAGCTGCTGCTGTGCTTTCTGGACATTGCAGTTCTTCAGGAAACACCCTCTACAGAGCTTGAAGGGCAGCAAGATTACAGTTCCCAGAGACCACCATGGCACTTTCCAGTTTTGTACATTAACGACAGAAAGTAGGCTTCAGACGGGCATTAAAGCCCCTAAGACGAGGTATGCTCCTGGCGAGGAAAACACAGGGGTGTCTGCAGATGTGGATATATAGGCCAAGACTCCTGGAATTCTGAATGGGGAATTCCTGGAGAATTCTGGGCTGTTCAGTCAAAAATTATTTGAACAGCACATATCTAGTTTTAATTAAAGGTGCAATAGATATCCAGTGCACTTCCATGGCAGGACAGATTGTTTATTTTACTGCTTAAGACACTCAAAGAAAATAGAAAAATTCCAGTGAGTAATAGGAGACTAAAGTTTAGAGGGGGAAGTATGCATGTGGCAAGGGGATCAAAATAACAGGACCTGACAAGCTCACAAAAGGGGCCAATTTACTCACCATCACTTTCCTGGCATTAGGAAGAACTTCCTACAGCCCTGGGAGAGTTGGATCCTTTAAGTTGTCAGTTTCAGTGTTTCTCCATCAAGTTGAATGATCTAGCCCTTATTCTATAAAAAGAGGCACCAAAATAACCAAGGAAACTCCATGTGAGGTAAAGGAGTAAAGTGAACTATTCCTTGAATGGCCACTACCTTCCAGTGAAGATGCAGCCCATCCTTTCCTACAACATCACACACAGTAGTCATTGGACAAAGAAAGAAAGAAAGAAAGAAAGAAAGAAAGAAAGAAAGAAAGAAAGAAAGAAAGAAAGAAAGAAAGAAAGAAAGAAAGAAAGAAAGAAAGAAAATGAGGAAAACTTTTTTAAAACTTTTTAAAAACTGCCAAAACAATCAAAGCCTATTTTGCAGCAAAATATCCAGCACTTGATGTTCAGAAATATAGGAGGTAGTACCATCCAAAATGACTCACCATCCAAATAAGTTTCTAAGTACCTAAGAGCTAATGTAATGCGTATAGATCAGAACCAGAATATAAGGTACCCTACTATCCTGCCATGCCCAACCACATTTTATATTTATTATTTAGGACATTCATGTTCTAACCTAAATCCTAAAAAAAGGTAGTTCCCAACCCTGGGCAGTCCATGTCTTCTTGGACTACAACTCCCAGAAGCCTTCGTCACTACCTCTGTTGACCAAGATTTCTCAAAGTTGCAGTCCAAAAATACCTGGGTTATTCCAAGTTTGGGAACCATTATTCAAAAACATCATGTAAAATACAACAATCAAAACAGTAAAACAAAGCAGTACTTTATAGCCACTTAACATTATTTAACACAGTAAAAGCTACATGCATCAAACTAAACTTCAACAAAGAAGCTTCCACATCCCATTAAAGCAATGGTCCTTAATCCCCAAAGGCCTTTTCACATCTCAGAATTTTGCAAGCATCATTCAGCACAAGATAGAAAATCACATATCTTCTTCTTCCTAGAATACTGCCATATTATTAGTGTGCAATACTTTATTACAACACTGACAGCATGACTAAAAAGTTCTCAGACTGTTTATGACACTCTAAACAATGTTCAGTAAGTTCATGGGGAAAAGTGCACCCAAGTCGGAGACAGGACACGAACACTTAAATAGCATGCCTGCAACACAAAATTTGAAGTGCTCCACCAAAACAATGTTCAAGATTAGAACACAGACTATTATTGCCAGTCACACTTAAATTGAAATGTAAAAACAGAATATACTGAATTATTTACATAATCACATACCTGAATAAAACATGTCCTGAATATACAACTAAGTCTTAAAATGCATGCTGAAGAAAGTTGCACAATGTCATTTTGACCCAACATGGGCATTCTTAGCACTGTTGACAGTGTGATTTCCAGGACCCAATTTGTGACCTCATTTAATACAGGTACAGATCACTTTTGATTACTTCCTCCTTGCCTGGAATTCAACCATTACATAAATTTGTCCTTTATTTGCAACCTGCATCCTCCAGTCATTCCAAAAGAGCTGTCTAAACAGAATCTGTGTTATTACCTGACACCTTTGAGTAAAATAAAATTGCTTCTGCTACCAATACCTATCAGGAAATACAGTAACAGCACCTAAACTTCTCTCCCTCTCCAGCGTCTTTCCAGAAGAAGGTAAGCATGTACTTACTTAATGGTAAGAGGAATACTAGATGGTTTCAGTTTTTCCCAGCCCATATGAAAGGGCCTGAAAAGACTGCAGTCCAAATGGGGAAGCTGTACACCTTCACACAGATTCCCCAACTTTCCACTCCTTATATGTGCAAAGCGTGTAAGCTCTCACCCAGAGCTCTACTCACCCAGAGATACATTGTGTCAAACTAGGCAATTTCAATCAACTGTTGGTTGAGGTGATCCTCAAACGCCAGAGAAACTTCAATAAGACGTGGGTGGAGGAGGGGGTTAGAGGGAAGATGAAAATGGAACAATTTCAGGCTGAAGACAGTCTCTCCTCCAATCTCCACTTTGCTTGTCTCTCCTGAAGACGCTTCCCCTCTCTTCTTTCTCTGGGAGTTCCCAACCCTCGTGTGTCTGTCTGCATTGGTGTGTACATAGCTCACACTCTGCATTTGCCTCTAGGGAATTTCTCGTCATTCTCCTTCTGAAAACACAATTGCTTCTTCAGATTCTTGCAACAGGCAAGGCAGGGTGGGGTTAGCAGTAAACATAAACCAGCTCTTGATACTGGAGAATGAATGCTTTAAAAGAAAACTCCATTTAACACTATTATAAAAAACTAGATCTCCAGGGTTAAAAAAAAAGTAAAATACTCCTCTTTATTATTCCAAGGACAGTTCCCTCTAGAAGAATAAAAGAAGCAAAAGCACACACCCTGTGCTGCCAATCTTCATAGAGCTTAAAAGAGCCTCTACTAATCAACGTCTGTCAACCTACCAACAGTCTTTAATTCAACACGGATATGTTCTTGCAAATACACCATTCACTTAGGTTAAGGCGCAGAACAAACCACAAGAGTCCCAGCACTAAGAGTATGCCCTAAGGAGGAGAAAACATAGCAACATGAGAGACAGAGCAGTAGAAACCAGATGGTTGCAAAATAGTTTGCTTTTATACATTGTTTTACCGTTGCAGTATTTTGGTTTCCTATACTAAGAGAAAGTAGCAGTTACTCTTAATTGTACAGGAAGGCATGGATGCCAAATGCCTTGGAGGCCTCCTCCCATTAAAAGTGGCTAAAGGGAGCCATCTGACTCTTGAAACATCCATTCACTTCCTAGGCTAC
The DNA here is from genome assembly GCA_029282475.1 of Phrynocephalus forsythii. NCBI lineage: Eukaryota > Metazoa > Chordata > Lepidosauria > Squamata > Agamidae > Phrynocephalus > Phrynocephalus forsythii. Next base: position 77,164,116 of record JAPFRF010000006.1, on the reverse strand, counting down.
TATTCCACTGTAGAGATGAACTTTAAAGGCATTCTTGCAGCGCTAGGAAAACAAGACCCAGCAGGCCCTTTGCTAGCACTTTCAACCCCATCCCCAATGCCCACAGGAAAAGAGTCACTTTGTCTCACTAATTCCATTTCAGTTTGCTCCAGCAAACTGGGAAAACAGGTTTACCTTCCTCTACAGAGTAAGAAGAGGAGGCCCCAATAGTAAATATGCACAACCTAATTAGCTCTCCCCAGAACTTGCACTTCTAGCTGCTAACAATGTAAATGCACCACTTCTGGATTAGATGAGTACAATTTAACTGTAGGGGGGGGAAACAAAGAGAAAAGCAAATTTATACCTGAAAGCTTTGTTTTTAAAATCAAAATTAATATCTGTTCATCTTCACATTGCATTCAGTCTCTTAGATACACATAAACACAGCAGAACGTACACTGCTGCAAACTTTGCAACAACTATTTTTGGACTGGCGTAACAAAATACCTTTGTAATACACAAAGAATTGAAAACACTAAAAATACTGCATTTCAGTCAGGGCCCAAAAAAGAAGTGGGGTGGGTGGGCATACTCTACCACAAACCAAAAATCCATAACAGTGATTAATAAGAATAACTGTGTTCCATCAAATCAATTCTCAGTTATTATGACCAGCTTAGAATTTTCTAGATATACAGTGGTACCTTGTATAAAGGAATTAATTCACTCAACTATGTTTTACATAGGTTGATTCCAGTTTAAAACCAGACAATCATTTCCAGTCATATCAAAATGTATTCTTTTCGTGGTTGCAATAATTCAAAACAACATTAGCTTGTCTAATTCTACAAGTTCTTTCCCTACATTGCTCCTATGTCCCAAAAGCATAAAACCTAAAAGTCTTACAGCTATGGAAAACTGTAGGGAAAATGTTTTAAAAATATGAAAAAAAATTATGTTTCAGGCAAATTAAGCCAAAATTCAATCCAAAATACAGTAGTATGAAAAGTACAATAAAATAGCAAAAATAAAGGGTTTGGGGGCCATTATTGAATTAAATCAAAGCAAAGCAATGGGAAATAATAATGGGAAGGGAAGAGACAAAAGGGAGGGAAGAAGACAGAAAGAAAAAAGATGGGGAGGGGAGAAGAGTACGTTTACATTCTTTGTTACATTTATATTCACGTGTATTGCAAAAAGAAAGTCTTAAATTACATTATAAAATGCAGGAGTATATAGCCTTAAAAGGCCAATTAAAAATACACAAAACATGTTCCTAAAAATACCAGATGTGAAAAGAATTAAAAATATTCAAATCTTATATTACTTTTTAAGCATATTAAAATAAACAGAGAAATTTATTTTAAAATGTTTATTTATTTATACATATATTTGTATTTTTATTTGTAGACCGCCCGACTTTCCCAAAGGAACTCTGGGAAGTTCACAACATGAAGCATAAAACAAATAACATAGGTCTCTACAAACAAAGGAACAGATAGAACAACATACGGTAATAAAACCTATGAGACAGTAAATTCCTAAAAATATAAGATGGTGGTAAAATAAGAGAAATGGGTGGGAAAAAGCAAAATCAAAGAGCATTCCACCTCCTAGTTGCCGAAGCCATGTTTTGAACAACTCCCTGAACACCGAGAGTGCCTCCGTGGTCCGAATCTCACTAGGGAGCTGATTCCACCAGGTAGGAGCAGCAACTTAGAAAGTGCGGTTCCTGGTAGAGGTCTTGCAAGCTTCCCTAGGAGTGGCAATTCGAAGCACTTGGACCGCATAATATCATTTGATATTACGTTTTGTTGACTTGATAGTTTTTAGTTTTTAAGGTGCAGATTCCATTATTTTTGTTAGTTTGGACCCCATTTTGCTGATTACTGTTTGGCTATGGTGTTTTTAGTGAGAGAATCCATAGCTTTTAAGGATTCATTCAACCAAGCCAACTTTATACTGGTTTGCAACTATGGAGGCAAATCCATGGTGATTGTTGTTGCTAGCTTCTGGAATTGAAGCCTGCTGCTGCACTGCTACATTACTGTTGCTGATATCTGATGTATTTGGCATAACATGACGTTGCTTTGCAATGATATGTTAAATTCTTGTGTCTTTTATTTTCCTATATTAATGGTTCTTTCTGTTGTTTTATTTTCCCTTCAAACTGTAAAGAATCTTTTCTCCAAGGACCTGGAGTTCCAGGGAAAATTTATCTATAGGAAATTCTACTGTTCTTGAAGACTTTGTAATTCCAAGTCTGTAACTTGGAATCTGGCAAGCCATCAATAGGATGATGATGCCATTGTTTTGACTACAGTGGTACCTTGACTTACAGTTGCTTTGACAACCGAATGAAAAGCTGCTCTGTGCTCCACCTGACAGCTGACTTTGACAGGTCCAACCTGTCAAAGTCACTTGTCATGCAGAGCAGAGAGCAACATTCGCTGCCCATCACCACCTCCTCCTTCTTGGTTGCTTCCATTTCCACAAAAGAGATTGAAGCAATCAAGGAGGAGGTGGTGGCCATCACACCTCCTTCCCAAACAGCCCGGGCTGCCCGAAGTTGTATCATTCCCAGGGAACGATGCAACTTCGGGCAGCTCAGGGAGTTTGGAAGGGAAGCGCTTACCCGAAGGTAAGCACTTGACTTACAAGGATTCGGGGCAGCCTTTGGCTGCTTTCCACTTTCAGTCCTGTTAAAGTCATGTGTGTGACAGGAAAGCAGAAAGCAGCCTAAGGCTGCCCCAGAACCTTGTGAGGCAAGTGCTTACCTCTGATTAAGTGCTTATTTGGAAGTAAGCACTTCCCTTCCAAGGGACTTAGCCTTCAGCAAAGTCATATGTGTGATGGAAAAGTGAAAAGCAGCCTTTGGCTGCCCTTGATTAAAGAGAGTTGGGAGTGTCTTCCCATAGGAATGGACTGAAAACCTATTAATCCATTCCCTCCAGATTAATTGGTTTTCAATGCATTCCTATGGGAAACCGCTGTTTGACTTCTGAATTATTTGACTTCTGAAGATGCCTTCGAAATGGATTAAAAATGTTAAGTCGATGTACCACTGTAGATATTTTCAAAGCATGAAGGACTAAGGCTGTCTTACACCAGAGCCCCAGAATGCCAGAATACTAGAAAGCCAGAATATTGTAATTACAGAGAGTGCTAGCTATAAGATCTGCAAACACCAGCTCCATACTTTTCTATTGCAATATAAACTCATACAATTGTCAGGATTGTTATGGGACAGTAACCTTGCCTGACTGGTGAGATGGCTAATTGTTTTGCAATTACTATACTAAACTAGTGTTCAAGCCTCAATTTTGAATGCTCATTTTCATGGCTACTTTTTTACACTCTCTTTTAATTATTTCAACATTGAATATTTACAAACTTCACATCTTGACAAAGTTACTAATCAGACCCTCTTCTAGAAGAGAGTGTGCTTTTGCAATTTGTACCTCAAGAAACAAGGTTTTTAGTGGTAATTTTTATATATCTTCTTTTAAGAACTAAAAGTTCTCTGAATACATATTCAGAGGAGTAGGACTTATGAGGGACTAAATACCACAATAAGCAAAGACACTAATCTAGAACACTTGAAGCCAGTGCTGCTGAAAAGTCTGTAGTGCTCTTTTTCAACTGGACACTAGATTTAACAGAACAAGTAAACAAAACAAAAACCCAACAAAAGATGATAGTTTATGTGAATGGGAGGAAAAAATCCACCATGGGACACAGTGCATTTTCAGACATTTATACCATGTAATCTCAGAATGAAAATAAAACATTTTGCAACACTGCCTTCAAAGCAGAGCTGACACATAGAATAAGTAATTTCCATGTATAAGACTACATTTTTGTCAAAAAAAATAGACTAAAAGTTGAGGGTCATCTTATACACAGAAGTAAGGCCAGGAGAGGACCATGTGATTGTGAAACTATAATTATAAGTGGTGTGTGTGTGTGTGTGTGTGTGTGTGTGTGTGTGTGTGTGTGTGTGTGTGTGTGTGTGTGTGTGTGTGTGTGTGTGTGTGTGTGTGTGTGTGTGTGTATACGGAAAATATGGTAATTATCATTCACACAGAGAGGGGATTTCAATACTGAATAGATCAACATTTCTTCTCAGAAAGACCGGCACCACTGCTAACTGATATATAGAAAAAATACCTTGCATTCAATAAAGAGCTCTGGAAATCTGTGTAACTAGCCTATGCACCTGCCATTCCCAAGGTAGGACTGTACATAGACCATTCATGTGGGATATTTGTTGGTGGCATCCTGCAGAATTTCAAATATTTTCCCAATATTAGAATGGCAAAAATCATATTTTTTGTATGATTTACTCTGTTGTGAACCACCCGGAGTTCCTTTGGGAAGACGGGCAGTCTTCCCAAATAAATAAATAAAATAAATAAATAAATAAATAAATAAAAATAAAATAATATTTTTAATCAGGTGATGATGGAACTACATGGTATAAGCAACACTGTGCTGCTTCTGCATTCTGTGTAGTCCTAGTACTTCCAACTATTCACCCAGATAACATCAACTAATTGTTATTCTGAGCATATCATCATCAGCAGTGTGTGAGGATAATATCAAAACAACATCATGGGCACAAGGTTAAGTTGTAGTACGATCACAATGGGAAAATGACCTTGACATATGGCTTTGATTTTGGGGTTCACATTTAAAAAACAACTATGTTTCTTAAACCCCACTCTGAAGTAATGTCTGCTGTATATCTCATAATCAATCCTATCCAACCCTCTTAATTGCAAAGATGACTCTGCAACCAGCAACACTGTGACAGTCTTGCCAAATCTGTAGGTCAACCTGGACACACCAGAGTCAGCTAGTATGTTGCTAGAACATATTTCTTGCAACAGTAGTGCCACTGTAATGGGACTAAAATCCTCTTATGAAGGTAACTAGCCCACTTCTATCTTATTTTATTTTTTCTTTTAGTTTTAAAGCAAAGGTAGCACAATCCCAAGCCTACTTTGGCATAACTCTCCCTGTTGTCAAGTTTATTTCATTACACAGATTTTACTGCACACTCTTGCTTTTATCTTTTGATCAATAACGCGTTGATAGCCTGCCTTCTCATTTACACCTTATCAAGAATAAAAGAGAAGGTTTCACTCCTAAGGAGGCTTTGTTTATAAACAAGGGCTTTTAATGTCTTCCATCTCAAAATGAACTGGGAACATCTTTTTCAAGCATAACCTGACATTTCCAATAATTTATTTTATTTATATTATTTTTTAGTATTTTTACCCCGCCTTTTTCCTTGGAAAAGGACCCAAAGCAGCCTACCGTAATGAGGGACAATATACAGTCCAATACATTTAACACATATTCAAGTCTGAGAGCAGGGAATCTTACAGCAATAAGTGGCAGTATTAAAGCTAAAAGAGAATGCAGGAAGTTAAAGAAAAAGAGTAAAAATTCCATTATGAGAAATAGCGCTAACACTGAAAACACCAGTGTATTTAAGAGTCATGTACAGTGGACCATCTAAAAGTTATGAGGGATGGAAACCAGTACTGAAAACATAATGTCAATGCAACCACACAAGGAGATATATAAACATAAAGTTATAAGTCATTATAAACACAAAGTCTGTGTAGTCATGTATGGTAGTTCATATAAAGACACATAATAGGTAGTCCCATCATTCAGGGAAAGCTTGCCTGAAGAGAAAGGTCTTTGCCTGTTTCCAGAAAGACAGGAGTGATGGGGCAGTCCTGGCCTCCAGTGGGAGGGAGTTCCAGAGTCTGGGCACAGCAGCTGAGAAGACCGTTTCACGTGTTCCCACAAGATGTACCTGTGAGGGTAGCGGGATGGATAGAAAGGCCTCTCCTTATGACCTTAGCACCCAGACCAGTTCATACTATGAGATTTGATCTTTGAGGTAGCTTGGATCCAGATCATATAGTGCTTTGCAGGTTAACATCAGCACTTTGAATTGTGCCTGATAGCTGACTGGCAGCCAGTGGAGCTGCATTAGTAGGAGTGTAATGTGATCTCTGTAAAATGCAGCAATCTGGCTGCTGCATTTTGGACCTGTTGAAGTTTTGTGAGACTTTTCATTGGTAGTCCCACATAGGCGCATTACAGTAGTCTAGCCGGGACGTCACTAGGGCATGTGTCACCGTAGTCAGAGCAGGTTTCTCAAGAAATGGGAATAACTGGCGTACTAATTTTAATTTTGCAGATGCACTCCTGGCCCACAGCTGTGACCTGGGCATCTAGGCTCAAGGAAGAGTCCAGGAGCAGCACCAATCTGCACACCTCTTTTTTCAATTGGAGGGTGATCCCATTAAGTATAGGTTGCATCCCTATCCCTTATTCTTCCTTTTGATTGACCAGAAGCACTTCTATCTTCTTTGGGTTTAGTTTCAATTTATTCATCTTCATCCAGTTCATTACTGCAGTTAAACATTAATGTTGAGTCGAAATAGGAGCTCCCTTAGAATCTGGAGGTGATGAAAGGTAGAATTGTGTGTCATCAGTATACTGGTGGCACTTAACCCAAAACTCCTGATAATTTCACCCAGTGGTTTCATATAAATGTTCAATAAAATAGGACACAGAACAGAACCCTGAGGAACTCCACAGGTCAGCAGTCATGGTGCCAAACATGAATCACCTTACACTACTTTCTGCATTCTCTCCTGCAGGAAGGACCAGAGCCACTTTAATGCAGTGTCCCCAATTCCTATTTCAGAGAGACAGTCAGGAGGATGCTGTGGTCTATAGTGTCAAAAGTAGCTGAGAGGTCTAATAAAACCAAAAGCGACACTGATCTCCTATGCAAATCCCTGCACAGGTCATCAACCAATGCAACCAGTGCTGTCTCAGTCCCATAGCCAGGCCTGAAGACAGATTGAAATGGGTCCAGGTAGTTTATCTCATCCAGAAACCTCTGAAGCTGCGAGGTCACAAACCGCTCTAGTATTTTCCCCAAGAATGGGATATTCAGTACTAGTTGGTAATTGTTAGTATTGTTGGATCAAAGGAGGGGCTTTTTAAACAGTGGTTTTACTATTGTCTCCTTTAAGCATGCTGGAATCCTGCCCTGTTGCAAGAAGGCATTCTCTACTCTTCCTAACCAGGCTGCCATACCTTCTCTGGCAGCTCTTATGATCCATGAGGGGGAAGAATCCAACAGATATGTGGTGGCCCTCATCTCCCCAAGGGTCCTGACCACATCATCTGACTGTAGAAGATGAGACCCATCCATTAGTATAGGACAGGCAGTGGGGGGGCATATTATTTACAAACTCTGGGTCAATAGCAGCATCCAAGGTAGTCTGGATCTGTTCAATTTTGCCTGCAAAGTGTTGTGCAAGTTCTTCACACCGAGTTACAGAGTGGCCTGTGTTGTCCATCTGTGGGTCAGGATGTAGAAGACTTTTGACTATTCAGGAAAGCTCAGCTGGGCAATTTTGTATCAAATCAATAGTGGTAGAGAAAAATGATTTCTTTGCAGCTTCCAGTGCCTTGGAATAAGCTTTCCAAGGGCCCTTCATCTTTATCTCTTTCAATCTGAATTTTCTGCCATTGCCTTTTGTCTCTACAGGCTACCCATTTCAAAATTTACCAGTTCCTCAGTAAACCAAGCAGCCAATTTGGGTCTATTTTGAGGAAAGGGACATTTAGGAGCAATCTGGTCAATGGCTTTGCTCATTTCCCCATTCCAGAGATCAACCATGGATTCAATAGAATCACCCATCAGAGAGGTAGGAAACTCCCCAAGGGTAGTTAAAAATCATCTGGATTCATCAACCTTCTGGGCTGTATTGCTTTTGTCTGACTTCCAACTCTGCCCAGGCTCTGAGTTACAGTGAGCCTAAAGTGCACCATGTTGTGGTCTGTCCATGACAATGGGACTATTTATTTATTTATTTATTTATGTTATTTTATTGAATATTTTCCCCCACCTTTTTCTCCTTGGAAAAGGACCCAAGGTGGCTTACAATAATGAGGAACAATATACAGCCAAGAGCATTTAAGGCATATTAAAGTTAAGAACAGGGATGTGAAGCGCAAAAACAGCACTGCACATCTCCAAAAGAACATCACACCCACAGTGAAGCATGGTAGTGGCAGCATCATGCTTTGGGCTGTTTTTCTTCAGCTGGGACAAGGGCCTTAGTCAAGGTAGAGGGAATTATGAACAGTTCCAAATGCCAGTCAACATTGGCACAAAGCCTTCAGGCTTCTGCTAGAAAGCTGCAGATAAGGAGGAACTTCGTTTTTCACCATGACAACAACCCAAAGCATATATCCAAATCAACAAAGAAATGGCTTTACCAGAAGAAGATTAACGCTTTGGAATGGCCCAGCCAGAGCCCAGGCCTGAATCCAATTGAATATCTGTGATGTGATCTGAAGAGAGGGCTGTGCACAGGAGACACCCTTGCAATCCGACAGATCTGGAGCGTTATTGCAAAGAAAAGTGGGCAAATATTGCCATGTCAAGATGTGCCATACTGACAGACTTGTACCCAAAAAGGCTGAGGGCTGTAATAAAATCAAAAGGTGCTTCCACAAAGTATTAGTTTAGGGGTGAGCACACATATACCACCAGTCTCATGCACCACATGCCACCAGTCTCATGCACTTCCCAAATGCATCTGGTGGGGCCACTGTGAGATACAGGAAGCTGGACTAGATGGGCCTTTGGCCTGATCCAGCCTGGCTGTTCTTATGTTCTTATATTATTTCAGTTTTTTTTATTTTTCCTTCCTCCACCTAAATGATTTCAGTTTGTGGTTCAACTGAGTTGTACAGTTCATAGGTTTCATTAACGGTGGGAAAAGTTCTGAAATGATTTATCTTTGTCTCATTTATTTACATCAAAGACACTTGACATTTTAACAGGGGTGTGTAAACTTTTTATATCAACTGTATACAAAAGCTGCTGGGAGGGAGAGGTCATTTGAAGCTTTGAAGTGACATGACATCAATATGTGATGTCTCTCAATTCATGTACTTTGTTATCTCTCACCCAATGAGCAATAAGGTCCCCTGACTGCTGCCTGAGCTCATTAACATAGCATCTGATGGTGAACAAGTTGAAATTAAAATGGCAAGGCAGAAGTGATGCTGGTCAGTTAAAAATCAAGCTCAGACATTGGGATTCAACAAATTCTGAAAGCAGTTGTGCTCCTCATAATAGGTCAGACACTGCACTGTAACCCTAAATCTGTGTATCTGTGCACAACTCGGCTTATAGTGTGCCAGCTATATATAACCTTTCCTGAATTGACTCCTCTTGGGTTAAACTGCATACTGTTAAACTGCATCCTGACTACTGAAATACATCCTACATGGATCCAGGATCTTTTCCTGGTGCCACATATGGCAAAGAGGCTACTAACTGATACACAGAAAATTTTGCACTGGTTGCCAGTTGCTCACCAGCCCCAATTCAAATGGGCTAGTTTTCAGCATGACAACAACCCAAGCTCTTAAATTGTTGTAACTGAATAGTTTATAGATGAACTGATTTGTTTGTTTCATTTTATGCTAGTGATTTTAATGTGCATTATGTTGTTTTTATTATGACTGTAAATCACTTTTTGAGTGCTGCACAGTAATAACTATAACAACAGCAACAATTCAGTATAGAAATTATAAAATTTTTTAAAGATTTCTGCAGACCAGAAAAGGGCAGAAGATGCTTGTGGATTTTGTGGTAGATCTTTGAGCAATTTCCTGGTAGATCTTTGAGCAACATCCTTGCTGATCTTACCTCAGATCAGCAAGGATGTCTCATTCCCTAATAACAGCAACAAGTTACTGAGGCTTGCTACATTAGTCAAACAGAAAAAGCTTGGGATATTAAGTAATGGAACTTTTTTAGCATAAATATGAGCTCAGCTCAATTTTAGTACTGAAAACACACTCCACTCTTACTGAAAATATAGCCTAAAAGGAACAGGTTCCTTAGTTATATGTGTATGTCCTTTCAGGTGCAGACAAGGAGATTTGGTAAACCACACAAAATCCCAGATTTTTGTACTTCCTCTGCTACTTTGGAGAAACCTTCTACTCCTCGTCACTGCTAAAACCGAATTCATGGAAAAACAAAAGACCACAAGTTACAATCTTACTATTACACTTAAGTTTCTTCTTTCTGACAACTACTCTCACAAGCAATCCCATTAAAACACTACATCACACACTACTGCAAGTGTGGTTTAGCCCTTCTTTTTCAGTAGTAGATGTCCACCCCTGCATGTGTTTCGAACAGTTAAAAACTGATAACGCTGAGCCAAAACTAAACAAGTATCTTCAACGTGGGTGGTAGTAGCAACTAAAGCCACTTATTTATGATTGGTTGTATTGCTAAAGAGGGAGGTGGAGGGAGACAGAGGTCACAAGAACCTCTTTAGTAAATAGCAATGTGGCATCTGCTCAGGTTTTCATTTAGACAGTCGGCTGATTCTGTTCCTTTTACCAGGGGCCCTGAGAGAAGGCAGCCTCTGACCTTGGTTAGAAAGAAAGCTGTTATCCTCCAATTATATCTTTCTTGCAGCATACAATAGTCTGCAATTAATATTTTATGGAAATAAATAACTTTTTAAGTGGCATAAAATCAGCACTATAGTCCACCATCTATGGATTACAAAACTACCCATCTCACCCTAAGGCAGTATAAAAATGCTTACTCTTTAACTCAAAAAAGTTTTCTAATTAAAAAGGATCAGCTGACACTTTAAACAAATACACATCTTCAAGACAGAACTGCTCTGTAATCAAAAACAAGATCTGTCTTCAGTGGAGGAAGGTTTTAGTTTGTTTCGATTCCAGATAGCAGCACAAACTATTCTGAGCAATCTACAGGTAGCGACTCAAATGAACAGACTGGGGAGTTTGAACTGCCCTCTTCCTCCTAACCTTTTAGGACACATCTTGGTGTTAGAAGAAAATATGGGCCATTGCATCCAATATTTATTAAAAGGGGATGGAGAATCAAGAAGCACTCCTATATGAGAGATGTTTTGGCTTTTGAAATGAGTGAGGGGGCTCATGTTAGAGCAGCACTTGGTTCTGCCAGAGAGAAAGCCAAAGCCAGCAGAAAGGAGAGAGAGAGAGAAAATACCTTTTATTCCCCCCTCCCCCGCCGCCACTAAAATCCCACCTACTATATTCTGGAGATGACTCCAAGTATTCTGGTACCAAACAAATAGCTCAGATACAGAGAGCTAAACTTTTTTGGGTGTGTGTACATGTGGTTTTTTTAAAATCATTTTGTGGTCTAATCATTTTGATTGCTTTCCTTTCATTTTTGGGCTTGTCTTGCTTGGTTGGTTTTCTTTGTTATTGGGAAAGGGGGCTATGTGCTTTTTATTTTGCAATTTTACCCACAAGTGTGTGAATGTGGATGCTTTTGTTGTTTGTTTTTATAAAGAAAACTATTTAGTTCATTTATTACGTATTTGTCCTGCAAAAAAATGCCTATTTTTGAGCATTTGGGGAGAAGGACTGCTTTGTTAGGTAACAGGTGTTGTTGCGTCTACCTTTGCCTGGGTGTGGGCCCAGACTGATTCCACGTTGCCTTGCCTCTTCAGGCATAATTCTGGGAGCTGCAGTCCAAAAACATAGGCTTGTACACCTCTAGTTTTGTGGGAGGTATAATAGTATCACCAAAAGGGGAGATGAACATTCTGTTTTGTCTTCTCACCTTTCAAGTGAACAAGAAGAGGCTGGAATGTGATTTGTGGTTTTGAGCGTAACAGGGTTGCATGTCTCTCCAGAATAAGCCCTCCCATGAGAGAATGAGAGACGGCTGCCAAATCAAAGGAGGGAAAGGGATAAACTCAGAATAGCCATTCCTTCCGCGTACTTCCACATCCCAGAAATCATCTCCACAACTCACACATGCATCCCATACACTGTTCCTGTTCTCAGCTCTACCAGAACACTCTCTCATTCTCTCAGAGGAAGGCTTATTCTGTAAGAAATGTATATATCCTAAGGTGTTCATTACCTGTCTGCTTGGTTCAAATCCTACAGAGTTCCCCAGTTAAGGACGGACGAGCAAGCCATTAGTCTTAAGAGTCTCTCTCTCCCCCACCCTCTCCATTTTGTGTACTGGACTTCCCAGACCAGCGAAAGGGGACAGATCACAACACAATCTCTCCCATCTGTTGGGTAAAGCAGAGGGTTCTGTTCATCTTAGATGGATGAAAGAGTAACAGATGGAGGCAGCCACTAATACAAGATGATAGTGTACAGTATACCAATAAGCTCCCTGTGAGCTTTTCACAGAGGCTGACCAAGAAACATTATGTTTTAATATCAATCTTAGTCTATTTTAATATAATACCTGTTCAATTACTTTATAATATTTGTATACCTCTTGTTTTTAGCTTTTAAATACTGTTTTTATGATGTAAGATGCCTTGGGTCCTGTCAAGGAGAAAGGCAGGATAGAAAAAATTCCAATGCCATATATACCCGAGTATAAGCTGAGTTTTTCAGCCCTTATTTCTGGCTGAAAAAAACTCCCTCGGCTTATATTTGAGTCAATAAGTTTCCCAGTTTGGGGGGGTAAAATTAGGTGCTCGGATGACTTGGGGAGGGCAGAGGGCAAATGCTGATTGGGCAAGTGATAGCAGTGCCCCAGCTTTCCATATGATTCCAATAAGAAAGTTTAGGGGCATCCCCTTTGGAGCTTCATAACTCCTGAATGTTTCCAAATTTCAGGGGGTTCCCTAAATTCACTTTCTTAAGCTACACCTGCTACTTTGGTGCCCCCAAAGTAAGTAATTTTTGTGTGCATACATTTTTTTTAAAAAATGCACTCAAAATTATTTTTAAAAATATACAATCAAAATTTACTTACCTTGGGAGTCCAAAGTAGCAGAGGTAACTTCAGAAAGTGATTTTAGGAAACCTTCTGAAATTTGGAAACATTTGGGGTAAGGGGGCTGAGATTTCCTAGAGTGCCCCTAGGAAAAAACCTTATACTCTGAAGCTGATCGGGCGTGAGATGCAGCTACTGCAGCTTCCCAAATGATTCCAGTCCTGCTACTTTGGTGCCCCCAAAGCAAGCAATTTTTTAGCGCATGTTTTTAAAAAATATGCACTCAAAAATTATTTTAAAATTTTTTACAGTGGTACCTCAATTTACTAATTTAATCCACTCCGAATGCATGCTCTTAAGTAGAATTACTCTTAAGTTGGGGTACCTATCTAAAAATTGAAAAAAAAGTTAAAAATGAAAAAATAAATAAATATTTGTAAGTCAAGCAGACCTTATCTTAAATTTGTAAGGTGGCAGTTAAAATGCCAACAGTTTCTGCTCTTAAGTCAAATTGATCTTTAGTCGAGCTGCTCTTAAGTTAGGGTACCACTGTACTTACCATGGGACTCTAAATATAAGTAAATTTACTTACCCTGGGACTCCAATGTAGCAGGGGTACCTTCAGAAAGCGATTTTAGGGAACCCCCTAAAATCTGGAAAACTTATTGACTGGAGTATAAACCGAGGGCTTCCCCCCCCCCCAGTTATACTCAAGTATATATGGTATACCAACGGAGCTCTAAAGGGGCTAGGGGTAGTACTGGCAACTGTGCAGGGGCTGTGAAGGCAATCAGGGAGTTTACTCTATGTTATTAACTCCCTAATTGCCTCCACACTCCCAGCACATGTTGCCAATTACTATCTCCCAGCCCCTTTAGAGCTCTGTTGGTATACTGTATATACTCGAGTATAACTGGGGGGAAAAAAACAGCCCTCGGCTTACACTCCAGTCAATAAGTTTTCCCAGTTTGTGGGGGGGGGGGGGTAAAATTAAGCCCTTGGCTTATACTCGGGTCGGCTTATACTTGAGTATATATGGTAATAATAAGCTTTGCATCCCCAATGCTCTTTTTGCAGGGCCCAGGGACCTTCTCCCCTAACACCCTATTTATGCATTTATCTCAAAAAGAAAATTACTGGGAATCTATAAGATGACTGATTCTCTTCTAGTGAAAAACACTACTATACTTTAGTGAGTACAGAGGGGCAATTCTAGTATTTCCAAAACTGGAACTGTGTTGAGGGAGGAAATGTCCCTCAAAGCACTTGAGGAAATTATGTTCTCTGAGTATTACTAGCCCTATTTTTGAGGACTATCACTCCTTTCAGAACAAGGCAAATGAATCTCCTGCTAGCAATACCTCTATTTTCCCTGGTTTGAGCCTGTTTATTGGCTCTCATCCAGGCAACTGCTGCATCCAAGTGCTGATTCAGAACACCCACTGCCTTTGCTAGATATGAGAAAGAGAGATAAAGTTGAGTGTCATCCATATATTGATGGCACTTCAATCTGTATCTCCAGATGACCTTGTCCAGCATTTTCATGTAGACAAGATAGAATACTGAAAAGGCCTGTAAGCTCTATTTACCATAACTGAAAACTCTTAGCTCTTTGAATGAATAGTCCATGCAATGTTATGAATTATGATTTTTTTGTTTAATAAGATCTATACAAACACAAACACATACCCCTGCTATAGCCAATGAGATTTATAATAATGCCTCCAAGTTTTCTGGTGGAAAAGACAGTTCCTTTTACTTTCCCCTCTAAGAGAAACAGGATAATAATTTCCACCTCATTTCCTCCAAACAATCAATAGAAGTGACAATAATGCTAGGAAAAGTTGAAGGGAGCATGACAAGAGGAAGACCAAATGCCAGAAGGACTCAAAAAAAAAGGGGGGGGCTACAGTCTTGAGTTTGCAGTCCTGAGTGGGGCCATTTATGACAGAATATTTTGGAGGTCACACATTACAGAAGTGCCACACATTGGAGGTAACTTAATGACTCATAGCCACATGAACCCAAACAGAGGTCAATCTATTTTACTCAGACCAACCAGCCCAAAGGACCATCCTTCCATATGAACCTATGGAACAATTAATTTTTAAAACCCTTTCTATTGTTCAGCTGCAAAAACCCAGGAAATTCAAATGTGATACTTCGGAAATTCTCTTTACCACTGTGACACACATATTGGTCCTCCCCATTAACTCATGAACACATTTGTTCCAGATCTATATTTCCCCAAACATAAATAGGAGTTCCTGTGCAATGAGTGCCCTCTTATGGCAAAGAACAGCCACAGCTACAAGACCTATATCCAAAGTATTTTACATACTGCAGTCTACAATTTATTAAAATGTAACCACAGCTGCAAGAATTGTTTCTAAAATGTGGCATATCCATCAAAAATACAGCCATATTTTTGTCTCTAATCTGAAAAATAGGTCTAAGGAAACATTTTTCCTACTTGCCAATATGTAGAATACTTGGGAGACGATGAGGTTTCGGAACTGAACACAGAGCCATTACAGGGACACATTTCATCCAGCTTGTATCACCAGGAATGTGTAGATGCATAGAGTTTAAAATGTCTCAGATGTTTCCTACAAATAGGTTTTCCAACTAAAAGCATATACACACACCTCAAACAATAGGTGTGTTATTGTATATTATCCAAAGACAAAATCATTTTCTTATCCATGCAATTTCATTGATCAACAGCAGAAGTCATGAATTAGAAATCAACAACTGCTCATCTATTGGCCTTTGACATGGTGTTTCCAGATTTTAAGGAACAAACTAAATAGATATTCTACTACGTACATGCTTACAACTGGGTATTCTATTTTATCTTCAAAGCTGTCACATACCCCCAGTGCAGTTCAGGTCTCTATGCTGTGAAAAAAAGTTATTAAGTCACTCTCCACAAGCTGTTTTCCCATTCAATTTTCTCTGCCCTTAAAGCCACAATTTCCAGCAAGCAGCAGCAGATGTTTCATATTTTTTTCTTCCCATATTCCAAATCTAGTAACACAACAGCAGTCACTGAGATATTTGTTTTGTTTCATCATAAATTGATTAAGGTTTACTCTTCAGATAAGAAGTTAATCAGAGCAATCACATGATGAGAGGACTTCTTTCTCTTGATTTTTCTGATCTCCTGCTAGATCTTATATACAATGCTAGGTTTCTTATGTCTTTCGTGGGTTTAAAAACCAATGTGCAGCCATTTATGTTGTTCTTACCTCTAAGTGCTGCAAGGCAATTATTGTTTCTAAATTCCCATCTCTCTGCTTCTGCCTGACACAAGAGTCTCAAATATGACATTAAAGCAGAAGAAAAAGAAGGCTTGCTGTTTACTTTGTATCAAAAATACACACAGTTTCTCCACTAGGGGGTGTCAACAACAAAAGGCAAAGAAATACAGTGGTACCTTGTATAAAGGAATTAATTTGTCCCACATGATATTATGTTAAGCAAAATTTCCTTTATACAAATTTCCCATAGGAATGCATTGAAAACAGAGTAATCCCTAATCATGACCATTTTTATGTTGTACAGATTAGCCCCATAGGCAATTCTGTTAAGCAAATTTCCCCTATCTCCGGAATTTTTTATGTTGTACAGATTTTATGTTATACAAACCGTTTGTTATATGAGGGTCCACTGTACTATACTGCCTCAGAGAGTGCATTGCTTGTAGGAATGAGCCTTGCATGCAAACAAATGTCACTGTCAGGATGCTGCATGATGTACAGCAGGCATGTCCAAACTTTGGCCCTCCAGATGTTTTGGACCACAACTCCCACAGTCCTTTGTCATTGGCAGTCTAAGCTTAGAATTCTGGGAGTTGTCATCCAAAACATCAGGAGGACCAAAGTTTGGACATGCATGATGTACAGGTTTAATAAAAGAAATCACAGTGCCTGCCCACATTCTATTCCAGCCACCCTCTTGCATTTGTACAAGAGATAATTTTAGAAATCTGTACAAAATTTAACAAAAAGATGAAGAGCTGGGTCTCTTCAAAAACAACATGGTGAATATGAAGTTTTCTACAGACCATCTCATTTTTAAATCAAGTATGATAAACTAATTAAACCACTGAAAAAGCCCAAGGGAGTATTAATTTCACTGGTGCCAATTGTGATTCAGATTCAGATTTTAGGAAAATGTTTTTAGTCATCTTCCATAAGCCACGTCTTAACACAGTGGTACCTCTTAAGACGAACTTAATTCACTCTACAGGGCAACTGTTTTACAAAAAATTCATCCTACGAAACACAGTTTAGCGTGGCCCCCATAGGAATGCACTGCCCCCCCATAGGAATGCACTTTTCCTATTTCTGGGAATTTAATTTGCATTACGATTTGTTCGAATTAGGCATCCCATAGGGAAAATGTGCCAACCTTTGTTTATTCACCTTCATCAAGGTTTTCACTGATCTCTTAAAAATAAAACAGAAAATACATATCAGGGAGATGAAATGTCAACTTGGCATCTGTAGGTTTGACTAATTTTGAATATAGTATTAGAAAATAAATGGGGAAGGGATCCTAGACTAGGAGAACATATACAGTGGTACCTTGACTTACAAATTTCATCCATTATGAAGGCATGCTCATAAGTCAAACTACTCTTAAGTGAGGGTACCTATATAAAAAATTGAAAAAATAAGTTTAAAAATGAAAAAATGAAAAAAAAATGTTAAGTCGAGCAGACCATATCTAAAATTTGTAAGGCGGCAGTTAAAATGCCAACAGTTTTCCACTCTTAAGTCAAATTGCTCTTAAGTTGAGCTGTTCTTAAGGCAGGGTACCACTGTACTGTGTTTGTTGCAAATGTTCTGCAATATTTGAGGAGGGAAGTATTTATACAAAAATAAACTGAAATAAAAACAAAACAAAAATAGTTAATCCATGAATAGCAGGATTCAGAAGGTTTGGAATTTATTACTATGCAGACCTAAATATTAAGAATCTGGCCAGGCTGTAAATTTAGGACTAAATCCAATTGTTAGTTACAGCTACAGTAAATCCATTGAATCAATGAAACTTGCAACACTGTTACCCTTCCAAGTGCTTACGGATTCACTGGATCCATTCTATTTGGCATGAAGAACTAGAGTATAGCCTCAGAGAGCGAAATAATTTAAGAAAACAGTGAATTTATTTTTGCAAAATTTATGCTTAATCAGGAATGGCAATATGCATTGGTAATAAGAGAGAAATATTAAACTATTTAACTGCTTTTTCAAAGTCTAAGAACATAACCTTTCTGAATAAGTAATACAGAGGGCTGTTGAATGTTTTGAGAGACAAGTGCAGCAGCCTTGCAAACTGTGAATACACTGTCCAATGGCAGTTTGTTCAAAATAAGCTTACTGGCATATTCATCTGCATCTGTTGCATCATACTTTCACTTACAGCTGGGAGAAATCTAGTATAATGGATATGGGGAGTTCTGTTAAATAGCCTATGATTTGTCTATAATACAAAGCAGGGAATTTTTCAAAATACAAGTGCCTTACTTCAAATTTCTGTTCACTACAGAGCTCATTTAACAGAGAGCCTTAAATGTAGCATGGCAGAAGAGCCAGAGATAAATTACATGTGGTTATCTCTAGCCTATCAGATGTCTCCTGTGGCTACAGAGAACTTACTATCATGTTAGCAGTTCCCAATGAGATTAGTTAAAAGCTTTGAAACCTCATTAATGAATGCTAAGCCTGAAATAAATCCACCTAAGAGCAAAGAGAGACTAAAACCCCCAAAGGCCAATCAAAAATCAGACCCAGAGAAGACAAGAAAAACACTGCTATAGAACAAGAATCAAATGGGAATGTTTGATGTTCAGCTGGCATTACTTCTGAAACAAGTTGACTTCTGAAGCATACATATACTGTACATTGGATAATCCATTACCATATTAGGCCCCATGCTATCTCTAGCATACCCTAGTGAATTGTACAGATGCACTGTTTATAGCAGAAATGGAAAGAGGATAAAGCCAAAGCTATGGAAGATGTCTAGTTACATATGATACATCAGCAACCAATTCTAACTTCTCCTTCTGGAAAAGCCACAACTAAGTGATTATTCCCACAGCCTACATTGCTAAAAGGGGAAGACCTGGAGTAACCAGAAGAACATTCTTGGGTGAAACAATAGCAAACGCAGTTCAGTCCTGGCACTCAAACATTCATAATTGCATAATTCCAAATATACATCTTTTGAACCAGGTTGCTGTTGGTAAGATTTCAGAATTCTAATATGGAGATCACACATTCATCCTGAATTCTGCCCACCTTGATGTACAAATCTGGAATCCTATAACCAGTTTCCAAGATAACAGGAAGCCACTGATGTCTAAATTAAGTAGAATAAGGCATTTTGCATGAAATGCAAGCATCGAAGCAGTCATCCAAAGCAGAGAACACTGATGCTACCATATGCATGGACTTCTAAACATGGTTTTGCTTTCTGATCCACCTATGATATGACAACAACCTTGGCATAACCACTCTAAAAGCAACTTATCCCAGTATTCAGCCAGCCATTGATCAAATGATAGCATTCCAGAAATGTCAAGGTCATCCATCAGCTGTGGCCAATTGATGTTGGAGTGTTTGAGCCAGTCAGGGAATGTAAGAGAAATACCGTCAGGAGTTTAAGACTCTGATTCAGGTGCAGACTCTCAGCTCAGTTAGACAAGGTAAAGTGGACGAAGCTGAGACAGCAGGGTAACATCTATCCATACTCCAGAAATTAACATCTCATCAGCAGGAGAAAACTGATGCTTCTAACAGCAATGGGTGAGAAGAAATTATTGAAGGGTACATATTGAGGAGGAGCTAAGGGAAGGTAACACTGACAGAGAATCTTTCACATACATCTTAAATTGTAGAATCAAAGAATAATGGAGTTGGAAGGGCCCATAATGCTATTAAGTCCATCTTCCTGCTCAATCTTTTATTAATACTGCACAAAAATGAGCAAATTTCTAAACAGTCACATCTCAGAAACCCCATAATGAGACAACGCAAAATTAAAAAAGTGTAGTGGTTGAAGATGAAACTCTCAGATTAGAAAGCATTTAATCAACTTCTGTAGTAATTCCCAATCTGATATACGTATATCCAAGGGGTACAAACAAGGACATTAGGGGTACATGAAAAAGCAGAATGACAGAAAAAGGCACATATGTATCTTGTCTTATACAGCTGACAAGTCAAAAGTAGTGAAATTAATTTAATGTTATGATAAGCATGTTTTCTTCTTTAATTAACCTCAAGAAAAGCCTGTTCCCACACTTAGTTGGCAAATGGTAGGGAATCAGTCCCTAAAAACATCATGTTGCAAACAACCCACTTCAGTGTGCAGGCTCCACAGCTTAATACTCATAGGCTAGGCTTTCACTTTCCTCCACTTCATGAAGATTTGGATAGTTATGTACTGTACATATAAGTGGGCACCTCAATCTGAGCCAGACGTCATATTAATTACAAACATTTCACTAATATGAAGATTACATTAAAGATCTCAATCTTTCACAACACATGTTATGCATGAATAGCTCACGGGTTTCCAGTTGTGTCAGTACATAATAGTCCAAGCTTTCAGTGGCACTATCCTGTGTCATCTTCATCAGTACCCCTGCTACTATGGAGTCCCAAAGTAAGTAAATTTTGATTGCATATTTTTAAAATAAAAAAACATGCACTCAAATATATCTTACCTTAAGGGCACCAAAGTAGCAGGGGTACCTTCAGAAAGCGATTTTAGGGAACCCCCTGAAATTTGGAAACATTTGGGGATAAGGGGACTGAGTTATGAAGCTCCAAAGTGGGTGCCCCTAAACGTCCTTGGAATCATATGGGAAGTGGAGACACCGCTATCGCTTGCTGAATCAGGACTTGCCCTCCACCACCCTCCAAGCACCTAATTTTACAAAAAAAAAAAAAAAAAAACCAAACACCTGGGTAAAGCATTGACTCGAGTATAAGACAAGTGCTGAAAAACTCAGCTTATACTAGAGTATATATGGTACTCAATGTGAATAACCAAAAAGGGACCAAATAGGCTATTTTCCCTCAGATAATTACAAAGCATACTATGGTAGGAATAAGAAGCTCACAGCAAACAGAATTTTGTGGATGTAACTGTATAATCCCACTTGCCAGTTAACATGGTGCCATTTGCCTGCCTTGTCACATAGCAGGTGAGCAACAAAGAGTAGTAATTCATAAATTAGCAGTAATTCACCATTGTGGTTTATACAATTACACTTAAACCAGTGATAATTCCACACAGAGATTCTAGTCAGTCTAGTTCTCAAGGTGCAGCAAGTTGTAGCATAAGATGTTAGGGGATATACAATGTTTACCAATTTCTGGTGGAATAGTATCAATTAGATATTTTTTAAAAAACTCTCTTAGCTCTCTTCTCTCCCCGCCCCCCAACCGTCCTCTTTGATCCCACAAGATCCTTCCATAGCTTACTGTATTGTTTGGGGGCTTTTTCAACCTCGTTATATTTTGCCATCTAAAGAGGATGCCCCATTTCAAAGCTAAGTGGGAAGGTGTGCCCCTTGCCACAGGACAAGGATCACTGTTCACTTCTGCCTTGTCACTACTCTTCTATGATCGTGTTGGTAGATACAGTGGATATAAAAATTTACACACCCCTGTTAAAATGTTAAGTGTCAGTTAGTTTATAGGTTATTGGTTAGTCCCATGACCATATCAACCAACAAAAACACAAAATATAAAATACATTAAATTATTATTGTATTAGGGTACAGTACAACAAAATTCAGAATATACAGAGGTCATATATATATATATATATATAGATCTCCTTTACAGGATACTCCAATGTGTTTGATGTATTGCATTCTTAAACCTGCTACTTTAAATATAAACTTGGCAACTCTGTGAACACTGTAGACATTAGAGCCTGAAAGAAGATAAGACAAACTGTGAATTGGGTCCCTATAGGCTGTTCTTTCTAAAAAGGGAGATAGATATTCAAGCCAGATAGATACATATAATTGGCAATCAAAGAAAATATTTTCAACAGAAGGAGATCCACAAATACAGGTTCTCTCATAATAAGGTAGGTGGTGAAAGCACCCATGTTTGACCATAGAATCAAACAATTCAAATCTTGCTTTGGTAAAGGCTCTTCTTCCTGCAATCCTGCAAAATATATTTTTCAGATTGAAAAGTGATTTTCTTCTTAGCCAACCAGCTTATGGATCTATTTTTGGAAAATAATTCCAGGTCTGATTGCACACTAATATCCAACACTCGCTGCTTGACGAGCTCTCTTGCCTGCGGAGTTATTGAAAGCAAATACTGAATAGAGAACCCATTATCTATAACAATTGCATGGAGGCAGCTAATTCAAGATTTAGTTTGTGTCGTGTTTATTTGTTCCATTAAGCATATTTTGGGTAGTCTATTAGTATCTATAAAGAGGATCCTCAAACAGTAAGTAAAAACTTTGATAATTAAGTTACTTCACAGGGAATGTATGCCTAGCTCTGCTCTAACAGCAGGAACTGACATATTCTTATCAGTTCCCAAAGGGCTTCTTAGAAAACAGGTCTGGTTTTGTTCAAGAATAGTGGCTTTGGTCAAACCCCACAGTTCTGCTCCATAAATCAACATTGGGACTATTTTAGCCTTGAACACCTTCAATATGGGGATCAGAGAACCTGGATCGTTATAATATAATAACTTGTACAATCTTTTAGTACCTAACCTAGCCTTTTTTGAACTTATTTTTAAATGGCTTGACCACGCACCTATGTTGGTAAAAACCAGTCCAGTTAAAGGAGTGTACTTGTTCAATGGGGTCCCCATTTATCCACCAATTATGTTTCACACTCCTCTTGCAAAACTTTAAACTTGGACACTAGTGTAGGTGTTCAATTTTTGGCACAGTGTTCTTAGGCCTATTTGGGTAAGGGCCATTAGGATCATATCATCTGCATATAGTAAAATGTTAATAAATTTATTGAGTATCAGTGTCTGAAATGTAAATAAATGAGACAAAAATAAATCATTTCAGAACTTTTTCCACCTTTAATGAGACCTATGAACTGTACAACTCAGTTGAACCCCAAACTGAAATCTTTTAGGTGAAGGAAGGAAAAATAATAAACTGAAATATTGTGCTTTGTCTCATTGATTTACATCACAGACACTTGACATTTTAACAGGGGTGTGTAAACTTTTTATATCTACTGTATCTCCACAACAACCTAACAACCTTCGCCTAACAGCCACTTCCATTGTGTATATCTGGCAGCCAGCAGGGATTCTGAGACCTGCCTCAAGGGCAGCTGATCCTTGTTTCATCTTCATGGAAGGGAGCAGCTGTCAGCTTCTTTGCTATAATGCAGTAACAAATCCTTATGAAATTTCATTAATTTAATAGCAGCAGCTTATATAATAGCAGTAGAAAAGGCTCACAAAAATAATTCTTACCTGACTGTCTCTTGCTGGGTAACCATGATAACTGGAAGTCAGAGATTCATTCTGAAAGAAAGCATATTATTAGTTTTGATAAAAGGAAGGAAAAGAAAGAATAGCCATCAGACATAACAAAGACATAACAGCATTTAGAAACAGAACAGACAATGTCCTTTATTTTCTTCTTGAAACAATTCATACCTACAAACCATTGCAAGAAAAATTATATGAACCTTTTGGAACTTCATGGTGTTCTGCATTAATGTGTCATACAACGTGATCTGATCTTCCTCTAGTCAAGTATATTGATAAATATAATGTGCCTAAAATAATAACAGAAAAATAATCTGATCTTTCATGTCTTTATTGAACACACTCATTCAACATTCAAAATGACACAGAACAGGAAGGAAGAGGGAGACAAGGGGAATGAAGACTGGTCAGAAGCACCACAGTGGCTCCAGGAGAGACCCTTCGGGCCACTATTGTCCACTGGCCATAGAACATCTTGCGTTGTTGCAATTAACCTTGAGCGACTACCCTTACAGTATCTTCAACCCTTACCCAGATGAGGAGATGCAAGCAACAACACCTGCTTCAGCATCTCTGTCAGTTAGCAGCAGAAGCTCAGGCTGCCTGAAAGTCAACTCCTGGGCAGCGCAGGTGGGGCTCTGGCCAACATTAACAGTAGAGCAAGGAAGTGAGGTTAGAAAGAGATTTAAAAAAGGTGGACTACTGTTGACTGGTATCAGACAAATTATTGTCTAATTCTTTAAGGTTATTTTGCAGTTCCTGACACTGTTGGAACAAAATCTGTTGTAGTATATCTTGCCTTTGACCATTATGTCTGGATCTAATAGACTGCTTAAGATGTCTTTGGCCATGAAAGACTTCTGGGTTTGTTTGCTTGACTGCTTGTTTTTATTTTAGAGAGAAACAGATTCCATTTGGATAATCTTCGCAGATAACCTCTATGAGGCATCAGATTTAGAGAGAAATTTGCCCCTGTAATCTTGCATTTCACCCCATTTCACATTGCGTATTAGAACTCACATGACTGAATACCCTCTCAAACAAAATAAAAATAAACACACACAAAACCCCGTTCTAGCCTATAGTACTTTTGACATACTGCAATCAAGTATAGTGCTCATAAAATAAATTTCAGTGTTATAACAAGGTCCAATTCTCTACTTCAGCCAACAAATTTTCAAATCTCTGTACATTGCCTCCTAAAACAACAAATGACACACTTTTACAGAAAGCTAGTGAATCTTATAATTTCTTGAATGGTGCAGAAACAGTAATTCATCATACAGAAGGTCTGGCCATCACCTCTGTCATATCTGAATTGACATCCTGAGTCAGCACCAAGTAATGTTAAGATGTTGTAACATTTTCTGACAAAATACTGTACTAACTTGCTAATTTCAGACAGATTGAGTTCTAGACTCTGTTTCAATTAGAAATGACTACAGCAAAACGACAGCACACATACACACAAAAGAAAAAGAGAACATTCAAAAGTCATCAGTTAAAAATGATAGCCCCATAAAAGCCAATAGATGGGGGGGTTGTCATTCAAGATGTGTGGTCTACACTGTTTCAAATCTTCCTGCTGTTCGTTCTGTAATTCTAATTAAATCTCACTCTCTACAGGAAGTGTAGAAGTTACTGGCAACACTGGCATTTCCCCAGGAAGCTTCTGGTGCTGCCAGTTTTACAGGTCAGCAACTTGATGGTGTCTCTTGTCAAATAATTATTCTCTGCAGGATATGCTATTGTGGGAAACTGAAGGAAGCAGGGTGGGAATCTGTTACAAAGAGTTAAACAGCAGAACAATCCTTTTATACCAAGTCCAGAGAAAATCCCTGCTACTCAGCGGGGTATCAGAAAAAGAAAAAAGACCCAGAACTGCAATACAGAGGGGGAAGATCTCTTCATTGCCTACATATAAGGAAAGTTTTGCAGAGGGAAAGAAGAAACATGAACCCTTTGCATATATGATTCTTCTTGCTTTTAAGAGGCAAAACAATATTCAGTAACCTTGTCCCACTAAATATCATTGAAAAGACCACAAAATCTAATGAGCTGCTACTATAGTAAACCTCAGCTCCCTCATTGCATTTTCCTTGCCAATTCTGAACTGCATTTTTCTTACTACAGTAATACCATGGTTTACAATAATAAATCATTCTGGAAACATGCTTGTAAACAAAAACCCTCTTATATCAAAACAAATTTTCCCATAAGAAATAGTGGAAACTCGGATCATTTATTCTGGGGGCCCATTTTGTACACACAAAATGCCAAAACCACACAAAAGATGCTGGCTAGAGGTCCACATCCACACCTTGGTTTAGGTACCTGGCTGCAGAATCTGCTCTGCTTGGGACTAACAACTGGATTTTACACCATGTTTTTAATATGAAAATAATAAAATGCAATTTGTAGCCCTATACACCCTTGACTAGCTGCCCCATGATTAGAAATGGTTTGAAAACTAAGAAAGGATTCTTAAAACAAATTAAAGAAAAATATAAAGAAAAATAAAGCAAACCTCTAGGCTGCACTACCCTTTAAAAATGTTCCTGGCTGCTGCAAGGGAGACCTCCCTTCCTCTCTCCTCCTTCTGCTTTGGAGGCTTGCCTGAGATGGAACATTCCAAACACCCACTATCAAGCAGGGGGGGAGATATTAGCCTACCATTAGCTCACTTGTGATCATGTGATCTGCTCCAACTATTTCTACTGTATTGCAAGCCATTGATTGTTGATCAAGGCAAAATTTAGAAGAAATATTTGCTTGTCTTGCAAAATGCTCTTAAACCAAGTTACTCTGCTTAAACCAAAAAGCAAAAGCAAAATGTTCTGCTTATATACTGCCCCATAGTGCTTAAAGAAGGTATTACTTTATTGCAATTAGAAAAGGAAACAGTTGCATTAAGTGCAAGGAGGTGGAAAGCCCCTGCATGGAGGGGGGGGGAGGTGTGAACACACACAGCATGCATCTTATTTTTTTTTATATTATTATTTTGCATAATATATACAAACAAAATTCAACAGTATTAAGGGTCACATTAGACTGCTAATACAGACCAGAGTCTAGAGTAGACAGCTCCTGTCCCCTTATCTATTACTAATACAGAGGTATTGGTGATCCCACCCTTGAACAGCCATCTGCAAGACTTCCAGACTTAGTGTCACTTTTTAACGTCTTTATGACTATTTTGCCCTTTATTCATTTATCTGCTTCTGGGCCCAGCTGTATATCATCTTCCAGCTCTCCTTTACATAATGCCTTGGGTGGTCTCGCAGCGCCTCTGAGAGCATATCCAGTTCTGCAATGTCCAGTAACTTTTTCAAGAGTTCAGCCTTCGTTGGTATTTCGGTTATTTTCCATTTCTGGGCCCAGAGCAGCCTAGCTGCCGTATATATGTACAAGAGAATATATTTTATTTTTTTATCAGTAATCTCTGGCATTATATTCAACAGTAACGTTTCCGGTCTGAAATTTAGTTTAATTTGTACAATTTCTTGTGCCACTTTCCAAGTCTGCCGCCAGAATATCTGAGCTTGATCACATGACCACCATGCATGATAGTAAGTCCCTGGATTCTTTCTACATTTCCAACAAACATTATTAGACCCTTTTGACATTTTGGCTAGTTTTACCGGAGTCAGATGCCACCTGTGAAACATTTTAAATATATTTTCTTTGAGACTAACAGGTTTAATTAATTTGTGACTGTCTTTCCACATTTTAGTCCAGTCATCAATATCAATATTATATTTAAAATTTTGAGCCCATTTAATCATTCCCTCCTTCACTCTTTCGTCCTCCAATTCATATTCTAATAAATATGTGTACATTTTTTGATGATTCCCTCATTTGTATATATCCAGAGTTCATCCACCCGTGTTTTCCCTTCAAAGAAACCCATACATTTATCTTTTTTGTATCTTGATTCTAGTTTTGCCATAGACCACCAGTCTGTTGCTAAGCCCAATTTCTCCAATTCTGTTTTCTCTTTCATCTCCTTCTCTTTAGTCAGCAATTCTTGATACGTAAGTAGTAAACCCTTTTGGTTTATTGTTTTTAGAGTAAAGGCCTCTATGGGTGCAACCCATTCTGGAATTTTTTTATAGTTCTGTGTTTGAAATTTTTGCCAAACTAAGGAGAGTGCTTTCCTTATTATATGGTTTGAGAAGTGTGCCTGCTCCTTGATTCCCCCATACCACACATATGCGTGCCAGCCCATTCTTAAATCCTGGCCTTCTAATTTTAGTATTCTTTGGTTCCCAAGTGTTATCCACTCTTTTATCCAAACCAAGGCGCATGCTTTGTAATATAGTAACCAGTTTGGTAGCCCCGTCCCTCCTCTTTCTCTTAAATCTTGTAATGTTTTGAGTTTTATTCTTGGTCTTTTCCCTTTCCAGATAAATTTTGAGATCAGTGTGTCTAGTTCTTTGAAATATTTAAAATTTAGTATAATTGGTAGATTTTGGAAGAGGAATAGCAATTTTGGGAGGACTGACATCTTGATTGTTGCGATTCTTCCCATCATTGATATTTGCAACTTGTTCCAATCGTCCAAATCTCTCTTTGTTTCTTTCTGCATTAAGAGATAGTTTTCCTTCATTAGATTGCTTGTTTTTTTGGTGATCATAATCCCTAAGTATCTTATTTTTTGGACTTCCTGAAATTTTGTTTTAAGGCTGAGTTCCTCCACATCTTTTTTGTGCATGTTTTTAGTCATGAATTTTGTTTTGCTGTAGTTTATTTTTAGGCCTGCCACTGCTGCAAATTCTTTTATTTCTCCTAATACTTGTTCGATGCTGTGCAGGGGATTATCCAATATTACTACCAGGTCGTCTGCATAGGCTTGCAGTTTATACTCCTCCCCTTTGATTTTCAGACCTCTAATTTCCTTATTCCCTCTTATTTGTCTATTCAGAGACTCAAGAATTAGAACAAATAGTAGAGGGAGAGTGGGCACCCTGTCTCGTGCCTTGCATGATTTGGATACTTTCCGTCATTTGATTATTGACTTTGATCTTCGCTTTCTGCTCGGTGTAAATATTTTTAATTGTTTGTAAAAAGAGTCCATGTGCCCCCATCTTCTTTAACTGTAGAATCATAAACTCCCAATTCAGATTATCGAAGGCCTTTTCCGCGTCTAGGAAAATCAACATCATTTGTTTCTCTGGGTGTTGTTCATAAAATTCCAGGATGTTTATTATTGTTCTTATATTAGATGTCAGTTTTCGTTTGGGGATAAATCCTGTTTGGTCATCATGTATCATTTCTTCAAGCACCTTCTTTAGTCTTGTAGCCCAGATAGTTGCATATATCTTATAATCGACATTTAAAAGAGAGATTGGCCTGTAATTTTTAATTTCTTTTTTTTTTCTGTTCCTGCTTTATGTATCAGTGATATATGTGCTTCCTTCCATGAGTCTGGAATTTTGCCGTTTTTTTCCAATGTATTCCACTAGTTTTTTGAACTGTGGGGCTAGAATTCCCTCCAATCCTTGGTAAAATTCCATCGGGATCCCGTCCGGTCCCGGCGCCTTCCCCTTCTTCTGTTTTTTCCATGCCTCCATAATTTCACAGGTTGTTATTGGATTGTTTAGCCTCTCTAAATGTTGGTGACTAAATTTCCAGCTCCCGATCTTGTCTAGATATTTCCACTGATCTTCCTGCTCAATTTCTTTTTTTTTAATAAAGTTTGTGTAGTAATCTTGTATTATTTTCTCAATTTCTTTCTGCTTATATATTCCCCTGCCTACTTTGTTTTCTAGTGTGCTAATTCTCATTTTTTCTCTCTCTCTTTTAATTTTGTATGCTAACCATCTTCACAGCATGCATCTTAGAGAGAACCCTGCCCAGGTCCATTAATACCTTAATATGTCTCATTATAACTCATCTATTTACAATATAATGTATAGGTCATGTTAAACAAGGTGGAAAGGGATCCATAAATTTAAGGAATTTGAAAATTACTTTCACTACCCCAGTAAAATAAATCTGCTTAAAACCACTTTACCAATTTGAAGAACAGGTAATTGCATATCATTTGCATGGAATTAAAATATTCCACTACTACTACCACTTGAGGAAGTAGCATCTCATGTCTACATATCACCCCACCCCCACTTTTGGGCACACACATTTATTACTGACAATATAGCCACATTACATAATGCATATGCATTTCAGACTATATTTTTAACATAGTGACTGCTATGTGAAACATTTGATATACTGCAGAGTAGTGCCTCGTAAGACAAATTTAATTCGTTCTATGAGTCAATTCGTCTTACGAAAAATTCGTTTTACAAGGCACGGTTTCCCACAGGAATGCATTGAAAATGAATTAATCTGTTCCAGATTAATCTGGAGGGAACAGATTAATAGGTTTTCAATGCATTCCTATAGAAAGGCTGTCTAACTCCCCCTCGATCAAGGGACAGTGGGAGGCTGTTCTCCCCCTGCAGCTGACAGACAGCTGATTTTGACAGTTCTGAGCTGTCAAAATAAGGTGTCTCTCAGCTGGAGTGGGGGAACAGCCTTCCGCTGTCCCTTGATTGAAGGGGCAACCACCTCCTCTTCGCCTGTGTCTCTGTGCCCAACAAAGTGTTGGGCAGAGGAGGGACCCATGGATCTTCTCCCAACCCAGGCACTTGCAATGCAAGCGGTGGTGGCAGATAGCCAACGCTGCTTACCTTCCAATTCTCCCGGGCAGGGAGAAAATGCATTTTAAAATGTCTCACCATGAGCATTCTGGGCCCAGCCAGAGCACTCATGGTGGGACATTTTAAAATGTATTCTCTCCTCACCTGGGAGTGTTGCGATGCAAGCGTCATTGGCAATTCGCCACCGCCACTTGCATTACAACCCTCCTGGGCTGGGCAAAGATTCCAAGCAGCACAAGCTGGGCAAAAGTCAGTGAATCCCTGCTGTGCCCACCAAATTGGTTCCCTTGCTAACAGCCCAGGCTAGGTGAGGATCAATGGTGCCTCATGAGACAAATGTAAATAGGAAGGAAAAATTCGTCTTACGAGTTTTTCATCTTAAGGGGCATTATTTTTACGAGGTATTACTATGGTTGTGAAAATGCCATTTGATTGGATTTTATTTTAAGTCCAATAGACAAACTCCTATGATCACATGATGGAAAGTTCAATGTTCTAGGAAATTATCACGTATTATATTTTAGTTCAGCCTAATACTTACTTTAAAATTATCGCTATTTAAATCTCCAAAGGGTACACTACACACATACAAGGAGGAAGAACAATCATCACTGTACAGAGTGGTTATCCGTGGGGGGGGGGAGACACCCAGCTCAGAATAGTAAACAGCAGACAGCTTTGTCAGTCTTTTATTCTCCACAATGGACCATTGGAAAGACTTTGTGTTAATTTTCATTGTAGGCTAAGTAAATAATAATTTTAAAAAAACCAATCCTGGCAAGAGTATAAAAGGAATAGGTTGTGAAGTTCCTCTTTCCATTTTCTTCTCCTTTCCTACACAGACTGAAGCTTGGCCAGCTGTCTTTCCTAAACCTCCCACAAAAGAAAAGTATAACTGAATGAACCACCTTCATTACAGATGTAAAATAGAATGATGAGAACAGAAGAGTTATCAGGCGAAAGAAGGAATGTTATTCTGTAGTTCTGGAGAGGGAAACAGATTTAAATTAGAAGAGATTTTAGAAATTCCTTTTGAAGAATTTCAATTTCACTAGGTAGAGGCAGACTTGAAAAAAATAAATTTTCATGTTTAAATCTTAAGTCATTAGCATTCCATTATGCTTTAATATGAATTCAATAATTTAAATGATACCCAATGTTGTACAGTGCAGTTGTTCCCAACTTTGGGTAATCCTTGTGTTCTGAGACTGCATTTCCCAGAAGCCTTCACCATTAAATGTGCTGGCCAGGGTTTCTGGGAGTTCAAGTCCAAGGACACTGGGGTCAGGAACTACTTGTGTAGTGGATAGAGTGACAGGTTTTAAAATTTAAATTGTGTCAAGTATGTGTATATAATAAATAAATGTACATATTTAGGTTAATCTTTTTATTTCCTCTGATAATCAGACTAGCCCGTTAGTTCTCAAGTGAGCTTGTGTTTCCTGAAACTATCAGCAATATACAAACATAAGAAATAAATCCAACCAATCCATATCTTCAAACTCAAATTATTCCTAGAGAATTCCTCCCTGCAACAGGACAACATTGACAATTCGTGGAAACTGGATTAAATCCTCCAGGATTAAATCCAGCTGGTTTAAATCCTTTAAATCCAACAGACAAATTCAGTAGTTTCTTGGACCATTGCTTATTCCACCAGAGCAGTATTTCCCCAACTTTAGGTCCCAGGATGTTCTTATACTACAACTTCCAGAAATCTTACCAAACACTGCTACTGGTGAAGGCTTCTGGAAGTTTTAATCCAGGAATGCCTGGGGACCCAAATTTGAGAAGCACTGCTTTAGAGTGGCAACAACCCTAGCTGTTATCACTTTGCAACCTCACCTCTTTCCCAAAAAGTGTAACAGTTCAGACCCTGTAAGTGTCAATGAAGATTACTGGAGGAATTAATCTGAGCAAAAAATATACTGAGATAATACATACACATATATATATTACACTAAGAGCGAATAAGAGTGTACATTTCCATAAACATGCACTATAACATATTACATATACATAACAACTGAAACATCTTCAAACATTCTTCTAGGATAACAAAACCCTTTTCTTGGGACAGATCAGCAGATTCCAGTAATTCCATGAAATGCTAAACAGCTTCCCAGTAAAAACCATCTTTGCATAATGAGAATAAAAGCTACACTCAGGTTAGCAATCAAAGTTTGTATTCCATATTTTACACTCAGGTGTTGTTGTTTTTCAATATTCTGCAAGCCTAGGATCTTGTAACCAGCATCCTATCATAAGTACTCAGCAACTACTTCCTCAAATGCTGAAATGCAATCAGCTTTAACAATTTGGTCTGCAGTACTGGTGCCACAAGTTAAAATTTAATTAGCCAGCCACATCTGAATGAATCTCAAGCATTCTATGACTGAAATGCTGCTTAACATTTTAAATTGCAACTAAAGTAGAGCTACTGAACAATGAAACTTACAGAGGTGTTGATTCACCAAGCCTCAAAGATTTAATGAGTTTACTTTAGTTGTGATTTTACAATGTTAAACAAAAGAATTTCAGCCAGTAACAGACACCCTAACTACCCTTTCCATCAGTCAATAGCCTTTGTGCACATGAGTGATTTCTCTGAGGGGCTATCAGGCCATGTTACATGAGAAAACACTCATCCAAAAGACACAGGCAAACAGTGTAAACAATAATGACATGGCTGGGATTCAGAAAGAACCACAAATTATTCTTTCTTCAACTTACTTCCCCAGGTAATTCACTGGCTATCAGAAAGCCGCGCAACTTCAGGGGACACTTCAAGTGTTGCTATTAAAAGAAATTGGAATGCCCCAGTGCACATGCATTACTTAAATTCCCAACCAATGCTTCCAAAAGAAGGCAGCGAGTCTACAGCATGTTCAAGATATTCACACAATACTGTTCTGATTTAAAGTAAAATTGGCAATTTTCATAAGAAATCTGACTAGCTGAACTTGCTCTGACATATCAAAACCGTAGAAAGGATCTAATGACATCGTTCCCCTTTCCTTCCTGGAATTCTAACCTATGTTGTTCTCCTATTGCACATATATCTAATTTCTATGGCAACCTCAGCTCCTCTTGGGGTTTTTTTTTGGGGGGGGGGGAGGGGTAAGCCTCAATGAGCAGGATATGACTTAACATCTTTCAGAGCTATTATTTTGCAAGTCACTCTTGAGTATGGAATCATATAAATAAAAATGTTTAATAGTGTTCTTTAAATCAGTGTTTTTCAACCTTTTTTGGGCAAAGGCACACTTGTTTCATGAAAAAAAATCACGAGACACACCACCATTAGAAAATGTCTCCGTCCGTCAGTGTACACTGGATAGCACTAGCAACATTAACTGGCTGCAAAACATTAACAGTAGGGCACTGTAGGCGAACCTATAGCATGGGTGCTAAAGGTGGCACTCGGAGCCCTTTCTGTGGGCACCCGACATCATCCCTTCACAGCCACCTGTATTCAGGTTAAATTGCTGTATTGCCACTTTACGAAAGTGCAGATGCCTTCAGCAAGTCCAGCGACAGGAGGGGGGGAGGATGAAGGAAGGCAGGAAGGGATGTGAATGTCACTGAGCCTCTGGGGAACAGTGACCATGCTGCAATTACCTTTGCCATGCATGTCGGAGGAAGAGTGTCAACCAAATCAGACATAACAACCCTTGATTTTCGAAGGGCAAACTTCCCTCAGATGAGGAAACTAGTTAGAGAGAAACTGAAGGGGAGGGTTAGAAGAATCCAATCTCTTCAGAGTGCATGGAGCCTGTTTAAAACAACAATAATAGAGGCCCAGCACAAGTGCATACCACAAAAAAAGAAGAGCTCATTTAAGTCCAAGAGGACACCGGCATGGTTAACGAGTGGAGTTAGAGAGGCTCTAAAGCACAAGGAGAGGTCCTTCTGTAAATGGAAATCCTCCCCAAATGAGGAAAATAAAAAGGAACACAAACTCTGGCAAAAGAAATGTAAAAAGATGATAAGGGAGGCAAAGAAAGACTTTGAGGAACGCATGGCTAGCAATATAAAGGGTAATAATAAAAGCTTCTTTAAATATGTTAGAAGTAGAAAACCTGCCAGAGAACCAATTGGGCCTCTGGATGGATGGTGAGGAGGAAAAGGGGAGGTTAAGGAGGACTTGGACATTGCAGAGAAATTGAACGAGTTCTTTGCGTCTGTCTTCACGACAGAGGACCTTGAGCGGATTCCGCTGCCTGAGCCGCCCCTCTTGACTAAAGAATTAAATCAAATACAGGTTAAAAGAGAGGAGGTTTTAGGACTAATTGATAAATTGAGGATTAACAAGTCACCGGGCCCAGATGGCATCCACCCAAGGGTTATTAGGGAACTGAGAAATGAAATTGCAGATCTCTTAACGGTAATATGCAACTTGTCTCTTCAAACGGCCACAGTGCCGGAGGACTGGAGGATAGCGGATGTCACACCAATTTTTAAAAAAGGAAGGAGGGGGGACCCAGGAAACTACAGGCAGGTTAGCCTTACATCTGTCCCAGGGAAGATGGTGGAAGGCCTCATCCAAGAGAAAATCTTAAAACACATAAAAGAACAAACCTTGCTGAGAGAAAATCAGCATGGCTTCTGTAAGGGTAAATCTTGTCTTACAAACCTTTTAGAATTTTTGAAAAGGTCAACAGGCACGTGGATTTGGGTGAACCGGTGGATATAGTCTATCTGGATTTTCAAAAGGCTTTTGACACAGTCCCTCACCAAAGGCTGCTGAGAAAATTGCATAGTCAGGGGATAAGAGGGCAGGTCCTCTTATGGATTGAGAACTGGTTGAGATCCCGGAAACAAAGAGTAGGTGTCAATGGGAAATTTTCACAATGGAGAGAAGTAAAAAGCGGTGTGCCCCAGGGCTCGGTCCTGGGACCGGTGCTTTTCAATCTGTTCATAAATGACCTGGAGACATGGATAAACAGTGAGGTGGCCAAGTTTGCAGATGACACAAAACTTTTCCATGTGGTAAAAACCAGAGAAGATTGTGAAGAGCTCCAGAAGGATCTCTCCAAACTGGGGGAGTGGGCTGAGAAATGGCAAATGCGTTTTAATGTAACCAAATGTAAAGTAATGCATATTGGGGCAAAAAATCCAAACTTCATCTATCAACTCATGGGCTCTAAGTTATCCGTGACGGATCAGGAAAGAGATCTTGGTGTGTTGGTGGACAGCTCCATGAAGGTGTCTCCCCAATGTGTGGCAGCAGTGAAGAAGGCCAATTCCATGCCAGGGATTATCAAAAAGGGGATTGAAAATAAAACAGCCAACATTATAATGCCGTTATACAAAACAATAGTAAGGCCCCACCTGGAGTATTGTGTACAATTCTGGTCACCGCATCTCAAGAAAGACACAGTGGAACTG
Source organism: Phrynocephalus forsythii (assembly GCA_029282475.1). Lineage (NCBI taxonomy): Eukaryota > Metazoa > Chordata > Lepidosauria > Squamata > Agamidae > Phrynocephalus > Phrynocephalus forsythii. Next base: position 77,128,729 of record JAPFRF010000006.1, on the reverse strand, counting down.
GAAAAGGTGCAGAAGAGAGCGACTAAAATGATTACTGGGCTGGGGCACCTCCCTTATGAAGAAAGGCTAAAACAATTGGGCCTCTTTAGTCTGGAAAAAGGCGCTTGAGGGGGATATGATTGAGACATACAAAATAATGCAGGGTATGAGTAAAGTGGATAGAGGGAAGCTCTTCTCCCTCTCTCAAAATACCAGAACTAGGGGACATACACTCAAATTGAGTGCTGGGAGAGTAAGAACTGACAAAAGAAAATATTTTTTCACCCAGCGCGTTGTAAGTCTATGGAACTTCCTGCCACAGGATGTGGTGATGGCATCTGGCCTGGATGCCTTCAAAAGGGGATTGGACAGATTCCTAGAGGAAAAGTCCATCACGGGTTACAAACCATGATGGAGATGTGTAATCTCTAGGCTTTAAACCAGGGTACTTCAAGGGCCAGATGCAGGGGAGTGGTATCAGGAGACAGATATCTAGTCTCATGCGCTCCCAAACGCATCTGGTGGGGCCGCTGTGAGATACAGGAAGCTGGACTAGATGGGCCTTTGGCCTGATCCAGCATGGCTCTTCTTATGTTCTTATGTTCTTATGAAGGAAAGAAGGCAGAAAGTGTTCTGCTTGTATACCGCCCCATACCACTTCAAGGAGTCTCTGGAGTCTGGGCAGTTTACAGTTTTAATTACAGAAACAGATACACATATGCAGGCTAGAAATGAGCACGTTTCTATGAAGAGGGGAAAGGGTACAATGGAAAGAGAGAGGTGGGGGGGAAAAGAAAGAAAAGACAGAGAGAGAGAAGAGGGCGACCCAAGACAGAAAGAAAGGGGCAAGACTTCAAGGAGGACCCCAAGCAACCGCCCCCCCCCAATCTATGAGGAGGAAGAGGAGAGCTTGTCAGCGCCAGCCCCACACCGATGAGGAACCCATCGCGGGGCCCCTCAGAGATGGCTCTTCCCCTCCCGGACCCTAAAGGCCGTCCAGCCGTTCCAGTAGCCCCCCCGCCCGCCCGCCTCCTCAGCCCAGGCCCGGCGGAGGCCTCCTCCATCCCCTCCTCCTCGCAGCCCTGCCGTGGTGCTCGTGGGGCAGCCGGGTGCCCCTCCTCCCCTTCCCCTCACCTGGTGGTTTGTTCTGGGCTGGGGCTCCCGGGCCGGCTCGTGTCGGCGGGCGGGCTGTCGGGTGGCTCAGTCCATTGGTAGCTCCCAGGAAAGGGGTGATGGTGGTCCAGAGTAAAAAAAGGAGGGGGGAGAGGGAAGCGAGCGAGTCGCGGCGGCGGCAGCAGGCCCAGGGCAAACACTAAAGAGAATGAGCGGGGCCAGGTCCGGCCGGGGAGGAAGTGACGCCAGCGCCGCGGGCCTCGGGGGGAGGAGCCAAGCTGGCCCTTGGACGCTATTTATAGCGCCTCCCAGCTGTGGGCCGCCCGCCGGCCCTGGGTTGAATTTCTTTAGAATTTTTCAATTTTTCCCATGGCACACCAGGCAACATCTCACGGCACACTAGTGTGCCACGGAACAGTGGTTGAAAAACACTGCTTTAAATAACCAAGGGTTATTTTGTCCTTTCTTGGCTTAGTTAAACAAAAGACAGAAGAAACAAATGACCATGTTCGCTTCTAGGTTCCTGCACACAGCATGGCTTTGTCTCAGTGCACATTGCCAGGGAAAAAGACACACGAGTCCACTTTTTCTTTTGGAGTCTTGGACTTTTTACTTACATTGTTCTGAACATGAGGTATCTGGTGTTTTGCTGCAAGTATACATCTGACTGTAAATGTAAAAGCTCTTGTTTAATGAAGCCTATATTAAAACTGAGGGAGTAACATCTAAGAAATAAGCAAAGAACCTGACTTGATGTACCAAAAATGAGAGTCAAATTCAACCAAATGTTTGCTGCTTGCCTGTTGATACTAGGGGAGGAGGGAATATGTGTAATGTTCAAATTTAGTTTGGTGACTGGATTCTAAGGCTTTGACTCTTGGGCACACAAGCAGCAACTAAAAGATCCCAAAGAGATCAAAGGCGTACTAGAGAGAGAAAATAAATCAGATATATTTTCAGTTTACAAGGTTAGAAAAATCTCAGAGCTGGTATATCCAACAATATACCGAAAGAACCAATTTGAATCACAGGAAACCACTTCTGGGGCCTCCAACGGGCCCAGGAAGCCCATTGGAGGCCTGTTAGGGGCAGCGCCAGGCCTCAGATAAGTGTAGGAGGCCTCAGATAGGCCCTCCAGTCCCGACCAAGCATCCCCATATCGCAGATTTTCCATTATCATGGGTTGGACCAGGCCCCTAACCCCCGTGATAGGCTAGTGATTACTGTACCTATGCAACTGGATACCTCAGTGGTTTAGATATCTGGCTGCAGAGACAGAGGTTAGAAACTCAATTTTGCACTATGGCTCCTTGCAAAGTAGAGCCAGCCTATGTGTCCTTGGGCAAGCTGCACAATTTCAGGACGCCCTCAGAAAAGGGAAGGATGAACCATTTATGAGTATTCTCTACCTGGGAAATCCTGAAATGGGACACCATACGTCAGAATTGACTTGACCGTGCATTGTCATCAATCTGTCATACATTTAAAGCAAAGTGTTCTGCTTATATACCGCCCCATACTACTACAAGTAATCTCTGGGCGGTTTACAATTTTAATTACAGAGTGCAGGCTACACATTGCCCCCCCCCCAGCAAGCTGGCTACTCATTTTACTGACCTCGGAAGGATGGAAGGCTGAGTGAACCTTGAGCCTGCTACCGGGGATTGAACCCAGGTCGTGAGCACAGTTTTACTTGCAGTACAGGCATTTAACCACTGCAATCTTCCTATACTCACAAAAGCCCATACCCATGAATTTAGAAGAAAATATTTCTACATAACATAACATGAACAAACAGCTGCATTGGCTATCTTGGGCAGCAGGCAAAACAATGCTTTTTAAAAAGAATAGAAGAAAATGAATTTTTTTAGAAAAAGAACAGAATAAAAACTAGACGCAGAAAATATAGTCCCAGCATCCATTTTCATGAATGTCACAGAACAGGTAAAATGTCAATTAAGCACTTTTTACAACATTTTAAAATTATTGTTATAGTACAAACCCATACATTTTTATTCAGAAGACAGTCCTACCATGTTCAATGAGGATTATTCCTACATCAGCAGCAAGACAATTGTGACTTTCACACAATTTTCCTTTCTCATATTTGTTCTTCACGCAAACAAGGATATATTTTGATTTATTATTGTAGCCATTCTGACTGAGATAATCCTAAAGACGTGATTTAAACATTTTTCTATTACTTGAAAATGGGTGTTCATCAGTAGCTCCCGACAACATGGAAAATAGTAAATGATCTAACCTCATATACAAGGCCAGATTACATAGGTTCTGCCCATGAATCAGACATTACAGTAGGGTGCCAAGCTCACAGCAAAGAGTCATACGATTTGGCTTCAACTACATTACTGAATTGTTTAAACCAAGGGGAGAGACTTGTAAGCCCTCCATATAGTGTTGGACCAGACTTCCCATTATCCTTCAGTATCAGTAATGAGAGCTGTAACTGATGTTGATGCTGTTTTAACATCTGGACAGTTCAGTGTTCTCAACTTCTGATTTAAATACTGTATACTCAATGATACACTGTTCCCATACAATGGAAGAATATTTAGCAGAATAATTCCACTCTTCAAATACTGTATATACTCGAATATAAGCCTAGTTTTTCAGCCCTTATTTTGGGCTGAAAAAAGGGGTCCTCGGCTTATATTCAGGTCAACAATACTTTTAGCCACTGAGGCAAGTTTGGGTTGGTGGCTAAAAGTCATTTTAAATATTGTGCGCCACTTCTCCTGACCCCCCATGTTTAAAATGACTTTTTAAAAAGTCATTTTAAAACAATGTTTAAAATGACTTTTAGCCACCAACTCAAGAACTTGCCTCGGTGGCTAAAAGTCATTTTAAACATCACACACACACCCAGCTCACAAAGGAGGAGTTGCCAGGCCATGCTGCATTTCCCACCCTAGGCTTATACTTGAGTCAATAATTTTTCCAGGTTTTGGGGTTTAAATTAGGGCCCCCGACTTATACTCAGGTCAACTTATACTCGAGTATATACGGTAATCCTCAGAATCTCAACTTATGTTACCTTTTGTAATTACATAAAGTCAATAATTTTTCAGTAAATAGTAGCCAGAATCCAACTGGTAAATTATGCTTGTGGAGCATATGTCCAGGAATGCAACCAGCACTTCAGTAATCCGCTGCTGCAATGTACACTGTTATGTTCTGCCATTTCACTTATTCAAGTGTGAATCATCAGTTGAATTTGGGCCAGTGGTCCTATCAATAGGTCAATATTAGAGTTGCTGCACAAGTGCGTGCGCAAACAAAAAAAGAACTGGAGTCCAGTAAAACATTGCAGAGAAATGATTTTTTTTCTGAGTCAGAAAAGGAGGGAAGTTATATGAGAGATCCAGCAGTAACAGCTGTCTTCGATTAAGTTTCTTTGATTGAGAGCTGCACAGGAAATCCTCAGCCGGCTCACTCAAGTCAACACCATCCTACACACTGGCAAGCTTTGTATTCCAACAGCAACATCTGGAATCAGTTAAAACCATACCTCTCACTCAGCTAATTTCCACAAATGACTAAATCTTTTAAAACCACTATGCCTGGCCTTCTCCAGTCCCCTCATGGAAAACTATTCTCCCTGAAGCTCCAAACAAAGGGGTCTGTAAGAGAAAAACTACGTCCCCACATTGCTTAAGTAATTAAATGGCCCTTAGTTTGCAAGCCCTATCATATTTTAAAATAATAAGAAAAGGACAACTACTATAGGACAAACAATCACAGAATACTTTTTTTTAACAGAACACACATTTGGTACAATTTATAAATTATATGATCTTATTTTCTTTTTCTCCCCTATCTTGCTCACATACAGGGGAGGATTTATTTTTCACAGTAAATTCTTTTTTCTTATAGTAGAAGTCCAACAATTATATGCTTTATAAGCCTGCCAAAATTGCATATTTTACAATTTCAAGAAATGTCTCAAACCCATTGGGAAAAGTCACTCAAAGACAAACATCCATCAGCTTATCCATATGCATTTTTCTCTTTGCTATTGTAAGTTTAGAAAATTTTACAGCAAACTTTGCACTCAATAAAAGCCAATCAAAATTTTGTAAAACACCCAAGCACTGTGGGTTTTTCTTATTGCTAAGAGTTCTCTGTAAGCACAGCCAAGAGTTAGATTCAGAACTCTAGAGAACTGAACTTGATTTAAACTGCTTATTTCTTTGAAACCACAAAGAAAATACAGATTTTTCAGTGCCAAAAGAAGGAGCTTAAGTTAACGGATAAGGTACAAAGCTGCAGGTTTGCTATGGAACAGCCCTCTCCAACTATACAATACTATATGATTGACAGCATGAAGCTTTACTGAACATTTATCCCTGATTTCTTTTATATTTCAGCATCATGGTAGTGCTTTGTATTTAGTCAATACAATCATCATCAGGCTTCAAGAAATAAGATATAAAGAAAAATGAAATATATACAGGGATTTTGTATCTATTTAAAAATATTTTAAACGTTTATAAACATATTTACAGAAGAAAGAGAGGGCACATATGCTCTTACCACCTTGTCACAACAAGATGTCTTCCTCTAGCAAGACCCCCCCAGTCCATCTTCAAATCTTGGAAATGGGACACAAACTCCATGACTTTGTTTATTCGTATGAAAATTGAAACCGCCAAAGAACACAGATTGATGAATTTTTGATTCATTGATTAGTCAGGCTATGAAATGGCCCCAAAGGCACCTATAGCCACCAACGTTGCAGAGAAGGTTTTTCTGACTCTCTCCTACAAGTCTTGGCTTGGTTTCCTCAAGCCAGTTTCTAAAGGGTATTGTCCTGGGTGGGGTCATTTTGTGAGCATATAACTCAGATGTCCAAAACCCAATCCCCACCAAACTAGGAAGGACTGTAGAGGATTTTTTGGGAGAAACTTCTCTGCAATTTTGACGTCTTTAGGTACAATGCGGGACATTTGTTTACAAATTTATGAATTTATTTGCAAATAAATTCATCAAGAAAAAAATCATAATTTTTTTAATTTTATTTTTGTGACATTTTGTGATGCTTCATGACCATATCTGTGCAACTTATATTTACAACAACAACAAATATATATTGTTAATATGAAATTATACATAATTGTATAATTATGGAGTAGGAACTGGCAAACCACTCCAGTATTCCTGCCAAGAAAACTCCATGGTCATGGGGTCACGAAGAGTCAGTCACGACTGTAACGACACAACACACATACATAATTGTCCATATTTGTCTATCTCATGACTAAAGCCAAACACTTCAGTATTAGGAGATAGTTTTATTTGAATTTTAAGGTAGCAGTGAAATTAAGGGATAAAGATTTTAAACTTAAAACACAAAAATTGTGAGTTAGAGCCACCATTGCTTTAGAAAGTCTAGTGTGGTCACCTACTGGGTGATATTTACATCAGGTACTGGGCTGGATTTGATTTAAATCTTAAAAATTAGATTTTTTATGTTATTTTTAAATAGATTTTTTATTTAAGTCATGTAAAAACCAATTTGATTTTTGAAAAAAAAATCCAGTCTTCAAGTACTGTGTCCTAGTTGTAGAATTTCCTTATTTGATAGAACAGGTTATAAGTTCCATATCCCCAGGAAACTTACTAGTTGCTTATCCTTAAGTTCAACATCACCTCTATCTGAAAAATAAGACTAGTTAAGTATATACTGTGTCTACTCACAATGCTTTATATATGTACAAATGCACATGCAAAATGTAATATGCATAAAATAAAGTTCTTATAAAGAATAATGGGGTGTTAACCAGTAACTATGACTTCAGCAGCACATTAGCAAATACATGCTCCTTTATATCTTAATGGTTAATTAGTGGTAGAGCCAGGTGCATTTAAGAAACTGTGGCCATTTTCATCAATTAAAGTCCTTGACTTTTGGGAATTTGTTGCCAAGCCACCAAACATGATTTTAAGGCATTAATGTGGCCAGTTCTCCAAGGCTTTTCAGAGACAAACTGGCATCTTCTGCCACTTCTGTGTATGTTCATGGAGAACTTTTGTAAAATACATCCTAGTTACACATGGTTCTGAATGTTAATATAGAGATCAGAATTAATCAACTACATGTAGCTGGGGGTGGACATGTGATATATAAAGTCTAAGATAATGTATTATTGTTAATGATAATAAAGATGCAACATTCTAGTTTTTCCCCCAAATGGGTGTTTGATTACTACCTCCATCTTATCTATATACCTAATTCTATATTCAAGTTTGAACAAAAAAAAACAAATGTAAAGGTATTCATCTGGTTATAAAAATCAGTTTGGAATATACGAGCATTACTACCATTGCTAACTTAAATTCCTGTCAAGCAGTATTAGCAAACAAAAAGCTTTGCAGGAATCACAATGAGTTTTAAAGGAAGTGCATTTCTTTATAGTTTCAGTAAAGAAAACAAGACAAGGCTTCCCTTTGCTTGCATTTTCAGGATCCAAATCAGAACATGAATCCAATTAATCACAATCTAGATGCAGATATTCTGAAAGGTGCTCAATTTAAGTAACCTCGGTCAGATCACATTCCCTAACAAATACACTATTCTGAAGAAGCAAGGAGAGCAATATGACTGAGAAACAGAAGCCATTTACTAAGAAATAACATAAACAAGTGCTTTGCCATAACACACGTTTCCATAAATGGGATATAAGGCCACAATCAGAAACAAACTGAACTTATTTACTGTAATGTCTTGTTATTCCTAAAGTGCAAGGAAAAATTATGAATAACCTAGAGGTAATTGTATTTCACACCTCCTGTGTGAGACGTATTAAGAAGGCTTCCACAGAATATACATAGTTATCACTCTCCCTTTTAGAACCCCTTACAGGACCTCTTCCCTTTACTATATTATCACTGACAAAGTACACATGGCAATCTCCCAAAAGCTTCACAACACACAGCTACCTCTGGTGCTTATTTCAAAACACAAAACCAAGCCCATGCTGTTCTTACATATGTGCTTGATTCTCACTTTACAAGCTTATTCTCTATTGCAATCATAGTTGTGCTAATATCTATTCCTTTCCAGCTATAGAAAAGTATACTGAGTAAATCCATCATGCATATAATATTGTCAGATATTGCAACATATGGTATAACATTGTTTTGGCTGGTATTGGTAGTAGGGGCAAGAGTTTCAGAGAGAAAGACCAAACAGCTTTTAGTCCTATCTCCTATTCTGAAACAACGGATAGGTAGGAAGGCATTCTATCAAGCCAGCCTGATCTTTAATAAACAACCAAAAACTTTGCAGGAATTACAGTGAGTTTTAACTCACTGTTGACGTCTAAGACAGGACAAACCACTCCACAGGAGAAACTGATGCAGATTATATGGCATATCCATGGGCTATGACAGGTCTTTCTTATACAGTGGTACCTTGTATAAAGGAATTAATTCGTTCCAAATGAAATTATGTTAAGCAAATTTTCCTTTATACAAATCCCCATAGGAATGCATTGAAAACGGAGTGATCCCATTTTTATGTTGTACGGATTTTCCCCATAGGCGATTATGTTAAGCAAATTTCCCCTATCTCGAGAATTTTTATGTTGTACAAATTTTATGTTATACAAGTTGTTTGTTATACAAGGGTCCACTGTATTTTAAAACTGTGCTTAAGAGATAAAGGAACAAGGAAAAAAATTGAAACATGAGAGAGAAAAGGGAAAAAACACTTTTTGTTTTCTTTTTGCCTTTTGTCTTTTCTTATGAAGCCTTGCGGCACTGATATACTGCAGACAAAATTGTGCTCAAGACCCGGGATTCAATTTCAGTCTTCTATCCTTTTGAGGTTGATATGAGTTCCCAACTTGCTTGGGGTACCAATGTGTAGCCTACATATTTAAATTGTGAACTTCTCAGAGAGTGCATTAAACACTATATAAGCAGCACATTTTGCTTTCTGCTTTCTCTTTTCTTATGTAACTGTTACTATTGTTCTATTTCCTGTTCTTTTTCACCCCCTTCTGGATATTTTATTCTTTTCTCTTTATTCAAGAGTATTTTTCCTTATGTACTATGATGCCTAAGTGTTTGGGGTGATGAATGCTCCATGTATTGAGATGTGGCACTAAAAGTCCCAAAACACATGACAGTCATCCCATTAAGGGACATTAAGTTCCCCTCATCTGAGTGAAATGTACTGTTTATAGCCGGGCTGCAAATGAGTGTGCCTCTCTGAGAAAAGAGAGCAATAAACTTATGATACTCTGGTAAAGCTGCTGAAAGGGACTCTAGTTTCTCTCCAAGGAAAGAAACTAGAAGGAAAGAAACTGCTGGCATACTGCTAATGGCAGCTTGGCAATTACTACACAATATGCCCAAAGCAGCAAAAGAAGAACACCTTCAACTCATCAAGTCCAGTTTCCGTCCTTCCTTATTTGCAGCACTGAATGAAAAAATTCGTTTGCCTGTGGTTTAGATTTCCTCCACATAAATCAGGTTAGGAACTGAACAGCTAAACAGAAAGTCTGCATTTTCCTCCTGCACTCTGTAAAGATTTCCAATTCTTTTCAAAGTTGGAGGCATAGTTAATGGTTTAAGCCAAGATTACTTAATTAAGTCAGACAGGATGGGAAGCAACAGCAACTGAATTTAGGCAATGAAGATGTCTGAACTGTGCTGAAAACCAGAAACTGGTTATTTCCAGCTTAAAAACTTCTAATGATCTGTTGTTTTTGAGATCTAATGTCTTCCAAAAACAATAAAGGAATTTAATTGCCAATATTCAAGTCTAGCAATGAGACTAAAGACAACAAAAAAATCAATCAGGTGATACCTCAGACTCATTCAAAGCAGAGGAAGTATTGTCAGAAATGCAGGGTCTGTTCTGAACACATACCCAAGAATCTGTATCAGACCGTGATGCTTTGAATTTATTTATTTATTTTATTTATTTATTAGGCTTATATACCACCCGTCTTCCTGAGAGGAACTCCGGGCGGTTTACAACAAGAGGACAACAAAACAACGGATTAAAATACCAACAAATTAACTAACTAGCTAAACAATAAAACAATAAAGCAATATAAAACAAAACAAAACAGAACAGTAAGGACCAAGGATGCAGGTGGCGGGGAGAGAAAAAAAACTTTGTTGGGGTCACCCAAACGCCTCCCGGAAGAGGAGAGTTTTCAATGCCTTCGGAAGGCAGGCTGGGACTCTGCTAGGCGCACTTCTGCTGGGAGATGATTCCAGAGGGTTGGGCCAGCCACAGAGAAGGCTCGGGTACGGGTGGAAGTTCTCCGAGCCTCCCTGGGCGTGGCCACACGCAGCATGTGCACCCACAACAACCTAGTCGGCCGGGCCGAAGTTGATCGCTGGTCGATCCGCTGTCAGGTAGTCAGGTCCTAGGCCATGGAGGGTTTTGTAAATCAAAACCAGGACCTTGAATCTGATTCGGGCTGCAACGGGCAACCAATGCAGGCGAGCCAGAACCGGGGTGATGTGCTCGAATCGACGCACACCCGCCACCAGTCTGGCCGCCGCATTTTGGACCCGCTGCAGTCACCGAATGAGAGTCAAGGGCAACCCCATGTAGAGTGCGTCACAATAATCCAGTCTCGAGATCACCAGTGCTTGCACCACAGTTCTGAGGGAATCCCCATCCAGGTACGGACGAATCTGGGCGATTCGGCGAAGGTGGAAAAAGGCAGCCCTGGACACGGCGGACACCTGGGCCTCCATGGACGGAGTCCGATGGCCTGAGGGAAACGCCCTCTAAGGTGGGAAACGGGCCACCGTAGCTGGATGGGGAAGCCCCAAAGAACATAACCTCGGTCTTATTGGGGTTAAGTTTGAGCCTGTTGGCCCTGGTCCATTCCATGACCGCGCCCAGGCACTGATCGAGGGTCCAGACAGCCTCATCTGCAGCGGTGGAAAAGGAGACATAGAGCTGCGTGTCATCAGCGTACTGGTGATAGCAGACTCCATGTCTCCTAATGACCTCAGCCAGCGGCCTAATGTAGATGTTGAACAGCATGGGAGAGAGAGACGACCCCTGTGGGACCCCGCAAGGAAGTATCCAAGGGGCCGACAACTCACCCCCATGCTGAACCTGCTGGGGACGGCCTCCGAGGAAGGACCGGAACCAACTGTGAACAGTGCCCCCGATCCCAACCTCAGAGAGCCGATCCAGCAGGATACCGTGGTCGACGGTATCAAAGGCCGCTGACAGATCCAGGAGGACCAACAGGGAGGAGCACCCCCTGTCGGCCCCCCGGAGGAGGTCATCTTGAAGAGCGACCAAGACTGTCTCAGTCCCCCGACCCGGCCTGAACCCAGACTGGAATGGATCCAGGATGTGTTCGCCCTCCAGATATGACTGAAGCCGGATCGCGGCCACCCTCTCGATCACCTTGCCCATAAAGGGAACGTTAGCAATCGGGCGGTAGTTGGTTAGGTCGCCCGGTGCTAAGCTGGGTTTCTTCAGAATGGGCTTTACCACAGTCTCCTTTGGGCGAGAGGGAAAGATCCCTTCCCTGAAGGAGGCTGTGGCGATGATAGATGCCCATTCGAACATGTTCCCACCAACTGCTTTCATAAGCCATGATGGGCAAGGGTCGAAGGGGGTGGACACGGGCCGGCAGTGGGCAATAGCCCTGGAGGCCTCGAGTGAAGTAACAGGCCCAAACTCCACCATGCGAGGAGACCGAGGGGGTGCAGCAACAGGGGATACCGAGGGTGGGCTATGGCAACAGGGATCAAAACCGGTACAGATGGCCTCTATTTTTGATCGAAAAAAGGCTGCAAAAATCTCACTACTGAAATCAGTAGGAGGAGGCCTAGACAGCCCAGGATTAGTGAGGTCGTGAACCACACGGAACAACTCCGCTTGGCGGTTCGAGGCCTCACTAATTCTCAGGGTGTGATAAGATCTTCTAGCCACCCTGATCACATGTACATAGCGCCTGGACTGTGCGATGACTGCAGCCTTCTTAATTGCCGACCGGTTCTTCCTCCAGCTGCGCTCCAGCCTCTTCCGTTCTTGCTTCATTGCTCGTAGCTCTGCCGTAAACCACGGTGAGGAACGAGCTCTGCAGCGGATGAGGCGCCTAGGGGCGATCTGGTCGACAGCCCGGGATGTTTCGTCAATCCATTGGTCCACCATGGTGTCTACCAGGTCGTCAGCAAGCCCTGAAGCCCTGAAAATAAAGATGCAATTTTTGATAATAAGACTGTACTCAACATTAATGTCAACTGTCAGATAAAACTAACAGTGAAATTGTAGCACTCAAGGCAAGTACGTAAATACAATCACAGTGGTTCTGATAACTCAAAAGAGCATACTGGGTTGAACTAGAACCTGACAAAATCAAAGGTGACACCAGTTCCAACACTGGAGTTATCAGTTATATGGGTGGCAATTCTGGTGGTATCAATTGCTGTGGAGGCCATGATTGCTGATATCACCTTGCATGATTCCACAGTAAGAACTACTTGAAATAATGTGATCTCTGCAGCTAATTATGTTATTGAATGGGCTGTCTTTAAATTGAAGCATAATGTCCAGCAAAATTGCCCCTTCAAGACTGCAGAAACTGCCAATTATAACACCAAGCAGAGTGACAGTCAAGTGCAACTTTGTGTCATTGTGAATATTACTGGGAGCATGCTAAGGTCCTACAGCAATAATCCTCACACACCGGTAAATGCTAATACTGTACATGTCAGCATCAATCAGGAGTACAAGAGGAGGATCTTCCATAACAACACTGACCAGAATCACCACATCTATCAGAAGCAAATGAGTCTCCATAAGTATGACAAACTGGAAACTCAAGGTGATGCCAAGGAGATTGTCACACTATGCAGTGATGAGTTACTTTGCTCTCTCTTGGAGCAGGGACCAATGCAGACCATGTCTGCAGAATAAGGTATATGGTCTTCCTTTTGATGCTGTAGTACCATGGTTGCAAGGGACACAGCTAATTCATAGCAAGATGGAACTGTATGTTTGTTTTCAATGTCAAAGCCAATCCTAATAAAGATATAGCTGAGAGTCTTTGAGGTGAGCTGGTTTCTAATGCAAGAAGAACCAAAATGGTTACTGTTATAGAATGAGACCTCACGAAAGCAACTGATATTTTGCCTTTCTCATTTGAAATGGTCAGAAAGGTTATTCAATATAGTATGTAAGGTTTTTTTCTCTTGTCTTCTGTTGCTTCTCAGATTTCTGACAGCAGCAGTTCTATCGTTCTTTCTTGTTGCGGTCTTTGACACTGAGGTTGGAATTGGCATTGATACTACTGAGGTAGCTGAAACCAAGGTTTCTGAAACAGGTACACAAGATAAATGTTGCCTTGCAAAAGGGACGAAGTCTAAAGCTACCATGAGAATTTGTTCCATTTTAACTTGAAAATCAAGACTGAACCAGTATGAAATGATTTGTCTGTAAAGAGGTTTATCCAAGACGTAAAGTCCTAGCTTAAATTCCTTGTTTTCTTGTCAATTGTTATTTTTAAAAAGTCTTGATACACTAAAACTAAACACTGTAAATGGGATAGTTCTGACCAAGATAGAGACGACACTTATTGTATTCACCTGCAGAGCAATTTTTCACACACATTAACTGTACTACAGGCACTCCTCACTTAACAATGGTGTTCCAGTCCTACAACTAGGTTACTAAGTGAATTAGTTGTTAAGTGAGGAACTTAAGGGGTGTGTCTTGTGGTGTGTTGAGGCTGCCCTCCTTGCAAGCAGGCCAGAATGGGGAGGCTCTCCAGGAGGCCATGGGAGCAGCAAAACAAAAAAGAGGGGAAAATAGAGATGGAAGTGGCTGATGCTCCACCCCACTTGGGTCATTCTTCTCCGATTAAGCAATGGAGGAGGAGGAGGAAGCTATAGGGGGACACTGTAGCTCTGCTTTCCCCACCCCATCTGAGATGCTGACAAGGTAGGTGCAGGCAAACAGAAGCAGGTCGGATGTTTTGGTAAGCCCCTGTGGACTAGAACAGCAGGTCCTTCAAGAGGAACCAATTATACAGTGGCAGCAGCTTTAGCCACTGCTGCTGGTTGTAAGTCTGAGCAGTCATTAAATGGGTAGGTTGTTAAGTGAGGAGTGGTTGTACTCAAAGGTGGACATGTAAGCAACAACATAATATATAAAAATACATGTTCTAAATATACATATGAACACTTTTGGGAAAAGAAAAAACATATAGCACAACTTGATAAGAAAAGCAAAGGGGATGATAAAGGGATGCAATGAATTCCTCTAGAAGACCTCTTTTGCTGCTGATTGGTTGACAGATGAAAAAGAACAGAATGGAAACTGCTAAGGATGTGCAGTCATGCATATTAAGAAGTGGGAATGTGTTCCTGCCAAGGAGCCAATAAGCTCCAGAAGATTCTGAAAGAAGGCCTGTGAAGGGAGAAGACATGAGGTTATGAATCACAAAGACCTCACAAAAAAGAACTAGGAGCATGCCCAAGGCCCAAGCTACAAATTTGCATTTTCAGGGGAAGAGTAACCCCACTCAACATTAATCAAACACCCTAATCCCTGATCTTTTAGACTAATCAAGAGCACCTCAGTCTTGCTTGGATGAAACTCCAATGTGTTTGTCCTCAGCCATTTAACATGAATATGTTAAATAACATGGGTGAACCGAGCAGAATGCTGAAGAATCCCATGTAGACCAAGGAGTCTCCCAGCACCACTGTTTGAGTTCACCAACCAAGAAGGATCAGAACCATTGTAAGGCATTCCTGTTCCATGAATTTCACCATATAAAGCTGATGACATAATTGAGATATCTTTATTTGTTGATCATTAAAGATATCTCAGTTCCGACACACACACACACACACACACACACACACACACACACACACACAGAGAGAGAGAGAGAGAGAGAGAGAGAGAGAGAGAGAGAGAGAGAGAGAGAGAGAGAGAGAGAGAGAGAGAGAGAGAGCTCCCTGATGACAAAGAGATTCCATGGGAGCTTCAGGGTAGCGGAAGGGGGGAATCAGAAATGTTTTTTTTAATTGGCTGCAGCTGATGAAACAGTAGGTTTTACATGGAGTAACTTACTGAACTGGAATAAGTTGCACAATACCTCTAGGTCCCATCAGAGAAAGATGACCCATAATGATATCATTGTTGATATCATTGAAAGCTACTCAAGAGGTCCAGCAGAACCAACAGGGCTGTCCAGTTCTCAGTATAGATCATGAACCAAGATGACGAATACTATCTCTATTTACGGTTTGATTTCAGGGTGTGTTCACCAAGGTCCTTCAAACAATGATTCAGACTTTATTCTGGTTAATAACTATCACTGAGACTTGCTTTTTACACCTAGTTTACATGACTTCCTGGTGATAAAACACTATTTTGTAAATATAGCCATTATGTCCCAGAAAAGTTTTATTCCTTCCAAATATGACAAGACATTAAAAGATTGTACTACCCTCTGTAAACAAAATAATTTTTAAAATCCTCTTTCTCTACCCAGGGTATCACAAACAACATTTCTAAGTGGTTGGAAAGAACTGCAAAAATACAGTAGTCAAACAGAAAAGGGGATCAAGCTGTCTGCATTAAAGATTAATAATATTAACCTTTAATGCAGATTCTCTCCCATAACCAGGAGGACATGTTAGTCTTCAAGGTGATTTTTTAAAAAATATTGCTCAAAGCACCATGTGCCATTATTTGGGAAGCAACCTACACAATCTAATATCAAACTGGGGATAATTATTTTCCTCCTTGCTGCAAGGACTACTCAGTCTACTAAACCACAAGCTCCTACAAATGTGGTGCTAGATTCCACACAGCGTGAATATTGCTACCATTCAAAACAATTGTTTTGCGAAAATGTATATTTAATTGGAATATCCTAGTAGTACAGACTGTCATACTAAATTGAGTTCTTGTGGTTATAACCCTATTACAGCCCTGCCCAACAGGTAGACCGTGGGCTACTGGTAGCCTGCAAAGGGTTCAAAAGTAGCCCGCCGGCCATCAATAAAAAAAGTGAGGGGATAAGTCCTCCACCCCTCCCTCCCCCATCCCAAGGACCACCACTGCCCCAGCAAAGTTCTGGGTCTGCCAGCCCACTGTCTCAGCCGAGCGGGGCAGCTCAAGGGCCATGAAGCATTGAAATCTGTTCCCTCCAGAACAGATTTATTGGTTTTCAATGCCTTCCTATGAGAAACCGCTGCTCTACTTAACAAAAGTTTTTGCATGTGCTCGGAACAGATAAAATTCGTAAGTAGAGGTTTCAGTGTAGTAGCCCTCACACACTTTGGACCGGAAAAAGTAGACCCTGGCCTGTTCAAAGTTGAACAGCCGTGCCCTATTATGATATGCTGTGGTGGATAATTTCTTGACAAGTCCTCTGTTCAACTATGTTACAGAATGAAAAGAAAGGAAAGATACAGCTACAAACAGGAAAGGATTGAGGAGTTTGTACATGCAGCTTTTCTTATATGTACCTGTCAAACAACTGGTCTGAATCAATTACTATGGCCTTATATAAGCTGAGCCAACATGAGCCAAGTTGCCCTTTAGAATACACACTATGAACTATCACTTCAGCCAGCATGTCAAAGAAGGATGGGATCTAGAAATGCATGAACCAGAAACATATCTTGTGTTTTCTATTAACCAGAATGTCTATTTGTAAAAGATTACAGCGAAGAAAAATTAATGAAGAGAAAAAGCCCTTATAGAGGACGCACTTCAAGCAATAGCCTTCCACATTCCCTCTTTCTCAAGGCTCTGCTCCTGAAGAAACAAATTAAACGAATTATACCATGGTCTGGCAAAATGCCCCAAAGCCACAGTAGAAACCTCACATGAACAGCAAGTTAATAATGAATAATTCAAATGCTCTAATTCTCTTACAGGTATTGTCAAGACAAACACAGTTCCAACATTTACTATGTTTGTTTAAACAGTCAGTATGCAGTCATGGATTGAAACTGATGTTTTGTTCTGAAAAACAGAAAAAAGGCATCCAGTTGGAGCATCACACATTTTAGTCAAGTGACAAACTACCCCACCTGGATCTCATTGCATCTGGGGCTGGGGAATTCCATGCAAGGTGGATCCTTCTGTTGCCACTTCATTGAGATCTTAACTTTTTAGAAAATTCTGTTTAGGACTGAAATTGCCTAATCCATGTTGTAAGACACATGGAGAACTGCAAGTCAGATGATTCTCCAAGAGTGGAGTAAGAGGTTCTTTTTCAATCATTTACATGAATTTGATGTTGTGGGCAACATGTTACAGTGGTTCCATTCTTGTTCTGTTAAGGACTGCAAATGTAAGGAGCTTACAATTCCTTGTGCAAATTATCCTGTTGCATTTCACAGAACTCCTTATTTTGTTTACATGCCATGACTAGGTGGAATTACTGTATACAGGTTTGGAAGGTTAGATGCCATTAGCAGGCTGAAAAGATCCAAATGCATTTTGTCTTTTCACCACCAGGCATAGTTTGAATAAGTGATTTTGGTCAGTAATAGGTTGGCTTAAAGGTAGGAAATCTGGCTTTGTCTGGGCATAAAAACTCATGGGATTGGCACTGGCAAAATCATTATTAAAAATCTCACCCCTGGGAAACCTTATCTGTTATACTGTATAGTGTTAATAGCAATTGCATAATTTATGTTTTATTTTGTTGTTGTTCTACACTGTTTAGAGTAACACTTTGCTAGATAGGTGGAATATAAATGGGATGGATGGATGGATGGATGGATGGATGGATGGATGGATGGATGGATGGAGACAGACTGACAGACAGATAAAAGTAAGTCAAATGAAACCTGATGACATGTAACATGGACATACATAACATAGGGCATTGTTGGCAAACCTATGGCACAGCTGACAAAGGTGGCACTTGGAGTCCTTTCTGTGGGCACGTGACATCGCCCCTTCTCAGCCACCTGTATTCAGGTTAAGTTGCTGTATTGACACTTTGTGAAAAATTAGTGGGTTTTGAATCACAGTTTGGGCACTCGGTCTCTAAAAGTTTCACCATCACTGACATAGGGTCTACAAGGTTATTTTTGTAGTCTTCACAACTTCCGCCCAAACAAGACATTTCAGGACAAATTCTGAAAACATTTTCTGAGGCAACATCAACAAGAAAACCTCCTCTAAAATATGACTGGGAGCCCTGGAAACCCTTCTGTTAACCAAAAAGCCAATTTAAAAGAAAACAAAGTACAGTAGACCCCACTCAAATATTCAAATATGAAGCAAGCCACCTCAATTACCAGAGGGAGTAACTGACGCAACCTTGAAGGGCCAAGTTTCCCCAACTTTTCCCAGCCTGTGAGTATTACCTGAATTGGGATAGGCTCCTGGATTCTGAGATGGCAGGTCTGGTAAGGGCACAGTACTTGTTATGGACTTTCACACAGACTGAATTCTAAAGCTCAAAAAGATCCCTTGCCAAACATCCATCCAACTTTCTAAGGCAAAGGCGAGGGAGAGCCAGCATAGACTTGATGACAAAAGATAATGGTTTGTCAAAGAAGATGGTATGTTAAACAACATAATCTAACACTTTAATTTGGGCCCAAAAGCAAAATACAGTACAGAGGTAGTACAACTGATACAATGTTGCTATCATATGTTATTTGCAACAAACCCGTCAGTCTTACAGGCAACAAACACTTCATGCTTAAATATGCAGAACATAATTCATATTTTTGTTTCCCACAGCAAGTCTAGATTCTGAAGTTCTCATTCCTTAGAAACTGACTTTTAACGTGCATGGCAAATTGTTTTGCCTGTACAGTGGGACCTCTAAAAATGAATTTAATTAGTTCTATGGGTCAATTTGCTTTAAGAAAATTTTGTCGTATGAAAAGGGGTTTCCCACTGGAATGCATTGAAAATGAAATGAAGACTTCGAAGAAAGATGGCATGATTTCTACAAATTTTTAGATGAATATTATAAAACAATTAAGTTTCCTCTTTAATTTATGAGTAATTGAGATAGTTAAGGATCATACATTGTTAAGATGAGATGCAAATTTTGTTTGAGATTAGAATCACTCCAATGTTTTTTTTTTTTCTCTCTTTCTTTGATTGACAACTTTTTTGTTAGAAAACTATAAATAAATTGCAAAAAAAAAGAAAACTTTGAAAAAAAAAAAGAAATGGAATAATCCACTCCGGAGGCCATGGATCATTTCATTTTACGAAAATTTTGTCTTATGAAATGTGGATTCCCATAGGAATGCATTGGGAAAGGATTAATCCATTCCAGAGGCTAGAACAGGCCTGCCCAAAGTCCGGCCCGGGGGCCAAATCCAGCCCGTCAGGCCATTCTGAGTGGCCCGCGGCTGGCTGGTCCGCCCCTCCGTCCCCCTCCTTTGCCCCATGGTTTTTTTTTTAAATCTTCCACCAACACTGACACCGCCAGGAAGCTTGAGGGGCTGGGCGGGCGGGTGAGGGGGTGGGCCACCACCACCACCGCCGGGAACCTTGTGAAGCTAGGCATGTGGGTGCAGGCCCGCCGCCACCGACATAGCCAGGAACATTGTGAGGTTGGGTGCACGCACAGGGCAGTGATCGGGTGGGCCACGCCACCGACACCGCTGGGAAGCTTGGGCAGCTGGGCAGACGGGCGGTCTGCCGCCACCAGCACCACAGGGGAATGTGGGTGGGTGGGCAGGTCAGCGGGCCTCTGCCACTGCCAAGGAGCTTCCTTCCTTCCTTCCTCCCTCCCTCCCTCGGTCCCCGCCTTCCTTCCTGTGGGTGGGATTGCCAGGGGTCAGTGGGTGGGGCTTATGAGTCAGTGGGTGGGGCTTGCAGTGGGGTGGCATGGTCGGGGAGCAACCGGCCCCTGACACATTCTCAGCCACCAAATCTGGCCCTCCTTACAAAAAGTTTGGGTACCCCTGGGCTAGAACAAAGGGTTTTTCCCCTGGGTACATGCAGGATGGTTTTTCATCTTGCAAAGCATTCCATAGGGAATTTTTTTGTCATACAATGCATGCCTATTCCTGGAATTTGTTTTCTTCCTACACTTTTTGTCTGACGAGTTGTTTATCTTAAGAGGTACTACTATACTAGAATCTCAGATTCAACCTTTTATCTTCATTTTGCTCATTCATCTGGTTTCAGAGCAGATGTCTGCAATGCTGCATGAATCCTGCCCTCTGGGTTGCTTTAGCAATTTATCCAAATCTTCAGTGGCTTTGAACAGACCTTTTTCAATCCCATTATGCTAAAAGAGGAATATGTTGGAGCAAACAATATATCTGGTACACCATCCACTGCAATTTCTATCAAATTTAAAGTAAGTCATCTGGCCCTCCTTAGTCTCTATCTAGTATACAAAAAAAAATCTACCTTAAATTTTAAAACTGTACCCTTTTAGCTAGGGTGTGCATATATATGGATACTCTTTCCAAAAGAATGGAAAATCTAATGCTTGTTCTTCACATGCTGAGCCAATGATGGCAATCCACATATCCTCTGGGCTTGAATTCTTCACACACATTACACCCACAGTGACAATTCAACTTAATGATTCATTGATGAGTATACAAAACCGGAGTGACACTAAGCTTGTGCCAACAATCTATACTGTACTTACTTCTTGCCCTGTTAAAGTACTGTACAAACAACTTGTCTATACTTGCTTTTTTACGCATGCAACACACATTTACAAAATCATTCTTTAGAAATGTTATTTCCGATATGTGTAAAGTGAAAGAATTGCTGCTGAAGACAGAAATGAAAGAAGAGTGAATTAAAATGTCAATTTTCCATCTTCATGGCTGAAACAATACAGTAACATAGCTAGAACATAAATGATCATCGCACTGCAAGGATTCCTGGAGGTGCTGAAATGACTGCTACCATTCATTTGAACATAACTCAAAATTTCTTCTTACAGCCACAAGTCTGTCCATATAAAACATCACATTTAAAAGTGAGGTTCTTTATCTCCTTTTGGTATTTCCTTTATTTCTGTCTTAGCAAACACATCCTGAGAAAGTTCACAAATTAATCTGAAGTTGCATAAAGAGACGCAGCAAACCAGATAGAGAGTACAGCTTGTTTTGGAAACAATGGATAATCAGAAACCTTGGTATATCACTTATCTATTGACAAATGCATTCTCTACCTTCAACATATGTATTTCCAGGATAACTTCGAAATACAACTTGGAAAGAAAAATAACAACACCTGAAATCAACATTAAAAACATAAAAGAACAAAAGTAACCAATGAAAATATAGGAATTAAAACTTTCAACAATGAAACAAATATAAAATGGGACACACACATTTAGACTGTTGACTAAATTTGAAGAATTAATTGAAAAAAGGAGAATATTGATGTTAAACTAGAAAGGGATCTGTGAGTGTGATATATAATATGCTGATCCAGACAGGTACTAAAATGGTGCTAAAGAAAGTGTGACAAGAGGAGTTTGGAACAGAACTTAAAGAGGAAGAAGTGAATTTTATGTGGAATAAAGGGATAATGAAAAAGATAAGGGTAAAAAAGAATTGTAATAAAGTATCATGGAGATGGTATTTAATGACGGTGAAAATGAATTTAATAAATTGATCAATTCCATCTTCTTGCTGGGAATGTAAAAAAGAAAAAGAGACCTATTGACACATGTGGTGGCTCTGTGAAAAGAGGAAAAGTGCATTTGAGTCTTTCAGTAAACAAAGAATATTTATTTATTTATTTATTTATTTATTTATTTATTTATTTATTTATTTATTTATTTATTTTTACAGCTTATATGCCGCCCACTACCCAAAGGTCTCTGGGCGGCTTACAACAAGGAATTAAAACAGTTAAGACATCAAATATCAATAAATAATTAAAACAACAGCAAAACCTTATACTAAAATCATCACTAAAATTGCCATCAAAGGACCCCAGTCTATGTTGTATCAATTAAAAAACTTCTGGAACAGGAAGGTTTTTACCTAGCGCCGAAATGTCATCAATGTTGGCGCCAGGCGGATCTCACTTGGGAGGGCATTCCATAACTTGGGGGCAGCTGCCGAGAAGGCCCTTTGTCTACAAGCCATCCCTCTCACCTCCTTGAGGGATGGCTCTTTCAAGAGGGCCCCCTGGCTAGATCTTAATTGCCAGTATTGTACTAGGAAAGGAGATGCACATGTCTGCTAAAACAGCCTAGTTCAGGCATGTCCAAACTTTGGCCCTCCTGGTGTTTTAGACCACAACTCCCAAAATTCCAAGCCTGTATTTCCAATGGCAAAGGACTGTGGGAGTTGTGGTCCAAAACATCTGGAGGGCCGAAGTTTGGACATGCCTAGCCTAGTTGAACCTGGTTGATAAGAAACAATTAAATAAAGTAGAACTAGATTTGATAATTATTATGGTAACAGTAGCAAGGCTCATTATGACAAAAAAATTGGTGAGCTAGTAGCCAATTTAAAATTGAATATTGGTGTAAAAATGTGGAATATGGCTATCAATGATACAATAACTTCTGATTTGAAAATTAGTAAAGGGGTATCCCAATGATTTTCAATATATCTGGAACCCATTTTTGCCATATGTCTTTGAAAAAGGAAAGGGATACATTAGGAAGGATGTTAATCAACAAAGCAATAATATAGTAAGTTTATTTTTTATTTATTTTATTTAGAGTATTTTTTACTCTGACTTTCTCCTTGGAAAAGGACCCAAGGCAGCTTACAGTAATGAGGGACAATATACAGTACAGTACAATTAAGACATATTCAAGTTTAAGAACAAAGAATTGAGGGGTATCTTACAGCATTAGAAGGCAACATTAAAGCTAAAACAGAATGTGAGCAGTTAAGAAAAGAGTATAGATTCCATGTAATCATGTATGGTATACCATCTAAAGTTTATGAGGGATGGAAACTAACAATAGATATAGTATCAATGTAATCACACAAAGGATATAAACACAAAGTTATATGTGGTTATAAACACAAAGTCTGTGAAGCCATGTATGGTCGATTCATATAAAAGACACAATAGGCAGTCCATCATTCAGGGGAAGCTGGCCTGAAGAGAAAGGTCTTCTTTGCCTGTTTCCAGAAAGATAGCAAGGATGGGACAGCCCTGGCCTCTAGTGGGAAGGAGTGAGAGGGCACAAAGTTAAAGCTCTTGTTTTGTTTGTTTCCTAATTGGCTTGTATAATATTAATATTGTCTTATTAATGCATGTATGTTTCTTTTTATTATTCATTTTGAATATGAATGACTAATATTGTATGAGGTGTCTAATAGCAAATGTTTTCTTTTTTATAATTTTTTACAATTTTCTTTAATAAAAAAAGAAAAAAAAGACTGAATAAAGAACTGGACTGTCTGATTTTGCCTAATCAATACACAATTGCTTTGGCTTCCATACCTCTTATATACCTACCGTATGTGAATTTCAAGCTATGATTTATTCAGCAAAATATATGTTCCATGTTTTTTCAGTGAGATCTGAGTTGTTGTTATTATTATTGTTAATTAGGATTGGTGGTGCTGCAATGTTACTGCTTCATCCTTTAAACATATGATCTATTTTGTACAGCTTTCTTCATTGGGAGATTAGTGCTTTTTGTGGGGGAGCAATGATGTGCATACAACCCCATGTTGGTGCTTCTGGAATGAAAAGATTGGCTGTCAGGTGCTGTGATTGTCCAGAGGAAACTGAATGTGTTCACATTCTTTGTGGATGCTCCGTCTTAAAGGACAGAGAATGGCAGGAGTGCAATGTGGCAAGAAATAATTACCTCTCTTAAAATGAATAGAACCCCAGGAAAATCAGGTCTCCAGTGACATGAAGAACCAGGTTACTTGGAAGTCACTTAATAAGCTACAGACTAGAGCTGGAAGAATCAAAGTGAACCTAAGGAAGTGGAGCATTTGTACTGAAACATCCTTCACGTGTGGAAAAGAACAGGCAATTTCACACTTATGTCAGTGTATTCTATGTGCTAAAACACATAATGTATTGTTTTATTTATTTATTTACTTATTTACTTACTTATTTACTTACTTATTATTTATTTATTTCTACAACGCAACCGATTTTCCCAATGGGAACTCTGGGCGGTTTACATAAGCACCACATATAGATAAACCACAAATCAAAAATTAAAACAATAATACAAAAAACAGACACATAACCCAGCAAGAGGCACAAGCCACATAATAACAAAAGCAGAATCAAACAGAGGGAACACAAAACACACATTAATGATTGCCAAAGGCATCCCTAAAAAGTCTAAAAAGTTTTCACTGCCTTTTTGAAGGATGCAAGGGATGGAGCCTGGCAAATCTCGCTTGGCAATTTATTTCAGATAGCCTGGCCAGCCACCGAGAAGGCCCAATTGCATATAGCAACCTTACAGACCGGGGCTCCCTAGGGGTGGCCACCCAGAGTGAAAGTGCCATAGAGGCTCTCTTCAGCACTGACCTTTGGGAGATACACTCTGCCAGATAGTCAGGTCCCAAGCCATGAAGGGTTTTGTAAACCAAAACCAACACCTTGAACCATATTTGAGAGGCAATGGGCAGCTAGTGCAGGCAAGCCAGAATTTGGGTGATGCAGTCAAATCTGTCCGCACCAACTACCAATCTGGTTGCCACATTCTGCACCCACTGCAATCACCGAACAAGGGTCAAGGGAAGCCCCATGTAGAGAATGTTACGATAATCTATCCTTGAAATGACCAACACCTGCACAACCATCCTCAAGCGGTCTCCACCAAGGTATGGGCGAATCTGGGAGATAAGCCTAAGATGGTTAAAGACCGACTTGGACACGGCAGCCACCTGGGACTCCAGGGACAGCTCCGGATCCAGGACAATGCCCAGACTTCTCACTCTTTCCACCAAATGGAAGACAGTCCCATCCACCCTGGGGAGAGGGCCACGGTACCCATCTGGGGCACCCCCAAAGAACAGAACCTCAGTCTTTTCAGGGTTCAGTTTGAGCCTGTTGGTCCTGGTCCATTCCAGAACCACAGCCAGGCAGCAATCAAAGGTCTAGACAGCCTTCACTGCAGAGGTGAAAAAGGAGAGATAAAGCTGCATGTCATCAGCGTACTGATGACAGCAAGCCCAGAAACTTGATGACCTCAGCTGTGACCTCATATACATATCGAAGAGCATGGGGGGGGTAGCCAACCCCTGAGGCACCCCACAAGAGAGTGTCCAGAGAGACGACAAATTACCCTCCAAGCTCACACGCTGCTCTCTTTTCAAGGAAGGAGCACAGCCAGCTGAACCCCCAATCCCCACCTCAGAGAGCCTGCCCAGGATGATACCATGATTGATGGTATCAAAGGCCACTGACAGGTTGAGAAGGACAAACAAGGTAGAGCAACCCCTGTCGGACCTCCTCAATAGGTCATACTGCAGTGCGACCAGGGCAGTATCAGTCCTGTGACGCAGACTGAACACAGACTGGAAAGGATCCAAGACAAGGTTCTCCTCCAGGAACAATTGGAGCCACATGGCAGCAACTCGCTCCACCACCATGCCCAGGAAAGGAACACTGGCTACTGGACAATAGTTAGACATATTGTCCACAGCCAGGCCAAGTCTTTTAAGAATGGGCTTAACCACTGTCTCCTTCAGCCAACAGGGAAAAATTCCATCCCTGCAGGAGGATGAAGATCAGAGAAGCCCATTCTGGCATGCTCCCTCCAGTAATCTTAATAAGCCAAGACACAGAGAGGTTGAATGGAGAAGTGAACCAGCGCCCTGGAGGCCTCAGCTGGTGTAACAGACCCAAACTCAACAAACCGAGTAGACCGATTTTTAACATAAAGATCTTTAAAATAAAGATTTTTAACATAAAGATCTGTTTGTTTTTTTTGCTGCTAAGCTTAGATTTGTTTTATGTTTGCTGTTTGGCTCTTTATTCTGCTTATGCCATTTTATATTATGCTTTTTTACTTAATTTGTTATTCATTGTCAATTGCTCAGAATAGCCTTGTTGCTAGATGGGTGGTATAGAAATCCAATAAATAAATAAATAAATAAATAAATAAATAAATAAATAAATAAATAAATAAATAAATAAATTCAAACTTGAATATAAGCTGGCCATGGTTAGAATCTTTCAATAAATAAATAAATAAATAAATAAATAAATAAATAAATAAATAAATAAATAAATAAACAAACAAACAAACTACAGCTCTGTAACAATATAAACCTAGATACTTGTTATGTGCCATTATGTCATTTCTGACTTATGGAGACCCTATGGTGAGAGCCAAAGTAGCGTAGTTGGTATAGTGTCAGACTAAGGCTCAGGAGACCTGGGTTAATTTTTATTTTATTTTATTTTATTTTATTTTATTTTATTTTATTTTATTTTTATTTATTTATTTATTTATTTATTTATTTATTTATTTATTTATTTATTGGATTTCTATACCACCCATCTGGCAGCAAGGTCACTCTGGGCAGTTTAAATATCTGCTCAGCGGTGGAAACTCACTGGAGGATGAACAAAATAAAACCACACTTCAAATACTCAACACCCTGAAAATCCTTCTAAGGTTACCATAGGTTATGTGCAACTTGATGGCACATTACTAAAAGATTAAACAATAACCAAATGCTTATTAGCATTAACAGCCATGCTCAGATCTGAATATTAAAACTTATTTTACTGTTGTCCATAAATGTAAATTATCAGAATGAGTAAAGATTTCAAAACTGTCTTATGAGTTGCTACAAACAAAACGGACTTTTTCTATAACATTTTTTGTTGTTCAGTCGTTCAGTCGTGTCCGACTCTTCATGACCCCATGGACCAGAGCTCGCCAGGCCTTCCTATCTTCCACCGCCTCCTGGAGTTTGGTCAAATTCATATTGGTTGCATTGATGACACCGTCCAACCATCTCATTCTCTGCCTTCCTCTTTTCCTTTTGCCTTCAATCTTTCCCAACATCAGGGACTTTTCCATGGACTCCTCTCTCCTCATGAGGTGGCCAAAGTACTGGAGCCTCAGCTTCAAAATCTGTCCTTCCAGTGAACATCCAGGGTTCTAGAACATTACTAAAGAATATATTTACAATGCCCATGGAATTACTATCCAAACACATGTCCAGCTTTATTGAAAAATCAATGCATTTGTCAACATACAAGTTATATTATATTATCTTGTACTATACATTTCAAACAGCATCAAAAATTTGCCAATCAAAAGTTTTTAAACATATCAGAACAATACTCCTGCCAGTAATTTATCAATTGCCCAAAAATATTTTTCTAACCTCAGTTGTTTCAATCTACTATTTCCACTTGAAGAGGGAGATCACTGTTCAGCAACATCCACCTCATGCTCCAAACAGACCAGCCGCCAAGAAAGGAACAGCAAGAATTGGAAAAGAGCCTAGTAATTAATTTGCACAATGTTTCTGTTTTCAAACTGTGTTTCCAAGTCTAGGGGCACATCAGATGAATAAAATCTAAGTCCAGGACAAAATAAAATGTGCAGTACATACAGAAAATGGTACCCATTTTAAAAGAAATAAACATGAAGGGGGAAACAGAACACTACCACAAATCTCAATTGATTTGAAAATGTCATGTCCCCGGTCTTTTACACATGTGTTCTCGTTCTCTCTCTCTCTCTCTCTCTCTCTCTCTCTCTCTCTCTCTCTCTCTCTCTCTCTCTCTCTCTCTCTCTGATAGCTAATCAGTGGCACAGCTAATCAGTACAGGATACAGTACTCCATCTCTCCCTTCTCAGAAAGCTCTTTGGATGTGCAACAGTAATTGCCTTCTCCCATTAGCCCATTGTTACAAAAGCTACCATGGCAACTGGCAATGATTTTAATAAATCCAATCTCCTTTTTCAAGGACAGCACACACATGCCAGCAGTGACAGCACTACAGATAGGCTCCATGAAGGATGGGGGTGGGGGGAAAGAACTGCCATAAATTGCAAGGTTAGAGGCATAACATTTAAAGGCAAACACAGCAGCTACGGAAAGAGTTTTTAAAAAAATTATATGAGAAACATACTGTCCAAAACTGACAACACCTGGACGCCAGTGTTTTATAATTCTATGATCAAGCAACTAGACTCTGTTTACAAAACAAAAACTACAGATCCTTTGAAGAGATACTGGGCCACATGAGGCCTATGTTTCTGTATGTACTGCACATGTTATAGTCCTCCAACACTTTCCAACACATTTGTATTATTAAGTCAGAGGGAGCCAATGCAAACAGTATGAATGCAATAAATACAGGATGGAATTCCCAAAAAAATGCCTTTGGTGCTCAACAATATATTCCACTATAGTACACAAAGAAGCTAAAGTATCAATACCATGTCTTCATATAATCACTGACCTAAATGCCTCGTGAGTATTCAATAATTTTCCTGAGCAAGACACACTAGAAAGGGGATCTTACGTGCTACACAAACACAAGAATATAGATAAAGTAGTATAAATAAGCTAATGGGGGATAACTTCCGTACTGTCTTTTTCCTCACGTAGTCTTTAACTCAAAGAACGTTCTTCCTAAGCCAGAGTTTTAGGGCAGGTAGAATTCCACATATCCCAATGAATGAAGGTGGTGGTGTTGGGGGAGAGGAAGGCAAAACTACTTTTTGAGCTGTTTCCATTCCCTAAATCCACCCCATTACTGGGCCTGTTCACACTCAGAGGAGCCTTAGAATAAGAATGGGAAATCAGCTTCCACAAGCCTTTTTATAAACACATTCATCTGGAACAAATTCTTTAAAAATAATTAAAATTGATGTCGCCGAAATAATCAATGTACTGTATGTCAATCCAAAGACAAACTATACTTTATTGGCATCATCTGGTTGTTTATAAACAGAACTGTATTTGCTACAGGCCATTATCAATTCCAAGGCCCATAAAGTTTGAAGCCCTGCATTTCATTTCAAAGGCAAAAATTATATTTTATTTGTCATAAAAATTGCCACCAAACACCATAATGGATACTCTTTAGGGTAATGCTAAAGAGGTTGTAAAAATATATTTTAAAAGACCTATTGAAACATTAAGACACATTTTCTGTTGTTGTTGAAATGTGGATCCATTAACCACTGAAACAACTGTCTCATGTGCACTGCTGCAGAATGCTATTCTGCAGTGTTATAAAGCAATAGAATACCACAGTATTCTGGATGTTTACAGATCATCTAGGACAGGGATGGCGAACCTTTTTGACACCGAGTGCCCAAACTTGGTAATGGAGACGGTGGCAGTGCCGGGGGGGGGTCGGGGTCAGCTGCAGCGGGGTCAGGGGGCGAAGGCAGCAGGGCGATGGGGGGCGGCGGGCTCAGGGTCATCGGAAGCAGCGGCGGGGGGCAGGGATGGCGATGGTAATGGCGGTGGAGGCAGGGGCGGGGGCGGCAGGGGCGGCAAGGGCAATGGCGATGGGGTCGGGATCGGTGGCAGGGGGCAGGGGTGGGAGTGAGGGCAGCAAGGGCGATGGGGTGACGGGGTCAGGGTCATCGGCGGCTGGGGGGCAGGGATGGCGGCGGTGATGGCGGTGGAGGTGGGGGTCGGCAGGGGGTGAGGATGCCGATGGGGACAGCGGTGTTAGGGTCAGCAGAGGCAGGGTCAGCAGGAGGTGAGGGCGAGGGCAGCGGCAGTGGTAGGGTCAGCGGAGGCGGGGTTGGCAGGGGGTGGGGTGAGGGTGGCGATGGGGATGGCAGCGGTAGGGTCAGCCTGGCACGTGACATGCTCCATGCCCCCCTATTTTCCCCTCCGCAAATTCCTCATGATTGGTCCAGCGGAGGGGGAAGTGGGGGGGGGAGTGAGCCTGTCACGTGCCAGGCGAAAGCTCTCCGCATGCCATCTTTGGCACGCATGCCATAGATTCGCCATCCCTGATCTAGGAAGACACTGAAGAGTCTTGCATCTGTTTGCAGAACTCTTTATAAATTCATTTTCTGCCTCTACTTTTTGCCATATAAATTACTACACATAAACTGGCAACAGTGCATGTTCTGAATTTGTGTTTTGTCAGCCACGATGCCACCAGAAAGGCGTTTCAATCGGAAACACTTGACAGACCACTATAAACTGCAGATCAACCTTTGTTTTAACAATGTAATATTGAAAATACACTTTATACCTCGGTTTATGAGTACCTTGGTCTGAGTGTTTCGCAAGACGAGCAACTTCTTTTTGGGAATTTTGATTTGATCAATGAGCAACGTCTTGAGAAACAAGCACCCAAACAATGATAGCTCCACTTGCATGCCACCACACACACTCTGCCACCACTGTGCACTGAGAGAAGTAAAATGGCTGATGGAAAAGGGACTGCAATTCCCATGGGGCCATATAGCCCGGAAACGGCTCATCGCCGCCTCTGTGCACTGTGGGAAGAAGATTCCTATTTGAGGCAAGGCTCCCATTGGCTAAAAGGAAAGGTGACTGAAGAAAGCAACTACCACAGACATCTCCGCCATTGCCATCATGTCCACTTCACCATCGCCGTGGCACCGCTGGCAGTGCAGACATGACAGCAGCAGCATGGGAATGTTGTCTGTGGTGGCAGCATGGAGGTGGTGGCAGTGGTGCAGGAGTGGCAGTGGTGGCAGTGGCACAGGGGTGTCAGCAGTGGCGGTGGGAGGCTCCAGAACAAATCCGGTAAGATTCCTTTATTTCTTATGGGAAAATTTGTTTTGGTTGATGAGTGCTTTGGTTGATGAGCATGTTTCTGGTTTATGGTACCTTGGTTTACAAGCATAATCCATTCCAGAAGCATGCTCATAAACCAAAATACTTGTGTATCAAAGAAAAATTACCCATAGGAAATAATGGAAACTTATCTGATCTGTTCTGGAGTCCCAGTTTCCATTATTTCCTATGAGGAAATTTGCTTTGGCTGGGAGCTGCAGCAGCCGCCAGAGTTCACCCTGGCCCCAGCACTGCCCAGGGCATGCTTCAGAGTTTGCAGCCGGGTGATGCCAGACCCGGGGCGAGCTCCGGAGGCTGTGGATGGGAGGCACCGGGTCCAAGGCGAGCTCCAGAAGCCGCAAACAGGTAGTGCCAGGCCTGGGGTAAGCTCCAGAGGCCCAGCAGAGGTCCACCACACAGCCTGGAAGTGACACCCCGGAGGCCCATTTCAGGCATCGTTGGGCCCACAAAGAGCCCCAGAGGCCACTTCTGGTCTACTGGAAGTCACTTCTGGTCCACGCAGAGGCCTGGGAAGCCCAGCAGAGTTAAGAAGAGGAGAAAGTGATAAATAACCTAATTTTAAAATGTTTTAATAAATCGAACTGTGCTTGTATGTCATGAGTACAGATGGGCACGAAATGAATTTTTGATTCGTTTCGTTATTCGTTATTCATTTCGTTAGGCAATTGCCCCCTCAAAGAAAAATAAAACAAAATGAAACGGAAATTTCCATTTTGTTCCATTACATTTTTTTGTTCCCAGACCCGGTCAACAGTCTCCTACCTGACTCTGAGTGAGGGTGCTTCCAGCCAAAAAAAAAAAAAAAAAAAAATGCTAAACCAGCAGAAATAAAAATAAAAATAAAAATAAAGCTAACCAGCCTGCACTACAGCTGGTAGGTGGGCCATGTGGTCAGCCATTTAAAAAACTATTTTTTTAAAAAAAAAATGTAAAAACTGATCCAGCCCATTGGCTGCCAATTAAAAACTGGGGGGGGAAAGAAAACTTTTTAAAAAACCCAATCCGCCCCGCAGGCCGCCAACCTGACCCATGGACCGCTGAATCAGCCCACAGGCCTGAAGAATTAAAAATTTTTTAAAGTAACAAAAAATTTAAAGCTGGCCGGTGGGGTTCAAAAAAAAATAGGAAAATGAACTAAACTAAAACGAATTATGAAACAAATTGTTTTATAAAACTTCATTTTGTAATTAACAAAACAAGGTGGGGAAAACGAATTACGAAATGAAATGCCATTTTGGCGTTTCGGGCCCATCTCTACTCATGATAATAAATGGAGAGAAAAACATTAACTGCATTTCCTTATAAGAGACTTATAAAACTGTCACTTTCCCACTTACTTGTGACACATAATAGCCACTAGGGAATAATGCCAAACAAAATTGCTTGCTCTTTGCTTTCAGCCCCCAAAGAGTTAAAATGGTTGTCATTTTTCTTAGTTTATTATTATTTTAGCTTATTATGTTACAGGTTTGTTCTGTTTGACATGTGTTTGTGTTTAGTTCTGTTATAAGCCGCCCAGAGTGGCCAGATGGGCGGGTTATAATAATAATAATAATAATAATAATAATAATAATAATAATAATAATAATAATAATAATAATAATAATAATAATAATAATAATAATGTACACAATAATAAATGTACACATAAGGTTGATAGGCTTATCGGCCTCAGAAAAGTTAAACATAATCTAGTCCCCTACATATCCAGACAAAGAAAACAACTCTCTGTGTGCGCAAACAAATCCTGAGGGTTAGATACAATTGCTGCCTAAATAACTGTCATCACATCATTATAGTGAAGAAGTAGCAGACTCAGATGTGATAATCTGAATAACAATGATAACTAATAACAATGTCCCTTTTTGGTGAAAAAAATCAAAGAAAGTTTAAAGTGAGAAATGAGGTTGTGCATATATTTCTTCTGTTGTAACTGTACATCTGGCTGATTCAGCAACAGCAAAGTAAAATAATTTTTTAATGAGGTCTGGAGTTATAGTAAGCTGAAATACTTTTTAATGCTTCCATCTCTCTGAGAAAGAGATAAAATGAACTGTAAGAAAACCCCACACCCACACCCTGTTAAAAGACAACACTATAACCACAGAACCAAATGATACAGCTGTAATCATAGTTGCAGTCTCATACCTTCCCACATGGTACTAAATAAAGTTTTAGTGAGATCTTGTTAGGTCATTAAGTCTGAGCAAATCCCTTGACAGCAGTAATTAATCTATTTATCTGTGAAGTTTTCTCAAAATAAGTAGGCCAAAAATGTTTTTGCATCTGCACTTTGAAGGAGGAACTTGAGCTGGGTCCAGATCTCAGGATCTCAAGAGCCTTCAGGGAAAGAAAATTTGTTGATATTACAGAAAAAGCATTATATAAGGGTACTTATTTAGTTCACTTCTGTTAAAAAACAAAGGAACATGAGCATATAGAGAGAGACAGAAATTGCTCCCTAAAGTTCTTTTTCTCTGCTTTTTATACAACACACTAAGTAGTACTTTTAGTTCACTACTAAAGAACCTCACTCAAAGAAACTGTCATAAGCAAAATGGAGAGGGGATAGAGCAGAAATGCTCCTGCAGTTCTAATCACCAATTTTAAAAGAAATCCCCCTTTTTTGTTAAATATAGTATTTTAAAATTATCAAACAGCGATTTGCATCATTGCTATCAGTCTTATGTAGCTTTGCTATCATCAGTTGTCATTTTTAGTACATAACTGGTGGCAGTTAGAAGGGTACTAGCAGGTGGTAGGAAGGAAGGTACAGCGGCAAGATATAGTGGGAAATTAACCATAAAGTGAAAGAAACGTGCACTGTATGTCAGAATGGAAGCACATACAAATTCACACACATTCCAATCAGAGTAAATAACAATCAATGATATTTTTAAAATCAAACTGATTTAAAACACAATTTAAATCATGATTTACATCAAATCCATCGTGATTCCAATACAAACAGAGGCAGAGCTGTGTAAAGAGAACCTCTCTTCTTTCAGAATGAGAATATTTTTTTCTGGACTGCAGGCATCATGAGTTGTCAGAATTATTATCATCATCATCAAGAACAACACCTATGAAGTAAATTCTGACATATGGCGACCCTTTCCAGGGTTTTCCTATAGGAACAGCAATTATAGTAACAGTTTAAAAGTTAAATACTTCTAACTTTCCTTGTGTCCATCTGGCATACATAATATCTGCACAACAAAACTGCCTTACAAAACATGATTCCTCATCTGTGTGCATGTGTATGTGCATCTCAACTAAATAACCTACCTGCAATTATGTGCATGTATGTAGATAGTACAATAAGACAAAGGAAAGTAGGATTAGATATGGACACAGTAACACTGCTGTATCTCACATGGGGGACGGGGGAAGCACCAAGATTGTGATGCTTTATTAAAGTGCCCAACCTTCTCAATAGAAACCTAACATATCTGCCCTTTAACAAAACTTGAAAGAATCCACTTTGGTCATACATTATACTGCGGCTATTTTTATCTTTTCCTCTCTGGCTGAAAGAAGTAAGTCTTGGATTCATACAACAGTCATGATCCGATTTGTCCCAATCCCAGCTCAAGCAGCTTTATACCACCCCTCTAACAAGATCAGTACTGGCCAAACAGGCTTTATCCAGGCTTATCAGAGATGGATTAGATAATGAAACCCTAACTGCATAAAGCTGCCTGTTGCTGCAGGGGATAAAGACAGACACATATGAAAGGCATGGAATACCACCCTCTGAAAAAGCACGCTTCTTTAAGCAAGCTATTATTTTCAGACCTCCTCCCTAGCCGGGAACTCATACATACAAACACATGTTAAGCTTTAAGAGCTAGCGAATTAGTATACATGTATACAATGCCAAGCACACACTTAGGTATGTTAGTACAGGACACAGCAGGAATAAGAGTCCATTGCAACTTTTCTAATGAATATTGACACAAAGTAAGGAGGCAAATGCTGCCTCTGTAGACATAAACATTTCACTTAGAACAACATATAGATGTATTGTGTATGCTAATGTGCCATGAAGTTGGAACTAACTCTTAAAGACCCTAATAAAACTTTCATGGTAAGTTTCACCAGTCTCACACGAGCAAGTGTACTAATGATTCTCATAAAAACTAAGTCCCATTCTAATATGTCAGAAATACAAACTTCAGCACGTCTAACAATCACAGAACCAATCACAACACAAAACTCAATTAAACAAAGTATACAAGCAACATCAAGAATAGCATCAGCAATCTCTTAAATGGAAGCAAAGTAGGGCTGTCAACTAAGGAAACATTTTTTCTGCATTTCATTATTTCTGCAAAAAGCTAGAAGAGAGAAGCTAAACATATTTCATGATGCAAGGTAGTCCTAAAGAGAGGTGCCATTGTCAAGACCACCTCCTGAAACCTTCATTTTCTGTTGGGTCGGACCATGGAAGTAAGGCCTCTGTTCATGACTGCAGAATGGCCTAGCTGAATGACTCAACAGCCTGGACCCAGTCTAGTTTCTGTTTTTAAAAGGGTAGCTGCCTCCATGCTACCAAAGAGTCATAATGCTGCTTGGAGAATACAGACCTGGCTTCACAAATGTCTTAGTTTCATCCACTCTTGATTAGTATAACTACTTAGTTTGGGGTATACAGTGGTACCTCAGATAACGATGGTAATTCGCTCGCCGAGGTTACTCATTATCCGAATCTTGTCGTTATCCGAAACGCGGTTTCCCATAGGAATGAATGGGAAACCTATCAATCCGTTCCGGAGCCTAGGAAAATGACACAGACACCTGGTTTTTTTGCTCAAAACTCTTTATAAAGTGCACTTTAAAGGTACAGATGCAAGCAATGCCACCCAGGATAACTCTTTTTTACTGATGCATACTGGAAATTTGTTATCCGAGGCAGTCCATAGGGAAAATTCATTATCCGAGGCAGCCCATAGAGAAGATTCGTTATCCGAGGCAGACCTATACTTAGAATTGCAATTCGTTATCCGATGCAGGCCATAGGGAAAATTTGTTATCAGAGGCAGTCCTATACCCAGAAATTTGCAGTCTTTATCTGAAAAATTTGTTATCCGGAGCAGTCGTTATCTGAGGTACCACTGTATCTTTGAAATGCGTAGGTATAGCAAATATATATATATATATATATATAGTACTGTATATATAATATAATTTCCTATGACTTCAGGACAGGAGACATGGATCTAGTACTCATTCTACAAAGAAACGTTTTTCTCAGTCTGCTAAGTAAATAATTAAGCCTTCTGTGTCTAATAAAGAGACATATTCTTGTTAGCATAGTATAAACTAACTTTCAAAGTCAGATAAGCAAAAATATCTCTAGTTAAGTGCATATGAGACAAATAAACACACACACAAAGTTGACTGATGAAGCTGTTTGGATGAGCAGCAAAAAAATTCAGTCTCCCAAGAAAAGAAGTCCAATTGCCATGACTCAGCTTCCAGAGAAACACACAAAATGGACCCAAGTTCAAAAAAAATTGCTCTAGGCTGCCGCAGCAATACACAATAATATCAACTTGGGACTACCAACTGGAGCTACACAGACAAGTGTTCAAGTGATGGATCAGAAAATAGCAAGCCGAGATGAATAAATAAAACTGTTTTCAAAGAGCTGAAACTCAGTTAGTGTTAGCAGCATGTGCTGAGGTCCCCTATTTGCTTGTCCAAACAACTCTCAGCAGCATAGCATTTCTATTCTAGTCACTGTCAATTTTGGCGAATTCCCTGGCCATAGATCAGAACTGAACACTACAGTCCAGAAAGAAGCATTTTAAATTAATTTATTTTCAGTGACACCTTTTTCCCAATTACAAGACCCAAGGCAGAACATTCAACAATGATTTTAAAACAATGTATCATGCCCAATAAAGAGTTTTAGTGCAACATAAATAAATACAAGTAATTGGTTGTTAGAGTTCCTCATACTCTCAGTAGTCAGCAGTCTTCTCCCTATATTTAAAAACACAAACGGCAGCAGCATTTCACATGAGTTAAGTCTCTACATCGACCAGTTTTAGGTGGTACCAGAGACAAGTAAGGCAAATGTCATCACTGGGAAATATTGTTAATAAAAAGATAATATCAGGTTTTTGCTTTAAGAAGTCAATACATCCTTTAAAAGGTACTAACTTCCCTAGTAACATTATTCATAGGAGAGGCATGCTTCTCCCTGCTAGAAAATACTGCCTTGTTACATCCTTTACAACTCAGCATCATAAATGTTTATTTAATCTTGGCTAACAAGTCCTGGTTTTCTTGGGGACAAGAAGTAAAAAATCCCCTGTTCAGTAGTAAACTAGGGATGGGGGATCTTTGACCCTCCATATGTTGCTGAGCTACAATCCCCATCATGACTGGCTACTAGACTTATGTTGCCGTACACCTAAGCTAAACAACCTGGCCGACTGAATGATGGCTCCAGCAGAGAGAAGCTCAGACACACAGTTTGTCCATTAGAAGCCTGGTCTTTTCAAAATTGTCGGTTATCATTTTGTGTGTATCTAATAATAAGGCCTGGGCAAAATGCACAGAACTTGCTGCACTTTTACGGATGAGGATTTATTCTTATCCAGTGCTTTAAACAGCCATCAAGAATTCCCTGATAACACTATTCATGCTAAACAAGAGCTGCACACGGAGTCTCCATTCCCCAATCTCCTTGTGAAACGGCACACTAGCCCACCATTTGACAAATTTGATACTTTCCTGCAAGTTTTTAATGCGCTAGCATTTCCACATGCAAATATGCAAACAGATCATGGGACAGCTAGGAGGAATGGATGACTTATTTATTTCGTGGAAACAAACAGAAAAAGGAGAAACAGATTAAGGCAGCATGGCCTACTCCTCCTGAGATTCCAGCATTGATAAAAAAATTAACATCCCTTTTAAAAGTTAATTCTATATTGAATAATTTATGTGAATGCAAACTTTTAATATAACCACTAAGAAAGGTGGCTCAAATGAAGCAGCCAGTAAAAGGAATGACAAACACAGACAGATTCGGGGCTTCTCACACAGAGATTAACACACCATATCTTTTTATGCACCTATTGCCTATTTCATATATTGCTCACTTCCCCCAAAACATAAATTAACATCCTTAAGATAAATTAAAAATAATAGCATGATTCCAACATTGTAAAATTTTAAATTATTCCCTGCTGGATGTGGGGTGCTATAAAGCATAACAATGTTCTTTTGCACCTCTTAGTTATTTTTCTGATTCATTCTGCATCATTTTCACTGTTCAGCACTACCAGTGACTATGAGCCACAGTTTCATTCATGCTTTTGGCAACATCCACTGACTGTAATAGCAAAAAAGAATTCTAAAAGCACACAACTCACTTTCTTCTTCCATGGATAGCAATGAAAAGGCCCTACTCACAATCACAGAGCCATCTCATGAATAAGGCAATCTATTTCATAGATAACAGTAGACCATCTCCTATTTTACATTATAGCTTACTATATATTCATGTAATCTACAGAAAAATTCCATGTTTCAGGATGAATGTTGCAATCCGGATGAAGGTTTAGATGAAGCCTGGCCAGCAGGCGCCACCCAATGAAAGACACGGGAACGATCGTTGTAATACAAGACTGGGAGAGCTCTGAAGAAGCCAGATGATCTGACTCTTCTCGGCACCAACCAGCGCTTTATTTATTCATTACAGTAGATACATTCCATCACCTACATGAACTCCTACATAACTGTTGCTCTGCGCATGTGTCAGGCTAAGCTAATCATGTGTGTATACTTGTCAGTCTATGATTGGTCTCGTGTTGTACGCTTGCGTGTCGCTGTGTGGAATAATCATCCTCGCGCCTGCGCCATTCTTATCGGTATATATCTTCTGACGATGCATTGTATCTTCAGGTGCAAGCAGGTGGATGCGTGGGTATTAAGGCCAGCGTAGTGTATGGTTACATATTAACTGGTTGTAGGCAATTACAGTACATAGCTGCATTTTAAGCAGGTGTAGGCTTTTCTATATTTGTCCTATAATGACAGGCTAGCTAAATATATCTTATCAGGGCCTTTAGAGGCACCCCCACATGTCCCCTTTTCTAATTATTCATTTTGATTTGATTTTGATTAGATACTGTGTTAGCATGAGGCATTACATAAGCAATAGGTTGATAGACAATATGAAGGTCAGAGTTTTTGGGATTCAAGTCTGGAGAAGCTTCATCGGGGTCTGTACTACTAACAGGAAGATATCGTGTTGACACGGAGACCGCAAGGGCGCTGCGGTTTGACTCTACTCTTGACACGCAGGATCTCAGTGTGGCAATGAGGGAGGGGATGCATTGAACAAAACAACACAAGCTAACACAAAACAGATCCTATTACCATAAAGGAAGAAATAATCATTTCCCGAAAGGGGATAGCTTCGGGGCTAGTTGTGTTAATTCCCTCAAAAAGGGTAGATTGGTGTATGTTTTGTAGCTGAGCTACTACCAAATCAGGAACACTACGAGGCTTGGGCAAAAATGACATGGAGGCTACTGATATGGGAGGCTCATGGGTGAGAGAAATTTGCTTCCCATGAAATTCAAACATATATTGTGCATGTTTAAGCCATGTGTTAGGCAGTGAAAATTCCTGCATAGTCTCTATTGTGCCTGCATTTGTGATATTATGATCTGCCAATGCTATCACTGTGCCCAAGAAAAAAAGGAGGAAACCCAGCATGCTGAATTTGAATCGTCAGCAGGTGCAGGTTCAGGTGGCGTTGGTGTGTTACGCCAAGGTCTGACACAACGGGTCGAAATCCAACTGCTCTTGAGATCTGAAATGAAACTCAACAAGAGTGTGTGAGGAATCTTTGAGAAAACTCAAATGATTAATAGTAAATAAAACCTTAGAAATAACAACAGGTATATCTGTTGGAGGGACCCCTTCCCTTCCGTTTGTTTAGCAAGCAGCTGTCAACAAAATAAGGTACCGTTCGGGTCTGAAGAGCTTCCTGCAACTGAAGGAAAAGAGACATTAGATCTTGTACATCAGGAAACTGAAACAAAAGGCGATACACATACTGTGTATCAACAATGAGATTAAAGGTAGTGTCAGAAAAAATGTTGAAAGGCCAAAATCACTGCAGCAAGTTCCACACGTCAAGCAGAGCATTGGTCGGTCGTAAAAACCGGATGCCAATCCCCATTCTGGTCCTGATACGTGAGAACTCTTTTTGTTTTAGTGCCATCTGTAAAAATAGTGGGAGCATCTGAAGGAGGGTGAAGACGTCTTGTTAAAACAATAGTCGCCGAAGGAATTGTAGCAAGAAGAGTCAAGCGTGGATCCTTTGGAGGGTTGAAAATGTATTTGCCAGAGAAGCCATCCAATGTCACTTGAAAGTCCAATGAGGTGGCACGTACTTGCTCTAGTTGGTCCCGTGTAAGAGAAGTGTAGAGAGCCTGTGTTGGAAATGATCAGGAGAGTCACAGCGGAAGCATCAAGAGGGGTTTGCCCCTCTTCGAGCCTATGCACCTTTTGGTGGTCCGGCAGAGCCGTGGGAACGGATTGAGTTGATTACATTAGGCTCTAACTCCGCCGCTGCTGACATCACCTGAAGCTTATGCTCAAGGGTGCCTACGTTTTGACAGATACGAAGCATCTCAGAAAGGGGTGTCATAGCCCTCTTGCAATCTGCATCAGCATTTTCAAAAGCCAATTGCCCTATTACAAGAGAGCGTGCTTCCAGGTTCTTAATTTGCCGTTCAGCTGCAGTAAGAAGACGGCTAACAAAGGTTGCACATTCTTCCTTAGCCCCCTGCCTGATGGCTGAGAATGCTCCATCCTGATCTTGCCGGCTAGGCACCCGAATCAAAGCCTTGAAAGCCAGATTTCCAACTTCTCTTAAAACTGCATCACTCAGGGTCAGCTGTTTGTCAAGGGTCTGATAGTCGCCCGTGCCAGCATACTGCTCTGTAGAGATAGGATCTGGAGGTCTCTCTGCACCTTCAGCAAGGGCGATGAGAGCAGTTGCATGAGCTTGCTTATTTCGAGCGCTCAACTGTGCAGCCAAATCTCGGAAACTCTGAGCCCAAATTTGATAATCCGCTGGAGTAAGCACTGCCTGGCATATCAACCGCCAATCATAAGGGAGTAAACCTGCTTCCACAATAGTATGTAAAAGAGTTCTTGTATAGGGAGCATGCAACCCATTCATCTTTACACTTTCCATTAACTGCTTGACTATTTTCATATCAACTGGCTGATATTTTGGCCGAGCTCCCTCCAGACGTAACACAGGAAATGCCATAACAGGTGGAGTAGCACACAAATCAGGGTTTGATGCTATTACTTCTGAAACAGGGGAGCAATACTGGTGTGTTGCACTCTCAACAGAAGCCAAACCCGTGGGGGGTGAGTCAGCAACTACAGAGGTAGCTGCTGTGCGACCCGACGGCACTGAAGATGGATCTTTAGGTGCCTCAGCTTCGGGCTCCTCTGCTTTGTTTAAAAGCATCCCTCTTTCCAGATCATATGCCGGCGGTGCCGTGGCGGGCAGCGGTGGATAAATCACCGGGGCAGGCGGAGGCAAAATTTGTGGCAAGGGGAACTGAGGAGTTTGCTGAGCAAATAAAATATTAGCCGGTGTGAGTCCCGTTAGTGCAGCGCGAACTTTGCACCATGCATACAAAGTAGGCAAAGAGACTTTCGGGTGACCTTGAAAGCAAGTTCCAATCTTCAGCCAGTCTTGCAAGGAAAAGGTGCCTTGTTCTGGGACCCAGGGGCAAACGTCGTGAATTGCCAATACCAATTCAGCGACATCATCTTTTGAAATGGAATGCCCCTCTTTTGTTACCAGTTCATAGAGTTCATCAGCATAGCGCTGCTGAGGTGCCGAAAGCTTAGAGCCCATAGTTAATTGTTAACTGCTCAACCGGGCTCGAAGATAGGGAGAACACTCACCTGAAATGCTGCAGCGAAGGGGACCAAATGGTCGGGTGAGGTTCTGCTGTGCTCCACAAGAATCACGTCGGGGTCACCACATGTTGCAATCCGGATGAAGGTTTAGATGAAGCCTGGCCAGCAGGCGCCACCCAATGAAAGACACGGGAACGATCGTTGTAATACAAGACTGGGAGAGCTCTGAAGAAGCCAGATGATCTGACTCTTCTCGGCACCAACCAGCGCTTTATTTATTCATTACAGTAGATACATTCCATCACCTACATGAACTCCTACATAACTGTTGCTCTGCGCATGTGTCAGGCTAAGCTAATCATGTGTGTATACTTGTCAGTCTATG
Source organism: Phrynocephalus forsythii (assembly GCA_029282475.1). Classification (NCBI taxonomy): domain Eukaryota; kingdom Metazoa; phylum Chordata; class Lepidosauria; order Squamata; family Agamidae; genus Phrynocephalus; species Phrynocephalus forsythii. The sequence goes on along the minus strand of JAPFRF010000006.1, from coordinate 77,086,620 downwards.
ATTGGTCTCGTGTTGTACGCTTGCGTGTCGCTGTGTGGAATAATCATCCTCGCGCCTGCGCCATTCTTATCGGTATATATCTTCTGACGATGCATTGTATCTTCAGGTGCAAGCAGGTGGATGCGTGGGTATTAAGGCCAGCGTAGTGTATGGTTACATATTAACTGGTTGTAGGCAATTACAGTACATAGCTGCATTTTAAGCAGGTGTAGGCTTTTCTATATTTGTCCTATAATGACAGGCTAGCTAAATATATCTTATCAGGGCCTTTAGAGGCACCTCCACAGATGAAATCTATAACAGAGATTGCCGCAACATCCAGAGTAATTCCTCCTTCCTATCTCACTGGCAGAATCTGATTGCTCATAAAGTTCACAATTATTGTTAAAAACTACTGGACTATTTATTTCTGAGACCAGTATTTTATGGAATTTCATGCACAAAAAGCACTACAGCTACTATGTGTCTGAAGCTTCATGCTGGGCTTTCCTCTGGACAGTAAATACTTGGTCTATTTGTAGTTTTGACACCCTTGTGGCAAGATTGCCCACATCTGAATTGTTCAGAATAAAGGGTCAGATGCCATTCAGCAAGCACACCAGCTGGCCTGGAAAGCTACATGATGAATGAACCCTGTGTGTCACCAATGTTTCCTTTTTGAAAGAGCTAAAAAAATCCTGCAGCTGTACTATGACTGCCCCAGGTTGGAAATAAATTGAGTAACGCTTTATGCAGTACAGTCCTAGGCATTTCCACGAAAAAGTTACACCTCTTGAGTTCAACAAGGCTTATTTCCATATGTATGTATGTACAGTATGGATGGATGGATGTGTGTGTGTGTGTAAGAAAGAAAGAAAGAAAGAAAGAAAGAAAGAAAGAAAGAAAGAAAGAAAGAAAGAAAGAAAGAAAGAAAAAGAAAGAAAGTTTCATGAATGGGCTAGCTATGGATTTTCTACCTAGGTCTGAAAGAAATGTGAAATCTATGGAACTTTCCTGATAGTTTTGCAGATGAAAATTTATTGCAAATCTTCACATTCATGAGAAGGAGAGGAAGCCAACCTGGGCCTCTTTCTAGGATCTTCACTCCTCCTGACCTATCACCATCACTCTAATTCCACCCCCACCCCCCAATAGCAACTTCTCAGCATGTGTGCACGCAGCCAAACACATGCTTGGGTGCCAATGTCACACGTGGCAATCGACAGGTAGGTTACACGCCACTTCCTACCGAGAGAAAAGCTTCACCTGGGGGAACGTGTTGTTGTTGTTGTTGCTGGTGTTGCTGCTACCCTTGAAGATGGCCATATAATGCTATCCTCCTCCCACGCCTTCAGGGATCCCCACCCCCGGCCAACGTCGAGTGGATCCCAACTTGGCTTTCCTTTGGCTTCCCCGCCTTGCCCCTGAAACCACCACCAAAACCACCACCACCACCACCACCACGTCTTCCCCTGCTTAGAACAAGGCCCGAGTGGCGGCGAACCTCCAGCCCTCCAGATGTTTTGGACCACAGCTCCCACAGTCCTTTGTCACTGGCAATAAAGGCTCGGAATTCTGGGAGTTGTGGTCCAAAACATCTGGAGGGCCGGAGGTTCGCCGCCACTCCTGCCAAACGGCCCGGAGCACGGATGCCTGCCGGTTCGCGGGCGCGCGCAAGGGAGCGCGCTTCCAAGGGTGGCCTCCCTTTTGGCAGCGCCTGCGAGGGAGGGACGGAGGGAGGGCACGAGCGCGCCCCTCACGGGCACCGGAGACCCTCGGGGCGTCTCCTCAGGGACCGTCCCCTTCGGCACCTATGCCTGCCCATGGCCATGGCCATTCCCGCCGCCGCCGCCGCCGCCGCCGCCTCGACTACCTGCATGGCGCTGGCCTCCGCCTCCGCCTCGGTCCGCAGCCTCTTGCTCTGTCCGCTCTCGGCTCCGTCTCCGCCGGGCATGACGGTCGGGTCGAGCTCCGGCTCCCGCTTGACCCCTCGGGGGGCTGGGGGGCCGAGACCGCCGCCGCCGCCGCCGCCGGGCACAACCTGCTGCTGCTGCTGGTGGTGGTGGTGGTGGTGAGGATGCCTTCCGCCATGCGGGCCGGTCCCCCGGGCGCCCCGCTTCCCTTCAGGGGAGCCGCCGCCGCCGCCGCCGCCGTGGCCTCACCGTCAACACACACACCCCTCGATACACACACACGCGCGCACGCACTCGCCTCAGCCTCAGCCGCCGCCGCCCCCCCTCCCGCCCGCAGGAGCTCCGCTGCGGCGCCGAGGCCCAGACCAGCCGCTCTCCCTCCTCCCTCCCTCCCTCCGCCCACCCCGTTCCGGCGAGGGAGCCAAGCGGAGGGGCGGGGCAGGGGAGGGGCCAAGGCGGGGGCACGTGGTGGAGGAGGAGGAGGAGGAAGGGGGAGAGAGAGAGAGAGAGACCCTGTCTCGGCCAGGAACCCGCGAGCCCCCAACACGAGCGACGCGGGAAGTTCCGCAGAGAGAGCTCGGCACTGGCTCGGGCCCGCCGGGCAGCTCCGAAAAGAACCGAAGGGGAGAGAGGGCCGCCGCCGGAATCGTGGGGAGGGGGGGGAGAGAGAGAGAGAGAGAGAGACAGCGCGCGCGAAGGAAGTGTGGCCGAAGACACTCGGCAATCTCCGGACACGCCGTACGAAAGCCACGACTGGACCCGACTCCTCCTCCGATTCCTCCTCCCTCTCCACTCGGCAACCTTCGGGAATGGGGGTAGTTGGAGGGGGAGGTGGGTGGGGCCACGGCAAGGGCGGAACCACTGAGGCGGGGTCTATTGGGGGGGGCGAGGGAGTGGGTGGCTGGAAGGAGTCTGTTTTTCCCTCAGTCACAGTCGAGGCGGGAGGGGGGAGCGGGAGGCAAATCTTTGCCAAACTTTGCTGGCTCTGGTCCAAAATGTCGCCGAACTGTCTCGTTTTTCTCTCAGATATCCGCCTCAGAGAGGCGTCCCTAGATTCCTTGAGCTACTCCCAGGATTCCCACTTTAAACAGTGAAATAAAAATAAAAAAGGAGGGTTGAGTGTCGTTAATCAGGCGGCTGTTGCACGTCTCTCCTTTAAGCTTGCCGCCTCCCTCTCCTGGGAAGGCGACGTTGGTGAGGCGGTTGTGATTCTCTTCCCCCCCCACCTTTGACGTGGCGTGTTTCTAAAGCTACGGAAGGCTTCGAACCCCTTGGACCCAAATATTTCAGAGGCCAGATCCCAAACGGAAGGGCATGTCCGTTCCAAGTAGACCTGCTTAGGTGTTGCATTCTGCACATGCTCAGAAGCACGCTGCCAGCTTTTCTGCGTAGAGGCGCGCATTCTGCACGCTGTTCTTGAGTTTAAGCCTTGAAAAAGGCTGCTTCGGACAAGAAGAGAAGGGAGAGGATTTTGCCGCGCCTTCGGGAGCGAAGGGAAGGCAAACTAGAGACGTGGTTAGCTGACGTTTGGAGGGTAGGTCGGTCATTGGTTTCCGTGTGGTTGGATAGACTGCAAGCACTGAGCTGGCATATCAAGTCGTCCTTAGTTCTGGCCATTTTTTTTTTAATAAAGACAGCGGGTCACCTGCTAAAGGGAATGGCGCAAGGTCAGAGCTATCATCAACCTGCATTGGGTCCAGGTCGGTAGCGCTGCATACTCACCCACAAGCTTTAGTGGGGGCCAAACACACGAACAGTGTCAAAACTGACCATTAGAGCTGCTTCAAGCAAATACAGTACAGTAATAGCATATGATAGCCACTTCTGAACTGCATTTCTTTAGACCTCTGATGTAAAATTGCATATCTGATTTAAGATTAGCCACAAAGAGTCAGGGACATTGGGATCCTGGACAGGTAACTCAGTTCATTGTACCTCTTGAGGTATAAAAGTGGCCAAAGGGAGTCTGACATAGCAACCTTGGTACTGTGTACTGCCAGATTTCCAAGGAAAGCAATTGCCTCATATCTAGTAAAACCTGAGCTTGCTTTTCAGTTGGTCTTTCCTTGCTGATGTCTTTATTATGCTTTTGTCTTCATGCTCCATTCACATTTCCTAAAAGAGGTAACAAGCTTCTGTGCCTTTTGAGATTTTTTTAGGCTCACCAAACAAGTTTGGGAAGATTATGAAACAGAGAGAAGGGCCTCCCCAGAAAATCTTAAAAGCTGAGAAGTTTCATACAGGGAGATATGATCCTACAAATAGCCTGAACCCCAGCCATATAGGGATTTATAGGTAATAACAAGCACTTTGAATTGGGCCCAGAAACAGACTGGCAGCCAGTGAAGCTGTTGTAATAAAGGAGTTATGTATATGCTTCCTATGCAGAGTGTGCAGAGGTTTGATGGGCAACCACCACAACACTAAACACTTCCTGAGTGGTTACAGTCTGTTTGCATCACATGCAATTTGTGACTAATGCAGTGGCATACACAGCACTGCTTGAAATTACAGTGAACCCTCATATAACAAACAGTTTGTATAACATAAAATCTGTACAACGTAAACAATTCCAGATAGGGGAAATTTGCTGAACAGAATCACCTATGGGGCAAATCTGTACAACATAAAAATAGTTGCAATTAGGGATTACTCTGTTTCAATGCATACCTATTGGAAATTTGTATAAAGGAAAATTTGCTTAACATAATTTCATTTGGAACGAATTAATTCCTTTATACAAGGTACCACTGTACACATCTTTGGCAATGGCATTTAGCTTTGTTATAAATGCTCTGTGTTCACAATCCTCACAACACTATGAAATTCTGGTATCTATGTGTTGTAAGGCAGGAAATATAATGGCTGTGATTTATATCACTTGGGCTACCTGTGTCTCAACTGCGTTTACCTAACCCAGGACTGTTAGCATTTCACTTGTTGAGACAATCCAAAATGTATCAGCAGGTCTGCTGGGACTTTATATTCAAAAATAATGTATGTTTCATTGATGTCAGTGAAACACTTCTACTCTTTTGTACCAGTATTGTTTAGCTCAGAACCACACACTTTTGACTACTTGTCACAATTGCTAAAAATGGACACAGCCTGGGTTTTCTTGAAAGTTCCACAGTGCTGCTGCAGGGAAAGCTCTGTGTCATGTACTCACCAACCCAGCCTCTTAAATTGGAGGGAAAGACAACAGGACCTCTGTTTAAGATTTTAAACGTCAGGCAGGCTCACATGCAAAGAAGTGGTCTTTCAGATATACTGGACCCAAGCCAAGATGCAAACATTTTTCTCCATCAGAGAGGAATGTTTGGCCTAGTATTTTACTGCCTTTAACTATGACTCTAGGGATTCACATTTCTTCTTCTTCATTGGGGATGTGAAATATTCAAAAGTGGTTTGCTTTTGCCTTCTTCTGTGCAGCTGGAGTGTCACCGCTGATGTCTGTGAAAGATCATTTCCCAAGTTTTGCCTTCCACTACTGCCTCATCATAGCTGCCCTTCAGGAGTTTACCCACTTTGCCCATTGTTGAAGCTATCAGTTCTCTTCTGCTGATGGGACTATTGATTGTAAAGAGGATAGATAAATTTTAGTCTTCTACCTAAACATTGACCATTTTACCTTGGATTACGTTACCAGGAGCCCAGACTTGTAACACAGTCTAGCCGCCTAAGTTTTGTTCTCAGTTTCCCTGACACACTTAACCTCACTCACCATATAAAGGTGTGCATCCAAGAGTTGCGTGTGACCCAAGATGAAACTAGAGATATTATCAGGTTGGAAAGCCCTCTATCAGCTATTAGGACAAAACCAAACATGATTGAAACTAATGAAGCAACTAGATTAAGTTGCACACAGAGGCAACAGGAGAATTGAGTGCTGTAAGACATATAATTGGAACGTGGAGTGTCAGAAGAATTAATAAAGATAAAGGAAGAAACTGAACATTTAAACATTGCAATATTTGGTGTGAGAGAAGTGGACTGAGAGAGATTGAAACGTTTAATTGCTCATCCAAACAGCTTCATCAGTCTGAGGAAAGTTTCAATCTCTCAAGAAAAGAAGTCCAGTTGCCATGACTCAACTTCCAGATAAACTCACCTGGATGACTGAGAATCTTCACAGACATACAGGTGAATCTCAAAAAATTAGAATATCGTGCAAATGTTCATTTATTTCAGTAAGTCAACTCAAAAGGTGAAACTATGAAATAGACTCATTACATGCAAAGCAAGATATGTCAAGTCTTACTTTGGTATAATTGTGATGATTATGGTGTACAGCTTATGAAAACCCCAAATTCACCACATTCTAGGACACTTTGTCCACCTATAATTGCCCTTGCCAAAAGTGGTTATAGAAAAAAGGCACTTAAATCAGAATTTAGAGTTTTAAGGAAAAGTGGCTTTTCTTAGACAAAAGAGCCAGCATGATGCTGGACAAGACTTGAGAGAATCAGGTTCTAGTCTCCCATTAATCATTCAATTCCTTGGATGACTCACTCCCCGTGTCATAAGATTATTGTGATTATAAAGTAGAGGAAAGATTGAGGTGTACCACCTTCTGGATTCAAAGTCCCATCGTACCTTCACAAACAACCATCCCTATATTTCACATGCTTTTGGGGCACATTTTGTTTCTTTCCCCACCAACATGTTAGGGAGTCCTCACCTTGGGAGAAAGGTACATATAAATAAAGTAAAATAATAACAAATTAAATGCATATACTTGAAGACAAGCTGGCCTTATTTGTAACCTTTTCCATAAAAATATTATCTATTTGTGAATTCTGTTGGAGTGATATTAGTACCTACCTTATAATAAAGAGAATTAGCAAGACAATGTAGGTAAAGCGCTCAGATGTGTTGGCTTTTTACAAATGAGATTAGGCTCCTGGATGAAATGGATTATCTAGATCCATTTCAATCTGGTTTCATGTTATGGAGATGACTTTGGTTGCTGTGGTGGATGACCTAAGGCAGGAATTGGACAGGGGTAGGGGTATCCTTGATTCCCTTTAGTTACACATGCATTAGTTACCACTCATCTAGATTACTTTAACATGCTCTAAACACAGCTGCCTTTGACAAGTATTTAAAATCTTTAGTGGATTCAGAACCATGCAGCCAGACTACTCACTGATGCTAGTTACAGGGAGCATGTAATTTCTTTATTAAAACTTCACTGGCTGCTAGTGTTTCCAGCCCAATTCAAACTGGCTGCTAGTGTTTCCAGCCCAATTCAAAGTGCTAGTTATTACTATAGAGCCCCATATAGCTCGGGTCCCAGCAATGTCAAGTATTTTATCACCCCACATGAGCCTTTTCTGCTTTTAAGAACTTCTGAGAAGGGTCTTCTCTTGGTTCTAGCCCTTTCCAAAGCTTGTTTTATGAGAGAGCCTTCTGGGTGGCTGCTCCCAGTGCTTGGAGAAATTAAGTTGGCCCTTTCATTTTGTTCCTTCATTGTCTGGCAAAGACTTTCCTTTCCTGGCAAGCTTTTAAAAATAAATAGGGTTTTAGAAATCTGCATTTGTTAAATTTAGAAATTAAAAGGAATGATCTGTCACATCCCAAGTACTCTAGGAAGTAGATAAGAAGACCTCAGCAACAATGGGGGGCATACCTCCCCTTCTGCACTTCTTCAACTCTCTTTCATTATTGACAGAAGTGTAAACTCATCTGTTGCAGATGGTTCCCCTCCATGGGTTAGTCTGGATTTTCTCCTCTCGCCTTTCCCCCTCTGGTTTCCTTTGTATACATGAAATTAGACTGAGGCCTGTATGGGCTCCAAATTGGCCATTTTGCCTTTAATGCTTAAGGTAGGATCTCAATACCAATAGGCTGAAATTAAGAAGAGTAGTCTTGTTCTACCAAAGCATAATCTCAGCCTGCCAGCATTGTCCAACATGAAGGATCGAGATGCCTTCCATACATCTGTAGTCCTCCAGCTTACCTCTCTCCAATAAATATCAGAAAGTCTTAATAGTTAGGAACTGCTGGATAGCTCTATGGTTTAGATTCAGAGGTTATGAGTTCAATTCCCTACTGTGCCTCCTTGATAGGGCTGGATAATCCACAGAGATCCTTCCAGCTCTGCAGCTGTATGATGATAATTACTACTACTACTACTACTACTACTACTACTACTACTACTACTACTACTACTACTACTACTACTACTACTACTACTACTACTAGGAAGTGTCTACACACATCTCTGCTCCACCTTGGTTTAATGTCTAGTTTGGCGTCAGAAGATACTCTGGGAGACAAATTGGTTGATAGGTAACTCTGTTTGCTTCCTTTTATTGTAAAATTGTGTTGAAAGCCTTGGGGATGGGTACAGCTGAGTAGAAATTCTTGAAATCACATTAAACTGTAACCATCAGATTGGTTGGTTACCAACCATTGTATTGGTAATTCTACTTTAAAATAGAACAGTGCCACTTTGTGTTGGATGAGAAGTACTGCACCTAGTTGTCTGAAGCAGCATTTTTCCCTCTTGAAAAAGCTGTCTGGTGTACACTAGCATATACTCATTAGAATTAGTCTTGCTTTTAGCACCTGCTGGAGTAAGGTAAGAGCTGCTCAGTTCACTGAAAATCTCATGTTAATCTTCCACAGAACAAAGCTATAAAGGTTCAAATTAATCTTCTGGAAATGTACCACTATATATGACGAAGCATTTTGCACAGAAAACAACCCCATCAGGTTCAAGTTGAACACTTATCAGACAAATTGGATTTCAGTGGTTTCCAGGAATATTAGGAGCATAATAAGAAAAGGTTAGAAATCAATTAAGTGTTTACCCATTTGTAAGTACAGTAGTACAACTCAGAGCAATGAACAGCCTTTATAACATGAGATGCCTAGAACAGCATCCTTCATCCCAGGTGCAGTCTAAACAAGCAGAGTAGTATTAGAACTTTTGATGTGGACACTAGACTTGTTGATGCAGCCTAGAATTTCAAGTGCACTTTTTGACTGCTAGATGACACTGATGGCTCATTTTAGCTTGTGGTTTGCAAAGAGTCCTAATTCTTTCTACACCAGGTTGCCAATCCTTTATCTGTGAATGAGCTTAGAACTTTGTGTTTGCCCCACTTTATAATTTTCATTTTGTTTTGCCCAGTTCTTTAGACTGGGGAAACTTGATTGCCAGTTCTGAAGTATTAGCTACCTCTTCCAATTTGGCATAATCCACAAAACTGATAGGCATTCCCTCATTCATTCAAGCCATATATAAAAACACTAAATAGCACTACACCAAGTAATGTATAGAAACCTACAGCACCCCAAGTTGCTTTTCTCCAGCATAAGAGGTGTTCTTTGCATGCTGCCCATCATCCAGCTACAAGTCCACCACCTAGCAGTATCATTGACTAGTCTACATTTGACCAGCTTGACTACAAGAAAATAAAGTGGACCTTATCTAAATATATTTAAATTTTGGTGCATTCCATCCAAAGCATTCCCTTCCTCCACTAAGCTTGTAACTCTCATCAAAAATGGAGTGGGGCAGAGAGAGAGAGATCAAACTAGTTTGGTATGTTATATTTTTAAGAAACAAGTGCTGGCTCTTACTAATCATAGTGGTATTTTTATGTGCACACAGAATATTTGTTTAATAATTTCTCCTTGAACCTTTTCTGGTACAAATCAAGTAAGGTCAATATTTGCCCAAATCACCATCACCCAACCTTGTGATGTTTGCACATGAACTTTCCTCAACAACTCACCCACTCTCCAAGAATTCTCAGACAGACACGAGGCACTGAGATTACATCTGCAAGTTCCCTTTGGGGCAGTTCATCTGTATGTGAAAACCAAGATTCAAGGTAACCAGACGTTCTGTACTACATTTTCACCTATCTTTGGCTGCAGCCCTCTCACTGTGTCACATCACATATGCTTTTACTGGGACGAGGACTGCTTTCCTTTCAGTAGACAACACCGGCAAAGCAGTGTTGTAGTCTGTCTTCTTACTTTCATTGATTAACATTCCCCTTCTTTCTATTGTGTTCTTCCTCTGTGCCGAATTAAACAGTATACTTTGCTAGTTTTCTCCTGACAAGTTGGAACACATTCTGAGGTTTGACCCTCTTGATAGTCTCCCTGCCAATATTGACTAGTCATAGGCTTCTTATAAACGCCTCATAGAATCATAGATTCATAGAGTTGGAAGAGACCTCAAGGGCCATCTAGTCCAACCCCCTGCCATGCAGGAACCCCCATCACAATATTTCCGACAGATGGCCATCCAGCCTCTGCTTAAAAACCTCCAAAGAAGGAAACTCAACAACCCTCCGTGGCAGCATATTCCACTGCCGAATAGCTCTAACTGTCATGAAGTTCTTCCTAATGTTCAAATGGAATCTCTTTTCCTGTAGTTTGAAACCATTGCCCCGAGTCCTAGTCTCTGAAGCCATGGAAAACAAACCTGTTCCCTCTTCAATATGACATCCTTTCAAATATTTAAACAGTCTTCTTTTAGAGAGGCTAAACATTCCCAGTTCCCTAAGCCGTTCCTCATAAGACATTTCCTCCAGACCCTCAACCATCCTGGTAGCCCTCCTCTGCACCCACTCGAGGTTGTCAACATCCTTTTTAAATTGAGGTGCACAGAACTGGACACAGTACTCCAGGTGGGGTCTGACAAGAGCAGAATAGAGTGGTACTATCACTTCCCTTGATCCAGACACTATGGTTCTGTTGATACAACCAAGAATCGAATTGGCTTTCCTGGCCGCCGCATCACACTGATGACTCATGTTCAATTTGTGGTCCACCAAGACTCCCAGATCCCTTTCACAGGTACTATCCTCCAACCAAGTATCCCCCATCTTATATTTGTGCAATTTTTTTAACCTAAATGTAGTACCCTACATTTCCCTCTGTTGAAATCCATTTTGTTAGCTTTGGCCCAGCACTCTAGTCTGTCAAGGTCTTTTTGGATTTCATCCTATCCTCTAGGGAATTTGCAGCCCCTCCCAATTTGGTATCATCTGCAAATTTAATTAGCATACTATTCCTTCCTCCAAGTCATTAATAAAGATATTGAAGAGCACTGGACCCAGAACAGAACCCTGGGGCACCCCACTGGTCACGCCTCCTTGGTGATTTGCTCTTTCTTCCATGGCCCTTTAAAATCTCTTTATACAGACACCTTGAGGTATTTTGGTGCCTTCCACTTGCTTCTCATAGGAGTTGTATGCGACTGGGTCTGCAGTACCTCACAGTTAAGGAACTTCCATCCATGTCAGATTCCCCTTTCTGTATCTGACCATGGGATTTCATCCACTGCTTTCTTAAAACTTGTTGAAATCAGCCTTTTTAAAGTCCAGAGTATGTATTATATGACCATTAGCGTTCTCTTTTTCCAGCATAATGAATCCTGAAACGGCCAGTCTGACCATGGGATTATTTTATTACAAGGTTACAAACCCTTCCTGATTTCTGAAATGTTTCCATCCTCCACATACGTAGGAATTTTGTGATCAACATTTAAAGAACATTATCTAGGCACTGCAAGAAGATTCTTTCCAGCCCTACACAGTATCTGCCTCATGTATACAAAACTCAAGCAGAGCCATCCAATTTTTGAGTGCTAGATAAGCAGGTGATCTGCTCTATAATAGCAACTCCCCTATTGCGTTTGGGCACATGACACATAAGCACACACAGAAGACTGTAGCACATGGATAATCTTTATTGTTAGAGGAGCACCGGTAATCCAATATTGACTGTAGTGGAGACAAGGCTGAGGCACATGCTAAGGCACTTATTATATAAAAAGTCTGCAAATTTATTTGTGACAGCAGTTGGGCAGATGACTCCCGGAGTGAGGGCAACAACCATAACGTGTAAAAGATTCTTATTTTAATTTGTCACTTACTCAGAAGTCTAAATGCAGCATATACAGTATGGTTAAGTATACAGGTAAATCCAGCAACCAGTGTACAGTGTAGAAAAGTAAAGACTATCTATATAACCGCAGTCCCCATAGAAAGGCAGTGATAAAGACCTTTATTTTTCTTAATTACAAAGGCCTTCAACATATAATCTGTGCAGATTAAAAGTATTTTTTCTTCTTTAATATACTCTTAGTCACTGTGCAGAATAACTAAACCCATCCCCTGATTACAGAGCTAGAGGCTTGGACGTTACAACAAATAAGCAGTTCCTTGCCTATACTCCATTTCAACCCAATAGATCCTGTGTGTAACCATTAAATATATTTGGTCCCAAATAGATTCTGCAACAAGCACAGTGGAAAGCTTTCCTGCTTCCTTGACCTGTCACTAACTACTGGTCCACACTTCCTTAGACATTAAAACAGACACCATTGCACTTCAGATCTGCCCAGACATTAGCCACAATAAAAGACAATTTTGCAAAAATGTCCCTTCGAGTTGTTTCCTTCCCTTTCATCCATCCATCCCAAAGACTATATGGTCTCTAACACACGTGGGAGTCATGCTGTGAATCCTTGTTTTTCCTGTTCATCATGGCTCCCAGACTGGCTAGCTGAGCAGACTGAAGAGTAAAGTGTGAGGTCACTGAACATGATTGCCAAAAGCAAACAAGAGGAAAGGGAAAGGGTGAAGGGTGATCCCTGCATCTATCACAAACTCCTTATTGGAAGAAAATAATTGATTTACAGCAACAAGAAGTAGTCTTTCCCTTATCCCACCCACCCACCCACCATTTGCCAAACTACAGAATTTCACTGGCAGCCATGGAAAGGACAATACATGCTGCGGGCACCTGTAGCTCCCAGACTCAAATCAGACTCTTTGGCATTGGGAACAAAAGAGTTTAGTAACTGGGAGCAACAACACTAATGTGTGATGGCTCCAATTATTCCAGGGAACATTTTGACAGATGGGGTCCACTTTCCCTGGCTGAAGGGGTCGCCGAAGTCCACTGGACAAAGGGAGAGTGTGTGTCACTCCATCACGCGTGACCTGGGTCCAGGAAGCAGCTCTACTCAGTAGCTTTGGCATCACCAGCATCTGCCTTGCCATCCACTTCCTCATCAGATACCTCGCCTGTGCCCTTCCTGGTAATCCGGCGGGGCACAACAAATGGCAAGTCCCCACGCCTGTGGAAGAGAACACAACAGGTGAGAGGCAAGGACCTTCATCTCTGAAGGGAGGAACTTCACCCTCGGGACACATACACGCTCAAGCAATGATGCTCAGTGTGTATTTAACAGGAAGGCAAGACTACAAACACACATCTACTTTACCTGAGTTTGCTCTTCAGGGAGCTGACCTCTCGGTTCATGGCATCAGCAGTTTCAGTGACATCCTCCAACTCCCGCTGCAGCTTTCGGCGAGCTGCATTGGCTCGCTGCGCCTCTTCTTCTGCCTCCTCTAGCTGGCGTTTGAGCTGCTTCAAACGCACATTCACCTTGTCTGCCTGCAGAGCAGAAAGCGGAGTCACCACTACCCCCCACAATGAATTTGCAGTTCGTAATCTGCAATACACAGATGAGGCAACTCTTTTGCTTCTGGAACAAGGATCAAGTTTACACTGTCCCTGTAAAGTGTGTCCTGCTCAGGAGCTTTTCCCCCACATTCTTCCTTGTTTGTAAAGCAATCCTAAACCAGTCTTTAGAAATTCATCAATACAGTAGGACCCCTGTATCTGATGATTCACTATCCACTGATTCAGTTATCTGCAGATGGCAATCTGTGGTGCAAAGGCCCACACAATTGGGGGCAGAGGAGGAGGCGGCCGCACGGCTCCTGAGTTCCCACCTGCCCGCCCACCTGTAAGATTGGCAGTGGTGGCAGGGAGAAGGCCGTGCAGCTCTGGAGCTCCTGCCCGCCCAAAGCCACTCAATCCTTGTGAAGGACATTCGGCTCGCTGAGGGGCCATGGCAGGACCTGGACTTCTCCCTCGCCACTGGTAAGAAGCAGGGGCGGCGGCGGCGGCGGCACAGCCGGAGCTTGGCCCCAGGTCGTTGCCGTTCCCCCCGCCACCCCATTGACCCAGGCACCCCCTTCTCGAACCTCCACCACCGCCTGGGAACACCCACTCTTCCCCTGCGAAGGCTGAAAGCCTAAAATGTCCTGCCAGTCTCTGGCAGGATCCGCCTGCTGCGAGGCCGCCACCGCCTCCATTGCCTGGGAGAGCCCACCCACCCGCAAGGTCAACAGAGGTAGCGGAAGTGGCACGGGGACATGGTGGAGTTCCCCGGGGTGCTGGTAGGCTCTCCCACTGCTTTCACCCCTGACACCCTCGGATAAGTGTTCACTCTTATCCACAGATTTCATTATCTGCGGGGTGGCCAGGAACCAATCTCCTGCAGATACGGGGTTCTACGGCATAAAAAATGAATTTTTCAGTGTCAAGCTAGAGATACCAGTCATCCTGATTTGTGACATTTCTTTCCAGAGGGTGGAAATTTATATGTTGGTGCCCTGAGTGACAAGGGCAGAGAGCTCTATAAAGAGTAACACTGCCAGCAAACACTGTAACAGCTTTAACAGATGGAAGATGGATGGGACTGCAGCAGATTCCCCCCGCCCCAGCTCAGTTGAGTTTGTCCAGGACAATCCTTCTGTATGGTACATACTTGGTCTTTGTACTGCTCAGCATTACGCCTCTCATCCTCCACCTGCAGGATCACATCCTTCAGCTTCTTCTCTGTACGTCGCACCTGCTTGCTGGCAGCCTGCCTCTCCCTGTAAAGAAAAATTGTCCAGTAGTATTGGAGAAAGATTTCCAAAGTAGCCACGGGTGGCATTTTGAGGCATTCCTGTGCCCCGTGTAAAAGAGACAAACTTCAGAAACAAAATGACAAAAGTAAAATACCACTAGTTCGACAGGATCAACAGAAAAATCAAACTGATATACCAAGCTGCTGACTTTGAAACTTTAGCAGCCATGCAGTAAGGGAATCTGTGTGCAATTGGACAAGATGAAAATAGGTCAGTACATAGTTACCCTGTGGGCACTGTCTGGAATCTGAGCTGACTGTTTGCCAAAGTCAGTTTCCTCCATTACACAGGACCAAATTGCTGATGCAATTTAGCAGGTTTTAGATCAGCAACAATTTATGTGGCCCATACAGAACCTTCCACAAGTTGCTGTTTTAGAAACAATTTCCTGAACACATCAGTGGTTCTTATTCTACCTTCCACTTGGTACCCACTGGCGTAAGTAGGGAGGGGCAGAAGAGTGCATTTACCCCAGGGTGCACAGTAATCGGGGGGCTCCTGGAGGGGGAGCAGGAGCAGGAAGCCATGCGCCACCCCACCAGCAGTCCTTTTGCCTCCTAAGGCTTAGTGATCCTTAATCAGGGAGAAAGGAGGAGAGGGAAGCAGGTGGTGTGTTTTTTTTTCCCAAGCAGCACCTCTGTTGATTGCTCACCCCTCCTCCTTCTCCCCACCCCTGCTAACGCTTGGTGATCATTAGCCCGGGGAAAGGAGAAGAGGGAAATGTGCAACAGAAGTGCTGCTTGGGGGGGGGGGAACCCATCGCCTGCTTCCCTCTCCTTTTCCTGGGCTAACAATGACCAAGCCTTAGCCGGGGGAAAGGAGGAGGGGGAAGCGTGCTATGGAGGTGATGTTTGAAAAAAAACCCCATTGCCTGCTTAGCGCTATCCGCATGCTGTGCAGCTTGCACAGGAGAGCCTTAACTGGAAAGGAGACCAACAAAGAGGGCATGAGAAGGAGAAACCCTCCCCCCTTACTGTTCTCCCAGGATCTGCCCCCCTTGCTGGGTGGGTGAGAGACAGTTGGAGGGGGAGGAAAGGGCACAAAAACTGGCTTTGTCCCCGGGTGCTCCAAACTCTAGCTATGCCAGTGCTGGTACCTGTTCTAAAAGGCATTCTACACAGATTTAGTGGATAAGAGTAAAGCAATCACAGAAGCCATAACACTCAACGAGGACATGCATTTAACTACCACTTGCATGCTGACCCTTGTACTGCCCATAGCAGCCTTGAAAACAAAAGCACTGAACATCAAACAAATACTCAAGAGCCCTCCTTGTATCCTTTCCCAAACTCTCCCTTGAGTTCCAAGGCAATCACTGCCTAGACCCTGTTTGTGCCTGGACATCAAAATGAAGGATGAACGCTTGGCAGACCACCAACACCTACTTTGTCTCAGCATCCAGTTGTTCTTCTAGCTGTGCTATCTTTGCCTCCAAAGCAGTGATACTAGATTTGTATTTGGACTTCACAGCAGCCTCCATTTCCTGAAGCTTGGCCTTCAGTTCCTTGTTCTGACGCTCAGCTTGCTGGCGAGCATTTTCATTCTTCTGGGCATTACTACGCTCGGCGTTCAGGTCTGTATTTATCTGGTCAATCTGGGAAAGGGAACAATAAGTGGGTGAATCAGGTACTGTCTTGAAAAATTCCTCCTCCCTTTAGTTCACACCCCACCATAAGAAAGATGGGCAACCAAGTCTGCCCCATCGGGGTCCCTCTCTAGGTTGCCCAGAACATCAAGATAACCAAATACAATAATGTTACTAGCCTAACTTGTTGACTACCAAAAATCTTTAATAATTATTCTACCAAAGAGAAAAATTGGAATCAACATATGTTAGCCACATGTGACCAGTGTAAGAGGAGTCACCCTATTATGCAAATTCATTCCACTGGCTTATCAAACTTAATACTGAGGCAAGGAAGGATTTCTAAGCTCTGCTACCCATCTTTCATAGCTGGAGACACTAAAGATGAATGGGACCTTGTCAATGTGAAGTGCATCCTCGTATCTCATGGGAATGCCTGGAATTTGAACCCAAGCATCTCTTTCACTTGAACTAGGGGTTATAAGGTGGTTGAAGGTATGAAACAGCATACAGCTGAAAGTCTTTGATAAAGAGGAAGAGATAGCATTTGCTGTGCATTATGGTCAGAAAAGTGTATCAACCGGATCTCACAAACAGGTACCTGAAGATTTGCTTTCTTGAGGCGATCATTCACCAGTTCTGTATTGCTCTGCTCTTCCTCCAGTTCTTCCTCCAGCTGAGCTATCCGGGCCTCCAAGCGCCGCTTCTCCTCCAAGGCCAGAGCTCTGCAAACCAAACATTAAGAATACATACTTCTGTGAGAACACTCACTACTTTTGATCTTCCCAATATGCAGATGCTAAAAGAGGCTCTCCAGAAACCACACCATTTAAGAATGTTCAGTTTACAGATTACATCCTTCCCGTGATGAGCCTTTTCCCACCACATTTCTCCTACACAAAGGAACAAAAGACCATTACTACTCACCCTTTGCCACTACTGTTGGCAATCTCATCAGCCAGCTCATCCCTCTCTTGCTGAGCCTGGCGCTTGGCACGTTCAGCAGCTGCTAGTTCCTGAAAGCAGAACAAGATGTACACAGATGATGGGTCAGGTTGAGCCTATTGACAGCTTAGAGGCATGTCCTATTGGAGGAAATACAGGATGAAATACCTAGAAGCTAGTTAGAGCAAACAGAATGTCTCAGGAAGCTTGCCTAGTCCCAGAAACTCAAAATGGCAAATATATTGTGGAATCGGGCACAGAAATCTCAAACATCACAGTCAATACCACATGCTCATGAGAACACTGTGATGCTACGAAGTGCAAAGGGATGGCACAAAAAAGTAACAGGCATTAATCAAGTGAAAGACAATGAGGAGTCTCAGAAACAAGGAGTTAATATACAGTCTGTGGCTGGAGACAATGAAACTGAAGCTTCAGAAAGAGGAAAGGTCTCTAAGCTGACCCTGAGATGAAGCTGTACAGTAGGAAAGCTGAGAGACCCACAAAAGGAGTGGCAAGAGATGGTTTGAATGTAGCGAAACATGATTTCCCAAGCACATTCCAGAAGTAACTAAAATGGATCTTAATAGAGAACTACTGATGTTCCAGTGTCTCACCTATTCTGTTCCATTTCTTTGAAAGCAACATCCTGCTTTCCCTATACAGTATCTACACACCTGACTCGAGTACCAACTAAGATGTTCCTCTGGAAATAGGTTACCTCCTGCATTTGAATCATCTCTGCCTCCATGCTCTTCAACTTCTTTTCATTTTCTTTGGCTTGTACCAAAATTTCTTCTCTAGAGGCACGTGTGTCATCCAGCTCTCGCATGCAATCCTTCATTTGGGCCTAAAAAAAATTGAAAGACAATTCTGTGAGTATGTGAAGCTGTCTTATATGACATTCCACCCGCCCATCTACCAAATCCCATTAAGTTTAACCCAACTGGCAGCAGAATTCTAAGGGAATTCCAGGTCTGCTATCTGAAGGTGCCAAGGATTAAGCCTGAGGACTTCTGCATATAACAATCACTTTTGTGGATGACTTAATCAGGCTCACAAGTCCTTGCCCACTCAAGATCAACTTGAGAGACGGAATTCATTTTTTTCCCTTTGGGACACTGCCTGAGTGCTGCCAATCAAGAAAAGCAGAACTTCACCTGCAGCTTCCGGAGCTGTTTGATGGCCTCATCACGATTCTTGTTGGCCGAGTCTATGTGGGATTCCAGATCCTTTAGATCCATTTCCAACTTCTTTCTGGCTGCCACAGCAATAGAGCGTTGCTTTCTCTCATCCTCCAGTTCCACTTCCATTTCTCGCACCTGTATGAAGTCAACAAGCAGTGTAACCATTAAGAACAAGGCTGTCCCCCTATCCTTGAGGTCAACCAGAAAGAAAGAGAGGGGGGAAGGGGATTCCAAGCCTGCTGTATTACCATTTAGCTAGGGTTACTCTGTTTATGAGAGCTGCCTAGATGCCCTAAGCACATCTGGTCTCTCCTGATTTCGGAAGCTAAGCAGGGTCGATCCTGGTTAGTACTTGGATGGGTGACCACCAGGGAATACCAGGTGCTGTAGGCGCCTGGAGTAGGAACTGGCAAGCCACTCCAGTATTCCTGCCAAGAAAACTCTATGGATGTGGGGTCACAAAAAGTCGGTCACAACTGTAACGACGCAACACACACACACTGTTTATGAACCTCCATGATTTCTCGGAAAAGATGCAAGGTGAATGACAGGAGCTTTAGCAACTTCTGAAAGTTTACCTGTCTCATCAGCTGCTTTCTCTTTTCTTCATTCTGCTCATCACGAGCCAGCAGGTCCCGCTCAAACTGGGCCTTCATGGCTTGCTGGTTCACTTCCAGGCGGAGCTTGGCATCCTCCGTGGCCTGAAGCTCATCCTCCAGTTCTTCCAACTGTGTCTTCATCTCTTCTACCTGCTGCTCCAGGGCCCGTTTCGACTTCTCCAACTCATGGACCTGCCACACAAGCAAAGAGACTCAGTCTTTCCCATGCCAGTAAAGACACTCCTTTCATTGTTAAACACAAGATATACCGTTTGTGTAAATATGAGTAAGACGCTTAAAAGCACAAACAAGCCTGTCAGGACAAGAATAGGAAGTCACTTATCTCCCAATTCAATGCTCATTTCATCAGTCCCTCTACTTATCTGCGTTGGAATCCTGACTCAACCAATGTAACCATTCAGAAATGAAAGCTTGTCTCAATTTAAGTGTTTTGGATATAGCTTTAACAGACAATAACACAGCACAAGCCAGCTGCACTAAATGCTGGCAAAATGACCTTTCTTTTAGAAAGAAAATGTTACAGAAATTCTATGTCTTTATTTTATTTTTCAAGCTGCATGATCTCAGTGCAGCACAACAGATTCATCAGTTTGTATCTCTCTATCTTAACTCAAAAAGGGGCCTCTATTTTGTGCCCAAGATGGGACATTTAAATAATGCTATAAGACTAGGATTCATGAGATCCGTGTTCGAATCCCCACTCAGCCATGGAAACTCACTACGGTATAGGCAATGATAAAACCACTCCTTAAAGATCTTATTTACCCTATTAGAGTTACTATTAGTTTATTCATTTAAAATATATTTATCTCATCTTTCTCTTTAAAAGGACCCAGTTTACATGATTAAAGTTGGATGGGATTTGACAGCACATAGTAACAACAACCGCAATATATGCAATAAAGAACCTTATTTTGCAAGTCCTCTTCTTTCCAAGAGAATTTCCTGATTTCCCCACCGCCACCCTTCTTACCCCAGCCCATTAGATGGTGTGATCCCTTCCAATACTAGAATGCCACCAACTTACACTCTTGCCAACATCATCCTTGGAACTCATCAGATCTTCCATCTCTGTCCGGAACTGCTTATTGAGACGCTCCAGCTCAGCCTTCTGCTCTATGGCTTCCTCGAGGGCTCTGGCCAAGGAGAGGGCTTTTGTTTCCTTCTCGCGCGCTTCTGCTTCGGCACGATCCCGCTCTTCGGCATATTTGGCAGAGATTGTTTTCTCCTCTGCCAGAAGCTTGAGAAAGAAAAGGCAATGGCATCATAAGATTACCAGGAAAATCTTTCCACCAGAACAATCTAAGCATCAAGCATGGGTTCTGACAACCTAAGAGAGAGATTAATTCAAGGTATGTGCTAGGCTGGAGATTTAATTTGCTTGCATTTGTGTCCGATCCTGCTTAGAATAAATGCAAAGGAAGAGGCTGCCAAATATGCCAGTATAGTGGCACCTCGACTTAGATTAATTCGCATCCTCGGAAATCGAACTACTTGTAAGTCAGGCAGTGGATTTACATAGGAATGCATTGAAAATCAATTAATCCATTCTGGAGGGAACGGATTTCAATGCATTCCTATGGGAAGGCTGACCATACACACGCTTCCCTTGCGGCCGCTCAAGCCGGCGTGAGAGAGTGCAAGGGAGGTGTGTGCATGCTTGTGAGTAGCTGGGGCAAGCAGCAGTCGCAGATCAGATCCGCGACCACCGCTTGCCCGGGCTGCTCGATGACTTTTGGAAAAAAACGTGCTTCCACCCCCCATTGGGTGGGTTGGGGGGGGGAGGCACACCTTTAAAAAAAAGTCTTAAAGTAACCCGGGCAAGCAGATCCAATCCGCAACTGCCGCTTGCCTGGGCTACTGGAAGACTTTTTTAAAAAGCCGCGCTCCCCCTCCCCCTCTTTTTAAAAAGTCTTTGAGCAGCCTGGGCAACCTGCCCAGAAAGAATGCACAAACATGCATCTGCCCCACAGACGTTCTGGGATGTGTGCATGTTCGCTTGGCTTGGGTGGGTTTCAAAGAGCTGCAGCCAAGGTGCTCATAAGGTGGCAGGTCAAACTGCCAATGGATTTCTGCTCGTAACTTGAATGATTCAGTTGTCAAGCGCACTGTAAGTCGGAGTACCAATGTAAAGGGAAAGGACATAACGGTTACAACTCAATATACCTGATCAAACTTCTTCTGCTTTTTCTCCAAGTTGGAGACAATTTGCCGCTGGTGATCTAAGTCCACAGCAAGATCATCCAGCTCTTGCTGAAGTCTCGTCTTTGTCTTTTCCAGCTTGTCGTAGGCAGCTGCCTTCTCCTCATAGTGTTGGCTGACAGCCTCCAGATCTTTCTGAAGCTTCTTCTTGGCTTCTTCCACTGACTCCAGACAACCCACGCTATCATCCATTTTTTCTTCATGTCTGCAATCTGTGGTGTAGATGGTAAGAGTTGGGGAAGATAAAAATTAGTTTATTTCTTTCAAGAGGTGCACAATGAAGCAATGCCAGTTTAAATGCTTTTGCAAAGGGGTGGGGGAACCACCAATAGATCATCAAAAAGGAACTGAGGAAAATGTGCATGGAATGAACACAAGAGGAGACTTTTGTCCTATGAATCCTGCCCAAGTGAAGCCAAGATTACTGAGATGCAGTGATCAGATTCTGAAAATAGTGGTGGGTGGGAGGTTTGTCTTGAGCATTGAACATCCCGAGTTTCCAAGTCAGCATTCTAAGCGTCAGAAAAATATTTTTTATTTAAACAGATAAAGCAACTTCCATAAAAAGTTTAAGGCTACCAGGATGGTTGAGGGTCTGGAGGAAATGTCTTATGAGGAACGGCTTAGGGAACTGGGAATGTTTAGCCTCTCTAAAAGAAGACTGAGAGGGGATATGATAGCTATGTTTAAATATTTGAAAGGATGTCATATTGAAGAGCGAACAGGTTTGTTTTCCATGGCTTCAGAGACTAGGACTCGGGGCAATGGTTTCAAACCACAGGAAAAGAGATTCCATTTGAACATTAGGAAGAACTTCATGACAGTTAGAGCTATTCGGCAGTGGAATATGCTGCCACGGAGGGTGGTTGAGTCTCCTCCTTTGGAGGTTTTTAAGCAGAGGCTGGATGGCCATCTGTCGGAAATATTGTGATGGGGGTTCCTGCATGGCAGGGGGTTGGACTAGATGGCCCTTGAGGTCTCTTCCAACTCTAAGATTCTATGATTCTATGATCTACCTCTACCATGTTTGCATTCCCTATGGAAACTGTGTCATATAATCCAGCAGGCCACAAAAATAAATGCAACTGCTTTGAAAGCTTGTGTTTCAACAGAAACCCCTACTTTCTAAGAAATGTTAAATGTTACAAACATAATCCACAGAAAGCTTCTAAGTAATGAAATCACCCCCTCTTCTCTTAAGGTATGTCTACAAGACAGACAAGGAACTTCTGCCTCTGATTTTTTTGAAGAAACACTGTTCAATGCTACATCCAAACTATGAATTGTGATTTTTATAACTGGTTGTAATAAAACAGCTCCTAAATTTGTAGTTTATAAGATGAGTCACCATTTGTTGAGTTTACACAAAATGGAAAGCTTCCTCTTTCCCACAACTTTAAGAACCCCAGTCTCACTCACTCTATACCCCAGCGCACAGAAAGAACACCTTGTTCCCTGAGCTTCTTGCCCTCTGAAGATACCACCAGAGAGTCTGGCAAAATGTCAAAAAGAAAAACTTCCAGAACATGGCCAAACAGCCTGAAAAACTCACAACAACTATCAGATCCTGACTGTGAAAGCCTTCGAGAATACATGGAAAGCTATGATTAGTGTGAGACCATACAGGTGAAAACTTCTAAACTTTTCCTGAAAGCCATGCTGGAGAAGGTGGGAATGCAAGAGCCAAAGGCTTGGTCTTGTAAAGCTCAACTACCTGAAGCTGAAGAGCAGAGATCTGTTTTCCCAAGTTCCTCTTTGCCTCTTCCTCTTCTTCTAGCTGCTCCTTGAAACTGTTCTTTTCATCTTCCATCTGTTTGAGCTTGGTGCTAAGGCTCAGTTTCTGACGTGTCTCTTCCTGAAGCAGCTCCTATAAAAATCACCAGTAAACCATTTAGCAACTTTATGGTGAAGAGTAGATCAAACACCACAAATATTAGACTAGAAATACAAGGAATTCTGAGCCATAGCTCCGTATCATTCAGCACATCAGCAGGTGCAGTTGACTTCTATGTTTGGAAAAACAAAGATGAACTACTGGGGCTTTACAAATGTGTTTTTGGATTGCCCATATGTCATTTGGAATGCATGGACAATGCAAGCCACGTGAGGCAGCCCATCCTGTAGCACTAGAAGTCTGTTTTCTTCTGGGAGGAAAGAGAAGGAGTTAGACCCGTGGAAGTTTTAATATGTCAAGATACCTTGTTTTATTACCCTGTTCTTATTGCACAGATGTTCTTTGTAGGAAATGCTACTGCATTACACCTTTTGGTAGCTGCCAATCGCAAGAGGAAGGGCAAATCAAGTGCAGCTGTGCTATGCTCTCAATGTTCGGAGAGCATCTTCAACACAGACCTTCGTGGGTAAAGGCCATCTCCTGCTCCCACTCTCAGTGGCCAAGCTTAAGAAGAGGGCTGTGCACTGTTGTGGCGCGTGGCTTAATAGGAGCATGCCCCGGCCCTCTTCCAAGGTTAAGACCAGAACTTGCCCCCAATTGAACTATGATTTGGAGCTCGGGTGGTCACAAGATTTAGGCTAACTATCACGATGAGTGGGCACGTGCAACCTTCTGGTCCTGCAGTCCATAGCCCCTTAATACTGTACCTCCCCATTTATCTCAGGGGTTAGGTTCCCCACCCACCTGCAATAAAGCAAAATCCACAATCTCTGGACACCTTTATCTGCAGGTAGGGCCAGGACCAGGAGGCCTGTGTGGGGCCTTCCTGTACTCACCCGAGGCCTGGTGCTGGCCGGAACAGGCCTCCGGCGGTCTTCTCACGGCCTGACAGGGCCCAGAAGTGGCTTCCAGAAAACCAGAAGTGACTTCCAGGGCCTGAGCTGGGCCTCTAGAGCCTGTACAGGGCCCAAAAGTGACTTCCGGAAAACCAGAAGTGACTTCCAGACCATGTGGAGGGCCTCTGCTGCACCTTTGGAGCTTGCCCCAGGCCCAGCGCTGCCCGCCTGCTCCTAAAGTCCTGGTAAATCCATGATATACAGTGGACCCTTGTATAACAAACGTTTTGTATAACATAAAATTGTACAACATAAAAAAATTCCGGAGATAATTTACTTAACAGAATTGCCTATGGGGCAAATTCGTACAACATAAAATGGTCATGATTAAGGGATTCCTCTGTTTTCAATGCGTACCTATGGGAAATTTGTACAAAGGAAAATTTGCTTAACGGAATTTCATTTGGAACAAATCAATTCCTTTATACAAAGTACCACTGTACTGGGACCGCAATATATGAAGCTCGATGAAGTGAGGGACTACTGTAATACAAACCTGTCACCATGAAGCTAACATGCGATACAAGTGATGCTCTGTGGGGTGCTGGCAACCAGTCAGGAGAGGAGGAAAAAAAACTTTGGCAGTTATGCCCATACTTTACCTGGGTATCCTGCAGCTGTGACTCCAGTGTCGAGAAGTCTTTGGCTAATTTGATTGACTTGCTATCCGACTGATTCAGAAGGCCAGTGACATTGTCCAGTTCCACCTGAAACAGCAAAAGGGGAGCTTAACACAATTCTACACAGTAAAGCTTCATCACCTACTCTTAAACTTTATCTTCTTGAAAAGGAGAAGAGGCCAAACCTGTGTCCCTTGTTTAGTTAAAGCCTGCTCTGCGCTGTTATGTCCTGTTGCCCATCAGATTCACTCGCCCTAGTTCAGCTCTTGGAAAGCTACTTGGCTTAGTATTAGCTCTTTTAGTGTCAGTCAAAGCAAGCAACAGTGGGATCTCTGGATCTCCAAGAGGAACACTGCCTAAGGAGGTTGCTAATCTCTTTCTCTCTCTTAAAATTGAAGAATAACTAGAGAGGCAAGACCCAAAGGGAAGACACCCGGAAACATTACCTGCAACTTGTTAACCTTCTCAGCCAGCTCGGTGCGTACTCTCTCCCCTTCCGTAAATTTCACTTGCAGTTCCTGGAGCTGAGTTTCAACCCTCTTGCGCTTGTGCTCTGAGTCCCCTTTGGTCTGAAGGAGGACCTTCACCTCGTTGGACAGTTCGGCCCGTTCGCCTTCCAGAGCCTGCTTGGCTTTTTCAAGATTCACTTTTACCTGAGGAAAATGGGAAGAAACCAGCTTAACTTGGAACATGGCCTCTGCACAAATCGGACTTTCATAGATGGCCATTCAAAACAAGATTCTAATGCAAAAGTTAGAGGATCCACGGGCTCAGAACCCAAACATTAACAGAACAATAAATCTGCATTGCCAACGTTTATGCCGTTGTGAATTAAAACTTCCTCCACAAATACAGGGTATTTACACCAAAGGGGGAAAAGAAAAGAAGCCCAATGCTTACCAACAATTACAAGGAACAATTAATAACTGGTACTCTTGCAGGCAGAAGGAAGCCACTAGAATTATCAACTAGCACAACCAGTACAAGCCCACCCCTAAAGCCAAGCATTGCTCCCAGTTGCACTTCAGTTATTGCAGCACATGTATGCTGCTTTTGGCCTCCAGTGCATCTGGCAACAGGGATATAAAGCCATTAAGAGCACAAAGCATCAATATTGCTATCAAATAATCAGTGCAGAAAGTGGAAGAAGGTACTCAGCAGCAAACAAAAAGCCTTTTTACCAGTGACGTGACACCTTTTCAGCATCCCACGTACCCGTTTTGTCTGCTCGAGCTGCTCTGCCAGCTCTTCTATCGCCTGGGCATGTTTCTGCCTCATCTCCTGGATCTGAGCCTCGTGGGTCTTTGCCTCCTCGTCAAGGGTCTTCTTGAGAATGGTCACTTCCTGCTCACGTTTAGACCTGCCGGAAGGCCCAGATGCTTCCATTAGCTAGACACTGACAAGATTTTGTAACATGCTTTCCAAAGGAACCAGAGAGCCGAGCCTTGTCATTTGAGCACAGATCTAATTGAGTATCAACCTGAGGGGAAGGCGACAGCAGGTCGTGCCAGGGCAGAATATCTTTTGGGGCAGAAATCATTAGAAACCAGCTGAGCCTTCTAGTTTTTTCCACCAGTTCAAAGAGGCAGACCTGATCTCAGAGGGACTGGAGGCACTAAATTTTGTAGTTACCTGAGTTCCTGCTGTGCTGCAGTGGAGTCGAGTGTGTCCTCCAGCTCTGTCTTGAGAGCCTCAAGTTCTTCGCCCAGATCTCGTTTCTGCTTCTCAGCTTTATTCCGGGCAGCCCGCTCAGACTCCAGGTCCTCCTGGAGCTCGGTCAGCTGAGATTCCAGCTCACGGATCTTCTTCACAGCCATAATCTTCTGAGCAGCCTCTTCTTCCACCCTGCCCAATACACAAGACAGATCAGAACAAAGCTCTATGGTTCAGAGGTCAGAAAAAGTGATCTGTCCAGAGAGAAATTACTAAGGCTACGAAGCTGTATACACCATGTCAGATGGGCGGCATATAAATTGAATGAATGAATGAATGAATGAATGAATGAATGAATAATATATACAGTATATATACCTATCTGGAAGAAAATCCTAAAGAACTCACAACTGAATGAGTCCGCACAGAATGAATGTCTCAGAGATGACTAGTGTCAAGCACTGCTTTGATGAGACAATAACAATCCAAGTGCATATTAGGAGAGCTGGAGTCTACTTGAAATGCTCATCCTCCTTCTCATGCTCCCCAAAAAGGTCAAGTTCGCAAAAAGAGATAGGACACAAAGGTTACAATACAGTAAAGACTATTCACTCTAAAAACACAAGGAGACATGGTGCTTGCAGTTAAAAGGAGGGACATGGCACCGTGTTTTCCCAGCACAACCCAAAGGACCTAGGCCTCACCTAGCCAAAGCAGCCTGCAGCTCCTCCTCTTTCTTGACCAGCTGCATTTTGAGCTCTGCTATTTGAGCCTGGAGTTCTGCTATCTGATCGTGCAAATCGGTGGAGTCTCCTTCTAGCTTCCTGCGGGTCTTCTCCAACTCTTGCCGCTGCTTTTCTTCTCGGCGCAGGCGCTCTGCAGGAAAGAACAGAGGTAGGTCAGCGGTGCATTGTGGGCCAAGCCATTCTAATCAAGGTGGCATGTGAAGAGTCAAGAGCGCCAGTACCTGGATCTAGACATTGCGACAGCGTCGGGCTACTGTGGCACCTCCTAATCCAAGTACCCATGTCAAGGACTAGAGTTGGAAGGGATACCATTCAACCTCCTTAATATTCAATCACCTTCCCCCGCACACCTGCCACATTCACTTGCCACCCTCATGCTAAAAGGAAGTAGTGCTGCCTCCATAAAATTGTGGAACACACCAACAGAATTCTAAACACAAGCCTGAAACTGCTCACAGTCTTAGGAACTTGGGCCCCATTAAAAATTCATGACAGGCAAAGAGACATCTCTTTTTGAGCCTGTAGTAGCAAGAGCACAAACCCCAGCATTCAGCCACTGCCGAACATGTAAGAGCAGAAACATTCCCACAGCAAGAGGAGAAATGGAACCAGCTGTTCTTCGCCATTGGCCTGTTTTAGAAATTGCTTTTATTCAGACCAAGGCTCAGCTGACAATATATATAACCTTCAGCCATCCATCCATCCACTCAATGGTTCCCTCAGACTGATCAATATCTTCCACACAAGCCCTCTACGCTTACAGCAATGTTAACCCCTTTGACTCCAAAGTTCAACATGGCGAGACATTTAACAGATCCTGTATGTACATGAAAAATCCTGATTGATAAGGACGAGTGGAGTCAGCCAAACCAGCTTATGCTCTTCTCCTACCTTCCAGCTCTGTTATCATAGCCTCGTGCTTGTTCTTGAGTTTAGCTAAACTCTTTGACTTCTCTTCCTCCTCGGTTAAATTGGTTGTGAATTCTGCAATCCTATCTTCCAATAATTTCTTCTCCTGCAAAACCCAGAAACATGCATATTGAATAATGATCGACATGATTTCTGGCTTTCAAGCAGAAAGCTGCTGTGTATTCCAGCATAAAGCAACAAATGTCAAGTGCAAGAGCAAGTTGCTGCTGCTAATTAAGATGCCAAAACATGTACAGTAGGACCCTGGTGTCCGCTGGGGTTCCAAGCCTTCCCGTGGATAATGAAAATCGTGGATAAGAGAGAATACCAAAATGTCCCCCAAACTGCTGTTTTGTGATAATAGCTTACTTTATGGCTGCTGTTTTATGACAGTAGCTTGCCTTATAGCTGCTCTTTGTGACAGTAGCTTGCTTTGCGGATGCTGAATTATTTATTTATTTTTTTCCTCTGCCAACCGTGGATTAACTGAATCAGTGGATAATGAATCAGTGGGTACGGGGGTCCTAATGTATTCCTTAGTGTGCATCAGTCAGATACGAGTGCTAACTTTGTAACTAGTGGCTATTGGTGACTGCAATTTATGCTGCATGACTTCTGCTGGTATAAGTACACAACTGGATTCTGGTCATTTTTTGTATTTGAAGACCAACAAAAAGGCAATCATCATTGCAGCACAGAAATAGCAGAATATAGAGTGATTGCTCACGGGATGATACATTAAGGAATCCTGCCTTGCAGCCTATCTATGTGTTTGGGTAAAATACAGGATTCTGATTTTCTCTAATCTTTGAAAAGGTATTTCTTTAGAAAAGGCTTGCATTGTCATGTCTTGTTACAGAACTCAGTACATTACTGCTGCATTTTCCAACTAGACTGGCATTTATTAGGCCAAACCATTTTTTCCAAATAGCTTGATCAAGGGGGAGGGGGGGGCAGGTGTCTTATCTAGATGAAGCTGCAAATCAAAGAAAAACAAATCTCAGTTTTCTGAACAGTTTATCCTGAGTAGATACATCTATTCAGCCAAAATTAGAGAATCAAGTAGGAAGACAAACCGCTTCATGTCAAGCATGGTATCTGACATAATCTCTCCAGGGTAACACGCTATGCTACCCTCACAAGAGCAGGCATTACAAGCCCTGTGGCCCCAGGCATTCAGCAGCATGGCAGCAGAATTCTAGTTTGGATTATAAACAAAGTGGGTGGCCCCCACATCTAATTACCACACCCAAATAAAAAAAAAAACAAGGTGCACACTTTCCATGCTTTATTTTAACACCCCAAATGCAGTTTAGATAAATTAGATGTGGGGTTCCTATGCTCCTGGAGTTCTGTAATGTAAGCAGGATATAGCACCTCATGGGAGCAGGATGAAAGTGGCCCTTAACCTACTGATGTTGCCATCTCCTCCATTTGATCCTGCAAAACAAAGGCAACAGACAACAATAATCCCTTTACCCACAGTGGAAGCTGCGCTACCAATGGCCTCTCTTCCATCATGCAGGAAATTGCTTTCTGCCTTACCTTGGCAAATTTGGAGTTCTGGTCTTCAAGAACTATCAGATCTTCCTCCAGCTTCTTTAGTTTAGCTTCAGTGGTCACTTTCTCCAGCTGAAGCTTCTGCCTGGCACTTTCCTCCTCTTCCAACTGCTCTTCAAGTTCCTGCGCACACGCACAAATACAAGGTATTCAACAATCTGGTTAGAAAGCAACCCTAGCTCAATTTTCTATTGGAATATAGATGCTAGATTTGAATGTTGACAGTTCAGCAGTGTGTAGAGGAGAAACAGCAAGCATGTACGGTGGTCAGAGGGCACCAGTGCCCATCAACCAAACTTGCCTCTCTTTCCAACAGTTCCTACTGTCGACATCCATACTCACGTACACCAAATGGTATGTGACATGGAGTCTTCCATGATAAGCACGGTCTTGTTCTGCTCATTACCTGGATGTTCTGCTGCATTTTCCTTTTCTCAATTTGGAGCTGCTGGCACCGCTCCTCCTCTTCCTCCACTCTTGCCTCCAAATCATGGCATATGTCTTCCAGTTCCTGCTTCTTGTTGGTCAGGCGGAGTCGGATCTCCTCTGCCTCAGCACAGAGCTCAATCTCTGCTTGCAACTGCTCTTGCAGCTGCATCTTCTCTGCCATGAGCTGCACAAAACAAGAACGCAAGATTTCAATTTTCATTTGAAGCTTTATTGGCCTCTCTAAGACACACTCGACACCATGATTTCATTCACACCCTTGCTGAATGATAAGAGACACGGATAATGCCATGTGGAAGTCTATACAAATGCCACTGCATGTATAAAGAAATGCCTCCCACAACTTCTTCAAAACTTGCTGTTACAAAGTTTAGATTCCACTTTATTAGATTTACTTCTGAACAAGTAATGTATAGGGTCGTGCTTCTCATCCTTTTGAGGAAAATATTTACTGGTTTATAGCAATTAAAAACTACATGGACATGTATGTGCAGGTTAAAGCGCAGGCCCATAATCTGGGCCTATTAAGACTACAGGCCGCTCTCAAAGTTAGTGAAATGTCATGAATCCTATGGAATCTGCTGTGGGATGGGTGGGAGAATGGGCACAAGGGAGGAGGAAGGGAGAAAGAGAAAGCACATTATCTACATGTATGTGTGTATTTTAGTGCTAGCCGTCCATTCCCTCAGCAAATACTGATACCGCCCCCAAGGCAGGAAGGACCACACACCCTCTTTTGAGGCCCTGCACTCAGCAAGATTCAATGCATGCTGCAAATTGTCACCCAACACTTTAGTCTGATGCTTTCATGTCCGCCACTACAGTACTCTTCAGCAACGTAAAATCATCCACTTGTCTGGAGGATTCGTCTCTATTTACCTGGGTCTGGAGCGTTTCCATTTCAGACAGCCTGTTCTCGGCAGCCAACTGTTTTTCCTTCACTTTCACCAACTCTTCTTCCTTGGCCAACATCTCCTCTTCTTGACGGCTCACTTGCAGCAAAGGCTTCACCTGTGGCAATTTTGACAGCAAGTTACTTCACGTGGTCCTTTAGAGCATGGATGGGAACCAAGGCCTCTGGGGCACAAAGGCTCCCACAATTTATTATTCTGGATCATGCTGGCTGAGCCTCCCATGGCTCAAGTTCAAACTGTCTCCCCTCAAGGTTTAAGGGACAGGGTTCCAGCCCTGAAGCTCAGCTTGCTGTAACCGACTCTTTCCCCAACCAGTACCTTTGTAAATAGTCTCCACCACTGCCAGTTGCGAAGCTTCAAGTAGGCGGCACAATTTCTCTGGAGGACCTTCATTGCCGTCAGTTGCTGTTGCCGTTTGGCAAAAGCTCTGGGATGGGACAAGCGAAATAGGAAGAAGGGCAGTCAGAGAAGAAAAGCCTTAAAGCTTTTGAAAAATGACAAGCATAGGGAAAGCTTTGATTTGCCCCCACACCCCCATAATGTGGCATGTTTCCAATCCAAACTTTGGTCTCAGTTTCTTTCCTTTGTCCTTTATTTCTCTCTGTGTTTTGATGCACCAAGGAGACTAAAAGACCCCAACATGATTAATGCCATGGTCTTCCCAAACAAACCTGATGCTCTCTTACTAGTGCCATGGCTTCTGTGCAGAGCAAATGATACAGTGGTACCTCTACTTATGAGCAGCTCTACTTATGTGCAATTCAGCTTATGAGCAGCTGCTCTCTACTCCGCACTGTAGCTGACTTTGACATGTCGGACCTCACAGTGGCAGGGGGGCAGGTTCAAAGGGCTAGAGCCGAGCTGTCATCAGCTCTAGCCCTTTGAAACCTGACCCCCGCCACCACAAGGGTTTCAAAGGGCTACAGCCAATGACAGCTCAGCTCTAGCACTTTGAAACCCGTGTGCTGGCCACCGTGACCCTCTTGCAGTGGCAGATGGGGTGGGTTTCAAAGGGCTAGAGCCGAGCTGTCATCGGCTGTTTGCAACCTATCCACCCGCCACTGCAAGAGACTCCTCCTCTTCACCTGAGTCTCAGCGCAGAGACCCAGGCAAAGAGGAGGCGGCTACCCCCTCAAACAAGGACAGCCAAAGGCTGCTCTCTGCAACCCCCCTGGAGAGCTGATTTTGACAGGTCTGACCTGTCAAAGTCAGCTGTTTGGCGGGGCTGTAGGAGAGCAGCCTTCAGCTGCCCTTGATTGAGGGGTGTTGGGACAGCCTTCCCGTATAAATGCACTGAAAACCTATTAATCTGTTCCCTCCCAAATGGATTAATTAATTTTCAATGTATTCCTATGGGAAACCACTGCTCTACTTATTGCAAGCATGCATTTGGAACGGATTTAATTCGTAAGGAGGGGTACCACTGTACTTGCATTTCTGCCCATTACAATTACAGTGCTTCAGTCCTGCATCTGCTGTAAATTTAGTAGAAGTGTTTAAGCCTATAAACTGCTAATTGTGCATACGAAGCAGCTTGCCTTGCCATGAGACAAGGGGATTTCAGAAAACTCAACACCCTGATACAGACATTCCACCCAGCAAGCAGGCACCTCGCATTTTATATATAAACTGTGGTCCAGATCAAAAGGTAACAAAGTTCAGAATTCCTGTTATTTCTTCCATGTTAGCTAATGCAGAATGATTTCACATTTGCTTTGCACATACTTTCTAGCCAAATAGCCTCTACAGCATGCTTGGAATCCAATAATGACATCTGTGATTTTCAAGTCTCTTTCCTCTTCAAGGTGGGCAAGGACACCTGCTCGGAAAAACACTTTGCTCTGTCCAATTCGGTAAAGGTTTGGGTCCAGCTCTAAGGCTTTGATCTAAAAGGACAAAGAACATATTTCATCTTTAGTACCGAAAAAGATCTCAGTGGATCATGTTACATTACATCAAACTCCTGGATATTTTCTTAAAGCCATGAAGGGAATCAGCAAGAACAAATAAAATCAGCAAGACACCGAGGACGTCATGGGGCAACACAAAGATACATTCAGGATCCATCGGATCATTGTTACAGAACTTTTCTATCAGGACCAATCTCTATGACTAGCACTCAAAGTTCACTTTTAAAACATGCATATTATGGGACCAGCTCTCATCAAAGTTCAATGGGAAAATGTATCCTGAATCACTGAGTTTACTCTTGAAAAGGCAAGAATAGCAGTCCATAGCTAATGCAGTTAATCGTGAAATTACAGCATGTTTAGAAGAGTATTCTGTACCCACAGTAGTGATACATCACTGATTAACCAGAACCTGACAACTATCATTAACAGAGTATGATTTTCTGTAAGCTCACAAATGTTTCACTAATCTAATGTATTTACAACGTATTCAGTCCAATATAGGACTGGCTTTAGTCCCTTCTGTCCACATCTTACAATCTCAGCAGTTGGAACATGAAACTTACCATCAACACACAGGCTTGCTTTCCATCCATGAACCCTTTAGGAATGGCATTTGGAGTCAGGATCTCGTATCTAAAAAGATATTACCATCCTGTCACTACCTCATACATCATTTTTATGACAGGGGGAATTATAGAAATAAAAAATGTACACTTCTTGATTATTTATTTTTGAATGGTAGCTTTTATAGCTTTTGGAGAACAGCCAGTCTTGCAAACAACTAGTAGAAATCTGGTGTGAAGGGAGTGCTTTTGCTTGTTCCCTCAAGCGTGTCATGGTTACAATTCCATCTCGCGACTGCTATTATCAAAAAGAGTTTCCAGCCCAGTCTGAGTACATGGGGTAGAAAGAGGGTAGACAAGCAACTAGATGTTCACTGTGTTACTGCCTGTTTACTAAGACAAAAAGCAAACAAACAAGGATGTGATGAAGATTCACCTGAGGACTAACCACTCTTGTACTTTCCTAGGCCTTAGGCTCTATTCAAATCACCTTGTTGAGTGTGAAGTCATTCCTCTACTTATTTGATAGCTGGCTGTTCAGACAGTTATCAGGCTGTGGAGTCAGAAGCTGGCAATTCGATTGTGGACTGTGCCTCCTGCTACTAGGGCCAGCCTATGTGGCCTTGGGAAAGCTGCACTGTCCCAGGACACCATCAGAATAAGGCAATAGTAAACCACTTTTGAGAATTCTCTACCTGGAAAACCCTGGAAAGGGTAACCTTAAATAAGAAATCCCTTGGCATCACACTTTTGGATGCCCAGTGTGGTGTAATGGATAGGGTTATGAACTACGACTCTGGAGCCCTAGGTTCAAATGCTCACTCAGCCATAAAATCTCACTGGGGGTGTGGGAACTGGTAGAACTACTCCTTAAACAGCCTGTATCCAATCTACCTGGAAACCCTATTCGGGTCACTCTAAGTCAGTTCTGACTTGACGGCACATAACATCGTAACTGCTTGCTAGGCATGGGTTTCTGACGGGCGTGATGGCTTCTTTTACAGTGTGGAGACCTGAAAAACTAAGAACACTCAATGTCCAGAGTGAAGCCATCACTCACTCTTACCTTTGTCTGAACTCCTGGAAGACAACCCTATTGGGAAAGCCTTGCCTGCAGATTCGGATTCCCTCCAGAACGCCATTGCAACGAAGCTGATCTAAGACTAAGTGTGGGTCCAGTTTCCCAGCCTATGGAGGAAACATAAGCTATTACCGTCTGTGCACATGATTACAAAAGGCCAAATTAGACTGAGGTACCTGCTGCATCCTTTCCTAGAGAAGGACAGCCTTAGGCCCTGTTGCTCACACTTAAGATACCAAGATTGGTTGAAAGTGGTGCGTACTATGGGAGGAGGGGGATTGGCCTCTGAAGAGGAGCGCTGAGCAAGAGTGACAAATTAATAGCGCTCATGCTGAAAACAGCAAACAAGGAAATAAACAAATGTGAGGAAACAACAGCTTCTAACTTTTCACTTTGAAAATAGGGTAGAGGGTGCAGAAAAGGGTACACACCAACTCAAATTACCCGAAGATTAAATATTGGGAGAACAAAGATATACAATGTATGACATTTCATCTTATCAATAAATCAGGGATCTAATATGGAAATAGCCACATGCTGCAATAGTCTCCTGAAATTATATAAAGGTAATTAAATATAAATTATTATGAACATTTCTGGACTATCAAAGGTTTCACTTACATTTTTAACCTGCAAAGTAAAGGAAGAAAAATACTTTAAAAGTGCTACCTTCTACTACCTTTGCAGTCTTTTTTACCTTCTACCTTTGCAGTCTTTTTTACCTTCTACCTTCTACTACCTTTGCAGTCTTTTTTAGATCCAAAATAGAGGCCATCCGTGCTGGCTTTGAATCCAGTGACACTGGCCCTCCCTCGCCATCCCCAGCCCCCTCACCCCCCATTCTCCTCAACTGGTTGAGTTTGGGCCTTTTCCTTTGGAAAGGGCTATGCCCTTTGCCATTTTCCATCTTGGCTAATCAAATCTGCCGGAGGGAGCATGCCCGAGTGGGCCGCCACCATCGCCACCGCCTCCTTTCGTATTAAGGAGACGGTGGTCAAGCCCATTTTGAAAAAACAACCAATGGCAAATTATTCCGATGCTTAATGTTTATCGAGAGGGTTCCCAATCATTTTTGGAGGAACAGCGGTGCCTTGATCCTTGCCAGTCCGGTTCCAGGCCTGGCTGGGTCTGGTCGCGCTGCAAGATGACCTAACAAAGGGGTTCCTCTACCCTGTTGGTTCTCCTGGATTTGTCAGGCTACCGTCGACACCTACTGGATCCTGGAGGTAGGGATCGGGGCACTGTTCTCATTTCCTTCAGGATCGGCAAATGTGCAGCATGGAGGAGAGTTGTCGGCCCCGTGGACACTCCCTTGTGATCTCCCCCATGCTGTTTAACATCTATGTTAGGCCGCTGGCTGGGGTCATCAGGAGATTTGGGCTGCGTTGTCATCAGTACGCTGAAACACGCAGCTCTAGTGGAAGCTGTCCGGTCCCTCGACCAGTGTCTGGAAAATATTGGAAGAGCCAACAGGCTCAAACTCAACCCTGAGAAGACCGAGATGTTCTTCGGGAGTTCCCCGTCTGGGTATCCCCAGTCTGGAGGGTGTTTCCCTCCAACTGGCGGAATGAATCTGGGCATGATCCTGGACCCGGCCCTGTCCCTGGATGCTCAGGTGGCAGCCGTGGCCAGGACACCTTCGCCAGATCGCCCAGAGAGGGGAAAGAACAGTGGTCCAGGCGCTGGTGATCTCGAGGCTGGACTATAACACTCTCTACATGGGGTTGCCCTTGACTCTCCTCCGGCGATTTAAAATGCAGCGGCCAGACTGGTGGCGGGTGCGCCAGCAAAATCACCCCGGATTGGCTACCCGTTGCCTCCCGGATCAGATTCAAGGTCTTGGTTTTAGTTTATAAAGCCCTCCATGGCCTGGGCCCGGACTACCTGGCGGAGCGGATCGCCCAGCTATCAACATCGGCCCGACCGGCTACCCAGGCATTTCTTTCCATCCCTCCGAGAAGCCAGGCGGTCCCGCACCCGAACCGGGCTCTCTCGGTGGCTGCTCCAATTATATGGAACAGCCTCCCAAGCAAAAATGTTTTGCAGAGTCCCTGCTGGCGTTTCGTAAAGCGGTGAAGACCATTCTGAAGGCCTTTGGTGACCTGGCTTAGCCTTTTTTTTCCCGCCATCGATAATTAGGTCATGTAGCAGCGGTGAGGTTTGAATTAAAGGTGCCCCTGCTGCTGTTCTTTTTAATTTGCTTCTTATTAATTTATGTTTATCTGCTGATTATGTTTCTTTATTGTGTTGTATTGTACCTAATCATGTGTATTTCCTAACTTGTTCTGCCATGTTCGCCGCCCAGAGTTCCCATTGGGAAGATGGGCGGGATATAAATTCAATAAATAAATAAATAAATAAATAAATAGATAGATAAATAAATAAATAAATAAATACTAATCACGAAACCTAACCAGAACATAACTGGCTTTTTTAAAATGACATTAACTTTAATTCTCTAATATGTACTGTATACTAAAAGCAAAGCAAAGTGTTCTGCTTATTTATCTTCCCATAGTGCTTACAGCACTCTCTGGGTGGTTTACAAATTAATTATGCAGGCTACACATTGCCTATTTGAACAAAAAAAAAATCTTGATTTTAAACGTATTTCTGTTAAACTAGTATAATTAGAAAATATTAAGAGAAAACACACAAGAACATCAAGGGTTCAAAATGAATCAGCAGAAGTACTAACTAAAGTTAGAAAGTCAGAGAGAAAAAATGTCTGTATCATTGTATTTACTCTGGTCCAGCAAAATGCTTTGGAGTGTCTTGCTGGAAGCTTGAAACCTTGCCAGGATAGAGACTATCTGAGGCTACCCAGGCATTTCTTTGTATACTCAGAAATGTTTTCCTTGTCCCTCTTTCTGAAGGTACACTGGGGCTGTGCAACATGTCCAGGACCACACAGGTGGCACAGCATATAGCTCTGACAGCCACACACAATAGTATGCCAGATGAGCTGCTATGCTTCAACATCTGGGTGATCTCAGCTTGTCCCCCATCCCCTTGGAAA
Source organism: Phrynocephalus forsythii (assembly GCA_029282475.1). Classification (NCBI taxonomy): domain Eukaryota; kingdom Metazoa; phylum Chordata; class Lepidosauria; order Squamata; family Agamidae; genus Phrynocephalus; species Phrynocephalus forsythii. The sequence continues at coordinate 77,049,234 of JAPFRF010000006.1, read as the reverse complement.
TTCAAACTCTTGAATGCTTGACCCACAATTGGGGGCTGCAACCCTGGAATGTCCATTCATAGCTTTAGATGAGACCAGGCATGGCTACAGGAAAACCTCACTGAGAGTCTGAAACTGAAGTTTGATCACCATCTACGATGGGCTTTTTAAACTGTGGATTGCTGCCCTTTTGCGGGGCTGGGCTAGGTGGCCCTTGGTATCCCTTTCAATACAACATCATAACCTTACGATTCCAGTTCTAGTTCTGTTCCTGAGAATTTTGTTATGCATTTTGGTTTTTTGGTTTTATTTCTCATGGTTGCTAGTCCTCCTGGCGGACATCTTTTTGGAAGGAAGGGTCTGAAGACCTGCCCTTTAGTTCCTGTTAAGAAAATCATTGCAAGCCTGACTCCAAATGCTTAAGAGATAGTGCCACAAATACTCCCAAACGAATTTCTTTTTTTACAAATTCTCATGTAACAGGAGAACCAAGCACATTTCCAGGAGCTGTTAAAAATAAATAAATCCCAAAGCCAAGTCCAATTTGGGGTAACAAAATTGAGGAGGAAGGAAGTCTGTAAAAACCTCTTTGTCATCAACCAGAATAATGTAAGCAAAAAGTGGCAAATACAGCACCCCAAAACTGTTTTTGTGTCACTCCCCCTGACATTTGTGGTCTCTTCGTTTCCTGACCAAAAAAATAAAAAAATAAAAGTGAACTAAAGACTTTAAGCTATCGGGATCGCTGTGCACCAATTCCTTGATACACAAGGGAGCAAACTGTACCTTCTTCTCGTGATTGGGGATAATGCAACGGACAAAGTTCGGGTTTGTGTTCCTCAGGGTGGCCATCAGCTTGGCCAGTTGTTCTTTGTACAACTGTCCGACTGTGCGGAACATCCCCTTCCTGGTCTTGAAGGCTCCAGGCAACGCAGAATCTGACATGCCGGCAACCTGATCCAGCCCAACAATGCGATCAACTAGAAGAAACAGGCAAGACCGTTAGATTGTTCCCCGGTGCTTTGGTGGCAGACTAACAATTGATCGGGATAAAGCAAGGGCAGAAAAGGAGTTTGCAGGATCCATTTGCCTCATCTTTCTACAGATGCAGAAGTCTTGTTCACCTTTGTTTTAAGACAACGACAAGAAGGGAAGAAAGCAGCCACGGACTACTAAAGCTAGGCTCCATCCCATGCGGCTGGGACAACCTGTTTAGCTGGGCCAAGATATCCCCCTCTATCTTTCTCTTGGTTATTTTAACAAGAATGTAGTGATTTCTTCACATCAAGATAACCACTGAAGATTCAGCCTAAGATTTATTTTTCTTTGCATGCAACTCATTTAACTAATGAGTCAATGTTATGGCAGACAGTACACAAGCTGAGGGGAGATTCTGTACAGACCCTGGTGAGAAATCTGTGTGCTCAAGGAAGGTACTGAGCACAATATCCAGTATCATCTTGAAAATATATACTGCAGCACAAAAGCTGCCAACATCCCTAAAATTACTGGCAGGTGATCAAGAGAAGTGCCCACTATATATATCCCATGGAGCATAACACCAAAAAGGTATTAAATGATGATCAAGTATATCAGCATCACATGCATAGATAGGCTGAACAAAGAAGGTAGGCAAAGCCAGCACTTATGTGCTATATCAGTTCCACAATGCAAATGACATCTGGGCCCTCATTTAGTTTTCTTTTCCCTGCTGGCCACACATCAGGATCCAATACACAAGATGATCAACAGAACTGCTTCCTATAGACGACTGTCCCGGCAAAAGGGAACTCAAAGAAAATGAGTCCTTTTGGTAATTGTGGTATCAGACAGCCTTTTGGAACAGGGCAAGCTAAAAGAATATGACTTCCTGATGCCACTCACTCTCTCTGAACCGCCAGGTGTCAAAGCTTTTTAAAACCAAAAATGGCTCTCAAAAGGAAGCCCTTTAACTTGTCCAAAGCAGGACTGCATTAGGGATTGAAATAATAAATCCATTGCTATAGCAAAATGCACTTGCGCTGCATAGCTAAAAATAATCAGGATATGCTATTTTCTCCAAAGGACCAATTCAATGGAGACCATATCGATTTTGAGGTAGACATTACAGTAATGAATTAGATATAACTAACATAGCATTCATAAATCATCTTAGGCACTGACTGACAAATCCTCTTTAAATGAGCTGACAACTAAAAGCCTTCAGTCTGTACAGAAGCGAGGGAATATATCATTTCTTCTACAAGAAGCTTCCTTGGGGGTCATCCACTGTATCCTTTGATGGTCAAAGTAATAACTCAATATAATCCATGAGAGAATTTAATTGCTGTTCTTCATCTTCCAGATTAGACGCTGAGTGGTATATGCAACAAATTGAAGTGTGTCTTCTTTTCATAGCTACAGGCCTGAGATGACATTTTCCCCAATAATTATTTTGTCTCAGAAGCTACTTCCAGTTAGTTTATATGTACAGTAAGATTTTAAGATGGGAATTCCCAATAATCTCTTAAACCAAAACCATTCATGTGTTTCCTGCTGCAGTAGCTGTGCGATCCCGCCATGTTTAAAATAGCTATTTTTCCAAGTCCAAGAGGATCTACTAGCAAAAAGCAGAGGGACTGGATGAGATAGGCAAGCAGGAACAGTAAAGGGAACGGAAGAAATAATGGAAGCGTTTCTTGCATGGTTCTAGAAGGAATCACAGGACATGACACAACACCCGGGTTTCTCAGTCACCTGGTTCTAGATGAAGAATAGGAAAGTGTTGATAGAAATAGGCTCTCTGAACGTTCTGCATCTCTGCAACAGAGACGTCAAAGAAAAACCCAAGAAAAGAGACAGCAACAGTAAGAGTTAAAGCAACACATAATCCAAAGTGCAGGCACCTAATGGTTGGAGCAAGTAGAAAGGGTCCTTTTGAGGCAAGATCTGGCTTCCCCTCATGAAATCCCATAATGGGACATAAAAAGCTATAGCAAATAACTAGGATGCTGTCCAACAGACCATTTTCCATCCTCTTTATTTTAGGACACAAGAAACATAGTATTCAAAATAAACGTTGCACATACACAAATGTTTTGGCTCACACTGACCACTGTGATGTTCAAGGAAGCAATGCAACTGTGCCAAGGACTTAACGATAGTGAATAAGAAATAGGCAAGAAATCTGGTTCCATACCATCTTTCCACAATTCAGACACAAATCTATCTGAGGACTGGTGTAGTAGGGTCGCCACGTTATCATTGAGGGGATCCATGTTCTTCATCAGCCACTCGTCTGCTTTATAATCAACCTAGAGAAAAAATGTGTCACCCATGTTAGCTAAAAAGGATGAATCTTGCTTCAGTACTGTAACAAGGACATGAGGATACTTTTGTTCCTCTCTTCAAATGGAATACCATACAATGGGCAAGGTACTGAAGCTTGGGTAATTTATCCAGAGCCCCTCACCTCAAGCATATGTCCCATTTGACAGGGAGGGGATTATCAAGACAGGATGGGTAATAGATTAGGACAGAGTTGTGCCATGGCACAACTCTGCAAGACAAATTTTATGGAAGCAAGTGTGTCACATACACGACCATACTGCTTATTTAAACACTCTGTTTAAATTGTTGAGAATTTAATAGCATCGCTTGCTTTCTCATCATGAAAACATGTTGAGAACTTACCCTTCCAGCATAGTGTATAACGCAGAAATCCGCTTTGTCTTTCAGCTGCTTTGGTTTCTGGAATTTAGGGTGAGTGCCCTGCTCCTGCACCACCTTCTCCACAAAGCTTTTATCAGTCGCCTTTGGGAACCAACACTCCTCATCTAGCAGAGCAAGTATGCCTGGAGGACCCGCCTATTGGATGAGAGTGGGGTGGGTGGGAGGGAGAGTCAGAGTCAGCCCTTCTACTAAAATGGGAAAGTACAATAACAACAACAACAACAACAACAACAACAACAATAATAATAATAATAATAATAATAATAATAATAATAATAATAATAATAATAATACAACTTTATTTTTATTGCCACCTTTCTCCCCAAAGGGACCCAAGGCGGCTTACAACAAATTCAAAAAAGTACAATAAAATCAATACAATGTAGAGAGTCTGTCCAGAGTCTGGCCTGGGGGCCAAATGTGGCTGAATGGTCGGCCCCCAAACATTTTCACCTCACCCCTGTCATAGCTGCCTCACATGCACAAGAGGCAAGTGGGTGATTCACTGAACTTAGTGCTGTAGCTATTCTCTGGCTTAAAATGCATCACTCACCGGCTTCTCTATCAGATCAATGCAGGGCTGCAGATCCAAGCCAAAGTCAATGAAATTCCATTCGATGCCCTCGCGTTGGTATTCTTCTTGCTCCAAGATAAACATGGTGTGGTTGAAGAGCTGTTGCAGCTTCTCATTTGTATAGTTAATACACAACTGTTCAAATGAATTCAGCTATTTCAGGAGAGAGAAAAGAAGAATATAACTCTAGGTGACTGTTTGCCGGGTGGTGTTACCTACTGATCAGCCAACTAAACACTATTAATCTCTTTTCTGCTGGTGGACAATTCCAGGCCCTTGAATCAGTACACTGTAATAACCAGAAACAACCAAAGAGGTCATCTGAATAAAGGCAACTTCTGTGACTTCAACTCTCTACCTTTCATTGATCAAGATTGCCAGTTTTTGCAGACATGAAGAGTGTTTGATATGGGAATCTATTTTGGAGTTTAAGTATTTTCATTTCAGAACAGTCATTTTGAATTTCTTAAGTGTTACAAGTATGCCAATACCAGGCTATTAAGACTAGCAAAGAAAAAAAAACATTCAGCAGATCCCTAAAAGATCTCTAGTCTCTCCTTGGTGCAGTTTTTGATCTATATCTAGGATTGATTGCCATCCTCAAAGGTGATCAAGGGCTCTTCTGTATTGGAAAGAGCTTAAATATTTCCAATACAGCCAGCATTTAATTAGATTTTTTTTTTTGCTGGACACATGAGCAGCAGGGTTTTATCAATTGTATTGTATTGTGTTTTAACTGTATTATATGTTATAGTTTTAACAATTTTATTGTTTTATACTTTTTAATACATTGTTGTATGCCGCCCAGAAACCTCTTGGTAGTGGTTTGGCTAATTTTTTTTTGTAAATAAATAAATAAATACATCTTGGGGAACAAGATCTGGGGGACCATCTTCCTAACAGAGCCCTGGGGAGAGACGGAAAGGTCCAAAATGCAAGTGGAACTCCTCCGTTAGCAGCATGCTCAACTGCAAGGATTTTTAGCCCCACTGAGGTCTAATATGATGCATCCAGTCTCCCTCATTAATTCTTGTCTGACAGTACTACTAGCAGCCTTTTCCCTCTTCCCTAAGCACCAAGAACAGCTGTGCACTCCTTCTAAAAATGGGTACCCTTCTAACATCAGTTTCCTGCTTTATCCAATCTAAATCATGGTTTTTGTATGCGTGTGCATGTGTGCACACATATGCACAGGCTGATAATTACACACATATGTAACTTTTTGCTTATGCAACTTTTTCCTGCATAAACCTTCTATATTTCAGCTAAGCTTTTACAAAATCTATTTCCATCTGCTTAACGATCAGCAAGGCTTCATTCACGCTGCAGATCTTCCATGCTGAAACTTTTCCTTACTTCAAAGATTTCAAAGCCAGCAATGTCAAGGATGCCGATGAAAGATGCTCCTTGCCTCTTCGTCTTATCCAAGGCCTTGTTGATGCGCATCACCAGCCACCGGAACATGCGCTCATAAGTGGCTTTGGCCAAAGCCTCGATGGCAAAGTCAGCCTGGAAAAGTAGCAAAAATCACATGAGAGGTTCAAAACAGAGAGAACAGCAAACTCTGTAACAATTCTTAGACTTCTCCTTGAGAGTGCCTGGGCAATTGGGAGTCCTTCCTGTGCTCTTATAAATTATAATTATTTCAAATAATCTCATCTGGAAAGTAACAAAGAAATCATTCTGTACTCTTGGGCTGAATCTACTATGTCCAGTCTAAAGCAAATGGCAGGAGGGGAGGAAGCCACATCAGAAATAAATCCTCTTTGGTCTTATGGGTCTTTATTTTTAAAACATTGCTTTCTGAAAACAACAAACTAATGAAAATCAAAATCTGCAGCATATTCCATTCATTTTATTTTCTTATTACTGTATCAACAGGAAGTCATCAAGAATAGCCTGTAGAAATTGCTTATTTATCATTTTTTTTACTCCTGTTTCTTTCAGTCCTATACAATTCATACCTGCTCTTTAGTCTGTGCTTTTTGGACATAATCTCGGCCAACTTTGATACGAGGTGTAAGGATTCCTCTAGTGAAATCTGTCACATTGATACCCAGAAGATGAGAAACTTTTTGAGCCGCTAAAGAGAGAAAGAGTAAAAAAGGTAAAATTTAATAGTGTTATTTCCTTCATTATACTGTGGAAGGGGAATATTTTTTGCAAGCTATTACAACTAGAAACTAATAACTTCCTAATAATAGCACACTGGATATACAGGAAGATTTTGAAATTGTGGCATTTACCATATTTTCCCATCTATAAGACATCCCCATATGTAAGATGACCCCCACTTTTCCCACCCAAAATTTATTTTGCAACCGCGTGGCTCTCTCCTCAGCTTACATCCATGTATAAGACAACCCTCAATTTTCAGTCTAACAATTTTAGACAAAAATAGAGTGGTGCCTTATAAGACGACATCCCTTAATACGAAAAACTCGTAAGACGAATGAAATTTCTGGGAACAGGAAATCCTCGTAAGATGAATTTTTCCTATGGGATGCCTCACAACATGAATTTAATACATTCCTATGGAAACTGTGCTAAACTGTGTTCCGTAGGATGAATTTTTCGTAAAATGAATTGACCCATAGAGCGATTTAAATTTGCCTTAAGAGGCAAACATTTCTTATAAATGTTGCCTTGATCAACAAGCAATGTCTTGCAATAAAAGCACTGGAGCAGGTCACATGATCACAAGTGAGCCAGTAGTGGCGCTCTCTCCCCCCACCGCTGGACTGTGGGTGATTGTTTGAAATGTTCCGTCTCAAGCACCCTCCAAAACAGAAGGAGGAGAGAGGAATGGAGGACTCCGTTGCACCACCCACAAATTTTTTCAAAGGAGAGGGCAGGTTAGGTTTTTATTCTTCTTTATATTTATAATTATATTTAATGTATTTCAACATTCTTTCTTATTTTTCAAACCATTTCTAGTCATGGGGCAGCTAGTCAAGTGTGCATATGGCCACAAATTGTGCCTAATTATTGTCACATTAAAAATACAGAGTAAAATCCTGCTTTTAGTCAGAGCAGAGCGGATTCCACAGCCAGGTACGTAAACCACAGTGTGGATGTGGACTTCTAGCCAAAAAAATTTGTGAATTTTGGCATTTTGTGTGTTCAGTATGTGGTCTATGGGATCCCAGAAGGAATCATCCGAGTTTCCATTATTCCTTATGAGGAAATTTGCTTTGATATAAGAGTGCTTTGGTTTACAAGCATGTTTCTGGAACGAACCCATGGTATATGGGACCTCGTTTTTTAAAAAGTTAGGAATGGATCAGAAAATCTTTTCCCACTCCTGAAACCATTTCTTCATTGATGACTTTGGGAGTCCTCTGAGGCCTCTTGCCATCCTAAAACTCAAAAGAAAAGATAAATAAAAAGTGCTTTCTTGTTTTTCTTTTATTTAAAAGGACTGAAAATGGCCATTTCCAGGCCTAGTGGGGGGCCACAACAGTGTTGGGGTATAAAAAAAACCCTGTCCCTGAGCCCATCTACCCTCGTGTAAAACCACAGGGTGCAATCACTTTGATGAAATTAAGCAAGTTCTGGTCCCATCAACATCAGCACCAAAATAGTGAGCTCCTGCTGATAACCCCACCTCCTGTCAACCTAGCAGTTGGAAAGCATGTAAATACAAGTAGATAAATAGGTACCGCCATAAAAAGTGGGAAGGTAAAACAGTGTTTCCTTGCAACCATGCCGGCCATGTGGCCATGGACTTGTACAACACTGGCTCTTTGGCTTGAATACTAGAGTAGGACACGACTAGCATGCATGTGCAGGGGGAACCTTTACCTTTACCTTTTATATCTGGTCTGAATCAGCTGCAGAAGGGCAAAAATATCCCCCATATATCCTTATTTCACATCTGTTCTAAACCACAGATGAGAAGAGGTAGATCATATAGATTAAGGAACAAACAAAAGCCACTCGACTCAGTGTCCCTTCTACTGAAAGGCTGTTTGTTATATGGGAACAGTGTCAGATCCCTGATGAGTAGCAGTCAATCCATTTTAAGCAGCTATTTCCTATTTCCTATACGAAATTCAGTCTTCCTCCACATTCTGATACCCAGTCTATTTGCTTTCCTCTCTCGTTCTTCAGTCTCTCTTCAGTATCATTTCTTCCAACTCTCATCAATCGTGACTCCCGCTTTTCATCTTCTCCACATTTTACTCCCCTCCCTTCCTTGGCTTTCATAATGTCATAGCAGGAGGCATTACACGTTCCTACTCACAGGCAGTTGCAATTAGGCCCCGGAAGACTACATGTCTGCCACCACCAGGAGACAACACCACCGACTGCTTATAACCTCAACAGCTCCAACACAACACTGGCATCCAGCTTGTGTCCAAATGCCACTGAGAATACAGCTGTGTCAGTTAGTCCACTTGATACATTAAGAGATGCTTCTTGCGATGTATGGACATAATGTTTAAGTCCTGAACTGTTCTGAGGAAGGGAAGTATTGTTTTCCTGCCCCCATCCGAAAGGAAAAAACTTTACCTGTATTGTCTGGCATGGAAGCCTGATCTGTGTTGCGCTCCTTTTTGAAGACAATATTTCCAAGCTGAAGGACACCAGAGATCACTCTCAGCAGACCTGAAGCAGGGGAAAAGTCAAATCACTCGAGAGGCCTTACTCACTCTATTCTTCACTATATGAGCTTTTTGGTATGAGCTACTGCAGTCAATTATCCTTTCTCTCGATTAAATTCCATTCAATTTATTGCCCAACTCAGTTTTTTTTCCCTTCCCTAACCCCAGTGAGTGAAAATTCCATGGCCAGAGCCCTCCTGTGAGCTGGACCTCCCATTAAATAAAGACATGTGAACTTAAAAATAAAAAATGTATGAATGAGGTAACTTATTCAATGCTTCCTGAAAAAAATGCTATTATGCCCATACATGCACCTTTAAAAAAAATCACATTAACATTACTGTTTGTCATTTGTAGCACATTACTTTCAATTTCTGTCCCTAAGATGTCAGTGGCTGGTGCTACTTTGGTGAGATATGCCAAGACAGCCTCCGAATGCCAGAAGTAGTAGAATGGTAATAGTAATTTCCCAGAAAGCATAAGCTTCAGTGAAAGAACCATGTGATCTATCACCTTGAGTGAGAAACCATTGGTTTTCATCATCCTCCCAAGCCCAGGAAAGCAATTTTAAGATGTTAAAGATGCATTTTTGAGAAAGAACAATTGATATTCAGTTCCAGAGCCTGGCATTCAAAGAGACCTAGAGCCAGAGGGCAGGGCAGAGTAGACTCCAAAGACTTCTTTAGCTACATAGTCTGGCATTGGTAAAACACTGTTGCTAGTTATAAGAGCCATCTATACAACATGAACACTCATGTTATGTAAGCATGGTGGCATGCTGTTTTAAAGGAAAGTACAGACTGGGTGCTAGTACAAGGGCAGGGAGATTTTGGAGGTAGAAACAAGTTACCCCAGCCACTGGAGAGGACACACTGGCACCTCAATCCAATCAACAGCAGATGTAGATGCCAGTCTCTGTCACCCTAAGAGCTAGTTGCCAATCAAGTATGACTTGCAAGCAAGGACCTTGGCTATCGAAATTAAAACAGAAGTCTACTGTGCATTATGCTGCTGTCTGCACTCAACTGGAGCTATTTATTTGCTTCTTCCTCATGATCATACAGAGCCACAGACTGATCAGATATGACTCCAGAATCCAAACTACAAAACTGGCATAGTGGTTGCCAATCACATGAACACCCTTACTGGCAGCTCCTCTAGTTAAGACAAACATTGTCTTTGAACTCCTCAGTGCTGACTGTTTCTAGATCAGTATCTGGAGCTCCAGCTTATATGCCACCCAGAGGACATGGGCACTGTCAAAAGGACAATAAATCAATACTGCACAAAAGCCAGTTGAGAGGCTCACTGGAGGACAAGATTTATGCAGCTCACCACCAGGGGCAATGAGCAGTGGTCCACCTCAGGCAAGCTATCTCAAAAGTACAGAGTCCCCCTCTTATAACTGCTGCAACAGCCAACAGGTTACTTTTATTGTCTTGCTTAAACAAACAGAATTTAGTATGCCATGAGTCCGAAGAAGATTTTACCAGCTGATTTCCAGATGTTCAGGCAAAATCAAAGAAAAACAAAACAAAACAAAAGACACAAAACATGAGGCACCTTAAAGACTTAAAGTTCATGGTCAGCCAAAAGGGAGAACAAGGGACAAGGATGCAAGCTGTACTGGATGGGGTCACCTCCAGTTGAAAAAACAAGTACGCAGCTTGGGTGTGCTCTTGGACTCATCCTTGAGCTTGGATGCCCAGGTCATGGCTGTGGCCAGGAGCGCATTTGCACAATAAAGGCTAGTATGCAAGTTACACCCATTTTCTTGAGAAACCAGCTCTGGACACGGTGATACATGCCCTAGTGACATCCCAGCTAGACTACTGTAATGAGCTCTTTGTGGGGCTACAGATGAAAAGCCTCAGGAAACTTCAACAGGTCCTAAATGAAGCAGCCAGACTGCTGACAGGGGCAGGGTACAGAGATTATATTACACCCCTATTAAAGCAGCTCCACTGGCTGCCAATCAGCTATTGGGCACAACTGAAGGTGCTGACCTTGACCTACAAAGCACTATACAGCCTGGGTCCTAGTTGCCTTAAAGATCAAATCTCACAGTATGAACCAACTCAGGTGCTAAGGTCATCAGGAGAGGCCCTTCTCTCCATCCTGCCACCCTCACAGGTACATCTCGTGGGAACCTATGTAAATGGCCTTCTTAGCTGCTGTGCCCAGACTCTGGAACTCCCTCCCACTACAGGCCAGGACTGCCTCATCTCTGTTGTCTTTCTGGAAGCAGGCAAAGACCTTTCTTTTCAGGCAAGCTTTTCCTGAATGATGGTCTACCTCTGATGTGTCTTTTAGTTGAATCTACTGTATCACATAGACTTTGTGTTTATAACTAATTATAACCTTATGGGTTTACATTGACGCTATGTTTTCAATGTTAGGTTCCACGGAACTTTACTCCCCTTTAACTGCTTGTGTTCTTGTCTAGCTTTAATGTAATGCTGTCTATTAATGCTGTAAGATGTCCCTCAATTCCCTATTATCAGTACTTGAACCTGTCTTAATTGTACTGGACTGTATATTATCCCTCATTCTGTAAGCCACCTTGGGTCCTTTTTCCAAGGAGAAAGGTGGGGTAAAAATACTCTGAAATAAATAAATAAATAAATATTTTAATGTAATGTTTTGTGGACTAAACGTCCACTAATTCAGACATATAGCAGAAGAATGAGACATGCAATATAATATGTGATGGGATATACATTTCATACCAAATATCCATTGGCTGTAGTACCTGTATTTGCTTGTCAGACTGGTTGTAAGTGGATAGGGGAGTGGAAAGAGGAGGGGGGTTATAAAGATAATGGGTAGGAGGATTTACCCAGGGTCTCATGTTTGTTGATATGGTAGATGTAAAACAATTTCCCATTCTCACCCCACTCTTTTCAAAACCCACCCACCCCCTCTGATCTGATGTCTGGTCTCTTGAGGAGTATACCACAGAGCCATAAAACAACACCTACCATATCAACAAACAATATGAGACCCTGGGCAAATCCTTCTCCCCATCATCTTTACAACCCCCTACTCCTCCTCTTCCCCCTCCCCTATCCACTGTCTCTATAGGAACTTACAATGGGGCTGACATGCAAATACAGATACAACAGTCAATGAATATTTGGTGTGAAATGTATATCCCATCACATATTATATTGCACGCCTCTTTCTGCTGCTATATGTCTGAAGAAGTGGATGCATTAAAATATGAAAGTTAGTCTTTAAGGTGCCACATGTTTTGACTCTTCTGTTTTGTTTTGATTTGATTTGCCTGGAATTCTTGAAAAGACTAACATGGCTACCCTCTCCAAAGCTTTCCAGATCTTGTATATGCTTAAGTGTTTTTTAATGGCTCATTTAATGTATTCAGCAGCTGAGAGGTGTCAGAAGTAGGAGATACTTTTCTGTGTTCTCCTCTTTGGCTGTTCAGCCACAGCATAAGCACAGTTTTATCTAGGCTTGGATTGGGCACAAGAAAAACTTTGCCACTGCTAATGAAATGGACACGCCTGGCCATCTACAACCCACAATGTGTCACAGGAAACTTTGCACTACAACGTTCTTGTGCATGCCTTAAGCTCTTTTTAATAAAGCCATACCCATCTGTTCTTCTTCTGGAATGCTCATGATACGCATTGCCTCCATCGTCTCCTGAAACATGTCCTTGTCCTGCTGTCCCGGAATTGTGACATGTCCATTGGAAAGGAAACGGTACTTGTTGTAGGGTTCCAACAGTAAGTCATCTAAAAAGATGAGAACATTGGAATACATAGTCATTCTAAGCAGATCCTGCTTAGCCAAAATATCCAAGAAAAGCCAAAGGGCTAAAATTCACATCTTGTATGACACATGTAGCAGATTAGATTTAGCACAACAGAAGTGTGTCAGTGCTCATGTTAGGCTTCCTACAGTAAAACCCAAACTGAATATTACTACTTTCTGGAGTAAATGGCAGATCTCCAATATTAAGCTGTGTTTTCAATGAAAAACCAGTTCCCATCTGAATTTGTACTGAGCTGGCGTTGTTTGTATCCTTATGAGAACTAAACTCTGCCTAGGCAACCGTCAAGCATCAGCAGTAAAACAGGTCATAAACTGAATTTCCCCCATTTCACCAGTTTATTCGGTTAATTTTTCAGTTCAAGGGTACCTCAGTTCAATATTTGCTCCCACACTTACTTACACAAAGCAGACAAATGCTAAGAGTAGGGTGCTTTGTGAAAAACTTCAAGTGACCTGATGGCTTTTATTATCCATAAAGACATCTGTAAATAGGAGGCAATTCCCAGAAAATGTCTGCACTAAGTATTTGTAAAGGTGCAGTAGCAGGCTTTGGTTTGATATGGAGACACCTCTATGGAGGAGGTTGTCTATCACTGCAGCACAATGTACTCACTTTTCAAGTGTTCCCCTGCACCAGTCAGCAAGTAGTAGAAGATGTGGAATGTCCTCTCTTCTTTGGCCTGGCGTATCGCTCGTGACTTCTCCAACAGATCTTTTCATAAGTTAAGAGAAACAAAATGCACGCCTGACCATTCCTAAGATTCTCTGCACGCATGTTCTCAAAAAGGTTGGTACCCTTTTCAAATGCGAAGAAAACAAATGTGAAATGGGTTGGACATTTTTATGAAATGCTATAGTATTAAGAACTGGGTCACCATATCTTGTGTGCTTGTTGCCTAGTCATATTATTTTCATTTCCTTCCATCAAATTACTAGTAAAAAACATAAAATTAAAAAACACCCCCCCCAACAAAGAATGCAATGTTATATGTGTGTAAGTGGAAAAAGATACAGAACTGAAGCCAAAGTAAAGCACCCAATTCAAGTATTCATAACTTGGTCAATAAAGAATATCTGACTTGCAAAAGATTTTATATTTAGGTCTCTAGAATGCACGTTTAATGGGAAGATGAGATATCACTTAGACATATTATGTCATTCTGCCATAACCAAGGTCTCAGAAATCCCATCCATGATAGCAATTTTTGCAAAAGAATAAAACTGCTCACTGGATCATAAGTACAGTATTTTTTTTGGAGCTAGAACAATAAAATATCTCTCCTTTTCAAACTGGTACATGTAGAGATGAAGGTGCTCACATAAAAACACTTTTATCCTAAGATTGCCAAGGAGTTCTGCTAAAAAGACAACCATTTTCTTATAGCCTTCCCCAAACCTCAAAATGCCGACCACCTACACAGTTCCTAAGGCAAATGATTGTTTGCCTTCCCTTCTTCCTGTGGAAGATGACTACATTTCCCGTAAACAGTGGGAAGGATACAAGTTTCAATGTTAGCTCCAACAATGTAGCCATTTACGTCAAAGTTGATTCTAATGAATTTCCCCTGAAGAAACAAAGAATTGGGACACAGTCAACTGTAGTACACACATTAACAATGCAATATTCACATCTTCTTCTAGCTTTCTGGAAAATACCAAATTATGCCACAGAAGTTCTACAGATTAAAGGAACTTGACATCAGGATATGTTTTACCAGCAAAAAATGTCTCCTATATTAAGTGGGTTTTCGAATACAGTATTGAAGTAAAATAACCTAAGTATTTTCCAGCATTTTGACTGGATCTTGGTAGCTGTCACAAGAGCCACTTGCTAAAGACAGGAAATGATAGATTTAAACGGATTATTTTGATCTAAATCCAACTGTTAATGCCACTGATTTAATTGAAACTTTTAAAGTCAGCATTTATGTTAACTGTATTGACTTAATTGGTCTAGCGAGGGCTAACAATTTAATTAACTTCTTTGTTTTCTGCTTCTAACTTCCAGGTGCTACATAGCACAGAACATTAAATGGGGTTCAATGATTCAAAAAATTAATCCTTCCAGTAGAATAGCAACTGTCATGGTCATTGGCTCTGTACAACAGAAGCATAACACAGGCAATCAAAGTTTCAATAGGTGCATGCATACAGCTATTTGAAGATACCAACTTACAACATAAAGTCTTCAAAATACCAACAAAGCAAAGCCACTTGTATCAAGAACTATGCCCAAGATCAAGCAAACAACATTTATTAACCCAACTAGTTTTATTTCTTCCTCACAGGGGAACTCAGCATCAAACCAAGGGAAGCAGATACTCACAAATCTTGAAGAGTTATCATTCTTAACCGTTTTGGCATTCCCAAAGGCCTCCAATATAGGATTGGCCTGGAGAAGCTGCCTTTCAAGCTCTCCCTGGAAAAGAAACCCAAAACAACCATAAATAACTTTCAGCAATTATTCTAGAAATTGTCTGGAAAATATGACAAATCACCTAAAGATGTATGCTTCAGGAGTCATTATTCTTCCTTTGGCAAGAGAAGGTTAGCAACATTTAGAAACACTCCATTCAATAAGCTGAAAACAAAAACGTGTACTTGCTGCCATTGAAGACACAAATACATTTCTGTTTTGAGAGGGTGGGGGGCAAGAGAGAGACCAAGCCACATTTGTTCTGGTGGCACTTCAATAGCAGCTGCAGTGTAAGGTGTCTTCCCTGAACTCACTAGACTGAACACAGTATTGAGAAATGGGCCTTTGCTGAACTACCACCCTTCAGCTTTTGCATACTATTTAAAGCATGCATGCAACTGTGGCCCTCCAGATGTTTCCAAACTGAACTCTCACCGACCTTCATTAGCTTGAATAATTAGCTAGGGCTGATGAGAGCTACAGACCAAAACATGTGGAGGGCCATAGTTGCCCAGCCCTGCTTTAAGATATCTATATCTCACCTATGATGAGAGCTACAGACCAAAACATGTAGAGGGCCATGGTTAATCAAGAAAAAGAGAGAGGTGGCTTTGAAAGTGTTAATTAAAGTCTTTAATGATTACTGTTTCAATGTAACTTGTCTTTAACTTGTTAGTCCAGCCCTGGGGACTTCCCAAAGGGCTTGCGATCCGCTGGTTTCCTCAGTGGACCAATCCCTCCTGTCCCATAGCAGGGATGTCACCCATTCAGGCTCTGCTCATCTCCTCTACATTTCTGTGCAATTCCAACCACTCTTTCTCCTCAGTGGACAATTGCCCCGTGGGGAAGGAAATGCTCCATTCTAACAATTCTGCCTCCCACCAGTCCACCTGAATTCCCACTGCCTCCTTCTCCTCTTCCTCCTCCTCCATACTCTTCTCCTCACTGGCTTTCCTCCCCTACCAAAAAGTCCACCGTAGGTTGTTTCTCCTTCTTCCTCTGTTCAAGCTTCCCACCTTCTTTCCCTTTAACTTCTACCCCCCTCACCTCTGGCAATGAGATAAACATCTTGGATGAAGGAGGGGACAGAGCACTCCTAGGCTCTCCCTTCCCTGCAGGGCTCTCCTCACAGAGGCTGAAGGTTGGACTTCTGTCGCCTTTCCATTGCTACCCAAAAGAATGAGTAGCCATTTTGTAAGAGGCATCTTTTGTTATGAGAGCCGTTTTGTGGCTGGACCCATCATATCTTCAAAAGTCCAAATAGGCCCACCAACCTGGGCAGAGAGAGTCTTTACTTTCTGAACAGCTTTGAAGGCAAGTCTCTTCTGGCCTCAAAGAGCAGGCTGGGAGCTAGTAGAAGAGGCTTGTCTATATGCTTTTTACTGAGACAACAGACAACTAATCACTATTCCACACCACTCCTGAAAAGTCATCAAATATCCTCTACAACAATACCTAAGGACAATCTTTATTCCACTGTGAAATGTCAACAACAAAAATCCCAACTACTCTTAATTTAATTAAACAAAGCCTCCCAGTCAGGAAAAGTGATTTTTGATGCAAGATAATTCTGGATGAAAAGAAGTGCCATGCTTTACAAAGCAGAAACTGCCACTTTCAAGGAAGCAAACATTCAGCCCATACTGGTCTGCTTCCATGGAAGATTACTGGAATCTTTTTGTAGGTTTGGAGAGGTAGCCGTATTAGTCTGTGCAAGCAAAGCACACGCAAAGGAACAAAACAAAAAAGTCAAAAACATGTGGCCTTCAGCATTTCATTCTGTTGCCATACATTTGACATGTCCACAACAGATCACATTAAATATAATCTTTTAAATGCTGCACATTTTTGTCTTTTTGTTATTTTTTTCCTTTCGATCTCTGCTTGATACGGAATCTTTTTATTTTCCAAGTGAATCTGTAGATTTTGTATAACCCTCTCAAATTATTTAAAACTGTCTTAAAGGTTGGGATATATGTGTTCTCTCCCACCTCTCCTCCAAGGCACACCTTGAATGCAGTGGTTCTCAACCTGTGGGTCCCCAGATATTCCTGGACTGCAACTCCCAGAAGCCTCCACCACTCACTGTGCTGGAAGGGATTTCTGGGAGTTGCAGTCCAGGAACACCTGGGGACTCACAGGTTGAGAACCACTGCTTCTAACGCCTACACAGTAGCCTGTTACAGTTCGCCGGACTAGCAATCCCATATCACATAACTCATTTGATTTCTTTTATTTCTTCAAACAGGAGTGGCATTTTGTTATATCATCCAGATATTGCTATTAAAGTGTTCCCAGTGCCATATATGGACGTGTATTATAAAAGGGCTCTTCCTGATGCATTCAGGTTATCCCTAAAGTTTGGAATAAAAAACAGATTTGCCCCAAGAAGGAGAGCTACAGTAACATTTACAGTATTTGTGTTGTCAAAGAGGACTGCTCAGCCATGGGAAAAGATCAAGGCCAGGACAGCTGGTGGCCATCAAAGCCCCACCCTCACCATTGGGTCAAACGAAGCAGAGTCTCTGATGTGCTTTGGAAAAGTTTAGTTTCCCAGCAGTGTCAGCCACTCTACTGTCACTCAGGCATGGGTGTGAGAGAAAGCCCTTCACTCACCCCTCCTGGCAAGTCTCCAGATTGATCCTACAGCGGAGTCCTAATCTTTTGTTTGCGATTGCAGCCTGTTGCTATGTGAAAAAATGATGTCGCAAACCGAAACATTACCAACTTCACTGCAGGGTCAAGATCTAGGCTTCGAGGGAAACGCAGGAGCCTCAGAATGTCAGTGCCAATGCCCTGTATTTGGCGAAAAGCCCAGCTGTAAAGAACTCTGGCTGCCTTGAGTGTCCTTTGCAGGCAACATTAATTGGTTGTACCTTTTCCACTTTAAGAACAACAGTCTTGGCCGGATACAGTAACTGATTGCAAGCCAAGCCCTGAAGTGTGGAAGAAAATTCAGTGAAAGTGGGCTAAGACCCAAAGGAACACTCTCTATTATAGCTTCCCTGAGGGAGCTAGCCACTTTTGGTGGCAGTGTGTGTGTGTGTGTGTGTGTGTGTGTGTGTGTGTGTGTGTGTGTGTGTGTGTGTGTGTGTGTGTGTGTGTGTGTGTGTGTGTGTGTGTGTGTGTGTGTGTGTGTGTGTGTGTGTGTGTGTGTGTGTGTGTGTTAAATACAGAACTGGTTTCTCCCTAGATGACCACCCTGATTATAAAAGCTCAAAGTTTCAAATCAGGAACTGCAACAAGGTGTCAATTCATATTCTCATTTCCTAAAAGAGCTCCTCCAGTTCTGGGTCCCAACAGGACGTTCTAGTTCCCTGAGTTTTAGCTTTAAAAACACATTAAAAGCCATGAGGGAGGGATATTTCTTATTCAAACCATGTCATCTCCTACACAGTCATTCATTTCTCCAAAGAATGAAGGAATCCTGTTTACAAGGCCTGTCCAAAATCCTCTACAAGAACATAAAATAGCATGCAAGCACTCTTGGAGGAGCTAATAAATACATTCCCTCCTCCAGATCTAATCCTTCCAGACCTTGCACGGAATCTTGCTTTGCCAAGGAAGAGCGTATTGTCTTGATGTCAACACTTGGCCAATCTAATCTCTAACATGCTGCTTGATCTACCTCTTGTATTCCTTTAGGGTATGTTGTGGCATTGCAGAGATTTCTTTTCCTTTTAATCTTTTAGGATTTCAGGAGTATCTTACATGAAGGAGCGTCTTTGCAACTTTTCCACAAGAGCTCCAAAGACTTCCTCTAGGAAAGAATCCAAGGACAGTATCCCCACTGGGAATACTCAGGTATTTGATGCTTTACCCAGATAGGCTTTAGAAGCCCCTCCCCCCTTCTAGTTATTTATGACCCAAGTCAGATCAAAGAGATCCCAAAAGAGGTCCAGCATGCCTTGAGACAAATTTCAACCTAATTGTTTCAGACAAAATCTAAAGGAACATCCTTTGGATTTTTCCTGATAAGCTTACACAGACTAACGAGGCAACCCCTTCCAAAGGAACATGTCATTCTCAACCAAGCCCACAGTCAATAATGTCAACCCTCTCTTCCGACCGCCAGGCAAACTTGAGAAATGGTAAATGCAACACATGGAGAATGAATATGTAAAGCATAGTTCACATTCACCCTCCTTCTAACTCAGAACTCCTGGCACAAGGCCTCTATGAACTACAAACAGATTCTAGGCTTGTCTGTCATTAATTTAACAAAGGTTAATTCCTGTTTTATGTTTTATGTATCTGGGGAGGAAAACGATTCTCAGAAAGTCACCTTATACTACCCGCATGACAGATGTCTTTCTAGAAGTACCATCCCTTTGCTATTCCTAGTCCTGGAAAAAGCAGAGATGACATCTCATTAGAGGGTTTCTGAACAGATTCATAAACTGCTGCACTTAGCACCGGCAGCTTCTATCCTTAACAGCTTAGGACGCCAGCCTTCAAAAAGAGTATTTATTCATTCAGATCCTTTGTTGCTAAAACAAAGTATATGCAAAACCTTGTGTTTCTAAACATATGAGTGGATAATCCATAGAAAAATCTGTCCTCTCTCAAGGTTTTACATGCTGAACACTAAATCTTGGTTTGCTTCCAAAAGCCACTCATTAAAATGTGCACACACACGCACACACCATGCAAAGATGTTTTGAGAACTAACCTATAGACACGCAGCATGCCAGGGTATTAAAGTATCAAAGATCAGGGTTTTCTGCAGCAATACACTTGGCATCTGGGCTCCATTATAATGTTTATAAAGTAACTAACATTTCCACTTTTACTTAACTCCACTAAAGAGGTGGTGGGCTGCAACATCCACTGTTTCCTTCTGTCTTTTCCAAACATCTCGAACCCACAGCTAGTATGCTGCGTGGGTCAGGAGGCCTGGAAAATCAGTCAGCTTGGTTTGACCAGAACAAGATGGATAAAACACACACTATATGACTCCTGAGAGGGTGTGTGTGTGTTTGTCACTGTGCAGACCACTTCACTCAGTACAAATAAAGCATCTGTCATTCAGACCTAAAGTAACAACTGCTAGTAAGTGTAGCCTGTAAGTGAGAGAATGTTAAGGAATGAACTGTAGTCTTCCATTCCCGGCACTTGGAAAAAAGTCTGTGTGGAATCAAACTGTGATCTGGTTTACAAGATAGTTCTAGTGGCAAAAAGTGACATTGTGGGAGTGAAAAGCCACTACAAATCACACACTGGGGCAACACACACATTCCTGGTGCAGATCGTGCAGTAAACGTGCAGCTCACCTACGAAGGCCCAACTGTTGAGTTCGGACATAATCCATCAAGGGGAGAAGGGGGGGAAAGGTAAGTGAGACAATATTTCATAGATACTCTCTTAGCACAATACTGTCAAAAATTCTTAGGATTATTAGTATCTACTGTATAACACTGGGCGTGAAGTTTCTCTGTTGACATTTGTTTATTGCAAATAGAAGATAACCAGCCCCAATTCTAGAAGGAGGGGTGGATTACAATGAAGAGGTAGGCACTGCCTCCAAGTCTGTCAAAACCTTTCGCAAAGAACAGTCAATCAGACAGAATTTTACATCTACTGCAACTCCACCAAAGTAATGGCAGCAGACTGGAAAGTTATGATCAACCAAGTTTTTGAACTCTCCTGGAATCACTGAAGGTTGAACCCAGTATATAAGCATCAAGCTTGGCTACATCATCTCACACAATAAGCCAAGACTTACTTGATCTTTTTTGCTCTTATGTGATGAAGCAACATGAGCCAAATACTGAATCACTTTCTTGGTGTTCTCTGTCTTGCCAGCTCCAGATTCACCTCTGCAAGAGACAAAACGTATTCAGAATGTATCTAAACACACAGAGAGAGTCTTCCAACTGCTCTATAACAGACTTTCAAAAGCCCCGTAACATATTATCCCAGGTGTCATAAACTAGCTTGGATACGGTGAACAAAAGTAACAAGCAATTAGAAAACCTACTGGTTCTATGTCTGGATTGCTCCCAGTTCTTCAACCATTTTTATTTACAGGAACACATCCACTAGGGGGGCCTATAACACCCTCTCCTGATGTGTGTGTGTTTTAAAACCTGGCTTCAATTTCTCTGCAGCCAAACTAGGTAAAGGTTTGTACAACCTGGTACTGCCCTGCCATTGGAAGTATCAATTAAATCTGAGGAGTTTTAGTTTCACAGTAAAAACCTTAATATGGGTCAACTTCACTTTAACAATATACATATTTTAAGCTGCCCAAGGCTATGCCAACCACAAGAACACAAATACTTACGTGCAGAGAATGGATTGATCCTCTCTATCTGAAATTGAGAAGCAAACAAAATAATATCAAATTCAAGCTGAAGTCAAGAGGGTTTTCCTCCCTTCTGCTCCCACCACCTTATAAAATGGATATATACAGTCTCAGGCCCACTGTGGGCATAAATCTCTACGCAGACTTCAGTTTAAAACTGGTGTAAGACAAAACAAGAGAAACGATAGAAGAGGAAGACTAAATAATTGTCTGAGTAGTCCATGTTTTCTGAATAATGATCATATTACATGACTAAGACCCCAGTAATGTAATCAAATTAGAGGTTATAAAATAGGAAAAAGAGGAAATAAAGTTAAATATGTTTGCGGATGACTTAATTTTAATACTGACCAACCCCTCTGAAGTGGCAGGGCCACTGACTAAGGAAGTTTGAGGAAATTTCAGGGTTAGAAGTAAATTTACAAAAATCAGAAATTATCTTTCCTAGGAACATTTATCAACATAAAGAAAACTAAAGTTAAAAATGAGGATAAACATAACATAAGAACATAACAACATAAGAAGAGCCATGCTGGATCAGGCCAAAGGCCCATCTAGTCCAGCTTCCTGTATCTCACAGTGGCCCCACCAAATGTGTCTGGGGGGGAGGGGGAGGGGGAGGGTAAATGAGGAAGAACGAATGAGATTATGTAATGTCCATGGAATTAGATTATGGATTAAAATGTATGCATTTTAAAAAATAAAAACAAAACAAAACAAATGACTAAGATGACAGAAAGCAAAGTCCATGCCATTTTTATTACAACTATTCATGCTGCATAATTCATCAACAGGAGGGGTACAACAAAAGAAACCAACAAAAACCTTTCCTATGTCTCCTTTAGGTCTGCAGCGTCACTGCTTTGCATTCAACCCCTCCTGTTATAAGCTTTACGTTGCAACACATAAGATTACTGTACAAGCAGCATGCCTAAACTAGCAAAACAAACTTATTAACTACAGTAATTTATAGCCACCATTACATAGGAAAATGTTGTTTGGATTTCTGTTACACTGTCAAAGGAATCGATAAAAGCACTTATAAAACAAGGGTTTGTGATTTTTTTTTAATTTGGCCATTCATGTGTCTAGTGCATTTACATATGTGAAATAAGTACCGGGTGATTATTAACATGTTAGATGAATGACAGGTATTCATTCTGGACCCCTGGTCAATTCAGAAGACCACAAGAGTAAAAGGTTTCATATTGGCAATGGACTGCACACGCAAGCGCCCGGAAGGATTCTGCATGAGTGGGCATTTAGAGGGAGGCTCAGGGGACGGACTAATGATTCATTTGCACATAGCCCCAGGAGATGGCATTCAGCAGCACAGACAACTGGGTGGTTCTGTATCATACAGGCAATTCCAGGGAGGTTACTGTTTCATTGAACAATTATGACACTTCTTTTAATGTAAGAGATGTTTAGGCGCTGCTGCTCCTCTAGACTACAGTTTATTCACACCTCATTGCTAAGTTTTTTTTTTTTTTGCAAGATTGTGGATCCTCTACAAGGCACTCTCTATGGCAACTGTCCAACTGGGGAAGTCCAGCAATGGCACCAACACAATCCAGCACCCTAGCAGGTGCTTTTTTCTTCTTTTGGCAGGAATTGCTCTCCTCCAAAGGAGCAGAAGCAACTTGCAAAAGCAAAAAGCAAAATGTTCTGCTTATATACCGCCCCATAACACTTCAAGTAGTCTCTGGACAGTTTACAGTTTAATTATGCAGGCTACACATTGACCCCCACCCCACCCCCAGCAAGCTGGGTCCTCATTTTACTGACCTGGGAAGGATGGAAGGCTGAGTCAACCATGAGCCAGCTACCTGGGATTGAACCCCAGGCCGTGAGCACAGTTTTACCTGCAGTACAGGCATTTAACCCCTGTGCCATGGGGCTCTTGTAAGTCAGCCTGCAGGAAAACCACAACTCAACAGCTGACTAATTTCCTTGGAACTCCTTAGGAGAAACGTGGGTTCCTCACTCTAAAATCTATAGAATCATACAAAGGATTCTATACGTGTCTTTAGCAGCAGGCAAGTACTGTAGTCAGAAAATTCCCCCGCCCCCAAAGTCCTGCATTTCCTTCCAGCAGCCCCTCTCCATTTGCTAGAAGTCTGTTAGTCACCTCCTCCTTTAAGCTTGCAGGAATGTACCTGCAAGTTTGGGCAAGTCACATGGTCGTAAGCAGACACAACCATAAAAGGAAAGAGTCCCTTTTGGAATCTAGGATAAAGAATGTTCCCAGCCCTGTGAAGCACTCATCATTGGGATAGCTGAAATTCCTCTGCTTGCTGACAACTGACAAGTGGGGCATGGTATCCTGCTTCCTGTTGTTAACCATCCAAACTGCCTTTTGCACTTCCTTCGCCACAGCAGGAAACCAACACGTGCACAAAAAGGGCAATTGCCTGATCAAGGCCATTCCTCGCCATGGAAAAACAATCATATTTTCCTTTCTTAGGCAAGCCTGGTTTTGCCCATGATGCAAGGTTTATCTTCAGATACAAAGAGACACATGTTAAGAGCGGACGGTCCGGTCCAAAAGAACTCGTGGTGCAGTGGTTAAATGCAGCTAAAACTGCTCACGACCTGGGTTCAATCCCATGTAACAGGCTCGTGGTTGACTCAGCCTTCCATCCTTCCGAGGTTGGTAAAATGAGTACCCAGCTTGCGGCGGGGGGGGAGATGTATAGCCTTCATAATTAAACTGTAAACCACCCAGAGACTACTTGAAGTAGTATGGGGCAGAATATAAGCAGAACAAATTTTGCTTTCTCCCACAATTCCACGTCTGAGATAAGTTTACTCCCAAGGAAGTATGCAAAAACAGATTTTGGGTTTGTTGGAGGGGAGTTGGGGAAAAGGGAAGGGGGAGAGAGACCAAAACCTTGTCATAGAAGGGAAGGAACTGCAAGGTTCCTACCTTCTGATTTATGGGCCTAGATTTATGCCTTGACTGTACGGCTTTCCATACAGAGTCAAGAAATTCAATTACAGCAAGGATTCTGCATTTCAGAACAGCTAAAATAATACTTCTTTAACACCTTAACACCTCTCTTCAGGTTATTTATGAGCAAGGCTGATTTTTGGCATACAGAAATTGAAAAAAGAAAACCCAACAGATTTCAATGCTCCACCATTCTGATCTAATCAAGGGGATGAAAGGGGATGATTCACCTATTACACTCAGGCATACCCACATTTATGAGGAGTAACAGATTCAATGTGGCATGAAATCTCATTTACAGTATGAGAGCCCATCTCATCAGATATATGATGCAGGAGAATTTTATATAACCTGCTCTATAGTTTACCCCTGGAGTCCACATTACCCATGCTCAACAAAGCTTTCTACAGCAGAAATGAAGTTCAAATAGCCAAGAATGTAGTTTTATTACAGTTGTCTTAAGCATTTGTGATTGAAGCCTTCTGGTATCAGAAGAATGCACAGAGAACTCTATTTTAAAATAGAAGTGGGGGTGGGAAGTGGCAATGCAACCTACAGCTTTTAGTGCTTCACAATTCAGTTAAACAGGCCGTTATCGCCCACTTCCTCTGAATGAGCAACACTGAGTTGAGTCTGTTTAGCTCCATAAAAGGAGAATATAGCACTCACATAATGGTGACATCATCTCTCCAGCCAAGAGGAAGTGGAGCAAAAGAGGCAAGGGTTTGATCCCTGCTTATAGCTGACTCACTGACACAGACAGCTTGACTATAGCTAGATGGCAAATCTTGCCTCCTAAGCACAGAAAACATAATTCCTCACTCCCCCCAGATTCAGCCCAATTTACAAAATCCTCTGTTTTATCCACAGAAGTTACCAAGGCATCACAGCCAGGATATGAAATTGCACCAAAGCCACTGGAAAAAGAAGAGAGTGAAAGGGATCATATATCATAGTATCGTACAACTGGAAGGGACCCAAGTGTCAGCATCTCCAGTCCCCTATCCGGGCAGGATAAAGCATCCCTGAAAAGTGGCCATTCTTAAAAAAAAAAACTCTCTAGCAGTTAAGTCTACTAACCTCCGAGGCAGACAATTCCACTGTCAAACAGCTCTCACTCTTAGGAAGTTCTTCTTAGTTAGCCACCCTTCTCTTCTCCAGACTAAACATGCCAAGCTCCCTCACCATGCCCTCATGAGGCTTGGTTTACAAACCTCTTCCCATTTTTGGTTCCCCTCTTTTGGAAACATTCCAACTTCATAATATAATGATAGTAGTGTCCAGAGCTGGGAGAGGTCTGTCTAAAACAGATCCAAGTGGTCATATTACTTTCTTTGTTCTGGACGCTACTGTTGTTATACCATAAGCATAACATTTACTTTTTTGCTGCTTTGTACATTGTTAGGTTCGTGCACACCTTGTAATCTACTAAAATCCCATACTGCTTCTAAGACACCTTGTACCTGCCCCATATTTATATCTCTGTTTTTCCCTAAAGTGCAAGATGTTGAAATGCATTTTCTTCGTACTCTCTAATCTGTTATGGTCATTCTAATTTCTGAGTCAGTTTTCTGATGTATTAGCTGCTCCTCCAAGTCTGGTGCTATTTGCAAATGAGCGCATGAGTGCTCATTTCTCCAAGTCTCCATAGCTGCCTTTCTGTCCCCTACACAATCTCCATATCAAAATTACACGGGGGAGGGAAAGA
Source organism: Phrynocephalus forsythii (assembly GCA_029282475.1). Taxonomy (NCBI): domain Eukaryota; kingdom Metazoa; phylum Chordata; class Lepidosauria; order Squamata; family Agamidae; genus Phrynocephalus; species Phrynocephalus forsythii. The sequence goes on along the minus strand of JAPFRF010000006.1, from coordinate 77,023,181 downwards.
CACAGTAGTTCAGGGAGATTCTTGCCTACACACAGTTTTGAAACAGGGCATGAAAAAGAGATACCCACTGAAATTAGGAGGGGTCAGGCGTCCATGCAGTTAAGAAGACAGCCAATGAGAAAGTCTAAATGTAATCTAACTGATTTGTCTGAACTAGAAAACATTCTTAACAAAAAGGTTTGAAAGGACTTTGTCAGCCCAAAGAGGTTTATAGAAGGCTTACTAGTTAATTGTAAACAGAGTCAAGGCACAGGATTTTGAGCTGCAGGCACACACACAGAACTGCATGCTCTGTTGAAAATTTATGCCTACTTCTGTTCTCTTCAAGTCAGTTTTACTACTAATGGATGGCTTCTTCTTTTCCCTTTCTATTTTGCTAACTAGAGACAGACAATTTAAAGAGTCCTCCCCTCAAAAAGGCACGTGTCCCATTTCCTACTGAATTTACATTGAAAAACAATTTTACCTACTAAAAGTTATTTAAAAACCACTATATCATTCTTTCCTGTGTGTATCATAGCAAAATTGCTCTGTTATGCTCTGTGGGTTTCATTCTGTCTGAGAGCAGCTGTTAATCATGAGACGCAACAATTAAGAATGCTGGAGCTTCATTTTAGTCTAGTTAAAAAAGGGAACTTAAACTGCCCCTTTCTATTGTGGACATGACAGCTTGACAAATGCATAAGGCATCAGTGCATTTATTGTTCACACATTGACCTGACAGCTCAGAGTGATTATCAATAGCAATTTATAAAAACATTTAAGAGTTTTAAAAAATGTATGGATCCAGGTTTTATCCTTATACTGAACTCCCAAATCAGTCACAATGGATTGTCATGAAACATCTCAGTTTGTCCAGTCCCTTACCCTCCATTTCTCAAGGTTAGTCACTACCACAGCAGTGCACTACACTGGATTAGATATTAGTACTGTGTATCTGAGATGCCGAGATGCCCTAAGCACATCCAATCTCAACTGATTTTGGAGGCTAAGCAGCGTCAGACATGGTCAGTACTTGAATGGGAGACCACCAGGGAATACCAGGTGCTGTAGGCGCCTAGTGTAGGAACTGGCAAACCACTCCAGTATTCTTGCCAAGAAAACTCCATGGGCATGGAGTCTCGAAGAGTCGCTCACAACTGTAACGACACAAAACACACAACACACTGTATATCTGTTTTACATCTGGCTGGTGGCACCAAAAACTTCTCTCATAGATGGACATGTTTCCTCAGCCATAATTTGCTGGGATCTTGCCCCTCCAGAACAGCATAGCAGACATAACTGAGCTATTTGGAAGTTGCTGTTTATGCCTCTTGGTAAAAACTGAAAATGCAGGAATGATCTAAAACCATATAAACTGTACACATACTGCCATGCTTGGAAAATCTGGGCACACTGTCACACTGTATAAAAAAACATCATGAATAAGAGGAAAGAATAGACAATTGTAAAAATAGATTACAGGCGATACCTTCATAGGCCACTATTAAAAATAAAAAAGGAACATTGCAAGCTTTCGAGTGCAATCAATCACCCTTCTTCAAAGCAGATCTCAGAGGTTCAGACATGGTGAAAGATGTTCTTCACCAGGAGGTTACTTTTAAATTCCTTAGTTAGATGATGTTCTTAAAATCCATGGCTACGTGATGTTGTAGCCTTGAGTCTTGTTGGAGGCAAGAAGGGCAGTTGTAAAAGGCTGTTTCTTAAGTCACACCCGTGTTCTTCAAACAAACAAAGAAACATGGGTCATATCCCACCCTCTCCCTTAACCAGCCCTATTTGGCACTATGAGACATATCGCCTGTAACCTATTTTTACAATTGTGTTTTGTGATGGCCACACGGCTCAACTCCTTTTTGCCTTTATAGGAAAGAATAGAAAAACCCTTTGATGATGCAATAAATGCATGCTGTTAAGTATTTGCAGCAAAAATTGTGCCATAATCACCATTTATGGAACTATTTCCCCAATGCTAATGACTTTTATACTACAGATGAGTTAATCCAGCATAAGAGAATTCAGCTAAACATAGAAAAAGAGGGAGTTTCTCTAATCAGCTTCATGTCTAATTTGTTTATTATTGGTCAAAATCATATGCATAACAACTGAACGGGAACGGCTCCACAAACGACTTCACAGTTCTCACGTGACCTCTGGCTTTGAGTTACGCAAGCCAACGATTGCCCCATCGGCAATCCATGGGGCTTGTACTTGCCAGGAGACATGGGACACCCTTATATGCAATTGGCATACTCCAATCAGCATTCATGCCAACAAAACCATTGCACATGTGAAAAGGCATGGCAGAATTGCAGCTTCTGACTTATCACTACATTTTATTTATTTTAAAGATTGATACATTGTCTTTCTTCTGAAGAGGACCCAAGGTGGCTTACTAGTAAAAGAAAGAGCATGGGAAATGAAAAGGGGGAAATCCCAAGACAAACAGCAAGTTTCTGTGTTAACATAGGTCAGTGTGACTTGTTCTAGCTTCACAGGATTCATGCTGCGTTAGAACAATATACTGTCATAAAACAACATTTTCAGAGCAAAAACTAAGAATGCTTCACAGTTCACGAACAACATGCCCTGGTCATTACTGAGGAAAAAAACACTTGCTCCAAAAGTGAACTGTGTGTCATTCCCCCCCCCCCAAGTACTTGTGAAGACTAATGCTTATGTAGAAGTCATGGATCCCAACTGACTGTTACAAAATGAAAAGACCCATTAAGAAAATCTCCCTTTGTGAATCAGACTTCTGAACAAAAGATTAGCGTAAACAAGCCTGATTCAAAGGGATACAGAATGTTACTTCAAGCTGGCCAGGCTAAACTTGACTAACAAATAGTACATTCCTGGCCCCCACTTCAGAAGTATGTAAACATTATGTGCTTTGTCTTGCTCTTTTCCTCTCCCCCCCTCCACACACACACACACACACACACACACACACACACACACACACACACACACACACACACACACACACACACACACACACACACACACACACACACACACACACACACACACACAGAGGAAAGTAATGTTTAACTGATCTTTTGGGGGTTTTCTCAGTTCACCTAAATTTCAAATCTATAAAGCGATATCTGAAGATTACTGAGGATTCTAGACACATCTCCATCCACAAAATGCCAGAATCATGCATGCTTATTTACATCACATCCAGGCACTATGAAAAGCAGGAAAAAATCTTGTGCCAGCTACATCTGTGTGGTTAAAATGAAACACCTTTGCAGCATGCACTCAGGTTAAAGAGCAATTTATTGGATTTATACACCACCCTATGTAAGACACTGCAGACCCTCTACTGAATATTATTTACACAGTGAACCAGACGTTGGGGCTCTTAAACATTTGTGAAGGCTTGTTTCTTCCTGTTCTTTCATGCATGCCTATGGAAGCACATGAAACAAATGAAACTTACCAAATTACCTGACCCTGAGAGGAAAAAAAAAGGAGAATGCAACTTGTGGCACGTGGTCTACTAACACCAGAGACCCTGGCCCAGGGCAACTCAGGCACAGACAAAGAATGTAGCTGACTGCACACCTCTCCTGCCCCACCAGGAGGGTTAATCTGGTTTAGGGCACGGACCTCCTTCGCTGCAGAAGAATTATTTGGGCTGCCCAAAGAGATGCCTGCTCCAGTAACACATGTGTCTAGCCTCACTACACAAAAGGGTTAAGCAACTCTGGTATTGGTTTAAATTTAAACCAAGCAGCTTCTGCGCCTACCACACAGCCTGGCAATTAGGATGTCCTCAAGCCAATGCTGGAATCCAACCAATTAACATGCAAGCATTTCTGTTATGTCAGCTCTGGGAAATAAGCACGCCCCATGCTGAGATGGGTCAGAGTCATCCGTCTGCCATGGTGTGCAATTTGTATGTGTGCACAGTTTTTTTGGGGGGGGGTGTTAATGCGTGCTCAGAACCATAAAAGAGTTTCTGCCTGTTAAGTTCTGAATGGAGTCTGGGACACAACAGCTAATCCTGAATGCCTCTGGTTCTTGCAGCGCCCATGGCCGTTCATCTTCTCTGCTCAGATTCCTCCCATACCACAGGCTGCTGCAGTGAGCCACCCCCATGGATTAAGCTGCACTCAAAAGCAAATGAAGAATGCAGCTTTCCAGAGACCAGACAGCTGACAGAATCTAACATTACATTACAGAGGAGCTCCACACCCTAACAGGAAGCTCTCTCATGCTTCTTCTGTGCACATTCGGTGACACTGTAAAAGTAAGGTTTAAAAGGCTTAGCCTACTCAAAAGAGTGGAGCAATGCTCAGAGTCACATATATTGGATTTTTAAAGACGTGCGTATACACAGCACACACACACACAAACAAACACATATACCTACCTTGCATCATACTCCTGTAGGCTGTGTCTGTAATAGCATAAATGTGAGGGGGCATCTCATGTCTCTTTTTCCCTTTGTACATCTCCACAATCTCTTCTGAATAGATAGGCAAGTTCTTGTAAGGATTTATGACAACACAGAACAGGCCTGAGTAGGTCTGTAAAGCAGATTTAATGAAAAAGTTATAAACATGCATACCATTTGACATCAAGCAACCTCCTATTCAAAGCAGTTATACCCTCCATCAAAAGCTCCTAGGCCAGATTACAAATCAGTATGTTTTAAAACTCCTAGTCTTCAGGCTTACAACCTTAAAAAAGACATTCATCATGAAGAATTGTACTACTTGCCTTCCATCATCAGAGACTAGAGATGGGCATGAAGCACTACAATGGTGTTTTGTTTCATTTTTCGTTTCATTTGTCCTTGTTTCATTTCGTTTGAAATGATTTTTTTAAATTGTTTCTTTTTCTTTTTCTTTCTTTTTTTTTTGTTTTGTTTTATGTGTTTTATGTGATATATCGTGTTTTATGTCACTAACTGTGTTTAATGTGTTTTTAACTTTTTAACTTTGTGTTTCAGGGGGTGGGGGGAAAGCACCAGCTTTTAAAACTTTTTTTTAAGTCCCCCAAGTAAGCCACTTGCTTTGGTGGCTAAAAAAAAGTTTTAAAAGTTGGCGCTTTCCCCCAAACGGGCCTGATTGGGGGAGAGACACCAGCTTTTAAAACTTTTTTTTTAGCCCCCAAAGCAAGCGGCAGTATTGAATGTCCAATTTCTGAGAGTTGTCATTCAGGAATTTCTGGGGCGCCAAGGTTGGGAAACAATGATCCCTATGATTCACTAAATCCTTGTCCCAAGACACCAGAAACCATGATAAAAGCCATTGGTATGTTGCTAAGATGTCACAAGCACTATGCAAACATTATGAAGTAGTTTTATTGCCTTCACAGCCTGAGAAAGTCTATAGAAAAATGAGGCTAAGAAAAGATCCACATGCCAAATGGAACCATCATTCACTGATTATTACTGAAGCATTTATACTACTTCCAAATGTTCATGCCAGATTAATGTACAGTTTTAGCTTAGTATATGAGCAGACTTTGTCTTGCATTTCCTTTTTAAAGAAAACAAATAAAACTAATCATTCCCGATTATTGTTCGTGGTAGATGCAACTGAGGCGACATGGGGGCCAGCAGCATCTGGAGGGCCTCAGGATACCAAATACCCATTTTGCATTCAGTGGAGAAATGGAGAACAAGCAGAAGTGGCCCCTGGCATGGGGAAGATGTCTGCAGGTAATCCTAGAATTGTCCCAACATTAAAAAGCTATGAAAGATTATGTCAACTCTTTTCTGTCAAGCCGATTTTAAAAAGGGACTAGGAGGAAAAACATAAGCAATTCCATTTTCATATATGCTTTATTCAGGATGTCCAAGAATGCTGACAGAGATATTTTAAATATAATCTGTGTACAGTTCTCCCCTGCTATATTGCAGTTTTTACTGTGGTCCCAGTATATTGTGGGCCTGCAGTAGAGGAAGGCAAGGGCTCCTGGGGCAAGCAGCGTAGGCCTGTTTGGGGCCTCCTGCACTTACCCCAGACCTGGCGCTGCCCTGAGCGGTCAACAGGCTTCCAAGGCCTGTCGGAGGCCCCAGGAGTGGTTTCCAGTAAACCAGAATGACTTCTAGTACATGGGAAACCACTTCTGGGGCCTCTGACAGTGCCTGAGAAGTCAGTGGGAGGCCTGTTCAGGGCAGCAGCAGGCCTGAGGTAAGTGCAGGAGGCCACAAATAGCCCCCCCCAGTCCTGACCCAACCCAGCATCCACATAACATGGATTTCCATTTATCCTGGGTCGGGTTGGGTCCCTAACCCCCACAATAAATGGGGGATTACTGTATATACATTTCTAAAGGTCTTGAATGCAAAGGCTTTGTCTGGTCTCAGTATCTAGGCACAATTCATGTAATCTCCAGCAATGTTCCTCTCCTGACCTTGAGAATGGGTGGAAAAAGGTTATATCAGAGACTGCAGGGCTTCAGAAGAGCTTTGATACACCAAGACTCTTCAGTGAGGCCAAAAATGAACCACACCTTCAGTAAATTCCATTAAGACCACCACTGGCAAATATATTTATAGCCTCTGACTCAACTGACTATAGCCTACTGCCTGTTGAGTAGCTTTAGACTACAACTCCTATCATCCACAAAAATGCTTTTGGCCTGTCAGGAATTGTACTCCAAACTACATGGAGGACAACACATGAGGGAGGGCTACTATCCACTGACTCTTCCAGCTGCAGCTGAAAAAGCAAATGCAAGTACAGATTTCATTTCCATTGCATGTAGTACTCTTAAAGAGAGGCAATGGCAGAAATTGGATGCAAACACTACTTTAGATAAAGGGTCATTTATTTTCCCTCTTAGGACTTAATTGGCCATAAACCAACAGCTACACACATAGTCACAAACACTTGAACCCAATCAGGACTCCCTGACGTATGCTCAGCTCAAGTAGGTCTTTACAGGTGAGCAAATTCTACTGTTCCCAGGCAAGAAACAAATGAAAGTTTTGATCAAAAGTTGTAAGAAATCAGCTAGATATTATAGCAGTGAGTACATTAATTTGACAGCTCTTTTACTGTGCTTTCTTAAGCAGCTACAGTACTTTGCTAAAAATCTAGCACACCCTAGCACACCCTACACAGTTTTGCAAATTCTCGGTTAAGTTGCTTGAATGTAAAGACTTCCAAGATTTTTGAGAATCAAACACTCAGCTAGATTTGGTATCCTTGGGTTTATAAAAAGTGCACAATTGTCCATATCATAAGTCCTAGATGCAGTAAACTCAGAGCCTCTTCTAAACTGCCTTAACATTTCGGAGCAAGCCTATTGACAAAATACCACTGATCCCAGAGGGCCTCTGCTCACAGTTCAGTCATTTTTCTCAACAGGCTGTCCTATGAGGAGGATTCAGCAGTGGTTCTCCCTGAATTGTTATCTCCAAATCCCTAACAGTAAGACGCTGCCAGCTGAGCACCCCTGGTCAGAATCAGTAAATGTTTCCTGTAAGTCATTTGATTTTGGCCAGTGGTGGGGAGGAAGGATTCAAGTAGGGCAGTGATTTCAACGACCAATCCAAATGTCGTAGAACTGAGCAAGATTTTGAGTTCTTCAGACACTTGTATCAGGTTGGATGCTATACAAGAAGGTGGAGAAAAGAGAGGAGAAATCAAAAGCTAGCTTAGTTTTAAAGCCGCACAGTGTATAGCTTTAATAGTCTAAAGATGGACCTCTAAAAGATACCTGCAGACATTTCTGTCGGGATCAAGACTATTCAGAGAAAGTTACAACCATACCAATTTCCCCTCACTTAAAATATAATGAGGTGAATTGGACTGAAAGCACGCCATAGCATGTGTAAAGTGTGTAAACTGCACACTCTACATTAGAGATAGGCACAAAATGAAAACACAGTACAGTATTTCGTTTCATTTTTTGTTTTGTTATTAACAATTTTTAAAAAGATTTTCCAAAATGAAATGAACCAAAATGAAACAATTCATTACGCTATAATAGTCCTAAAGCACCAAATTTGGTGGGTAGCTTCCTTGGACTCTTCCCTTTAAGCCCTCCAAATTTAGAGAGGTTTGGGGCTCAGGGGGGCAAGTTATTTAATTCCAAAGTGGATCCCCCCAGGAAAAAAATCATTTGTAATTGGAAAGTTATGTACTCGAAAATAGTGAGCCCAGTCATCTAGCAACATGGAAACTGCAGTGGAGCTTCGAGTTCTTCCCTGTAAGCCCCCCAAATTTGGAGAGCTTTGGGTTCAGGAGGCTGAGTTATTCAACTCTAAAGTGGGTCCCCCTAGGAATCCATTTATAATTTGAAAAGTGCATTTTTATTTTTATTTTAAGGAGAGGTTTGGTTTCGGTTTGGTTTCTCTTCTGCCTCTCCTTAAAAAAAATTTAAAAGCTCTTTTCCAATTACAAATGGATTCCTGAACTCCACTTTGGAGTTGAATAACTCTGCCTCCTGAACCACAAAACTGTTCACATCTGGGGGGCTTTCAGGGAAGAGCTTGAGGAAGCTCCACTGTAGTTTCCATGCTGCCAGATGCCTGGGATCACTTTTTTCAGGTACACAACTTTCCAATTACTGTACAAATGATTTTTTCTTTGGGAGGAACCATTTTGGAGTTGAATACCTCAGCCCCCTGAACCCCAAACCTCTCCAAATCTGGAAGGATTAAAAGGAAGAATTCAGGAAAGGTACCCATCAAATTTGATGCATCTAGGACGAATTGTTTTATTTTTAAGAGCAAAAATTGGTGGTTCATTTCGTTTGATCATGAAACATTCCACTGTTGAATTTCGTAATGAAACAATTTGTTACGCAATGAAACAATGAAACAGTGTTTCATTTTTCGTTTGGTGTCCATCTCTACATCACAGAAAAACTCAGTACCATACCAGTAACTGAATAGGAAGATATACGTTTCTCTCTTTAATATGTAAGAAATAAGTTCGTTCTTTAACTATATTTATAGATGGTACAGAACAAAGAAATGTGTTTCTTTTTAAAGGTTATCAGATAATGGGATAGACCACAACAGAAAAAGCAAATCTGAATGCAGTGTCAAGTTGGTATCCATTGTGACTGAGTTAGTGAGGATGTGATCTAAGCGAAGAGATGGGTTTTGTGAAACCTTTCAAATACGTGAACATTCTTAATGTGATCTGCACTCCATGTAGCAGCGCTTTTAAAGGAAAAAAGGCTTCCCAAGTCACTTTAGATTAGCAAAAAAGAAAACTGAATAAACATGGTAAATGGCAGCAAATATGCAACCCAGAAATAGTACTAAATATAATATGCAAATGCAGTTGAACAACTGGAGTTCTCCAATAGGAAGCCAACCAGGAGAAGGCCAAAAAAGAGCAAATGGGTCCTTAAGACCCTCCTGAAAGTTTGCAATGATGGGGCCTGTTGGACCTCACGATAGCTACTCTCGAGTTACAGCATCACTCCTAAGAAGGCCCTCTCTGTTGTACTTGCTAACTTAACTGCCCACAAGCTGGGGAGGAAAGACGGGTCTCTGCCGTTCATCTTAAAATGTGATCAGGTTTAAATGGGTGAAGGACAGGCCTTTGATGAAATTTAGGGAGCCACACTATTTAAAAAAATTAAAATGTTGCATACAAAGATCAGTATTGATTAAGTACCTTTGAAACAGATTTTAAATCTTAATTGTGTTTGCTGCTACCATACTAGTATCCAAGAACAGAAAAAAGTTTCAGATCATGGAACTAACAACCACGGTGGGTCAAAAATACATAGTGCACTGTCCTGGATATGGAGAGATAAGTAGGTACAGATTGAAAATGAAATTTCATTACATATATAATCTTTGGAACCATAGGATACATAGTGAGTGGAAACTATAAAATCTTCCTGTGCCTATTTTACTGTATATACACATTGTCAACCTATGAGTTGTTTTAGCGACATCTGTTCCCAATAAAACCATGAAGTGGCTCCTGAACAGAGGTGGAAATCATGTGGTCCTAAACCACGTGCAGCCCCAAGTATTCAACAAGGCCAGATGTATTCCTGAAAGAACACGGAATTGCTCTTTCTGGAAGATTCTAGGAAGGGCAATTCTTTCAAATTCATTTCAAGACCTCCATGCATCTTTTAAAGGTTAAAAAAAAAAAGACCTTCTTTCAGGACCAAAAGAAAAAAAATTTGACCAGCTCTATCTGTTCTTTTCTTCACGTGGTATATCATTTTGGAGACAATGCAGTCCCTAGAGCAGGCATGTCCAAAGCCAGGCCTGGGGGCCAAATACGGCCCGTTTACAAATTTCGAGTGGCCCGCGGCCTCTTCTCACTGGCTCAGCCTGTCATGCATCCCCGCCAGCTGGCTCTTCCCCATACCAGATGGAGGCATCAGCTTGCAGTTTTATGTTTTGCCTGCCCTCCCTGTCTCTGTCCACCACCACCCAGCCACCTTCCCAGCCTACCTGCCCCCGGCTCTGTTGCTGCAGCATCCTCCCTTCCTCCTTGCATGTTATAGAGACTTCACCAAAGTCCAGCCTGGGGACCAAATGCGGCTGAATGGTCGGCCCCCACACATTTTCACCTCACCAAATTTGGCCCTCCTTGCAAAAAGCTTGGACACCCCTGCCCTAGAGGGTCCTGAGGGTGGAAAATTGGCAGCCTTTATCTACTTATGCCCCAATGGAACAACAGCAAGATTTGAGAGAAGCAGTGGCTTGGATGGACCAGGGAGCGTGCTCTCCAAGGAAACAGAGACTGTGTCCAAGAAACCCCAGGGGGTTGGCATACCTTTAATTTGGGCAGCAAGCAGTTCTTAATGTAACTGCTTTTTCAAGGCATCAAGGCGACAAAATTACAAAAGACCAAGCAGCACTACTCACTCAAATTAAAATGAGATCAGCGAAACTACAACAAAAATCTAACTGAAGCTGCGGGCGTAAAAGTACTAAAAGCATAAGACTTGCATGTAAAATCTGACTGCCTCCCAAAAGTGAAGTATCTTATGTAAGATGGGAGGATTCGTTTGTGTTTTGTTTAGGAAACCTCTACAACTTTGGCATCACCACCAACATAGATGGAATGATGACTAGGCCTTCCACATTCAATGTTAAGGTCAGAAAGTGTTAGAGTTGCAAGCACCATTCTTCCCATAGCTCAACAGAGACTTTGTATAGTACCTCCTATTCAGGAGAAAAGTAGAATGGCCAAACAAAAACGGCAGTGTCCGGGGGTGGGTGGGGGGAAGTCACCTAGCTACAATTCCATTTTTCTCTTCACTTTGTTCTGTGAGCTGATGGCTCAACACATGAGCACAACATGCGAAGACTAGAGCGGCTGATATCTTTATTAGACCACCAAAAATTCACAAACAAAAGACTGGGCTTTATTTAGTGGCTTAATAAAGGTATTGCCTACTCTTATCTTCGGGCTCTGCACAGGGACAGCAGCACCCTTTTTTCTGCAACAGAAAATGGGCACTTAATACTTTATTCATGCTGAGTCATACATAAACAATCAAATGTCCTTGTTTCCATAGCAATAAGCTTGTGAGTGCCACACTGCCACTTTGAATGATAAGAGTAGGCAAGAAAGCAAATCGCCTGCTCAGGAGCTATTCTACAAGTAGACATGCTGCTTGCCACAAAGTGCCAAGACCTGGAATAATAATGGCTGAGCTGTTATGAATTACTTGGAGTTCTGATTTGAGCCTACCTAATTGATCTGAGCAGTGCTGTTTTACATCCCAACCACCTTCTATACTGCTGAATTTGACTATGCAAAAAATATCTTTTTCCAGTTTGGTATCAGAGTTTCCTTTTAACATAAGAACAGCCATGCTGGATCAGGCCAAAGGCCCATCTAGTCCAGCTTCCTGTATCTCACAGTGGCCTCACCAAATGCATCTGGGAGTGCACAAGACTAGATATCTGTTTCTTGATACCATTCCCTTGCATCTGGCCCTTGAAGTACCCCGGTTTTAAGCCTGGAGATTACACATCTCCATCATGGTTTGTAACCTGTGATGGACTTTTCCTCCAGGAATTTGTCTAATCCCCTTTTGAAGGCATCCAGGCCAGATGCCATCACCACATCCTGTGGCAGGGAGATCCACAGACTAACAACACAACTCTCCCAGACCTCAATTTGAGTGGATGTCCCCTAGTTCTGGTATTTCATGAGAGGGAGAAGACCGTCCCTCTATCCACTTTTCTCATGCCCTGCATTATTTTGTACGTCTTTTATTAGGGCTCATCATAAAAGGGAGTCACTTCTAAATGTATATTAATTTAATCTGACCTAAACTTCATCTGTCATTTCTAGAGTACCTTCCTACCAGGAGAGATGTCAAAACAGGCAGCAAATCAAATAAGTGCTAGAATTCATTTCAACATTCCACAAAGTTCCACTTAAGAGAAAGCTATCAAATTGAATGAAAACATCAATGGATAAAGAAGATCAAGAAGACACAACCCTGTATCTAGTTAGGATCTATATAAGTAGGGAGGGAGTCACTTACATAGATAAGTCCTGAATAGTATCGCTCCTTTAGATTGTGCAGCACTGATGCTTCATTCAGACAGGTCAGTTCTGCCATGTCTTCCACTTTAGAGAACTTGGGTGGGTTCATCTTTTGAATATCATCTTTGTTTACTCTCACTTTCTTCCCGTTCTCTGCAAGCTCCACAATAGCTTCATCGCCTACTTCTTCCTTCAAGCTGGCAGGCTCAAACCCATTCTTCTCTGATGGGACCCACACCAACTTCTTTGCTGCCCAGTCAGCTTGAGTGAGAGGGTTGTTGATGAGATTTTTATCCACATAGAGGTATTTGTCAGCATCTCTCTGAGCCATGGTTGATTATATGTTGGGACCTGTTGAAAGAAGAAGCTTGAGGTTACTATTATTGCTAATGCCTTGACACTAAGACTTTCTATTTTTCTAACTTGTAACTAAGATTAGTTTGTCAACACCGTTCTTTTAAATCTTTGGCCTATTACAATCTGAATATCATGCAACCATACCAAGGATGCCCATGTCAAAGCCTACATAAATGCCATGGAAGGAAGAGCAACTAAAAAGAGAACAATGTAAACCTAAATGTTTGACAACATCTGAGCATTGTGAAAGATAATCCAGATTGACAGCACTGCTTGAAACATAAGAGTATCCATCTATTTCCCCATAAAGCTTATAAACCAAAGAGAAAGTGCCTAAAGTGTACAGTTACTCAAGAAAGCAAATGTGAGGCAAACAAATTGTTGGTGCAGAAGCTTCTTGGCAACATGAAACAGAGCTGACACAATAATATTCATCCTGCATTGCGGGAAAGGTTGACACACATCCACAGTGGATTTCCCTGAGAGAAAGAAAATATTTTTTAAAAAATAAAGGGGGACTATATATGGTTTATAGTAGCAGTCCCCAACATTTTTGGCACCAAGGACTGGTTTAACAGAAGAAAATTTTTCTACAGACTGGATCAGGCCTGGTTAGTACTTGAATAGGAAACCATCAAGGATCTCCATCTGGTTAGTAAAGACTCCTACCTGAAACCTTGCAGAACCAGTGCTAGTCAGTGGTGACATTACTGTGGAAGACCAAAGACCTGATCTAGTGTAAGACAACTTCTTAGGCTTTTGATGTACCGTATTTTTCCATGTATGCCACACTACTTAAAGGGTGTGGTATACATGGAAGTAACCTTTTTGGGGTGGGCAGGTGGGTGAAGAACCCAAATTCACCTTGCTTTTTCCCCTCCATGGTTTAGGCTCCATCTTTCACCAAAGCAGAGAGGAGTGTTTAGAAATGAAAGGAAATTTTATTAATTTGGGGGTCTAAAAAGCAGTGGTGTCTAATAAAGGGTAGTGTCTTATAGATGGAAAAATACGTCTATAAATACCTGGGGTGAAGCTCTCAGGCTTTACCCCAAGAGAGCACATAATTAGTTTCTTCAGCCATTCATGATTTTTACCAGAATCAGGAGGTTCACCAGCTCGAGTTACAGTAGGTGCCAAATAGTGCATCAGAGGTACAAATAGTTTTTGAATTAAGGAAAAGGGTACCCCAACCACATTCATGTCCAATGCAAGAACTGTTTTCAACACCCAAAGCAAGCTTACACGTTTAACGTCAGAACCCCTTCTAGTCATATTGCTCAAGCTTTCTTAACTAAAGCAGCCTAATTCAGGAAGAAGCAACCTATTTCAGTAATTTCTACTGCTTAAGAACTGAAATTTTAACTTGTGCAGATATCCTGCAAACATGTAGCACTAAATCTTGTGCTCATTTCCAGATCCATCATGTTTTGTGATAAATGTTAAATGCAGCTACACCATGCATCTATACTAAATTTAAAAAATGTTGCAGTTTGGAAACTTAACATTGGCACCCATGAGACAAAGGGGAAGGGAGGAGGGGAATCTCTTTTCATTGTCTTCCTAATTGCATCAAGCCTGGCAAAGCAACAGCTGCATTCAAGCCTCTGCTACACAACTTCCTGCAGACACAACTTCCAAGAATCTCACTAGTTTCCTTTTTTGGCAATAATTGAGTAGAGACACAAGAGAATGAGGGCTTCCAACTAAATTAGTTTTTTCAGGAAATGATGAAACTGAAGGTAACCAAAGAGTTTCACAAGCAGACCCAAAATACTCTTCTGTTCCCTTAGAGTTAGTCCTTTTCTGTCTAGCAGATATCTGACATGCTTTTATCACCATCCCTCATGCCCTTCAGAAAAACTTAGTCTGTGAGAAAGTGATCCGTCACATTCTTAAAAGACCAGGCTTGGCTGCAGACGATCTGTTCAAATATTGTCCAGTGGCCAATGTTCCCTTCATGGGCAAGGTGATCGAGCGGGTGGCCACGGTTAGGCTCCAGTCGTTCCTGGAGGAAGATCATGTCCTGGACTCATTCCAATCCGGGTTCAGGCCACGACATGGGACTGAGACAGTCCTGATAGCATTGCAAGATGACCTCCTAAGGTGGGCTGACAGGGGTCGCTCTACCCTGTTGGTCCTTCTCAATTTGTCAGCGGCCTTTGATACCATCGACCAACTTATCCTTCTGGGCAGATTGTTTGAGGTGGATACTGTGGGTCCTGCTTTGTGCTGGCTCCAGTCCTTCCTCGACAGTTGTGCCCAGAGAGTAGAGATGGGGGGGGTGATTTGTTGGCCCCATGGACACTCTGTTTTGGGGTGCCCCAAGGGTCGGCTATCTCCTCTATGCTCTTTAACATCTATATGGACCCTTGATCGCTGCCTGGCTGCGGTCATGGAGTGGACCAAAGCTAACAGGCTCAGATTCAACCCCAGGAAGATAAAGGTTCTGTTCTTTGGGGGTCCCCAGATGGGTACCGTGGCCCTCTCCCCAGTTTGGGGGGATTGACCCTCCAGCTGGCAGATACAGTGAGGAGTCTGGGCGTGGTCCTGGATCCAGCTTTGTCCCTGCCCAGGTGGCAGCTGTTTCCAGGGTGGCCTTTTTTCAGCTTAGGCTGGTGGTTGGTGTGGGCAGGTTTGACCACATCACCCCCATCCTGGCTTGCCTGCATTGGCTACTTGTTGCCTCCTGAATAAGGTTCAAGGTATTGATTTTGGTTTACAAACCCCTTCGTGGCTTGAGACCTGACTATCTGGAGGAGTGTAATTTCCTTATGTTTTAAAAAATCACCATACATATTATCAGATGTATATCGAATATTATAATTATGCCTACAGTAATTTCTTAACATGGGACAATTTGCCTCCAAAAGTTACACCATTTAGATAACACAGGTGATCTTTGGACTGCAATTCCCAGAAGCCTTTGTCAATAGCTATGCTGACCAGGCTTTCTGGGAGTTACAATCCAAAAATAACTGGGCTACCCAAGGTTGGAACCAGTGGAATAATGTAAAGAGTATGTTTTAAAACAAACAATGGCTTCACAGAGAAAGCGGTACAGACACAAAGCCCCACCCAACATGCACTAACTAAGCACCTTATAGCACTCTTCAAAATCCCCTTCATTTTACAGAACCTTTGTGGCACTCAGCCTAGTGTGTTTCGTAATAAAACAAGGGCTGAAAAACTGTTTTTAAAAACCTGACAAGGTGTCTATAGTGATCAAGGAGGAACTAAGGACAAAAAGTGCATGCATAATGTTCAACAAGCAAGACAGTTTTTGGGAGAGGGACAGCAAACAGTTTAGATCAAGAACAGGAAAAGATTTTATATTTCCTAAAATCTTGGACACACACAATAACCTAAAGCCTATAATGTGCTTGAACAGGAACTGAGAGACCACCCATAACATGTAGTGGCTCTTCCTTGAGTAGAACATCTGGAGACCTTACCTTCTCTTCTCTTCAAGTAACGGATGCAGTGTAGTGGACTATATACTAGTTTCACCAGATCTCTTTAGCAAACAGTTCTCAAATGCAGACCATTCTTATGGACTGGCAGTGGGTAGTAACATCACTATCGGAAGTTCCGACTAACCCTCCCTTCCAAATTCACAAAAGAGTTAGGTGGTCCATCAAATCTCAAGGGCAATTTGAGGAATGGTCTGCCTCCACCAAAGCTCTCCAATTACGACAAATTATATCTCAATCCACAGCTTTGACTGATGCCATAACAGCCTACCAAGAATTGTCCAAAACCCTTTTAGATTCTTTAGTACCATCTGCCACATCAAACCCCCTCATCAGGCGCTCAAGTTGGTTTGACTCTGAGTGTATGATCTCCAAGAAAAAACTCTGACAAACCTTTCAATTGGTGAGAGCCCTTCCTTCCCCTGAGTCATTTAGATTTTATTGCAAAGAAAGAAACTGACCTCCTTTTGAAGGAAAAAAACACACTTATGCGATGAAGAATTGGACTCAGCTCATCCACACATTACACTCCAAGAATGCTAGAGAATTTTGACGATCGTTTCAAAAGCCTAGAGACTGTTAGCCCTATAGATACTGCACTAATCTCTTCAGAAGAATGGACTGCTTATTTTTCCAATATATTCTCAACACCAACACCATCTGATCTTCCTAACAAAATCCAAATTCCTTCCATTGTGGTCTCCTGTCTCCAAGGAAGAAATAGTTGAACTAATACACACCTTGAAATCTGGGAAAGCACCAGGTTTTGATGGCATCCCAGCTGATTTGATCAAAAACTATATCCACTGGTGGGCAGAACCCCTGGCCCAATTATTTACGCTGATCGACCAGTTTGGGATATTGCCAGAATCCTGGTTAACCTCCATAATAATACCAATTTTTAAAAAAGGGAATCCTAAATTACCATCCAACTATCGGCCAATAAGCTTGCTCCCAGTGATAGGGAAATTGTCGCTGCACCTTCTGACCCGCCTCTCAGACTGGATGCGTGTTAACCAACTCCCATCTAAAGAACAAGTTGGTTTCTGCCCGGGTTCATCTACCCTTTACCATGCACTGGTGCTAGATTTTTTAGCTGAGAAATACTCTTGTAAACTCAAGGGGAAGTTGTACGCTGCATTTATTGATTTACGGGGAGCATTTGATTCCATCAATAGACCTCTCCTATGGACCAAACTAACTAAACTGGGCATGGACCCACGTTTGCTATTTCTGATACGCAAATTATACTCAGCAAACACTGGTAAAGTGCGTTTAAACCATAATGGTCATCTATCCGAGAACTTCCCAATTGCCAAGGGTGTTAAGCAGGGATGTGTCCTTGCACCATCACTCTTTAATATATTTATGTCAGATGTATCAGAACATCTTGCCAAAGCAGGAAACCATGCTCCTAGAATGAATTCCCACCCAGTCCCATTGTTATTGTATGCAGATAATACTGTACTCTTGTCCATTTCTAGGGTAGGACTTAAACACCTATTGTCAGCCTTTTCAGAATATTGTGCAATTAACAAGCTCACCATCAATACTGAAAAATCTAAAGTATTAATCTTTTCCAAAAGTTGGACTAAGGAGACATGGGCACTCGGAGGTAAACCCCTTGAACAAGTTACAACTTTTAGGTATCTGGGTTTCCTGTTCCATCATCGACTTAACTGGTCATCCCACCGAAAAGCCACCATAGCTGCCTCAAAAAATCATCTCCTGGCAATTTCAAGGTTCCATTTTCACTCTGGGAATCAGTATGTTCCAGCCGCACTCCAAGTCTTCATGGCTAAAGTAACTAACCAACTCCTGTATGGAGTACCAATCTGGATTAAGGCTGCCAATCAGGAAGTAGATCGTACAGCTATTTTTTTACGACGATCTTGGGTGTACCAAACTCGATCAACCTACCAACAATATGCTGTGAACTTGGGCTTCACCTGCCCTCAACACTAGCGTGGACAGCCACTATAAAGTATTGGTTACGCATCCATTTTCAAACGCGTCCCAATTCCCTGCTAAACGATCTATTAAGTGACACCTATAGATCCAAATGGTATCAGAACATCTGCATAAAGATAGCGTCCATTGGAGTTGATTTAGGCTATTTATCCAACTGCAATGAACAATTCTTATACAACTTTATTCACAAAGACTTTGGGACATTGAGAGACAGAATATTGTTGGAAGAGTTAATCCAATCTGCTCCCCTTTATATTATGGCCTAACCTTCAACCCAGAATTTGGTTCAAATTATTTCAAGAACCTCTTGAATC
Source organism: Phrynocephalus forsythii (assembly GCA_029282475.1). NCBI lineage: Eukaryota > Metazoa > Chordata > Lepidosauria > Squamata > Agamidae > Phrynocephalus > Phrynocephalus forsythii. Next base: position 77,004,605 of record JAPFRF010000006.1, on the reverse strand, counting down.
CTCAAGAGAGACGGGCATTTATGTTGGCAAGACTGAACATCTTTCCTTCCACTGTCACTCTAGGAAGATACTCTAAAATGCCTTACAAGAGTAGACTCTGTAAATTCTGCAGGTTGGAACCTGATTCTGTTGCACATATTCTGACTCGATGCACCGGCCATCATATTAATCGACAGCAATTAATTGGCTCCATTATTTCCAAATTTTCAACAACCCCTGAGACTATTACTGCTACTCTCTTGGCAGACAAAGATAAAAGTGTGACAGAGCTAGTAGCCAAATATTTATTACTAGTTTCTCAAAAGAGTAGCCCTGCTTCCTTTTAAGTTTGGTTTAGGGTAACCCCAGATTAATATGGTTGCTATTCAGGCACTGAGAGGTTGCCTATTGTAACTATTTTAATGACTTTTTATGCCAATAAAGGTGACTGTGACTGTGACTGTGACTGACTATGTAGTGAAGCCAATACGACATCCTCAAACAGTTATCAGATGCAGACCAAGTCATACATATTAATCACTGTACTGTACAAATTGAATGCACTGCCCCTTGTACTGCCACAATCATAATGCCTAACTTAGTAAACAATGTACAGTATATAGAGAAAATTAAATACTTGTACAGCCAAATGTTCAGCTCTGAAAACACATGCTGACAGGAAATAGAGAGACCAAGGACTATGGCTAATCCATGACATGCATAATGACTGCTATCTGTACATTTTCATAACTGCTAGTATTACTATTTATCACCATGTTGCTATTTCCTGAATTTCTGTTATACTTTTTTTAAAAAACGAATAAAACAACCCTATTCAAGCACTCAAATATTCCTGCTTTACCTATAGTCTGCTTTCCTGGAAATGAGTCACGGACACATACATAAATATTATATCAAATATAAACAAGTGAAAAAGCAGGACTGCAGTTCCACATTAAGAAAACAAAAATCATAGCTACAGCAGAATACATAACCTTAATGGTAAAATAAAGAAATCAAAATGGTTGAAGCCTGTTTGTAGTGTTGGTTTAATCATCAAACCAAATGGAGACTGCAGACATGAAACAAGATAGAGATTTGAGCTATGAAAAAAACTAGAGATCATATGGATGTCAATGAAAAGCAAGGCCAAAATCATTAATGTGATTGTACATCCAATTACTATAGCTGCCTAGATGCCCTAAGCACATCCAATCTCACCTGATTTTGGAAGCTAAGCAGGGTCAGCCCTGGTTAGTACTTGGATGGGAGACCACCAAGGAATACCAGGTGCTGTAGGCGCCTGGAGTAGGAACTGGCAAGCCACTCCAGTATTCTTGCCAAGAAAATTCCATGGACGTGGAGTCACAAAGAGTCAGTCATGACTGTAACAACACAACACAACACAACACACAAACACACACACACACACACACACACACACACACACACACACACACACACACACACAGAGAGAGAGAGAGAGAGAGAGAGAGAGAGACCTGAACGTTTGCTGTGTTTTACAGCTGGGCTAATGCTGTCAATATGCCTTCCAACATAACTTGTACGTTTAATAACTGTCAAGATATCCAGTAGCAATTCTCGGCATCTGGATCAGGTAGACTGCAGACAGTTTCAAGCTTTATTGTAAGCATTCTCTGCTCATGTAAATACAAGACCTTTCAGCTTCATCTTTCTTGGATCACTGGCCACTTAGCAAAGCCACAGACCTCTCAGTACCAGCTGTGCTGCAGAGGGAAAGCAGGAGACAGGCATAACATGCAACACTTATATTAGGCAATGGAATTTGCCAGTGAAGACTTCAAATACAGCCCCTGATGCTTAAACATGGGATGGAGACAAGGTCACAAAATGTGACAGACATCCATTCCTATCTACTGTATGTTTGCTGCATAATGGTCAGTGTTTTCTTGCCAAAATGCTGTCTTGCCAGAAAGTGCAGATCATTAGTGTACACTGGTTAGTTCTTTTTCACCTTCTGATTCAGTTTCTAGGTACTATGGTCAGGGTTCTTCCATATGGATTATCTGATCTCCCTAAACTACTAAATTCCAGGGGTGCTAGCACAGAGCACAGAGAGAACTCCTAGTTCTCTGTGCTCCTTGCTCTCTAAAGATGCCGGCCACAGAGTCTGGTGAAACGTCAGGAAGAAAAACGTCCAGAACACAGCCAAACAGCCCAAAAAACTTACAACAGCTATCAGATTCCGGCCATGAAAACCTTCAGAATACACTTAAACATTTATAAGAGAGAAAGAGAGAGAAGCAGACTTCTCCAAGTGAAATGTATTATTAAGGATATATTCCAGTAAACCTCATTTTTTCCAGCACCAAATATGGAACAAATGCTTCATCAAATGACCCAATGATGGATTAAGTCTTTATTCAGTGATGTGCCTCCCAAATTACACTGTAGCAGATTAAGACTGATATAAATCATCAGACCTTGTTATTCTTACATTTTTTCCTCAATCCCGCTGTATGCAAAATCACACTGTAGAGGTATGATACCAGCACATCATAATTTATGTGACAGCATATTTTTCCATGAATGACACATGGCTCAAAGCTTACATGCGGCAGAAATATACAAGAAGCAAAAGACACTTGATTAGCAGAAGCTATTACTCAGGTTCTAGCTAAATTCCTCAACACAAGATGTGGCACGTGCAAGTGATTTTCCACTTCTAAGCCACTCTAGGTTTTTTTTAAGGAACAGAGGTTTGGAGCTCAAATCTCCAAAGCAGGGGAAAACAGGGGTGGAGATTCTAACAGTAAGCACTGCTATTATGCACACAGGAAAGCATATCAATTGTTGTAAGCTTTCTCATCCCATCCCTGCAAAAGCCCAATTTAAGAATTTCTGTGGCCAGACTGCTATTGGTAAGTTACACTAGCATAAGTGCAATCACATAAACTGAAGTAGTGAATTGCTGCTCATTTATGGGGTGCCACTTGCATTCCTGATCACCCATTAGTTGCCTGCCTTGGTGAACCACAAGGGATATCAGCAGTGACTTGCTGACTAGCAGTAATACACCACTGAAATTATACCAGCATAATAAACTAAGAAAGATAGAGTGGTATACAAATCAAATAATAAATAAAAATAAGATTCTGGTCTATATGTTAGCATGCACCGCCAAGGCCTTGACTTACATACTAGCCACCAAGATATTTACCATCAAGTTCCAAGCGCTTTTCTTGATTGTAGATTTATCCTGCAACTATCCACATATGGGGGGAAATAAAGAACTATGGGAAACAAATCACAGCTTGCCAAAGCGGTATGTTCCTACCCAAATTCCCTGTTCTGAGTTTTATACTCGAATAATCATGAGGATATATGCAACCGCCAATGACTCCTCTGCAGGAAAAATGCTGTTTTAGGCAGACACATCATATTCAAATGTGTTTCTGTGTGCTTCTTCTAAATGCAAGTACCAAGCATATTTGTTAGGGCAGTGTTTTTCAACCTTTTTTGGGCAAAGGCACACTTGTTTCATGAAAAAAATCACGCTTAGAAAATGTTAAAAAAATTAACTCTGTGCCTAAAATATATAAAGTATTAATAGGAATCAAATAAACACAAAGAAAGTATTTTATAATTACTTTATTATGAAATAGTAAGTAAACAGAAATATGAAAAATTATAAAATACTTTATTCAGTGCGCAACCTGGGCCTGTTCGCTGAACACAAAGCTGATATTCTTCAGCTTTTCCAACGGCACACCAGGCAATATCTCGCGGCACACTAGTGTGCCACGGAACAGTGGTTGAAAAACACTGTGTTAGGGTACCAACTTTCTGGCTGTTAAAAGATTAAAATCACAGTATAAATTGAGAGGATTCGCTTAATCTCCTGGTACCTGGCTGAGCTTCGTGATAGTCATGTACCAAAGGATCCTAACACTTAAGTCAGAATAGAAATGGGTTAGGGTTAGGGTCAATCAAAGGATTATGATGGCTATTTTTTCTGATTACCAGTACAGTTATTTTCACTAGCAAGTACTTCCATTCGCACTTGGAATCTTCATCAGATTGGGGTGGGGGGATGGGGTGGGGGATGAGAAGTGGGTGCACATAAAAGTCACACAGTTTTATTTAATAATTATTAAAATGCAGAATGCTCTCATTGATTTGCCCCAAGTATTTTAAAATAACAATTTTCCAAGAAACTTCCCAAGCTTTCCAGTAAGCAGAATGAGAACTGTTGGTACAGAAGAAGACAGAAGCGAGAATACAGCTGTCTCATTTCATACTAACCACATGAATTTTTTAGTTGGACTATATCACACAGGGAGTACATGGCTCACAGGTCACACCCTACCTCCTAAGGGTTATACAAATATTCCATTCACTGGAACTTGTGCCACATATTAAAGGATTTTTGAGACATTATTTGTTGCATAGAGATCAGAATTCCTCTGCATAACGTGAGCTCCAACTTTCTACAGTGTACAGGTGCTTCAGACGGAATGAAATAACTGAATGCAACTAAATATATAACATCTTCACCATAGGACTGTAAAGAAGATACATTCAACTTTTCCAGGAATCTAGAAATCCCATTCACTGAAAGTTTTCTGCAAGACATCTCATGCTAAATTCTAAGAAATGAAATCGCTTTGTTGCACTCCCCAACCACAACAAAATAGGAAGATGGCTATCAAGAATAAGAAACTAAGAGTTTAGCATATTGAGAAAGATGCTTTCCTAAGGGTTTAAGTGCATCTAGAAACCAGCTCAGTATCCCTCTAATCATGTTATTTTCCAGAACTATGGGGTGTCATCCCTGTTTCCCATGTAACTTGCTGAAGTGTCTCTCCTTAATATCATCTGACTGACCCACAACTCTTCCCAATCAGGGCTTCTCCAGGTGGCCGCCCTAAGGAAGGTCCATAAATCCTCTACAAGAGGTACAGCCTTCTTTGTGGTGGCACCTACTGTATGGAACAAGATGCCAGAAGAGCTCTGGCTGGCCCCTACCGCACTTACATTCAGGATGCAGTTATGTGGGTTTTTTTAAATATGATCAGCTTTTTATGTGTCTCCTTGCAGCACCTCCTTTGATTGTCATTGTAGTGGTCTTTAATGCTTCATGTTATTTACTCTATGTTTTATATTTGTAAGACTTTGGCACTAATGGGGGCAGTATAGAAATCAAAGAAAACAGACTACATTTTATTTTATCATTGTTCACTTATTATTATGTTGAGATTCAACCATTGCTCAACAAGATCAGCACATTATTGTAAGAGTGCCAGGTGTAAGACAGCTTAAGAGACAGGAGAATGCCCCTGAATGACGAGAATATGGTACCTGAAAGTGCCTACTAAATATTAACCTGCCCAGTTTGGACTAGCTTAAGCGCCACACTGGCACAACATGTTGTAGATAAGAACAAAGAGGCAATACAATTCTCTATTGTTCTTATAACCTCCTCTACAAGGAAGTGTCCATTTGCCTTCTAAAAGTTTGCTTGCTTGGAATTCTTCCAGCTGCCTTGCAAATGAAAATGAGGAAACCCCAGCAAGAGCTAAAAAGCAGTCAGGACTTTGCCATCTAACCAAATACTGTAAATGTAAAGAACTGTAGAGCTAACAGGCAGCCTATGGATCATTGAGTCAAGGAAACATAGTAGGGAACTGAACTCCCAAACTTTGGTTCCTCAGCCAGATGTCTAATCCGCTAAGCTATCCAGCAGTACTATATATAGTCCTACCCAAGTCTGTAATGCAACATGTGTAGTAGTTTCCTGAGTTATATTTAGGTCTGCTGCTCACTTTCCCCCAGTTGCCAAAGCAAAGTTTGCTCAAATACACAGCCGGGGGGGGGGGGAGCCATAAACTGTAATTACACTGTATAGCAAATGTTGTCTAACTGGTAAGTGCAGCAGGTAGGGTAAGCAGATGGTCAGGGAGTTAAATAACACTGTATGATCATGAAGTGGAAAGGTATTGCCTACAGGACTACAAAGCCCAAGGCAAACAGCCTAATCCTACCGAAACAGCAGAAAAATATAGGCTCCCTTTGGAGCAACATACCAGATACCTGGTCCCTAAATCCAAAACAAGCAAGAAGAGATCAATGTAGAATGACCTTGGCAATGTCAAGCTATTGGTGAGAGCTGTCATTGTCAACAATGGCAAAAGCAATACCCTGATTCTCATCTACTGCTGACAATGAAATCCATACCATCACCCACTATTCGAATCTTGTTTATGCAAATGTAAACACTTACTAAATCTCTTCAGTTTAGGCTAAAGATAAGTATGTAGTTGAGAAGGAGCTACTGGAAGTCCTTATACCTGCACATTCTGTGACACAGAGCACTTGAAGCAAAAAGATTTACTGCAAGCATTAAGCAGGAGTGATGATTAATAGAAATGGTAAGTACACCAATATACTCCTTGACTTATGATTATACAATAAGAGGCACTTAAGATTAGCTACATCCAATTGCTAATACTGCAAAACAAAAATGTGCTCAATGTAACTCAATACTATTACAGATGTTAAGGCAAAAATGCAACAAAAATTTAGGAAGGACATCTTAAATTGTGCTTTATAAAGTGCAAGGTAAAATCCAGTGGTTTTTTCCAGTTCATGTCAATGCACAGGAAGCCATTTTAAAGTTAGCTTTAATTTTACAGGTATTCTTTTCCTTATAAAAAAGAGGGGAGACAATCATTTTAGACCCTTTTGTACTACAGCTGAAGAACATATTTTTTACTCACAGAAGATTCAATGCTCATCTCCAGGCAGAGTTAGGAAACCAGTACCAGTCAATGTGGAGAATGATCGCATGAATCCTAGTGCTGATTTACAGTTGCAGAATCGGAATGTAATGGTGGAAAATTGCTGCTCAATAACAAGGCCTTGGTTACATGATCAAGTAAGTAAGTGCCCCAAAATGCAAACAGCATCTCATTAATAAGCAGCAAACTGTCACCATGGCTTTTACTGTTTCCCATACACTAGCATAAACTGCCAATAGGATTCTGGACAATACTGTAAATCAAATGGACCCACTGACTGATTCTTTGGCAGCAGCTTTATCTGCTCCTGCAGCTAAACACAACAGTAAGGGCATTCTGACCAAGTAAATAATGACAGACTAGATCTGAATTTCACACACAGTCCAATTTTAGACATGCCCACTCAGAAGCACAACTGAATTTGGTGGGCTTTATGCCCAGACAAGCAAATACAGGATTTCAGCTGTAAGCAATTCCTGGTTTACAGAGTTTGGAGATTTGGGGCGGGGTTTGTTCGTTTGTTTTAGCAAGTAGAGATGCTTAAATGGAAAATAGTTCTGAATTTGACATTATATAACAGCTTGAGTAGACAAGCTCAGAATGTATACAACATGGCCAAATATCAAGACATTTAACAAGGACTATTGTTTACTTGGTGTCAATCCAAGTTCTGCAAGAGTTCACCCCAAGTTGTGTGTCTAAAATATGTAATTCGATGATACTGTTCAAGGGGATCTTTTTGCCAATACGCATGTATTTAGAAACCACTATTTAAATATTGCCAAGTATTAGTACAATTACAAAAGGGAATGAATGATCATCCTTTTTTGTGGTTGAGCAACACCACAAATAGTGTTTGGTCCATTTTAGGTCCAATAGAACAAAAAGTTCAGCTCAGACATTTTTAAAAAAATACAGTTGACAAGTGACTTGACATTATTTCCATAATTTAGTTTTAGCAGTTATACTAAGTTGTATGAAATCCACGATCACCAAGAATGCAAAACCCCATTATGAGTTAACAATTCCTAACATTCCAGTTCATTTAAAAATATTTCAGAACCTTCAATTTCGCTTTCCCCCACATTATTGTTTATTTTTCTACTTTAAAGGTTACATTACCATGGCATTTAACAGTTCCTTCTATTCCCCAGCTGCTTCCCTTCAACCTCCTCACCATTTTCCTCTCTTTCTAAAGATTAAGAGCCTGAAGGCAGGAAACCCCCTCCCCCTTTGCATAGCATCCTAACATATATTAGGCAGGAGCAATGTATGGAATTCAGAAGCCTAACTGTTCTGAATAGTAAAGTGACCATTTAAGTCAGTATGTATTTTTCTATAAATAACCTTATCTACCCATAAAATTTATTACTAACCTTTGCATCCTGTTTATATAAAAAATGGGAAAGCCAACACGTCAGGACTTTTTCTCCCAGACAGCCTGACATTAACAAACTGGAAAGCCCAAGCAAAGTTTGATGCTCTTATCCGTAATGTTTTAATGCAGTGGTCCAAAACTTTACATAGCCTTGAATCACAAAACCCCACAGATTCAATGGGTCTACTGTGGTCATAACTATTAACTTTCAGACAATACCTTTGAAAGCAGTTTGGATGATCTTTTTATTATGCTTAACTGTTGCTTTTGTTCTTATTTGTTATATGATATCCTTGCTGCTTTCATACAACTCAGAGAGTGCCTGTGCATAATGGGGCAGTCTAAAAATATAATTAATTGATTAGTGGTATATAAAGAAAAGAAAAGAAATCTTTAGCTTTGGAATTTTAATTCACTGGGAATATCCAAAAGAAGAACACAGAGCAAAACCACACTGGGCTTTATTTAAATAAAAACAATATAAAAATGGACTATATGATTACTGCCATTCTGATAATTTTCCTCCTTCATTTACAATGCTTCTAGGGAATCCTGATGGTTTGGTTTCTCTTAATACTAAATAAAGCCTGCTGAGTTGGAGCAGGAGGGACACAAAAGAATATGAAAACAACCAGTCACTCCTGCTATTACAAGCCAGTGGTATAATTCACCCAAGGACCCTGCTGCATTTGACAATCAAGCTGATATTAATTAGCCCAACATACTGCATAGGAACTGCTGCACTGAAACAGCATCTTGTGACCATGGAGAGGGAGGAAGGGGTGGTTATTAGTTTCAAACTCCATCTTTAGCACACTTAAGCTCCACTGGCACACACCCAAGACCTGAAGCCTATCTTATTCCAAGCCAAATCTAGCACAGCGTGCTCTCTGCAACGGTTGTTTCCTATTACCATGTGTGCAGGACATGCGTTCTCAGCACAGAAAAGGGACAGCATGCCCACAAGGAAAACATTCCAGGGGGGAGAGCACATTTTTCGTGTCCACTCAGTAGAACAATCCCACTTTGAGACAAGACCAGTGGCTGTAGAGTCTCCAACCCATTCCTGCCGCTCAAAGGGTGTGGTTTAGAGTTCACCATCTTTCCCCGGGCAACCAAATCTTCCAGACAGGCACAGGACATTGCTCACGATGAATGGAGCAAGCATGCCTTTCCTTTCGGTCTGCAGGCATAAAAGCTCCAAGTACTGTTAACAGCAACTTTTTCTGCACACCACACATTAAGCCAAGTCTTTCTTGTAGAGTCCCATGTGCCAAAAGCAATCTTGATTTACTATATCCTGAAAGCAGGATGTTAATTTGTTGGGTTTTCCCTAACATCTTCATCTCCCTCTGCCACAGCCTCCATAGCAGTATGTATGAGCTGCAAGCTTACCATTTTAAAGCACCACCTCTTCACCACAATCCCTCATACATAATTCCTCCTGCTTACACTTAAGTGCCAGGTTGTTACCTAGCTACTAGAAATACATATGAATGCAGATCACCACCATTTCGGCAGTCAACAGAGAGGCGAGGCATGTGATGTCTAGCAAAAAAGCAAAGGAAGGTCAGCATGTGCTTTCATAACATAAAGCCAAAGTCAAGCCCCAACAATTGTTTTTCAGCAACTAATACAGTTCTGCAAGTTGTAATGCTGTGTCTTAAGCAAAAGTTTCCTGTTTCTTGCAGGAACAACCCGCAAGGTTTCTGGGCACCTCACAGATTAAGATATTTTGTTTGGGATAAACTCATCTAATCAGATTTCAAAATGTTGCAGAGAGTTTTAAAAACGTAAATACAAGCCCACCACTCTGTAAAACTTTAAAACAACCTTGCAGCCAGCTACTCAATGTGCTAGCTACACCTTTACCACAATGCTCTCTTCCCTACTTTTGACCACAATTTCTCAAACCCTAAAGATTCCTGGGTCCAAATACTGTACTTTTGTATTAGATTTTTGCAGTCGCATAGCAAAGCAGCAGCAGAATGGAGAAACTATGTAAAAACCAAGAAAGTGTGTGCTCATTAAACAGACACAGAGGAACCCACAGTCTAGACTCTGCATTATTCCCAGCACTCTCATCAGTGAGGCATACATATCATGGCAGTAAGCCGTAACTGGCTTCTAGACTGTACATACCCAACCTTTCTCGTACACTAAATAAAACTAACATCATTGACTTCTGAAGCACTGTTTTTGGTCAGCCCAGAAAAGGCATGGCCTCAATAATGTTTGGTCTAGCAGTCACTACTATAATATGGATTTTTAAATGTGTAGACTTCAAGTGTAGGCCAACAATTGCTCGTTCATTCTGCAACAAGAGAATTTCAGCCAATGAAACTGAATGTGGCTTGTTTGCTAAGTTTTCAAGGTGACTAAATCTTCAGGTTGCTAGATGCTGTAACTTCCAACTTATAGCAACCCAATTAGGATAATTACAAACTGTGAGATATTTAAGGGGTGGTTTACCATTACCTGTCTCTAGCGAGTTTCCATAAGAGAGGGGGATTTCAGATCTTCTGGATCCTATTCCAATACTCTTAATGATTATGCAACATATGCACATTTCTCAGTTACAGCCACTATGCCTGTCACTAATATAAGCTACAGATCGCAGTGCCTTAGGGCCTTACTCATTGTGATGGCAACAGTTCTACTTAAGCACGGACCTGCCCATCATGCACAAAAAACAAGGAACAGTTTAACAGAATAAAACCAGATCAGGAAAGGCAAACTCCTTCTGAAGCTTATATCCCTGGAGCCCTTTTCTCCAAATGTCCCCTCCCCCAGCCAAGGTCACTTGGCATTCTCTAAGCACTACCTGCCTTTCTACATGCCTAAGCACATCAAACTGCTGCTGTCACATGTAACCTGCCCCTTCACCCAGAAGCAAACAGGAAACGGTGATCGCATTTGACAAAGGAAAGCTCTGCTCTCAGCTGAACAGCCAAGGAAGCAGTCCCTTTGTCTAGAAACAAGCTTCATACTGAGAGCCATTTGTTTTGCACTAAGAGAAAACGTACTATAAGCAAATATAAGCATCTCCTGTCTCTAAGCAGACTAGACTTTCCCATTCTAGCCCTGTAGTAAAGATCTGCATTTATTCTTGAGATATCCTTGTTTTTTTGCAGGCTTTAATATCTCTAGGACTCAGGTAGCAAAGAGCATTTAAACATCTCTAATTTTGTTTACTAGAACTGTTTTGCATTCTGCTAACTCTGGTTAGCATTTGTTTCACCTGAACTAACTGAGAAGCTGATTTAGGCTACTTAGTCTGTTTATCCAAGTAAAGTCCTCACAACAGGCATCTCTTTCTAGGCAATTTAAACTACCTTTCATCAAAGTTCCAAAACTATAAAAGGAGTTACCAATACCACATCATCCAAATTGTTCTGCCATGGGAAAGAAGTTCCTTTGCAGGAACTGGTCCAGGCAACTCCGCATTCTCCAAGAAGCAATTCACTACTCTTCAGCTAAAATCCTCGTGGGTAGCTATGCAAATGGTGTAACCTTTGAAAGCGAACTTTCCCAAATTGAGAAATCACTGTAGATGTTATCTGTGGCACACCGAGTCATTCAATGCACTGTGCAACTGATAATGTCTAGTGTGCTTGGCACAATTTGCATCCAAAGATTACATAGTTTGTGCTGAAGTGTAACTAGGCTGAGAGGATCTGGGCCATTATGCTTCCCTGCTATCACACAACCAGACACTACTCCAGTGTCTATACTCTTCAGGGTCTCAAGCAGCCTTGCACACAACAGGAGAGCTTCAACTTTCTTTTCATACCAGGTAGGGGTATTAAAACAGAACTCAAATACAGGATCAAGTGTTTCAAATAAATACATTAGAATTATGCCATGTTCACAGCATGCCACACAAGGACATGGAACCCCCGACTTGGTTAGAACAGAAACATGGCTCTGCTTACTAATAGTGCATTTCCCACAAGGAGGACATCCCGGCAGCTGCTGCAGGAAAACAAACACTCCAAAGAGAAATATTTGCATTATTCTCAATGCCTGCCTGCTTCTGGCTACCCCAACACTGTCAGCCTCCAAGTGCTCAAAGCAAATTAGACACACACACACAGAGAGAGAGAGAGAGAGAGAGAGCTCGGGGTGAGTAGTGCGAGCACTGTCTCACAATAACCGGAAGCCATGCCACTCCCATTCAGAGGCGGTTTCCAGTAAAAGATGCTTTACAAGCTACAAACACAACTGAAGCCTTTCAAGGGTAAGCAGATACATGATGGCTGGGGCACTAATTAGCCATGAGAAGAACTAGAGGATTTTAATTTCTCTCTCCAAAACCAAGGGACCCCCTGCCAGGTTTAGAGATTTCCAGCCTAGTACCTTTTAAGACAAGGACAGCTTTCAAAAGGACATTTTACTTCCCCCACCCCACCAGTACATGGACAGAAACACTCTTCACTCCTTCACTGGTGGGGGGGAGGCTTAATCAGAGTCCAATGCTGTCCCCCAGATTTTTAGTTTTAAGATAACTCTTCTGTAAATCCACATCAAATTACACTCTTACTAGCATTACTCGACATGTAATAGCAGTGGCACAAAATACCTGATATCTACTCCTTAACTGAGAAATTCTATGACCTTCAAAAGAGTCATACCTAGTATAGAATGAGTTTCAAACACGTCAGAAAAGTAAAAAAATAGATTTATGCACAAAGGGGTGAAATATGCAATATTCTAAGATTAGAGAAGAGCACCCAATGTTAATTTTTCATCCCTACTTTATTTAACTTCATTCTCTCCCTTCAAATCCACACCAAAGTCAAGTCAATAACAAGTAATGAGTAACATGAATCCATGAAAGACATGGCTTTTAAACTACATACTTCCCAAGTATTCAATGGCTATCAGTAGTTAATATGGCAAATTATATAGTCTTTTCAGAGCCCAGAAATGTGCTCTCATTAACTTTTAATTTCTGCCTTTCAGACAGAACTTATCTTCCAAATGCTTTAACATATGCCAATTCCAAAGCTTCAGAAAAATGGGCTGAATCAAGGTGCCAGCTGCAGTATGAGCCTGTAGTGAAATATTAATGCATCCCTGGTCATCTTTGGTAATAAGTTCTCACTAGAGGAAAAAAATGGTTTTGCTAATCTCACAGTAATAGAGCATTACCAGAGATATGGGTCATTACCAACACAGGTTTTGCATTATCACTCAGTTTAAAGGTGGACTAAGGAGAATAAGAAATGCATGTTTCTGAAATGTTATTTTGAGTTAGAAAAAGTAATAGCCAGGGGGCTGCATGCAATTTGAAATACGTCAGCTAGTGTGATTCTCCAATATACAAAAATACTAATCAGCTAGTTGACCGCTCAAATGATAGGCTAATTACACTGATCTCCCAAGCCATTCATCCAACAAGTCAGCAAGTAGAACTTTTCATTTGGGTTGAACATATGATATAAGTATAGCACCATAGCTGCAAATGGCAAATGCATGAGTCAGACAGTATTAGTCTGTGCAAAGGTTTGCAGTTTTCACTGGAGTGGCAAAGATAAGAACTACAACCATTTTTTTCACCTGGTGACTAAGTCAAAACATATCTTTGTAGGAGCAGTAACTGATTATGCAGTTGTTACTTTGTGTCACACCTATGCTTAAGGGGAGCAACTGCTTTTGGAAAAAGGAAAGATGAAGTATATTAGTAGGTTAATCCAAGAACCAAGCTTCACAAACTAGCCTCTTCCATAGAAAGGCAGATGCCTTCATATTTTAATTCACTTTTATTTACATAGTCTAAGGAGCAATTTTAGCAAGAATGCTAGGCTAGAACCATTAATCAAAGACTCTATAAAACAAAATCATCCTGAAAAGCAAACATTAAGTATATATACATGCATACTTATTTTAAGGGCCACCTATAGCTAATTAACATGTATTTTACAAACACAGGTCACACTTGTGTCTTATTTGCCAGCAGCACACAAAATCTCTGATGGAGGCCAATTTAAAATACCTGAATGCACTTAGAATGTGATATTGCCCAGGTGTGCTAGCAAGAGAGACTTGCAAATTACAGTTTAATTCTCTGAATACAAGGATGAAGCTGCAACCAACAATCTTCTAAGTATACCTCTGAGACACTTTTTAAAACAAAATTCACTCCCCAGGAGTACTGCAGGTGGCAGTGGAGGAAGACTGTGTACAGAGAGGTAGCAAAGGCAGGTCAAACTGCAGGACAAAAGAAGTTGACAACACCAGCTGAAGATTGGCTGCCTGTAAGCACTGGCACCTTCTTCTTACATCAATAAGGTCTTGTAAAGAGCAAGAAGTAGCCTGGTTTAGAAAAGGGAGGTCTAAGGCACGATCACAGATTCCCTAAACTCTTATGGAGACTCAAAGGCAATCTCATAGTTTTCTAGCTATCAATATCAAGGGGGGGGGTTGAAAAGAAAAAACAAAGAAAAATAATGTTGTGGCCCCTTAAATACTAATTGCTATATTTTATTGAGAGCTTTTGTGGATAAATCCACTTCCTCAAAGGAATGGCTACAATCCACCTGAGGAGGTGAACTTGCCCACCAAAGCTCACTTTAAAATATAGCAGTTAGCCTTTAGGGTGCCAAGATGATTCTGCCTTCTTCATTATTTTTCATTTTTCTTTGGTTCTCTGGAGCTAGCAATCAATGCAACTAACAGGCGCTTAGAAGTGAAAGCTACAACCATGCAGAACAAATCAAGGTTTTTAAAGGCATTGACTTATTAGGAATTATCTAGCACCACAAGAACAATGGTCCAAGGAAACTATTCCACATGACCCAAAGACTTTTATGTCTTTTTAAGAAAATATTATTATTTTATTTTATTGGAAGCATGCAAACACACTGGAGCCACAAAATATTCAGATCATCGCAGTTTCCCCCACCCAGTCCCACTCCTCCTCCTTCCCCATGTGTTGGGGAGAAACAAGTGGCCCAACTCCCACTGTAGCCTTTGCAGGGTTCTGCATGCAACACCCCTGCCAGCTGGGAAAAAAACCTGATGAACCCACAGCAAGAATGGACTGTACTGTATAGACAGATAGATCCGATCACGTTTCATAAGAAGGGGAAACTGTCTGCGAAGAGAAAGGGGAGACAGAGGGAGAATTGGGCTGGCTTTTGGATAACAGGATGAGGCACAACATCGCGCTGGCAAGCTTCGTCTTGCCCCGTCCCTCCCTCCCTCGCTCCCTCCCTGGGCTGAGAGCCGAGCGAAGTGAATGAGGAAGTCGAGCTGGGCGGGCGGAAGCCAAGCCCGTGGCAATGTCTGCAACCCCGATTGTCAGCCCGTGACTCAGGCGGCAGACCTGACAGCTGCTGCCAGGCGCTCCAGCGGATGCCCGTTACTTCCAACGGGGGGGAAGGCGTTTTAACCCCCCCTCTTCCACCACCCCCCAAAAATCCCTCCCCCCAAAATCACAGAGCGAGGATCGGGAAAGGGGGGAAGGGCTGGGCTGGGCTGGGAGGGGGAGAGAGAGAGAGATCCGAGGTCAAGCAGAAGCGCGGGAATGGGCGAGGTGGGCGGAAAACGCGTGCCACCCGAGCCGAGAGCCCGAAAGGGTCCAAGGGAGCATCAGGCCAGCTGCTCCCCCCTCCCCAAGGCCACTTTTTTTAGAGGGGGAGGGACTCGGAGGTTCTCTTGCAACCAGGTACCTCACTCCCAGGTCAAAACAGCCGGAAAGCAAAAGCCAGCCAGCCAGCCATCATAAGAGCGGCAAATGCCTTTCATCACCTGGTCCTGCGCGCCCGTGGAAAAGGCAGGACGCGCCCCCTCGGGCCCCCCACCACCACCACCACCACCACGCCGGGCAGAACGGATCCCAATGCGAACAGGCGGCGGCCCCGGGGTGATGGGTGGCCCTTCCTGGACTCTAGAGCTCTTGGCAGGAGCAAAGGGATTCTAGGCGTTTCAAGCCACGCCCGCCCGCCTCCCCAAGAACCTCAACCCGCCGGCGCCAAACTGAGAGCCAAGCGTCCTCTCCTTCGTTTCCCGTCCCGTCCCGCAGCAAACCCTCGGCGAGGACTTCACCTGAGTCGGGCCAAAGCCGAGGAAAAAGCCGCCGCCGCCGCCGCCGCGGCTTCTGCTCCTTGCGATAAAAATAAAAATATAAAAAGACGAGCCCCGGCCGCCCACACCTTCGCCGCGTGTCCCGGCGCCCCACCCGCCGCGCTGCTCGAACCTCGAACGCCTCTCACTCACCGGCAACGGCGAGGTTTCAAGCCGGGAGGGAGCGGCCGCGGCTTAGCCCCGTCACACCCTCTGGCTGCCTTGCCGACCAATGAAAAGCCGCGCTGGCTCTGAGTGAGGGCCGATTCCGGCCAATGGGAACTCCAGCAAGGGGCGGTGCTTCGGAGAAGGAGGCAGAAGACCTTTTTTTTTTTTAATCTCCTCCAACTGACGCCCCAACCCCCGCTTTTCCATTTGCCCGCCTTCTCCGGCCCAACGTAGGCAATTCGGCAGGGAGGAGCGAAGAGTGACAGGGCAGGCCACCAATCCTCGCGTGCCTCGAGGCTCCTCGTAGGCCTCGCTTCCAACGTTTCTCGGACTGGCTGACTCTGAGGTGTGGCGGAGAACAAAGTGGGAGCGAACAACAACTGCAGACAATAAATGGATCGCGGTCACCCCCTTTTTTCCCCCTGTTCCCTACTAGAGCTTCCCGATCTAGGAAGCACTTTCCTAATCTCCGCCCTAATCCTATGCATGGCTTCTCAGAAGTAAACCTATTGATTTATTGTGACTTACTTCCAGGTTAACACCTGCATAGGAAAGCAGTCTTAACGCCTCCACCACGTTGTTCAAATTTTATGTCTCTTTCCCCTTGATAAATGTTTGTTTATTTTGACTATTTTAACCCCACCTTTAATTCTCTTTCCCCTTGTTTATTTATTTATTTATTTATTTTGAATATTTTAACCCCACCTTTCTCCTTGGAAAAGGACCCAAGGTGGGTTACAATAATGAGGGTCAATATACAGTCCAGAAAATTTTAAGACATGTTCAAGTTAAGAACAGGAAATTCAAAGAAGCATCTTAGAACATTAAGAGGAAACATTAGAGCTACAAAGAGCACCCAAAAGTAAAGAACAATCCATTATGAGGGGTGGAAAGTAAACATGGAAAAAACACTGGTGTTCTTATGAAATCAGTCAATGCAATCATAATTCATATAGAGTTGCATAGTAGGAAGTCCCTCATTCAGGGAAAGCTTTCCTGAAGAGGAATGTCTTTGCCTGCTTCTGGAAAGACAGCAGAGTTTGTCACCTCAAAATTTAGAGATTGGGCACCTAGCCATATACTGTATATTATAAATAGTCGAACAACTCTTCCTCACTGGTTCCTTAACAAACAATTTTTTTCCATTCCCTAGTCATCTCTCAACCTCCTTTTGTCATTTTTTCATTCTTGTACCATGCTCACCTATTTATATTCTGTACAGTGCTCTGCTACCAAAATTATTTTCTTGTCTTGTCACTCTGCCCACTTAATAATTAGGATTCTAAAATTGCTGCTCTGGATCCTCCATGAACTTCTCATCCCCCAGTGACTTCTTTGCTCCCCAACTTGTTTTTTTACTCTTAATATATCCTTTTATTCCTTACTGAGTGAGATTGTTCAAAGTTAATTCTGAAAAGAGGCTTTATTTATTTATTTATTTATTTATTTATTTATTTATTTATTTATTTATCTTATACCCCCCCCATCTTCCCAAAAGGGAACTCTGGGCGGCTTACAATAAAAAACAGGTAATAAAAAAGCACTAAAGAAGAGAAACAGGAGACATGATGGCGGCAAAACCCAAGCACAGTAAGCGTGAGGGAAAACAAAACAAACAAAAAAAACAACTAACTAGAAAAGTCACCAAATGCCTCCCTGAAGAGATGAGTCTTCAGGGCCTTTTTAAAGGCGGGCAGGGATTCTGTCAGGCGCAGCTCACTGGGTAGATGATTCCAGAGCATAGGGCCCACCACAGAGAAGGCGCAGTCACATGTAGACATTAGCCTAGACATTGCAATTATGGATTGACTACTAGAGAAGATCAAATTATTTTTGAGCAAAATATCAGTTGGTGCTTTACAGATTGCAGTAATTTTTTTGCGTGTATGAAAGGCTTTTGGATCATTTTGAAAGAAACTGGTGTGCCAGAACATTTAATTGTCCTGATATATAACCTATAAAATGTGTGTAACTCCCTATACAAGAAGCTAATGTAAGAACAAACGGTGGAGAAATAGAAGGGTTTCCCATTGGCATAACTATCAGATAGTGGTTTGTTTTGTGTTCCTATCTGTTTTCTTTATAAGCAGAATGTATTCAAAGAGATGAGTTTGACAGATGAAGTAGAAGTGGAAATCAGTAGATGAAATTTTAGCATTTATAATATGGAGTGAAAAATACAACATAAGGTATATTGATGATATCATATTTATTGTTATGTGCTGTCAAGTCACTTTGGATGCCTGGTGACTCTATGAATTAGTGACCTCCCAGGACTGCTATCATTAACAGCCTTATTCAAATCTTTTAAACCCAAGACTGCAGCTTCCTTTATTGAGTAAAATCCATCTCATATTTAAGATTCTTCTTTTTTCCTGCTCCTTTTTCCAGCATTATTGCATCTTTGATGCATCCTTTAACCTCCAAGAGGTTTTGAGTGTGTCAGCAAAAATCATGGAAATGCCATCAGGAGGCTAGACTCCCACTAGCAGGGTCACCCAAGGGAGAATGATCAAAGTTGAGACACCAGGCCAAGAGGCTGACTACATGGACATTTAGCCCACTGCTTGGAGCACACAAGGATGGGCTGGAACAGTTGCAAAGACAGTGATCAAATATTTGCTAGAGCATAGCAGCCTGCCCCCAGAGTATTTTCTACTTCCAGTTTTCTAGCCCTTCTCAAGTGGTTTCTACTTCTTTGATGCAAATAGAATTGCTCAGGTTTGGACCAATTCCAGTGTGTGTTATTGCTTTAACCAATCAAAAGCAACCCTTCTACTTTGAATTTGTCAGTATCATGAAGTGCCTTATAATAAGCAAGCTAGTTCAAGATGTAGTACTGGCAAATTACTTACTCCCCCTGTATGGCAGTGGCTTCAGCAAAAGGCAGTTTCTTAACTGGCCCTTTAAGAGAAGGCAAAGATTTTAAAAAACTTACACATTAAACAGATGCAGTACATCAGCAATAGTTTATATACAATCACAAATAAGTTTTCCCCACTTCTGTTCTCTACCAAACAGAAGTTATTAATTCGCCAATATCCTAAATGGGCTCACTTATTCAACAGCTTCAAGATATTGGCAGGAGTCATTTCTGTGTGAATATTTGGGCTTGATTAGATTGTTCTAATGTTATGTTATACAAGACAAATCCTGAAAATGTCACAACAGAACACTACTTGTTGAACCCTTCAGTTCTACTGAAACCACTGAAATGTATTGCTGGCAATGCACCCTTTATTTATTTCAATTTTACCCTGCTCAGCTAGTGTATATACACTACTCTGGGAGGCTTACATATGGCAAAAAGCCAGACATGACAATTAAAAAATCATAAAATAAAATCACAGTCAACATAAAATATAAAATATATTTATGCCCTTTTCCCTCTGAATGAGAGATTTGTACCTACATACAGATAACTCCCCAGGCTGGAAAGTAGTTTACCAACAAGAGATAATGAGAAAAACAAGGCCCTTTTGCAGAACAAAATACCAATTGTCCTCATGTCTACACTGAAAACATTATTATAGGAGTTAACGTAATTTATAATATCAGGGTTCATATACCTGCCCATTTCAATAACAGTGATTCCCAGTCTTGGGTAACTCAGACGTGTTTGGACTGCAACTCCCAGAAGCTCCAGCCGGCACAGCTGGTGCTGAAGGCTTCTGAGAGTTGCAGTCCCAGACTATGTGGGCTACCCAAGGCTGGGAACCATTGTTCCAAAGTGATGTGTCATTTCCCCCAGCAGTGCCCCACATGTTACATAAAACAAACAGGCCATTATCTACATAAACCTGAGATTAGAAACATCAACATTCAGAAGGCAATGGGAACACATTTACTGGTAAATCTCTGGACACCCTGGGCAAGATCCTATTTGGAGAAGAGGGGCAATCACACCATAAGTGCTCCCCCAATTCCAGCAGGCCCACTGTCATGCAGCTAGTCTCATTAGCAAATCTTGCAATAAGCTCATGACTGAGCATGCAAAGGTGAACTTGAGAGAGCAATCATGTAAATCAACAAGATGTTGGCCTCTGTTTCTACTGTGATTGAATTTTTTTAAAAAAATCAACGACAGAGTCTAAGGGGAAACTGTTAAAACAATAATATATCAAGGAGTTCAACTCGGCCTCTCTTAGCTTGAAAAGAGAAAGTTGTTTTATTTTAAATCTCATTACATATATAACTCAGCTCATCCAAACAGATTATTTGTATTACCACCCTGCTTGTCTATATCATAAAAGATTTCTCCAACAGGACCATGAGACAAAACAGATCACTTTTGTCTGCAGTTTTAACAGATACTCTCTTGAAAACAGAACCATTGCTTTAATACATCATAAAACAATTGACTTGTATAACTTACTGGAGCCAGGGTTTTTCATCAAAGGAGGCTTTTGAAATCTTACAATTCATGTTAGTAATACACTGTTAATTTTGTCTATCCTATTTCATTCTGTCCCAGTGTAAATCTAAACATGCAACTTGAATACTGTATGCCATGCATCTACAGTATGTTTACAAAAACCCATACCTAATAAATATTTCTATACTTAAAGGTGCAACAGTATTGTTTGTTTTATGAACTCAAGAGTACAGTAGATTATATGACTTTGCATGCATTAGGTCCCTGATCTCATCCTTGGCATCACAAAATAAGAGTGAAAATTACTTATGTTTGAAACATTAGAGAACCATAATCAATCAGTATATATTATATAGTGAGCATATGATTTATCTCACTGTTAGCCAGTTTGCTATGTTCCTAACAATGGCTGTAGCTTTTCAGAAAAAAATCAGGTTATAAAGAGTATAAAGGATTCCTGGATTATATAAAAATAATTGAGGCATTATGAAGTAAGGTTTAATTTCTCTCGGGTTTCATTGATTTTAATGGGGAAAATGCAAATGTGAGTTTAACTTTTGAACTGAAATCAAAATGACTTGGCTAAATTATGCCAAAGGCTTATTCAAACTATGTGAAGAATGCATATTTTAATTATATGGTGTAAGATAAGATTTTTACGTAAACTCCAGGGCTAAGGATGATAAAAACCTGTTTGATTAGAATAGGAATCAGAATAGTTGAAGTATATTAGGAAAGGCAGACTGTCCTAGAGACATTAAGCTGAGGGTTGCTGAAAGAAAACCACATGTTTATTTGGTTAAGTTAGACATGAGAGGTGAAGAAAGAGATGACACAAATTATGTTGAAAAATGTGCCTTACTGAATATCAGAGATTAACATTATATTGTTAAGCATTAGTGAGAAGTAATGCAGAAAACCAAAAAGTGGTTGGAATTTATACATGACCACATTACATATGAGGATAAAGTTAAAATTAGTTACTAGTTCCTGGTGTCTGACTTCCATGAATGTTCCAAAGAGAGTTCAGTCAGTATGATTAATAATCAAACTTTAGGTGGCCTGGTCCTTAAAAAAAAATCTTTGGTCTACCCTATATTAAAAATTTCTATCACTGTGTGAATGTCACCCTAAGACAGATTGTCTCTAGTCAAACCTAGTGTGCAATCCGTGATGATCCCAAAAGGCAATTGTACAGAAAGAACTGGAGATACCATAGTTTTCTGTTTATAAGATGTCCCTAATGTATAAGACAACCTCTACTTTTCCAACCCCAAATTATAAATACAGTGGTACCTTGTATAAAGGAATTCATTCATTCCAAATAAAATTCTGTTAAGCAATTTTTCCTTTGTACAAATTTCCCATAGGAATGCATTGAAAATGGATTAATCCCTAAATGCGACCATTTTTCTGTTGTATGGATTTGCCCCATAGGCGATTCTGTTAAGCGATTTCCCCCTATCTCTGGAAATTTTTTCCTTTAAGCGGGTTTTCTGTTAAGCAATCCACTTGTTATATGAGGGTCCACTGTATAAAGTACAGCACCAGAGCTCAAAAGTGATTTGCCTCCTTTAGAAAGGGTGGTGGCAGCAGCTCGGTCCTTCCACCCTCCTCATATGACATAAAATCATCATTATCTATCCATTTTTGCAAAATAATAAAAAATCAGTGACACAGAGGGACTGCAATGTCTAAAACCTTCTGAAACTTTATCCCTCTCTTCCTCTTAAAGGCATTTTAAAACACGTCCACTGTATATAAGACAATCCTTGATTTTTAGGCTAGCGATTTTAGGAAAAATATCTTATACAAGGAAAAATACAGTATATACCACACAGTGACTGAAATCCTGTTGGTTAGCCTTGTACATAACAACAAGAGGAGACCCATGGAATCAATCAAACTTGTAGAGTTCTTAACTCACCACATCCCTACTGATTCAATGGGCCTGGACTAATTTTAATTTACTATTTAAACAACAGGATATCAGCCATTAAGACTTAGATCATGGCAGATAATACAGGCACACCTCTAGTACTGTGTACTAAAACCTTGGCAGTAAGTGACTTTATGTCAACATTATGAAAATTACCTCTTTTGTGAGAGGCTACATCTTACGGTACTTGAAATGGGAAATCTCTATGAAACAAGAAGGCAGGGAGAAATCTAATGCAAGCCAGGAATAGGTAGAACGGCACCATTGCAAAGCTTGCAACTAGGATAAGAGGAAGGAAAAGAAATAGAAGATGGAGTTACAGACTCTCTTAATGTTTATGGACTCCATAAATTATTTTTTAAGTACAGAAAAGGAACATCCATAGAGAATTTAATAGAAGAAATGCATCATTGAAAGTAGAGATGGGCACGACCAGGAAAAATGACGTTTCGAGTTGTCGTGTGTCGGAGCTGGCCCATTTCGGCTCGTTTCCGTTTGTTGTGAATTTTTTCAAAAATTTGTCGTTTCGTTTGTCGTCTGTCGTTAGTACTGGTTTAGGGGGGTAGGGTAGTGGGCTCCTGGAGGCACCTCTCTGGGGTGGGTGCCTCCTCTGGCCCGCTACGAAGGGAAGGCATTTAGCAGGCTCCTGGAGGCACCGCTCTGGGGTGGATGCCTCCTCTGGCCTGCTACAAAGGGAAAAGGAAAGGTACATGACCGTGTAGCCATTGCGTACCAAGTGGCACTGGCAGAGGCACCTCTCTTTTGGGTGCTTCTAGCTCACTAAGAAGGACAGCATACTGGCGTACAGGTTTGGAGTTTTTTGGAACTTTGGACTGTGAGCGAGGTGAGAGAAGAATGCCTCTGCTGGGCGCCCTCTGACTCACTAAGAAGGACAGTGTACTTGCGTGTAGTGCAATGCGAGTACAGATCTGACTTAGGGTTGGGGTTAGGGCAAGGGCTAGGCTTAGGGTTATTACGGGTAAGGTTAGGGTGAGTTAGTGGGCTGCACCTCTGGGTGCCTCTGACCCACTAAGAAGGACAGTGTACTGGCGTATGGGTTAGGGTTAGGGTTAGGGTTAGGGCTAGGGTTATAGTGGGCTTTTTATGCCCGACTGGCACATCCCAGAAGCCTCAGTCAAAACCTGGCCAAGTGGCCATGCGATTGATGGAATGGCTCCAAAAATTTGCATGGTCCCATCCCATGGCCAGCCCATCATTGCGCAGGTGTAAAAAAAATAAAAATAAAAATAAAATAAAATAAAATCAATGGGATTGGAGACAGACGTTTATTGCAAGAAAAACCCACTGCTGCTACTGTAAAAATTCAGGCAGTTAAAATACCTAATTTTCGCATGTTTCTGTGTGGTGCTTTGGTGGGTTTTTGGACCACGATTTAAAAAAAAATGTGGTCGCCATTTTGGATCCCCCCGCACCGCATGGCATGGCGAGACGACGAGGATGCCCCCTTCCAGAGCAGCCCAGGACAGGAGAGGGGGGAAGGCCGGGGACCCCCCCCCCAGAAACCACCCCTCTGGTAGGTGCCCTCACTCAGGCAGGCACATTTTCGCCTGCTTTTTTGGCCGGGAATCGGGTTTTTTTTTAAAAAAACTTTTTTTCTGTGCCGCTTGGCATCGCGCGATCGCCACGATGCCATGAATGACAACGACAAATCAGACCCAATTTTTCTTTTATCGGTTCAAGTTCGAGTTCTGATGGCTTAATTGTCATTACCGTTTCCGTTGCGTAACGGAAACAAGGAACGGAAACGGAAATGAGAATTTCGCCAAGTCGTGCCCATGTCTAATTGAAAGTCATCTTATTCCTTGACTTGCAGATGGTGATCTGTATTTATTTAGAACTAGAGTATGTTATAAATACTCTCAAATTTTAGTAAAATTAATTTATCATAGGTAAAAAAACAAAAAAACAGAAGAAGCATACATCATTCCCGTGTTGCCACATAATAGCCATGCTTATTTATATTTAAATACCCACAAAGACTAAGCAACTGGCAAATGTTACAATGTTGCCTTAGGAAAAGGACTAGCATGGGGTTCAGTTCTGAAATACTGTATGTTGCCAAAAAGGATGGCAACAGAAACAAACATGTCACTACAAACTGAAAATAAGTATCAGATCCCTTCTCCTTACCAGCTCTCTTTGTAAAGGTGAAGCAACCGTGTTTGTAACCAAATGTTAACATTCCCACTTCAACTGCAATAGGAAAGAAGAGGAACTTTGGGAATGACGGTGCTTCTGGGAAATAACCATCACAAATACTGTATGCTTAGAATTTCCCTACATAGCATTCTGATGGCACAAATCAGCATCAACTCAACTCATTATACTGCTTGTAGTTTGGATAGTTTTTCACATATACTGTACATTGCTCCGTCCTATCACATGGTATGAAAAGTCAGAAGGAGCAACTATTACACTGCAAACCAATGCAGCTGAAAGAAAACTTGTTTTTAAATCCATCCTCTCATAGCAGATTTGTCCTCAAAGCTGTTGTGTATAGGAGAACAGCCCGTCTGCAGGGTTGGCCTTCAAGGCAATTTATAGCAGTGCCTTAGCAGGTCTTGTGGCAGATGGAAAAATGCCTTCTCCTCTCCAATCTTCTTGTAATGTGTTCATCTGTGCTGCTGCCGAGAAGCAAGGAGGTAAGGCAGGAGGAAAGATACAGTACAGTATTCGGCTCATGAGAGTTTTATTTCTGAACCAAGACAGACTTGCATTTACCTATTCCCTGATTTATTCCAAAAACAAATAGAGTTGTTACATATAAGTCTAGCTCAAAGTACAGTGGTACCTTGGTTTATGAGTATAGTCCATTACAGAATCATGCTTGTAAACCAAAATACATGTGTATCAAAGCAAATTTTCCCCATAGGAAATAATGAAATCTTACCTCATCCATTCTGGGGTCCCAGTTTTAATGATTTTCTTTGGGGAAATTTGCTTTGGTTGGCAGCCGCAGTGGCCTCTAGAGCTCGACCTGGGCCCAGCGCTGCCCAGGGTGAGCTGCAGAGGCCACCACTGGGCAGCAGCGGACCCAGGAGAAGCTCCAAAAAGCCAATGCAGGCCCACTGCACAGCCCAGAAGTGACTTCTGGTCAGTGCCTGGCCCAGCAATTCTGGGCATTGCTGGGCCCACTGAGAGCCTAGGAGGCCACTTCTGGTTGTGCCGAGGCCCAAGAAGCCCAGTGCAGGCCCACTGCATGGCTCAGAGGCCTGTTCCAGGCAGCGCCAAGCCTGGGGTGAGTTCCAGAGGCCCCACAAAGGCCCACCCGGCAGCCTGAAACGATCTCCAGAGGCCTGTTCCAGACAACACATGGGCCCACACTGAGCCTTGCTTGCAAGTCTTTCAAAACACGGCAAAATTTTATTAAAAGTTTTGCTCAGTTTGCAAAATACTCATCCAAGGCACTTGTAAACCAAGGTACCACTGTAATAATATACTCTTTTAACCCAGATATTTAATGTCTGAGCCATGAAATAGTGTCCCCATGACACAAAAATTTATATTTGGTTGCCCTTAAGGACTGCCTTCTTCCATATGAGCCTGCCCATACTCTAAGATCAGGCCAGGAGGCCCTGCTGAAGGTGCCATCCCTCAAAGAGATAAGGGGGTGGCATGTCGAAGCAGGGCCTTCTCGGTGGTTGCCCCCCAACTCTGGAATGCCCTCCCTACAGAGATCCGCCTGGGGCCAACACTTTAGGCTTTTCGGTGCCAGGCAAAGACCTTCCTGTTTAGCCAGAATTTTTAACTAGATTACTCAGTTGGACACATGAGCAGCAGAGTTGTATAGTCTATACAATGGACCCTTGTATAACAAACAGCTTGTATAACATAAAATTTGTACAACATAAAAATTCTGGATAGGGTAAATTTGCTTAACATAATCTCCTATGGGGAAAATCCGTACAACATAAAAACGGGATCACTCCATTTTCAATGCAATCCTATGGGAATTTGTATAAAGGAAAATTTGGTTAACATAATTTCATTTGGAATGAATTAATTCCTTTATACAAGGTACCACTGTAATTGATACTGTATGTTGTTTTTAATTGTATTGTATTTTATAGTTTTAATAATTTTATTGTCTTATAGTTTTAATACTTGTTGTATGCCACCCAGAGACCTTTTGGTAGTGGGGCGGCTAAAAAATCTTGTTAATAAATAATAAATAAATAAACATACTTTCAAGTCTACCACCTCAACCAGTTTTAAATTTCTCTCCTCTCTTGTTCTAATACATGGGTTCCAATTTCTGCAGATAAGAGTCAACCCAAGGCTTCTACAGATCTGAGCAGATACACAAATTGTATCTTTCATCTAAGCAAAGGCACCACTCAAGTTTGGTTGGCACCTGAAGCATAAAGTCTCACAAGTTCCTGCCCCCAATCCTGGCAGGAGAAATGCAACAATCATAAGTTAAATAGTTAACAATTTTCTGCCCTTCATGATTCCCTAAATCTGCCACCCGAGTTGGCTATCTCACTATATCTAGTTGTAGGGCTGGCCTTGCTGCAATGAAATACATCCAGCCATTTCTAACTTTTCTCTGTTTGTCTTGGGTGCAGGCATTTGCTAACAGGAAGAACTTTCTACAACACCCTTCTTGATATTTCTACATGCAGAGTGACAGAGGTGTGTGTGTGTGTGTGTGTGTGTGTGTGTGTGTGTGTGTGTGTGTGTGTGTGTGTGTGTGTGTGTGTGTGTGTGTGTGTGTGTGTGTGTTTGGTTCAGCAAAAAGGCACAGATGCTCTTCTGCATACATTGCCATGCTACAGACCAACAAAATATTGTTTTTTAAAACTTGATTAAGAGGCATGCTTCTTACACACTTACTGGAAAATATCTAGACCATGTTTGTGTTGCCAACTTTGTGATAGGTGAACTGAGAGTTGTGTTTTCTTCAAAACCCCTCAAAGGGATTATAGCTAAATGACAGCACAGTGAGAGACATTACATTCCTAATTTAACACATGGACAACAATATTTCAAAGCACTTTTGCCATCTGATATACTTGGTACATTTTCAATGTGCTGATCACCATAGTAACTAGCTCCTGCTCACTGGGGCGGTGGTGAGGAAATGTTTGTGGTTTATTTCAGCATGTTCTCTTTCTTCTTCCTTTTCCTCTGAACCTTGCCCTGGTGCTCTGATGTTTTCTAGCTGGTTTTTACATTCTTGCAAAGCTTGCAGCACATGCAATTGCATACTGCATTTTTTTACTAGAAGCAGTGGAGCCAAAGCACATTTCATCTGCTAAAAATAAGTTGTAGCTCTAACATTCACATTTTACTCAAGAACAAATAACACTCCAGAGTAGATGCATTTATAGCTAGAGTTCCTCTGTTAAGCAAGGAAGTTGTTTAATTCACGTCAAATTGGACTGCAGTTAAAATCGGATTCTTAGAGATTTTTGTGCTCCTTTATGATAGTGCATCAAATTAGGTGTGGGAGTTAAATTCCTCACTGTGCCTCCCCAGGAGAAAGAATGGTAAACAACTTTCAAGTGCTCTCTACCTAGAAAATCCCAGAAAGAGTCACCCTAACTCAGGGCCTTTTCACACGACCCCTAAGATCCGCTGGCCACTTAAATTCGGACCAGAGATCTTACGGGTTTGTCGATGTTCCTGCGTTCCCACCTCCTCTGCACTCCTGGCTGCTGGCTGGTGAGGGGAGGGAGAAAAAAATGAAGAAAAGAATGCCGCTCACCTCCGTTCTGCCGTCCCGGCACTGCATTCAGATCTCTTAAAGGGGCGGGGGGCAAAAAAAGAACAAACAGATGCAAGGAGAGCCGGGCAGTCACTACATTATATCCACATCAGGAATTTTCACCTCCAGAGAGCAGGTACCTGAAAAGTGCGCTGGGACGCGCTTAGGTGGGCGTGGTCGCACTTAATTATCTGTAAACTCCGGAGCTGGTGGGGAAACAATTTTAAGCTCCGGAGCCTGGAGCCATTTGCGGCGGAGTTTAAGAATCTACTTGAGGACACATTTTTGTTCTTAGAATTAGAGTTAAGCACTTGATATACTCTGTAAAAGCCTATCAGTTCTCTGTAGTACAATGAGGCAAGACCAGCCACATACATTCTGCTGCAAGGAACAAACGGGTGATCTCACTCTTCTTTCACATGCAGCAGACCATTAGATTTACAGTTGACCGTTGAATATTCTTTCAGTACTGATCATAGAGCCTGGTCTAGTTCATACACTCATCTGCTATCCTACATAAAAATAACTGCAGGTTAATCCTAACGCACGTGATTCCAACCCCACACTTGTAAATAAAGCATTTCTTGCTGACTTCTGACTTTCCTATACTGGTTTCCTCAATCCTGAAATCTAACTTGTTGGTTTCTTGCATCCTCTGCTTAGCTTATGAAGTTATATGAAACTAAGTATAGTGATGGCACTAAAAATAAATACTAAGCAGTACCCACCTTCACCCAGCTCTGTCTCTATAGGAATTTTTACAACAGGGCTTGAAATGCACCTACATACAACAGTAAATGAATATTTGGTATGAAATGTATATTCCATTACATATTATATTACACACTTCATTCTGCTGCTATAGTTCTGAAGAAGTGGATGTGTCCACGAAATGTTACATTAAAATACTGTATGAAAGTTAGTCTTTAAGGTGCCACATGTCTTTTCTTTTTTGTCTTTTCTTTTCTTTGTTTTTCTTTGATTTTTGCCTAGTCAGTACTTTGGTATCATAATTAAAAATAGCAGAGTATTGGGGGCCCTTTAAGGCTAAACTAAAATATAATAGTCTTTAAAGGTGCCACATGTTTTTGTCTTTTGTTTTGTTTTGTGTATTTAGATTTTGCCTGTAATTCTTGCACAGACTAACACGGTTATCTCTTCCACAACTATTTTACTTTGCATGTGTACCCCTCTTTTTCAAATACAATTTTTAAAAATAAAGTTTTGTTAAAGTTTTAAAAAAAGACAAAACTGGGCAGTAATCTTATTATTCGCCCTTATTGTTATTGCCCTTACTGTTATGACATCCATGTAAAAAGAATTAGGACTTTGTGTGACATAAGACAAGAGAAGAGGCAGAAATAAGCAAGGGAAGTTACATATATTTCAGTTTAATCTGAGTAGGACAGAGGACTAGAGCAGAGGGGGGCACCCTTTTGGCACTAGGAACTAGTTATATTTTCTATGAACCAGATTGGGATATGGTTTGGGGATTATTATAACATTTTTCTCATGGTGCAAGGCTTTTTCTTGTGCAAGCACATGTGCACAACTTGCTACATACACACTGGTACCATCATGACCCAAACAAAAATTGTTTCGATGGGTACGCTACAGAGGAAGAGTCCCACATGGAGGCAGGGGAGAAAGGTCACCTTAGAAGGAAATTTGCTGTCCACTAAGGAGGCTACTCAGGGAATGGGGAGTGCCTTTTGCAACCTTATTAATGTAGCGCCATCAAGCCCATTTCCTAACAGGCCACACTGATGCTTGGGGACCCCAGGACTAGAGCTATTGTGCTCATTGCTGTAGGCTTATTGGGAAAGGTAACATAAACACATCAAGTTTAATTCATCATTTAATTCATCAATTCATCTGCAGAGCTGGAAGAGACCCTATGGACCATTGAGTGCAGCCCCTGACAAGAAATCACAGTTGGGAACTGAACCCCCAGTCCCTGGCTCTGCAAACAGATATCTATCCAGCAGTTTATGGGTGCTGGTATTTTATTTCTGCTGCTTTACGTTAAGCATCCTTTATCTCACTTGACCCAATTCTACACTATCTTCATCATTATTTGTACCAGACACCCTAAATTGTGCCTCTTGCTACCAAGCAATAAGAAATACATAAATTGTAATCTCCCTTAAGAATTAGCCCTATTCAACTTGCTAGTACTTACTTCTGAGTAAAAATTCTGTTTAGGACTTTGCTGAAAGTCAAAAATTGTTTGTCAAAAGGTTTAAACAGGCAGGCTGGTGATCTAAACCAGTTTGTATGTTATAACCGTGCTCATAGCTCTGCAGTCAATAGAAGTGCCAAAATGGTTGACAATTATGACACAAACTATGGTTATAGATGAGTCTCTTTGTATTTCTACACTTTTTTGGGTTTTAGAAAGAAATCTGTATGGAAACTCATAATCAACTACTGGATTGAACTATCATGGAAATTGCCTGCCAAGGTAGAGATAAAAGTATTTTTGTATATTTGTTTTTTTTTAATTTGTTTATTTATTTCTTACACTTATTAACCGCCCGATTTTCCCCATAGGGAACTCAGGGCGGTGTACAGACGTCACCCAAAGGTGACTCCCCAAATACAAAAAAATCCCCACAGCCTAACCAATCGGAACCTAACAAATACAATAATATAAAAATGACATATAAATAGTGAGCTACAGTTCAAAATGGCATATAAATAGCGAGCTACAGTTCAAAACTTTGGCGTGACAATTTTTAAGAGATTGGAAAGTACTCTGGCCCTGAAATGACCATAAAAGCACCATATAATCCTTCTGCAGTCAATCTGCCAAAGTCTGGGCACCACCATCAAGAACTCCCCTGCAGTCAGTTGTAGGTCTGCCAACTAGCTAGAAAGAAATGCACTTTTATATTCAGCTCTATATCATGAGATCTCATGATGGATTATAACAAAAATAGTTTTAAACTAATTATATAGTTTAAGACATAAAAATTGTTTAAGAAAATTTAAAACCACTTGGAACATATACAACAATAGAAGCAATTGAAAACCATTAAAACTATACACGTTGCAAAGACCTTTACAAGCAACTCAACCCAAAATCTTTAAATCCCAAAGACGCTAGTAAAAAAATGCTTTAACTTGGAATTGAAACAAAATTAACATCAGCACCAGTTGAGCTTCCCTGGCCGTACAGGGAGGGGAAAGTAAACATTGTTATGAGATGTAGCTAAAATTTATCATTAGCTAGCTGCTGTAGAACAAACTACCCTTAAAGAGGCAATATAAGGCAGGCTCAAGAGCTAGGAAAGTCTGGGTCAGCAAGGGATTTGAGTCCTGCTCCTTTGTACAATATGGTGGCAATTCTAATCAAGCTTACTTAGGGAATAGGTTCCTCTGAATTCAGTGAACAAGTATGCATATATGCCTGAGGTTTACATTTACCCTAAGAGCAGTCATGTCACAAACAAGAACTACAATCTGAGAAATTCCTTGCCAAAGACCACATCATTTGCCCATTATGCCCAGGCAGAACCTGAATGAAGGTTTCCCAGCTTTAAAACTGATACCACCTTCCTAGTCACTGGACCACACTGCTTTCAAAAGGCCAAAAACCTAGTCCTGACTCTGCTAATCTGAGTTCTTGACTGAGAAGCAGCTTTCCTGTATCCTTCCAGTGCTACAGCAACAAGCAGAATGTTCTCAGATGATTCCAAGGGAAGATACTATGCAGTTTCATCTTTTTGTTAGGTCACTTTGGTTTCTAGTCAAACTTTGACTATTAAATCTGGAAAATATCATGCTAGCAAAGGTTCAGGTCTCTCTCTCTCTCTCTCTCTCTCTCTCTCTCTCTCTCTCTCTGTGTGTGTGTGTGTGTGTGTGTGTGTGTGTGTGTGTGCATCATCTCCATTGCAGTGTGAACTTTGCCCAAATATTTCCTTCCTTAGATTCAGTCCACATATTGCAGGTAACTAAAAGACTAGCTAAACAAAGTTTAATCCAACTGGAATTACTTCAAAATGCCCAGGAGAAAAGTTTACATGAGTTGTTAGATTCCCAAAGAAGAAAGCAGAAAGGGCAGCTAGTCTGTCAAGTACCTCCCTTTTCCTAAGCTGACATCAACTTTTTGGTCCTTTGTTTTCCTCCCAGTTTCCATTGTATTATGTTTAACTTGGGCCTAGCCTTCCTAATAATTAAAGACAAATATTTGCTTACATTGAGAGGGTGATTTTCATTCCACTCCCCTGGCTGAGAACAAAAATAAGATGTGGTCTGGAATGTTCCATCATGTCGCAATGATACTAGGACCAATTAATCTGCTATAGTTTTATGGTGGCAGCATCCAGAACCAAACAGTGGATTTGCAAGAGAATTTGAGGATTCCCAAAGCTGAGTCTAGTCCAACATTTCGAGACCCTGAATGTCAGACTCCAAAAACTATAATCCCAACCCAAGAAGCAGCAAAGTTGACCTTGGACACTTCTGTTTTAGATACAGAACGATGGGGCCATTTACGCCATTTATAAGCAATAGGGGCACAAATGAAGGGATAAGTTCAAGTGTACTTCTTCAGATTTTGTTGGAGTGTAGCTGTGATATTGTGGTTCAAATGTTCAACTCAGAAGATGTTGTTTCAAATATCTACTTAGCATTGAAAATCACCGGGTAACTTGGAGCCTGCCACACACACTGAGCCTGTTGTGTATTGATCTGTAATTGCTGGTTGAAGTAACTGCCTCCCTGTTCAAAAGGGAACAGGCCTATTGGTTGATTATAGTTGCTGCATTTGGATCTTCAATCCTATTGGTTCCCGCCAAAAGGCAGCCTTGTGATTGGTTGTAATTGTTCCCTCCAAAATGTATCTTTTCCTAGCCAGTCCTGACCCCTATAAATGTAACCTCCTCTCCCCAGTCCCCAGTCTTGTCTCTCCTTGATTAAAGAGCTGTTCACTAGAAGCTGTTTCCAGCCTTCTTTGTCTCAGAGCTGAAATCACTGCTGAATCACTAACCCCATGCTACAATACTGGCGACGAAGGTGGGATCCAGAATGCTGAGTAGCAGAGGCTCACCACGCTGACTCAGAGTCCGGATTGCAGCAGAGACAAGACTCACCTGCTGGCTAGCAGATGACCCTGCCCGCCTGGAGAATGGAAAGTCCACGGGTCTTGGAGCCCTTCCAGCCATCCGAGCCTCACACTTGGGAGGACTATGTTGAGCGTTTCGAGTTCTTCGTGGTGGCTCAAGGAATCACAGATGCCAGCAAAAGAAGGGCCACGTTCCTGAGTTGCTGTGGGTGGGAGACCTTCATGTTGGCCAAGGCACTGCTCGCCCTAGCAAAGCTGAGTGAGACAGCACTCACAGACATTTTCGCCCATCTGACAAGCCACTTGGCACCAACCAGAACCCAGATGGCCTGGCGGATGGAGTTCCAGAAAAGGCAGCAGCAAGCCGGAGAATCTGTGGCTGCATTCCTGGCAGGCCTCCGGGAGCTTGCTCAGCACTGTGGCTTCCCAAATCTTGAAGACACTCTCTTGAATCAATTTGTTGGGGGGCTCTGCAGCAAAAAAGCCCGAAGGCGCATTGTGGCAAAGGAAGATGTCACCCTTGCCTCCGCCTTGAAAGAGGCCTCTGCCACAGAGAATTATGAGCAGGAAGAGCTCAATGCCAGTGGCAAGACCACGAAGATGCGGGCAGAGGCTGCCCATGCCATGGATGAGCCAGAGGCTAGTCCAAGCCAGAGCCCAGTCCGGGGTGTCGAGTTGGTGCGTCAGGCGAATGCACGGCCCAAAGATCGCCGAGGCGCTTGCACAGGCTGTGGCGGACACCATGAGCGGAAGAGCTGCCGTTTTCGTGATGCTACCTGCAGGGCTTGCGGTAAGACAGGACACATCGGCCGGGTCTGTTGGTCAGTGGCAGCTGCAATAACGGAATCACCTAGATCAACGTGTCGCAGATCATCCACCACGACTCATCTCCTGGACGACTGCAATTATCTCACAGAGATCAACGGAGAGATCGTGCAGTTTCCGGCGCAGGGCAAACCATCCATCAGAGTGAAGATTGAAGGTCGACCGTGCAACATGGAGGTGGATTCCGGATCTGGATTCACCATTGTCTCAGACCAGACTGCAAGGGGGCTCTTTCCTGGGGGTAAGTTCCCCTCTCTGGAACCATTCCCAGCAACCTTGCAATCATACATGGCAGGCCGCATCCACATTCTAGGAATGTGTGCTGTGAGGGTACAATTCCGGGAGAAACAGGCCGTGCTTAAATTGGTGATTGCACAGGGGAGTCGCCCCAGTCTTTTGGGTACTGACTGGTTTCCTGCCTTGGGGCTGAGTATATCAGGGCTCAACTCAGTCCAAACTTCCCCAGAGTTGGGCGAGGTATTAGGCCAAGAATTTGCTGAACTCTTCAATGGAAAGCTGGGTTGTTATAAAGGGCCTCCAATTGACTTTGAGCTGGACCCCAGGGTGGCTCCAATCCGACTCAAGCCAAGGCGAGTGCCTTTTGCGCTGCAACCCAAAATTGAGGCGGAACTGGACAAATTGGTCAAACAGGGAGTTCTTTCACCTGTGGACTCTTCTAAGTGGGAGACTCCTATTGTCACACCCCTTAAGGCGAGTGGGGAAGTGAGGATTTGTGCAGACTACAAATGTACTATCAACAAGGCACTCAGGGAAATTCATACCCCATTCCAGTCGTCTCACAGCTGTTGGCAAAAATGGCTGGGGGAATTTTTTTTTTGCCAAACTTGATCTGGCTCAAGCTTACCAACAGCTGCCAGTGACTCCGCAATCTGCGGAAGCACAAACAATCGTAACGCACAAAGGGGCTTTCAGAGAGAACAGGTTACAGTTTGGAATTTGTGTGGCTCCAGGAATTTTTCAATGGCTAATGGAGCGCCTGTTAAGGGGTCTGCCAGGGGTCTTGCCATTTTTTGATGATGTTCTGATTGCTGGAAAAGACCCCCAGGAACAAGTGGGGCGTATCCGTGCTGTGTTACTCAAATTTAAGGAGGTGGGGCAGCAGCTAAAAAAAGGAAAAATGCAGTTTTGCATTTTGCATCTGTGGATTTCCTGGGGTTTAAAATTGATGCAATGGCCATCCACCCCACTGACTCTAAAATTAAAGCCATTACTGAGGCACCACGCCCACGGAACAAGACGGAGTTACAGTCATTCCTGGGACTTATTAACTTTTACCATTCATTCCTACCTCAAAAAGCTTCAATAGCGGAACCATTGCATAAACTATTGAAGAAAAAGAGTGTGTGGCATTAGGCTCAGGCACAGCAGAAGGCTTTTGACACCTTGCGGGGCATGCTGACTAGCAGGAGCGTCCTTGCTCATCATGACGAGTCGAAACCTCTTGTTCTGGCATGTGATGCTTCTCAGTATGGGCTGGGAGCTGTGCTGAGCCATAGGGAAGCGGATGGGTCAGAAAAGCCCATCTTGTTCTATTCTCGTACGTTGTCGCCAACGGAGCGCAACTACGCACAAATTGACAAGGAAGCCCTGGCAATAGTGGCAGGGATTAAAAAGTTTCATGACTATTTATATGGTCGCCGCTTCTTCCTTGAAACTGACCACAAGCCTCTGTTAGGATTGTTCCACCCGAACAAACAGACGGCGCAGATTCTCTCCCCCAGAATGTTGCGATGGTCTATATTCCTGAATGGGTTCCAGTACACCCTGACCCATGTTCCAGGGAAAAGGTTGTGCCACGCTGATGCACTAAGTCGCTTGCCCCTTCCTGGTGTGTGCGATGCAGATCCTGGCTCAGCTGAACGAGTGATGATGCTGGAAACACTTCCGGGGGGCCCTGTAACTGCCACTGAAATAGCTGAGAGAACAGGGAAAGATCCCGCTTTCTCCCGTGTGCTCACTTGGGTGGGGAGGGGATGGCCAGGTGGCCCGCATGAGGAAAAATTTAGACCGTACGCAACAAGGCAACATGAGCTATCCCTGCATAAGGGCTGTCTCCTATGGGGAGACAGGGTAATAATCCCAGCACCACTGAGAAACAGGGTTCTGGATACACTGCACTTGGGGCATCCGGGAATGGTCAGGATGAAGTCGCTTGCCCGGTGCTATGTATGGTGGCCTGGGATGGACCAAGAGGTTGAACGATGGGTACGGACATGCAAGGCATGTCAGGAAGTACGCCCAGAAGTGGCCAGAGCACCAGTCCACTGGTGGGAGCAGACCCGGACTCCCTGGAGCCGGCTGCACTTAGATTTTGCTGGGCCATTCCAAGAAAAGGTTTTTTTGGTTATCGATGCATATTCTAAATGGTTAGAGGTGGCTATGGTTCCCAGCATGTCATCAGCTGCAGTCATCAAGGTGCTGAGACAGCTGTTTGCAACCCATGGGTTGCCCGAGACCATTGTCTCAGACAATGGAGCAGCCTTTGTATCCCAAGAATTCAGGGCATTTCTGGCTGATAATTTCATAAGAGGGGTCACCTCAGCTCCTTTTCATCCCTCATCCAATGGGCAGGCTGAGCGCATGGTGCAGACAGCCAAAGGATCCCTTGCACGCTTGATGGAGGGTGACTGGTTAACGCGCATTGCCCAAATGTTGTTCTTGCAGCATGCGACGCCGTGTACTACTACGGGCAAGTCGCCAGCAGAGCTGCTTCTAGGTAGAAGACTGGTGACGGTGCTGGACTATGTCCACCCAGACAAAATGCCAAACCGCAAGGCTAGAGCACCTCCACAGGCAGAGAGCGACTCGACAAGGTATTTTGCTCCTGAAGATTTGGTCTGGGTGAGGAATTATGCCAGAGGTCCCCTGTGGGTGCCAGGGGTGATTACCAGAGCGTCTGGGCTGGTCTCTTATTACGTGACCATTGAAGATGGCAGGGTCTGGCGTAGGCACGTGGACCAACTGAGGCACAGAGCGCCCAGTAGAGTTGGTACCGGTATGGGTGAATTGCAGCCTGAGAGTGACACTACCCCCATTAATGAGTCCCAGCTGCAAGACCAGAGCGGAGTTGCCCCAGGAATGCAGGTACCAGCAGCGTCAGCAAATGAATCTGCTCCTGCAAGTCTTCATGGTGCTGAGGAACAGATCAGGGACACTGAGCTGTCTGAAACCCCCTCCGTGTCAGACGAAACGATTACAGTAGACTCTCCACCACAGACACTGCCTGCTCAAGCCCCTGCAACACCCGTAGTCAGGAGATCAACTAGAAGTCGCAGGGCCCCACAATATCTAAAGGATTACGTGTGCTGTGCCCACCAGGGGGGGGAGGGGTGTTGTGTATTGATCTGTTCTGTATTCCTATTGGTTTCTGTTCCTGTTCCAAGGGGAACAGGCCTATTGGTTTATTCAAGTTGCTGCATTTGGATCCTCAATCCTATTGGTCTCTGCCAAAAGGCAGCTTTGTGATTGGTTGTAATTGTTCCCTCCAAAATGTATCTTTTCCTAGACAGTCCTGGCTCCTATAAAAGTAGCTCCCTCTCCCCAGTCCCCAGTCTTGTCTCTCCTTGATTAAAGAGCTGTTCACTAGAAGCTGTTTCCAGCCTTCTTTGTCTCAGAGCTGAAATCACTGCTGAATCACTAACCCCACGCTACAATAGAGCCCATCATGAGGTTTGTCTGTGAAGATTCTCAGTCATCCACGTGAGTCTATCTGGAAGTCGAGTCATAGCAACTGGACTTCTTTCCTTGAGAGATTGAAATGTTTCACTGCTCATCCAAGCAGCTTCATCAGTCCCTCATGGGGGCTGTGGAGATGAAGTGCCACCTTGGAGAAAGGTGGGATGCATATGTTAAAAATAAATGAAACTAAGCAAACTCCTATGATCCATTCCCATTGGCTGTGCTAGCAAGGGCAGCTGAAAGCTATGGTGCAGTAGCTTTGGGATGGGCATACATTTCTCATCCCTGATTATATAAACATAGGAACAGAAGAAATTTCCTTATACTGAGTCAGCACACTGGTCAGTCTAACACAGTGGTTCTCAACCTGTGGGTCCCCAGATGTTCCTGGACTACAACTCCCAGAAACCGCTTCCAGCATGGCTAGTGGTGGAGGCTTCTGGGAGTTGCAGTCCAGGAACATCTTGGGACCCACAGGGTGAGAACCACTGGTCTAACAAAATATGTCAATTCCAGCACCGGCTGTCCAAGATTTCAGATAGGACTCTTTCCCAGTCCTACTGAGAATTCCCTAATATTGTCTGTAGCTCTGCATCCTAGTACTGCTAGGCCAAATATTGCTTAGCTTCTGACATCAAACAAGATTGCAGTGGCTAGACTGCTGACTGGGGCTGGTTACAGGGATCACACAATACCTTTGATACACCAGCTCCACTGGCTGCCAATCAGTTTCCAGGCACAATTCAAAGTGATGGTTTTAACATATTATGGCCAGGCTCCAAACTATTTCAAAGAGCATATTTTCCATTATAAACCTGCTTAGGTATTAAGATGTAATCACTGCCCTTATTTCTGCTATACAGCTGAAATCCTGTTCCTTAGCATAGGAAGTCACAATAGAGTACGCCCATTTAATAAGTGATTTGATGAACAAGCTCCTACATAAGCTCTATTGATTCAATCTGGCCTGCTCTAGTTGTGAATTACTATATTAAAGTAATTAACAATTAGAGTAGAACCATTTGAATCAATGGAACTACAGGTGACTCATAAAAACTCACCAGTTCAATGGATCTACTCTGCTGTGACTTACTACACTAAGCAACAGGATTTCAGCCTATACTTCAGGAGGCTGAATGACTGAAATTGATATGCCATAATCTGTGAACCATGCACTGCAAAAGATGAAGTACTCCACTGCAATATTCTCTCCATTCTGAAAGATGCTTTGGGTGTTTATTCAAATGGACTCCATATGTCATGTGAACGTACATTAAGAACATAATGGTTGCAATGACTTTATATAGGATTTATTCTACTTAAGCTGCTGTGGCTTTTCCTCAAGAATACAAGAGGAACTTAAATTTACTGGGAATGATGATTATTCCCTGTAAGCAATCCTTAATCATCTCCCTTCAACCACAACCTATTTCCAGCTGGTAAAACAGGAAATGACTGTTTATACCATTTTGAGTTGCTAGTATAGATATGGCCTTCTCTTTTATTCTCAGTATGGGAAGCTTCTGTCCAAAGTCACTTCTATTGCTTACATTGCTCATAGTATTGTCTTATCAAACCTGCCAAAATGAACACAATTTTAAATTTAAATAAGTGTCTAATACCTAAAAAAATAGGCTTCTTTCTCTTTCCTCTTTTCACATTCAGGAGATTATTATCCAA
The DNA here is from genome assembly GCA_029282475.1 of Phrynocephalus forsythii. Lineage (NCBI taxonomy): Eukaryota > Metazoa > Chordata > Lepidosauria > Squamata > Agamidae > Phrynocephalus > Phrynocephalus forsythii. The sequence goes on along the minus strand of JAPFRF010000006.1, from coordinate 76,964,911 downwards.
CCAATTAACAGATATTGGGGTAGTTTAAAGTATACACATATGCCAACAAACAAACTTTATTGAAAAAACAAGCTATGCTAATATTCAAAGAAAACCCAAAATTAATTGTACTATTAAAATGCAATCTCCAAGAACACAACATATCCAAGAAATATCCACATTACAATTTATCATACTAATAAATTGCCGTCTCTTTAAAAAAAAGACAACTAAGTTATGGGTAGCTGTTAAACCTGAAATAAACTGAAATAACACATGCCTTATTCATTGGTGGGCCAGACTGAAGGAGGGAGGAAATTAAAACAATGGGTAACACAGCATTTCAGACTTTTTAAAAAAGTATGATGCAATAAAACTGATTCAAACATTGCACAAAATAAAACCTTATGCCAAAACATAGAACCGGAGCATTCACCAAAAAAACCCCATGATAATGTATGCCTTAAGGAATGCTCCATGTAATAGCCCAGTTCTGCTTTGTGGCACTGCAGTCCCTAAGTCAGCAGCAGAAGGGGGGAAATCCCCTTGAAATATCATGGAAATGTTCCAAGTTACAAAGTATTAGCTGGTTAACAGTATTTTTATAAAATGTTCTACACACTGCAGCCTTGTTAGGCCAATCTCCTCCCACACCCAGGAAGCAGTGGGAAAGTTCCTACTGTGGCTACTTTCAGGAAAGGCGAAGGCTCTGTCATATATACTGTGTGAGGCAGAAGAATAGCTCTGAGAGACGGATTCCTGCTTCAGTTATTAGTTGCACAGGAGGTGTGACAATGATAGAGGGTGTAGAGATAGATTTGACAAAACAGAAGACACCCGGCAGAGAACTGCCCCTTTAACTACATGGGCTTTCCCTGGTAAATCTAAACTAAAGGAAACAGGTTTTTATGGCTGCTTTCTGACATCAATTTACCTCCTTGTGTTAGCATACTTGCTTCTTTTACTGTCAGTTCAGCTTGTATTATAAGTCCTGGGGCGTATTTATAGGCCCATTACTTTTTGGTAGCATATGGCAGCAGCAAGCTGAACATCTGTTTCTACAGGCTCACATCTTACTACACTTTGCCATCTATAGTTGCGCAAGTCAAGGGTGGACCACCATGTTCTAGTTTAATTCAGCTGCCTCTGCTTTTTAGCATGCTTCTAAACTGTTTCTATTGCATTGTTTTATTGCTAAGTGCTATATTGTTCTTTGCAACCCACCTTAATGATGTTTCTGTATACTGAGATGGGGTAGAAAATGTTTTTCCCCCAATACAATGAACATCAGATCTGAAATGATATTTTATTATCTACACTGAATGCATGTTTGAGGGGTTAATATTGTGAAAATACTCAAGAGCCTTTGTATGTTAGTTCTATTAAAACACATTTTCTTGAAACATCCTTTCATCAATTGACACATCCTTGTTTTTAACGTCAGGTTCTTTTTTACAGTGCCTAAATATGATTTTACATATTTCCACAGATACTAGCCTTTACTTGCCCGTAGTGGAAAAACCTCTGCTCACCTTAGAAATCATAATCAAACTAACAGTTGTTGCCCCTGGGTTTGGAAAGTGTTTTCCAAACCAAAACATCTGATAACATGTCTGTATAACACATATGAGTTCACACATCCTCTCTTCTGTATACAAAGGATAGGAAAAAACTTCAGTATGACAAACAGATAGAAGTGAATCTCAGTCCTGATGCATTTACATTGCAGCTTTCCAGTAAATGTTGCTTTGCTTTAAATGCTCTGATCATTCCTACCCTTATTTTACTTGAGATTAAACTATTCCATCTGTTTGATGTTGCCCAGGAAAAAATATTTGGAAAAAGCAAGAGGTATCTGAAAAATCTTACCAGTCTTTAAGACAGCACAAGATTTTCCTCTTTCTGCTTATTGGCCCTGCTATACAGCAGTTAATGGATCTGTGAAGATTCTCCGTCATCCAAATGAGGTGATTTGGACGATGAGTCATGTCAACTGGACTTCCTTTTCTTCCAAGACTAACATTTTGCTACTCATCCATATAGCTTCTCCAATCTGATGAAGGTGGGTAGGAGACCTCCAATTTATCCTGCACGTTGATTTCACTTCATCCTGTTCTGAAGGTGTAACTTTCATCCACCTCTCACCATTGTACATCTAATGAGGCTATTCAGACCAGGGTGAAGTGAAACCAATGTGGAAGATAAATTGGAGGCCTCCTACCCACTTCCGTCAGATTGGAGAAGTTACTTGGATGAGTAGTGAAACATTTTGCTTTCACAACAAAAGAAGTCCAGTTGCCATGACTCAATTTCCGGGCATATGGAATGTCCTTTGGATATGGTCTCTCTTTCTCTCTTGGAGATAATTATCACAGCTCAATTTTTATAGTATTTGGAGTACAGTCAGCATGCTGCCGATAGGAGATCTGGAAAAATAAATGTAGGTGTGACTCAAACCATTAATGCTTCCTTTCTCTTATACATACATAGGCTGAGTTAAAATCCGGCTTGACCATAGCATGTGTCACTTTCTCTCTCCCCACTTCCCTGTATATGGTTACTCATCATGCCTTCAGGTACAGCAGAGCTAAAGGAGATGGTGCAGAGAAGGGAGTGGCCTCTATGCTTTCCCCAGCCAAGGGAGTTAGCAGTTAATCCTGAAAACAGTGACTTCATCACTTGGCACCATCCTAGGAGAGGTGGGATGTCAGGAACAATCATATTAAAAGCAATTATTCCAAGCAATTGCAGAAAACAATTCCAGTCCAAGGATTATAGAGAGAAAGTGCTTGTGGGAGCAGTGAAATCAGAAGATATTTATTTATTTCCCTGCAAAAATGTTCTCTGTTCTCCTAAGGACTCTGTGACTCTCCTAAAGCAGTGGCTCTCTACCAAGTACTCCTGTACAGCTGCTGGGACACAGAACTAGATGCTTATGAACAAAATGGATTATTTAGATCCATTTCAATCCAGCTTCAGATCTGAATATGGGATGGAGACTGAATATGAGATGGAGACTGCTTTCGTGGACTTGGTGAGTGAGGTACACCATGAACTGGACAGGAAGTAATGTGTCTTTTTGATTCTGCTGAAGTCCTCAGTGGCTTATGATACAGTACCATCAACCATGGTCCAGAAGTTGAATCATGGCAGCTGGACTTCTTTTTGATACTCCTCCAAGTAGCTTCTTCAGTCTGAGAAGCTACTTGGATGAGTAGTTGGATGAGTAGCGAAACATTTCGGTCTAAAATAAGTCAAGTTGCCATGCCTCAACCTCTGGATAACCTTACCTAGATCACAGAAAATTTTCATAGACATCAACCATGGTATCTTTCTGGGCTGACTCTATGGGATTGGACTTGGAGGCACTGATTTTATAGTGGCTCAGGGCCTTCCTGGAGGGGAGAACTTCAAAGGTTCTACTGGGAAACTTGTTCAGCACCCTAGCTGTTGGCCGGAGGGTTCTGTTTTGTCCTTTGCACTAGTTAGTATATATACATGAAGCTGCTGGGAGAAGCTATTCAGAGTTTTGGGGCTCTGGTGACACTAATATGTGGATGACAACCAACTCTGTATTTCCTTTACATCTAAACCCAAAAAGTTGTTTTGATTCAAAATTGACATCTGGTGTCAGTAGAGAACTGGATGAGAATGAGTAAATTGACAATGTATTCTCAAAGGCTTTCATGGCCAGGATCTGATAGTTGTTGTGGGTTTTTCAGGCTGTTTGGTCATGTTCTGAAAGTTTTTCTTCCTGACGTTTTGCCAGACTCTGTGGCTGGCATCTTCAGAGGGCAAGAAGATGCCAGCCACAGAGTCTGGCGAAATGTCAGGAAGAAAAACTTCCAGAACACGGCCAAACAGCCTGAAAAACTCACAAGTATAATCAATTGACAGTTAATCCAGACAAGACCGATGTGTTCCTGGTCAGTCAAAAGACAGATCAGGAAATAGGGAATTAGCCTGTGTTGGATGGGATTACATCCCCCCCGAAAAGTGGTGTGCATTTTATGAGAAAACCTGGATTTGTCCCTGAGCCTGGATGCACACATTTCAGCATTTGCACTATTGCTCCATCCACACTCATTCCTTGAGATCTACTAGAATGATGTATGTCTTCCCTCTCATTTGGATTATAGACATAATCCATTATTTTATTAAGAGTTGTTCCTTGACTGTAAATTTTCATGGACTACAGTTGGTTTTGGCTACTGAGAAGCAGAAAGTATCATTTGCTTCAGGTGGCTCATGTTGGGAGCAACAAAAGCATTTCCTTTGCTGTTCCTTTTGAGCCTCCCAGCTATTATCCTCTGTTGGGGATGGAGCTGTATGTAGGTCACATAATAGATTCTCCAGATTCCCTAAAATCGCCTGCTGCCTTTAGGGATGGTGGAAGATGCTACCTCCTTGCCAGAACTGAAGTAATTTTCAAATAGCAGTTGGGTCAGTTTCTATATCTGGACTGAGAAAGGGGCACCATCTTATCAATTTTGGTCAGCAAAATGTGTAAGAGGAGTCCTGACTATGGTCTGCTTCATGAGATCAAGAATTTCCAGAGTGCGCTGAGTTGAACTGGGGGATGAAGAATTATAGACAGTCAGATTAGATGGAAATTAACTTTTTACAGCATATTAAGATGATTATACCTTTGGAACTTATCCTAAGTTATTATACTTCCAAATGAAAGCATCATTTTCATTTACGACTTTCTCCCTGGAGGAAGAAACTTGTGAAACTTTAGTTAGAAGCTGCCAGCTTATGTAATGCTGGTGAATTCAACTAAATTATCCTGCTTTTTGCAATAAGTGCATAGATCAGGCAGTTGTGTCAAGCTAATTCAGAGGCTCCTCTGAGCACTACAGCATGGAAAAATAAAGGTATTTTGTGGTATCAAAAAGTAACCAAGTTATACCAGGAGCATGGAATGTTATTTTTTAAAAATAATTAACTCGCAAAAAGGACTTGAGATTCTCTTTAAAAACAACTTTGAACGTAACTAAAAGTTTCTGTTTACATCAATAATGCAACATTCTTCCTGTTCATAATCTTATTTTGAAATGAAGTTTCAACATATTGTCCTTTGCCTAGAAAGAGGAACTACTTATAGGTAACTTGGTTACTACCTCCCTTGAAATGTGTTCCTTCTTGGGTCTGTTTCTTTAACCCTGATTCTGCAGTTCCTCAGCTAGGAAAATCTGGATAAAGAAGACAGAGGTTAAACAACTCTCTGTCACATGTTTGTTTGTTTTTAAAATGTTATTACAGCCGAAATGTATTTGAGATGTTATTTGACCCTCAGTAAAGAAAGGCAATTGTGTGATTCATTTTGAGAAGCATGGAACAACACATCCTGCAACTCTCTGGGGACACATTGCTAAAGAGGCCTCTATCCCTGTCCTGACCTCTACATTTGAAGATGCCTTTAATCATGTTGCTACAGGGCAGGTGTACTACTGACATGACAGAGCCTAGTTTTCTTCAATGAAGACAACCATATAAAGGAAAATGTGTGCTTTGACATAAGGTGCAAAGCACACAGTGAAATATTGTGCATGAAAATGCAGTTTGGGTGGCCTCATGACACAGCGGAAAAAACCCTTTGCCTCCAACTCCTATTTGATACATCAGCATAAATACAGTATTCTCCCATGTACAGTATAAGACTATATTTTTCTCTTAAATTGTTGACTAAAAATTGAGGGTCGTCTTATACAAGGAAGTAGGCCAAGAAGAGACCAGCATGGTTGTGAAACTAATTTTAGGCTAGAAAAGTGGGGGCTGTCTTATACATGGGGACATCTTATAAAATGGAAAAATACGGTATGTATTTTGCTTTTGCATGGGGATGATGTCCATAGGTAAACTGTAATTTGTCGAAAGCCTCAAAAGGTATCTTAGTTTTTTTTTCACATTTAAATGTTTACTTCTTTTCATCATCTTTGTAAACTGCCCCAAAAGCATCATGGGCCGGATTGTGTGTGTAGATGTTGCCTTGTACATAAGGATTATGTAAACTAGAAGATACAGTAGGACCCTGGTATCTGCTGGGGTTTGGTTCCAGGCCTCCCCGTGGATAATGAAAACTGTGATAAGAGAAAACGCCTGCTCACCCACCCCCAAACTGCTGTTTCCTGACAGTAGCTTGCTTTATGACTGCTGTTTTGAGACAGTCACTTGCTCTATGGCTGCTGTTTGTGACAGTAGCTTGCTTTATAGATGCTTTTTGTTACAACAGCTTGCTTTATAGCTTGCTTTGTGGCTGCTGAATTTTTTCCCCCTCTGCCAACCATGGATAACTGAATCAGTGGATATGGGGGTCCTACTTTATACAGTGGTACCTTGTATAAAGGAATTAATTCATTCAAAATGAAATTCTGTTAAGCAAAATTTCCTTTGTACAGCATATGTTTTAAAATTAGATGCCTTCCAGTAGTTTCTTACTTATTGGTGGCATTTGGGGACCATGCAGCCTATCTAGGGCCACAGACATTCCAGGAGGCATTGGCTGGCTGATCTTCCAGGAAGGACTGTGGAGATTTGAACATCTCTAGCACTCCATTCCAATTTGTCTGCCCCCATAAAGATAATAATAAAAAAATGATGGAGTTGAGAAGATTTCTTTATAATGGGACTCTCTTTGTATAGATTCTATCCATGTCCATTGCTTAATACATTGACATCCCCCCTTTCCCCAATATTCTCAGGATTGGATAGTTTCTCTGTTTATCCTAGCAAAGCAAAATAAAATAAAAACTAAACTAAACTAAACTAAACCCGACATCTACGAGGTAAGAAAGGCCACAAGACAGCGACCAGCCCAAATTCACCGAAGATAGTTTCTTTGGCCAGGAATGGAATTAAACTTGGCTTACTCAGTCCTGTGATCTAAATCGGTAATGGCCAATTTGTGGCTTTCCAGAAATACTTGGAACCCATTTTCCCTCAGCCCTTGCCAGCATGGCAAAGGGCTGGAGATGATGGGAACTGGAGTCTGAGAACATTTGCCAGCTTGCGGGTTCCCCATGAATCTAACCACTCTGACAGGTTTGGCAAGCAAAAACAAAATGAAAATTAAGATTAAGAAGGCAAAAACACTGTACCTTAAAGACTAATGGGTATGTTTCAGTGTGAGCTTTTGCGGACAAGTCCACTTCCTCAGAAATGAGAGTGGCAGGTTTGTTTTCAAAACCTGCTGTGAACAAGCTTCGGAAACCATCACTTTTGTTACTTCACATCACTAGGCACAAGTGAAGGTTCCTGTACCCTATCTTTAGTGGGCCACCTTTAGATTTATTTATTATTTTATTCATTTACTTATTAGTTTTATATACCACCCAACTAGCTACAAGGCCACTCTTGTGGAGGCGGAGAAATGAGAAGGGAGAAAAATATTCTGGATTTGTTCAAGCATCCTCCTCACTTTGGTGCAAGCCTTTTGTTGCACCATAATGAGCAACCCACAGGCATGCACATGCATGCACACACAGAGACAGCACATTTTTTGTGCAGTCCATTTCACCAGGAGTTGAGAGCCACAGAAAGAACACCAATACTTGAGGCAACAGCCATATGATTAGGCAGGGGCAGGCCTTTGCCTCAGGCAACAGATGCAACGCGCCAAGCAAGGGCAGGAAACAATTTGATTCCACCTATTACTGTATTTTTAATGATACGGAGGGGGTGTGCCATGGCACACTTGCAGCTCAGGTGCCTAAATAACTTGGCAGCCTTTGCCTAGTACCGCGCCTAGAGTCATAGCGAGGGGTGCGAGTCACCGCTCCGCCTCAGGCGGCGTCGACTCCGAGGGCGGCACTGCTCCGAGGCGACCTCGCAGAGCCTCTGCTCGGTGAGGTTTCCCCAACGCCCGTCTTAACACCCCTCGTCTCTGAAGGGCAAGGAGTTCCCAACAACAGCACGTCGCTCCAGCGCGTCCAGACAAGCAGCTTCGACTAGCAGCGCGCTGAGCAAGAGGGCGGGCCGGAGGGGGGGGGGAAGACGGCCGGGCTGCTCTCGCCTGCCCCAGACGAACCCCGCCGCGACGCAAGGGCAGGGGACGACAACAACACCGCCGCCGCCGCCGCTATTTATGGCGCGCCGTGACAAGCGCGGCCTTATATGGGCACGACGCGATTGACCTGAACGGAGCCCCCCTCTCTCTCTCGGGGAGGGAGCGGGGAGGAGGAGTGAAAGGGGCGGGGAGCCAGCCTGGAGCACGAGCTGGTGGGAAACGGGTCGGGGGGCTGCAGGAGGGCCCCGCTCGGCCGGAGAAACCCACTGACCTCCATCCTGGCCCCCGTTGGGCGGCCAGCCAAGGCAAGGCGCGCACCTCCCCTTTTCCCCAGCCGGATCCGAAGGGCAGCTCCCCGTGGCTCGCCCTCAGGACCGCCTGCAGGCCAGGCAGGGCAGGGCAGGGCAGGGCGGCGTGGCTGCCACCGGAGCGAGCGAGCAAGCGAGGAGCACGAAAGGCAGCAAAACACAATAGGTCCCCGGGTGGGTCGGTCCTCTTCCTGCGCGCCCTGAGCTCGAGAAACAAAAAAGAACGAAACACTTGCAAAAGAGGATGTGATCGACCAAGCGTCTCGCCCTCTGGATTCTTGTCTTTCTCCTCTTGGCATCCTCTTGGGTTTTACCTAATGGTGTAAACCGCGCGGAGTGGCCGTGGCTGCAAGATGCCCGGTATAAAAGTCAAACAGACAATTTTTGGGGAGGACTCGGACAATACAAACACCTCCCTCCCTTCATTCCAGATGCAGCCTAAGAACATCCAAGCTCCCAGCATCAACTAAGAAACTGCCTGGCCTTTTCCCCATCTTGTCAAGGACCTTACATCTTAGAAACAGCTCCTGGCAAATCCATCTTTTGCCATGTTATATAACCTATTGCTACTGCTCTGAGGAACAGGTTTCGTTCAAAATATTAGCAACTTTTTGTTATTTTTCTAGTAGCCTAAAGGTATCACCTGTTCCACTTTTGTATTTGTTTTGGATTGCGTAGCCCTATTAGTCTTTTCAAGAATTCCAGGCAAAATCAAAGAAAAATGAAACAAAAGACACAAAGATGTGGCACCTTAAAGACTAACTTTCATATTTTAATGTAACTATAATATGTGATGGGATATAAATTTCATACCAAATATTCATTGGCTGTTGTATCTGTATTTGCATGTCAGCCCTGTTGTAAGTTTCTATTAGGCAGTGGATAGGGGAGAGGGAGAGGAGTAGGGGGAATGTAAAGATGATGGGGTGGATTTGCCCAGGGTCTCATGTAGTTTGTTGATAGGGTAGGTGTTTTATGGCTCTGTGGTAAATTCTTTCTGTGCAAATATTGTGAAGACATGCACAGTGCACTTTCCCTGATTCTAATGCCATCCCTAAGCACATCCGATCTCACCTGATTTCAGAAGCTAAGCAGGGTTGGCCCTGGTTAGTACTTGGATGGGAGACCACCCAGGTGCTGTAGGCACCTGGAGTAGGAACTGGCAAACCACTCCAGTATTCCTGCCAAGAAAACTCCATGGACATGGGGTCACGAAGAGTCAGGCATGACTGTAAAAATGCAACACACACACACACACACACACACACACACACACACACACACACACACACATTCAGCATGTGTGTTGCCAGAAGTAAGCCTGAATGACTTCCCCAGAAATGACTCTTGTGTGGTGCTGGAGGAAAACGTGGTGGGTACCTCGGATTGACAGAGAGATGTACAACTACATCCTTGATCCAGTGAAGCCTGAACATTTTCTGGAAGCACATGTGGCAAAAGGGAGGCTGATGTACTTGGGAGCGTGCCGCGAGAAGACAAGACCTGCTGAAAACAACAACCTCAAAAATGCTTTTAAAAGTGGAAGATCAAGTATCATATTGATGATCTCTGTAACGTAAAGGAAGCTGCAGCCTCAAGCGTAGATGAGTACAGCAAGGCTTATAAGGACAGCACGGTTTGGAGGTCACTCATTCTTAGGGTCTTCATAAGTCAGAGGTGACTTGATGGCATGTAACAACCACAGTTCAGAGATTCAACTGTCTGAACAGTTTACATTTTCAGCATAAATGTTGACAGCATACACAGCTTACTGTGGGTTTTTTTCCCTGTCTCTTTTTTGATCCTCACAAATACCTTGAAGGGCAGGGGTAGAGACCTCAGAGCCAGAACCTGAATCTGGCCTCTGAATTTCTTGATTAACAGTACACAATTTCTGGTCTATGATAAAAGTGCTTTGGTGGGTTCCTGGTGTTTAGATGGATTATTTCCCATTCTGATTTCCTCTCCTAATGCTTATGATATATACCAGTGTTGGCGAACCTATGGTACCCACAGAGCCCTTTCTGTGGGTACCCGACATCCCCCTTCACAGCCACCTGTATTCAGGTTAAATTGCCCAATTGGCACTTTGTGAAAAATTAGTGGGTTTTGAATTGCATTTTGGGCACTCGGTCTCTAAAAGGTTCGCTATCACTGGTATATACTACGTATCCAGTTGCATCTGATTTGCGCTGAGTTTTCATGGCCAAGTAGGGATTTATACCCAGGTCCTAAATGTCATGCTGGGTTCCCATCTCTTAGGCATAGGGCTTAGTTCGTGGCATCCCATATCTGGTTGTAAGGGAAAGACTAACTGGGCCAAGAGCCTTGAATAAGTCGTTTCCCACTCCCAGTCTCACTGGTTCTGTGCTAAAAAAAAAAGACTATATCCCAGAGAGGAGTAGCCCAAAACATTTTACTGCTCAATATGAATAGAAAATTCCTCTCCAAGTTAAAATGCACAGTGCTGAAAGTGAGACAGTTTTCTGGCATCAAAGGCAGAAGCATCTCTCCTCACCATCGCTGGCAGTTTAAAAACCTACCTGGTAATTAGAAAGTAAGCAATACACTTTCTTGACACCTAGCACATGTTGCCTGAGGTGAGGAACAAATTTAATAGTAGGGCTAACACTGACCATTCTAGTTCCTATTTGAATTTTATCTCAACTGACAACTCACCCATAAGATAAGATATAAGCCATTAGCACCCAGCATCCCATCTGTAAAAGGATATATAACAATGGCTGACTGTATAGGATTATAACAAGAACACAGTATGATTCTGCTTTGAGCAATGAGGAAAGAGCACTGCATATGAAGTATGATACTGTATTTTCCAGGCTTGACATGTAGCAATGAAAACCTCTTGGGCTAAAGCTCTTGATCAGTATAATGGTGAACCCAGTAGGGATTTGTTATCCTAAAGAGAGAGGAAAACTTTCAAAAGGACTCTTTGATTCAGCTGGAATTCCCTGTCTTTGACTTACACAAATTCTCATTGATTTCTAAAACATTATCACAACCTTAGAGTAGACTGTATCCCCCAACCCACCCACCCACCCACAATAACTCCTAGAGCTGGAAGGGATGAAAAGTCAGCAAACCCAACTTCTCTTCCCTGGGACAAGATCTTTTATGTATCAGCTCTCCTTGCAACAGTTAAAAATGCAATCCATATTAGCCTGTTGCAACAAAACAACGTTAATATCTAACATATTTATAGCAGCATGAGCTTTTGTAGATGAACAGATGGAGTTCATTCAGTTCACTTTATTCATCAGATGCTGCTAATGAAATTGAATCATGCCTTTAAAACCAACTTGGCATGAAATACGGTGCAGTAGATGAGTAGAGCCAGCCTCTATGGCCTTGGGCAAGCTGCACAGTCCCAGGGTGCCCCCAGAAGAAGGGAATGTTATGCTACTTCTGAGTATTCTCTCCCTGGAAAATCCTAGAAAATTCACCAGAACTGGCAGTGAATAATTATTATACTTCTGAACACATTTCAGAAACCATCCCTTCATGATTCAGCAGGGATTCTCCAAACTACTCAGATACTGGTAATGTATAATTAGATTCCTGGATCACAGGGTAGAGGTCGAAGTCATAAGGAACGGCTTTGCTTCTGCAAGGGAGAGAAACAAATCTAAGCATGGGTGTTACTGGAGGATGAAAAGGGTTTTCTGTGGTGTTTTTAAGCCTGGGGACCCATTTCCATGCTTGTCCAGGTGGTGTCAGAGCTTACTAGCTCATTGTAAAGGGCATGGACAATGTTGTGTCCTACAGTCATGACCAGCTCTTTGTGACCCCATGCCCATGGAGTTTTCTTGGCAGGAATAGTGGAGTGCCTTGCCAGTTCCTACCCCAGGTGGCTACAGCACCTGGTATTCCCTGGTGGTCTCCCATCCAAGTACTAACCAGGGCCAACCCTCCTTAGCTTCCGAGATCGGGCAAGATTGGATGTGCTCAGGGCATCTAGGGCAATGTGGATGCTTCCAAAGTTGGGAACTGGAGAGACAGACAGACAGACAGACAGATAGACAAGAGAGAGCTAGTAAATGCATGTGTTTGGGTCTACCATACCATTTAGAGCCATTATGCCAGAAAAGTACTGATACAATTAGTTATCTTGTCATGTAAGTTGTGGCAGGACCAGTGTAAGGGTTTTCCATTCTCACCCAATCCACTCATAGGGCCTTTTCACAAGACCCCTAAGATCCGCTGGCCACTTAAATTCGGACCAGAGATCTTAGGGGGTTGTCGATGTTCCTGCGTTCCCACCCCCTCCGCACTCCTGGCTGTGTGAGGGGAGGGAGAAAAAAAGGGAGAAAAGAATGCTATCTCAAGCACTGCATTCAGATCTCTTAAAGAATGGCAGTCAAGTTATATCCGAATGGATTTGCGCTGGGACTGGGCGTGGTCAATGTAAACTCCGGAGCTGGTGGGGAAATAATTTTAAGCTCTGGAGCCATTTCATGTGAAAAGGCCCTATAGTCTGAGGTTAAAATCCTGAATCTCAAGGAATGGATTTCTCTTAATGTACACAAGTTCCATTTCATACATTTATTTTTTTAATTAGTATGCTTTGAATAGTAGCTGAGCAGCTGATTTGTATTCCTCTGTTGCTTGTGGTGGGTAAATTGAATTCATTAATGTTTGTTCCCTGCTAAGTGTATTTAGGATTCCAGCTTTTGTTTGTATTCAAGAATACAGCATTCTACATAATATTGTTCCAAGATTCTTGCAGGGCTGACTTTTCTACAATGATTATTTAAGTGATAGCACCACTACAGAGAATTCCAGTGTCTCTTCCTTCTGGTGTGTTTCTGGTGTTAATTTGGCAGATTCTCAATGCAAAAAAGGTGCAGTTCTTTATGTGTTGTTGAACTGCAAATTCCATGGTCTTCCTTCAGTAAAGATGCTGGCAAAGACCAATAGGAGTTGAAAGTACTGTACAACATCTGGAGGTTCACATACCCCCCCCACACACACAGAACTCCAGGGTGGTGAAAAAAACATGTAATGAAAAGTCACAGTCAATTTTGTAATAAATTGAAAAATTGAGGAGTAATGGATTTTTAAAAGACTGCAGGACAGCCGTAGCTGGGTAAGATTTTAAAAAATGTTTTAATGCAGCCTGAAAGGATTATAACACTTTCTAGGAAGGCATCATGACCCATTTTTGCAGACTATTGAAGGAGGGATATATGCAGGATTACAAAAGTGAACTATGTAAAATGTGTGTCATGACAACTGTGCATTTTTTTTGTCAACACTGAAGTGCTACCATTTTAATGTAAGGGTGGAGACCATCACGTAGTGTGATGGTCTCCAGTTTATAGAAGCCAAAGTTGAGGCGTGTCATACGGACATATTCATTTTACAACACTGGTAAAATACAACAATAAACAAACAACACCTTTTTTTACTGGTGTGAAAATCCCTCCCTGCTCAAACATACCACAGTTAGAAGGGATTAAGTGGGGAATGGTCTCTCTGGAGTGGCTTGTGCTTCAGCTCCTGTCACCACTAACCATTGGCTGTACTGTTCTGGAGGAACCTCTGAAGTTCATTGGTCCTTTGCTCCTAAATAGGGAGCAAACCATCTCTGTTGCTCCACCACTCCCAAAGAACTCATGAACTGACTGGATGTCTCAGGGGGTTAGCTATGGAAGTCCAGTTCCCCACCATGCCTTCTGGGAAAACAGGAAGCCTGTGTAGCCTTGGGCCAAACTGCAGAGTCCTAGGATTTCAATAGAAGAGGAAACTGGTAAACCACTTCTGAGTACCTTCTGCCTCGGAAAGCATCAACATAAGTTGGATTTGGCTTGATGGCACACAATTGTTATTAAAGAGATCATTAGGATAGAAGTCCATAAAGTTGGCAGTTGGCCAGTGAAATCTATACTGGTGCACTCCTGTTTGTTGGTTTGTTTTAACACAATGGGATATGCAGAAATCAGAGGGTGGCCTTTGATTGAACTAAACATGAGCACCTGCTAACAGATGCAAAGCAAAGGGAAAGGTAGAGAGGTCTGTTCATAAATTTGCAACAGGACAGATTCTCCTTTTTCCAATGTTCTGTCTCTAATTATGACATAAACTAAAACTTCCCCAGGTCTTTTTAGAAGGGGGTCTTGTTTCAGGCTGTCTGAGTGCTTTCTGGTTATGCAAGGTTGAATGATTTTGTGATATTCTGTCTGGTTCCCCCCCCACCTCAGCTGCTCTGCAGCTGGGCAGCCCCAGCTGCAATCTCCTTTTGTTTTCTTATGAAGATGTTTATATTCAAGTTCAGAGTCAGGCAGGTAGTATTCATTATGATCACGCTCCAGCAACTTTGAAATCAGACCATCAGGTTTATGGTATATATATCCCTTGGTTCCAGCTGGCATGGAGCGATGACAGATATCACTGCCTTTGTTCACCCAGAGGGTCCCCGTCTTTGCTGCTGGGGTCCCACAGTTGTGAAGCACAGCTTTTTAAAGCACAGAGAAAAATAAACTGACTAACAGGCTATCAAAAAGTTTTAAAACTGCATTACTATGAAATAAGAAATTTGGAGTTTTCTCTGTGTTTAATTGCGTAGTAAGACATGCTGTACATTAGGCATGTCCAAACTTTGGCCCTCCAGATGTTTTGGACCACAACTCCCACAGTCCTTTGTCATTGGCAATCTAAGCTTAGAATTCTGGGAGTTGTGGTCCAAAACATCAGGACGGCCGGAGTTTGGACATGCCTGCTGTACATGAAACGTTCATCCTGCTGATTTCTGTGTTGCATTCCAGTACCTACAGTAGAGATCAGTAAAAAAAAAAAAAGAGAGACAGTTAAAGCATTTACTTTATTTTCTTTAATAGCAATCATTTATATCACCTAACAATGTACAGTATAGAAGGGAAACAGTCCTACAGACATTCCCCCAACCCCCAGTTATAACTTCAATTAAGACCTAACCATAGCTAATGGTGAAGGATTATGGGAGCTGCACCACAAGCAACATTTGGAGTACCACAATTGTACACCTCTGATTTATGGAAATCCTGTCAACTTTAAGAGCTAATCAAATGTTAAATACATCGTGTGAGTCTTTTAAAAAATGAAAATTGTCTCAGCTGGGAGCTGGCTGGCAATTAAAATAATTAATTCAAAAAGGGGAAATTATCCCCTCCCCCTTGTTTAATCTTGAGAGAGAGAAATGTTCCCTTGAAGTTACTATTTGCACCAGGATGTAATGTTTCCTGTGGGATATAGTCTCCCCTCCATGCAAAGAGATTCAGAAAATAGCATTAAAAATCAGAACCTGACTAGGGCAAAGGAGTCACATGTTTCCCCTGTGAATGGGTCCATCAATTTCCCACTTCCCACATTTTTAAATGTTGAAAGCAAAGAAGCATTTAACTTCATATTAGTTTCCCCTTAAGTATCTACAGACTTTTTTTAGCCTGAAGCAAAATGTCGGAATAACTCTGATTCCATCCTTTATTTCTTTCCTGCAGATAGAGTTAGGAGGCAGGTGGAGGTGGCCATTTCTGGAGTACAACCCAAGTATTGTTTACAACAAGGCTAATAGGGAGCCCCACAACAGGATTGGCAAGCTAACAGAGTTTGGAAAAGTTACCTTTGGACTTAGAATCCCCGTACTGGCAGCTGTATGCAAGAGAGAGAGAGAGAGAAAGAGAGAGAGAAACATTTTTTAAGTTCAGCAGCTGCAGGATTTACCTCCAGCAGCTCCATAGCTCCTGTCTGCAGCCCCCATGCATAACAGAACAGGCTGTTTCTTCTTAAGCACCTTCTGCTTATTGCCTCGGTTGCATTATTATAACCAGGGTCTCCCCCTCTGAAAGAAAATGCCTGTCTGATTGTCCAAAATTACTGGTGATGCTATGACGTTACTGGATTTCTTATGCTGCCACCTTGGAATTTAATTAATGTACCCCATTCCAGGTATCCCCACCATAACACCACCAGGTTCTTAGGTAATTTTATTCTAAAAAACAGACACTGAGGTTTATTGTTTCAAACAAAACAGGAAAGCAATCAGATGTTCAGAATTATGATGATGATAGCTTTATCCGATGAAATCATGTGTTTTAATAAAACAGATCTTACTACAATCTCATATTATTGTGATAATGTCTTTATTTCATACGCCAGACCCCTTGTCAGATACAGGATCTCACACCTGATCAACTGAGGCCAAAACTGACTCTCTGATCACTGTCCCTAAACTCCCTGACTCATCACAACAGGCTTCTACATATAGTGTAAGGTTTTTATTATTGTTTTAATTATTTATTGATATTCTATGTTTCAACTGTTTTAATTCTTTTGATTGTAAGCCGCCCAGAGACCTTTGGGTACTGGCCGGCATATAAGTTGTGAAAATAAATAAATAAATAAATAAATAAATAAATAAATAAATAAATAAATATTAACCCCTCCCGCATGATCAGTGATTGGCTAAAGGACATATACTAATAAATATTCATATATTTTAATAAATATTCATGACTATCTCCCTTTTCGCCACAGATGCCCACATGGAGAGGTCAGGCGCATTCTCAAAGACTCAGAAACCACCACTAACCCTTTCAGAATTCTGCAGCTGAAGAACTGTCAGATGATTGGCAAGACCCCTTCCCTACCCTTAGGCAGAGTGAGGCAGGTGCCCACTGCAACACACGCTAGAGGACAGGAAGTGAGAGCAGTGGTGCCCCACCCAAGTCGCTCCCTCCCTGTGAAGGACAGAACTCTTTGCTGCCCTGAGCTTGTTTGGAGAATGCTGTTCTTTTATGTGAGATTTCAATGAGCGGCCCAATCAGTTCCCATGGTTGGGGAAGGAAGTTACAGGCGCATCTTCTTCTTTGCTTCAGGCAATAAAATATCTTGAGCCAGCCCTTTCCTCCTTGGAATAAATGTTTCCACTACTCCTTACTGCCAAGGACTATTTTAAGCAGTGCTCTTTTGTGCCAGGAGGAGGTTGGGGGGATGTCAGAGTCGCCATCTGCAATGGTGATAACATTCCAGTGTAATGAGTGGGCTGTGAGCAGGAGGGACTTCCTGTCCTCTCCTTTCCCCCATCTCCTCATCCTAAAGGACAGCATAAGCAGCTTGGGAGTTCACTCCCAGCTTGCTGATGTGTCCCTCGGTGTGCGTGAGTGGAAGCTGCCCTTCCAGGGTCTCTTGTTTCCCACAGTCTCTCTGAGATCATCCTCTTAACCACAGCATGTTCAGTTGCTGCGCACAAACATATTTGAAGGGTTCAGCGTTTAATAAAGCGTCCCAGAATACTCGACAAGCCTGTTCCAACCTTGGCGGCATTACAGATAGCCGGGCAAGAATTAGTATTAAGATTATTTTTTAAAGAGGCAGGGATGTACATGCATGTTTCGAGGGCTTGGGCTGGAAGCAGCCATGTGTGACAGTAATGTAATACCCTCCAAAGAAACCCAGCGATTTAATAATATCGGCCTCAATGACCCCAGAATGGCTTAGACTGGTGTTTCATTTGAATTTCAATACAGACTTCAGTGGTGGATTGTTTTAAATGATGGCATGCAAGAGGCAGTGTGGTTCAGTGGGTAGAGTGTGACTCTTACAAAGCAGTGGTTCACAGCTGTCAAATGTTTTGAAGAGCGACTCTTAGAAGCTGCTGCCAGCATGGCAAATGATCAAGGCCTCCGGGAAATGACATCCAAAACATCTGGAAGGTCAGACTGAGAATTACTGCTTACAGAGCATGGGTTAGGAACCTTTGTCCCTGCAGATGTTTTGGACTTCCCCTGCAGAAGGTCTCATGGTCAGGAATGGAGTAGTAATCCAACAGTTTCTGGAGTTTCAAAATTTGTCCATCTCATCATAGAGAAAGAACAATCAGTGCAAACAGCAAAATCCTGTGGCCTACACAGTATTAGAGCTGGGTTACTGAATCAATGAGGATTTGGTGAGTCAGCTCCTCTGTCACAGGGCATACTCTAACTCTAACTGAACTTCAGCACAGTAAGTCACTATTTAGAGTAGGTGCATTTGAATTAATGGGACATATGGAGGAGTTGACTAACCAAATCACCATTGATTCAATGGACCTACACTATTTCACTTTACTATGCTATGCACCAGGGTTTTGGCAGTACAGTAAATTTAAAATGATGCAGCCATAAGTTGGAATCAGCTTGTTGGCAAAAGCCCTACACCAGGCATGTCCAAACTTTGGCCCTCCAGATGTTTTGGACTGCAACTCCCACAGTCCTTTACCATTGGCAATCTAAGCTTAGAATTCTGGGAGTTGTGGCCCAAAACATTAGGAGGGCTGAAGTTTGGACATGCCTGCGCTACACCATCTTAGCTAAGCAGGGACTGCACAGTAGTAGATGAACATGACCTCTCTTGGTTCTCTATGCTTTCTCAGAATTTGTTCCCATCCTTAGCAGTAGCATACATACACATAAAACACACATTTCTGTGCTGAAGGAGAAGCTGCCAGAGGACTGAAGCTGCGTGTACTCAGCCTGCCCTTGTGGATCCTGCAGAGTCTTGGCCTTGAAGTCAGATGTATCTCATAGCAAGGCCCTCCCAGCACAGGAAAGGAGACCAAGGAAGCAAAACCAGATGCCTGGTAGTGTAGGTAAGTGGCTCCCACTCTGTTTCTCTTCTGAAAAAGCAGAGTACACAAATAACTGTGGTGGACTACAGGTTTGCAAGCAAAAGGTCTGGTATAAGATCTCTCATGTGGAGGGAGCAATGGGATACCAATAGTCATAGAACATTGTCCTCTCACACTAGATCATGGAGAAGCTTTGCACTGTTTAATCATCACAGTAAGAGTGTCTCCAGGAGAGGACAAATTGTTCCACTTAGCTTCAAGTCTACGTAGGAACCATTCAGAACCAGATCTAATGGGTAGAAGTCATAGTTACAAGGTACTGAGCTCAGATGGAAAAGGAGGAAGGGAGCATTACTTACATTGCTCCTAGAGTACTTCAGTGGGCTCAGTATGGACCTATCCTTGATGATGGCAGCATTGTGGCATTTTTAACTTGAAACATCTGGTGGATTCAACGTGTGTAAACCATTTGCATGATTCTTGTCCTATTGCACCTTCCTTTTCCTAGCAACCTCCTTCACCTGTCTGTCTCACATCCACCATGTCAGTTCATGCAATGACAGCTTCCAGAATCCTTCTGACAGTAGGTCCAATCTGTTTAGTTGTGCTATCTCAAGTAACTTAATCTTGGAGTACTGCAGAGCAGAACAGGACTTGTCAAGAACGGGAGCAGTCCAGTTCTGGTCAAGGAGGCACAGTGGGGAATCAAGCACCGAACGTCTTGTATCTAAACTTCTGAGCCATCCAGCAGTTCTTCTTTATGCAAGCTCTACTCGAAAGCAGCAAACAAACTTATTGAACCATATCTTGTGTGCAGAGTAGTTTGATACGGGGCTTTCCTGTCAGTTGTCAAAACTATGTAATAAGCACTGAACAATAGTTCTTCTTGTTTCTCTGATACATCAGATGAAACTGGCAGAACTTCCTGCAACCAGCAGATGGAAGACAACCAGGAGTTTCCTATACATGTACTTCTGACTTTTGTTTTTAATCTGCAGCATAGTTTACATTTTGGTTAATCTCCTTTGTTCCCTGCAGAGTTAGCACTCAAACGGAAAGAGATGTGGTTACTTGCCCTGCCTCTTTTTGAGCTGCATTCTCATGTCTCTTTCAGACATGTTTCTCTAACCAGCCAGGGGGCGGTTGGGTTGTTTTCTGCTTTTAACCCTGAATGAGCTCTTAGCCTCCTGCTGGGAATAGTTTATGCAGTGCTGGTAATTCTCCCCCTTACAAGGAGGTGCAAAGGTTCAGCTAGTACAGTAATCGGAAGACAGAGATAGGACACTTTCAGAAAGGAATATCCTGCCAACCCCCCCCCCTCAAAATCTATTTAAGGCACAATTGATTCCAATAGTAACCTCCTATTTGAAAGTATTTTGCAAACATCTGCCAGTTGGCACAGATCACTGCAATAGCTGAGATTACAAAATAATTTGTTTTACATGCCCATCCTTAAACCCCCACGTGCTGTTTTAGATTTATACAGCATAGCACTGTTGAAATATATCAAGCAGACTCTCCTCACTTTTAAAGTTGTGGGTGGGTGTCTGCCCTACACACTGCATTCCTCCTAAATCAAGGTGACTACTTTTGGAAAATCTCATTTTAATTATTGCAGTATCTTATTTTTTAAAATGTGCATTTCCTTTTGAGATGTGTACAGGTTCCTTTACGAGGATTGTTCTAGAGCTGAGGTCTTGGCATATGAATAAGAGGCATCTTTGCTGAGCAGAAGTGGCCTCATCAGTGGCGAAAAAGAACAGATAAAGAATAACAGAGTTATATAAACATTTAAAGGCATTCATCAGCATATGTGCATCCTGTTATTAACAGTGAATCTCATTACTGCTAAAAAATGAACATGAAGGTTATCCTTTTCTAGGGTCCCATCATGCAAACTGCTGTGCAACTTTGCAATAAATCTCAGTATGATAGAAACAAAGTTGGGGTCAGTACACGTTACAACATTCCTTCAGGAAAGGAATTAGATCATGTCCATGTACCAATGTATATTGACAGTTGCAATGACAATTCAACCATGGATAATGGAAACTAAACAAAAAAATCCTTTGGCACATTAAAGACTATGAGGTACATTTCAGTGCAAGTTTTTCCTTGCTACAATTTACTTTGTCAGAGAAGGAATACAATATTTAGGTCACCGGTTTATATACAGGTCATGCAGCAGACGCCTGTGCAAGGGGTAAAATGGGATACAGAAGGCGACAATAGCATTATTAACGCCATTAACAAACTTTCAAAATTCATTATGTGTATTAATAATGCTATTGTCACTTGTACAAGACTGACTTTCTTGTCAATGTTACATAATATTTAAAGTTTTCTAAATGATACGTTGCAAAGTGGATGGCAATCCATAAAAGCTCACATGGACATTCATTAACAAAAGCAGTGACAGCTGTGTTGTCAAAAAAAAAATTCTAAAAAGTGTGCAAGCTTTTGAGAATACTGTTTTAATCAGGCAAGCTTTTAAAAGTAAGAAGTGGAAAAGGATATTATTATTATTATTATTATTATTATTATTATTATTATTATTATTATTATTATTATTATTATTATTATTATTATTATTATTATTATTATTATTATATTGGATTTGTATACCACCTGTCTAGCAACATGGCCATTCTGGGTGGTTCACACAGTTACATCCTAACAATATAAATAATACATAAGAACATAAGAACAGCCTTGCTGGAACAGGCCACAGCCCATCCAGTCCAGCATTCTGTCTCACACAGTGGCTCACATGGAAATTCATTAACAAAAGCAGTGACAGCTGTGTTGTCAAAAAAAAAAAAAAATGATTCCCCGCAAATGGCTTTGAGAGATATCCTGCCTATCTCTCCAACCTGGAGGTTGTCCTTAGGCATCCATAATGATAGCCATTGATACCCTTGTTCTCCATGAACTTGTATAATCCTTTCTTAAAGCTGTCAAGGCTGACAGCTATTACCACTTCTTCTGGCAGGGAGTTCCACAGACCAGTGATCCTCTGGGTGAAAAACACAGAAAAGGTGGACGGACATTTTAGTTGTATGAACATATCCTAACATGGCTACCCACTTGAAAGTAAAACCACACCTTAGGACCACTGAGTTTCATTCTCTAGAGGAGGAAATAATAAATGGGAAGGGCTATTGTCACAGTGTGAAGAAGTTGCTTTTTTTTTGGCCCACACTTCCAGCTACTGCAATGTGGCTGGGGAACTCCCAGAAATGTACTGTAGGATCCTGTTCCCATTTTCTGAGCTCTAGCTACTGCCTTCATATCCTGCTTGTGAATGGGACCAGCCCACGCTATTTTACTGTGTGAAGTCAAAATGGCAACCCAGTGGGTCATACTGGCAACTGAATGACTGCCATGGGCCGTATCCCCTCCTACTACACCCAAGGGCAATGGTGGCACAGGACAAGACGTGAGAAGTGTGGAGACTTGCACTTCAACTTTGTGCGTGTACTTCTCACTGCTACCCAACATTTGCTGCCTGAGGCAGTTTATCACCTTCTCCTTCATGGCAAGTCTCACCCTGAGCTTCCTGGAACCAGCTGACTGGCCACTGAGGGACACAAGATACTGACAAGATGGTTGTGAGTCTCACTGAGCTTTGTGCCCCAATGGTTAAACCATTGTACTGCAGCTGTTACTGTGCTCACGACTTGGGGTTTACTTCCAAGTAGCAGGCTCATGGTTGACTCATCCTTCTGTCCTTCAGTGATCAGTAAAATGAGTCCCCAGCTTGCTGGAGGTGGTGGTGGTGGTGGTGGGGGCTGGGTTTGGGGCAATGAGCAGCCTGTATAATTACTTGTAAACAGCCAAGAGAGTGATTTAAGTGCTATGGGGCAGTATATGAGAAGCACACCTTTAGCTTTTGTGGGGTCAATTTTTGTTGTTATGCTCCATCAGGGCTTGTCTCATGACCAATCTTCCTGATGTGGGGCATCCTTGTGGAAAAACAAAGCTTCTGCTACTCAGAAGCAGAACTTTAAAAGGTTGTTGTTGTTGTTGCACTACAGTTTGTGAGAATCCACCCCCCAAATATGGCTCATGGGCATGTTGGCTGGTGAACTTTGAAATCTGTAGTCGCTCCAGAAAGGAGCTTTTCTAAGTGATGTTCAAAAACTGTCCAAACTAGACTTTAAGAATTTACAAGGGGATGGGTGGGAAAAGGGATGTTTATGGATGCAGAATGCTTGTTAAGATAAGACTGAAGAATTTACTGATGCAAGATGTCGGAGTGAAGAAATAGAGATGGACTAAGAAAGTTTATGAAAAGGTCTGGTGGAGAGAATGGAACAGAGTGAGACAGGCAGCTGCTTTCTATATTTCTCTGTTTTCCAAAGGCTCTAAAATCAGACAGGGAGGTGGGATGATGTATGTCCTTGCACAGCTCCTGATTGGCCAGTGCCTGGGAGAGGGAAAGATGACGCATTGGAGGCTGGTTCTTGGTTGGATTTTCACCCATCATGAACTAGACCAAGATAAGACAGTGGTTGATTTTGTTCCAGAGGGTGAGACTTGGTTCCAAGCGCCAGCTGTGCTGGCGTGTTTCGTTTTGGAACCAGTCCCCTTCCGAAATGAAACACCCATCTCTAGTAGCTATCAGTCATGGAGATTGCTAACATCATAGACTGAATCTCTTTTAAAGCCCCACCACTTACCCTAATATACACTGTCAGTTTTTGATGTTTTTAGAATTTTTAATATTCATTGTTTTATTGTGTTTTATATTGGTATCTGGTATTGCAGTTATATTTTAAGTGCAATATCAGATACCAAATTAAAGAAACCAAAGGAAAAATATGGTGCAGACACCATACAGAAATAGAAACTGTCAAACGAGGAACTTTCAACAGCATGCAATATGAAGATAACAGTGACACTTCAGATAGCCTGCAAAAAAGTTGCTCAGTAAAATTGATGAGCAAGTAGTAAATATTGTGGCAACCAGTAAAAGCAAGTCTCCCAAGAAAACTAGTTATAGGTTTCACAACCCAAATGAAAACGGGGAGCATGTTGACACACGTTGTACCTTGGAATTTGGCTGATTGAAAAATGAGATTATTGCCGTGCAACATAAGTTGAAGTAAAATGAACAGAAATAGATGTGGCACAATGAATAGACAACAAGAAAGTAAAATTGGAATTGTCACTGATCTGGAAGTTGAGTCATGGCAACTGGACTTCTTTTCTTGAGAGACTGAAATGTTTTGCTGCTCATCCAAACAGCTTCGTCAGTCTGAGAAAAGCTAGTTGCAAGTCCTCCATTTTATAGTTCACTTGACCTCATGTCACCCTAGTGTGAAATAAGATGAACCCTGAATAGGCTCCTTAGATGGACAATAGTCTCAATAGGCCAATGAGACTATTCACTGGGTCACAATAAGTCATCGGCAACTTGATGGCACGTAAAAAACAGAAACTATAAAAAAGAGATAGGCATTTAAAATATGAATTTATTACAGCAAGCTAATAATTTGTTGAATGGAGATTCTGTCCAATGAAGAAAACATTAAAGCAAATAAATAAAGACCAAGCAATTACGAAGCACACCCAAGGCAGAAGCTGAATAATCAGGACCAAATAATGAGGAATGCCCTCATATGATTACAGTTGATCATCCAAGGGAAAATCAAGAGAAAACCAGGTCCAAGGAAAAGAAATGAAGGGATCTTAGGACTGGTTTGGACAACATAATTGTTTACAGCTGCTGCATCAAACGCCAGAATAGTTTTGATATCTATCTTCAGGCAGGAAAGTAATAACAATGAGAATAAATTAATTAGTGCTGCAGGACTGACATTACGGCAACTCAGTCAGGGCATTTCCAAAAGTCAATGAGACTTTTATCGTGCAGTTTCTTGGAACACTTTCAGTGTTTTCCCACAGGCACAGCCTTTCCTAACTTTTCCATGGTGTAAAAAAAAAGATCCCAGTTTAGGAGAAAAAGTTGGGAGAGCTGTGCAGCTTCTTTTTTATTGGTAATGCTAGGGACTGAATATGTCTGTGAAGATTCTCAGCTATTCAGCTGAGGTTATCTGGAAGTTGAGTCGTGGCAACTAGACATCTATTCTTGTTAGGTCGAAATGTTTCACTATTCATCCAAGTTGCTTCTTCACTTGGAGAAAGGTTGGTACGAGGCCTCCAATTTATCCTCCATGTTGTTTTCACTTCATCCTGGTCTGAAGAGTCTTGCCAACACTCATAAAGCACCTCCCGTTGGAGGTGTGAAGTGGTCCTGATTTTTCTGGGAATAGATGAACGAATGCTGAACCTACTGCTATGTCCTACTCAGTCAGAGCAACTTGAAAAAAGATGCTATTTTATGCAGATTTTATCAACCAAAATTTGGACCAGGCCAAAGAGAGTGAGAGAAGCTGACTGACAAAGATATTTGTTTGCAGAAATTAGGGTGCTAACATCTGCTTGAAAGACCACACTGTCTTATGAGATCCTGCCACAGTTTAAGATTTTTGGAGATGCTCTTCCTTTCTATTTATTCTTGTTACCACTGTTGACACAACCTGGTGTAACTATTGAGAGGGGCCTTTTCTGGGGCCACTCCTAGGCTCTGCAACACCTTAGCAGCTTTCTCTTTGCAGTTCTTCCAGCTACAGGCAAATACCTTTTTTTTAAAAAAAATCCAAACAAGTCTTTGGTGTGTAAACTGGTATGCTGCAGAAAGGAGGTCTAACCGGTTTTATGCTGCCATGCCTTTCACTATTGCAATTTTAATTGATTTGTTTTTAATGTTGTATTTTAATTAAGATTTGGTTTTTAATACATATGCTATTATTATCAACTGCCTTGAGCATCCTATTTTTAGCAGAAATAAGCAAATGTTTGTGGTATTACCAGGTCTCAGATTTTGATCTAAGACTTAGGTTTTGTGGTTCATTCTCCAGATCTCAGGATGTCCCATGTACTGCTTTTGTTACAAAACACACTTGGGAATCAAAAATCCTTGCTGATTATAATAGATCATCCACTGATCATTCATTAGCCGTGAATTTACTTTTGACTCAGTCCTAGTTTTGAAAACTCTGTTCCTTTTAGCAACACACTTGCTTTCTACTGTAGACTTCAATCCAAAAATCTTTCTAATCAGGCACTGGACCTGTTATCAGTAGTGTAGTGGTCAGTTTGAAATTTCAAGTGCTTGACAATTCACAGAGTGAGCTTCCCTCTAGAAGGAGAATCCAAAAATGCAGGCTGCTGAATGAAATGAGTGTCAGGTCTTTTGTAAAACTAGAGGCTCTTTAACGTCCATTCACAACCAAACCACCCTCCAGTACTTTGCGTCAGTTGAGAATGCTTACAAGTTGCAACAATACACTGTTCTGGCAAAACACAATTCTGTCCCAATTGCCATGAGGATCGCAGCTAAGTTCAGCAGGAACAATGCAGCCTGTATGTCTGTGTGGTTATGGTTCTTGCTAGTCAGAAAGTCCTGGGACTTCAACTGTGCAAGTGCTGGCTCTGTCACATCACAGTTTCTTATTAGCATCATGTCTCTAGCCTCTCTATCCTTTTATGTTCACAGAATCTAGATCTGTCACTCATTTATATCCTGCCTCTCAGACACACACACACAAACTTTGCAATTATTACTCAAAACTCGGCTGCCTGTGACATCAGAAGTGCACCCCTAATGTATCAACGAATTTGGACCTAAAATCTCAGAGCTTGGAAACAGAGAATCATAGAGTTGGAAGAGACCTCAAGGACCACCCATTCCAATCCCCTGCCATGCAGGAACCCCCATCACAGTACTCCCAACAGATAGTCATCCAGCCTTTGCTTAAAAACCTCCAAAGGAGGAGACTCCAGCACCCTCCGTGGTAGCATATTCCACTGCCAAACAGCTCCAACCATCAGGAAGTTCTTCCTAATGTTCAAATGGAATCTCTTTTCCACTTTGTGGTCTACAACCCCTGGCCAGGGTGGTCACAGAAGTACTCCTTTTCAGAAAAAACATTATAGGTTCATTGATAGTCTAACAATTTATACTTTACTGATCTATCTATTGGGCCATCTCGGGCACCATCATCAATTCAGTATGTAACGTGTTTAAGCGGCAAGAGTGAACAACTACTAAGGTTATAAAAGAGACAGAGACATTTAATGTAAGCTATTTTAGGAAGGTGAAGTTTCAAAATTACTGGTGCATTGCTACATAAATTCTGATCCTTGAAGAACAACAATGAAACATGACTGCATGACAACCATGAAGGTGGGTGCCCAAGATTGAAAGTCACCTTAGACATAAGAATCAAAGGTTTTCCTTTTCCAATATGCCTTGCCTTGGAACTGATCTTTTATCCACCTGGAGTATGGCAGTTCCCTGGAACCTCAGCCCCAGCCCCTGGTAGGGAGATCTTTACTCACCTACCCCAACACCCTGATGCCTTCCCCCAGTGTAGTATATGAAGGCCCAGCAGTCTCAATCTGAGTATTTTATAGATAAATCAGTGGAACTGCTACCACAGCATTTGTCCTTGTTTCTGATATTTTAAATACAACAAAATGAGGGTGTCCAAAGTATCCTCCTGTTCAGAGTTCTACCATGCCTTCTTGAGTTATATTTTATTTCCGCTCCTACTCCCCAGTCAGCAGCCAGTGCCCACAGAGCATAATGTGTCCTTGTTGGGTTTTTGATCTTGTCCAGAAGGCTAGAAGGGTCTGGTCTGTGCTCCTTAGAGATCCCAGAGAGACTGAGTGCTGGAATTTGCTACCCCCACCCCCACCCCCCAATTGTAAGATCATGGTGTTTGGCAGGTTTTGTTTGTATCATCTTCTTTCAGTTCAGGAATCGTTGTGCTTCAGTATACCTTGGCAACCACTACCTGATTTTAGGCTGGCCCTGCTTCGCTTTCAAATTGTGTACGTTCAACCACAAGTGCTTGTCATTAGATGAGTGGGAGAAGCGCAACCTGCACCTAACGGGAAGCGTCCTTCTGTTCAACAAGCTTGCCATCTAGCCATGTCTTCCTCCAACATGATATTTAAGCAAGACCTTCAGGCGCCCTCTTTCCTTTTCCCACTGACCCTCAGCCTCCTATAGCTCAGTATTGGATGTGTCCCCTGGTCCCCAGCTGTGTTCAATAGTCATTAGGGGAGTCCCCCATCTGGTGTGTGTTTCTTAAGAGTCACCCTCCCTTTCCTTGGCACTTCAGTAAATGCCAACATTCCCTTACGTTTGCTGTCGCCTCCATCTTGTTTCCCAAAGACCTTGCTTTGACTCCAGTTCTGTCCACACACACCACCTGGGAGCTATTTTTAAGAGTGATGATCTGATACTTACATCAGACCAGGGGTGGAGGATGTGAGCCCTCAGGGTCACTGTACCGTAACTTTCATCATCCTGTATAATGGACAGTTCTGGCTCAAGCTAATGGGACTACCATCTAGCAATATATAGATGACCTCCTACTTCTGATTCCTGTACTAGAATGAACAACAGGGAAGAACTGCAGTGTAAAAGAAGAGAACCGCTTTCAAAACAGCCTCCTGCAGTACATGACCTCCTAGGGAAAATGTTCATCATCATAAGGCTACGCATCACACCTCCTCTTTCCATTACCAAGACCAAGGAACAGGAGTGTGCCTCCTTTCTTTGACAACCGGGGGTCCAGTGCAATTCCGATTTGCAAAGGAAAAGGAGAAACCAAAAGACAAAGCTTGTTCTGTAACAGCAATTTTTTTTGGTCCTTCCATTTCTTTGTCATTTTGACAGCATAACTCAAACCACCAACAGATTAGTAGCCACTTTAAAAGCCACTATTAATTTTGAGAGAGTAGGGTGTGAGCGTTTTTAAACTCCCCTAAAATACTCAAGGATTCCAACCTTGTATAAGGACACTAAGCAATCGTGGCTCTTACAGTGTACATACTAAAATTTGCCAGTAAATCTCCAGCCTATTGGACCCAGCACAATACCACCCAAGCCCCAGAGCCTCGGAAGGAAATGATACAAGAGCCAATGTATGTGGGCTCTAAAATACACAATGAAAAGTCACCACTCCTAGAGATGTTTTTTCCCCCTGTTCAGTATTTATGGGAGGGCATGGAAGTTAAGCACTGTAGCAACATGCCAGGCCTCTCCCCCTTCCCTGGCTTTTCCTGCATATGGCTGCCAGCAGGAAATGTGCCTGTTCCAACTGCAAACAGAATGAACATGCCATTCTGAGTACCAGCGCCAAGGCTAAATCTTGAGGCTTCAATCTCCAAATTGCATTGGGTCTGCAGAGGTTCGTGCAGAATTCTTCCCTAGCTGTACTTGGGAGATAATCCCTGTTGCCTCCCACCCAATAACTAGCCAGGGCAGGCCCTGATTAGCTTCTTCTTCAAGTGCCATGTTCTTGTAGAACGTTGTGGATCAGTAGCCTGAACTGGTTTCTTCTATCTAAAGCTAGTCTAAATAGAGCAGCAGTGTTCACAGAGGACCATTGGCTTAAGTTCTTAACCCAGAATGTTCTTGTACACCCTGAGTCACGCTTCCCATCTATTTTTCCTTGAAGGATAACCTGCAGCAGATGGTATTTCTCATTGCGCATTATGTGTCTGAAATATTGCAATTTTTTTCTCTTTATGGTATTGAGGATTTCTAGTTATTTATTCATGCGCTGTAATACAGCCACATTAGTGACGCTGGCTGTCCAAGGTATCTTCAGAATTCAACTGTACGCCCACATTTCTAATCCTTCCATCTTCCGTCATAATCTGTAAGGGTTCAAGTTTCAACACCATAGAGAAGTATACTGAATACATAGGATTGAAGTATTTGAGTACGAAGTCTGATAGATAAGTCTTGGTTGATCAAGACTTCCCTCATTTTCTGGAAGGAATTTCTACCTTGTTCAATTCTACAACAGATTTTGCATGGAGGGTCCCAGTTATCCTTGACATAGTGCCCCAAGCATTTATAAGATGATAGTCAATTATATCACTACCAATCTTGAGAAGTTTCTGTGAACCATTTTTTTTTACTGATGATTAGCTTCCAAAACTTAATTGAGATCATGTGTATCTCGGCCATATGAAGATGTATTTTCATCAAGTGAAAAGGAGAGTGCAGATGGGGCTTTAGTCACTCACACCTCTGTTCTACGTGCCAGGGCCAAATCATGAATGCAAAGAGGACAGGACAGGACTGAACCTACTTTTGCAATGGTGCATCTGTTAGGTGGCGGGAGTTGCCTGCCCAGGATTACAGTACAGTACATTCTCCTAGGGGTAAACTGTTGGCAGTTACATGTCAGCAAAACTGGAGCAGCTTTAAATGGAGTTTATCCTTTCTTTCTTTCCTGCCACCCTTTCTTGCTCTCTGCTTCTGCCTCTCTCTTGATTCCCCCGCCCCCAAGCTCAACAGGAGCTGGAGGCTGTTCAACGCTAGAAACACAGGCCACTTCTTGGTTGTAACCTGGTAAAATCTAAATTAGATCTACATCCTCTTTCAGCTTCCAATGGCTGTAAAGAGAAAACAGAACAGGGAAGCCAAGGAAGCAAGTGTTAGAGCAGTGTTTTTCAACCTTTTTTTGGGCAAAGGCACACTTGTTTCATGAAAAAAATCACGAGGCACACCACCATTAGAAAATGTTAAAAAATTTAACTCTGTGCCTATATTGACTATATAAAAAGTAATTTTTCAATTTTTCCCACGGCACACCAGGCAACATCTTGAGGTCAAGGTCCTCAAACATTTTTCAAGGTCCTCACCATTTATTTCCAAGTGCGCTAAAACTTCTGAATAACAAGCTATAGCTCCTCATTTCTTTTAGAGTGAGTCTCATACTTAAAGATATCTATCTCCTGACAGCAGTGGTCCATTGAAACAGATCAGGCCTTTTGCTCAGCCAAGGAACAGAGTTAATGGTCTGGTCCAGCCTCTTCCCCCTCCTGGCAACCTTTTCTGAACCCAGCCAAGCCACCCATTTGAGAGACCTTGCAAGGACATTGCTGCTGGTGCAGTTACAGGCTGCAGGGAAACACAATATAAAGACACTGAGCTGCTGGTGCCGTCAATGTTTGCTGTTTCTTGTCTAGTGTAAGAAGTGCGGGCTTGATCCCTCCTTTCCAACAACGCTTTCAGGCTGTGTTATCTTCATGAAGCATGTCAAGAGCCAGCAAAGAGTTTACAGGAAACAACAGCAACATGCAGAAACCCGATCGTCTTAAGACGACAGAGGCAGCTGTAAACAGAAATGTCTAGAACTAAAGCATGGAAGGGGTAACAAGGCGTTGCATTTGTTTTTTTCAGATCAGGCACTTCTCCATTCCCCATGAGGATAGATGTGGTATGAGGGCTCTACTAAGGCAGCAGGCACCAACATGAGATGGTCAAAAGGAGGCAGCTATAAAGAAAAGGCAGAAGGAGAGAGCCAGCTAGGAGGAGTTACCTCAGTTTACAGGTAAAGATAAATAAACCCAGTTGTCATAGTCCAAAGGTTACAGCCAAAAGGGAAGGATGAAAAACACCCAGTTTATTATCCTTTCTCGTCCACTTACGGCCTGAAACAGCATTCTTAAGGTCAGATGAAACTGCAAACAGTTGAGAGGGAAAAAGCTATGTGAAACCATATGGTTTAAAAAAAAAGAAGAGACTGTGGTTCATTTTGGTGACACTCCTCCTGAATCTTAGTTAGTTGCAAACAGTAACACTGAATTTACGTCAAGATATTAATAGGTGGTGATATTCTAAAGCAGGGGTGGGCAATGAGTGGCCTTTCTGGTGTTGCTGAATTACAACTCCCATCATCCTTTATAACTGGCTTACTCTGGCTAGAACTGATGGGATTTCAAGTACATCTGGAACATCATATGAGATCTGCTCCATCTTAAAACCATATCCAGTCTTATCTTTGTGAGTGCTCTGATGATTGCAGGTGGTGTAGTGTACTAGAAGCCAGAATGGTACTATGACCCAGGCATGTTCTAAGGCCATCAGTGTCCCCAGGCTTTTGCAATCAAGCTCTGGAATGAGTCTATCAGGTCAAACCGCTGATCATTCAGCACTCCCTAAGCAGCCATTTAAGAGAACAAAGAATTACAAAGCCAGCTGCCTCCTCCCTTCCCTTCTGGAAGTATTAGGAAGTTTGAGATGCTAGCAGAAAATTCTGAATCCTGCTTCTGTGCTCTGTCAGTATCAACCTTAGAAACCCTTCTCAACATATGGAAAATGTTTGGGCCTTCTCCGGCATCTTGCTGTAATCGGTGATATTTTTATTTCATATCAATTTGACTAGCATTTAAAAAAACTTATGATGATGATTGTACTATTGGCTGACAACACCCTTTACTGGTGAGAGGTCTAGGAAAGGGAATGCCCCCCTGCAAATTTTTCTGTCTCAACCAAGAAGCTTCTAATTTCAATGGTTATCATCCAGGGTGGGTCCTCCCTATAGCTTTAGGATGCATCAGCCTAAACCAGCGTTGGTGAACCTATGGTACGGGTGCCAAAGGTGGCACTCGGAGTCCTTTCTGTGGGCACCCGACATTGCCCCTTCACAGCCACCTGTATCCAGGTTAAATTGCTGCATTGGCACATTGCAAAAATTAGTGGGTTTTGAATTGCAGTTTGGGCACTCGGTGTCTAAAAGGTTCACCATTACTGGCCTAAACCCTAAGTAGCAGACGTCTGAGTGCCACTAAGGCACTCAGGGAAAGCTTAAGTCTTCCATCTCTACCATGATTGGAGGCATTGTTTCAAAACAATGAAATTATTTATTTTTATTTTTATTATATCTACATTTTGTTCCTGCCACTAATTCTTGGTGGTTGTTTTTTGTTTTATTTATTATGTACACCGCCTTGAGTTCCCTTTGGGAAGCAGGCAGTCTATAGATCTTAAAAATAAAAATAAAATAAAGAAAAGGGTAGGCAGGTATTGCCATGCACAGCTCAGAACAAGCCCTACCTAGATGTTCCTTGTCAATCTTCTCCACACCAGAGGTGGCCTATGGTGGTCTGCCCAACAGATAATCTTCCACTACGACTCCTGTCAGCCAATGGTGAGGGAATAGAGGAATGTTGGCCCAACTGCATCTGGAGGCCCCACGTTTCCCACTCCATCCCTGTTCCAATCCACTCTGGCCAAGTCAAACTTAAGAACTTTAGCTCGCTGTGTACAGGGCATGTTGTATAATTCAAGTCACAAACAATTATAGGCCCAAAGGGAATGAAGCAATTGCTCATGTTTTGATCTACAGATCAACTCCATGGGGGTGGGGGGAAGTCTCCAAATAATGTTTCTCTTTATTCAGTTTATAAATAGCAGCAGAAGAGTTTGAGGCAACAACTGAATAGCTGTACAGATTGAAAACTATTGCTGGACCGCGGAGGCAGCTGGGAGGGGACACAAGACGTGAGGCCGAGAGCCTGTTTTTGAAAACAAACTTTACCGCCTTTTCACAGGTACTAATTCTTAACTATGTGAAGCCTTCTTGCTACACTGATTGGAGACCCACATTTCTTGCCACCAGTTATTTGATAGTACTGAGTGCTATTATTTCCTGACCAGCTTTCCTACAAAGTTTAGTTATGCTGCTGCCCTTAATATGATGGAAGTGGGAAATGGTCCTGCTCAATCCCTCAAAAAGAAGACCCTACTCTATCTCCTAAAAACTGTTCCATTTTCCCTTGTTCTCCTCCAAGGGGAAAAAATACATCTTTTTTTTAAACAGGAAAAAAATGCAAGACATCTTGGAGCTTTTAACCATGTTCTCCTTGGCTGCTCAAGGCCCAACAAGTTTTTTGAGGAAGGCTTCCAGCTGATCCTCGTCTTTTATTCCCACAAACTTATCCACCACATCGCCATTCTTCATAGCCAGGACTGTAGGCACTGCTGAAACCTAGAGACAAGGACACAAAAGGAAAGGCAGAAGAAAGAATCATAGCTGTGCTCCACTGACCTGGGAACATTCTCACATGAAGCAAAGCAAACATTAAAACAAAAGGTACACTTCTTTGAAGCAGTAAATGATTAATGTTTCCTCATGTTGGAGCATTCTCAGAAATTATAGCAGCATCCCTTAAATCCGAGTTCTTTTATCTTTGGCATGTCTATCAGAGTTGGAAAAAGTCACTACAGTGGTGCCTTGTATAAAGGAATTAATTCGTTCCAAATGAAATTATGTTAAGCAAATTTTCCTTTATACAAATTTCCCATAGAAATGCATTGAAAACAGAGAAATCCCTAATCACGACCATTTTTACGTTGTTTGGATTCGCCCCATAGACAATTCTGTTAAGCAAATTTCCCCTATCTCCAGAATTTTTTATGTTGTACAGATTTACATTGTACAAAGTGTTTGTTATACAAGGGCCCACTATATTTGGACTTTTTCAGATTCCTTAGGCAGCCTGCCCAAACAAGTACAAATAAGTAACTTTTCCAAGTTCTTATGTTATAGTAATTCAACTCTAGCTGTAGGGTTTAAGACATGTACATAGGGAGGTTCTACTGATGTTCTCATATAATCCAGTATGACAAGACTTCCACACATCCCATGGTTGTAACGGGTTACAAGTTTGGGCATCCAAGTAAAGGTTTTGAGTCTTGTTTCGTGTGTTCTGATGGACCAGAGTCCACTTCACAGGTCAATGCAACCGTGAAGCACATTCAGTGCTGAACAAAGCCAGAGATGATGACGTATCTTTCACAGTAAAACACATGTTTCTTGTCCACTTTCTGAAACAGCTGCTTTCACCATCTGAATAAAAGGTATAACTGCTTAATAAAAACCAAGAGGAGATATTGCATAGGTTTACAACTCTACCACTACACTCTTAAAAACAGGGTGTGCCCAACCCATATATTTTGGACTACAACATTGACCTTATCATTAGCTTGACTGGCCGGGGCTGATGGGTATTGACGTTCAAACAAGAGCTAAAGGTTTCCATCCTTTCTCGGAAGCTGTTCTCTAGAGACGACAGGCTACATGAAAGCTTCCCGTGTGCTCTATGTGGCTGTGAAGATACACCATTGCCTATTGCCTCCGACCATGTGGCAAGGCCAGGTTAGCCACATACGATCAGACATCCCTGTAATTTAGTGCTTACAGGCTAGCTGCAGGAAGTCACATTTTCTCGTCAGTATAACTACCACAGAGGAAGCTTTTGAGCATTTCTGTTGTGGCTCCCAATCATCTGTTTTCAGGCCATCAAGTTCTGAGCAAGGCTCCTGTGCTGCAGATGCCGTTATCAGACCAACTACGCTTCACTAGCTGCGGTTTTTAACTCAAGACACACCAGAGAGGAAATGGGCGGAACTGTACGTCTTTGCAAGTGTGAGACATCCAAAACACACAAGGCAGTTCCGAATGTATGTGGAAGAGGGCATGAGCAAAAGTGAATGGAAAAGACAAAAACAGATAGGTTATGCATTGGCTAATTCTGGCCATTATTTTGCATAACATAGAGGCCATGCTTTGTATGCAGAAGGTCTGGGGAGCCATCCCACCATCTCCATGCGGGGCTGCAGAAACTTCCATTTACTAGCTTGAAACGCAACTGCCAGTCTGAGTAGATGATCCTGGGCTAGGCAGACCAAGAATCTGATTTAGTCTAGATCAGGCATGTCCAAACTTTGGCCCTCCTGATGTTTTGGACCACTACTCCCAGAATTCTAAGCTTAGACTGCCAATGACAAAGGACTGTGGGAGTTGTGGTCAAAAACATCTGGAGGGCCGAAGTTTGGACATGCCTGGTCTAGATGCAGTTTCCTGCATTTTGTCTGTGAAGATTCTCAGTCATCCAGGTGAGATTATCTGGGAGCTGAGTCATGGCAACTGGACTTATTTTCTTGTGGGATTTTCCCTCTCTCAACAAGGGTGGGACTCTGTCTGCTACTTATCATGCTGCCCTTTCATCAATCCCAGACAAATCAGAACCACTTCACATCTCCACCAGGAAGGCTATTACTAATGACCCATACTTAGCGGGTGCTGGGAAGGATTACATAGGTGTGAATTTCACAAAGCCCAGGGCATTGTCCACCTAACAAGCCTATTCAGACCAGGGTGGGGTGAAGCCAAAGTGAACGATAAACTGGAAGCCTCCCACCAACTTTTCTCAGACGGGTGAAGTAATTTGGATGAATAGTGAAACATTTTGATCCCACAAGAAATGAAGTCCAGTTACCATGACTCAACGTCCAGATTTCCTGTGTGTGGTTTGTGTTTCCTCATGGCTACAGAAGTCTCATCTTCTGGTTCTCCTGTTCAACCTACAGTTCCAGCTTCAAGCCCACAGCTGGAGATAGAATTTCAGACAGATGTGGGCCTAAGAGCTTTTAGGCGTGGCTGGATGGCTGCTTGTGTGCACACATGCACAAGGGGAACCTTCAAATCTCTCTCTTTGTAGATGCCACAACCTTTGGATGTTCTTAGAAGACACATTCCCCGATTTCTCTCTCTTGGCTGTGCTGGCTAGGATCAGACTAGCTGCAGTCGAACAACAACTAGAGGGCCACACGTTGCCCACTCCCATACTAAATGCACAGAACCCAGCCAGGCAGTCGGTATTGGGTGCAAATTTCTGTCACCCGCATTACCTCACTGAGTCACACCACTTCTTCTTCCTGTCACCTTGCATCCCAAATGTGCCTTACTGAGCCATCAAGCTCAGCCTGCCAATTTTCAAATTAACAATAGGAGCACAGCAAAGACTCGGCAAAAGTAATATGAAGAAACATGGTGGAGGGAGGGAGGGAGGGAGGGAGGGAGGATTGAGAGAGAGAGAGAGAGAGAGAGAGGATGGTTGCTAGACTCTGAATTTTTGCTGCAAGGGCTAAGACTGCAAGGCTGGCTGGAAACCCCAGGCCACCGCCCCCCTCCACCACCCCCACCCCGCATTTGAGCAAGCCCATTTCAGAGGCCAGGGACGGAGCAGGGAGGAATGTGTAAATATTTCAGAAGGGGGTGACACATTCCACAGCTCCTCTGGCGCCCTTATCGGTAGACAGCGTGGCCACTGGGTCATGTCCCATCCTTATCTTGCCTGCTGTCCATCCCTGGAATGCACTCTCTCATCAAACAACCCTCCCAGCTGCAGCGGCAACATGCTGCCCTCAGCAATCTGCCACACGCAAATACCCTAGGCTCACATGCCTGCTTTAATTGGCCCCACCTTCTCTCTCCTGCTGGCCAATGCAGAGCATTTCCTTCAGGGCACTAGATCCTACGGTTAATCCAGGGCAGTTTCATGGAACAACAAGACCAAAAAGAGAGAGAGAGAGAGAGAGAGAAGGTCCTCATGCAACTGTTCCCGTTTCGGTTGATGTCTTTTTAGTGACCTCTAGAGGTCAACTATTAAATGTCACCCTGGGCAATTAAAACCACTCACCCACTTTTTTTTGAGGTGGTGGTGGTGGTGGTGCAGGAGCACTGACATTTTAAGAAGAATGTTAGCTCATTTTACTGGCACCCCTACGAGGGAGAGATGTTGAAAGGAAAGCTATCAGTGCCATCACTTGAACAGTCAAGAACCCAGTGCCTTCTTCCCCATGCCCAAAATTTTAGTTAGAGGGGGAGGATCAAACTATATAAGACTCAATACAGCAGAGGAAGTCATTGCTGGAGCAGGGCCATCGGTAGGATGCAAACAGTGTAACTTGCCAAACCCTTCTTTCCCTTGGCAGTTAACAAGGCAGGCCCTTCGATGCAAGGCTGAGACCAACAGGGTGCTTATACATTCCATTTTATTTTGTCTGTCCTCTGGCAAGGAATGAGAAAAGAGAGTAGCCGTCCAGA
Source organism: Phrynocephalus forsythii (assembly GCA_029282475.1). NCBI lineage: Eukaryota > Metazoa > Chordata > Lepidosauria > Squamata > Agamidae > Phrynocephalus > Phrynocephalus forsythii. Next base: position 76,927,240 of record JAPFRF010000006.1, on the reverse strand, counting down.
TGCTATTAGACTCCAATGCCCAGGTTTCCTGACCAGTATCGGCACTGCTGGGAGATGTAGTCCCAAACTGTCCTCCCCAACCTTGTTCTAGACAAGGAGTCATCTTTAATTTGGTTCTGGAGTCCAATGGGTGGCCCCAAAAGCAGCTTGGAGGCCACACTTACTGCTCATTCCTGGAATGTGTGTGCATACATCTCCCCTAAGACCTGGGTGCAACTACAGGGCTGCCACAATGAACTCTTGGAGTTCTAAGACTATCTTTAAACTCCTCAATTCATTTCCTTCAATATGTATGTTCTTTTTTAAAAAGTCAAAAAAGGAAGAATAGGAGAATCAACTCTCCTCCTCACTTGATATCTCCATGATGAGTAGATCTGTTCCACTGAAAATTATTACAAGGCATGCTGCAAACCTGCTGTTTAACCAACTGAACGGGCACACAACAACACAAACAGCAACAACAGCTAAGCAGCTGACCTGAGGCACGCAGCTCTGGGCAAAAGAAGCCAGCAATTCTCTTCATACTTTCTATTTGTAATCTACTCTGTGCAGCACCTTGTGGTGGAGACTGAGAAAGTTACTTTATTGGAGAGAACGGACAAAAGAAAATATTTTGTTACCCAGAGTGTTGTTAGTCTGTGGAACTCCCTGCCACAAGATGTGGTGATGGTATGTAGCCTGGATGCCTTCAAAAGGGGATTGGACAGATTCCTGGAGGAAAAGTCCATCACAAGTTACAAACTATGATGGAGATGTGTAATCTCCAGTTTTAAAACCAGGGTACTTCAAGGGCCAGATGCAGGGGAGTGGTATCAGGAGACAGATATCTAGTCTCATGTGTTCCCAGACACATTTGGTGGGGCCACTCTGAGATACAGGAAGCTGGACTAGATGGGCCTTTGGCCTGATCCAGCATGGCTCTTCTTATGTTCTTATGCTTACAGCTCCCCAAATCCTCTAACTAAACATGGCCAGAGCCCGTGCTGGTTAAGGAACTTTGTGAGCTGAAGCTGAAAAGAGTAACTTTCCTCAGAGTTTCCAGTGGCAGGTTGAAAAGAAGGGTCATCACTGGAGTGCTGCTGGTGACTCAGGCAGATCCAGAAACAAGAATGGGGGCAAGAAGCCGATGCTAGGGGTAGGAAGTGGGGGGAAATGAAGTGTTGAAGGCTTAGTGGCCACAGGCTGAGGCAGGCCCTTCTTCCTGTGTTCCCAGGCAGGTGTTACAGAGCAATTCTAGCCTAAGGGGGAAGAACCGATAAACAAAAAGAAGAGACAAGGACAGGACTGGCCCTGCCCTTTAACGGAGTACAGTATTTGTCCCAGATAATAATAATAAAAAAACCATGGAGTGGTGTTTGCTAAGCAGGAATTAACTGGTCTTTCTGCCATCACTTAGAATACTTTAGTTAATTTTTGATTATAACTCCCAGAATGTTTTAGACAGAGGGAGCAATCCCTGTCCACACTGAACATTTTGGGTGTTAACAGGCCAAAAAAGGTAACATTTCCAACCTTGGTCAAAGGTTGGAAGAGCAGAACAACCAATCCTGGGCCCGTAAACGTCCAGGAACCTCCCCTGTTTAGAAACAGCAGAATGCAGCTCTGGCCCAGGCTGTTCTGGGAAGAGTGCTTGGGAAAAGGAATTTTTATCTTCCTCTCTCTCTCCACCCGCCTTCTTTTTCTTCACAGCAGGAAATGCTTCATGGATGGATGCTCCCCTGGGACGGCCTGGAGCCAGGGGCAGGCCAGGACCCACGCAAAGGAATGCTCGGGCATTCCAAGGCTCACACAAGGGGTCTCTCCCTGGCTCCCTCCCCTCTGGAAAGAATCCACCGCAGCCAGGCCGTTGCGCAATGAAGGGCAGGCGGAAAAACCCATCAACCCCACTATTGCCTTGTAAACAGAAGGGGGCAAGGGAGACAGAGAGGAGCGGGGTGATTGCTGGCAATCTGTATGGAATCTACGGGAATCAGAAACAGAACCTTTTTTTTGGGGGAGGGAGGGGAGAATAGCCAAAGGAGAACAAGTATTTCCCAGAATCCCTACCTGAAAGAACTTTAAACCCTTGATGCAGCGAGCTTCAAATGGCCAAAGACATGGCTATTTGTAGGACCTCTTTCTACAGGCAGTACTTTCTTAAGGTCTTAATGCAGGCTAACCCCTTAGCTTTTCATGTGTTAGGTTCAAGAAGGAATGTGAATTTTGTAGCCTTGCCATTTCACTTGAAAGAAGGGAAGCAAACCCAAACAATTTGGTCTTCTGTTTGCATAAGGAATGGCCCATAGCAAAACGATAAAGCGTAGATATTTCATTCAAAGGCTAACCCATTTTCAACTCCTTTTAATTAGAGATCCTGCAAATTACTATGCTACCTATGCTTTCACGTTTTGCTGTGGACTCTTCCTTACGCTACCCGAAGACAGGAAGACCAAGCTGCCCAGGTTTGCTTGTTTGCCGGAATATCCCCTTCTTTCAAGTGAAGCGGCAAGACAATGACGTTCACATTCCTTCTTGAACTTAAAGCATGAAAAGCCAATGGAAGGACTGTTGCTATGTTGGGGAAAGGGTGGCTCTACAGATTTGGCTGGACCTCAACTACAGTAGTCCCCTGCCACAACGCAGTTCATATATTACAGTCTCAGTATATCACAGTTTTTTTTCTTGAGAGATGCAGGCTTCCAAAGAGGTTTTTAACCCCCTCCTGGCACCTCAGCAAACAGACCTGGGGCTGCCAGTTGCGCTTGCAAAGAGCAGAATGACTTTGAGCTCCTGGCAGTAAGGCAGTGGTGGCAAACCTTCAGCACTCCAGAAGTTTTGGACCACAACTCCCAGAATTCCAAGCCAGTATTGCCAATGACAAAGGACTGTGGGAGTTGTGGTCCAAAACATCTGGAGTGCCAAAGGTTCGCCACCACTGCAGTAAGGTCTGCTGAGGTGTCAGGAGGGTGTTAAAAACCTCTTTTTGCAAGCGCAGCCTGCAGGAGCAGCCCTTGCTGAAGCATCTGCATTTCGCTTCCAAAGAGAGGATTTTAACCCCCTCCGAACACCTCAGCAAACAGAGCTGGGGCTGCTCCTGCTGGCTGCATTTGCAAAGAAAGGTTTTTAGCCAACCCCTAACACCTCATCAAACTGACCTTAGGCTGCTTGGCTGCTGTGCCCAAAGAAAAGTTTTTAACCCCCTCTGGATACCTCAGCAGACAGACCTTGAGCTGCTGGGAACAAGGTCTGATGAGGTGTCAGGAGAGGGTTAAAAACCTCACTTTGGAAATGCAGCTGGCAGGAGCACCCCAGCTCAGTTTACTCAGGCGTCTGCATTTCATGGATTTTCCTTTATCACGGGTGGATCAGGCACCAAACTCCTGCAATAATCAGGGGAGTACTGTACTTTCACGGCTCACTGTTGGCTGTGCCAGACAAGACTGATGGCATTTGTTGTCCAGCAAATAAGGAGAATCACAAGTTCCCCCACTTCTGCATGGCTGACTTTTTTGCATTCATGTTATTTTTAGACTAGTGGTTTCCAACCTTGAGTCCCCAGATGTTCTTGTACTCCCTGAAGCCTTCACCACTAGCTGTGCAGGCCAAAATTCTGGGAGTTACAGTCCAAGAACATCTGGTTGGGAACCACTGATCTAGAAAGCAGGAAACTCAGATAAAATTTCTGAAAAAGGAAAAAAGATTTTTCTGAACTATGATTTTTCTAAAGTATGTCTCACAAAGAGGGCTTTCTTTTCAAGAGTACAAATGCCAAAGGATCACCATGGTTACAAAGTCTATTCTTAATCCTTTGCTTGCCTTCCCGTTTTCAAAATCAGCAGTGCATCATCTCTCATCATCACCAATTACGTTAGCCCAAGTCAAGGACAATTCAGTCCAACAACATCTAAAGGACTGCAGATATCCCACTCATGTTCTAAGACAAGTCATCCAAGGAAATCCAAGCCTGCCTGCTCCTCCACTTCCCTTTATTCTTCAGTTCAGCTTCCTGAACGTTGAAGAAAAGAGTTCAAGCCCTTCTATTATGTCCCAGAAAATTATCTTTCTCTCTCCCTCTCTCTTTTTCCGGTTTCCTCTAAGTCTTTCTCCCTACTCCCCCCTCTCCACTGCCCTGCCCCACTTCCCCTGCTCAGCTGCATTCATTCTACCACACCTCTTTCTCTACTCCTGATGATTTCTCTCCTGCTGGAGGCTGGACACTCTTGAGATTCTGACTTGGGAATCAAGACACTGGCTTGCATCTAAACTCATACCCCAGATTCTTCAGTGACCACGTTCCCTGCTTCCTGCACTTCTTTTCCTATTTGTTTCATCTATAATATCAAGTTTAACAACCTCCACTTTCTGTTTCTCTTTATGTGACTGAAGCGCTCTAGTTGTCTGCATTTTATGTTTTATGATTTCGAGGTCTGTACTCATTTATTTGCATGTTTCATCGTCGGTAACCCTCTTGCTCCAGGAAATTCTTTTCATACCTTGAAAATTCCAATAATGGATCCAGCAACCTGCCTAGCTAATTTACTAAATTGTACTCTATCCTGTCACCTTTCTCCTTTGATCTCACTTTGACAGTAAGCCCTCTCAACTGTTATCATCCAGTTAGTACTGTATTTTAGATAGGACCTAACACCCTATTGCTGCTCATTAAATCTTAAACAACAGTGGTAAGAAATTGTTCCAACAGTGGGTAGGGCTGCCACTGAGTGAAAGAGTAGAAAGCAGAGTGAGGGTGTGTGTCTGTGTGTGTTGCGTCGTTACAATTGTGACCAACTCTTCATGACTCCATGTCCATGGAGTTTTCTTGGCAGGAATACTGGAGTGGTTTGCCAGTTCCTACTCCAGGCGCCTACAGTACCTGGTATTCCCTGGTGATCTCCCATCCAAGTACTAACCAGGGCCGACCCTGCTTAGCTTCTGAATTCAGGCGAGATTGGATGTGCTGAGGGGGAGGGATTAGCAAATCTATCAAACTCAATATTTTTTGGAATTTCCAAATTTGCACCTCAATGCTCATTCTGACTAGTGTCCGTACTGGATTAAGAGATTCCTTGCCACCACTGCCATATCTTAATATATTAGTGAGCATATATTTTTAAACAGAGCCATTTTTATTCTCATTTTAAACTGCATTTTCCTTCACATTCTTCTTCAAATTAAATAAAATGCTCCACGGGCATTTTAAAACACATTTTCGTATACACAAGAAGGCCAAAAATTGCATAGAGAGGTAGTACACATACAGGTGTGGGATCAGATTATGAGTATGAGCCTGGTTCCAAAAGAGCTAACAGGGAACATTAGGGGGCAAAGCACAGACTCAACAAACTTCTCACTCCTCCTAGAAAGGGGAGACACCTGGGTGACAAAGCATGCTTTGGTCAATGCCCCACAACATATGGTCAAAATTCTCTGGGATTCTGCCACATGTTCAAGGGCAACTGCATCAATGGCTTTTGCACTTTACACTGCTATGTTACAATTGATTGAGCAATGGGTATCCTGCAAAACACATCCTATCTCATGCAGGACTGCCCTTCCAAGCCTCCTGATTCCAAAGGAGGGTGTGTGTGTTTCACCTTTGCTTCCCTCTTCCTGTTCATCCATTCCTTCCTGTCTCATTCCTGTGATACATTTGCTGCCCCCCCTTTACAAAAGAAAGAAAGAAGGAAGGAAAGAAGGAAGGAAGGAAGGAAGGAAGAGAAAGAGGGAGGGAGGGAGGGAGAGAGATAAAGAAAGAAAGAAAGAAAGAAAGAAAGAAAGAAAGAAAGAAAGAAAGAAAGAAAGAAAGAAAGAAAGAAAGAAAGAAAGAAAGAAAGAATTCTAAATCTTTGCCTAAAAGACATTTTGGGAAAGACAGTAACCTTAATCTCAAAGAGCGATCACCAAAAAGAAAAGCAAATTAGACTAAACTTATGCAATTATGGACATATTCAGAGGGTATTTTTTTTGGTAGGAGCATATACCTCATATTCAAGGGCGAGGTCTGTGTGATCGTCAATGTCCACCTTTGCCATCAGCACCTTCCCATTGTGCTTGGCCACCATCTTTTCCAGTCTGGGGCCCAGGATCTTGCAAGGACCACACCACCTCCAAGGGAAGAAGAAAAGGAATGAGGGCTTCATCTAAGGACAAGGGTGCCAGCATTAAGGAGCTGGTGTTTTGCACAACACAGGAAGCTCCTGCCATTCCCACTTCTGGGATAAGCTAACCTTGACTGTTACATGAGGATTGTTGATAGCTGGCAGTCTTAGAACCGTTTAACTACAAACTGTTCCAAGCATTACATGCTGTCATTTAAAAATGTTGAAGGTGTTTTCAAGACACAAGGGCAGTCCCTCTAATTACAGGTATTTTCTTGTTCCACGTATTTTGAAAACTAATGGTAATTACTGGAAACACATCCTGATAGTAGATGGTTAGCACTTACACTGCTCCTGGAGGTACAGCTGCTGGGAAAGGATTTCAGCAAGTAACATTTTGAGAAAGCTATTTTAAAATAAATAACCTCTCATTTGTCTACTTTCTCCCGGTGACAGTGGTTAGTTTCCAACCGTTTGCACTGGACTTGCTCACATTGTACCCATCTGCTGGTAACACCTCCTTTCTCTAGCTTTTCTCTTCTTTGGCTTTGTTTCACTTCCCCTGTTTGCATGTGACCATATTTGCATTCCCGTTGGGTCTCCCCTCTCCCTTGCTTTTCCTTCCAAACCAGTCTCCACCTGCTTCTCTGGAAGAAAAGAGAGCATAGCACTGACCCCCGAGCCACTTGGTACAACGAACTGGCACCGTGACCTTCTCTCAAGCAAATTTAATCTCCTTTTCCATTATGCTGTTTAGATCACAGAAGCATCCTAGTACAAGACTAGGATGTAAGATGAAGGATGTTAAGGTTGTTTCTATAAGAAAAAAATATGTCTGTGAAGATTCTTAGTCATCCAGGTGAGTTTATCTGGAAGTTAACTAGACTTCTTTTCTTGAGAGACTGAAACGTTTAGCTGCTCATCCAAGCAGCTTCGTCAGTCCAAAAAGGTATGAAAAGACTGACGAAGTTACTTGGAGGAGCAGCGAAATGTCTCAATCTCTCAAGAAAAGAAGTCTAGTTAGCTTCCAGATAAACTCACCTGGATGACTAAAGGGAAATATGAAAACAGTCTACAAATACTTGAAAGATGTTCGTACAGAGAATGGGCAGGATCTGTTCCCAATCATCACAGACAGCGGAACACATAAAAATGGGCTCATGTAACAGGAAACCAGATTTTGGTTGAATATCAAGAAAAGCAACTGTTAGAGCAGTACAACATTGGAACCAGTAACCTCAGGTGGTGGTGAGCAGCACTCTGGAGGCATTGTAGTGAAAATTAGGCAACCGTCTGTTACATAGACTTTCATCTGAATTCCTACATTGAGCAGGAGGCTGGCCTTATATAATAGTATCTGAAACACATACATGCTAGCCATTATGAGACACCCCCATTCCCTTACCTCTGCCCCATTGTTGATAGGAACTAATTGCTTTGGACTGGAATAAATCCCATTTGGAATGAAAATACGGAGGAAGCTGCTCCCACTGCTTCCTTGGTCACTAAGCAACTGCCTACATGGTCTCTCACTTCCTTCCTCCACCCCCCCAATATCTCTTAGAACAGCAAGAACTGCTCTGGCATTTGAGAGCTGCGTGAGAAAGCGTGACACAGGCCAACCAAATTAAAGGCATGCAATTTTAGATTATCTTGATCCAAAGGTCAAGTAACAACCTCAAGGGCTGAACAAGATGTTTCAAACAAGAAAGGAAGCATCACTATACAGTAATATAAATAAATAAATAAATAAATAAATAAATAAACTGAGAATGCAGTATATGAACTGCAAAATGGCGGGGGACCACTGTACTATAATGGGCAGGTGGGTGCTCTAATTGTGCCTGAGCGTACACTTGGATGCATGCATACTTGCACACATATACACGTCAGAATCACTGAGGAATAAAGAACTAAACATTATGAGATACCTCACACTCACTTGAGATAAGTTTAAGAGAAAGATGTACTCGAGCTGGGTGAAGGGGGGCAGACAGACAAAGAAAGATGCAGACTTTGAAAAAGGTTAGCTCTGGAGACAGCGTGGTGGTGGGTGGCTTATAATTACAACAAATGTGGGCATTGGTTTTGTTTGTTTGTTTTATATTTGGCATCCTTGAAAGAACAAGGTTGGAGAAGGCTGTCTCAGGGTAATAAGACTAGATTATTATAATATATATTTCACTTGTGACATGACTATGAATCAGACTGAAAACAAATTCCAGGGCTCAGATTTTTTAAAACTCTAATCACATGTCTCTTGCATGAGACATTCTTTGGAAATTTCAGGGATGGGTTTTAGTTAAAAAAGAAAGCAGATCCTACAAGCCCGAGGTCTGTCCATCCCTGGCCTGGTTCAGCCTTGTCACTCCGACTGCCAAGTATTTGATATAGATGGATTTGGGGGAGGCATGCAAAGATTAATCAATGCAGCCAATCTATCCATGACAACATGATAAATAAAATGATGCCAGCTGTAATTACCTGCAACTTGTTTGTTCTTGCAGCACTTTTACTATTTCATTTAATTAATGTTTGGAAGATAGAGAAGCTGATACTCTATTGTACCAGCCTGCAGTTCATAAGCCCAAAAGCTGTCTTTCAACCATGCTAATCTTCAGAAGGATGGGGGAGACCAATGGGGCAGAGTTTTGAAGAGTTAGCTTTCAAACTACAACCCCAAGCCGCTCAAATCTGCCAGGGCTGAAAGTATCCTAAGTACCAGCTTAACATGTCATTGCTGTTGTTTTTCTCTGACCCTATGAATGAATGGCTTCCACAATGCCCTTCTCTTCAAGTGCCCTGCCCAGCTCTTGCAAACACAAGACCGTGGCTTCTGTTATGGAGTCAATCCATCTCATTGTTGGGTCTTCCTCTTTTCCTGCTTCCTTCGACTTTTCCTAGCCTTACTGCCTTTCCCAGCCCAGTCTTCTCTTCTCACTAGTTACCACAGTCAGGCAGTTTGTTGACTCTGCCCGACAATCTTATCTTTTTTTTCAGGGACACCAAGCATGAAGTACTTTGAAGCACAGCACTGGCAGACCTCTTCCGCCTGTGAGGGAGGGGCAGACCCTGTCCAGGAAAGCTGCTTAGGGGTCAGAGCTGTTGCCCTGTCCAACTTACGCAGCCAGTGAGGGCCTTACTCCCAGAACGCCCCACCAGCCTTGCTCATGCTGCTGAGGGATTCTGGGAGGCCTAGACATTTCTGAGCTCCAGCCAAGTCAAGGAGAAACATGTCCTCTATACTCACTGGGCGTGGAAATCGATCACGACTGGAGTCTGGCTCTTCAGAACTCTGTCTTGGAAGTCATCCCCATCTTGGACATTGAAGGTGTGCCTGAAGACTTGAGTCGTGGAAAATGTCCTGACTGTTACGGGCATGGCAGTGAAGGGAAGGGGTGTGTGCCAGGTAATACTGCACGGTGCAGTGGAGAGCCTGCAAAGGAGCCATGCGGGCTGGCGACAAAGTGGTGGTGAGAGCTGCTTCAGAGGGAAGGACAGAAAGGGCCTTAGGAGGAGCTTTTGGGCCATCTGGAAAAGAGAAGCAAAGCACCACAATGAAGAAACAGTGCCGAACCATATAATGTGTGTGCAGTTTCCCCTCTAGTGGTTATAAGGAGTTAAGACTCTTTCTTCTGTTAATAGCAATTGTGTGTGTGTTGTGTCGTTACAGTCATGACCGACTCTTTGTGACCCCATGTCCATGGAATTTTCTTGGCAGGAATACGGGAGTGGTTTGCCAGTTCCTATTCCAGGCACCTACAGCACCTGGTATTCCCTAGTGGTCACCCATTCAAGTACTAACCAGGACTGACCCTGCTTAGCTTCCGAAATCAGGGGAGATCAGATGTGCTTAGGGCCTTAATAGCAATTATGCACCCTCAAGTTGATTCTAACTTAGGGCAACTTTTGCCAGGGTTTCCTAGGCATACAGTGCTCAGAGGTAGTTTATCAATCTCTTCTTCCAGTGGCTCTCCAGAAAGCAAAGTGTTCTGCTTGTATACCGCCCCATTCCACTCTACATCATGTAGTCTCTGGACGGTTTACAGTTTAATTACAGTACACAGGCTACACATTGGCCCGTCCCAGCAAGCTGGGTACTCATTTTACCAACCTCAGAAGGATAGAAGACTGAGTCAACCACGAGCCTGCTACCTGGGATTGAACCCCAGGTCATGAGCACAGTTTTAGCTGTAGTACAGGCATTTAACCACGGTACCATGAGACTCTGTGACTTATCCAAGGCTGCACGGGGGGGGGGGGCTCTTTTCTCAGGTGGCTCAGCAGCGAAACTGAACCCCTGAACCTTGACTCCACAGCAAGGTACTCAAACTTACTGGGCCATCTTATTTGGCTACTTTCTTCACTTCCACTTAGGGCCTTTTTACACGACCCCTAAGATCCGCTGGCCACTTAAATTTGGACCAGAGATCTTAGGGGTTTGTCACTCTTCCTCTGTCCCCACCCCCCTCCGCACTTCCTGGTTGCTGGCTGCGTGAGGGAGGGAGAAAAAGAGAAAGAAAAGCATGCCGCTCACCTCGTTCCGCCTCTCCTCTCTGTAAGGCCATCAAGTCCAACCCCCTCGTCTCTGTAAAATTAGCTCTTAAAGGGGCGGGAGTCAAAAAGCAGCAAACAGAAGCGAGGAGAGCCCCGCACTCACTATCGTTGCACCGCATCAAAGATTTTTCACCTCCAAAGAGAAGGTACAAGAAAAGTGCGCTGGGTCGTGCTAAAGTGGGCGGGGTCGCACTTAATTGTCTGCAAACTCCGGAGCTGGTGGGGAAACGTTTTTAAGCTCCGGAGCTTGCAGCCATTTGCAGCGGAGCTTAGGGGTCATGTATAAACACCCTTAGTTCCAAGGATTTCCAGTTCATGTCCCCACCTATTTCCCCCAGTTGCTAATTAATGCTCCTCATGTCCAATTCAAGCAAACTGCTGCTGTTTAAAGTTTAGGGCATCCCCCCATACCTCTGATCAGTGTTCTGCAATCTAGTGCTAGCTCATTTATTCCAGCCGGCATTTTAGTGCCCCTCTAATGTGGCACATGCTGCCTCTAATATGCTAGTATATTTATGTATAGGCCCTTTGGGTATATGTATATTTTAAGTTTATGTATGTTGGTACTGGTCATTGACCATAATCGAGTTCATTCATTCAGTATGCTAGTACCTGCATTCTATTTATTTGATCCATGTAGCACATGTATAAGAGTATCAAACAAACACAGTCAAGTGTAGAAATCCTGCCTGCAGGTTTCCCATCTAAACTAATGGTGTACAAATTTTGTTTGGCAGTCTTTAATCTCTGGATTCTCTGATCACTGGCTTTGGGGAGTTTAAGCCCAAAAGATCTGGCAAAGCAAAGGTTGAGAACCACTAAAACCTATTTTCTGACCTATTATCTCTATTTTCGTTCAGCAGGACCAAACAACAGGAATTAACTGGAACTATGTGGGCCATTAGAGGAAGGCTATTGTTTTGTACAATGGCATTATAATGTTAGCTGTTCTATTTTCAATCCCCTTTTTGATGATCTCTAGTAGAGATGGGCACGGAACGAAAATTTTTTCGTTTCCGTTACCGTTTGTTGTTTCCGTTACGTAATGAAACGACAAACGAAAATTGTGATGAAAATGAAACGAAACGAACAGAACTACGAAAATTGTGGTCGTTATGTTTCGTTTCCGTTAATGGCGACGTGCAATGAAATGAGCTGTTTTTAATGTTAAAAAACGCCCTGGACATCCGTAAAAATGCAGCGATAATTATTTATATTGTCTGATAATACCTACCAGGGGGGTTGGGGTCCTTAAAATGTTTGTTTTTGTCTGCTCCCATTGCGATGTATTTTTCTTTTCCCTTTAAAATGGATGTCGCCACCAACCACAAAATGGAGGCAAGCCATGTGATGTGGGATCATGTTCAACCAATAGCATGCCCAGGTTGCAGACTGGGCGGGCAGGTCTGGCAGCCACAGAGGGCATAAAAAGCTCTGGCAGCCCCCGTCCTCCTTGCAGTCTTTGGTGGGAGTTAGGATGGGATTGCTGTCTCTGCTGCGACTCTAGCTTCAGTCCTGCAGCCTCCCTGTGTGCGTGCGTGCTGCGTACCTCTCGGTGAGTACCCTCCCCTGCCCCGCAGTGCAGTCACTCTGCGGCTGCCTTGCACCCTGGGCAACGCCCGCCGCTGCCTTTGCAGCCTCCCTGCATACCTAGTCTATACTGTGTCTCTGCCAGCATCCATTTTTTTTTTTTAGTATTTTCCCTCTGGTCTGGGGCGTTGGGGGATGCCTGCGCACGGAAATGCTTTAAAAATCGCGCAAAAAGCGGGTAGAAACGACAAACGAAAAACGGTAACGAAATTTTTCAAACAATTCTTGACAAACGGAAACAAACCGAAACAGACCTTTCAACAACAAACGAAAAACCAAAACACCATTTTTCTGTTTCGTGCCCATCTCTAATCCCTAGTATGGAATTGGCCTTCTTCACCGCTGCCACACATTGGGTAGACACTTTCATTAAGCTGTCCACCAGCTCACCAATATCTCTTTCCTGATCCATCACAGCTCAGAATCCATGAGTTGATAGACAAAGCTTTGATTTTTTTGTTTCCCCAATATACATAACCTATACATATGAAACACAACTGAGGGGAAACCCAAACCTGTTTTACCTTGTTCTTGCTATTCTTCAGACACTTTGACTTCCAAATAGGTTTGCCAACTTTTTGCCTAGCAGGGATCTTCTGGCACCTATACAGCTAATAAAATTGGCGGGGGGGAGAAATCAGCTGATATAAACAGTTTCCTGACTAGAGTGAAAAGCAATGAGACAAGTTTCATTTGTTACACATTGATGTATTAAGCAGGTCACACAAGGATATGAACCCAGCCAAAAATTAATTGGTAAGGCTACTTCTACCATGCAGTTCCACTTATTTTTCGATGGTTTTATGAATCTGGCTGTATGCAGAGCCAGAGGTTAGGAGATCGATTCCCCACTGTGCCTCCCTGACAGGGCTGGACTAAATGACTAGGGGACCCTCCTGCTGTGCCATTCTAAGATAGATATTTTAGGAGTAATGACAAGTAAACATAAAGCTCAGCCTGTGTCCCCTAAGACCTCGAAGGCTGATCTGGGGAATCACCCATAAGGCGAGACGCGTGTTTGGGGGGGGGGTTGCAGCGAAGAAATAAGGTCTCTCTAAACTTGCGCAGAGACACTCTTATCCCCAGCCATCATCCCCACCTAACGAGATCTGCTCGAAACTCAGGCTGTCCTGCCAAACGCCCCGGGCTTGTATCCTGATTTTCTTTTGTCATAAAGATTTATCTTATATTATCTTAAATCTTCCCTTCCCTCTTGGACACGCGTCCCAAAATTGGCCTGTACCGTTAGCCCGCTTGCTGCCTACGAAGCCCTGGGCTCTTCTAGTGCGTCACGACCCCTGATTTCGGACCTGGAAGGAGCGGCGACTGCAACAAGCGGACCTTTCCCCTCTCACCTTTCACGCCCCCTGGAGCGTCTCACGCGGGCGCCACACGGAACCAAAAGGCTGGGACACGCGAGCCGCGGGTATTGGCAGAGGATGGCCTCTTTAACAAAAAAATTAGCAGGTCTCGCCTTGCTGATTGGCCGGAGAAAGAGCGGTCTGGCGAACTCTGGCAGAGGATTGGTTAAAACGGGTGAAAAGCCCTCCTCCATCTCCTTTGTGGGTTGAAGAAGCTATCGTTCCGAGCGCGGTGCAACTTTTTCCCCAGTCCGGCTTTCGATTGGCTCCCTCGCAGACTTGACCTTGCGACGGATTTTCTGCTGGGCCAATAGCAAAGCGCTGCTCTGGCGGCTCTGGGTTCAAGAGCGGGGGCGGGGGGGATGGGGATGGGGAGAGGGAATTGTGCCAGGCGGAGATTCATACTTGGCATTGGTTTAGCCGAGTGTGTCCCCTGTCAATCTATGTCGTTTTGGGGTGGGGGGGGTGGGGAAAGGAGAGTTTTTTCAAGGACAGATTGTGTAAACAGAATTTGCGTTTGGAATGCACCAACATTGTGGGTCGGGCAACATAAATAAATAAATAAATAAATAAATAAATAAATAAATAAAGGCAGTGTAAAATTTAAATTAAAATCGAGCTAAAGCCGATAATGAATGCAAACCAGCAGATAAGAACGGTTATGATAAGCTCCTAAATACTGGAGTATTATTGGGAATAGAAGCCCTTCAGCTTCGGCGTTTATTCTGTTTGCCCCTTCCTTCCTACAGCTTCAGGGAATTTAAGCCCTCCTTATCTGTACACAAAATCCAGACGCGGAAAATATTTCACTGAAATGAAACCTGCAACAAAATGACAGCGGACAGTCAGTGTGAGAGACAATGTGATGTCGTGGGTAAAGTGGATTAGACTCAGGAGATTTGTCTGTGAAGATTCTCAGTCATCCAGGTGAGTTTATCTGGAGGTTGAGTCATGGAAGTGCCCTGTGTCCTTGGTTCCTCACCTTTAATTTAATCTATGTTTTGACTAGATATTCTACCAAGAATGTATTTTGGTACAATGCTTTGATAAAGATAGCCTGTTATCCAAAGCTCAGCTTTTATTTTATTTTATTTTATTTTAAAGGCATCACCTAGCCTAGCCTTGTATTTGTTTTTTGGGTCACATGGCACAACCCTTTTTACATCTAGTAGTGTCTGAGGTACACACCACACTGTATGGGATGGGCATTGCTGTTGTGATACATCAAAGCAGAAACCAAAGGATTTCCTCTGCCAAAATTAGTTTTGCTTATATGCATATTTGATTATAATTAATTAAATGTGCGTAACTGCATATTCAAATAAATGATATTATAGCAGATTGGATGACAGCAGTATCTCCCCATGTTTTCTACATGTGAACAGTTTTATCAATGTTTCCCACATGTCAGCATTCTAAGATACCCCATGTGGTATAGTGTCTAGAAGAGTGACTGACTAGGACTTAGGAGACAAGGGTTCAAATCCCAGTTCAACCATGGAAACATTTGGGAAGACTTAAACAAGTAAAATCACTCCTTAAATATCTCACTTACCACGAGATCCATACTGCGCCACAAGTTAGTTCCAACTTTAGAGCACAGAAGAACACGACATTCAGAGACCCAGGGCTGATGAACAATACTGCAAGACTGAGTTGCAAATAAGCAGGTTGCAATGTGGCAGCCTTAAAAGGTGCAGCTCAATGGAGGGTAAGATAGCTGAGTTCTACATCTAGAGATCTCCAATGTCCATTTTGGGACTGGACATGGAGCAGGGCTGTAGCACAACTGTTGTCATCACTCATTTCAAACGGGCACTGGAAAGAGTTGGATCTTTTATTTTATTTTTCCTGCAGGTAAACCCAATTTAGGATGGCATTTGAGTGGGCATTCGGTCTGTACACTTGCAACACGCAAGGTGGATCTATGCCACTTTTCTAGAGCTATTCTCAGTTTTCCAGTGGGAGAAGGAGAGGTAGTTCAGAGTGAGTAGACGAAACGAACGAAATGAAATCTTTAATACGGCCGTAGGCCAACATCCAAATACTATATACAAGAGCAAGTTAAAACATACTACATTTCTAAAAGAATTAGGTGCAAAGTTAAAATGGCCTAACAGAAAAAATAAACACCTTTCACTCACATCTTAATTTGAAGGGGAGCAAGAAGGGAAAAGAGAGGAGAGGAGAGGAAGAATCCCACTGATAGTTAAGGTTCTATCCTTATTTTGTTAAAACCTTTCCCTCCCGTATTTTGCCATATTATGCAAAGTGGCTGAATTTTGTCTAGATAGAAGTAATAGAGTATAAAATGCCTCAGAACGCCCAGGGAATAATTTTAATTGGGATTCAATGAGTCTTCTTCGGATATCAGAGTAAAACTGGCAAGACAGGAGAACATGGGTTACAGTTTCTATTGCACCTGAATTACAGGGGCATTTACGTTGAGAGTATGGAGTTTTCTTAAACTTCCCTTCCAATACTGCAGATGATAATACATTTAAGCGAGCAAGGGTATAGGCTCTGCGATGTTTTTTAATTGGTAGCATGAAGAGGTAAGTGGCTGGTTTAAAGGGCAATAGTGCTTTATCCAAAAAGATGTTATTTGAGAGGTCATGCTGCCTCTCAACCTCCATGTTGTTTAAGCATTTGGTTTGCTGCATCATAGCCCATTTGGATTACACAGTCCTCTGAGAATCCATACATTCTGAGTTTGGCAGACAGTGCTTTCATCCAACTTGATAGATGGTTGTCCTGTAGGATTAGCGTGGTTAGGCCTCTTGGAAAGAAGGATAACTTCAACCAAAATCTAAAAATGGTTATCCAAAACCTTGCTTCTACTTTCGGGAGCCCAACCTCCAGCTGCAAAGCTGCATTGGTAACGCAACATGGTACCTGGAGGAGTGCTCTCAGAAATCTTGACTGGACCCTTTCAATAGGAGTAAAAGAAGGATAGGGACCTAACTGTGCATTAGCTGATGGATTTGGCTTGGAATACCTTCAAGGCTGCAGGGATATACTGCCCACCCTTGGTGTAGAAAAATTTTAGGATTGCAGAGGCCGATCTCTGTCCTGATTGGACAACATGGTTAGCATGCGCCCTACGAGAGCCATTTGCTTGGAAAACTGTGCCTAGATATCTGAAGACTTTAGTTTGTTCAATTTTGTGGCCATTTACTACCCATTTGTAGAGTTTTGGTCTTTTGGCAAATACCATAATATTGGTTTTCTCAAAGTTAATTTGAAGATTATTCTCTTTAGTGTAGTGTGTCAGGGAACGCAATGCCCTCTTCAGAGTGAGTAGACAATTTTGGAGGATCAGTGGCCAATTTTAAAAAAATCCTCCAATCCAAAAAGGGCTCCACAAAAAAGTACACAGCCAAATACAGTTGGAGGTTACTTCAGGTTTCATGGGGATGAGGAGGGGTATTGCAATCCAGGCAGGCATCTAAGTGACAGGAAACAATATATTGTTTTACAGAGTGCCCTTTTTCTAGAGCCATCATTCAGGATCTTTAAAAATGGCCCTTGGAGTCTTTGCCCAGTCCCCAAACCCAGCCTACACACAAAGGGACAGCAAACAATGACCTCACATAATGATCCCTCAATTAGATCTTTTGTCCCATTTTGCTTCAAAGAAACAGCCTCTAAAATATGGTAAAAAGCTCCCAAGGATAGGGCACTTGGATCAGATTGTTTGTATTCCATAGATAAGCAAAGATAAAGACAGAGTAGAAAATATATTTAATAATTCATTCAAATAATGGAACACTACAAAACATATTTGCAGTACAAGAACATTACAATAATTATTCATTTGATCAAAATAAGTTAACAAAAATACTGTTCTTGGGGTGGTGGTGGGGGGATGAAAGAATGAAATGAAAGAAACTGCAACAAAGGCCCTGGCCCCATGTCCCTTTAAAAGCAGTTTAAATTACTAGATAAACTGTGTCTAAAAATGCCATCCCCAGGGCCACCGGGCTTTTTGAAAAAGAAAATGAAAAAAGAAAACCCGGTAATGCTCCCTTAAGCGAGGTTTCTAAGACTTTCCGGAGAGGTAGGGAATTTTTTGCCTCGCTTTGAAAATCCAGCTTTTAAGGAGGCAGACACCATGGGACCACGCAGATGATCCGGGTTTCTTTTTCTTTTTTTCATAGCACTGACCGGCTGTTCCAGGGGACGATTGGCACTGCTTTTTAAAATTTCTCTGCACCATTGGAGTAACAGGAAGCTCTGTCGGGTCCTACAAGCATTAATTTCCCCCAGCCAAGTGGTCCTTTTTTTAAAAAATGCCAGTGCCACCTGCTGGCCAAGGGGGGCTGAACTGCACTTTAAAATAAAAAAACAGCTTTGGACATGGGAACTCCTGTCCCACATATTAAATCACGTGATGGGATGAAGAGGAAAAGCCGGACCTTCAGAAGATCAGGATCGAAACCCAGGTGTGACCACGGCCTAACTGGCCAGTTTGCCATGGAATTATAAAACTCTACATAGTATATGATATAGAGAGCAATATAATCCTAGATTACTTGAACAGAAACTAGCCTTGAGATCAAGCCTTGAAAAAAATGTACTTTTCTGAACTATGCCTGCCTATTCTGGCTGGGGGATTCTGGCAAATACAGTCCTAAAAAAGTAACTCTCCCAAACATTGCAAGTAGAGATGGGCACGACTAGGGAAAATGACGTTTTCGAGTTGTCGTGTGTCGGAGGCAGTCCGTTTTGGCTCGTTTCCGTTTTTCGTGAAATTTCGCAAAAATTAGTTGGTTCGTTTTTTCGTTGTCGTTAGTACTGGTTTGGGGGGGGGTAGCAGGCTCCTGGAGGGAGCTGCAGGAGTCAGCCAGAGCCACAAGTGACGGACTGGCAGACTCTTTGCATCCGCTGTGTCTCACGTACTTGCATGTAGTGCAATGCAAGTAGATCTGGCTTAGGGTTAAGACGGGTTAGCGCAAGGGCTAGGGTTAGGCTAGTTATGGGTGAGGTTAGGGTGAGTATTGGGGTGCACCTCTGGGTGCCTCTCTGACCCACTTAGAAGGACAGTGTGCTGGCGTATGGGGCTTAGGCACTACGATTAGTGGGCTGTTTATGCCCGATTGGCACATCCCAGAAGTCTCTGTGGTCAACCTGGCCAAGTGGCCATGCGATTGGTGGAAAATTTGCATGGTCCACTCCCATGGGCGAGCCCATCATTGCAAATGTGCAGGTGTAAAAAAATAAAATAAAATAAAATAAAATAAAATAAACGGAGACTTTTTTTTTGCAAGAAAAACCCACTGCTGCTACTGTAAAAATTCAAGCATTTAAAATAGCTAATTTTCGCATGTTTCTGTGGTGCTTTGGTGGGGTTTTGGGCAACGATTTCAAAAAAAAGTATTGCGGTCGCCATTTTGGATCCCCCGCACTGCATGGCAAATGGATGCGCCCTCCCAGCCTGGTACAGTCAGCAAAACCTGGCCAAGCGATTGGTAGAATGGCTCCAAAACTTTGCCTGGTCCACTCCCATGGGCGAGCCCATCATTGCGAATGCGCAGGTGTAATAAAATAAAATAAAATAAAATAAAATAAAATAAAATAAAATAAAATAAAATAAACGGAGACTTGTTTTTGCAAGAAAAACCCACTGCTGCTACTGTAAAAATTCAAGCATTTAAAATAGCTAATTTTCGCATGTTTCTGTGGTGCTTTGGTGGGGTTTGGGGCAACGATTTCAAAAAAAATATTGCGGTCGCCATTTTGGATCCCCCGCACTGCATGGCAAATGGATGCGCCCTCCCAGCCTGGTACCAGCAGTGCAGCAGTAGCAATAGCCAAGGAGAGGGGGGGCGGGGAACCCCCCCCCAAATAAAACACCCTTCTGGCCTGGTAGGTGCCCTCAGACAGTTTTCACCTACTTTTAGGGCCGGGAATCGTTTTTTTTTTAAACTTCTAAAAACTTTTTTTCTGTGCCGCTTGGCATTGCGTGATCGCCGCGATGCAAGTAACGAGCACGACAAATCAGACCAAATTGTTCGTTCGTAAAATTCTGGCGGAGTAATTCCTGTTACCGTTTCCGTAGAGTAACGGATACGAGTAACGGAAACGGAAACGGGAATACCGCTAAGTCGTGCCCATCTCTAATTGCAAGAGCAATGTGATTGAATACTCCTTTCCCATGAAACAACAACAGAAAACGCTAATTTTCTGAAGAAGGCCTGGTGGAACCACATTGTCTTGTATCTTTGGTTTTGCACAGTAAACTAAAGATTAACATCAATCCAGACCTAACCCTTAACAGCAATGACAAATTGAAATTAATCTGAGCATTAGCAATGATGAACCTTGAAGCTTACTTGGCTATTCCTTGTTGAACCAGGACAGAATTAATTCTACTAATTCTCCTCTCATGTGTACCAATCATATTTAATGAATGAAGAGCAGCAAGGTCTGCACAGTAGAATCCCTCCATATGAATTAAGAGTTGGCTAGATAGCTCAATGGGTTGGACATCTGCAGAGCCAAAGGTTGGGAGTTCAATCCCTCACGTGGCTCCCAAGAGACGCTTGTCCCAGGGCACTCCAGAAAATGGGAATGGTCAACCACGTCCTACCTAGAAAATCCTGAATTGGGTTAATGTAAGTCACTACGTTAATGTAGGTGACTTGACAGCACACTATTATTTATTTAGTATGAATGAAGACAGTTGTCTTCTGTGCGATGCAATTGGGACAGCTCAGTAGTGACTGCTATTCTGAAATCCTGGGAGCAAGATGTAAAGGAAACTGTCTCCTTCTGTCATGGTTTCAGGGAGGAACAAAGTCAGCATCTTCTTTGATGCTGATTATTTTATGGCATTAATAGGCAGATAACAGAGTCATTTTTACTTGCCATTTTTTGGTATGATAGAAGTGGGCATATTGATGTATGGGTGACATAATAAAGAAACACTGAAAATAAAGATGGTCCATGATGAGATGCACAGGGGTAAAGAACAGGCTGCAACTACCAGAGAAGACATCTGGTCAGGAGGTTCTTTGGAGTAATTATATAAGTTGAGGACAAAGAGTCTAATCTTCCTATATGACAGATCTGTAAACCTTAAACCCACTGACTGAAGAAAAAAAAACCCAGAGCATTAAACAGATGGCACCTGCTGAATGAAATTGCCAGAAAAGAAGAGCTTCTTTCAAGGACCACTTTTGGGATGGGATTCTTGGCTCATATAAATTCCCCCATTCATTAATTTGAATACAGGACTAGATCCCCATACTCAGGCTACGGGACTATCCAGCTCACTACTGTCTATCCATGCATTCCTCAACTTGGCACTTTCAGGAGTGCTGGACTACAGTTCCCATAATCTCGAACCAGCACAGGCAAAGGATTTGGATGGTTGGTCTGTTCCAACCGGAGGTTTTTTCTTCAAAGACCCCACGTTACTTCAGAACTGTGGACCTGATGACATTAGGAGGACTGAAGCGGGGATAAAGTATGTTCTGTACCACTATGCTGCAGGCCTTCTCTGCATCATGGACTAGGCCTCAACCAGACTTGGGAAACAAACTTTAGCTAGCACAGTGAGATGGGGGATGGGGGGAGTTGGACCCCGGTAACAAGAGGATACACAGTCTGTTTTTGGAATGTTCCTTGTTTGCATTACAACTCTCATAATCCCCCAGCCACCATGCCAATACCAGCTGACAGGTTCTGGTAGAAATAATCCAAGAAGTGCCTTTTCCAAGTCCTGGTTTAAACTTCTTTGTCATTGCCAAGAAGAATTCTAAATGCACCACTCCTACTTGACCTTTCAGCTTCACTTTGAGGGGTAAATCATAGGGAAGACAAAAGGTTTTACCTAAAAAGTTTGTAGATGAATAAGAACATTAGAACAGATTGCTGCCCATGGGCGTTATACCTCTTAGAAAGGTGTCATTAGAAACTGCAAGTGCAAAAATTGCAAAAAGAAAAAAACAGTGATTTATATATAAATAAAAAGACCTTTCTTAATGCCTGGGAAGACCTTCAAAACATGAGCTTGGACCTTTTCTGGTTTGTTCATCTCACCTCTCCAGTTCCAAATAAAATTATGTTAAGCAATTTTTCCTTTATACAAATTTCCCATAGGAATGCATTGAAAACAGAGCAATCCCTAATTGCGACAATGTTGTACGGATTCGCCCCATAGGCAATTCTGTTAAGCAAATTTCTCTCAGAATTTTTTATGTTGTACAGATTTTATGCTATACAAACTGTTTGTTATATGAGGGACCACTGTATATGCACCAGAGGAAGGTATGTAATACAAGGCAGATAGTTTTCCTACCTGCACTTACCTAGTTAAATAAAAGGGCACTGAAAATAAAGTAAAATACATTACGAAATACAATTTCATTTTGATTGAAGTTTTGTAATGGGTCACAGTGCAAATAGGAATAACTGGTTAAGAGGCTCTGTACAGGAGCTCTGCCTCTCCAGAAAAGCAAGCTTGCATTCCACAACACCATTTTCACAAAACACAATCAGGAACCTTGTTTCAAACCTGGCACAAAGGGATTCAGGCTTGTCCATCCTTATTGAGCCACGATATCTCTCTTGTACACAATGCATAACAGCTCCATGCTCTGGATGCTAAAAGCACCCCTCTAACTTCTCATCCAGCCACTTCTACCATAATTGTGGCTGGGGGTTCAATTACATACAAATCTGCAAGTCAATTTCAGCATGCAGTTGACACGGAATTGACAACGAGTGGCTTCCCAGAAACCATGCACACATTCACAGCAGGTCATCTCTGTACCCCGTCTGCTTCGTTGGGACTGAAGCCGGGGCTGCCCCATACAAACAGAAACACAACACCATCAGCAGGTGACAAAAAGTGTGCAGAGCCAAGGAATGCCTCATGTAGCTGCGGCCCTCACGTACTGTGCAATCAACGCCTTCCAAACTTCATAAATAACAGCAGATCTAGACACGTCATGGTCCTCAGAAAGCATTGGGTAGGAAACCCCAGTGCACGGCACGTAACAAACAAGGGAGGCTTGCCGACGAACGCTAGAGTTCTTCCTTGGTGTCTGTGAGAGGCGGCAGTCGGTGACTTGGAATCATGGGTTCGTCCGCATGTGGCTGAGGCTGTATGCTGTTCAGCACATGGATGCTTATCTCCTCTCCCTCTTTTGGAGAGTCTATAGCACCGTAATCCTCTAGCAGTCCAGCTTGGACTGCATGACGCCGAAGTCTCTGGTTTCCCAAGAGCCCTTGCATTCTCATGTATCCCTGTTGACAAAAGGGAGGCAACCTGTGGCGTGTGAGGGCAAACAGGAAGCAGGACTCTAAGGAGAGGGGGAGGAAATAGTATGTTGAACAATTGCCAGCCTTGAGAATCACAGAAGATTATTGTAGTTACACCCTCCTCCATCTTACTTACAAGAAAAAAATGTTTGGGGGACTGTATTTATTTATTTGTTACAATTATATATTCTATCTTTAATCGAATGAGCGGAAGGGGGTGTAAATGGCCCTCATTTCCCCCACATCAATTTCAGCAGTTCTCATACTAATCCTGTGAAGTATCTGAAACTGAGTGTGACTGGCTTGATATTTTTCAGGGATCTTCAAAGTCAAGAGGGGAATTTGAACTCAGGTCTCCTAAATCGTGGTCCAAAGCTTTACCACTGCCCCCGGCTATCTCTCTTCCCATGTTATGATTCTCATGCTATGAGAGTCAAAGCGTGCTGCTTAAATACCATCCCATAGCACTTAAAACATTCTCTTGGGTGGTTTACAATTTATTTACGTAGGCTACCCATTGTGTCCCTAGCAAGTTGGGTATTCATTTTACCGACCTTGGAAGGATGGAAGGCTGAGTCAGCCTTGAGTTGGCTACCTGGAATTAAACCCTGGGTCGTGAGCACAGTTTTGGCTGCAGTGTAACAGTTTAATCACTGCACCATGAGACTCCTAAGCAGATGTCACATTATGCAGGTGACATAATCAGATGCTGGAAATCTTACTGTTTGGGGCCATTTCATGAGGTAGTACTTAGATATCCAGAAAATCACATAGCCTGTACAGACTTTCCAGCTCTGTCCTCAGAAAATGTTATACGGTGTGTTAGAAGACTCAAAATGAAGCACTGGACTGCTGGATGAAACAATACACTCCCTCGGGCTGATCTGCACCTATAACACATAATTATGGAGCCTAAGGATTTCAGCTTTTTTTTTTTGAGAGGGGGGAAGCACAGCTTTCTAGCTGCCCCTGTTATTAAGGGCACAGACAATGGCAAATGAAATATCAAGACTTAGATTCATGACTTGGCTTCAGCACAAGCTGCTCTTGGTTCTTCTGTAAAAACAGAAGAATCAATGGAGAAATAAAGAGAGTGAAAGGGATAGGTAAGTTTGCACTTGTGATAGTTAAAATTGTATAGGGGCAGATGCAAACCTTGTCCTCAGTGATCCCTTCACATGAACATAATCTGATATGCCTGGCTCCTATTTAGCTCTTTGCATGTTTCAACACTAAGGTCTAAAAGGAGTTTTCAAATGCTGGCAGCTGAATGCATGTAAGACAGCTCCCTCTGATAAGGCAAGGGATGTTTTCAGGCCTTCAGAAGAAGCAGACACCTGGAAACATGGAGCGTAGAGCTTACATACACCTCTCTACCACAATACAGGGTTGAGTTGGTCAAAGGCCCACCTAGGATGGATAGACAGACCTTCACATCTGCTCAGAACTTTCAAAAGTTACTTTTTTGGATTACAACTCTCCCAGTCACTAGCCATGCTAGGTAGGAGATTCTGGGAGTGGTCCCAAAAGTAACTTCTCTGCTGCATGTTTGGGCAAGTATTCTTTAGTCCTGAATGCAGGCTTGGTTTTTGTGTATAGTAGAGCCTATACCAGTGATGGTGAACCTTTTTGAAACCGAGTACCTAAACTGCGATTCAAGCCCCACTAATTTTTTTTTCAAAGTGCCAATTGGGCAATTTCACCTGAATGCAGGTGGCTGTGAAGGGGCGATGTCGGGTGCCCACAGAAAGGGCTCTGAGTGCCAGCTTTGGCACCCGTGCCATGGGTTCGCCCATACTGGCCTAGACTGAGTCCTTCCTGGGGTCTCCCAGATTTCTGCTACTGGGAAACTCTCCTATCCAAAACCATTGAGGTCTCTTGCACTACATCTTAAAGATGCTACCATTATCCCAGAGGTTTTAGCGCAGATCAACAGGTGAGTCCGCTTTGAAGTGCAGGTGTACGTATAGTATGGCATTGATCCGGCCCCGCTTCCTTTTCCCCAAGACCTCAACTATAACTTTGCCTGCCTCTTTCTCTCTGATCGGGCTTCCTGTCAGAAGCCAAATTACCTGCATAGAATCTGCGCAGATCAGTTCCCAAGCAATTCTCCAAAAAGCGCCTTAGTGGGAGGATGTGGGCATTTGGGGCAGTCCAGTCCGTCAGGAAGTCCTCCACGATGTGATGGATAGCGACCGGGCGAGGCAGGATCCAGTCTGGTGGACGAAGTCTCATCTCACGCTCTGTTGGGAAAGATGGGGACAAACCGTTTCTCACTGCCAGCAGAAGCAACTTTCAGTTCCCTGGGTAATGCTGGCAAAAATGACAAAGAGTGTAATTTTGGGTGGCAAATCACATACTGACTCATCTGAGTTAATGTGCAACTGAGAATGCCTACAGTGTTTTCGTAACCTGGGGCAATTTGCTTCCAAATGTTATGTCATTTGTGTAAATACACAAGGGGATTTTGACCATTATCTGAGCCATAGCGTGGCAAGTATGAATAGTGGATTTGGAGAACTGAAAGTGTGTGTGTGTGGGGGGGACCCTCTAAAAATCAAAGCAGTTTTATTTACCTTCTTAGAGGCCCCATATTTCACTTAAGAGCAAGGACCAGTGTTTTTATCGCTCACCTGAAAGAGTAATTTATCACTAATATTATTTCATGTTCCTTTTCACCTTGGGGATTTTCCAAAGGTTTCCGATCTCTGAAGCAGTGCAAAATGTTTCAGTTCACGTGGCTTTTGGCAGCCAAGGGCAGGAAGAAATATAAAAATACAATTACTGTTTGGCGAGAAATCTCACCCTTAGCCCTTGCGAGGGGGGTGGGGGAAGCATGTGTGAGTTGGCATCCCCCCCCCGCTCTCCAGCAAGCCTATTTTCAGTACAGATTATTCTGTTCTTCCACCAACAAAAAATGCAACAAATCTGTTTATACAGACAACACTTGCCAGTATTCCAAATATAGCATAAGACAAGAGTTTGGAAGTTACTCCTTGGAAGTACAACTCCTGCAATGCTCCAGGCAGCAGAACTGGTTGCTCAGCTGGCTGGGAAATTCTTGGGAGGTGTAGCCCCCAAAGTAACTTCTGTAGACTTGACAGTGAAAGTCACAGAGAAAAAGGGCATTGCAATTTTTTCATGGACTCCCATTCTCTCTCCCCCCCCCCCACCATGTCTCTTCTACTAGCTCTGACCTGATCTGATCTGGTTTCTGTCACTTGAGGAATTTACCTCCCATACTTAAAAGAGACTGGCCTGTGGGCCATAAAACTATACAGCTCTAGCCCACACTGCTCACCATTTAATCTTCTCACCATTTCTACTAATTAACAATCCCTCCTCTTCTTCCCCCTCC
This sequence comes from Phrynocephalus forsythii, assembly GCA_029282475.1. Taxonomy (NCBI): domain Eukaryota; kingdom Metazoa; phylum Chordata; class Lepidosauria; order Squamata; family Agamidae; genus Phrynocephalus; species Phrynocephalus forsythii. Next base: position 76,901,027 of record JAPFRF010000006.1, on the reverse strand, counting down.
TCCTCCCTCCCCTCCCCTATCCCCCCCCCACAACTCTATACAGTACAGCCAATCAATATTTGGTATGATATGTATATCTGATACAGTACTATACAGTATCTCACACTTCATTCTGCTGCTATGTTTGAAGAAGTGCACATGTGCACGAAATGTCACATTAAAATATGAAAGCTAGTCTTTAAGGTGCCACATGTTTGTGTCTTTTGTTTTGTTTTGTTTTTCTTTGATTTTTGCCTGAAATTCAGAGAAAGGGCATTTAACTCAGCATCTGGAACTACTACTTGGGACTCCATTTTCATCTGCCAGCTCCACCCAATTCTACTGGTTTTCTGATCCCTGGTTCACCTGTCCATTCTCAGCAAGTATGCAGAGTCAAGAGACAGGTGCCTGTAAGGAATTGCCCTAGAGTTCCTTCATCAACCCAGGTCAGGGTGAAAACCCAGAGGATGCCTGGAGGAAAAGCATGGACAAGCCTCTTAAACCAAGATTTTACCAGTCGGCTTTCGTCCAGACTAAAACTCAGCAGAGTGTGTACTCTGAGCCTTGCACACCAACCAGACTGGGTAGGACCCCCACCCCTACCCCAAAATATTTGAAAGCAGCAAACGTGGCCACATCGCTTGGCACTGTCTTTAGACACTCTCCCTTCTCCCTTCTCAAGGATCACACTTTGGTAAAATACTAAGAAATTGATTAAAATTAATGTATTTAAAAGCACAAGATTTCAAAAGGGCAGTTGTACATTCCGAAGTTGTGCCAAGTATATTCAGGCCGTGTAACACGTTTAATAGGTAAAGTAGCCCTTCAACAATAAAAACCATCTATCATTAAGGAATCGTTGTTGCAATCCTAAAGCCATCCATGTTGCCTATTTACCCCCAATGCTGAATTCTAATAAACTCATAAACCATAGAACAACCCCCCGCCCTCGAGAACAGTCTTCCTGAATCTGGTGCCTTTCATGGTTTATTTCCATTGCAATACCTACTGACATCTTTAGGAGGTACTTTGGGGGAGGCTCCTGCATGGCAGGGGGGGGGGTTGGACTGGATGGCCCTTGAGGTCTCTTTCAACTCTATGATTCTATGTATTTATCATATCCTGCTGTTCTTTCGACTGTTTTTCAGTAATCTTAACTGGAAACATCCAAATTATAAAATTCAATTAGGAATAATTTTCATTTTACATAATGCTGCCCTGCCCGAGGAGGGTCTACAAATCAACAACCTGTGACTAAGCACTCACAGATTGAAGGTTCAATGTAAATTACTAGAGGCATCCAGAGATTAATCACCCCCCTGCCCAAGTACAGAGACTAGATGAATGTAGTGTGTGGAATGCCCCTTGCGACAAGCAGTCACGAGTAAGGAGAAGAATCAAGAGCCACTTCACTTACCAGTGGGGAGTTGTTTATAATAATAAATGACCGGATGCAAGAAGTTGGACTGCCAGGCGTGCTGTGCTTCTCCTATGGCACGGTTGTAATAGAAGACATCCTTGTCAGGCCCAGAGAAGTTCTTGCCATATTCCATCACAATGACAAAAAGTCCGCTCTGAACTTTTCTCCCCGTGCGCCATTCCAGGTCATGCAGAACAGCAAGTGGGTATTCTTCCAGGTATTCAAATTCCGTGGCATTCCTGGGAACCATTGGAACAGATAGGCTTAGGCAAACAGAAACCCGGATGAGGAGGAGTTGACAACAGGGGGGCTGAGTAAACTGGTTTGACACCTTGCCTCAGGAGATGTGATGAGGCACATTTATGCACAAAGTCATGAACGCCATGCAATCCTATTTTCCTAACAATAACTTACCAAGGCAGTTACCTGCCACCCGGGTCAAAGGAGAAGTCTGTATCACTTGACATGTCACTCATAATCCATAGAACTAGGACAGTGGTGGCGAACCTTTGGTCCTCCAGATGTTTTGGACCACAACCCCCACAGTCCTTTGTCATTGGCAATGTAGGCTTGGAATTCTGGGAGTTGTGGTCCAAAACATCTGGAGTGCCAAAGGTTCACCACCACTGAACTAGGAAAACCTCCAGAACAGTTTTCCTGAATCTGCTGCCTTGTGTGGTTTATTACCATTACAATAACTACAGTATTTATCATACCCTGCCATTCTTTAAACTGTTTTTTTGTTATTTTAACTAGAAGCATCCAAAATATAAAATTCAATTTAGGAATAATTTTCATGTTACAAAATGCCGCTCTGCCAAATACCTGGATACCCAGAGTTTGTAACACTTGACATAACACAGTTTCCACCCTGCCTCCGCCTCTTCAACCTTTGTCTGCTCTTCCTCTATGACAGGTCCAATGTAGGGTGACTAAGAGATCCAGGACTGTGGTAGCCTTATGCCAGGGAAAAGTGCCATCCATCCATGCAAAGGCTGGGTTCAAAGAGACCACATCTGGCTGGACACAGACATGGTGGCTCAGTGGACTAAGGCTTCCAAAAACTGTTGGCTGCAAAGCTGGCAGCTCAGTGGTTCAAATCCCGGGTGCCCTGCAGCAGAGTGAGCTCCCACTGATAACCCCAGCTCCTGCCCGCCTAGCAGTTCGACAGCATGTAAATGCAAGTAGATAACTAGGTACAGCAGTAAAAAGCGGGAAGGTAAAACAGTGTTTCCTTGCAGCCATGCCAGCCACAAGGCCTTGGACTTGCACAACACTGGCTCTTCAGTTTGAATATGGAGATGAGCACCACCCCTAGAGTTGGACATGACTAGCACGCGTGTGCGGGGGGAACCTTTCCCTTTCCCTCTGTTTCCTTTTGCTAACTGTATCAAGCTGTAGACCTCTGAACAGATGCTGTTCTGTCTTCATCAGGGTTCGGAGAACATAAGCTTAACTGGGGTTTTGGGAACTCCAAAACCATCCGCTAGGATACTGGGATTTCAATTGCCCTGAAAGATCCGGTTCACTACTCAGTCCTGTTTTACTGTAGGACCGGAGTTCCCAGTTCAGGCGTTCTTGGAGTGCAATTCCCCAGAAACACCAGCCAGCATACCTAGTGGTGAAATCTTATGGGAACTGCAGTCCAAGAAGACCTGGGTTACCCACAGACTACAGGAAATGTGCTGTTCTAATCAAAGCTCTCATATAATTGCTGTTGCATGAGCCGCTTGCTTTTAAAAGAGCTTATCCATAGAGACATCTACAGAGAGCATCACCATCCAGACCTACCGAAGATCTCCATTTGCATCAGGGCAATGCCAACATTAATTCAAACTCCCTTGTTCCTGGCTCCGCCCAGCTGTATGCTGTGCCGTCTCTGAACAGGATTCAAGACAATGACCATGAGCCCCAGAAGTTATCTACTTCGCCACCAATATGTTGCCCAAAGGCTGCCAGCAGGCAGTCAACAAGAATTGTCCTGCTGTTGCTTTTAATTGCGAGGGGATAGTGTGTTTAATGGAGACATGAGAGTAGGGGATAATTGCTCACTCACTCTTTCAGCAGAATGACATCAGCCAGCACACTGAACATCTGATAGAGCCCAGATGCCTCGTTCACTCGTTTGACGATGGCATTCGTTAGCTGCATGATGGGATAGACAGAGGAAGGCCAGGGCACCCCGTGGTGACGGACTTCTAATAAGCGGTGAACTACACGAGCTGAGTCATGTGGGACACAAAGAAAGACGCCAACAGTTTAAAAGCATGGCAATTGTGAGACTGAAACCATACAGTAAAGCAAATGCAGAGCAGCAATTGACGAGCTTGAGGACGTAGCCAAAACTAGTACTGGGTAGTTTGAAATGGGCAGAAAGAAAAATAAAAGGTTAAGGAGAAGATCTTGGAAAAATAATTTTTGGACTACAATTCCCAAAAGCCCACAGGCAACTGCTGACTAGGGGAATCTGGGAAATTGTATTCCAAAAAGGGGGCACTTCTGCTGTACAGCCCTCTGCTCTAGGCACCATCTCAGAGTTCCCAAATCTCAGAACTGTCATGATAAAAATGGAAAACAATTTGGATATAAACTGAATGGTCAGCAAGCAGAAAACTAAGACCCTTCTTTCTTGCAAGGTTCATTTTAATCTTGTAAGCGCCTTGTTAGGGTTTCATGAGAACATGAAGAACCACATTTTATTTGGAATCTTACATTTGGTTGCTCTCGCAATCCAGTAGCAACTGGATATGAGCTGGGCAATTTCAGAAGTAGGGAAACAAGATGAAGTTTGAGGGACATCAATGGTTCTTTATTGTCAAGCACTATAAATCATGAAAAGGTATTAATATAGACAAACAGAAATGCAAACATTTTGTGTAGCAAAATCCACCGGCTCCCAAGGGAACTCTTCAATTAAAATTATCTCCTGGAATATTGCAGGAATGGGTTCCAAATTGAGATAATTCTTTTAGAGAGTATGTGGAGAAGTTTTGATATTTTACTGTTTCAAGAGACTTGGTCCCAGCAAGATTTGGTATTGGATGGTTTTATGTCACTGGATGACATTTTCACAAAATGCTTCTAGTGTTTGTTCATAATTAATTGTGTGAACTGTGTTTGTTAGCATGCACTGGAAGCCACACTCGCTACACTAAGCAATTGACTTTGCAGACAGGAGCAAGAGAGAATGCCAATCAATGGTAAACCATACATTCCAGAGCAGTTTCTCTTTCTTTGCACCGCATTTATTACATCCCCTGCTTCACCTGTATAGCGGAATCCATGAATGAAGCCTCCAGCAGATTTCCTGAAGTCGACAGAGTGACTTGCAGTGCCTAGAACAAAAAGACCCCGAGTGGTTTTGGCTTCGTAGCTAGGCTTGATCAACGGATACTTCTTTTTGCCACCTTTGCCGCGCATCAGGCCCACAGACCTAAGTGGGGGAGGAAAAGAGCAAACAGAACAAGTCAAAGTTAAGAGCAGTGGAAGGATGGTTACCTAGAAGAGAGCAGAAACCAATGGGCCATAACAAAGTGACAAAGGATGGACTCCACCTATAGATGGTCCAGGATAAATTTCGAGCATCACTGCTGTGTGTGTGTGTGTGTGTGTGTGTGTGTGTGTGTGTGTGTGTGTGTGTGTGTGTGTGTGTGCGTGTGTGTGTGTGTGTGTGTGTGTGTGTGTGTGTGTGTGTGTGTGTGTGTGTGTGTGGACTGTTGTATTGATTTTATATTGTTGTTTCATCCTTCTTTGTTAACCGCCCAGAGTTCCCCTGGGAAGACGGGCGGTATATAAATTAAATAAATAAATAAATAAATAAAAAAAGCCAGAGTAGAGACAAACCCACACAAGGATTCTTTCTGTGTTAGCACAGATGGCCAAATGTGCATCCTCCATAGCAAGGTCCCAGCAGGGCTCTTGTGGGAAGGCATCCCTTCTGCCTATCTTCTTTTCCCTCCCCCGCCTCCTTTGCTCCTCATTTTACTCATCCACTGGATGAACCGGGGTGGGCACTGGCCAGCAGAGAAATATCCATCAGGCAAGGCCGTCAAACGAATCCATCACAAAAGCTCAATTAACAGAGGTTCAGCTCTGTGTTGTGTGGACATTGGTGGGTGGGTGGGCAGGACCAGTATAATGGGTGGAAGGAGGGTTGAACAAGTACTCTATGTGGATGGGCTCTCGTGGTGGCATCAGTGCCATGTGTTTTGTGGCCTTTAAGCTGAGAGCCTTCAGCTCCTCTTTCATCTTTCATTCCAGTTTCCTTATCATTTCGGTGCCTATCCTGTCTTACTTGTTGAAGATGGAGAAGTCAAACTTCCAACCCAGGCAGCGGATGGCACGGTCGTAAGGCGCCCGAGCAGCAAAGTTGTCCAGCTCATCCTGGGGGAGGGTGATGGACTCGGCTTCACTGGCGTTGCTATTCTCTAGATAGAAACGGAGGGTGATGTGCAGCTTTCCTTGCTTATCTTTGACAAGGACCAGGTCTTCTAAGTCACCCTCCAGAAGCCCGTCCAGAGACTTCAACTGGTAGGTATCCAACAAGCCATTGTTTATTGCCCTAAGAAAGTTGGAAACACAAAGAGAGACACTGTGAAAAACTGGATGGAATATAATCAACTGTCAGGTGGGAATGGCATTATCAATGCCAGAGTAGACAACAATGAACTTTGTTTATGATTTGATCTGTTACATTACTGTAGTATCCCAGCTTTCCTCCAATCAGCTGATGTTGATTGCTCTAATCTTCCCCTCTGCTTTATCCTTTTATGCAAGGGAGGTCAGCCTGAGAGAGAATGATCGACCTAAAGACACCCAATGGGTTTTGGGGCTCTGTGGGGATTTGAACCTGGATCTCCCAAGTTCCAGGCCAGCATTCAGGCTGTTACAGCACAGCACAAGAGATGGACAAACAGCCTGGCTTCATATCAAGCAGCCTCCTTTGTAAGTACGTTAGATTTGTAGTTACTGGGGAGGAAGGAGATCCCAGATTGTTTTATTCCAGCTTTGCATCACATTGTTAAGAAAACAATGGAAAGCATTATTGTTTTAGGTTCTTTTGAGAAAAGGGTGCAGAGAATATCAGGAAGGACTGGCAGCTGCACAGAATGATTGGAGAACAACACGAGATATACAGTATATCAAAAACTTGCCACCAGCTTCTGAGAAGGGGATTGGTGTACTGAGATAAGCCTACCACCACTAGTTACATAACAGGGAAATTCAGCAACCCATCCCCTTGTGCTGCCTGCCTAGAACTATAACACACAAACTGGATGTGTTAAGCTACCTGTAGCCACACAATGTGCCTATTAGCTTTTGTTTGGCTTGACAGATCACAGGCTGCAAAGGTTGGAGTAGACAGATCATTTTTGCATTAAACAAACCCCTGCATCAGCCTAAAACATTGTGTTGCCTTTTTTTTGCCATACTGCCATTGACTTTTGACTCCCTTGTTGTGGTGTCATAAATAAATAAATAAATAAATGAAGGACAGGATAGTGTCCCAAATTCTATATTTAGAACCTGGCAGACCTGGCAAGGGAATATTACAACACCTGCAAAATGGCAAGGGTTTTCCTCCACAACCTAAAATGCAGGGGAGTTAGAGATGCTGAGTGGCACAACTGTGCCTTCCAAGGGAGAGGAACATCTGGAAACCCCATGAGAAGCAGCCAGGAGGCTGCCACTACACCCCCCTGCCACTACACTGTTGCTGAAATGGACAGGCAGCTCATTCTGCTTGACAAAAGAGTTTGCCCAGAAAGCTGTAATAACAAAGAACAACTCAAAATGTGGCAACAGAAACTGGTATATTTGATATGCAAGCCCCTTACCTCAGATCTCCAACGTAATGAGTGGCCCAAGACAGTCGAACCCGGGAGCGGCTCACCATGTGGACAAAATTGGTGACACCCAAAATGTTTTCGGCTGTCTCAAAGGCAGAGTTTCCCCGGCCCAAAATCAAGACAGACTGGCCAACAAAATCTTCTGGGTCAACGGACACAGACTCGTAGCCCTCTACGTATTCAGAACCAGGAAAATTCACTTCATGAGGGACCCATATTCCTGTGGCTACCAGAAGAACACTGAAACACAGGGTAAGGATTTCAAAAAGATTTGTGAGACGCACAGACATTCAAAAGGTCCAAAACCATTGTGTGCTGTACAGAATCAGGAAATTCCTGATAGATGAGGCTCAACCAGGAGACTCCCATTGGGCGCCTTGCGACCTCATCACAAACTAATTCAGTAAGAATCTGAAGAGGAACCTTGGAAGGGAAGACCACTCAAGATATTATGCCACCTGAGAGTGTGCAGCAAACTACACTATTCCCATATATTTTACTTCATAATTGATAGTTTGGCCTGAGGCTCAAATTGATTTGAGCGTCTCTTCCCCATCTGGCTATAAAAATACCAATAAATCAATTAAATAACTAGCAGTGTGCTGCCAGAAATAGTTGATTCACTCTTGCCCCTGACAGCAACAGCCTTGCCTATGGGCTAGTGACAGAACAGTGGTGTATGAGAGATAAAAATGACATTCCTTTTCTGGGTGCTACCGTTTCACATTAAAGATCCACTGCCTGTATGTGCCCCAATGCAGTACAGTGTTCCCCCGCTCTTTCGCGGTTCAAATACAGAAGTCCCGCTATATTGTGGGATCACAGTATATGAAAAAAGGCTCCCTGGGGTAAGGGGGGAAAGTCCATCAGAGGCCTCAGAAATGATTTTTGGTGATCCGAAAGTCACTTCTGGTTCACAGGGAGGCCCTTTTGGGGCCTCCAGAAGAGCCAGGAAGGCCCTCGCAGGCCCATTCAGGGCAGCACCAGGCTGGGGGGTAAGTACATATCGCGGATTTTCAGTTATTGTGGGTTGGCTCAGAACCCTAACCCCAGGGATAGGTGTGTGTGAGGGTCACTGTATATGTTTTTTTAAAGTCACTTGTATAGAGGCCTAGACTCTTTGTTCTGACATTTGCAAGTTATGGGGACTGGATATTTTTAAGGAGGAGAAATTTAAAATCTGGTTGACAACATGCCACAAACGATGGTGCACTCAGGCAACACTTTGATCACACACGCTTCTGCTTTTTCCAGATCTTGGCTCAAGGTGGTGTCATGACTCAAAATAGATTTTTTTTCTCACTAAAAGGCAGCTGACTGTACTGTGATGTCTGAAGACAAATGCACTACAACCATCACCAAGAAAGGTAGTTGTAGGCAGGAAAAATGTCCTGTACATACCTATCTGGATCCTCGGGTCATTATGATCAAGGTACCCCACAAAACAAAGCAGGGTGCTTCAGAAGTAAGATCCTGCCTTCCTCAAAGAGGGTGTGAGGGGAATTTCTCGGAAGGAAAGAGTGACCCCTGCACAAGCAAGATGGAGAGGGATGAGTGGCTGGAGAAGCAGAAGAGCAGGGAGAAACCCAAGGCACCACCCAAACTGGAGGCCCAAGATACAGCAATGTTATGGAAAGGGTTTAATGATGCTCTCAAGATAATAGAGGAAAAGAAAAAGGAGGGAAAGGAAGAGAACCCGGATATGACAGGAAGAGGGGGCGAGGAAAAGGCGGGAAGGTCCCACCAATCAGAGGTGGTGGAGGTGGGGTTCAGAGACTGTAAAAAGGGACAGCCACGTGTACTCCCCCCAGATTGGGAGTGGGTCTGGATGAAGGATCCATGGATGGGAAACTGGGAAAGAACGATTATGCCTAAGAAGGAGGCGGAGAGCTATAGGCGTCGGGTGCATAAGAAAGGTTGCTCCTTTTTGGGGGGGGGGGTTAAACATTTTAATAGGTTGCTCCTATTGGGGCGAGAGAGAAGCCCGCGAGTATAACCACAAGAGGAAAGAGATAAGAAAACAACTGTAGCTGGAACAATGGCTGGCCAAGCTACGGGAGGAGGCCAAGGCCGGGAAGCTGAACACCCAGATGGACTTAACCCAGAGAGATGACTATCCATTACGCTGCCACCGCCAGAGATGCCCTGGACCCAAGCTCACCTCGGAGGTTGGGGTGCAAGTGGGGGAGCTACGCCTTTTCGAGAAAGAGGAGGAGACCCGTGGTGGGGGTCAGACCTCCCCAGGTGGAGGAGGGGAATTTGATTTCTCTTTAAGGACTCCCAACTATGAGTTCAAAACAATCCCTTTGTTACCAAAGTTAAGGATGTTGAAACTGTTGTAAGGAAAAGAACTTTTGTTGTAGTGGAAGAACCAAAGAAAAGTTCTGTTTATTTGTTTCAAGACATGCCTTCTTTGAAGTTGGAGGGGCGGGATGCCTGGGCAAAGACTGAACCCCCACAGAGGGTTTCCTGATGCCAGGGCTTTTCTGCATCAGGTGAAGATAGATAGAAGGGGCCTATAAGAACACTGATTCCAACCCCCTGCTCCAAGTAGGAATCCAAACCAGATCTGACAGATGATTGTCCGATTTTTCCATTGAATGCTTCCAGCCTTGATCTACTAGCTTTCCCCCAATTCTGTATTTTGTTGTCTTCATCACTTAATTTTTATACTTGATGTCTTTAAGAGACTCTACACAATCCAGCAAACTCTGGTTTTGAGCAATTAAAAAGTTCAACCAAGCTTGCAGACAATCACTGTTGTACAAATAGAACCAACAGGGATAGAGACAGAGTGAATCACTGGCAAATCGCTGAAGGACTATAACATGAAAATCTGAGCATGCTTTGTTTTTGTTTTGTTTTTTGTTTTGCTGGTTCAAAGGGCAGGGCTTTAAGTGATGGATTCTAGTTACAAGACAGGAGAGGCCCACTACACATTACAAAGAACTTTGTAATTGTAGGAGTTATTAAATTACTACAGAAGGTCATGATTTCTCTTTTATTGGTTTTTTTTTTAAAGAGATTGGATGGGGATGCTATAGCTGTAGATTCCTTGCTTTAGCACAGGGTCCTGCCACATGACCTTGGGATCTCTTTTGACAACATACTTCAACGATCACATTTCTAATACCCCAGGTGAATATCTTCACCGCTTACCTGCATTTATAGAACTGAGCATTTTGGTCAGTCAGGATGAAGAAATGGCCATTCCAAGCACTGGTGTCCTTCTCCAGCATCACATGGGTAATTGATGTGTTATACTGTACCTGGAGGTCTAGCATGGAAGCAAAATCTGTGAGGTAATGCACCATGGCATCCGCATCAGGGAAGAAGTCATGAGAGTAGTGTCGGAAGAGCAGTCGGCTATCATGGCTGATGAGCGAGTTCCAATCATGGCGAAGGTTGAACTCACTGTTGGATTTACCTGTGTAACGCTTGTTGATACTAATGAGCTTGCGATGGCGGGGATATAGAGTAAAGAAGCGTCCTGGCTCATGGCCACGTTCAAAGACTGTGTAGTCCCGGCCTGCGTGGTGTAGGAAGTAGGCCATCTGCAATCCGGAGGGTCCAGCCCCAATAATACAGTAGTCATGGTAGAGAAATTCATGAGATGAGGAAGAGGCCACGGACAAGGCAACGGTTAGGAGAAGTTCTGGCACGTACTTGGAGGGAAAGGGCAACATACTGATGGCAAGGAGGTTATGCCTGTTCAAGGCACTTTTAAGAAACCAGCATTTTAAAAATAAAAATTCACTGAGAACTCTCAAGTCTGCTTAATAGTATTGGGCTCTGGAGATACGTCATTCTCATTGTTGTGTCTTGACCTTCCTTTGACTGGAAGTAAGTCTTCCAATGGGAACTAAAGTCTGGGAAAAAAACAAGGATGGGGAGGGGGAATGAATAAGTTTTGTTGTTGCAAATCACCATTGTTATGTTTGTTGGAAGTTTCAGATACAACTTTGTATGCTATCTGTAGTTACTGTGAGGAACTTTTATAGACTAGGGTGATCATCTGTCTATCCAGTACTAACCAACTGTTCCTTCCAGCTCTTAAAATTCAAAGGCAGCCCTGCCTCTCTGCTGAGTGTGCTATCCATCTGTTTTGTCAGTTGCTGGAATATGTTTATTCCTATAGATCTGTTTGGCTATCTGCTAGTACTGTATAAAGATAACAGTGTGCACAAGGCGGTAATTTCAAGCAACTGTATATACGTGAAGAAATGCTTCTTATTCTTTTTCCTACAAAGGCCTGAGTTGCTGAGACTTTTAAGTACCAGTTAATGAGACAAGGGGACTGAACTTGCAGCTCTTCTCCACTGTGGATCAGTGTACTGATCAGTTTTGCCAGAAATTCAAAGCATGCAACAATGCTCCACCTGCAAAAGCACCCCCTTCTCAGTGGCTCATCACATGATGCCAAACTTCTACTTGCTGGACCTATTTTGCTGGTGCCAATATCTTGCTTATGCTGCCAATGTCTACGCTCCTCGTAGCACACACCTCCTGTAGAAATGTATCAGAACAGGAGGGAACAGCAACCTTGGCAGCCCTTTGATTTTTTTTTGGGGGGGGAGGGGGTCCCTAGCCCCATCTCCGTGCAAGCAGCTCGCCCATCGAAAGCAATCAGCTCTCCTTGCTTTTTGCCATGGAAAACCAGGAGGACGCCAGTACCCAGGAAGCAACTCCCCCCCTCCTCCCATCACTGCGTCCTCAGTGGGGAACAGATCCACCGCTCCTGTTTTTCCCTGGAGCCCGTCGATCTTCCTCATTCGCCCTCCCTGAGGGAAAGGGAATGTCCCTCTGAGCGGTGTGTGTGTGTGTGTGTGTGTGTGTGTGTGTGTGTGTGTGTGTGTGTGTGTGTGTGTGTGTGTGTGTGTGTGTGTGTGTGTGTGTGTGTGGGGTTTGAGCCAACCGACATTCTCCCCCCAGCAGCAGCAGTAGCAGCATCCGCAGCAGCCGCAGCAAGGGCGCCCCGACCCTCCCCTCCACGCCGCCTGCCAGGAGCCACCCCAAGAGCCGCGCCGGGGATTCCCCTCTCCCTCGGCACCCGCGGCAAAGGGGGAAGAGACCAGCCCCGGGCGTCTTGCGTGGCGCGCTGACGTACCTGGGCCGCTCCGGTGGTGGGAGCTTCCCCTACCAGGTAGGGCTGGGTGGTCCCCGGAGGCTGCCCGCAGGCGGAGGCGGCGGCGGCAGCAGCAGCGGCGCAAGCCACACGGTCACCATAGAGGAGAGGAACTCCGGGTCCTCCACAAGCAAACCGGCCTTAACGAGGAATGGAACAGAGTGAGCGGGCTAGAACGGCCCTTCTGCCACCCAATCAAAGCCGCCGGCTCCGGCTCCCTCCGAGCGACCCGATGCATCGCACGAGATGGGCGGAGGCACGGAAGCTGCCCATTCACTCCTCCTGTATCACGTGATGCGGAAGGGGAAGGAATCGTCTTGCCTCTCAGTGGTTCCCAATCTTCCTAATGCCTTGAGGACAGTTCCTCACGTTGTGGTGACCCCCCCTTGCCCTGCTTGGAAGAGGCCACAAGCCCCCTTTGGCCAGCCACTGCTGCAGGTGCCATTGAGAACTTCCCTCTCTATAGGCACCCTCAGCCAATCACAGCCTGACATCCCTTCCGACCTATCAAGCTGTAACACACTTCCCCCTTCCTCCCCCTTCTCTAGACCCAAGCCATTTGTGCCTTTTTCTTCACTGCCAATGGTCGTTCGAGCTCCAAAGGGGTCCCGACCCCTAGGATGGGAACCACTGCTTTATATATTCCAAAACGAGGTGGACTCTGGAATCCCAGCCTCTTCTAAATAGGAGGAAGAGTTTGGGGCAAGCCCCAAGGACTCATGCAGGACAAGGCACTTTTTGTACTATAACTCCTATACTCCCGGAGCCAGCATGATACAGGATTTCCCCCCCCCCTTAGACTAATTCATTGTCCATTAGTTTGGTATCCGAATCTTCAGATGATAGCCAAAATTATTATGAGGGCTAGGATCAGCATCAGGCTATTGTCTTTAAATCTAAGAGTCTGGGGTGGGGGTGGGGAATTGTGATGGACTTTGTAACAGGACAGGAGACAAGCAACAGTTTTTTTGTTTATGGTAGAAAATAAATAAAAAAGTTTTTAAAAAATTAACAGAATTTTCAAATTTAAACATCAGAGGGAGGTTGTTGTGTTAGTCGCCTTCCATCCCCAGCCTGATCCGCCTGGCACAATCTCTGCCCGCTTTCAGGAAAGCTTTAAAGACCTGGCTTCTCCAAGAGGCCTTTGGGTGATATAGTCCTTTTGTTGTGTGATTCTTTACTGTTGGCCTGGATGCCAGTATCTAGTGTTTGCTTTATTGCACATTGGTTTTGGATGTTATTGGGTTTTTTTGTTGCTGTTTGTTGTGCATTTTTATTGTTTTGTTCTTGTCTTGATTTTGTTCACCGCCTAGAGTTGTTTATACAAGCTGGCAGTATATAAATTGTAAATAAAGTAAAAGTAAAAAGAATAAAACTAACAGGATAACAAAGGTTTTAAAAGCCTCATGACATCTGTGCGTGACCAGCTTCTGAGTATGAGCTGCTGTAAGACTGGCTGAAGCCAATACCATGCAAACAAATTAAAAGACGAGTTAACAAGCACCTTCTTGAAAGCCAAACTCATTGCTTGAAAAGTCCCTAGCTGACTAGTACCCTTGTTAATTACTTTATTGCCAAGACCTTCCTCTTAAGGAGACAATTAAGTTTTTACCATTTGCTTCTATTTCTAAGGTAATGGTTTCCCTGGCAGATGTGTGCCAGTCATGTCTAACTCTAGGGGGCAGGGCTCATCTCCATTTCCAAGTCAAAAAGCCAGTGTTTTGCAAGTCTGTGGCCATGTGGCTGGCATGGCTGAACACATTGCTGTTTACTTTCCCACTTTTTATGGTGGTACCTATTTATCTATTTGCATTTACATGCTTTCGAACTGTTGGGTTGGCACGAACTGGGGTTAACAATGGGCACCCGGGATTTGAACCGCCTGCCCACTTTGCAGCCAACAGTTTCAACGCTCTAGCCCGCCGAGCCACCACACCCCTGTGTGTGTTGTGTCGTTAGTAAACGGTAAATTCTGTGCATGAGGGAGCCACCTATAGGCCTAGAAGCCTAAACACTGGGACCGCATTTGAAATAGTAAATCATCTTTTCGGGACTGAACTGCTGACTTGAGATGTCTAGGGACCACCCCAGAGCTCTCCAAATTATCATAAACAGTCTGCTAAGTAGGAGGGAGAATTCAAGACCAACCCTGAACTGAGTGATGAAATTTCCTTGAACAGCAGCTCCAAGCATAAATGGATTCTGACAACCACTTGAATTCAATGCAAATCCAAAACAAAGCCCTGCTAGGTATCAAAGGTTTAATCCTATAAATATGTCAACAGAAGTACAGTAATGTTGATTCCATTAAGTATTATCTCTGAATGAAAGACATATAACTTGTAGCAAGGGAGGATAAGATTGCATGTGTGTTTTAACTAGTACTATATAGGTTTGGAATTTTGTGTGTATAGTGTTAAAATAAAGGAGTATAGAAGCAGCAGCCCAGAAAATGAAAATGTTGGGAGGCCTCAATAAGACCTATATATAGTCACTGCAAAACAATTTGTGAGCTCCATCAATCCCGTCAGTTGAACTTGTTCTGCAAATGATAATTAAACATAAAGAGAAATGCAGTGTTTTTAACACACATCCTGAGGTTTCAAGAGTTTGACGATACAATATTATGTCAGGAAAATATCCTGGCTTTCCAGTTGTTTTTTTTTTTTGGGGGGGGGGTCCTAGATCTTTTATGTGGTGCCCAGCGTAGAAAAGAGTGATGGGCTAGGACAGTGGTAGTGAACCTTTGGCACTCCAGATGTTCTGGACCACAACTCCCAGAATTCCAAGCCTGTACTGTCAATGACAAAGGGCTGTGGGAGTTGTGATCCAAAACATCTGGCGTGCCAAAGGTTCACCACCACTAGACTACGACTTGGCTTGATTTAGAATCTCTACTTAAAAGTGCTTTTATTTTAGATTCCATGATGTTTTTACATTCTGCCTACAACTTAAGTTTTTGTTTTTAGATTGTTTCTTATTTGCAGCTTTTGATAGTTATAAGACTTTTGGATTTCTGTTAAGGTATTTATGCAACAATTATTACACAGCTGTAGGATTTTTGGATGCTTTATAAGCAGGTCATCTAGACAGCTATCTGTACCAAGGTTACCTCCAAGGCACACATGTCTCTGACCCGCTCTGTACAGAACTGTTCTTCTTCCACTGTGCATCTGCAGAGACTGGTTTTGTTCTGGCCACAATGGAAACCGCATGGGGGAGACAGAGCCCCACACAGTGGGCCCAAAAGTTAGAGAGGCCATTGACCTGCAGCATTCTATGTTCTTTCCACCATAAAGATCTTTTCATTGGTGGGACCTGCAGTAAACTGAACATATACTAAGGGCTCTCTGGACAAACTCTCTTCTCCATAATCTTGTTTCAGAGACTGCATGATACATTTACATTAAGCAGTCCCACTGGACAGTATGAAAGCAGCTTTTATTAAGAACGAATATAACGAGATGCTGAAGTCATCAGTAAGCAATAGCAGAATACTGCTCAGAGTCCCAGTGTCATTCTACATCCACTGACTTATGGGTGGGTTCAGCATCTTTATCTTAATATGCCTATCTAAGAAGCTGTTTAAAGGGAGGTTAATTCAAAGCAAGCATCTAAAATTTCAAAGATAGGATGAACAAGACAGTTTATTCTTGCAATTAAAGCAGCAAGAAGTGCCACACAAACCAGTGGTGCTTTGTCTCCCTGTTGTGCTTTGTTAAAAAGGCAGTGATAAGGCTGAACTCTTACTCAAATGGCAGGTGAAAAGAGCTGGTTACTATTTTACAAATAATTTCAAGGATCTCTGATCGTAAGGAACCCAAATCTGCTGCAGTAGACAGCTACCCTGATACAAATAACTGTCTGTTCTATGGAACATCAGTCTTTACACGTTCTCTCTGCAGCAGTTGCGCATAAACAAATGCACATGGGAATGTTTGGAATATGATTAGACAACCCATGCAGTACCTTCATCTAGCCTGGTTTCCTTGCCAAAGCCATTAATATTTTACAGAGGGTAGAGCAATTACCCAGTTCATTTATATGGCAGGGAGACAGTTTCTACAAGGCTTCAATCCAAGGCTTTTGGCTATGGAAGATTGCAAATGGCATGAATGAAATTACTACTTGTGGTAATAGTTTATTTTTAAATGATTCCTTGCAAGGAAGGAGCCACAGCCTGGGGGGAGGCCTGAATTCACAAGGGAGGAAAACAATATGCTTTCTCAAGTGAGATGGGCAGGAAGTAGAGACTAGCAGAGTGTTCCACTGTGCAACTTCTCATTAAACCAGGTTGGCTTTTATGTGAACCACAGCAAATGCTTTCCCACTACCTACTAATGGGTAGTCCGTTATTTACTAGATCTCGGTGTAACTGGCTTTAAAAGCATCCTTTTTTTTTGGTAATATCTCATTAGAAAAGTCTCCCTTCACATTGTCATGCATGTGGAAAACACACTTAGTAGACAAGATTATACTAGCTTCTGATCCTCACTGTTCATGTCAAGTGCTACAGTCCAGCAAAGGATGGTAAACAAATAGTCTAAGGCACATCAGCCCTTAATGTAATCACAATAGTGGTCTTTTCAAAATACATATTTTTCAATAAAGACAAAGGGAAAACTTGAACATTTATTTTATTCCTAGGGCCAGAGCAAACAAGGTGCAGACTCAACTTCAACCCACCCTCAGGGAATGGAAAAGTTGAATGTGCTCTCAGGCTCTTATTGCCACTGCCGGATTGCTGCAATGTTCAGTTCTCTTCCTCTGCAATGCAAAGAGAATTTGAAATGACACATTACTTTTTATCTCAAACAAAGTCGCCAAGAACTTAACAAACATGGCCACAACATATGCAGTAACAGTGCTAAATGCTAGTGCCTTCATCATCTTTACAAACTTTCACATAACAGAATCACCGTATCCTGCTTTAACTGGCAGCAGGTAGTCATTTGACATCTAAATAATCATTTCCACCGTGCAGATCTCAAATATCAAAACAATAGTTGCAAAGAAAATCCTTGAAAAATAAAGAGACACATAATGCAACTGAGATGGAATAATGTAATCTGCATATAAAGATGCACTGATTAATATAATTTTCCAATCACAATTTCCCCAACATTAGATCGGTGCTAACCGCTTCTCATACTGGTGCGCCGGTCGAGGGCATGAGTTTGAAATATTTTTTACTGGAGAAAATTAAGATATGAGACCCAGGGCCCTAGCATAGATCTCCTTCCAGTTTAAGTCCCCCAAAATCAATCAGTTTGAATCTTTTGCATCAGATTCAGCTAGCAGGTGTGAAACACTCTTACCTTCCTCCTCTTCCTCCTCCTCGTCATCATCATCCTCTTCATCAGAGCTGAAGGTGCCATCAGGAAGACTGTAGACCCGGATGACCTGCTTGTTGGGGTCTTTCAAGATGAGGTACTTGCCCTCGTCCAGTTTCATGCAGATGTCGATGACGCAACGGAGGATGCCCCAAGCGTTCTCCATGCTCAAATTGATTTGGCTGGCAAACTCATTGGGTTTGAACTGCTGTGTGCCTAAGATTACATGGCGTGAAGAGTCTTTCACATGGTATCGGGACACGTACCTGGCAGGGAAGGAAAAACAAGTCAAGAAATGCAGGGATGTAACTCAGCTACAGATAGACTCAATAAAACGTCAGTTTTACAGGATTTTTTAAATAACTGTCATCATTATGGATAGTGGTTTATATCTAAAATATTCAGTGTGTATACATTTTCTAAAGGCTTTCAGATCAGATATGAATTACTTGACAAACTGATAATAAGAGAGTTCTAGTGATTTTAGGTCTGGAAAACAGGTCAGATAAGTTCCCTTATTTCAATACTGTATCGTTTCATGGTCCAAACAGAGTTCTCAGAGGCATTTAAAATAATAGAAAAAAAGTCATTACACAGTAGCTCTGATAAGGAGCAAATAAAGAAACAAAGGCACTGCAAGTATACCAAGCATATGAACTCTTTCCCAGTATCTGAATTTTGCTGTTTCGGCATATTCAAACATCATTAAAAATAAACACTGCCTTTGAAAAATAAAGATGGCAGGCACACTACATATCTCATCTCACCCCAGTTTAATATATTCTGATCCGGCCAGCAGTGCGCAACATGTCCAACGGGCAAGTTTATAGCTGTTGTTTTTCAATTCAGTGGCAATCACAGCTCCTCTCTGAGAGTCCAGTTTCTGGCGCCAGTCTACGCCATTACAATGCTAGAAAAGGAAATACACGTGTCATAATTCTACATATTATGGCAACTGGGAATTTTTAAAATAAGCTGAACAGCTCAGACAACTACATTTATTTCACAGTGCCTGGAAGGTAGGTTTCTAGGTTCATCATTAATTTGACTACAGTTCAATTAGTGATGACCCACGTACAGTAAAACCTTGGGTTTATGAGCATAATTCGTTCCAGAAACACACTTGTAATCCAAAGCACTTGTATAGCAAAGCAAAAATATTGGTATAAAATGATTATAATATAATATAAAATAATCAAGATTCAAGAAAATACAAAATATCACAAAAATAAATTAAAACCGTAACCTGCACTCTCCTTTGAAAACCTTTGCTTTTGAGAGTTGCCTGAGATGGAACGTTCAAATTGCCCATGTTCCAGCAGTGGGGAGAGATAGAACCACCAATGGCTTACTTGTGAGCATGTGACATACTGCAGTGCTCATATTGCAAGACACTGCTCATTGATCAAGATAAAATTAATAAGAAACGTTTGCTCCTCTTGCAGAACACTCGTATACCAAGGTACTCTTAACTTAAACCAAGGTTTTACTGTACAGTACTCCCTCACCATATTCATGCTTCATAAACTGCAGTCCTGGTATACTGTAGATTTACCGGGACTGCAGGTGCAGGCAGGTGGCATGGAAGCAGCCAGGCGGCACTGGGCCTGGGGAAAGCTGTGGGTTGGGACCAGTGGGCCTGTGTGGGGCCTCCTGTATTTAACCCCAGGCCTGGCACCACCCAGAACAGGCCTCTGGCGGACTTCTCAAGCCTGTGCAAGCCCCAGAAGTGATTTCCGGCAGCCTGGAAGTTAATTCTGGTTTGCTGGAAGCCATTTCTGGGACCTGCACAGGCTCCAGAGGCCCAGCACCAGCCCTGGAAATGCTGTTCCAGGCAGCACCAGGCCTGGAGTAAGTACAGGAGACCAAAAAAAGGTCCCCCGGTTCCAGTCTGACCCACAGATAAAGGCATCCACATCCCAGCCTGACCCACAGATAAAGGCATCCACAATAATTTTCCTTTATTGTGTGTTGAGTCGGAAATGTAACCCCCACAATAAACGGAGTACTGTATCTTTATTACTGGACAAAAATAACCAAGAGCTTCTAACTTTAACCTTTTCTATTAAATGGGATAGGTGAAACAACATAGACAGGCTTTTGCAGGTACCCAAAGTTGGTTAGTCAAGATGAACCAGTGCAGGTAAATGAGGAGCATCAGAAAGATCCTATATACTGTTCGCCTGATCAATTAGCGATATAGCATGTTAGGTGAATTGGTTCTGTCCTTTTTAGGAGGTTCACAGATTTAAGCTTTATTACACAGCCAACCTTACCCTCGAGTCCCATTCATTCAGTGTTTTAATGTTGAGGAATGATACTTCTCCATTGGCTCCAGTCATCACTCCATCATGTTCACAACGCACAATCAGATCTATATCATCTCCCAGCTTCCACCTTCGGTACCTAAATCCAAGAACACTAGGGTGTAACCTTACCCTTGCCAATTTATTACATATCATGAGCAGTAATAATGAATTTTCCATGGAAGCTGTAACACGGTTGGGAGTCAGAGCTTCAGACAACACATACTTCCATGACGTCTTCCTATGCAAAAAGCAACAGCTTACCTGTATGCAACAGAAGCCACCTCATTTTTATCCATATCATCTTCCACAAACGGGTTTGGATTGGGAAATTTGTATTTTTCTTTCCCCTGAAAAGAAACCATGCAACAATTTTACCAAGTCCATTAGGCAATGCGTTCAAGATAGTTGCAGGTGCTTAAGATAAGAAGCTTTCTAGTGTTTAACTACGGAATGGATAATTCTACACATTGTTTCTTCACCGAGCCCTTCCCTGTACCTTTTTTCAATATGGCTCCATGCCATGCTGACAACAGATATTCCCTACCATTACATCAGAAGTCCTTCATTAAACTGTCTAATATGTGTATTAATCCTTCTGAGATCCCCTAGGAGCCTTATAAAAGCACAAGATTTATTCGGATGCATGCAATCCTCTTTTCACTTGCTGAGCTGGGATCATCTCCTCAACAGCGTAACATTCTAGACAACCACAGACATTTACAAAATCCTCTGCTTAAGTAAGTTAAGTGACTCATTCAATCGTACCATTCTCAGGCACTGCTGAGAGAAGTTATGGTTGATGTAGGTGGCTTCCATAGCAAGGTTGCGGGGAGAATTGAAGGAGTTTCCCTCATCCTGTGGTGGTTCATTGGCAGTTTCGCTCACTGTAAGGAGATCTGAGGACAGGGCCAAATGCAAAATGAGATCAGCATGTTTCCAACGGGACACCAAGACTGTATGTTGTTGAATGCAAAAGAAGCATGCATTAGGCTGCATTACTGCCTGTTACAGAAATAGAATTTTCACTCAAGCTGGACTGATAAACGAGACAGAAAAATTCCAAGCTACCATCTAGTACCCTGTCTGTAATGCAAATTAGACTCACCAAAGTCAGAGTTGTCCCTTTTGTCAAAAAAGAGCTTAGATCCAACTCTCTGGACGATGATGTCCCAGGAATACACGGAACGTGTGCATGCCATGAGGGTAGCTAGAATGGCATCTGTAGCAAACACATTCCCTTGAGTTTTGGCCAGCTATGGGCAAACAAGAGTCACAAGAATGAGAGCAAGTTGGAAAAAACAAGAACAAATTGACAGATAAAAGTTCTACCAGTTACGTATATCTACAGTTTATCTATAATAGCTGAAACCATAGCTACTCTGTGCAAAACATTTAACTGAAACTACAACAAAACTACTCCCTCCTGGAGCGCAATCCTGTGGACACCATTCTCCAGCAATTAAACCCAAGGAAGCAAAGGGGTCTTTCTGCCAGCCTGTCTAACATTACATTATCTAACACGCTTCAATCACCTTGTTTTTCCATATCTCTTTCCTCTCATAAATATATTTGAGATTTAACATTGTATGCTTAGGTCATGGCAAGACATACAAACTATTCTTCCAACCATTTAATCCATTCCAGTTAACCCCCACCACTAAGAACCAGTTCAAATAGGACAGCTTCAGCAGTATTTTGGAAGGTTCTTTGACTTTTGTTGAGCTGAAGATGGAATTTACATTCTGGACTAAACTCACTTATTTCACTTAATGTCCCTTGCAAAGTCAGCAGGACACGCCATCTCCCTTTGTTGGGTTTGCCACAATGTTCAATCTCAGGCGTATCAAGGGGCTTTTATGAAAACATCACCGCCCTTGACCAGTATAGCATGCCCTGTTATGTATACCTTTCCTGCTCTCTGAAGTACATGGCAAGCAAATACTACTTTTAAACCAAATAACAATTAGGTAACAGAGCAAGTTAATGTGCAGATTGTACCTTGCGGATAACTGGATCATCTGTAGTAGTTACAGTATGGAAGATCCGTTTGATACTACGGAGGTTCTTTTCATTTCTTGTAGTGACGCGGTCAAAGGCTTTGTCATAATATTCCAGGGCACCACAGCACTCTCTGCAGGTAACAAAAGAAGTAATGATCACAAAAACGTCATGAAATTCTGATAGTAAGGGAATAACTGAGGACACGCAGAACTTTATCAACAGATTCCTCTATTTTCTGCCTGTCCTCTTGCTTTTTTGTGACTAAACCAGAGCTGAGAAAAAAGCTTCAATCTCTACGGTAATCACCAAAACTACATTTTAGAGGATAGAGGTTTTTTACATGCCAACCTCAGAACCTGAGCTTTAGACTACATTAACGGCTGTAGGTTTCTAACACCTACAAATGTCTTGTTCATTGTAACAGAATTATTAGTATTCTAAATGTGCAGCAAACTTGTTTAGTGTGTCAACAGATGGGAGTACTGTTGATTTTAATCCAGGCTACCGAGGCACAAACTTTGTGCTCTGGTCAGAACACAAGGACATTAGCAAAAGATTTGAGTCATGTGAAAAAGTTGGAGACTATAGGCTGTGAGCCCCATCTTCAGATTCCTCCAATACTTACATGTCCTGGGGTTCTGACACCTCCAGGTATCTCATTTTCATCAACCTAGGGAAATCCATCTCCTCCTTCACCTCCCAGTCACTGCGAACTTCCACGGAGGAATCACGGGGCTTCTGCCATGCCAACAGGGAAAGTACAGGTTGATGAAACGAAACAAAAGACAACACATCTTGGTTCATATGGAACAACAGCTGAAAGCAGAAAGTCAAGCCCAGGAATGGCAACCAGGCAGAAACCCCATGAGCTTTGGAGGCTATTACTTTACCTGAGATTTCTGGTCCCATTTCTGTCTCACGCCAAACTGCTTTTGAAACTTCTTTTGCAAACGCAGTCTGTCCCTGAAAGGATGAAAACGGATCAGCCCAGGAAGACGATAAGCGTTGCTGATCCCAAAATGGAATTTGAGCTGCTGCTAAGATTTTTTTTTTTTGGATGGCAGAGTTGCTTGAGAAGGGTAACTTCCCACAACAGCCAACAATTCAAAAATTCTAATGTATTGTCATCTCCCACCTATGGCCATCCTATGCGGCGGTCCTTGTTTTCAAGATAGGTAAGATGTTCAAGGTGTGTTTCACCACTTCTCCCATAGTAAGTTTCTGTGGAGTGGAGATTTGAATCCAGGTCTCTTGATGCCTAGTCCGACACTCTGCCTACCACATCAGCTCAAGAACTTTAATACATCTTCTGTAAATTTACATTATGGTTCCCCAAACAAGAGCTCCATATTCTAGAAAGATCGAATACACGTTACACACACATACTTGAATGTGTCTTAACTGTACTGGACTGTATATTATCCCTCATTCTGCAAGCCACCTTGGGTCCTTTTTCCAAGGAGAAAGGCAGGGTAAAAATACTCTAAAATAAAATAAATAAATACACAAACTTCACAACAGAGGTGTGTGTATGTATCACACGTTTGCCTAAACACATATGGCATACGTACCTCTCTTTCTGCTTGGCACTTTTAGGCAGCGTCTGCAGGTTGAACTGCAGTATGTTGCGGCGGTCCTTGTCTCTCCGAAGATTCCTCTGCAAAGAAACATTCAGGTAAATAAGAAAGCAGGACTCAGCCCATTCCAAAACCATCCTGTGAGCACAAGAGGCAGGAGAGGCCTGCCTACAAGGCATTAGAATTGCTAAGGAAGAAAACATAAACCTGAATGCAAACCCAATGCCATTCAGTCACTAAAAGTTCATTATCCTTACAACCGACACCACAGAGAAAAGTCTGCAATAAAGCTGTTTGAATAGCAATTCTTATTTGCAGTGGGTAACAGGAATCTTCTACATTCCCAAGCAAAACTATCAATCAATGATAATTTTGACCTATATTCTCTGAGAGTGCTAAGCAGATATTGGTAACTCACTCAGTACTGAACTCAAATCTAAGCTTTCAATACCTGCGCAAACCTCATGCGATTCCTCTGGTAAGCAGTTTTTTGTGTCCGTGCTGTGTCCACCAGTTGGAAACTAGCTTCATCTTCCTCATGGAAGTAGGCATACTGGCTCCCACCACCAAACTGGGATGAATATTTATCTGAAAACACAATTTTTCTTTCTCATTTTAGTGTTCAAGGTTAAAGGCAGGTCTAGAAGTGGCATGGTTCCTTAGCTTAAAAAAAGGAAACTCTAAAAAAATAGCATCTGTATTATAAGTATTTATATTAAGATCTTTGTGAGTACCAGAGCTTATTACAAAAAGGAAAATGGGGGCTCCTCCTTTTCAAGCTCTAGAAATAGAATGAAGTCCCACTTCTCTTGTGATCAGCACAAAGGTATCAAGTGCCTGAGTCTCGTCTTCCTTGAAGCGTAAGTATATGACATCAATCAAAACCCAACAATACTATTTGCTTCAGACATCAAACGTTTGCTTAAGTACTAGCTGTGAGCACTGCAAGAGAAAGGAAGGGCTGTCAGGAAACTTTTATTTAAGGTCTGCCTCTCCTAATATGACAAAGCAGGATGAACTGGAATTTCTTGGAAAGTTCATCAGCAGGGGAAGAATACACTGATTTCATGCATCATAATCAAAAGACTGTAATCTGCCCTGAAACGACTAAGAAACTCACTAACAACTCTGCCTTTCATGGACACTCAGATGTTCAAGCTCATGAAGTGCCAAAAAGGGACAATCAAACATTACTTACTTGTGTATCTTTTATCCTGATAGGTAGCTCCAGTCCAATCAGCAACCTAGTCCAAATAAATATAATGAATAATGAGCGAGACTGACAGCGGGGGGATTTTCAATAGTTTTTTTAATGCCTCAAAAACAAGATGAGTTTGAAAGCTTCCTCAGTTTGAATGTTACCCCAGAGCACAGAGAGAACTCCTAGTTCCCTGAGCTCTTGCCCTCTGAAGATGACGGCCAGAGTCGGGCGAAATGTCAGGAAGAAAAACTTCCAGAACACAGCCAAACAGCCTGAAAAACTCACAACAGCTACTAATATCAAACTCTTTCTCCATTGTCAGTGAAAACCAGTCCATGTGATTCAATACTCCCAGCATGGGACTGTCATTTGAATCACAGAGACAATGACCAAAATGTCATCCCTGCATCTGTTCGTACAGTCTAACTGTAACATGGAGCAGATTTTTTTTCTTTGAACATATTCATGGAACTGCATCTCAAAGTCCTTTTTATTCGAAAAAGATCCCATAACTGGCAGCCAGCACAGAGGCTCTCTGTATGACAGCAGCAGCAACGTATTCAGGAGGGTTAGAAAACTTCAGTTTCAATGACCCCTCCTCCAGGCTATGACTCTTGCCTCACCCTTATAGGAGTACAAGACAAAAACCTAGTATTAACCACAACCTATCTGAAAATACCGTCCTATATTGTTAAAACTAACTAGCACCGATTTTCTTTTACAATTGAGTTTAACTAGGCCATGCAATATTCCAGGGAGCTGATGCCGCAGAGGGCTAAAATAAGCTCCCCATCTCTGCAGCATTTTCAATAAATCCTTATAAGAAAACTATTTTAAAACATCATTTTGTTTGTTCAGTTTCCCCCAAATGCTGTTACATGGCAGGGATGGATTTCATTAGTCCTTTCACTGTGAAGAGTGCCACAGGAACTGGGACATGGACCCCTGAAACACATGGCAAGATAACTGTGAAAAGTAAGACCTTGAAACACTTAAGTTGCAAAAAGACAATGTGTTAAAACAGTTTTAGGAATTTCTGTGCAAGGCCAGAAATAGAAGCACCTTTCCAAGCCGGTCTCCTTTGCTGAAGGGCTGATATGGCATATCTTTGAACTGCTCAGGGACAGCACACGGACCCCATCCTGAGGGATTATCCTGGATCACAGGCGTCACAAACTTGGCCATTTTTTAAATTCTAGACTGTGAAAACAAAGTATCTGTTAAGCAATGATACTTAATCAACCTACCAAGCTAGAAAGATTAGCCAATGTTTACTTCCAGTTGAGCAACACTCATAGAAATAGATACTTTGTACAAAGTAATTTAAGGAAATGTTTGGGCCTCAACCTTTTCTTTTTCATACATTTATATGATAGACACATACTAGGAAAGAAAACAAATTACTTTTTTTCATTATTGTCCTCAGCCGATCTGTACTTTAACACAGAAAAAGTGATTTCAGAATACTGCAGTAGAGATGTAAAAATCAGTTTGCAGTCCTCACAACTCTGAATACAATTTCAGGGCGAACATATAATAACGGAATGACCAAAACCTGCTTATAAATCTAGGAATTGATAGCAGAACTTTTTAGTGATGTCACATAATTGAATCCAGAATTTAATTTGTTTCAGATTGCATTATGTGAATGAACAAAACCACATTTTAGTTCTCTCTGGCAGTCTGCATGGAACCAATATAAAGAAGATACATTACTCTTAAAGCTGCAGCTAAACATGCAAGAAGATAACTAAATTCCCACAAAAACCCACAAGGAAGCTCCTGGTGCCACCCATTTTGTCCCAAACTTTATGAGCCAGACGTCAAAGTACTGAAGTGTGCATTGTTTTATAGGTACATTTCCCAAGTTTAGGGCACTGCTGCTTTGCTTCCCTGAATCTTCAAGAAGTGTGAGATAAAAGCACTGCAAGAGGAAAAGAACACCTGCTTTTGTGTGTGAGAGAGGGCTTTAAAGCTCAGACACTCATCTCCACCCATCCCCAAGGCACTCAAAGGTACAGTGACTGTATGTGTTTTGTGCATGCACAACAAAAAGCCAGGAAGGGACTTGGAACAGTGCATGTAAGCCATTTGACAAAGAGAAGGGAATGGAGTGAATTTGTGCCTGTTTTCATATTCCGGTGGCCCAGGAGCCTTTAGGTGTCCTCGACCTTTGCCTGGTCCACTCTGAGACCCGACAAGGTCCTGCCCCCTGCTCTTGTTTCATTTCAGGAATCTCAGGGATGGAGATGCTGCTGATTCCTAGACATGGCTCAATGACATGAATCAAATGACAACACATGTAGGATTTATGAAAGTGAGCTGGGCACCAAAATCAAGACACCGAATGTAAACTGAAAGGACATCATGCTCAATATCTTGCACCATAGTGCTCTTAATTCTCAAATGCTCTCTTTAATGCAGTTTAAGGCACTGGGCTATAAAATTATGTACATTTTTGCAGGCAGTAACTTTTGCAGCTTCTTAGCAAGACTGGCTAACAAGTAAACCTCCTCTCGCCTCGTCTTTTCTTGCTATCAAGTATTACTCAATGTATTAATAAACATCTCCAGAACATACTAGACCTCAGTACATACTGAGTATAAACAAAACATGTCTGTTAATAGAAAATCAGCCACAAATAGTGGATGTTGAAACACCTCCTCTCCCTATTCCTGCTAGTTTTCAATACCAGGGGTGATATATGTGTGTTTGTGTGTAATGATCTTGAGAGCAGCACAGTCTGGGAACTACTAACACAGCCATGTGTGTGTGTGTGTGAGAGAGAGAGAGAGAGAGAGAAAGTACGTACACACACACACACACACACACGGGCGAGAGAAAGGAAGCAGACCACCAGCGTAATGATCTTGAGAGCAGCATAATCTGGGAACTACTCACATAGTGGATGTTGAAACACCTCCTCTCCCTATTCCTGCTAGTTTTCAATACCAGGGGTGATATGTGTGTGTGTACACACACACACACACACACACACAATGGGGGGGGGAAGCAGACCACCACCGTAATGATCTTGAGAGCCGCATAGTCTGGGAACTACTCCTAACGCAGCCGTTCGCGAGGTCTGCGGCCGGCCTGTATCCACCAGGATATCGGGCAGGCTGACAGTTCGCATCAGGCCATCCAGGCTCCCGGCAGGCGCCACGTGCATTCCGAGAAGGCCAAGCATTCCGCGGGCAGAGGAACGCGGGCGAGGCCGCTGTCGTGAGCCCGGACTAGGAGAACCAGGGCTACGTCCCGAAGGCCGCAAGGCCTCTTCAGACCCGCCCGGTCTCCTGCGGCCGGCACGGCGAAAGCGAAGGAGCCGAGAAAGGAGGGAGGGAGGGAGGGAGGGAGGGGGTAAAACAGGGGCGTCCCGTCCCAGGGAGCCTCCCCGGCCCACCCTCAGGCCGCTCTCTCACCTGCGCCGCCCAAGAGAGCCCCGATGTCGGCGGATTCGAACCACCGCGTCTAGCCAAAAAAGCAACGCCGCCACGCCCGCATCTCTTCAGGCTCCGCTCCTCTTTCCGGCGCGGCTTCACGCCGGTGGCGTCATCAGGCCGCGACGCTACAACTGTCGCAAAACACGACGACGGGTGTGGGTGGTGGCAACTGAATTTTTTATTTTTTTAGTTAAATGCCCAGAAGAAGGGAATGGCTTTTTATGATTGCGAGGGGGAAGAGTTATTTTTGTTATTTTATTTAAATATTATTTACGACAGTTACGATATTTTGAAGCTTAGGTTTCTCTAACAGCGCAATCTTAAGCGTATCTACCTCTGAAACTCGTTCAGTGGAGCTGATTTTCAAGTAATTTCTTGACGTTTCCGAGTAAGCGTCATCCTTTTCACTTTACTTGAGGTTATATAGAAAAACAGTGTTGTGGCGCTGGCTTAAATTTTATTCAAATAAATTACAGTATATTTAATGTTTTAATTTAGTCCTCATTTTTCTTCTGAGATTAAGTCGGCATTAAATAGCTACAAATATTTGAAAAGAACATAATTTTCTTTACTCTTGTCCCAATTGGCTTTTTCTAGTGCAGTGATGGCAAACCTTTTAGAGACCGAGTGCCCAAACTAAGATTCAAAACCCACTAATTTTTTGCAAAGTGCCAATACTGCCGTTTAACCTGAATACAGGTGGCTGTGAAAGGGTAATGTTGGTTGCCCACAGAAAGGGCTCCGAGTGCTACCTTTGGCACCCATGGATTTACTAAATTACTGTATAACCCAATCCCCGAATGAAGCACATGGGTTTTCTGCATCAACCTCATCCCTCACTGGACGTACAGAAACCTGTATGCTTTGAAGAAGAGGCAAATGGAAAGGAGGTGTGGGTGGGTCTGCAAGACGTGTTCAAAGGACTTGGGTGTAAAACCTAATCCTTGACTTCAAATGCAACTTGACAACATCCTTGCTGCTTCCTGCCTCATCTAAGACAGATGTTCCTGGTGAAAATAATTTATTTATTTATCTATTAAATTTATATACGGTACTGCACCATCTAGCAACACGGTTACTCAGCAGTTTACAAGCTACAAACAAATATTTTATTTTGTTTAATTATATCAGAGTATTTTACCCCACCTTTCTCTTTGGAAAAGGACCCAAGGCAGCTTACAGTAATGAGGATTAATATACAGTCCAGTACAATTAAGATATGTTCAGGTATTTGAGAACAAGGAATTGAGGGACATCTTACAGCATTAAAGCTACAAGGTTATAATTAGTTATAAACACAAAGTCTGTGTGAACCTATAGATTCATATAAAATACACATGGTAGTCCATCATTCAGGGAAAGCTTGCCTGAAGAGAAAGGTCTATGCCTGCTTCCAGAAGGACAACAGAGATGAGGCAGTCCTGTCCTCTAGTGGGAGGGAGTTCCAGAGTCTAGGCGCAGCAGTTGAGAAGGCCCTTTCATGGGTTCCCACAAGATGTACCTATGAGGGTGGCGGGATGGAGAGAAGGGCCTCTCCTGGTGACCTTGACACCCAACTTGGTTCATACTGTGAGATTTGGTCTTTGAGGTAGCTAGGATCCAGGTCATATAGTGCTTTGTAGGTCAAGGTCAGCACCTTGAATTCTGCCCGATAGCTGATTGGCAGCCAGTGGAGATGCTTTAATAGGGATGTAATGTGATCTCTGTACCCCGCCCCAGTCAGCAGTCTGGCTGCTGCATTTTGGACCCATTAAAGTTTCCTGAGACTTTTCATTGGTAGCCCCACATCGAGCACATTACAGTAGTCTAGACAGGACGTCTCTAGGACATGTTTCACTGTGGCCAGAGCTGGTTTCTCAAGAAAGGCGTGTAACGTGTACTAGCCTTAATTGTGCAAATGCACTCCTGGCCCAGCCGTGGCCTGGGCATCCAAGCTCAAGGATGAGTCCAAGAGTACCTCCAAGATGTGTACCTGATTTTTCAATTGGAGGGTGACCCCATCCAGTACATGTTGTATCCCTATCCCTTGTCCCTTTCTACTTACCAGGAGCACCTCTGTCTTGTCTGGGTTTAGTTTCATTTTGTTCATCCTCATTCAGTTCATTACTGCAGTTAAACACTCATGTAAAGTTGAAAGCTTTTCCTTTTAGGCCAAAAGTATACACCTCGTACTAAGATGCACGCCAGGCTTGTCGTAGATCTGTAATCTCAATATGTAGTTTTAAATAGAAAGAGGGGCTTTTTGCCTCTGAAGCTTTGCTTACGTTTAGAAATTGAAATCATGTACAGTAATTGTTTTCCAGTTAGAAAATATTTTGGTGTAATCTCTGTAGCTAAATAAATGCCTCATTTATTATTCAAGTGAAGGTGCCTTGTTTACTTGATTATTTTGGTAAGTAAGATTTTGCTATCGTAGCCAGGCTGGGAGATGTTGTGAGTCAGAGGAGGTGATAAAAACACAGAAAGAAGGTGTGCCGTCTGTGTTGACTGATGATGAGAAGGAAGACGATAAAGAGGGAGAGACATCGCGAAAACGGGAGACGTGTACAAAACGCATAAGAACAATATCCTTAGAGGAGCTGGGAAACACACAGGAGCAGAAAGAACCCACGGTGTTGTGGGCAATAGAGGAATTAGAGGATGAGTGGGAGGAGCGTGACGTAGGTGGCGCGCGGGATAAGGGAGAGGAAAATGACAGTTGGGAAGAGGGGAAGAAGACAGTTGGGACTCAGACTCTAGAGAGCCGCCTGAGTGAGAAGGGACAGGTGACCCATTCTAAGAGAAATGAGGAGATCACCTGGGCCGTTACGGTTAAACCTCTAGGCTGGCCAGAGAATTCGGAGAAATTCCAAAGGGAATGGAGGAGGGGCAGGAATTTAGTCCCCATGCCCCTTTGGGCGAAGCATCCATGTTGTGGCACCCAGTGCCTGGGTCGGGCAAGAGGAATGCATCCTTTCCCTTAGAAGATCCTGAGATTGTAATCAACCCGTTTGAATCCAGTTTTACGGATACTTTATTATTTGAGAAAGTTGATAAACCTTATTCTATGTTAGAAGTTTGTAACGAAGAATCAACCTACAGAGAGTTAAAGTCTGTATGCAATAAAAACCCGTTTAATGTTGAACCAGCAATTACGCCTCGTCTCGTCTGTGAATCTGAAATACCCGATTATCACAAGGAACCCTCACAAATTGGCGCCCAACGCGGTTTAAACATCAACAAACAGGAGACTACCGACAACCGACAAGACAAGATCATAGAAATGCTGGCGGAACAAAATCGCGTTTATTATTAACTCAACTCACTCGATCTACTAACCAGAACAATTTCATTCATAACAACAACGACCATATAGGACGAAATACGTGGGTCTCTAACCCTGCACCGGTGCGGTTGCAGAAAATGTCAAAAGAAGACGATCCAGAGGCTTACATGAATACTTTTGAAAGAGTAGCGACAGCAGCCCAATGGCCACGAGAACAATGGGCACTTATCCTTACACCATGCTTAACAGGAGCTCTGCAAGAAATTGTCGATGCATTAAGCCCAGATGATGCATCCGACTATCAAAAAGTTAAAAATGCAATTTTACTAACACTGAACTTAACTCCTGAGGCGTATAGGAAGAAGTTTCGTGCACTAACCTTCAAAGTTGGCATGCAACCTCGTACATGGGTACAGAGACTCAAAGCCAATGCCATCAAGTGGCTACGACCGAATGAGAACACCAAGGATCACGTAATTGAATCCATCATAATTGAACATGTGCTTAATTGCATACCTACCCATGCGGCGGCATGGGTGAAGAGGAATAGACCCACATCATTAGATGACGTCATCCACATTTTAGAAGGCCTCGAAATAGCGGAAGACAAGACGAATCCTCGCGAGAACACGGCGGAGAAAATATCATCTCGTGAGAACAACCACTACGAGAAAACATACAATCCCACGAGACTAGCTGCAAAGATGGAGTCGGGAGGAACAAGTGGACCGCGCGGGGTACTAAATGCCGGAGAAAAAATGATCCAAAGAGGAGCCCGAGGACTTTCGAGAGCTACTTTTCTAGCCAGGAATATCGGCAACAAACCTGTATGTTATGGCTGCGGCTCCCCGCAACATTTCCTACGAGACTGCAAAAAGACAGATTGTTCATGGGGAGGCATAGACGCGGATAAACCGCGGCCTACTAAGCCTTTTCGACAATGGGAAATAATTGCCTATGTTAATGGGAAACAGGTTACAGCTTTTATTGATACGGGGTGCGCTAGAACTTTAGTTAGAGATATCTTCGAAAATAAGAATAATAAGGTCATCAATATCAAGTGTATTCATGGGGATTCCAAAGCTTATGGGACTGCTTGGGCACATGTAACGATTAATGGCCATACAAACAAAATGAATGTCGGAATTGTACCTAATTTGTCACATGAGATGTTGATAGGCAGGGATTGGCCGGGAATTAATGATTTATTGCGTACACAGGAAGGACTACTGGGGGACGAAGAGCTGGACAGCAGAACAATACGAGAAGAGATGACCCATGCTAATTGCGAACGGGTGAGGTTTCTACAACAAAATGACTCTACTTTAGAATTTGTTAAAAACAAAATTGCTAGTTTGTATTGCAATGATAATTCTCTTCCCGGGTTTGTGGAAAAGGAGGGTTTACTGTATTATGTAGATAGTAAGGGTTTAAACAAATTGATCGTCCCAGCACCCTGGAGGGGAGAAGTCATGAGATTAGCACATGATATCCCAATTTCGGGTCACCTAGCACTCGATAAAATGATAAAAAGATTAGAACAAAGGTTTTGGTGGCCCTCAATGAGGAAAGAGATAGAAAAATATTGCCGCTCATGCAAACAATGTCAACTGACGCAACACAAGCCAGCACCAGGCCAGAATTAATACCAATGCCCATAGTAGATCAACCCTTTGATAGAATTGCGTTAGATCTAATTGGCCCTCTTCCAAAATCATCGGGAGGACATCTTTATGTCCTGGTCATAATTGACTATGCGACACGGTACCCTGAGGCCATCCCCTTACGAACCACATCAGCTAAAATATTGGCACAAGAGTTACTAAAGGTTTTCTCTAGGCTGGGGTTTCCTAAGGAGGTCTTAACGGACCAAGGCAGCAATTTTATGAGTACAACCTTCAAACAGATGTGGAAAATATTAGATGTGAAACCCCTAAAAACCACAGTTTATCACCCCCAAACAAATGGTCTTGTTGAGAGGTTTAATAAAACTTTGAAAAGCATGCTTAGAAAAATTATCATGGATAACCCTAGAAAATGGCACATATTATTAGACCCCTTAATGTTTGCAATTAGGGAGGTACCTCAATCTTCCACAGGATTCTCTCCATTCAAATTGCTATATGGGAGAACTCCGAGAGGAATATTGGATCTATTAAAAGAGGAGTGGGAGAATGGGGAGGATACCTCTAAAACTACTGTTAAACACGTTATAGAGATGAGAGACCATCTATACAAAATCCAAGATGAAGTAAAAGAGAATTTATATCATACTCAATTAGGACAAAAACAAAGATATAACCAAGAAGTCAAAAAACGAAGTTTCACAGTAGGACAAAAAGTTCTTTTATTATTACCTCTGGAAGGGAGCAAGTTGCTCGCTAGGTGGCAAGGCCCTTATGAGATCACTAAAAAGCTTAATGAAGTAGATTATGAGCTATACATGCCTGATAAACCAAAATCTAAAGGCGTATATCATGTCAATTTGTTAAAAGAATGGCATGAAAGAGATGTGTTATTAGCCGAAGTTGAGGACGATGAGGAGTTAGGACCTACATGGCAGGGAAAGGACAACTCGGAACAGCATGTACAAATTTGTCAGGATTTGTCCAATAGTCAAAGATTTCAAATAGCTGAGCTAGAAAAAGAATACAAAGATACATTTTCTAATAGCCCGGGCACTACCAACTACTGTGTACACCGAATACAAACCTTAGGTAACCAAGTTGTTAGGGATCATGGCAGGAAATGGCCGAGACATTTGATTCCCGTAATTGAGGAGGAGGTTAAAAAAATGTTAGACTTAGGGGTTATCGAACCATCCAACAGTCCTTGGAGAAGTTACCCTGTAGTTGTCCCTAAAACCGATGGGACAGTTCGATTTTGCATAGATTTCCGAAAATTAAATTCCGTGTCCAAATTTGACGCATATCCCATGCCCCGCGTGGATGACTTGTTAGACAAGTTAGGAGAATCCACATATTTAAGCTCCTTGGATCTCACAAAAGGTTACTGGCAGGTCCCCTTACACCCGGATGACAGAGAGAAGACCGCATTCGGAACTCCAATTGGACTGTATCATTTCACCAAAATGCCTTTTGGCCTCCATGGTGCTTCAGCCACCTTCCAAAGGCTCATGGATAAGGTTCTCCAACCAGTTAGGGACTTTGCTGTTGCATATATTGATGATGTAATTATTTTCAGTAAATCTTGGGAAGAACATTTGGTACATCTTCGAGCGGTTTTGGCAGAATTGAGAAAAGCTAATTTAAAGGCAAATCCAACTAAGTGCAAAATTGCTCAACTAGAAGTTAAATTTCTAGGTTTTCGAGTAGGACAGGGTAAAATTTTCCCAATGCAGGACAAGATAACTAAACTATCAGAATGGTCCCGCCCAACCACTAAAAAAGAAGTGCAACAGTTCTTAGGTCTAGCTGGATATTATAGGCATTTCATACCACATTTCGCAGACATCGCTGCCCCTCTGACCGATCTCACGCGAAAAAAGCTACCGAAGATAGTGAAATGGTCGTCTATGGAACAAGAAGCTTTTGATACCCTTAAAGAGAAGCTGTGTTCGTATCCAGTAAGGGTAGCTCCTAACTTCTCAAAACCATTCATCCTACAAACTGATGCATCTCAGAGAGGTATTGGGGCAGTATTATCACAAATACATTCAGATAGGGAACACCCCATACTATTCTTGAGTAGAAAATTATCAAAGAGGGAACAAAAATATTCAACAATTGAAAAAGAAGCGTTAGCGGTAAAGTGGGGAATGTCCTCTCTCAAATATTATTTATTAGGAGCACCTTTTATTCTTATCACAGACCATGCACCCCTTATTTGGTTAAATCATATGAAAGATGTCAGTCCTCGTCTCACACGCTGGTACTTGAGTATGCAACCATTTTCCTTTGAAGTCAGATACAAAAAGGGAAGAGATCACCTTAATGCTGATTATTTCTCCCGACAGGGTCCATGGGCTCGACAACTTGAGGATCAGACGGCCCACTTGAAGGGGGGGGTGAGTCAGAGGAGGTGATAAAAACACAGAAAGAAGGTGTGCCGTCTGTGTTGACTGATGATGAGAAGGAAGACGATAAAGAGGGAGAGACATCGCGAAAACGGGAGACGTGTACAAAACGCATAAGAACAATATCCTTAGAGGAGCTGGGAAACACACAGGAGCAGAAAGAACCCACAGTGTTGTGGGCAATAGAGGAATTAGAGGATGAGTGGGAGGAGCGTGACATAGGTGGCGCAATAAGGGAGAGAGGAAATGACAGTTGGGAAGAGGGAAGAAGACAGTTGGGACTCAGACTCTAGAGAGCCGCCTGAGTGAGAAGGGACAGGTGACCCATTCTAAGAGAAATGAGGAGATCACCTGGGCCGTTACGGTTAAACCTCTAGGCTGGCCAGAGAATTCGGAGAAATTCCAAAGGGAATGGCGGAGGGGCAGGAATTTAGTCCCCATGCCCCTTTGGGCGAAGCATCCATGTTGTGGCACCCAGTGCCTGGTTCGGGCAAGAGGAATGCATCCTTTCCCTTAGAAGATCCTGAGATTGTAATCAACCCGTTTGAATCCAGTTTTACGGATACTTTATTATTTGAGAAAGTTGATAAACCTTATTCTATGTTAGAAGTTTGTAACGAAGAATCAACCTACAGAGAGTTAAAGTCTGTATGCAATAAAAACCCGTTTAATGTTGAACCAGCAATTATGCCTCGTCTCGTCTGTGAATCTGAAATACCCGATTATCACAAGGAACCCTCACAAATTGGCGCCCAACGCGGTTTAAACATCAACAAACAGGAGACTACCGACAACCGACAAGACAAGATCATAGAAATGCTGGCGGAACAAAATCGTTTATTATTAACTCAACTCACTCGATCTACTAACCAGAACAATTTCATTCATAACAACAACGACCATATAGGACGAAATACGTGGGTCTCTAACCCTGCACCGGTGCGGTTGCAGAAAATGTCAAAAGAAGACGATCCAGAGGCTTACATGAATACTTTTGAAAGAGTAGCAACAGCAGCCCAATGGCCACGAGAACAATGGGCACTTATCCTTACACCATGCTTAACAGGAGCTCTGCAAGAAATTGTCGATGCATTAAGCCCAGATGATGCATCCGACTATCAAAAAGTTAAAAATGCAATTTTACTAACACTGAACTTAACTCCTGAGGCATATAGGAAGAAGTTTCGTGCACTAACCTTCAAAGTTGGCATGCAACCTCGTACATGGGTACAGAGACTCAAAGCCAATGCCATCAAGTGGCTACGACCGAATGAGAACACCAAGGATCACGTAATTGAATCCATCATAATTGAACATGTGCTTAATTGCATACCTACCCATGCGGCGGCATGGGTGAAGAGGAATAGACAGATGTATCAATTCCAAAGGGACTTGGGCTTGTGTTCTCCAGATTCTTGCTTTAAGCAGCTTAGGGTGATTGATTACAGATTGGATTGATTACAGATGGGATCTGGGTAGAGGAACAGCCCTAGTTCAGTTACACTAATCTTACAACTATCTTACAACTACCAAGTGGTTTGATAGTTGTCTTGTAAAGTGCTAGTCTGGGAATAAAATGTTGGATCCAGATAAATATGCTTCTTGAAACCAGTGAAGTTTCAGTCATGTGCGACAGGTTGGCTGCAGGTATGAGAAATTCTGTGTCTCACCGACCATCTTATATGTGGTTCAACTTCATATAACAATAATTTTACAACTCCACACCTGGAAGGGAACCTATAGAGACCATTAAGTCCAGCTCTTGTCCAGAAGACACATTGGGAAACTGAACTCCACCTAAACTACTGAACAGTTTGAGCTCTCCAGTATGTCAGTATTGAACACTGGGACTCTCTTGCAGATATATTAATTAATTAATTTTGAGTATTTTTACCCTGCCTTTCTCCTTGGAAAAGGACCCAAGGTGGCATCTGTAACAGTACTGTACAGTATAAACTTGCTAATAACTTTACATTTGAGATTAATCTCCTGGCAAACCACATCTTTTGCGGTGTTTTGGACTTATGGTACAGTACTTGCTTTGAGGAAGTGGATATTGTCCATGAAAGCTTGCAATGATTTTTTTAATCAGTATTGCGTTGGGATAAGGTTAATCAGTATTGCATTTGGATAAGGTTCTGATTACACTTGCAAGCTGAAATGCCCCACTCTGCTGTGGCTTGATTAGCAGGCTATTTACACTTCCAGTTGCTGTTTGTTTTCTGGGGTGTGTGTGTGCTTTATATTCTTAATGATCAATTAAAGGTATCACCTGTCCCTGTATTTGTATTGTTTCCAGGAATATATGTAGGCATTTCCTGGCTTCTGCTTATCTTGGCTTTCCAAGTTATTTTAAGTGTTGCATGGCATTAGGGAAAAGGGACAGTTTCTCAAAGAACACATACATATATTGGTCCTTTTAAATAGATAGGCAGGCTAAATATATTTTAAATAAACAAATATTAAATACCACAGAAACATGGTCCTTTGGAGCTGCTTCTATTTCATAGTGATTTTAATCTTGGTTCTTTTTGTCTGTTCAGAGATAATCTAGTGCTAAGCTAATGTATCACTGGGAAACTTGGTAGTTTGTTTTTAATTTTAAAAAATACTTTGGTTTGATGGGGGAGAAAGGTTGCAGAGATGGTGGTGTTTCCATTGTCCAAAACATCACACCCAACAGTACGTTCACCAGAATACCACTCACAGACATGCTTTCCATTCTTCCAGAGAACAAAACAACTGAAGACACAGAGAAAACACCATCCCAACTGCTAAAGCTTGAAAAAAGCCACCACTGATGGGGGTGTGTGTGTGGGGGACCTGGGAGTAAAAAGTGCCAGGTTGATAGTGTTGCCCTTTGTGTCATGTGATTAGTTAAAAAGATTAAATACAGTACATCCATTTTACTTTTGCAGCATACTATTTACTTATGTAGTTGTTCCTATTGTAAAATGAACATTAAAACCCTGATTCTCCATTCTTATGGTTCTTTCTGCTTTTACACGACCCCTAAAATCCGAGGCAAAGGGCTCCCAGATGCGGAGCTTAAAATTGTTTTCCCACCAGCTGCGGACTTTAAAAAAAAATTAAGTACGACCACGCCCACCTAAGCATGCCCCAGCACATTTTACAAGTACCTGGTCTCCGGAGGTAAAAAAATTTCTGATGCGGATTATAAAGCTGTGGATGCCGGGCTCTCTTCGCCTTCTGTTTGATTTTTTTGTCCCCGCCGCCCCTTTAACAAACAGGAATCCCTACGAGGCTGCTCTGGCAGCAGACAGAGGTGAGCTGAGGTAAGCCTGCATTCTTGTCTCTCTTTTTTTCTCCCTCCCCTCACTGCAGACAGGAGCAATGGAGTGCGTAAGGGTGGGAACACAGGAAGCAGAACAAACCCCCATGATCTCTGGTCCGAATTATGTTGCCAGCAGATTTTAGAGGTCGTGTAAAAGCGCCCTAAATGTGACTTGGAATGCATAGGCCTTAAAGGATCTTCTGCAAATATTCAAAAAGAGGGTTCAAAGCACAGTTTGGTTGTATGCACATCTGTTTAGAATTAAGCTACAGTGTAACAGCTTTCAGGAAAGCAAAGAGCAGAACAATTAACTGAATTATTCAGAAGTAAATGTCTTACACACAATTCTTTACAGTCTAAATATCCTGCTCTTTGTTGTTGTCTGTCATCAAGTCGCCTGTGAGTTATGGCAATCCTATATACAGTATGAGCAATCCCCAAAATGTCCTCTCCTTAATACTGCAGTCCTGTTCAGCTTTTATAAACTAAAGTCTATGGTTCTTTTAGGAAGTCAATCCATCTCATAGTTGGTCTTCCTCTTTTCCTGTCGCGTTCGGCCTTTCCCAGCATTATTGTCTTTTCCAGAGACTCTTGCCTTCTGATGATGGGCCCAAAGTAAAAAGAATCATTAGTTTTATCATTTTTGCCTCCAGAAATACAGTAGTTCAGTCTTGATTTGTTCTAGAAACTTCTTTTTCATCTTTCTAGCTGTCCATCTTTCTAGCAAAGGTCTCCTCCAGCACCACATTTCAGGCAAATCTTTCTTTTCCTGTCAGCTTACTTATTAGCCTTCAC
Source organism: Phrynocephalus forsythii (assembly GCA_029282475.1). Lineage (NCBI taxonomy): Eukaryota > Metazoa > Chordata > Lepidosauria > Squamata > Agamidae > Phrynocephalus > Phrynocephalus forsythii. The sequence continues at coordinate 76,861,399 of JAPFRF010000006.1, read as the reverse complement.
ACCCATTCTGAGTGCCAGAACCCCACCTTGTTTTCTTTCAAAGCAGATGATTTCCCAGAAACAGGGCACTTTCCATGCAAAGTCCAACCCTTTCTCTGTGGGATATCTTCAGTTTCACTTCGATTGTGGAAAAGGCAATTGAAAAGCCCTCTCTCACAGAGATGCGACCTTTCTCTATTTTAGAGGGTCTTCTTTTTTCTGTGCCTCAGTTTACTCTTCATTTACTTCACCCTATTCCAGCTCTGTCTACTTATTTAAATAACACAAGGTGGGGTCAGGAAATGGCTTTCAGGTCCCACAGGCCCAATTGGACCAAATATCTTTCAAGAATCCAACCCACTTTGGGCGTTTATACACGACCCCTAAGCTCCGCTGCAAATGGCTGCAAGTTCCGGACCTTAAAAATGTTTACCCACCAGCTCCGGACTTTGCAGACAATTAAGTGCGACCCCGCCCACTTAGCGCGACCAAACAGCAGTTTTCTTGTACCTGGTCTTTGATGGTGACAAATATTTGATCTGGTGTAAGGATAGTGAGTGCGGGGCTCTCCTGGCTTCCGTTCGTTCTTTTTCTGCCCCCCGCCCCTTTAAGAGATCTGAATGCTGCCGGGGAAAAAACGGAGGTAAACCGGCAGTCTTTTCTTTCTTTTTTCTCCCTCCCTCAGGCAGCCAGCAACCAGGAAGTGCGGAGGGGGGACAGACAGAGGAAGAGCAAGACAAGTGGCCAGCGGATCTTAGGGGTCGTGTAAAAAGGCCCTTTGATTTTGGGGAGGTATTTTTAAAAAGTCCTTTTCATTTAATTTTTCTTGGTTCAGTGGACAAAGCTACAGGGGTGGGCAACAAGGTTGAACCCCTCCACCCCCAAGCGTTCCAAAACATGAACAGCCAACATAATGCGAAATTCCAGGCAAAAATAAAAAAAATAAAATAAAAAAAGACACAAACCATGTGGCACCTTAAAGACTTTCATATTTTCATGTAACATTTCGTGGACACGTCCACGTCTTCAGACATATAGCAGCAGAATGAGGTGTGCAATATAATATAATATGTAATGGAATATATGTTTCATACCAAATATTCATTGGCTGTCGTATGTAGATGTATTTGCATGATTGTAAATTTTGGGGTGAGGCTATTTTTAAGGCAAGTCCTGATATGTTTGGTTTGTGTTATTTTAAAAATTCTTGAGACAAAAACAGACACCAGAACAAAGCGGGGGTGGGTGGAAGAGAACGGGGAAGAGAATGGGATTTTTTTTACCTTAAAACTTTTGGTGCAAGATAAATTTACATGAAAAAAACCTAGTGGCAATATAGTAATTTTAAAGCAAAAAGCAAAGTGTTCTGCTTATATACCGCCCCATACCACTTCAAGTAGTCTCTGGGTAGTTTACAGTTTAAATTACAGTAGTCTTAAGTAGTCTCTGGGTGGTTTACAGTTTTAATTGCAGTATGCAAGCTACACATGTGGTTTCTTATGTCAAACTTGTGTCCAGTGAAACTGCCTCTGGCTCCCAGCCAAGCTGCTGCTTTGCTCAGCTTCCATTGAGGAGAGGATGGGAATTTGGAGGGGGGGGGAGGCAGGCAAGCAGCCTTGTAAAGTCAAGCATTGCCCTTCTAATATCATGTAGTATTTGCTTAACAACCATACATAAAGAAAAGAATTCATTCATTCAGCATTGCCATTCTGTTCTGGGTCACTCAACCCACTCAGTCGTTCTGTGCATGCCTTGCTTGGGTGGGCAGGCAGAGCCCTTCCCCCATCTCATTCATAACTGTAGAAGGAGCTTTTAGCATAGTAAATTATATAGTTAGAGTAGGCCCATTTGAATCAAAGAAACCTGTGGAAGAACTGACTTAATCCCCAGTAGGTCAATGGTATAACATTGGTCACTGGCTCCACCCTCTCTTCTTTCTCAGCATATGTGATTTCCCAGAAACGGTGCAGCCCATGGGAAATCAAATGCTTGTTATTTATTTATTTATTTATTTATTTATTTATTTATTTATTTATTTATTCAACTTATATGCCACCAACTACCCAAAGGTCTCTGGGCGGCTTACATAAAAGGGTGCAACCCATGGGAAGTCAAATGCTTGCATTTTCATATTCATGTTCATTTTCATATTCAGTTGTGGAAAAAGCAGCAGAAAAGCCCTGCACTCTCCTGGCCATGAGACCTTTCTCTGTCTTGGAGGTCTGAATTTCTTGTTTCTGCCCCTCAGTTTACTCTTCATGTATCTACGCCAGCTCTGTCTCTTGAGAAACCGGGGCTCCCCTGGGGAGAAAAGGATCACCAAATCTTGATTATCCAAAGCCAGACAAGGTAAGTCAAGTTGTTTGTGTCAGCATTCCCAGAGGGAGGAGGAGGGGAGGGCAGGTTGATCACTTTTGGCGTGGATTCTTCCAAAGCCTAGGATGGAGAACAGGATGGAAAAAGAAAAGGAAGAGGGTTGTCAAGGAAAGAAATAAAATTGAAAAAATAAATGCTGGTTCAGCAGTTCATGCCCATCTCTCAAGTGGTTTGATGACATGGTATCACCACCGCCACCACCACCACAACAACCATCCCACTTGTAACTGTCACACCCCTTCTGAAGTCAAACCTCCCTTTGTCTTGTCTCTTGACTACTGAGGTAATGATCTCTTTAAATAATCAGAAGAAATAATGTGTTTTCTTTAACAATCTCCATTTATTTCTTCTCTTTCTTTTTTTTTTGTTGCCCTCAGTCTTTAGCTGTTTCTGTATGTATTCTTCTCTCATGCCCTTATAGCACCATCCACATGGCTCTCCCTCTGGTATTGAAGTCAGCACCTCCTTCTTTAGATAAAATAAGTAAGGTTTTATGAAAATAACACTGTTCGAAGAATGCTGTTTATTCCCAAGCTTCAAATTCATTCAGCTCAGTTCTTTATTACTTTCCCCCCTTTGCCACTCAATCTCTCTTAGACTTTTCTTTAAATCCCAGACTCCAAAGCCATCTTCTCTGTTATCTCTTTACACCCGATTGTGCTCTCTCAAAGACACAAGACTGATTTTTTTGGGGAGGGGGAACAGGAAAAAGCAGTACGTCATACTATGGAAAGCATCTGCTAGGTAAATCTACTGATTTTGATTCAGTTTGACTAAAATTGGATGTTCCTGGTGGTTTAACTTAAAAAAAAATTTAACCCTAAACGATGGAGGCTTTTGAATTACCTTGTTTCCTGAGTCAAATAGAAATTATTTTTCAAAAAAAGACAGAAGGAAGCAATAAGGGGGATTAGAATGATTGGCTTCCCTTTGTTTAAGAAGTGGGTGATAAATTTCAAACTAATGGCTGAGGAGGTGTTTGAACCCACACCTTCCCTCCACAGGCCCCTTGCTGTCTGCAACCATTTCCATCTACTGTAATTGAAATCAATAGGGGAAGACGTGTGTCCATAACTAAATACAAAGGGAAGAATAGGCTATAGGTGATACTTTTGTAGGCCTCGGATAACCAAAAATAAAATAAAATAAAATAAAATAAAATAAAATAAAATAAAATCATTGGAAGCTTTTGTGGGTTAATTCCACTTCTTCAAGGCAAGTACCACAAGTCCTTTGGACTAACCATATTCAAGTTTTGATTTTTTAAATTGTAAAACTGTTTATCTGCCTGTGCTGATACTAGCAACCATTTCTGCATGCAGTTTTAAAACAGATCAAATACACTGAAAAGAACAAAATTACTAACTCCTAGATCTTAGTGGTGCAGAAAACGGCTTAATTCCTGACTTTTCCCCTCCAAATGGATGACACTTTTAAAAAATTAGTTGTTAACCTCAGTGATTTCCTTCCACTTCTTCCATCTTTTACTTAATAGGGAAGAACAGTTAATAGGAGCAGGGAGAAGGATTTAGTTACACAATCTCTTTGGATTGTGAATTGTAGGAAGCTTTCCTTGAAGATGAAGACAAAAGAAAAGAAACAGTGGCACCACTCTTCAATGGAGATGGGAAAACGGTAACAGATGACAAAGAAAAGGCAGAGGTGCTTAATTCCTATTTTAGCTCAGCCTTTCCCCATAAGACAGACTTTGAACTTCCATACATACAGTAAGTAAAAGTACAAGTGGAGCGGACAGGATTGTAGCTCAAGATTGATAAACAAATAATCAAGAAATATCTCACCACCTCAAATATCTCGACGTCAGCAAAGCTTTTGACAAAATTCACCATGATATCATGATTAGTAACCAAACCATGATATCTGGATTAGTAAGATGACTAGGTGTGGGCTGAATAAATCAAGTGTAAGGTAGATACACAATTGGTTATAGAATGATCTTGATAGGCTGGAGCACTGGTCTGAAAGCAACAGAAGGAAATTTAACAGGGATAACTGCAAAGTATTGCACCTAGAAAGAAGAAACCAAATGTATAGTTATAAGATGGAGGACATATGGCTCAGCAACACCACAAGTAATGATCATGGAATTATTGTAGACCAGAAACTGAATATGAGCCAACACTGTGGTCACAAAAAAGGCCAATACTATTTTATGCTGCATTAACAGAAGTATAATTTCCAAATCCTGCAAGGTGCTTCTGCCCCTCCCCTCTCTATTCAGCTCTGGTTAGACCTCAACATGAATCATAGAAGTCATAGAATCATAGAGTTGGAAGAGACCTCAAGGGCCATCCAGTCCAACCCCCTGCCATGCAGGAACCCCATCAAATGTGACAATTTCTGGGCAGTGCACTTCAAGAAAGATGCTGACAAATTGGAACAAGTTCAGAAGAGGGTGATAAGGAGCAGGGGAGAGGAAACCAAGTCCTATAAGAAAAGACAGAAAGTACTGGGCAGATTCGGCCTAGAGGAATGAAGACTAGGGGCGATATGATAGCTCTTTTCAAATGTCTGAAGGGCTGTCATACAGAGGAGGGGCAGGATCTGTTCTTGATCATCCCAGAGTGCAGGACATGTAACAATGGGTTCAAGTTAAGAGAACACAGCTTTTGGCTGAATATCAGGAAAAACTTCCTAACTGTTAGAGCAGTATGGCAATGGACCGAATGACCTCAAGCGGTGGTGAGTGCTCCAACACTGGAGGCATTTGAGAGAAATTTGGACAACCACCTAGCACAGGCCTGCCCAACAGGTAGACCGCAGGCTACTGGTATCCCGTGAAGGGTTCAAAAGTAGCCCGCCGGCCATCAATAAAAAAAGTGAGGCCGGAAAAAGTAGATATGTTCTCCACCCCTCCCTTCTCCATCCCAAGGACCACCACTGCCCCAGCAAAGTTCTGGTTCTGCCAGCCCATTATCTCAGCTAAGCTGGGTAGTTCAAGGGCCATGGTGCATTGAAATCTGTTCCCTCCAGAACAGATTAATTAGTTTTCAATGCATTCCTATGGGAAACCACTGCTCTACTTACAAAAGTTTTTACTTATGAGCATGTGCTTGGAACAGATAAAATTCGTAAGTAGAGGTTTTAGTGTAGTAGCCCTCAGGCACTTTGGGCCGGAAAAAGTAGACCTTGGCCTGTTCAAAGTTGAACAGCCCTGACCTAGCAGATGTTCTTTGATATGTATTCCTACATCGAGTGGGGGGTTGACTTGATGGCCTTGTAGGACCCTTACAACTCCCCTATTGTATGGTTCTTCTCTTTGTTACTCTCTTTTAAATCTTCATTATTTGAGGAGAAGGGAAGAGGGTACAGGTGAAAAATGGTTTTCTTGGAAGACAAGAACAAAATTCAAAAAGATCTCAGTAGACTAGAGCCCTGGGATGAATGCAAAGTTTTAAACCTCAGAGTAGGGAGGGGGACCAAATGTTAAGTTTTAGGGCGTTTATACATGACCCCTAAACTCTGGGGCAAATGGCTCCCAGCTCCGGAGCCTAAAAATGTTTACCCACCAGCTCCGGAGTTAACAGGAAAATTAAGTGCGACCACGCCCACTTTAGCGCGTCCCAGCGCACCTTTCAAGTACCTGCTCTTCCGTGGTGAAAATTGCTTGATGCGGTGTAACGATAATGAGTGCGGGGCTCTCCTTGCTTCTGTTTGTTGTTTTTTGGCTCCCGCCCCTTTAAGAGCTACTTTTACAGAGACGAGAGGCAGAATGGAGGTGAGCGGTATGCTTTTCTTTCTCTTTCTCTCCCTCCCTTCACGCAGCCAACAGCCAGGAAGTGCGGAGGGGGTGGGAACGCAGGAAGAGCGACGAAGCCCTAAGATCTCTGGTCTGAATTTAAGTGGCCAGCGGATCTTAGGGGTCGTGTAAAAAGGCCCTTAGAGGAGGGAGTGGTATTAGGCTCAGTAAGACTAAATGGCAGAAGGATCTTGAAATGATTGTAGATCAAAAGCTGAATATGAACCAACAGTGTGATATGGCAGCAAAAAAGGCCAATGCTGTTTTGGAATTAATCCAGTTATCTTGGCAGGTGGTGAGTATTTTAACTCTGGAGGCATTCCAGAGAAAATTGGACAACCATCTAACATATCTGCTTTGACTTGGATTCTTGCATTGAGCTGGGAGTTGATTGCATTATAGGCACTTTCCTGCTCAATTACTCTATTACTTGTATTCTTTTCCTATTTAGACACATCTATCAAGTCCATAGCTGCTCTTTGTTCCCTGGATTTTATTGATTTTTAACATCTTCTGTGTAGTGTCTTTCTGTAGGGTGGCAGGGCCAATCTAGGAGTAAGTGTGTGTGTGTGTTTTCTTTTTAAAGATCTTGTTTAAGATGCTGATGTATAGCTGATGTATAGGGTGATTGATTCAACACTGTCTCTGTGCCTGGGTGGGGCTTTCAGCCTAGGTGCTTCTGATAAGAATATAATAACATAAGAAGAGCCATGCAGGATGAGGCCAAAGGCCCATCTAGTCCAGCTTCCTGTATCTCACAATGGCCCCTCCAAATGTGTACGGGAGTGCACAAGACTAGATATCTGTCTCCTGATACCACTCCCCGCATTTGGCCCGTGAAGTACCCTGGTTTTAAGTCTGGAGATTACACATCTCCATCATGGTTTGATCTTAATCTGAACTTCAGTCCCGCTCTTTTCAGCCTGTGCCCTCCAGATGTGTTTGATCTGTCCCATCAATGTGAGGCACTGTTGGCTAAGATGGTGGTAGTCATAAGTCTGAGACCTCCCAACAGGGGCCAAGTGAGAAAAGGATGCTGTAATCCAGTACATGAGCCTGGCTGCTTTGGGAGCAGTTGCCCATCTAACCTCGATTATTGAAACACATGTTTTGCCTTTTTTTGGTCAGATATCATGCAAACTACATCATACGGACTGTTCTTTCAAAGCACGTGCATTTTCAAAAATGTCACAGATTCTTGTATTAAACTGGGAGTTGGAGTTGTTGGCCTTATAGGCCCCTTCCTACTCAATTATTCTATGATTTCTTTCCCATTGCCTGGATTTTATTGATGTTTAAAATCTTCAAATTCTATAGCATCCTTCTGTAGGGAAGTGTGTGTGCTTCTTTTTAAAAATGTTGTTTACAACACTGATATAGATTCTTCTCTTTGTTATTTTCTTTTAAATCCCTATTACTTTGGGAGAATGGAAGAGGGTGATTGGTTCAACACTCTCCTTTTGCCTGTGTGGGGATTTCAGCTCAGTGATGGCAAACCTTTGGCACTCCATGTGTTTTGGACCACAATTCCAAAAATTCCAAGCCTGTACTGCCAATGACAAAGTACTATGGGAGTTTTGGTCCAAAACATCTGGAGTGCCAAAGGTTCGCCATCACTGACCTAGGTTCTTCTGATTGTAACCTGAACTTCAGTCCAGCTTGTTTCAGTCTGTGCCCTCCAGATGTGTTTGACCTGGCCCATCAACACCAGGCACTGTTGGCTACGATGGTGGTAGTCATAAGTCTGAGACCAGCCACTTGGCAGGGGCCAAGTGAGAAAAGGATGCTGTAATCCAGTACATGAGCCTGGCTGCTTTGGGAGCAGTTGCCCTTCTAACCTCAATTATTGAAACACACGTTTTGCCTCAGAGAGTCAATGCAACTGAGGCCTGTCTTAAGGAGGCACCTGACCAGCCCTACATACATGAAGCCCAACAAGGTAGGCTGAGAACCTTCTTCCAAAATTTCCAGAGGGGAAAGAGAGAGGGACGCTTGGCCTCCTTTGGCTTGGATCGTGGGAAGCCTGGGACAGGAAGCTCAGCCAGGTGTGGTGAGCACAAGTGTGCCAAAGAAAGAAAGGGAGAGAGGAGGGCAGTGGAGAGGAAATGGGGGAAGAGAACTCAGAGAGAGAGAGAGTCACAAGCCAGCAAGCCAGCAAGTGGCTTTGCAGCATGGAAATTAAAGTGCCAGGGTTGGGTTATATTTTCTCCAATAAGCTACTCCGGAATCCCAGAAGACACTTTGGAAATGGTTGTTCCAGGCCTTTACATTTCTCTGCAGCCTCCCTTTAACTTCTGAACAACTCTGTGAAATAGGCGATGCTGACAAAGGTGGTTACTTCACAACCTTCTTTGTTCCGCAACTAGTTTTGTACCGTGACTGCGTTGGTTGTGTTCACGTGGTGTTGTCCCTGTTTCAGTGTTTCCCACCGTCGTGATAACTTGCCTTGTGGCAGGTATTACCTCACAATCTTGTAACGTGACAAACACTGAATTTGTCTAGCTTCCTTTTTCCTTTTTGGGGGGCTTAAAATTCTTTTTCGATATTTTGCTTCTGAAAAGTCAAGAAACAAACAAACAAACCCAGACACAGTTTTCTGAGAGAAACGAATGTTTTGTTGCGTGACAGTCTTTGCTACATGGTATCTTGTCTTGGAATAGAGAGAGGGAACAAAGAGTGACAAGAGAAAACCCTACCCAAGCACCAGGTACAGCATTGTCGTACTTAGCACCCGTTCCAGGGGCGTGGTTGAGACAAATTTCAGTAGTTGCGTGACAGACGTGAAGTAACATTTTTGTACCTCTGCTAAGCGCAACACTAACAGAGACAGAACGGACGTGAAGTAACCACCAAATCAGGACTAGTCCAGTGAGACTCACAGAGAGTGGGGACTTGAGCATAGTCCTTCTGAGTCTAGCCATTACATCATACTGACTGTTCTTTCAAAGCATGTGAATTTTCAAAAAATGCCACAGATTCTTTTATTAAACTGGGAATTGGAGTTGGAGTTGATGGCCTTATAGGCCCCTCCCTACTCAATTATTCTATGATTTCTTTCCCATTTAAAGACTATCTATCATGTCTGCCCTTTATTGCCTGGATTTTATTGATGTTTAAAATCTTCAAATTGTATAGCATCCTTCTGTAGGGAAGTGTGTGTGCTTCTTTTTAAAAATGTTGTTTACAACACTGATATAGATTCTTCTATTTGTTATTTTCTTTTAAATCCCTATTACTTTGGGAGAATGGAAGAGGGTGATTGGTTCAACACTCTCCTTTTGCCTGTGTGGGGATTTCAGCTCAGTGATGGCAAACCTTTGGTACTCCATGTGTTTTGGACCACAACTCCCAAAATTCCAAGCCTGTACTGCCAATGACAAAGGACTATGGGAGTTGTGGTCCAAAATAGAGATGGGCACGAATAAAAAAAATGGCATTTCGTTTGTCGTTTGGAGGGTCCATTTCGGTTCGTTTCCGTTTTTCATGAATTTTTGCAAAAAAAATTATTTTTGTTTTCGTTCATTTTGTTACCGTTTCGTTACCATTTATTTCAATTTTTTGTGATTTTTTTAATTTAAAGCAGTTCACTGTATTGCCGTAATGAAAACGAAACACACGACAAAATTTCCGGTGTTTCTGTTCGTTTCGTTTCGTTTTAGAGACAAAATTCGTTTGTCATTTCGTTGCATAACAAAACAAAAAAATGAAAACAGAAATGAAAAATTGTTCGTTTCGTGCCCATCTCTAGTCCAAAACATCTCGAGTGCCAAAGGTTCGCCATCATTGGCCTAGGTTCTTCTGATTGTAACCTGAACTTCAGTCCAGCTTGTTTCAGTCTGTGCCCTCCAGATGTGTTTGACCTGGCCCATCAACACCAGGTACTGTTGGCTATGATGGTGGTAGTCATAAGTCTGAGACCAGCCACTTGGCAGGGGCCAAGTGAGAAAAGGATGCTGTAATCCAGTACATGAGCCTGGCTGCTTTGGGAGCAGTTGCCCTTCTAACCTCAATTATTGAAACACACGTTTTGCCTTTTTTTGTTCAGATACCATGCAAACTCAGAGAGTCAATGCAACTGAGGCCTGTCTTAAGGAGGCACCTGACCAGCCCTACATACATGAAGCCCAACAAGGTAGGCTGAGAACCTTCTTCCAAAATTTCCAGAGGGGAAAGAGAGAGGGACGCTTGGCCTCCTTTGGCTTGGATCGTGGGAAGCCTGGGACAGGAAGCTCAGGAAGCCAGGCGTGGTAAGCACAAGTGTGCCAAAGAAAGAAAGGGAGAGAGGAGGGAAGTGGAGAGGAAACGGGGGAAGAGAACTCAGAGAGAGAGAAGTCACAAGCCAGCAAGCCAGCAAGTGGCTTTGCAGCATGGAAATTAAAGTGCCAGGGTTGTGTTGTATTTTCTCCAATAAGCTACTCAGGAATCCCAGAAGACACTCAGTCTCTCAGCTCAGTGATGGCAAACCTTTGGCACTCCATGTGTTTTGGACCTAAACTCCCAAAATCTCAAGCCTGTACTGCCAATGACAAAGGACTATGGGGGTTGTGGTCCAAAACATCTGGAGTGCCAAAGGTTCGCCATCACTGGCCTAGGTTCTTCTGATCATAACCTGAACTTCAGTCCAGCTTGTTTCAATCTGTGCCCTCCAGATGTGTTTGACACAGCCCATCAACACCAGCCTGCACTGGCTAGTTGTTGGAAGTGGAAAGTGTTAGTCATCCGAGCAGCAGCCAAGTGGGGAAAAGGCTGCTCTAATCAATCATATGAGCTGCCTAGATGCCCTAAGCACATCCGATCTCGCCTGATTTTGGAAGCTAAGCAGGGTCAGCCCTGTTTAGTACTTGGATGGGAGACCATCAGGGAATACCAGGTACTGTAGGCACCTGGAGTAGGAACTGACAAACCACTCCACTATTCCTGCCAAGAAAACTCCATGGACATGGAGTCATGAAGGGTCGGTCATGACTGTAACAACACAACAATCAATCATACAAACTTGGGGTGTCTTGGAAGCTGCTGCCTTTCAAGCCCTACCTATTGAAACATATGTGGCCTTGCTTTTTGTCAGATATGCTGGCATGTACAACGAAAGAGGCTCATTTTAGCCACTTCCAGAACAAATTTCCTGCTAAGAGAGAAAAGATCAAAAAGTGAATCAGAAGCCTTCATGAAATTGCAGACTACATTAATGAGGTGCACAAAGCCTGTAATATTGCCAAGATATCTGCTGACTCTCTTGGGATCCTTGGTAACATTTTAACAGCCATATCACATGACTTGGCCTCTTCCTCAGTCTCAGGCAGTTTGGGCTTGGCTATATCTGGCACTAGTGTATAAGCTGCCAGTAAAGTTACTGAGGTTACAGCTAATGTAATTGAAGACATTTGTCAGTTTATCAAAACAGAAGTGAAAACATTGCAGGAAAAATGTGAGGCAAACCTAAAAGAGTTGATGAATTTTAAATGTCACCTTTTTTATAGTAAAAAAGTCCCTGAAGAAGGCCATTTGGGCCGAAACGCGTTGGGCTATTTCAATAAAGGCCATTTTAATAAACTTTTAATAAACTTCCTAATCAGCATCCTGAGAGTGTTCTCTCCCACATTGCTACTGTCTGTGGATGCTCCAGTCCTTTCACCTTGGTCCTCACCTACTGGCATCATGTCCTGGGGCAACACATTCAGCTACTCTAAAGAGTTTTTAGACAATTTACTCACACAGCCATCTATTTTTGAACGTCAAAATGAATGTACCAGCATGGTATGGGAAGAAATCTGCAATTTACATAAGAAACTGATAAGAAGTGAATTGCATGCCTCCACATTAATAGAATACTGCAGAGTACAAAGAATCCCCAGAGGATTAAGAATATTAAAAGAACCAGGCATGTATAGAGACAACAATGAGTTCGTCAACAAATGGAATGCCATCCTCAACAAATGTTCACAAGACCTCATGCTCCTCATCATTGACACCTCTTCCAAAAACAACATTGAAATGAAAAAAACCTTAGATGAAAATATGGACAAATACAAACAACATCTAACGAAAGATAAAGAAAAGAATTTAGAGAACTTGGATAAAGAGCTGAAGAAATTCCATGAGGAACTAAAAGCATTCAAATATAAAAATTTTTTAAGAGATGAAGGAGATTATGCTTCTAAGAAAGTTTACCCATGGCAATACAAAAGATCCAAAAAAGTATCTTTCCACATAGAAGACAGCTCCTTCTCATCACACACAGATTGGGAATCGGACATAGATGACAACAGAGATACAGATGTTAATCACAGGAGTTTTTTAGACACAGATACAAGACACAACAAACCAAAAGGACATCCCAACACCTCCATGACCAAAAGAAGACCACCAAGGAACAACTCCTCCATCAGAACCAGGAGAAGAGCACGGTAGTGAACCTTTCTCATAGAACTCTCAACGATACAGAATGTGAGGTATTAAATAAAGGTCTATCTTTTGTTCCCACTCCCAAACATGACCCCACCACCATTAGGCTTGATCTTTTTCGTTTTATCAGAAACATAAGATTACGCCAACATTTTGGCACATCTGAATCCTTCCCCCGTTCATGTCATTTTTTTAAGGGTAAATCCTCATTTATGCCCTCTGATCATCCAGATCCTTCCATTATCACTTTTGAAAGACTAGTTTTACAAGATTTAGACAGATTAGAAAAATCCCACAGGAATCCTTGGCACAATATGAGTAAAATAGAAATGGACACTTTAAGATCCCTCTCCCAAGATCCCACTATTATCATAAAACAAGCAGATAAAGGTGGAGCCATTGTAATTCAAAATATTTTAGACTACAAACAGGAAGTCCTCAGACAACTGGCAGATACCTCCACATATACAATGTGCTCCAAAGATCCCACACAAGACATCTTAAAGGAGATTAAATTCATATTAGAAGAAGGACTAACTCTAGGATATATTACCAAATCTGAATATAATTTCCTACTCAACAAAAACCCCAGAATACCGGTCTTCTACACTCTTCCTAAAATCCATAAACAACAATATCCAGTTAAAGGCAGACCCATTGTTTCAGGCTCCAATTCAGTTTTAGAGCCTTTTCAAAATTCATTGATTATTTTTTAAAACCCTTCATACCCATAATCCCCTCTTATATTCAAGATTCTAGGGATTTCATCAATAAAATTGAACCCATACAGATAAAAGAACATGACCTCCTGATTACTATGGACGTCAACTCTCTTTACACCAGCATACCTATAGAAGAAGCTTTATCCATTATACTTGACACTTTGCAAAAAAGAACAGAAGAACACCCCCCTCATTCTTTTTACATGATTTAGCTGAACTATCTCTTACAAAAAATTACTTCAAGTTTGACAATAAATTTTATTGGCAAATTAAAGGGGTTGCCATGGGTTGTCCTATGGCCCCTGAAATAGCCAACTTATATATGGAAATTTTTGAAAGACACATCTATTCCCCACCAATCTCTTCTTTAAACATATTGTCAAATGGTTCCGATACATTGATGACATTTTTATTATTTGGAGAGGAGGAGACAAGCTCATAAAGTTCTTTTCTGAATGGATAAATTCTCTAGATACTAATCTGAAATTTGATTTAGAATACAACCATTCCGAAATCCACTTTTTAGATCTTACCGTCAAAATACACTCCGGACGATTGAACACCAGCCTATATAGAAAACCTACAGACTGTAACTCTCTCCTCAGATTTGACAGTTCACATCCAAAATCCCTCAGAGAAAATTTACCATATGGACAATTCCTAAGAATCAGAAGAAACTGTACCAACACAGATGATTTTCTATCTGAATCTCATCTCCTAAAAAATCAATTGTCCAATAGAGGCTATCCAAGTCACATCATTGAAAGAAATTTCTATAAAGCAATTAACTCTAGAAGAAAAGATCTACTTTTAAGTCAACAGAGAGATACCCATAACCGCATTAGTTGTGTGTTGACATATAATCATATCACCAACAAACTACAAAATAGCATTAGAACACATTGGCACATCCTCAATAACATACCTGGGTGCTCAGAAAAACCTTTAATTACTTTTAAAAGAACAAAAAACCTAGCTGACTTTTTAATCAGGAGTGAATTCAAAGAAGAAAAAAAATCAGATAAAAGATAACATTCTCAAGACCAAAAAGCCACCTACTGGCCATCACCCATGTGGGCATTGTATTTATTGTAAACATACCACAAAAATGACTGATTTTACAGATATACAGAATAGGAAATACACTTTAATGCAATTCACAAACTGCAATACTCAGGGTGTTGTATATGTCATCAGCTGTCCTTGCCCTAAACTGTATGTAGGGAAGACTTCCAGACCCTTGAAAAAACGGATAGGGGAACATATTAGCAACATCAGAAATAAAAGGATAGGTACTCCTTTAGTAAACCACTTCATAGAATACAAGCATTCAGAAAAAGATCTTAAATTTTGGGCAATAGAAACTGTGAAAAACAATGAAAAAATCCTTCTAAAAAAAGAAATAGACTGCATCATTAGGCTAAACACCTTATCCCCTATGGGTTTGAATGAAGAAATAGACTTTTTACCATTATTATAAGTTTTGGTCAAGGCTACAGCCACAAATGGATTTCACTTGAATGCTACACCAGCTGGGTAATCTCACCAGCAATTATAAAAGTCCCCAGCTGTAGCTAGCAACAGACTGAGAAGCAAGACATTTAACGTCTCCAGAGTTTTTTTGAGCACAGGTTAGTGATGTGTATTGTAGTATAATATTGCAGTTATGTTGAAAAAACAGTTCTTTTACCCTACTGAACAATGAAGTGATAACACTAAGAAAGATAAGAGTATGTTTGCCAACAAGTGGAACACAGAGATAAATGCACGCAAATTCCGCTTCAGATAAGATGTTTGGAAATAGTTGTAGACAACACCCACATACATGCAAGCAGATGAATGATACCCTATGTATGGAAATAGTGGGGTAAACAGTAAAATACCCATGCATCTGCTATCATCACTTCTCTTTTGAAGCTATATATTTTTGAGACTGTGTACACATGCATATCACGCCTTGTGTGGTTGTTCTCCAGAATGTTGTTATATAGGCTGGTTGGGAGTTTGAGACAGCAGGCCGGACTGTTTTTAGAGTATACCTGTAACACTTAGTGAGTATCCCTACAAAACTTACTGTTTCAGCATTTTAAGTGTTTATCATGCATTTGATTATTAGTGCTTCTGTTTGTTGTTCATATGTAAAATTCTCTGACTCTATGTCTTTTAAATGTCACCTTTTTTATAGTAAAAAAGTCCCTGAAGAAGGCCATTTGGGCCGAAACGCGTTGGGCTATTTCAATAAAGGCCATTTTAATAAACTTTTAATAAACTTCCCAATCAGCATCCTGAGAGTGTTCTCTCCCACATTGCTACTAGTGTATAAGCTGCCAGTAAAGTTACTGAGGTTACAGCTAATGTAATTGAAGACATTTGTCAGTTTATCAAAACAGAAGTGAAAACACTGCAGGAAAAATGTGAGGCAAACCTAAAAGAGTTGATGAATTCTGGTGAAAATTATTTTGATTCCGCATTGCCCTCAAGTAGCAAGATATTCTCCTCTGATTTCTGATGTAGGCAAGTCTATAGTGGCTCTCGATAAACATCTACAAGGGCTGCATTGTGTTCAAGCAAACCCTCCGCTGAAGGATTTGGCACTCAAAGTGGCAGCCAAAGAGCTAAAAATGGAAGAAGTGAAAACAATGCGAGAGGCCTTGTCTGGAACCCCTTTTGCAATGACCAAAGAAGAGAGACTGGAAAAAGCTATATCAATGATACCCATTCTCATAGCAAAGATTGACAGTATTGTTCAAGCTTCCCTATTCTTACTGAAAGGAGCCAAAGTGGAAATGGCAGTCACCATCATAGAGAAGGCTAAGCAACTGGAAGACACCCTGATGCAACTGGAGAAGATTTATGAATACCTAAAAGGGAGGGCATAATTAAGAAACATCCCTCTTCAGCCAAAACAAAATCAATGTAACGTACCACTGCATTGCCACCATGATCAAAGTGATGTGTTCAGCAATGGGAAAAAAGTTTGGAAAAATCTACCAACAGGCTGTGATGGCAGTAGACCTACATGATAATGCCTTTGAAGATGGAGCTAAACCTAGAATGAAACCAATTACTATATACACTGATCAGGTGATTTTTTTTAATTTAGTTTAGTTTTATTTATGATTTGTAAACTGCCCACTTGCGAATGCAATTCAAGGCCATGAACAACAATAGATTAGCATAAGCAAGGAATAAAAACAGAAACCATAAACATAAAAATACAACAATTGAAAAATACAGACATAAACAAATATACCAGTATATATATATTCTTCTTTATCATAGCAGATTGTCCATGTAACCATAGTGCCTGTAATGCTTGAAGAAATGCCTTTCCACCTTCCCACAGTTGTTTCTAAACCAGGGATAGCCAAGCTCTGGAGCATCATCTGTGGTGAGCTCTATATTTAAAAATGCAGTTTTCACATTTATGCTCCTAACTGGAATATTCAGCATACTTGATTGCCCAGAACACAAAACTGTGGCTGATCAGCAGAACACAAATTTGGGGCAACAGAAATGTCTGACCTGAAGAAAAAAGATAAAAATGCCAGAAACCTATGACTACTGCAATGGGCACATGTGTGATATCTGCAGGAATACCATCTCCCAACTGCTTGATTGCCTCTGCATCATAACCCAAAGCTGCAGAAGTCCTATTTGGAATGAATACATCCCAAACTTCCACCCAACTATATCTGCCTTCTGCAGAGCCTGTGAAACTACTTTTCAGAATTGGAATTTTATTAGCAGGGCACCATCCTTATGCTGAAACAACTCTTCCCTGCCTTCACGTCTCAAAGAGATATACTCCTGCATGGCTCCCGCTGGTAATACCTCCCCTACAGAACACCTCCCTAAAGAAGATCAATATATTCATTTGTGCCTCTGTGTGTGTGTGTGTTTGTGTCTGAAAATATATACACCAACACTCACAACTATCTATCTATCTATCTATCTATCTATCTATCTATCTATCTATCTATCTATCTATCTATCTATCTATCTATCTATCTATCTATCTATCTATCTATCTATCTATTGTAATACTGTATCTTGGTTTATGAGCATAATCCGTGAAGTGTTGTGAAGACAGACATAGCTGCTCAATGGTTTCAAAAACAGTTCATATCCCTAAAACGGAGGGAGGGAGGTGGGAAACTGACAAGCAATAAGTGCACAAAATGCACCCAAGTGATAAATTAGTAGAACTATTGGAAATTAAGACTCAACGTGTAGAAGTGACGTGGATCACGGATCACAATGAGTGGAAGGATACTGTAGCTAGGTAGACCCAGGTATCTTCTGACCAGACGACCAACTGATCTACTACATTTTTTGAGTATTATAGATCAGTTGGTAGTCTGATCACCATTCTCAGGTATATTCCTACCTCTTCCTTATCCATATCAGCCAGAAGGAAGAAGCCCTATGACTAAACCTTTCATTAATCACAGGTTCAATACCACAATTTTGACCGGTAAAAACACCCCCAGATCTGAAGCAATGTACGGTATTTTCATTTCCCCAGCTTTTTTTAAAAAAAAAGACGGCATCCTTTTCTGCGGATCTTGGGCTTGTATGGCATCAAGTCAAGTCTTGAAAGCTGCTGACCTTTTATGCCCCACCTATTGAAACACTTGTTACTTTAATTTTACACAGATACAGAGGGGGGAAAGCCTATGGAAGAAAATCGGATACATCTTTTTGCACCCTTCCTCGAGGTATTTCTTTCTCAGAGAAAAAAGATTGAGAGGGACATCCGTTGCCTCCAGGAAGTGGCAGACAGGATCGAGAAGACCCATAAAAACTGCACCATCGCCAGCCTCGCTGCCAGCTCTGCAAGCGCCACTTCCGACCTCTTGTCCATCCTGGGCTTGACCTTGACGCCGCTCACAGCGGGTGGAAGTTTAATCCTGACAGCTACAGGGATTGGTTTGGGAGCAGCGGCAGGGATAACGGGTGCTTCTGTTGGTGTGTCTGAGCAGATTCTTCATTCCAAGGAATGGAAAAAGGCCCAGGAGCTGATAAAGAAATGTGAGGGACGCCTAAGAATGGTGACTGGTCAAATAGATTGCAGTTCTGGATTGCAGTCAAACCAGTACAATCTCAAAGAAATCACCCAGTATATTGTTCCTGTTTGCAAAGGTTCAAGACAGTTCCATAAACTGATACGGGCAGGGAAAGAACTCAGTGTGAATGTTAAAGCACTAAAGTCTGTTAAAGGAAATCCTGCCTTGAAGGTTTTAGCCAAGCAAGCTGCTGCTGCAGGAAGCAAAGCCCGAGATTCCATCAAGGGAATTGGCCAAGTGGAACAAGTCTTTCAAGGAACTGCCCTTGCAATGAGCAAAGGAGCCAGAGCGGCAGGTGCTGCTTTGGCTGGGGCATGGCTTCTGGTGGATGCCTGTTGCATTGTTAAGGATGCCGTGCATTTGGCAAAAGGTGCCCAGGTGAAAACAGTATCTGAGATCAGAGAAAAGACTAGTGAATTTGAAAGGAGATTGGATGATCTCCACAAGCTCTATGAGGGATTGATCTGTAAATAGTAGAGATTTACAACTTTGTCAGGCATTCATCACTGTTAATGAACATGGGGTGTTGGCATTTATGCTTGCAATAATCTAGAGCAGTGTTGGCGAATCTATGGCACGGGTGCCAAAGTTGGCACGTGGAGCCCTGTCTGTGGGCACATGACATCGCCCCCTCACAGCCAGGGCACCACCACCCCCTCCACACGGAGCACACCACTGTGCTCCATGCAGAGAGCCGGGCTAAAGGGAGGCAGCGGCTTGTGGGCTCATTCATAGCCCCAGTTTACTCTCCAGCCATGCCATTCTGGGCATCCCAAAAGCAGTGTGGCTGTAGAGTAATCTGGGGCTATGAACAAGTGCCACTCCCTCTGGGCTTTCCTGATGTTGTAGCACACCATCCACCTCTCTGCCCAGGGCAGAGAGGCCGATGGGGTGCTACTCTTTGGGAAAGTGAGGGTCGGAGAGCAAGTGTGGGTAAATGCCTGGGTCCAGTGGGGCTGATGCCAGTAGCAACCCTGGCATTTTTTTATCTCTTAGTACTTTTATAAAGGGGAAACAGTGGGCAAATTAGAACTAAAGGACTTTAGTAATACACAATATACATAATACAGAGGTACCTTGTATAAATGAATTAATTTGTTCCAAATGAAATTGTTAAGCAAATTTTCCTTTATACAAATTTACCATAGGAATGCATTGAAAACAGAGTGATCCCATTTTTATGTTGTACAGATTTGCCCCATAGGCGATTCTTTTAAGCAAATTTCCCCATCTCCATAATTTTTTATGTTGTACAAATTTTATGTTATACAAACTGTTTGTTATACAAGGGTCCACTGTAAATAATATTACTAAAGTTGTGACTACATGGCAAAATACTGTATAGTCTCAGAGTTGACATGATAAAAATCAATTAATTTTTCCAGTGACTACATGATGTAAAAATAACCAATTGATTTAAAATGAAAAGCAATCAGGTAGATTTCTCTCTCTTCATCCCCACTCTTTCTTTACAACAAGCTTTGAACATTGCTATGAGGAATAATAACATTGCTGAAATTAGGAATAAGGGTTAATATTCTCTTCAGAGGTCTTTGAATGATCTAATGGCCATTTAGATACATTATGTTTTCAAACTTATTTGTTCTCTCCGGAGCTTAAAATTGTTTCCCCAGCTCTGGATTGTATAAATCTTTGCTGATGATCTAATAGTGCCCAGCTCTTTTGTTTGTTGTTGTTTTTGCCATTTATATAGTAGGAATCAGGATCGGGAGGCTTGGACCGGCATGAGCCTATTCTTTGTCCCCTTTTTTCTCAAACAGGATATTAGGTGTGGGGACGCAGGAAGAAAACACTGTATCTCTGGTCCGAGTTTTGGCCACTTATTTTTTGATGTTTGAGTTTTGACACTTATGTTTTTGGATGTTCAATAGATAATTCAGTAGATTAAAAAGCAACATATAACCTTTATCTGCTTGCATGTGTCTGAGATTTTCTTTGACATTCATTTTGTCTGTCTTGTATGGGGAAAATGAATTAGCAGGTATTCAGAAGGGAGGAGTAAATCAGGGGTCCTCAAACTTTTTAAACAGGGGGCTGGTTTATTGTCCCTCATACACTGTTGGGGGCTGTTCTATAGTTTGGGGGAAAAAATAGGGGGGGAAAACAGGTGGACCTGGTGAGTTCAGTCCCACCTTTGAAACCCAGCTTCCTCCTTGGCAAGCGAAAATGGGGGAGGGCCAAGGAAAGTTTTTGCCCAATGCCCCCCTCCTGTGCTCGCTCCAAAGAGGGTCAAAGCAGGGGAGGGGGAAATTGATGGAGTTTGGCAGTGGCAAGACAGCAGCCCCAACCCCACTTCTGCGTGCCCGAGGCAGCCCGTACTCATGTGGCCCATCTGGAAGAGGCATGTGTGTGTGTGTGTGTGTGTGTGTGTGTGTGTGTGTGTGTGTGTGAGAGAGAGAGAGAGAGAGAGAGAGAGAGAGAGAGAGAGAGAGAGAGAGGTGTTTCTTGGGAGCTCACATTTGGGCTGAGCAGGCACTGTACAGCAAAAGGCACCTTTCCCACTGGATCACTTTGTCCCCCCCCCTTGAACTCTAGCGTGAGGTGGTGGTGGCTGCTGCTGCTGCTTCCCCTGCTACTTCTGCCACAACCGTTTGTGCTTGAGCAAGCCACATACTGTGCCCAATGGGGCTGGAAGGATTTCCTCAGTTCTGTACCAGCCAGACCCATAGCCAGTGGCTCCAGAAGCGCTGCACACTTCAGGGGCACCTGATTTGGCAAGAGGGGGAATGTGTGGGTGGGTGGGGTTTCTCAAGTGGGGGGGGTAAGTTAGGGGGGGTCTGCAATGGCTGGAGGACCGGATTCAGGACCCTGGTGGGCTGGATCTGGCCCGCAGGCCATACTTTGAGGATCCCTGGAGTAAATTGCACAAGGTGCTGAGCATCCTTCTGGATCATACTGGACATACACCTGTTGAGACAGATATCAGCTATGACAAACACAGGCTTCATACTTCTCCCTAGAGATCTAATGTTCTGTAGGGTTCTTGAGACAATGATCAGGCATCAGACTCCCTGCCTTGACACACACGCACACTCTCTCTCTCTCTCTCTCTCTCTCACACACACACACACAGAGAGAGTGTGTGTGTGTGTGTGTGTGTGTGTGTGTGTGTGTGTGTGTGTGTGTGTGTGTGTGTGTGTGTGTGTGTGTGTGTGTAGGTTTATGTGGGGAGGGCAAAAATTCTGTGTCCAGTAGAGATGGGCATGAACCGCTGGTTTGGCATTTGTGATGGCTTCTTTTTCAACTGAACAGGTGTCTGGCACTTTCCAGCCTCACCTTTTCCAGTGGGTGCTCACTCAGAGGCATCCCCTGGAGAAGGCGGGGCAGGAAAGCTGGGAAACTGCCTTTCAGTAGGCACCCACTGGAGGAATTGAGGGCTGGGAGTCACCAAACACCTAATTGCCCCCCAAAAAAAGGACCACAAACTGCCAAAGTGGTGCTTTGTGCCCTGTAATGTCCAGCTGTAGCACCGTTGCTATTAACAATTCAGGAGGAGAAAAGATGGCATCAAAGGATTTAATGGTGCTTGTGCTGATGGCAGCTTCTGGAGTAATGGCTGAACCCTGGAAAACTGCAGAGCTGTCAGAGTTGAATTTTGATATTAAGAGCTGTGGCAAATAGTTGTGCCAGAAGAACGGAAACTTGAACATAAAGTACTGCAGTTGAAGGTAAGAATAGGATGTTTACCCATATAACATGTTTTACTCCTTTATAGAAAACTGAGACTTACACAGAAGGAGCTATGAAAGATATTCTCAGATTACTGATGGAAAAAAGAAGAACCACGGAGAAGACTATCAAACTGCTTTTACTTTTAATTTCCTCCGTAATGTAAAAAAAGCAAAATATTTGAAAGAAACTATAATTTACCAATATCCACGAGAGGGGTCAGGGAAGCCATTCATGTGAGCATTGAAACCCCCTCCCTCAACAGAGGTGGTGGCCTCAGGCATAGTCTATCTGCTACTTATCAGGCTGTGCTTTCAACAGTATCCAGACAAATCAAAAAGCCTTCACCACCCAGTCCATAACTAATGACCCATTCTTGATAGGTTTCAGCACCTTAGGTCATTGTTCACCTTAAGGCTATGGATAAGTACTTCAGAGCTGGTGGGGAAAATCCATTGTTTACTTGAATCCAGTTTTAATTAGACTGAAAAGTGATGGAGTTATTTCACAGAAGAAGGGTATAAAGACAGAGTGTGCAAAAGGAAGATCCAATGAGTGGGCAAGTAAGCCAGAAGGGTTTAACACCATTGGCAGAAGCTCTGTTAAACTTTTTAGATCAATTCAACTTTCAGAGATCAAAATCCTTTATTATCAGCACTAAAAATCCCTGTTTAAATAATCTTTGAGTCAATAATGGCACAAATGAGCTTTTGGGGCCTTTTCCTATATGAACCCTCAACTCAAAGTTAAATGGCTCCCAGCTCCGGTGCTGTTAAAATTATTTTACCACCAGCTCTGAAGTTTAAAGATAATTCCAGGGTCAGCCATGGGGTTTTGACCTATTTTATGTGTCCCAGCACACTCATCTTCATGTACCTGACACAACTAGGCAGAAAATTCCTGATGCGGATTATAAAAATGATTGACTGCCCGGGAAAAGAAATTTCTGTTTGTTCTTTTTTTGCCCCCTCCTTTATAATCTGAATGCAGTGCCGCTGCAACATATAGTACTGTTACTCAACTCATGTTTTATGCACAGCACTTGGGTGGTTTGCACTTAAATGGGCAACTGAAACTAATTAGGTTTACAGAAAACATGTTCCTGCAAGACATTGCTAGATCTGGTTTGCTGTCTTGATATGGGTCAGTATAACTGTCTGCATTTTGTGATTGTCTTTGGAGTATGGCAAAAACATACACAACCACCCACCCCACCCCAGTGATACTGATCCTCTGCAGATTAAATAACTGATTGAGCTAAGTCAACAGCTCTAATTTATAAGTTTGATGGATCCACAAGGATTTTTAATGGTTTGAGGGTAGGGGATTTTCTTGTCACTTGTAGGTGAGGCTGTCAAAGCTCTGGGTGACATCTGGTATAGAGAAATGGACCAGGCAGCTGAAGCAATTGCTCCTACTAAGGGTTGTGTGGAGGCACTCCAGCCTGCCGTGTACCTAAATAAAGGGCATAGATGTTGGGATTGATGTATCCTATAGTCTTTAGGAGACATTCCAGCCTCACCATCCCTGCATCTGTGACTGTATCTATGTGTTTCTGATCCTGTGTTAAAAACCCCTGCAAATGGTGGTAAAATACAGATGGATATGATTTTTTTTGGGGGGGAGGGAGAACGTAATCCTCTAATTGTGTGATGTATTTCAGATGCTAAGCAAGGTCAGCCCACCAGGGAATTCCAGGCGCTGTAGGCACCTGGAGAAGGAACTGGCAAACCACTCCAGTATTCCTGCCAAGAAAACTCCATGGACATGGGGTCATGAAGAGTCGATAATGACTGTAACAATGAAACACATACACATCAACTCAGATCTCTTTGGCTTACTTGCCCACTCATTGGATCTTCCTTTTGCCCACTCTGTCTTTATATGCTTCTTCTGTCAAATAACTCCATCATTTTTCACCCTAATTAAAACTCCTCAAGTAAACAATGGATTTTCTTGGGAGCAACATCCATTTGTGCCACCTCATGTTTTATCCACAGCACTTGGGTGGTTTCACTTAAATCCGCAACTGAAACTTTCTTTTTATTTTTAAAAAACATTTTCCTGCAAGACATTGCTAGATCTGATTTGCTGTCTTGATATGGGTCAGTAAACTGCTGAATTTTGTGTATGATCTTTGGAGTTTTCCAAAAACTCCCGATTTGTATTGCCCCCCCAGTGATTGATCCTCTGCAGATTAAAAAACTGCTGTTCCCTAAGTCAGGGCTCT
The DNA here is from genome assembly GCA_029282475.1 of Phrynocephalus forsythii. NCBI lineage: Eukaryota > Metazoa > Chordata > Lepidosauria > Squamata > Agamidae > Phrynocephalus > Phrynocephalus forsythii. Next base: position 76,837,168 of record JAPFRF010000006.1, on the reverse strand, counting down.
AATTTATAAGTGGATGGAGCACACAACATTTGTAATGGTTTGATGATCCATTTTCTTGTCCTCCAAGGGCATTCTGTCAAATCTTCCTGAATCCCTAGAGCAGTGGACCAGGCAGCTGAAGCAAACTACCATTACAAAGCAATCATGCACTCCAGCCTGCCGTCATCAGTATTTAAAGAGAAATAGATGTTGGGAAAATGTAAAAAAGTCTTTAAAAGACATTAGTGCCCAACCATCCCTGACTTCTGTGACTGTATCTATGTGTTTCTGATCCTGTGTTAAAAATTCCCTGCAAATGGTGGTAAAATTCAGATGGATATGATTTTTTTGGGGGAGCACGGTTTAGTGATGTATTTCAGATGCTAAGCGCAGCCCACCCAATAGAGGAGGAGGCACCTGGAGAAGGACAAAAACCACTCGTATTCCTGCCAAGAAAACTCCATGGACATGGGGTCATGAAGAGTCGATAATGACTGTAACAATGAAACACATACACATCAACTCAGATCTCATAGAGGAACCATTCTTCTTCAATCTCTCTCTCTCTCTCTCTCTCTCTCTCTCTCTCTCTCTCTCTCTCTCTCTCACACACACACACACACACACACACACACACACTCCTCGCTGTAGCTATTTGGAAGAACAAAGAAAAAGAATAACCCAGAAAACACAAAAAAGGGTAACTTGCTAGTGACACATGCAAAGTTTCTCTTTGCTGGACAGCCCTGCAAAGTAGCTGGTGGAGTGGCTGCAAGGATACACAAGTACTGCGCAGTGACCGCACCCTCTGCCTTCCCTCGCGTCTCGGTGTCCATTGGAGATCTTGGGCTTTATTGAGGTGGGTGGGTGTTCAGCTGTCACTTATTTCCTCCTTGAGTATCACCAGCTCAGTTTAATATATTGCTTTTGAATTCCTCAAACCAAATTGCTGATCATCTTCTTAACCTTCTAAGTGATGGATGACATACGAAGGAGCTGTTATTAATGGAGGTGTGCTGAGGTATATTTTTTGAACTGCAGTTCCCAGAAACCCCCAAATGTTGTGATGCCGCTCTGATCCGGGGCTACAACGGCAGCTCCTTTTGACACCCTAGAATCACACAACCCCTGATTTGGTCCATTTGTGCACATTTCTTGAAAGACCGCACCACCTCCTGAGCATGCTTTCCCATCGAGCAGGATCAAGATGGCATTACTTCTGAGGAACTATCAGGGCAATGAAATAGGTGGAACACAAGTGGAAGTGATACTGCCAGAAGACTCAAAGCACGTCCCACTGAACACAGACTGCAGCCTCCCCCCCCAACGTGGTATTGTAATAATGTTATTTTCTACAGCTACCTCTTTTTCTTTTTAATACTTTTGTTTTAGATTCCCCATTCTTTAATTTAAGCAAGCTGATACCAACAAGCTTGTGGGCTTGCTGATAAGACCTCGGCAAGTGTTGATATCCTCTTTCTGGTTAGATAAGGGAGCTGGAACTTCTGTCAGCTCTAATGAGCAAGAAATGGCTTCAGTATGCACGCAAGCTGATCTGCAAGGCTGTAGATAAATCTTAATTACACAACCTGAACTCCTTTCTGTTTTCCACACTTGGACATAATTAACCTGGTTTACATCAGCACCCCATGCTTAATCTATGCCCTGGCTGGAAAAAGACCCCTTTTGACGTGGTGGTTGGAGAGGGCTTTTTTGTGGCGGGGGTGAGATGGGGGAGAGCTTTAGCCCCCCCTTTTAACCCTTTTAAAATTTTGCTGCCTGTTTCTGTACAGCAGTGAAATACCGAAGGCGAATACATTTTAGAAAGAGCTCTCAGTGCGTTGTGATTGCTTCCTGAACACACAGAGCCCGTAACCTTTTAGTGGGTTTGCATTCACAACTGTTGGGAAGACATACTTCTTTGCCAGCGTTACATCTATGTGCAGTCCCCTTTCAGAGTGATTTCAGCCAGTTATGTGGTTGGCAAAAAGGAAGGAGAAAAGACAAGGCAAGACAAAATATCTTGGCCCTCTAACAGTCAATTTGAGCTTTTGGCGGATCAAAATCTGCTTCTTCAGACACAGTTTTCTGATGCCTTTGGGAGATTGTGCCCAGACAAATGGATTTTGACCTACAAAAGCTCACGTTGAAACAAACCTGTCAGCCCTTCAACTGCCACAATATTTTGCTTTCCCTCTAGCCGTTCTCTCCTCCTTCCTTTATTTTTGCCAACACATTGAGACAAATACAGTACAGTCCCTTCTTTGGAAAAACTGCCCCAAGTGAGAAGAATATGTAGGCTGCTCAGACCTTGAAAATAGCCCATCTTTTGGATTACAACTCATAGCCTCTCCCAGTTGATGTAGCCAACAGGAGGTTTCCAGTGTTTCCATAAGTTTGCTTGACATTTTGCTGATCAAATTAACTCTGATTGGTTCTGACGTGTGTGCCTCTGTTGATACAGCGACGGTGGCCTCAGAACTGGCCTCTGTTTGCCAAGCTGCAATTGGTGCTTTCCCATCTGTACTCCCTAACTGGAATCTTGGTGGGGTGAGATACACCTTATGCGTTCTTGGATCTTGCCTTTTTCTGGCTTGTAAAAGCAGCCAGGATGTCACTGCCAGCACGAGTGAGGGTGGAGGACCCACTTTTAATACTTTAGCCTTTGTTCTGTGATGTTTGTCAGGGTTCCAGTTTGTCATCAGTTCCCTTTGATATATATCCATAAAGCCTCTGTGAAACTTCACACCCAGGCATTTTGGTCCTCTCTATCTAATAGGCTGATGACACTATTCATTCAGACTAAATCCAGAGAAGAGGTTCTGGATCTAAATCAGTGGTTCTCAACCCCTGGGTCCTCAGATGTTCCTGGACTGCAACTCCCAGAAACCCTTTCCAGCACAGCTAGTGGTGGAGGCTTCTGGGAGTTGCAGTCCAGGAACATCTGGGAACCCACATGTTAAGAACCTCGGATCTAAATCAATAGATGATGATGGCAATGGAATGGATGGGGGGGGCAAACAAACTGAACTTTAAGCTAGACATGCCTGATGTACACTTGGTCAGTTGAAAGATGGATTGTAAAAGAGAATTTCAGGCTATGCTGCATAAAATGACACTCTCCTCGAGTATTTAAGTCCCCTTAGCCAGGGTTAGGGATTGTCTTTGGAGAGAAGCTGCAAAACCGATCAAACCGGAGGTATTTTTGTACCCTTTTTGGTCTATAACAGGACAGAGCACAGTGTCCAAGGTTGACAAGGTGTTCTATGAGCTATTGGGAAAAGGTTGTGTTGTCAAGTGCCTTTGAAATGTGCATCAAGGGAAGAGAATGTTTCCGGACAGACCAGACGTTTTACATGTTCAAATTGTCATAATGTGGCCTAAGAAGCTAAAGCATAATGCCAGGAAAGATGAACCTGTCCATTCCTGAGAGGAGAAGTCAAAGTGCTGCATAGTTCTCCTGAGTTAATGGAAAATTTAACTGTTTGCATTGTGTGTTGGCTGAGTGGACACTGACTTTCCTCAAAGGTGAGCAGACTTCAAGCTTATAGATTCTACAGTATTTTGAGGTGAACTCCAAGATCCATTAACAGGCCCTGGTGCAAAACATAAATACATGGAACAGTGCACTGTTTGCTTTTGTGAAGTTCCAGCTTTGGAAGCTGCCACAGCAACCCAAGGAAGGGCTGGTTGCACGTGACCAGGTGTGCAACCAGCACCTCAGCAGATCCCTATGGAAGAGTCTGGGGAGGGAATTCTGTTCCTGTAAATATTGAACAGGAGCCTGGCTTTAGAATGAAAGGGTCATGATCCCACTCATTTCTTGTGAAGGCCAAATTGTTTGGAATTTCACTTTTTTAAAAAACACACACCAATAACTGTATGTTTAAGGAGATGCTAGGATTGTGTTCTGGTATCCTATTGGGCAGGTTCTGTCATTTCTTGATGTAGTCTTATCTTTACACTTCAAGTGAACAATGGAAAGCTTTCTATTTTGGGAGGCTTTTGTGGTATTTGTAGCAGCATGTCTTTCTTTCCAGGCTAGGAGAACCTTTCATTCCGCATTTTAGTTATAAGTGCTCAGTATTTTGTAGCACTTGACATTTTGAGAGGTTGTGTTTTAATTGGGGAAAGGGCAGAGCTCATGGGTAGTACACGCTTATTGCATGCAGATGACCACGGCTTGAGCTCTCTCTCTCCCTGTGCAGTTTCTAGTTATGGCTGGGAAAGACTGCTATGCCTTGGCAGTGGTCTTCCCCGGAGCCAATAAATCGGATGGTTTACATTTTGTTGCCTCTGCATCTGTTTTTAACCTAACATTTTGAATATAATGCTAATTCTTTCCTACTTGAACCGTTTTCTGTTTTTAGTTTTTCAGTTTGTATTTTTTTCAACCATGTAAGCTGCCCTTGGGTCCTTCTTTAAGAGAAAAGTGGGGGGAAAGGAAGGAAGGAAGGAAGGAAGGAAGGAAGGAAGGAAGGAAGGAAGGAAGGAAGGAAGGAAGTCCAGAGAGCTGCTGCTAGCCAATGTCACCAACACTGAGCAAGGCAGCTGAGTGATTTGCCTCAGTATAAGATGGCTTCTTGACATTCCAAAGCTTTAACATTGTCTTTCTACTGGGATGACGTAACCTCAGCTGCTGTGAGGACTCCTTTGATGTACCCTATTCTAGAAAACACATGCATAGCACTGCGGTCTTAATCAATCTGTTATGTACTCTGCTCACACAGCCTCGGAACCTTTTAAAGATCCCTTTTATCCGAGAGCTTGTCTTGCCGTTTTAGAGGGCCGGCGGAAAACGGGAAAGCAATGGTTTCCTTGTTTTTGTTCCATTGTCCCAAGCACCTAGAGGATTTGGGGTACCACATGGGGAAACGCTTGGTTTCAGGGGTTGCCTGGGTGCTAGCCAAGAATCAGAGACATTCATTAATTGGTTTTAAACAAATATATGTATGTGGATCAAGGGCATACTCTATGTTATTAGAAGGCACTGTGCTATGATGCTTTTTGCCAGAGCCACAGGTCGCAAATTATGAGTCTAAGCTGCACTGCACCATGCTGGCATCAGTCCTACAGAAGCAAAGCAAAATGACTGGCAATGGTGCAGGGATTGAAGATCAAAGATTGTCCTCTATTCACCGGCTTTATGTGGAAAGGCAAACAGATAAGCAAGAGCTGCAAGGCTGGACGAGTTCCACCAGAGAGCACTGTTTCCTAAGAAATGAAAGCTGCAGCGCAGGGACACTGAACATCTTGATGGAAATTAATAGGAGTCAAATTGTTGTGATTGACAGGCCCCTAAAGAGCTCTTTCCTTTTATTTATAGCTTCTCACATGTCTTTCTCCTGCCAATATGGTTACCAAGTTTCAGGGTGGCAGGGGAGAGAAAAATCTCAGGGCGAATGGCCCAGGGAGAGGAGGAAATTTGATTTGTGCCTACGAGATGTCTTTCCAGCTATCTAGGACTGACTGGCAGTGCACCAAGAAATTTGCAGGTCTTCCTTCCTTCCTGCTCTTTGCATGCACATACACACCCCGTGCTTCATTTCAGTAACATTGCAAAAGCCCTGCCCTTGAATTCCAAAACCTCAGGGAATAAATGGGATGTTGTTGAACTGGGCACCCTACTTGCCAATTCCTCACTTATGGCAATCATCATCATCATCATCATCATCATCATCATCATCATCATCATCATCATCATCATCATCATCATCATCATCATCATCATCTTTGTGAGCTGTCAAGCCTGACCTATGGTGACCCTTTTCAGGGTTTTCCTGATGGGAAATACTCAGAAATGGTTTCCCATTCCTTTCTTCTGGGAGTGCCCCAGGACTGTGCAGCTTGCTCAAGGTCACACAGGCTGGCTCTTCTGAGTACTAAGAGTCTGCACTAAAAAAGGAGGGTATTTTCCACACCCTTTTAACCCTCACTGGCCATGCTGCCTTGATGCTTCTTTGACTGGTGGTCCAGAATAGTGGTATAGCACGGGAGAGTCCAGTGAGGCAATTTCCCTGGGTGCAAAAGTCTTGGGGGCGCATGGGACACCTTGCCAGGCATGCTCCTAGAGCCTCTTCTTATGGTCCTCTTTCCCCTCCCAGCAGTCTGAGTCTGAGTTGTTGGGGGTGGGGTGCCAGGCTTGCCTACACCACTGCCACCAGTGTGGACCTTGAGGAGCTCCATGGCTGCTTCCCTGGGGAGTTCTTCCACTGTGCCCTGTGCCCCACCCTGCTCACATGTTCCTTGGGGGCATGTGATCTGCTTCTGCAATACTGGCCTTAGCCAGGAGCCCCAGGTGTTGGAAACCATGCTACATCACTGGTCCAGAAGTTGCTTTTCTGCAGTGTGACCAACCAGGAGCCACTGGGTTTGAATGAACACATGATTCTCATGCAGGTATGTGTAAAGAGCTGCTAGATAGCTGAGTGGTTTAGATATCTGACCACAGAGCCAGAGGTTGGGAGTTCAATTCCCCACTGTGCCTCCTTGACAGGGTTGGGACTCCATAGGGTCCTTCCCAGCAGTTCAGTTCTAAGACAATAACAACAATGACTAGGAGCTCTGGCTTTGATGGAAGGGATGGTGAAAATGCTGTGGTGCAAATATACTTTCTATCCCAGGTCATCCGTTCAGCTCATCCTTTCCTTCCTGTTTGCGTCCAAGGTCCTGGGTAGAAAGGTGAATCTGTGCAAGCCCAGATTCAGATCTCATCAGGGGGTCACCTGGGCCAGTAACTATGCTACCTTACAGAGTTGTTGTGAGAATAAAATGGAAGAAAGGGGCCCCTACACACCATCTCAGTGTTCTTTGCCACAAGGTGTTCATGCTAATAAAAAGACAATACGGTAGGTCCCCCATATCCACTGATTCATTATCCACTGATTCAGTTATCCACGGCTGGCATAAGGAAAAATAAATAATTCAGGAGCTGCAAAGCAAGCTACTGTCACAAAGAACAGCTGTAAATCAAGATACTGTCATAAAACAGCAGCTGTAAAGCAAGGTACTGTAGCAAAACAGCAGCTGTAAAACAAGTTACTATCACAAAACAGCAGTTTTGGAGAACATTTTGGTGTTCTCTCTTATCCACGGTTTTCATTATCCACGGGAAGGCTTGGAACCAATCCCCAGCGGATACTGGGGTCCTACTGTACCTTAAACACTACGGATGCCTCATTGCATTCATAGTTGATCTGAACAATTTGGTGCTAGGAGGTCAAAGCTCTGCTGGAGCCTCTCTGTAATTTAGCTAAGATGGTTGTTTGTGGGTGGGTGAGCATTGTGGCTTGCCAGAAGTCCCACATATGAAACCTATGTCCTTGGACACATCGACACAGTGTACAGTCTTTGAGAGTCCAGGCTCGCCTTCCATGCCACAATGAGGTGGCCCAGAAGGCCTTGACGGAAGATACATGCAATAAATAAAACAAACCAAGAAAGCACCAATGCTTTCTGTAAGGCGCGGAGCTTGTTCTCGCCAATCCAACACAAGCTCCAATTTGTGGAATGAACCCTTGCTTTCAGACTCAAGAGCAGCTTGAGGGCTGCACGTGGAACCAGCGATTCAATCCGTTGGACTTTGAAGGCGCTGACTGAGTCAACATCACAGCAGGATCCGGCAGTTCTTGTGGCAGCTGTCAAAGGATTCGCTCTACATTGCCCACCATTTTCACTTAGTATTCTCCCCCACCTCCCCTTCGTTCGCTGATTTTAGGACAGACAATCACTCAGGCACCGTTCTGCCTGGTGCCCTGGGGATAGCTCCGTATCTTCATAGTAAACCCAAGTCCCACACAAAGAGCTTTTGAGCATTTATCATCAAGGCGACAAATGCTGTTTCAGAGTTATAAGGCCATTCAGAAAATGCAGTGAAGAAGGTCTGATTATTTTCCTTTTAATGTGCAGAATATTTTGTATTCCTTGTCCCCTTGTTCCTTAACTCCCACACTGGGCTATACACAGCCATTTTGAGGACCCTGTTTGAGAGAAGGGCCAAGACTCATGAGGCACCTGGCCCACGTACTATTCTTGATGGCATAATAAACAATAGAGCATATCTAAGTGTATGCAGAGGTCTTTGTCCTCACAATGAAGTAATCCCATACAAAATGAGCACATGAAGGTGCCTTCTGTCAGGTCCTCTGCTCTGTCAGTGGTTGCCTAGGAGAGGGAAGGCCAGAGGTCAGAGTTAAGGGGGTGGGATTTGGAGGGATAGTGTTGCTGTTGCTGTTGTGTTGAATTCCTAAAGCCACAAACTGGTCTCTGGTGCAAAATAGAAATATTTCTGATTTGAAGAAATATTTTGCCCTGAATACCAATACTGGACAGAGGCACACTCCTCACTAGAGATGCGCACAAAAAAATGGCAATTCGTTTTGGTTCGTTTCGTTTTAGGGTTCAGTTTGTTTTGTTTTGTTTTAAATGAATTTTTTTGAAACAATTCATTTTGTTCATTTGTTATTCATTTTGTGTGTAGTGTGTGTATGGTGCTTGTGCAACTTTTGCTGGGGGAAAGAGGGGCTTAATCTTCCCCCCAGCCACTGTGGGGTGGGGGAAAGAGCTCCCCCAGCCAGCGCCTCTCACCTGAGAGGTGCTGGGTTGGGGCCAGCACCTCAAAGAGACCCTTCTTTCTGTCTCTGCATGAAGAGGCGAGGAGCGGGGTCTCTTTTCCCTGCAGCAGATGGCAGCGCCGAGCCAGTGCTGTCATCCACTGTGGGGAAGATCCCTTTAAAGGGACCCCACTTCCCGCCTCCGCATGCGGAAGCGGAAGCGGGGTCTCTTTTGACATTTTTCCCTGCAGCGGATAGTAGTGCTGAGCGGACGCTTGGCACTGTCATCTACTGCAGGGAAGATCCCTTTAAAGAGATCCTTCTTCCCTGTCATCGGCTGGGCCCCTTTTTAAAATGGCCCAGTCACCACCAGGGGTTCTCCCCAGTGCCGATTGGGCCATTTTAAAGGGGTCCAGCCGATGACAGCTCGGTAGGATCTGTCTGAAAATGGCCCTGTTGGCAATGCAGGCGCTCCGCGCTGGCCACGAGGCCATTTTCAGAGAGTTCCTGCCGAGCTGTCATTGGCTGGGCCCCCTTAAAAATGGCCCAGTCACCACCAGGGGTTCCCCCAATGCCAACTGGGCCATTTTAAAAGGGGCCCAGCTGATGACAGCTTGGCAGGATCCCTCTGAAAATGGTCGGAACACCAGCGGGAGAGCTCCAAACTGGCATCCAGACCATTTTCAGAGGGATCCTGCCGAGCTGTCATCGGATGGACCCATTTTAAAATGGCTCAGTCGGCACGGGGGAGAACCCCTGGTGGTGACTGGGCCATTTTTAAAGGGCCCCAGCAGATCACAGGTCGACAGGAGCTCTCTGAAAATGCTAGGGATAGCAGCTGGATCACTGCAACTTCCCTCCTGATCCGTTTTCTGAAGGCTCCTGCTGGGCTGTCAGACACTGGGCCACTTTTAACCTGGCCCGATCAGTACCAGAGGAGCCCCTGGTACTGACTGGGCCAGATTTAAAGGGGTCTAGCCATTGACAGCTAGGCAGGAGCACTCAGAAAATGGTGGAGGAAAGAGCAGGCTTTTAAAATCATTTTCCCGCCAAAGCCAACACTACAGCTAATCAGCGGTGCTGGCTTCTGGCGGGAAAAAGCCTGCGGTTTCCCCAGACCAATTGCAAGGGACACCTTTCCCATAGGAATGCATTGCTTCAATGCATTCCTATGGGAAAACGAAAAACAAAACAAATGAAACTTCATTTCATTTCATTTTTCTTTGATGGGTCAGTTCGTTATTCGTTTCATTAGGTAACATATTCTGCACCTAAATGTAATAAGCAGTCCAGGAACATCGTGCCCATCTCTACTCCTTACTCTTGTGAACCTGAAGTATTCTTAATTTTTCAACATAATAATTTGGGGCAAAGCAGCTAATGGGTGCCATGGTTACACCATTGGAGCTTGTTAGCTCACAGGATCGCTGTGAAATCAGGGGACTTGACAGACCGGAACAATTGCTGCAGTTAAACAACTCGGAGTCAGCAGTCTTTACTGACAGACTGCAAATCACCCAGGAAGCTACCTGCAGAATTCAGATCTACTTTCTGCTCTATGCTGGGAGAAAAGTTCATTTTTTTTGGACCACAGTTCCCACGTTTTGTAATTTACTGAGCCAATTATGATTGGCCCACTGGGGACATACGTCTGCCTGCAAACGCAGCTGAGCTATGGTGTGATTCCTCTTCCCCTGAGCAAGTGGTAGAAGATTTCGTAGCTATCTACTGTTTTAGAAGAAAAGAGTTATTTTGACATATTCTGCACCTAAATGCAATAAGCAGAGCAAGAAGTGCAGATGGGTCTAATAATGTAATAAGTCCTTTTAAAATGAGGGAACACAGCTCTAGCTTTGTTCTTTGTTGGGGCTGCCACTGCTGTTGTTTTCAGATTATTATGACTTCCAGAATGGTTAATGTAATTATTTAAAAAACACTTCCAAGGAATTTTACTACACATCTTAGCCAGATGAGTGACTTTTTTAATGAATGATGCTGCAGACAACAAACTCAGCAAGTGATTACACAGAAAGGGCAAACACATAATTTTATATTATCTGTGATATTCTGGCCAACAGCAATTCTGGATGGCCTTACAACATCCAAGGGACAATAAATGACAAAATAAACAAACATAATGAAAAAATCACAGTTAACACAAAGTAAACTATGAGGCATAATATAAGCCCATCATGAAAATAAAAAAATACAGAAGACATCATAAAATATGTCACATCATAGACAACAATATCAACACTAGGTACTAGAAATCACACCCACACCTCGCACACAGATGTTATTTTTCTTATGCAGGAAGCTCTCACTGGTGCAAACAGGTTGTCCACATTACTCTGTTGATGATTTTTTGTTGTTGTTATATGCTGTTAAAGTGTCAAGCCAGTTCCGACATATGGTAGCCTTATGCATTAATGACTTCCCCAGTTCCTATCAAGCAGGCTATATAGCTCAGTGGCTTGGGTGTTTGGCTGATGAGCAAGAGGTTGGGAGTTCAATTCCCCACTTTGCCTCCTTTGGGCTATCCTGTGTGGCCTTGGGCATGCTGCAGTCCCACGCTGCTCCTATAAGAAAGGCATAGTAAACCACTTCTGAATATTATCTATCTGGAAAACCCCGGAAAGGGTCACTATAAGTTATTTAAAAGTCCTATTACTGATATCCCTGCTCAGGTCTTATATCCTAAAGGCCAAAGCTTCCTGTATCAAGCAAACCTTCTATCAAACAAAATAAAATTATTCTACATATTTATTTGTTGTAGAGGTATTGGTCAGAAGCAACCAAATGATGCCCTCTTCCAAGTGTCCCCTGCCTGAAGCCCTTGCTTCAAATTGTTTCACTTTAAGGCCATCCTTGCTTGTTCTAATGTGTTAGAATCGGTGACCTTACTGCTTAAACATATTATTGGAAAAAGATGAGAGCGCATTTCATTGTTTACGTACGGTATCATTTATACATTTTAAAAATTACTTTACTTGATTATGTAAACCATCCTGGGTAGTATTTTACTTAGTCTGGTGGTCTAGAAGCTCAATCAATCAATCAATCAATCAATCAATCAATCAATCAATCAATCAATCAATCAATCAATCAATCAATCAATCACTTTTTTTCCCCCAGGGCTCAGGCCATACAATTATGATTTTCTATGAAGCTACAATCAGATGTCATTTGGCCTACATCTTTTGCCGTCTGCTTTGTACTGTCAGATAGCCAGGTTCTGTTAGAGTAGTGGTTCTGAACCTGTGGTCTCCCCAGATGTTCCTGCACTGCAACTCCTAGAAGTCTTCATCACTAGCTGAGCTGGCCAGGATATCTGGGAGTTGCAGTCCAGGAACATCTGGGGATCCACAGGTTGAGAGCCACTGTGTTAGAGACTTTTCTACCATGGCTTGTAGAGAATGTCTTCTGCTGTCCTGAGCTTTGGACCCTGTGGAGGGGGTGCCACTCACAACATTGCCTAAGAAATCTCAGGATGGGCAACGAGGACTGAAGGAGAGAGAGGAAAGAAGGGGCAATTAAAAGAAAATATGAATTAAGGAGTGGGGGGGGGAGGAGACCAAATGCCGATGAAACAAGGCCAGTCAGAAAGTCGATGATCTGGTGACATTGAAAACTGTGTCTCCAAGTCAACAAAGGGTAATAATCATGTGGTTATAAACAGATGCATGCTAATTAGCTGGAATGCATAACGAAAGGAAGTGGAGAAGTCCTATGGGAGGTGATGAGTCAGTAGAGTTAATGTTCAGCACAGCAGATTACACAGAGAAAACTGCTACCAAAGTCTGGGATCAAAATGGATAGATCTGGAACCAGGAAGAAGGGGGCAGATTACATGTGATCATGGGCATCAAACCAAAGCAACCAGTTTGCTGTCCCATTGGTGAAGCTGCTTAACATTATTGAAAAATGGGAAGCTTCCACCTCAATTGCTTTTGGAGAGGAAGGGAGACAAAGCTTTCCATTTCTTTTTAATTTTTTCTAATTTACACAGTACATCAGCAAGGCTTTGACAGGGGTGCTTTAAAAAAAATTCAAAGCCTTGCTGATAAAACAGTAACACTTAAAAAGAAATGCAAAACTTCCTCTTCCTTAGTCTCTAAAGGAGAGCTGGAAGGAATATTTTCATGTTTCAGGATCATTAAGCAGCTTCACCCAAAGGCCAGCCTGCCAGCCTTTTTATGTTCTTAAGATATATTTTATTTTAGATATCTGTAACCTTTATGACATCTTTTCCTATAGATATCATTCTTTTTTAAAGGGAAGAAGATATTAATCATGCTAAACAGGATCTCTTGAGGTGCAGTGTGGTCAGTTCTTGCATGTGGATACAAGGATCAGCCTAAATGCCATACCACACCTTGAGGTGACCTTGGTTAACATGATTGAGACTTATCCAAGGTGTAAAAAATTGGCTGTCAACCCTTTTGTTCATCCCATATATTCAGTAGACCTATTTCAGCTGGAACTAACAGATGGGTTAAACCTGTAGGGTTATGTTCCTTCCCCTCTGCTGGTTTGTTTACAGTGGTCTTTATGGTGGTCCCTGCACTATACACCCCAGCAGATGAAATACAGAACATTGGAGGAATTGGGCAGGGTTCTCACATCAGTGGAACTATCCAGATTGTGGAATTCTTCAAGTTTTGAGATTATTTCCAGGTATGGATGAACTACTTAGTCCCATTATGAATAACTGTTGGTCAGGATTAGTACATAATTTCTCAACCTGGTATCTTCCTCATGTAGTTATAATCCAATGCAATATATCTGGATGAGTATAATCCAGCCTATTTTAGGTAATTTAACATATTTGGAGGCCCACAAATTAGGGATGATCTTAATTGCATTTTAATGGTAACGTAAAGTCAATATTTTAAAGTGCATCTTTAATAATAGTCTAGTCTCTCTTAATTCATATAATTTGTAGCCTCACGTGGTTTGCTGTTTATTGTTGTGTGCCACTGGGCTTTTTTTGTGCCTGTGTTCTCAAACTGCCTTTATTGTTTGCTCTTATCGATTTTATGTTGCTTATGGTTTTAAGCCACCTTGAAGGTCCCCCATGAGATGAAAGGTTTTAGGACAGAAGTCCTTTTGGAGATATTTTGATGAACAATCCTTTGATCACTTTGGTTGCCTCCTTCTGAACCCTTTCTAGCTCTGTGACATTACTTTTGGAAACAGGGTGACAGTATTGAAATGCAGTCATACTATATATTTATATAAAAACATTAATTTTTAGTTCTTTCCCTAATACTCTCTGAACATGGAATTTGCCTTTGCTTCTGCTGCATATTGGTTACATTTGGACACCATAACAAGCCAATGCATATGAGCCAGCATCCTGAGTTATAACTACCTAATCAATGATTAAAACAAAGCAGATGGCTTGTCCATCCTTTACTTAGCATGGCATCTGAACTTGACAGTGGAAGCTGGTGCTCCGGCTTGTTTTCTCTTCTCAAGATAGAGAAATAAAACTAGCGCAAATCATCTTTTATTCTCTTTTCCTTTCCTTTTTTTGAGAGGGGAGGGGCACTTTGTGGGAGGAGACATGCCAGAGTCTTGTGTCCTGCCAGATGTATTTGGGTTTTGTGCTGCCAAGTTGGAACCAACTTATAGCACCCCTAATAGGGTTCTCAAGGTAGGTGAGATATTTAAGGAGTGGTTTTACCAGTTCTTCCTCCCCTCCCATCAGTTTCCATGGCTGAAGGGGGATTCAAACTCTGTTCTCGACAGACTAGCCTGCCACTGTACCCACTATACCACATTGGGAATCCTATGGGCAGATGTGTACGTCATGAAAAACAAGCCAGAAATCAATGTTCTGGGATTTGTTTGGCTAACAATATGCCAGGTTTCTCCCTCCCCTGCTATCAGTCTATAGCATAAACATGGCTAGTCAGCTTTGGGGCTTTTGGATACCACTGGGTAGCACTTGTTGTTGTTCTCAAACCATAGGCTATGCTGACGAGGATGGTTGAGAGTTGCAGTCAAACAACTCCTACAGGGCTAGGATTTACGGATCCCTGCAGTACAGGGACAAAGATTCAGAGGATTGTGTGATACAAGTGGGACCCACAACCACCTGAAGATCTGACACTCAAGAGGGCTCAGTGTCTAGATCAAATGAAGTGATAGTACCACTCTATTCTGCTCTGGTCAGACCCACCTGGAGTACTGTGTCCAGTTCTGTGCACCTCAGTTTAAAAAGGATGTTGACAACCTTGAGCAGGTGCAGAGGAGGGCGACCAGGATGGTTGAGGGTCTGGAGGAAATGTCTTACGAGGAACGGCTTAGGGAACTGGGAATGTTTAGCCTCTCTAAAAGAAGGCTGAGGGGGGATATGATAGCTATTTATTTAAATATTTGAAAGGATGTCATATTGAAGAGGGAACTGGTTTGTTTTCCATGGCTTCAGAGACTAGGACTTGGGGCAATGGTTTCAAACTACAGGAAAAGTGATTCCATTTGAACATTAGGAAGAACTTCATAACAGTTAGAGGTGTTCGGCAGTGGAATATGCTGCCACAGAGGGTGGTGGAGTCTCCTTCTTTGGAGGTTTTTAAGCAGAGGCTGGATGGCCATCTGTCGGAAATATTGTGATGGGGTTCCTGCATGGCAGGGGGTTGGACTAGATGGCCCTTGAGGTCTCTTCCAGCTCTATGATTCTATGATTCTTCAAGAGAGAACATTCTGTAGCCAATGTCTATGGAATCCCCCAGTGGCCAATTTTGGGCTTTGACTCCTCTGAGGTTTTCTCAAGACTAGAGATGGGCACGACTAGGGAAAATGACGTTTTCGAGTTGTCGTGTGTCGGAGGCAGTCCGTTTCGGGCTCGTTTCCATTTTTTGCGAAATTTCGCAAAAATTAGTCGGTTTGTTTTTTCGTTGTCGTTAGTACTGGTTTGGGGGGGGTAGCGGGCTCCTGGAGGGAGCTGCAGGAGTCAGCCAGAGCCACAAGTGACAGACTGGCAGACTCTTTGCACCCACTGTGTCTCACGTACTTGCATGTAGTGCAATGCAAGTAGATCTGGCTTAGGGTTAAGACGGGTTAGCGCAAGGGCTAGGGTTAGGCTAGTTACGGGTGAGGTTAGGGTGAGTATTGGGGTGCACCTCTGGGTGCCTCTCTGACCCACTTAGAAGGACAGTGTACTGGTGTATGGGTTAGGCTTAGGCTTAGGGTTCGGGTTTGGGCTACGATTAGTGGGCTGTTTATGCCCGATTGGCACATCCCAGAAGTCTCTGTGGTCAACCTGGCCAAGTGGCCATGCGATTGGTGGAAAATTTGCATGGTCCACTCCCATCATTGCAAATGTGCAGGTGTAATAAAATAAAATAAAATAAAATAAAATAAAATAAAATAAAATAAAATAAAATAAAATAAAATCAACGGAGACTTTTTTTTTGCAAGAAAAACCCACTGCTGCTACTGTAAAAATTCAAGCATTTAAAATAGCTAATTTTTGCATGTTTCTGTGGTGCTTTGGTGGGGTTTTGGGCAACGATTTCAAAAAAATATTGCGGTCGCCATTTTGGATCCCCCGCACTGCATGGCAAATGGATGCGCCCTCCCAGCCTGGTACCAGCAGCGCAGCAGTAGCAATAGCCAAGGAGAGGGGGGCGGGGAACCCCCCCCAAATAAAACACCCTTCTGGCCTGGTAGGTGCCCTCAGACAGTTTTCGCCTACTTTTAGGGCCGGGAATCGGTTTTTTTTTTTAACTTTTAAAAACTTTTTTTCTGTGCCGCTTGGCATTGCGCGATCGCCGCGATGCAAGTAACGAGCACGACAAATCAGACCAAATTGTTTGTTCGTCGGTTCGAGCTCGAATTCTGGCGGAGTAATTCCCGTTACCATTAACGGATACGAGTAATGGAAACGGAAACGTGAATACCGCTAAGTCGTGCCCATCTCTACTCAAGACTGTTGATCCTCTCTTTGGTGTGCCACTCGGACTCTGTAAACAAAGTAAAAGATCCATACACAGAAAAAGAATGTATGGGACTGACTGATGGGAGGTTTGGGCAGCAAAAATGAAGAAAGACCAACTCCCAAGGGGGTGGGTGCAGGGAAATCTCATTGTACCTTTGAATATGAGCTCAGCCCACCCACGAGACCCTGCATTGATCAACAGCCTGTTAAACAGCATTTAATATGACAAATTAATTAGCGAATGTTTATAAAGAGCTTTCAACATGAAAAGTGCTCTATAAATGTTGAGTGGCATTACTAATCACTGATACACAGAGCTTGCCTCATTCTCCTGGGAGGTGATGGTGCCCTGGGGGCTTGTGGTACCACTTCTGGCCCTGGGGCTTCTTTGGTTCCCTGTCTCTCATTTCTGATTACCTCATCCCTTTGGAATCCTTTGGGGGCTTAGCGTACACAGCAGGCACACCATGCTCCATATTCATGGCACAAAGATCAAGCCATGACTCTTCTCTGGAGAACGAAATTGCTGATCCATCCTTCTGACTCTAGGGGTGGCACTCATCTCCATTTCTAAGCCAAAGAGCCAGCGTTGTGCAAGTCCGTGGCCATGTGGCTGGCATGGCTGAATGCATTTCTGCACACGGAACACTGTTTACCTTCCTGCTTTTTATGGTGGTACCTGTTTATCTACTTGCATTTACATGCTTTCCAACTGCTAGGCTGGCAGGAGCTGGGGTTAACAGCGGGAGCTCATTCCGCTTCATGGCATCCGGGATTCGAACCCTGTTCCAAATGGCCAGCTTTTCACTGGAGGCTGAGGTTGCTTCAGTCCTGACCATTTGCAATGTTCTGTTAGATTTCTGAGGAAACAGGAATGACACCCCCCCACACACACAGGAAGACATGCTGGCCCCATCTCTGCTATCCTTCCACAAGCAAATGACGAAGACTTTCCTCCTTAGACAGACTTTTTCTTAGTGACTGACAGTCTAGGAGACAATAAACTGGATGGCTCATTTTTTTTGTTTCTAATTTTTAATGTAATTCTTCTATCTAGCATTTTATATGTATGTCATTGATTATTCTTTGCATTTGAATAATTTACTGTTTTTAGGTTTTAATATTGTGTTTTTAGTGATGTAGCTGGCTGGCTTAGCTCTGTGTGAGAAGTTTCGGGCTGTGGGGCCAGAGATTGGCCGTTGAATTTCTCACCGTGCATCATCCTCAAAAAACCAGCCTAGGTGGCCTTGGGCAAGCTGCACACTCCCAGAGCTGCCCCCAGAAGAACAGATTGATATACCACAACTGGATACTCTTTACCTAAGAAACCTTGACAGGGGTTATTTATTTATTTATTTATTTATTTATTTATTTATTTTTTTAATGTATTCTCAAAGGCTTTCACGGCCAGGATCTGATAGTTGTTGTGAGTTTTTCGGGCTGTTTGGCCGCGTTCTGGAAGTTTTTCTTCCCGACGTTTTGCCAGACTCTGTGGCTGGCATTTTCAGAGGGCAAGGAGCTCAGGGAACTAGGAGTTCTCTCTGTGCTCTGGAGTATAGAGTGAGCACACAGAGCACAGAGAGAAACCCCTAGTTCCCCAAGCTCCTTGCCCTCTGAAGATGCCGGCCACAGAGTCTGGCGAAATGACAGGAAGGAAAGCTTCCAGAATATGGCCAAACAGCCCAAAAAACTCTCAACAACAACAACTATTTATTTATTTATTTATTTATTTATTTATTTATTTATTTATTTATTTATATCCTGCCTTTCTCCCCAAAAGGACATAATGCGGCTTACATCATAAAACAGTATTTAAAAATCAAAAATTAGACATAGACAAATATTTAAAAAGAATTAAACAAGTATACCCACCACCACCACCACCTTTGAACTCCAGCGCTGGAAGGGACTGTATGGATTATCAATCCACCTCCTCTCAAGGAGGCCCAGTGCAGCCAGAGACTTAAGCCATGGAGCTATCTTTATTGAAATAGTGCTAAGATCAAATTGAATTTTATTAGTGAACATTTAAACATAAAATGAGGTAGAGAATAGTAGAGCATGGGCGGCTCCCGCAGTTACAGCCGCATATAAAAACAATGAAAATAAAAGTTACAATTGGCTCCTGGTAGTCAAGTACATACTGGTTATACAGACACGTTACCGGCTGTAATAATGTCACTTTTATATCTTCACAGAGAATGTCCAAAAGCCCAGCGGCTGGGCCGGGCCCAGTCTTACTAAAACAAACTTAAAACAGAGCACAACAATCCATTTAAAGCCCCCTCCCCCCTCAGACCACCTCTTATTAAGGCAAAGCCTGGCTGAAGAGAAAGGTTTTTGCCTGTCTTTGGAACGACACAACAGAGGTGGGGCCTGCCTAGCTTCCTGTGGGAGGGAGTTCCAGAGTCACCATAACTCAGATCTGACCCAACAGCACACAGTTATCATTATTTTAATGATTTAAGCCAACATGGGTCCTTTTAAAGGAGAAAGGTGGGTTAAACATATTTTAAATAAATAAGTAAAATAAGTAGGTTTGCCCAATGTGATTTGCCTCCATTACAGGAGACTGCTCCCCTTCCAATCTGGGAGTGGGGTGGAGGAGGGCCAGTCTGCTTGATCCATGAAACAATCTGCAGTTTTACTATTAAATGAAAATATGTACCCAGGGGGAAGTAAAGCAAGATCCACATCTCTTCAGCTGTAATGTATAGCACCGGCCCTGTCCTTAGGCAGAGTGAGGCTGCTGTCTTGGGTAGCAGATCCTTGCAGCAGAAGGTTCTGAAAGACAGCTATTTATGTATGCCATAGTCTGCAATAGAGATGGGCATGAAACAAGCGATTTTTCATTTTTGTTTTCGTTTTTTCATTTCATTACGCAACGAAAACAAAATGAATTTTTAAAAAACAAAACAAAAACAAAATGACCAAATTTGCTGTGTTTTTCGTTTTCGTTGCAGCAGATGCATTGAACTAAAAAGAATGGTAACGAAACAGCAATTTTTCGTTTTGTTTTCATTTTTTCGTTTTGTTACCTAATGAAACAAAAATGAATTTTTTTGCAAAAATGTCACAAAAACAAAACGAACCGAAACGGACCCCTAAACGACCAAACGACAAACGAAACACCATTTTTTTGAGTCGTGCCCATCTCTAGTCTGCAATATGTCCCCTGAGGTAGCCTTGTTGTTATTGGAAAGAAGAGGCAGCAAGCACTGAAGTATATGATTCAACTTCCAGTCGGGTCAGTTTCAGTAAATGGAATGCTTGAGGAGGGAGGTCACCATGTTGTCCAAATCTCAGGCAGTGAAGCATCTTGGGCTGTCTCAGGTGATATAGAAAGGTACAGTGTCAAATAGGACTGCCCATGCGTGAGAAACAAGTTGGCTTACTCAACCATGAACCTTGCAGTTGCTGTCAGCCTGGGTTAGAGGATGTTTACTATGATCAGTGGATCTGAGAGGATACAACTGGATGTACCTTGCTGAGATTGCTGGAAGAAAAATGCAACACCTAACCACCAGAACTTGCAAACAACATTAGTTTACCGAGTCACCACTGAAATATAGTTACATTTGTATAACACAGGAGGATTGCTTCTAAGCTTATGAAAATAATGTTTTGTACCTGATGTTAAAAGGTTATTACTTTGAAAGCATCAGATGACTTGGCTCTCCTGTTAATTTGTCTTAATGATTTTAACATTCTTAAATGTTCCCCATTCCCTCTTCAAGCGAACTTCACTACAAAGTGATCTTCCTTCCCATGGTCTACCAGTCTTGGCTTTGCAACATTTTCCTTGAGAAAAGCTCTAGATAGGTTAAAAGAGGTCAACTGTAGTTTGTACAAGCATTTGGACTTAGGCATTGCAATGAAAAGAACCTCCATGGGTTAACTTTTCACCAGAATATTCTGCTAACTATGCTGAAAATTAACGTTGCCCTTTCCATTTATC
This sequence comes from Phrynocephalus forsythii, assembly GCA_029282475.1. NCBI lineage: Eukaryota > Metazoa > Chordata > Lepidosauria > Squamata > Agamidae > Phrynocephalus > Phrynocephalus forsythii. Next base: position 76,816,731 of record JAPFRF010000006.1, on the reverse strand, counting down.
ATACTGCCAAGGGCATTTCTGTTGATTTGAACCCATTGTTTCACCTCTGGAATCTACCTCCCTAGTGGTCCCCAGAATGTTGCCCGCTTGGAATATTGATTCCCCAGAGGCTGAGGAAAAAGGAATGTCTGTGATTTGCTCTGTGATAAAGCCACCTGCTGGCTTCCTCTCACCCAATGTGCAGATCAAAGGGATAGCCGGGAGGGTGCTTTGTTTATGACACTTGCATGCAGGGGCAGGCAGAGCTTGCTTAGTTATACCAAACCAGCAAGAAATGAACAGGTGGGGAGTGACTGGAAGGGGAAGGCATCGCACTCTCTTGGAACAGGCCAATTATTTTTGCAAAAACAATTTATTTGGGTTTTTAGAACCAGTACCGAGTGTCAGTCTTTGCTTGGTTTTTGCATTTCTTTAATGTTTATCAGCAGATTATTTATACATTCACCTACCATTAATATTATATAGGATTCTAATCTGATGGTAAATCAGGTTGGAAATCTTTCTACGCACGGATGCAAATCAAGAGAAATAAGGCCAAATTTCCAATGATAATTTTGGAGGAAAAATTTACACCAGGTGAGTAGAAAAACAAAAACAAAACATAAAAATGACCAACTTTGAAAAGATACTTGGGCCTTGGTTGTGCGGCTATTTTGATGCGTACTAAAATCGCGGGCGATCACGTGACATTTGGTGCGCAGTTAATGCCCCAACGGCAGGGGTGTATTATACTTCTTTCTGTGCATCCCATCTTACCAAATGCGCATCTTTTCCCTGTTTATTGATCTGCTTTTCTCCGTCATGCTCATATATATATACTTATATATATACTTATATACTTATATATAGCTTATATATATATACGTGTGTATAAAGTGATTTGCTTGTCGATTACCAGCATGTCAGCTTTCTAGTATTACTGCAAGAGTTCACGCGAAAGTTTGAGAACGTGGCAGTGTATCCCTAGTACCAGAGCACCTTTATAGTAACTCCTTTGTTTTCCTCTCATCTCTCACTTCCTTTCCCATTGGTCACCGTACCAGGTAATTTGCAGCTTGTAGAAGTGCCCAGTTACCGAAATGCCAGCAATTATTTAAAGTAGGACAGTAGAAAGAGATAGAAAAAGGGGGGAACTGAAATGGTGTGAATTTTCACCAGTCGCATGGCAATTGCTGCGGTAAAAACTGTGCATCATTAAGAGGAGTAATTTGATCAAACCCCTAGTGGTGGTATAGGATGATGCAATTAAAGTGCACTTCAGGGGGCGTGGTCAACTGGGGTGCCAAAACACAGCACAAAAACGGTCATGTGACGGGGGCCTTGGTTGTTCACCAAGAAGGGAAATTTACTCAGGAAGTCTACTGGATGAATGAGACTTGGGTATAAAGGAATTTTTTTGAGACGTGGAAAGGAACCTTAAGGAAAAAAATGGAATTGCAGAAAACGAAACATTGAACAACGGAATCAGAACAGCTTTAACATGTAGATTATGGGGGGGGGAAGAGTTCAATTCACTGTGCTGAAACATTTTTTATTTTAAAAATTGCAATGAAAAGTGGTAGAAATTTGGATAATGGTGGGCAATGAAGGCACAATTTGGCATAAAAAGAAATGTTAGAGGTGAGGAGACACAGACCACTCTTGGATAGGCACAGCATTTGTTTACAGAAAAGAACAAAGCAATTCAAAGGACCCAGTTTTTGTGTAGGACTTGTGGACAAAACACAGAAAGAGTATCTGCACTACACAGTTATGTCGGTATGATTGCACTATAAGATCTGCAGTATGGTCCTTCCACTACCACCACAGAGAAGTCTAAACCTCTGTATCTCCAGATTTTGGGCACAACTGTGCAAAAAACTTAAAAGTTATATCTATTTTTGGTTTTCCATTGCATGGACTTGCTTTCAGTTTTGGTACAGTTGGGAAACAAACAGCTTTGTCCACCCAGCCCGAAATAAAGAGACGAGACATGTTTTGGGATTAAACATGTGCCACACTTTATTAATATTTCATTGTCCTATTTATCCTACTGTTTAGTCTTAAAGGGTGAACCTAAAAGGGGCAAGTGGCGCTGGGGGATTTCCCCCTAACCAAACTCCGGTATTAACCGGAGGGGCAGAACCCCCCAGCCATAGAGTTACGAGCAGCCCTTTGCCGATCTTTACATCAATGGTCATAAATCAATATTTGCTGTCATTTCTATTTCTAATCATAACGTGGAATTTAAGGGCTGCCCTCGTATAAGCCGTATTTCGTCCAATTTCCCTAAGGGACTAACCGCCACTTGCCCTTACCGCCAAGTGTGACCAATGACATTTAGGTTAATCCCCCAAAGCAAGGAGAATGGGATGGGCGAAAACACACCGCCGCTCAAGGCCAATCAGAGCAGCAGCCAAAAATTCCCATCCGGCCCTTACGCAACCAGATAATCTCATTCTCCTAATGGGGAGGGTGGGTGGGTGAACGCGCCCAGGAGACAAAGACCCCTTTGATGGTCTGCTATCCCCTTACCTAAAGGCTATTGCCAGGGGTCATCAGACCAGTGGTCAGCCTCTGGCCAATCTTGCCAGCTGTGCTGGCAATGCCCGATTGGCCAGCCTGGCAGCTAGCCAGCGTGTCTCTGTTGGGCAGGTGACAAAGAAGCCCCTCCCAGGAGAAGCCTGGTCAGAGCCCCCTTGTCCACCCAGCCCGAAATAAAGAGACGAGACACGTTTTGGGATTAAACATGGGCCACACTTTATTAATATTTCATTGTTCTATTTATCCTACTGTTTCGTCTTAAAGGGGGAACAAAAGGGGCAAGTGGCGCTGGGGGATTTCCCCCTAACCAAACTCCGGTATTAACCGGTGGGGCAGAACCCCCCAGCCATAGAGTTACGAGCAGCCCTTTGCCGATCTTTACATCAATGGTCATAAATCAATATTTGCTGTCATTTCTATTTCTAATCATAATGTGGGAATTTAAGGGCTGCCCTCGTATAAGCCATATTTCGTCCAATTTCCCTAAGGGACTAACCGCCACTTGCCCTTACCGCCACCGGAAGTGGGGCTACATAGCTGAGATTTATTTGGATGGCCCAAAGCAAACAATCCATCATCCCCTTTTATTTATTTATTTATTTGTGAGCTTGTATCCCGCCCATCTTCCCAGCGGGAACTCTGGGCGGCTAACATCAATAAAAACACATAAAAACAGCGGTTAAAGCTGGAAGCAGTAAGGCAGCAGAGAACAAGATGGCGATGAGCCCGAGGGGGGGGGAATGAAGAAGAAACTAATTCACAAGGTCGCCGAAGGCCTCTCTAAAGAAGAGGGTCTTCAAGGCCTTCTTGAAAGGGCAGGGTACGGAAGCAAGCGCAGCTCACTGGGGAGGTGGTTCCAAAGTGAAGGCCCCACCACAGAAGAAGGCGTGGTCTTGGGTGCGAGTTTTCCGCGCCTCTCTGGGTGTGGCAACCCGCAGTGAGAGCGCCTGAGACGATCTCGTGGGTCTGGATCCGGATGCCTTTTGGGAGATGCGCTCTGCCAGGTACTCTGGTCCCAAGCCGTGGAGGGCTTTGAAAATCAAAACCAGGACCTTGAACCTGATCCGGAGGACAATGGGAAGCCAATGCAGGTGGGCCAGGACTGGGGTGATGTGCTCGTATCTACGGGCACCCACCACCAGCCTAGCCGCCGCATTTTGCACCCGCTGTAACCTCCGAACCAGGGTTCTTTTGGAAGAGAGGTCAATGTTCCCATCCTGGGAGGAGCCTTCGTAGCACGCTGTGATAGCAAGGCTTGAACTCATTTCAACCTCTGATGAATTTAAATATTTAATAGGTGAATAAGAGACTGGCACAACTAGGAGAACTCAGCAGTGGTTAACAAGAACTGAAGTTCTTGACCCACTTCTTCAGTCAAAATAACAGAAAGGGAATGGAGTTCACAGATTCCATGGAGAATCACTGCCCTGGTTGATAAACAGATGGGGAGAATGTAGACACACCTTCTTTTTAAATGCATGCAGTCACAGCCTGCTGATGCATCAGTGCTTCTTGCAGGACTGTGAGGATAATAACCTGCTAGGAGACTAATGAATTAACGGTGTGCTGTCAAGTTGATTCCACCTTATGCCAAGCTTTTCCAGGGTTTTATAGGTACTGAGTATTCAGAAGTTGTCCGTCATTCCCTTCTTCTAGGGACAGTCTAGGATCGTGCAGCTTGGACATGGCTGGATGAGGCAGGTTCTTCTTTTAGTAGACACAATAGGGCATTAAATCAGGTAGTCAGCTCACAGAAAAACCCAGCCACCTGTTGGATCAGGCCAAAGGCCCATCTAGTCCAGCTTACTGTATCACACAGTGGCCCCACCAAATGCGCCTGGGAGTGCACGAGACTAGATATCTGTCTCCTGATGCCACTCCCCTGCATCTGACCCTTGAAGTACCTCAGTTTTAAGCCTGGAGATTACACATCTACTTTATGGCTTGTAACCTGTGATGGATTTTTCCTCCAGAAATCTGTCCAATCCCCTTTTGAAGGCATCCAGGCCAGATGCCATCCCCACATCTTGTGGTAGGGAGTTCCACAGACTAACAACACGCTGGGTAAAAAAAAATTCTTTTGTCTGTTCTCTCTCTCCCAGCCCTCAGTTGAGTGAATGTCCCGTAGTTCTGGTATTTTTTGAGAGGGAGAAAGCATCCCTCTATCCACTTTACTCATGCCCTGCATTATTTTGTATGTCTCTATCATATCCCCCCTCAGGCACCTTTTTTCCAGACTAAAGAGCCCCAAATGTTTTAGCCTTTCCTCTTAAGGGGGGGGGTCCCCCAGGCCAGTAATCCTTTTAGTCACTCTCTTCTGCACCTTTTCCAGTTCCATGATGTCTTTTTTGAGATGTGGTGACCAGAATTGGACACAATACGCCAGGTGCGGCCTTACTATCGTTTTGTACAATGGCATTATAATGTTGGCTATTTTATTTTCAATCCCCTTTTTGATAATCCCTAGCACAGAATTGGCCTTCTTCACCGCTGCCACACATTGAGTAGACACCTTTATTGCACTGTCCACCAACACAGTAAGATCTCTTTCCTGATCTGTCATGCATGGATAGCTCAGAACCCATGAGTTGATAGATAAAGTTTGGATTTTTTTTGCCCCAATATGCATTATTTTACATTTTCCTACATTGAAACACATTTGCCATTTCGCAGCCCACTCCCCCAGTTTGGAGAGATCCTTCTGGAGCTCTTCATAATCGTCTCTGTTTTTTACCACCCGGAAAAGTTTTGTGTCATCCACAAACTTGGCCACCTCACTGCTTATCGCTGTCTCCAGGTCATTTATGAACAGATTGAAAATCACCGAACCCAGGACAGATCTCTGGGGCACACCGCTTTTCACCTCTCTCCATTGTGAAAATTGCCCATTGACATCTACTCTTTGTTTTCTGGATCTCAACCAGTTCTCAAACCATAAGAGGACCTGCTCTCTTATCTCCTAATTGTGCAATTTTCTCAGCAGCCTTTGGTGAGGGACTGTGTCAAAAGCCTTCTGAAAATCAAGATAGACAAAAGAGGATTCTCTTATAAGCTGAGCTTTGTTGACACTGACTGATAGTAGCTTTCCAGGATTTCTAAAAGTCGTCTTTTCCAGCCCTATGTAGGGATGCTTTAGATTGAACTGGGACATTCTGCATGGTAAACATTCAGAAATAGAACTGTGAAGTCGGAAGGGCCATCAAGTCCACTTCTTCTCAATGCAGGCTTCTAACTATTTAATTTGGATTAATGGTCCACACAATCTTCCTGAAAGTGTTTAAATGTGCTACAATGTATATTAGTTGCTACATGGGACATGGTGATAAATAGAAAAATTGCTGTTTGTTAACCATAGTGAGAGCACAATAGCCAACAGTGCAGTGATAAATTTTGTTGTTCAGGTGCTCAGCAGAAGAGTCCTAAATAGAGATGGGAACAAACTGAATAATGAATCAGATTTTCTGACAAATTTACCCAATTAATCAAAATTTGTCAGTTCGTATTTGTCATAATGGAGTCCTCCCAATGAATACAAATTGATTACTTTTAAACAATTTTTATTTGTTGGCTTATAAAATAGCCACCAAGGCAGCTAAAGACAAAAAAGTGGAGGGAAGCATCCTCTGTCTCTCCTCTATGTTCCCTCTAAGTTTGGTAGATATTGGATTTTTTTATGTCTAAGTTATGCATCCCCAAATAAGGCCCCTGAGGAAAGTCCCCCCAGGCACCTAGAGACGCCTGGGCCCCCCACTTTGTGAGTGTGTAACTGACACCCAATATTTGCCAAACTTAGAGGGATCATAGAGTAGATGTGGGAGAAACCTCTCTGTATGTTTGGTGTCTCTAGGTATCTGGGGGACATTTCTTGGGAGGGGGAATGTTTGGGTACACAGCTCAGACTTCTCATCCCCAATCTAACCAAACTTGCAGGGCTTGCAGAAAAAAGGTAGAGGAAGCATTCCTACAAATTTGGGGCCTCTAGTTGCTGGCGGGAGGCAGTGGTGGCTTTTTGTAGCATTTTACAGGGGAAATGGATTGATTTGTCGATTAATCGCTTCAGCACTGAAAATTCATTGATCTGTTGATTCATCAACCCTGATGAATCATGAATCATGATGAATCACCATTTTTTTTTTAAAAAACTGCCCCTATCTGTAGGCCTAAAGTGTCATATCAACCAGCCATTCCTGGCCATTTTCATTTCTAGCAGGAACTTTTGGAATATAATCAAGTCTGAAAAGCTCCCTCAAGACTGAGCCACTCCCAAATCCTTTCAGTGACAACAAAGATGGTCTTGAAACAGTGTTTTACTAACAGCGTTGTAAATAATAGGGATGTATAGGGTGAACACTTTCATACTGCTTTCATGTTGAGTTTTTTTTTAATGTGTGTGTCCTCTTTCAGTTTTGGATTCTTTCAGTTTTTGCCAATATATCCTGAAAAATACTTAAATCTTTTGGAGTTCTTTTCCTTTCATTGTTCCCATTCCTTCTTTTCTGGTGCTAGAGCCAATTACACCCTATAGAACAATCATAGACCACGGACATACCTGCGTTTTTTGCATAGTTTCCTATGCAGTAAACGATCGCGTGCTATCCAGGAAGAGAAGCAAATTCTGCTCCCAGCCAACCACGCCCCTCGAACAGCAGTTTCAGCGAAGTTTCCTAAACCACCACCAAAGGCTGGATTTAGAAACTTCGCTCGAAAATGCTTACTTGTTTGCTTCTGTTGCAATGACAGGACACTGAAAATACGCAGTAAATTCAGTTTCTCCCCTTTCTACCCGGCTTAAAAGACAGAGCCTTGGAAACTGGAGCCGGAAAGTAGGACAAAATGCGTAGTACACAGGTTAGGACAGAACTAGAATAGGAAGGTATGATGCAGACGAGAGGACACCAACTGCTCATTAAAAACCACACACGACCGCTCCTGAAAAAAATATGCAGGAAATTTAAATACGAAGGAAACCCAGGTATGACCGCGGTAATAACTAGTCCAAAAAAGCAGGGTCGAGGCAATAGGACATCATCCACTCCAAAAGTGGGGGAAAACAACTGCATATGATAAAGAAAAATCAATTATTCGCAGACCTACATAGGCATTAACAATACTTTGAAGTATGCATTTATTATCCCATCAGCACCTTCATTATCCTCAATTCATCAGCCAAAAACAGTAGAGGGGAGAAAGAGAAGTCCTCACTATGATCATAATCAAAGTAAAACACACACATGCTCACTAAGGGCAATATTATCAACTATCCCAACCCCCCCAATATAGAAGATTGGGGAGATAGCTCTTTCGTCTACAATTTTGATGGCTTCAGTCCAGCTGCATTGAGGTAAGGCAGGCAGACAAGCGACTGAGGCAACAATAAAAGCAGCAAGATTTTTTAAAGTATGTACAGTAATCCATAATGGAGGAACAGTAGTAGCAGTTGCAGGCCTGTGAGGAGCAAATCCAGTTCCAAAATGGAGGTCAGCTGAGCCCTCTGAGCAGTGAAAGCTCAACAAGCAGACACTCCTGTACTCTCACCCTTTTGAAGAATTATACTTTCCACCCAACCCCTACCAGGTTGTTCTGAACATTCTAGTTGGCACCAGAGAACAATGAAATACATAAGAAAACCATATATTTCATTAACTTCTCTTTTGGAATGCTGAATCTTTCATATGTTGGAGGTTTCCTATTGGAAAGACACAATAAAAAGAATACATTGGTTTTGAGGGCAAAATATACTTCTTATTGAACCTGCAAGTGGAAGGATGAAGACCACAGATGAATAACCTTATCAGGCCTGCCCAAACCTCGGCCCTCCTGATGTTTTGGACTACAGCTCCCAGAATTCTAAGCTTAGATTGCCAATGGCAAAGGACTGTGGGAGTTGCAGTCCAAAACATCTGGAGGGCCAAAGTTTGGGCAGGCCTGCGCTGAATCCCTAATCCAGTGATTGTCCCCCTGAGAGTAATGAGCTGGGGCATCTCTGACCATTTCCTTCAAAAGTTGAATTTCCAAACATTAAAAGAATGTAGTAGTGGTGGTGGTGAGAAATGATTTATTCTGGTTTTATTGGTTGTGGTAGAAGCACCAGAGTTGTATAGGATGTGAAACTACTTCATGGTGAAGCACCACACATTCCCTTTTTCTACCCTCATGTCCTCTGAGACTTTACTCGCCAATGCTATATTCGTTCAAGCCAGTCCTCATAGTTTTAAGGACTAGAAACCTTGTCCCTATTGGTTTAAAGAAGATAATCCATGAACTGCTCAGGATGATGAATTTTGTACATGAGATCCAATCTTGTGCATGAACAGAGTAAGCACAATTTTTGCCGAGCCTTGAATTAAAAAGATGTACAGTGGTACCTTGTATAAAGGAATTAATTCGTTCCAAATGAAATTATGTTATACAAATTCCCATAGGAATGCATTGAAAACAGAGTGATCCCGTTTTTATGTTGTACGGATTCTCCCCATAGGCGAATATGTTAAGCAAATTTCCCCTATCTCCGGAATTTTTATGTTGTACAAATTTTATGTTATACAAGCTGTTTGTTATACAAGGGTCCACTGTATAGGAAAATAAGGGGGGTGCTACCATGTGACATCTGGGTCAGAGACTAAAGGGTCCTCCCATATCAGGCACAATGTGCTCCCCATCACTCTAAGTCCACCAGTGAGTATCTACTCAGCCCTTGGGAGGGTCCATTTTTTGAAGAATGTTAACTGGAAACAGAAACAATCAATGAGTAAGGAGGAAAGAGAAAGGCGAAGAAAGAAAATGAAAGGCGGGTGAATGATGGGAAAGGAGAAGAAGGGAGACAGAGGGCAGGAATGGTGTTTACAAGTGACTAAGTGAGTTACTTGTGGAATTTTAATCTGAGGCCCTGGTATTGATCTGTGTGAGATGCAGCAGGCAACAGCAAGGGAGGGAACTGCAGTGCTATTAATACAGAGGACACACTGCAATCTGTCAGTGTCAGACCAGGAAGTCAAGCCGCAGCTTTAACACTCTCTTTCTTAGGGAGTCCCAAAGCTTCCAGCATCATCTCCTGTCTCCCGTGCAGACAAGAGGAGCACAGTTATTGTGGCACAAGTTAGCACTGCCTCATACACCAAGGCAGTTTAAATATTGAGGTGAGTTGCTGTGACCCAAATTTTAGCAGTGGTCCCGTTAAGAAGATTTTGCACATTGTTCATACTTAACCATCTAGAGGGGCTTTGGTTTGAGATTATATGGATATGCATGTTGGAGCTGACAAGTTTTCCTAAAAGGAGGCTTGTGGTTTCAGGGCCCAAGCCAGTCATTTCCCCAAAGAGGGGCATTTCACTCCTAGGCCCATGAGTCCTACTTGTGGCACTCAACATTGCATGACTGAAGTGCATACTCGCCCTGCCATGATGACGACACACTGAACAAGTGAGAATACCATTCACTTAAGAAATCTTTTAGTCCAATAGTCCTGTGCATTTTGGGTGACAAATAGGGATGGACACAAAACGGAAAAATAATGTTTCATTTCATTTCATTTTGTGCTCACCCTCGTTTTGTTTTGTTTCATTTCTTATGAAATTTTTAAACAAATTTCATACGAAATGAAATGAAACAAAACAAAATGGCTTCCCTGGGTCCTAGAGGCACCAGAATTGGTGCTTGTGACTCCAGTAGCCATTTTAAAGGGCTCCTGCCAAGCTGTCAATGGCTGGAGCCCTTTAAGCCTGGCCCAGTCGGCACCATTGGAAGTCAAACCCTGCCCCTCAGCAAACTTTCTGGATGAATTTATTGTGAAAGGTAGATTCCGTTCATTTCCGTACTGTAGTAGCGTGGGTTTTAGTGATTTCAGCAGTGATTTCAGCTCTTAGACATAGCAGGCTGGAGATAGTTTCTAGTGTAACAGCTCTTTATTCAGGGAGAGAACAAGACTGGGGACTGGGGAGAGGGAGCTACTTTTATAGGAGCCAGGACTGGCTAGGAAAAGATACATTTTGGAGGGAACAATTACAACCAATCACAAAGCTGCCTTTTGGCAGAGACCAATAGGATTGAGGATCCAAATGCAGCAACTTGAATAAACCAATAGGCCTGTTCCCCTTGGAACAGGGACAGAAACCAATAGGAATACAGAACAGATCAATACACAACACCCCTTCCCCCCCTGGTGGGCACAGCACATGTAATCCTTTAGATATTGTGGGGCCCTGCGACTTCTAATTGATCTCCTGACTACGGGTGTTGCAGGGGCTTGAGCAGGCAGTGTCTGTGGTGGAGAGTCTACTGTAATAGCTTCGTCTGACACGGAGGGGGTTTCAGACAACTCAGTGTCCCTGATCTGTTCCTCGGCACCATGAGGACTTGCAGGAGCAGATTCATTTGCTGAAGCCACTGGTACCTGTACTCCTGGGGCATCTCCGCTCTGATCTTGCAGCTGTGACCCATTCATGGGGGTAGTGTCACTCTCGGGCTGCAATTCTCCCACACCTGTACCAACTCTACAGGGCGCTCTCCGCCTAAGTTGGTCCACGTGCCTACGCCAGACCCTGCCATCTTCAATGGTCATGTAATAAGAGACTGGCCCAGACGTTCTGGTGATCACCCCTGGCACCCAGAGGGGACCTCTGGCATAATTCCTCACCCAGACCAAATCTTCAGGAGCAAAATACCTTGTCGAGTCGCTCTCTGCCTGTGGAGGTGCTCTAGCATTGCGGGTTGGCATTTTGTCTGGGTGGACATAGTCCAGCACCGTTACCAGCCTTCTACCTAGGAGCAGCTCTGCTGGTTACTTGCCCGTAGTAGTACACGGCGTCGCATGCTGCAAGAACAACATTTGGGCAATGCGCATTGACCAGTCACCCTCCATCAAGCGTGCAATAGATCCTTTGGCTGTCTGCACCATGTGCTCAGCCTGCCCATTGGATGAGGGATGAAAAGGAGCTGAGGTGACCCCTCTTATGAAATTATCAGCCAGGAATGCCCTGAATTCTTGGGATACAAAGGCTGCTCCATTGTCTGACACAATGGTCTCGGGCAACCCGTGGGTTGTGAACAGCTGTCTCAACACTTTGATGACCGCAGCTGACGACATGCTGGGAACCATAGCCACCTCTAACCATTTAGAATACGCATCAACGATAACCAAAAAAACCTTTCCTTGGAATGGCCCAGCAAAATCTAAGTGCAGCCGGCTCCAGGGAGTCCGGGTCTGCTCCCACCAGTGGACTGGTGCTCTGGCCACTTCTGGGCGCACTTCCTGACATGCCTTGCACGTCCGTACCCATCGTTCAACATCTTGGTCCATCCCAGGCCACCATACATAGCACCGGGCCAGCGACTTCATCCTGACAATTCCCGGATGCCCCATGTGCAGTGTATCCAGAACCCTGTTTCTCAGTGGCGCTGGGATGATCACCCTGTCTCCCCACAGGAGACAGCCCTTATGCAGGGATAGCTCATGTTGCCTTGTTGCGTATGGTCTAAATTTTTCTTCATGCGGGCCACCTGGCCATCCCCTCCCCACCCAAGTGAGCACACGGGAGAGAGCGGTATCATTCCTCGTTCTCTCAGCTATTTCAGTGGCAGTTGCAGGGTCCCCCAGAAGTGTTTCCAGCATCATCACTTGTTCCGCTGGGGCAGGATCCACATCGCTCACACCAGGAAGGGGCAAGCGACTTAGTGCATCAGCGTGGCACAACCTTTCCCCTGGAACATGGGTCACGGTGTACTGGAACCCATTCAGGAATATAGACCATTGCAACATTCTGGGGGAGAGAATCTGCGGCGTCTGTTTGTTCGGGTTGAACAATCCTAACAGAGGCTTGTGGTCAGTTTCAAGGAAGAAGTGGCGACCGTATAAATAGTCATGAAACTTTTTAATCCCTGCCACTATTGCCAGGGCTTCCTTGTCAATTTGTGCGTAGTTGCGCTCCGTTAGCGACAACGTACGAGAATAGAACGAGATGGGCTTTTCTGACCCATCCGCTTCCCTATGGCTCAGCACAGCTCCCAGCCCATACTGAGAGGCATCACATGCCAGGACAAGAGGTTTTGACTCGTCATAATGAGCAAGGACGCTCCTGCTAGTCAGCATGCCCCGCAAGGTGTCAAAAGCCTTCTGCTGTGCCTGAGCCCAACGCCACACACTCTTTTTCTTCAATAGTTTGTGCAACGGTTCTGCTATTGAAGCTTTCTGAGGTAGGAATGAATGATAAAAGTTAATAAGTCCCAGGAATGACTGTAGCTCCGTCTTGTTCCATGGGCGTGGTGCCTCAGTAATGGCTTTAATTTTAGAGTCAGTGGGGTGGATGCCCGTTGCATCAATTTTAAACCCCAAGAAATCCACAGATGGCACCCCAAAACTGCATTTTTCCTTTTTTAGCTGCAGCCCCACCTCTTTAAATTTGAGTAACACAGCACGGATACGCCCAACCAGTTCCTGGGGGTCTTTCCCAGCAATCAGAACATCATCCAAAAATGGCAAGACCCCTGTCAGACCCCTTAACAGGCGCTCCATTAGTCTTTGAAAAATCCCTGGGGCCACACAAACTCCAAACTGTAACCTGTTTACTCGGAAAGCCCCTTTGTGTGTTACGATAGTCTGTGCTTCCGCAGATTGCGGAGTCACTGGCAGCTGCTGGTAAGCTTGTGCCACGTCAAGTTTGGCGAAAATTCCCCCCCAGCTAGTTTTGCCAACAGCTGTGAGACGACTGGAATGGGGTATGAATTTCCCCTGAGTGCCTTGTTGATAGTACATTTGTAATCTGCACAAATGCTCACTTCCCCATTTGCCTTAAGGGGTGTGACGATAGGAGTCTCCCACTTAGAAGAGTCCACAGGTGAAAGAACTCCCTGTTTGACCAATTTGTCCAGTTCCGCCTCAATCTTGGGTTGCAGTGCAAATGGCACTCGCCTTGGCTTGAGTCGGATTGGGGCCACCCTGGGGTCCAGCTCAAAGTCAATTGGAGGCCCTTTATAACAACCCAGTTTTCCACTGAAGAGTTCGGCAAATTCCTGGCCTAATGCCTTGCCCAACTCTGGGGAAGTTTGGACTGAGTTGAGCCCTGATATACACAGTCCCAAGGCGGGAAACCAGTCAGTACCGAGGAGACTGGGGCGACTCCCCTTTGCAATCACCAATTTAAGCACGGCCTGTTTCTCCCGGAATTGTACCCTCACTGCACACATTCCTAGAATGTGGATGCAGCCAGTTGTGTATGATTGCAAGGTTGCTGGGAATGGTTCCAGAGAGGGGAACCTACCCTCAGGGAACAGCCCCCTTGCAGTCTGGTCTGAAACAATGGTGAATCCAGATCCGGAATCCACCTCCATGTCGCAAGGGTGACCTTCAATCTTCACTCTGACTGATGTTTTGCCTTGCGCCGGAAACTGCACGGTCTCTCCATTGATCTCTGTAAGATAATTGCAGTCGTCCAGGAGATGAGTTGTGGTGGATGATCTGCGACACGTTGATCTAGGTGATCCCGTTGTTCCAGCTGCCACCGACCTACAGGCCCTGGCGATGTGTCCTGATTTTCCGCATGCCCTGCACGTAGCATCACAAAAACGGCAGCTTTTCCGCTCATGGTTACCACCACAGCCTGGGCAAGCGCCTCGGCGATCTTTGGGCCGTGCATCAGCCTGACGCACCAACTCGACACCATGGACTGGGCTCTGGCTTGGACTAGCCTCTGGTTCATCTATGGCATGGGCAGCCTCTACCCGCAGCTTCGTGGCCTTGCATCTGGCATTGAGCTCTTCCTGCTCATAATTCTCTGTGGCAGTGGCCTCTTTCAAGGCGGAGGCAAGGGTGACATCTTCCTTTGCCACAATGCACCTTCGGGCTTTTTTTGCTGCTGAGCCCCCCAACAAATCGATTCAAGAGAGTGTCTTCAAGATTTGGGAAGCCACAGTGCTGAGCAAGCTCCCAGAGTCCTGCCAGTAATGCAGCCACAGATTCTTCAGCTTGCTGCTGCCTTTTCTGGAACTCCATCCGCCAGGCCATCTTGGTTTTGGTAGGTGCCAAATGGCTTGTCAGCCAGGCGAAAATGTCTGTGAATGATGTCTCACTCAGCTTTGCTGGGGCGAGCGGTGCCTTGGCCAACATGAAGGTCTCACGCCCACAGCAACTCAGGAACGTGGCCCTTCTTTTGCTGGCATCAGTGATTCCTTGAGCCACCTCGATGAACTCAAAGCGTTCAACATAGTCCTCCCAAGTGTGGGGCTCTGATGGCTGGAAGGGCTCCAATACCCATGGACTTTCCATTCTCCAGGCGGGCAGGGTCGTCTTCTAAGCCGGCTGGTGAGTCTTGTTCTCCACTGCGATCCGGACTCTGAGTCAGCGTGATGATCCTCTGCTTCTCAGCATTCCGGATCCCACCTTCGTCGCCAGTGTAGTAGCGTGGGTTTTAGTGATTTCAGCAGTGATTTCAGCTCTTAGACATAGCAGGCTGGAGACAGCTTCTAGTGTAACAGCTCTTTATTCAGGGAGAGAACAAGACTGGGGACTGGGGAGAGGGAGCTACTTTTATAGGAGCCAGGACTGGCTAGGAAAAGATACATTTTGGAGGGAACAATTACAACCAATCACAAAGCTGCCTTTTGGCAGAGACCAATAGGATTGAGGACCCAAATGCAGCAACTTGAATAAACCAATAGGCCTGTTCCCCTTGGAACAGGAACAGAAACCAATAGGAATACAGATCAATACACAACATGTACAATCCACTCCTGAATAAATTTGCAAATCTGGAGTCTGATTACTACTTTGAAGTTACCTGGCATCTGTTTTCTGGCCTTTTTTGAGATTCCTCTCAGTGGTAGAAGACAAGTGATGGTGTAGTTGTGTGTGAAAGCTAGGAGCCTCCTTTCCTATTTCTAATTTGTTGTCCTGGTCTCATCCTAGTTGGGGTAGGGTGATGGAAAGGAAGAGGAAATTGAAATTTCTATCTATCTATCTATCTATCTCTATCTATCTATCTATCTATCTATCTATCTATCTATCTATCTATCTATCTATCTATCTAGGAATTACAACTCCAGCCATGTCCTCTGGTACTATACCTTTCCCTGTCTTGGGGAAATGATAGATGAGTGTTGAAGAGGCTATGAGCTGATATCTGAATTTACTTACCTGCCTCTTCCCTTCCTGCCCATTTTGCAATGGGAGTGCAGCCATGCAGTAAAACACCAAAGAGAGATAACCTGGAGCAGCTTCCTTAAGATGAATGCAGCGAGCCCTGATACTTTAACATAGGCTTGAGAATGCTAATTATACTGTGCTATGGATTCTCAGTTTTGCTGCATAGCATGGATTTATTACAGGATGTGTAGCATTTTGTGGGCCAATGAGGAAGTAAAATTGTGAACGGCTACAAACGAAGTCATGAAGTACATAAAATGCAGAGAGCTGGAACACTTCAAGCACATAATGACAAATGCTAATAATGCTAATAATCATGTACCATCAAGTCAATTCAGACGTATGATGACACTTTCCAGGGTTTTGCAGGTAAATAATACTCAGAAGTGGCTTACCCTTCCCCTCTTCTTGAGGTGCCCTGGGGACTGTGCAGCTTGCCCAAGGCCACACAGACTGACTCTACTCTTAGGAGGCAGAGTGGAAGGAATCAAACTCCTAGCCTCTGGCTCCTCAGACAGATATCTAAACTACAGGTGGCCATGACATGCTTTATGGAGCTTTGTGGAAATTCATCCACGTGGCACCTGTGGTGCCCTGCATAACCCCCTTCCACCCTTTGGGCAGCTGCCCTATTCACAGTTCAGTATGTGCCTACCATGTTCTGCTTGGCCAGTGGTGACTCAGTCTGGACAGAAGCTCAGGCTGCCCTTCCCCACCTTCTTCAGCAGCTAACTAGGGAGGAGCACGAAATGGAAAAATAATGTTTCATTTCATTTCGTTTCGTGCTCACCCCATTTTGTTTCATGTTGTTTCTTACAAAAATTTAAAAAAATGAAAGAAAATGAAAATAAATGTCTCCCCTGGCTCCTAGAGGCATCAGATTTGGTGCCCAGGAGTCCGGGAGCCATTTTTAAAGGGCTCCTGCTGCTCTGTCAATGGCTGGAGCCCTTTAAACCTAGTTTAGATGGCTGGAGCCCTTTAAACCTAGTACCAGCCAGGACCCCTGGTACCAACTGGGCCAGGTTTAAAGGGCTCCAGCCATTGACAGCTCAGCAGGAGCCCAAAAGTGATGGGACAAAATGGTTCGTTTCAATGGAAATTGGAAATACAACAGTTTCATTTCGTCTATAACGAAATGCTGCTTCCTTGTTTTGTTTCATTTCATTTCATTTCATTTTGTTATGTAACAAAATGACAGAACGGCATTCCATTTTTCGTTTCCTGCCCATCCCTACAGCTAACCACTCAGATAAGGAGGCAGGGTGGGGATTCATCCTGTGCAGCCCATGAGTGGTCAGCTGCTGGAGGAAGCAGGAAATCTAAACCATTGAGCTCTCCAGCCAGGTACCTGGGCCTGTTCCACCGATATGCAAAATGTGTATAGGAGAGACACTATTTCACCTGCAGAGAGAGTCTTAGGGGTGTGGGAATCATTACCCCCAACTGAAGTTAATATTTCAGAATAAAGTAAGAATTATATATCTAAAAAAATAATAGTATACTGTAGTTTTTTCTTATAATCTCAGCAGTAATTATTTTTTCCCTTCAACACTTGCTGGATAGCTCAGTGGTTTAGGTATCTGGCTCTAGAGTCAGAGGCTGGGAGTTCTATTCCCTCCTGTGCCTCTCTGACAGGGTCTGGACAGCGATCTGTTGAGTCCCTTCCAGTTCTGCAGTTCTAAGGCTGCTGTTGCGATGATGATGATGATATTTCCAAACGGTGCCAGCCCTCATACAATTAGAGCAGAAGTACCAGTATTCCTGCCAAGAAAACTCTATGGACGTGGGGGTCACGAAGATTAGGTCACGACTGCAAGGACACAACAATAACAAAAACCTTCAAAGGCATGGGCATGCCAGTACCTTTTATCCCTGAGGAGGAATTGGAGCTCATGTCTCTTTTTTACTTCAGGCCCAACTCACCACGCATGCCTCCTGCTTCCTCAGCCTTTGGGAATGAAAATGTTGATTTTGAAGGCATTCCAGATCCCCCCATCCACCGACTGCTGGCTTGAAGAAGGTGAATTTTCAGTTGAAGTTTGGAAGGAAGCACACTGTCAACATCCCAACAAGGGCTGCTCGGTGAAGAAATAGTGGGTGAATTGACTGCAAGGTAACCAAATTGAGTTTTGGTTTAAGGATAAACATTTAAATAACATGCCAAAAATGGTTTGATGCCACCTGAACTGTCTTGGCTCCACCAGAGAGAATCCTGGGATTTGTCGTTTGGTAGCATACTTAGCATTCTCTGCCAGAGAACTCCTGGTCACCTCCTGAAATGCAGCACAGAATGCTAAGTATCTCACCAAACTACAAATCCCAGAAGTATCTAGCATACACCCAGGACAGTTCAGGTGACATCAAATTAGTAAATCTAGGTAGCGTAGATACACATTTTTTCCTGATCAGGAGTGAAAGCACTTACACAGACATTTGCAGCACCAAAGTTACTTTACTGCACCAGTTTAGAAAATTAGGTTTTTCATTATAGCTGTGCCAATCTTTTAGCTGTTAAATTTGCACTTTGTTTTCTCTGTGCTGCTCACAGTAGTGTTTTAGCCTTGCGACAGGTATATGGGCTAGGCTGCTTTGAGCAATAGGGGTTTACGCAAGTCTAAACTGTCAATCTGAACTTTTGTTCTCCATGTTCAATCTGATATTCTCCTCAGCACTATCCTGCCTCTCTCTCACGTCCCCTGATTATGGATGCTTCTGTGCAAATTGATTGTTCAGACCATCTGAGTCCATCCATGGAGGCGTCATCCTGTGCTTGAAATAAGCTAGGAACCATGTTTTCAAGATTGGCTACCGCCATGCCATGTGTGTCCTCTCTTTTCTCTTTGAAATCCTTGCTTATGAAGATCCTTTCTTAGATCTCCATGGCTGGCTTCCTCTGTGCTGTTCATCACCCAGTAAATGATTTTTCCCAACCCACCATCATTTTCATCAAACTCACTGCTCTTTCTGTTTGTATTCTGCAGGGTGTGTTTGCACAGCCACTTCTGGTTGATAACAAAGCAGACAAGGATGCATACACTCACCTTTTTGAGCAGACACTCTCATGATGGTCCTCCAGTTTTGTTCATGGCTGATTGCATGACGATCCAGAGGTTACACCCATGTACATCAGGGTTTCCATACAAGACATCAGTTCATGATATAAACTTGGATTGGACTTGAATTGCTCCTAAGACTGAGATACATTAGGAGATCTACTGCAAAGCACCATCCCAACAAGAAAAGTCCATTTGCAGTGGGAAAAGACAAACATGACCCTCTCCCTACACCTTTGCACAGGACAACATTCCATTCATCCCCATGGGACTTCGTTCAAATCATGTGGATGGAGAATTGTAATGTCAGAAATGAAAGTGGTGCCTGTGTCATGAGTTAGATGTTACTCTGAGTAATAGTATATTTCTGTCTATAGCATCCATCTATATGACTGAAACTGCCTTGCTAACATATACAGTATTCAAAACATTTTGGAATTTAATTTGGGTAATTAGGGTTCTATATTTGCATGGGGGCCAGACTGCACAGGTTTAACATATGTTTTGATATCAGTGGACTAGAAAAATGTTAAGCTTTAATTCAGTTTGGCTGGCAGTGCTCAGTCTATTTAAATTGTCATTTTTAAAAGCTCATTGTTTGCTGATTTTACATACTTTGTCATGCTGCTAATAATGAAATTGCATGCTCTCCATCCTCCCAAGGTCAGTAAAATGAGCTTGCTGGGGGTGGGGTGGGGCAATGTGTAGCCTGCATAATTAAACTGTAAACTGCCCAGAGAATGCTTTAAGGACTATGGGGTGGTATATAAGCAGAACA
Source organism: Phrynocephalus forsythii (assembly GCA_029282475.1). Classification (NCBI taxonomy): domain Eukaryota; kingdom Metazoa; phylum Chordata; class Lepidosauria; order Squamata; family Agamidae; genus Phrynocephalus; species Phrynocephalus forsythii. The sequence goes on along the minus strand of JAPFRF010000006.1, from coordinate 76,797,245 downwards.
CTTTGCTTTGCTCTCAATTCTTCTGCATGTTACATTATGGCATATCAGAATAAATGCTCACTATTTCCAAGACTTTGACTGTGATCCAACTAGATTAAGCCCACTGAATCCATGGAACTTCTGTAAGATTTTACCTACCAAATCCCCACTATCCTAAGATACAAGAAACATTCAAACACTATATAGGAGGAAGTCTTGAAAAAGTAGTGGTCTGGGGAAAATTCTGAAGGCATACTTCCACCCACATGTTGACTGTCAATGAAGACCTTTGTAAAAGGCCTTTTGACTGGTGTTGCTTCCATCTTGTGAGGTTAAGGTAGGCAAATATTAGAATGAGGACTTTCTTACTGATGACTCTCATGTTATGGATATCCTGCCCTAAACAAATATGCTTCTGGAACATTAAGAATACCCTTGTTATGTCAGACCTTCTCTCATCCACCATTCTGTTCATATAGGGGTCAACCAATTGCCCAGCTGGAGTCTGCCAGTAGTCATGAGTACAACTGTATCCGCCACCTTGTTACCCCAAGAAAATCATAGACAGACACTTAAGACCTTTAATACTGGAGGTGATACACTCCTATCCAGGAGGTGATATAAACATTCATGATTTTTCATGGCCAGTGATTGCCATCCCCATTCTCATAGGCTTCTGCTGTCATCTGAATTTTAAATTTGTTCTTGGCTTCTGGTTTTTATTGACTTTCTGCAGCCTGCTCCTACAGTTCTTTGTGTTTGTGTCATTGCTGCTGTTCATAATATTGACTTGACAGCATTTATGATGTCTTCCTGCTGTAACTTCATGGAGCTTTGTGGCACAGTGGTTAAACTGCTGAATGGTAGCCAAACTGTGCTCATGACCTGGGTTTCAATTCCAGGTAGCAGGCTCAAGGTTCATTCAGCCTTCCATCCTTTTGAGGTGGGTGGGGGCAAAGTGTAGCCTGCATAATGACTTGTAAATCACCTAGATAGTGCTTTAAATGCTATGGGGTGGTATATAAGCAGCATGTTTCTCCTTTTGGTTTAACCTGCTTTGGAAAGATTTGTAAATAAGAGAGAGCATATATAGTGTAGTAAAAATACATAAAATAAAACATTGACTTTAGGACCCCTTTTGATAGGAAGCAGTCTGGCAACGACAAACTGTGGGAACTGAACAGACAGACTGTATGTTAGGGGAACGTTCTCCTCTGCCAGGGGTCACCAGGATTCTGGCTGTGATTCACAACCTAACTTGATCTGTAGCTTCTAGTCACCCTCTTTCTCAGCCCAAATCCCTTTCTATAAAATGGAAATGAAAGTGACCAGTGAACCATAGTTCTTGCATGGACTAGCACAGCAGTACATGTATTGAAAGCACTAATGTAGCAGTGGCAGAAACTGGCCTGAGGCATGTAACACTGGGTATCTCACATATCCTGTGGCTATCTCTAGGTTCAATGGCCATTCACAACTGATACTATACCAATAATATAAATATATGGAAGCAAACAGGGTCTTTTGGAAGCTGGATGTTTTTGTAGAAATCTGAAAATATATCTGTCTGCCAGGATGGACCAGACATTTAGAAATAATTGTTTTTCCTCAGACAGGAAATAGGCAAGACTCATGTTCCTGCTTTGCCTATTTCAGTGTCTTTGACCTTGAGTTGCTTGCCCTGAGAGCAAAACTGGCCTTATCACAGCTCAGGTCTTTAGCTATGAAAAAAAAAAAGATCCATTCATTTTCATTTGGATTCTCTTTCACCAGAGATTTCTCCATGAAGGGAAAATAATTTGTTGCTTCAGGCTTTCAAACAAACCCACATAAACAAGGACCAAGTTATATTAAAAAAATCTTTATTTCATGTACCAGGATTTTTTTAATGTGTGTAATTTTCTTCTTTTTAAATTTTTTTCTTTTTTAACAGTCTGAAAAAAACCCTCAAAATAAAGAAAATGGAGGGTTTTTTTCCCTTGAACTTGTCTGAGCTGAACATTAGCAGTATCCTCAGGGGGGAAATTTCTCCACCAGTCTTAGTCTTAGTCTTAGTCTTAGTCATTGTCTTGGTCTTCCTTCCTTCCTTCCTTCTCAGCCTTTCTCTTACACATGCACACAGACACATCCACACACAAATACTCATTCATCTTTAGTCGCAATGTTCAAGAACTCTACAGGTACCAAATTCTTAAAAGCAGCTTTGACATTTCAACCCAAGTGTTACCCTTTGTCTATGCTGGAGTCCAGGAAACCAGTTTTAACTCTTCTCTACGACCTGGGATCTTGGTTCCTTTAACCCCTTTCCACCTTCTCATGGTTGCAGGCTTGCAGGCTGAGGTTTGGGTTTGATCAGGAGATCTAGCTACCCATTAGAGATTTTCCATATGGGTTACTTCTCTCACCTAAATTATATCCTGGCTGTTCAGCTTACAACCAATCTATTCACTGCTGATGCCTGAAAGCTCATTCTGCCACTGGGCCAGCATGCTGCTCAGTTACCCTGGTGCAGGAAGGTCTCCACCTGCTCTGTGTTAAGAGAAGTGTGAAAAAGCAGCATTATACTAGGTGTGAGTACCAGGGTATTTCCCCCCTCACTCCATTTGAATTCTGCAAAGGCTGAGCAGCTGTAGGAAGTGAGGCTGTTTGAACCACAGCAGGGCCAGATTTGAACAGGAAAAGTCAAGCAAGAGTCTAGAGGCTGAGAGGAACAACTACACCCCAGGTTATAAACCCTACACCTGAAAACCTGTTATTTCAAGGCAGTATAAAAGGCCTCAGGTCTCTGTGAACCATGGAGGATTCAGTCTATCTCTTTTGACCCAGCCCAGTACTGCACCTAAAGGCTAACTCAGTGCCACTCTGGTGGAACAATAATCTACATCTGTCTACCTTGTCAGATCGTGTTTCCCCTTATCTCCCAGTAGCAGTGCTAAAGAGGAAAATGAATTAGAACAGGTCCTATTAGCATACTGTTGCAGTTCAGCAAAATAATACAACAGCAATAAGAAGAACACCATGGTTCTAAATGTCTCCCATGCACATTATGGTAGTTTGGACATCTGTTGGGGGCATGTTGTTGCTGACATCTATGAGAAGCTAGGCTGGGCATAGGAAGGAAATAGATTGTGTGTATACACCCTTTGAATGGAAGCAAACCAGAAGCAATGATCCTCAAATTAGTAGTGTGTTGTGAAGAAGGAACACGTGACTGGGAAGGCTACACTGCCTTGTAGCATGAATGGTCTTATTCCAGATGATTTCCAGAACAAGTAAACATTTGGGTCTGGGCAGTCTGCAACTATCAGGAAAGTAGGAATTTGTGAGGCTTAGAAATATCAAAGAGACACCAGCTGGGCAACTAGAAGCTCGGAGTAGTTATTTCTCCAGAAATACAATTCCTTTAAATCATGGTGCTTGAGCAATCAGACTTGCAAATGAAGCCCGTGTTTATCTCCCAATGAGGAACCACAAAAACAAAAGCAATCTAATTTGCAGCATAGGGAGGAATAAGGAAGGCTTATGCTTCTGATAAACATACTTTTTACTCTTACAAAAAGGTATGCTTCTAATTATGCGCTAATTATATCTGATCCTTAACACCTGTTGAACCTCAGGTTTTGTTTCTTCCCCTCAGGGTCTGTACCAAGAATACACAGGGTATTTTAGGACATGTGCCTCAGCTGCAGTGGGCCATAATACAGAGGGGGAAATGGATCCTGTCAAACTTACGTTTGCTTCTCAGCAATTGAAGGCACAGGAGTTCCTTTCAGAGAAGGGTCTGACATGGCCTAGCTATAAGCCTGTGGTAGACTTGTTGTGTAACAGACTTTTAGTGTCTCCATATACAACCCCAAATAAGAGCAGGTGGACATGTGTATCAAAGGGCCAAGAGGCATTTGATGGAAAAATTAGACACAGGTCTCGCTACCCACTTATCACCCTCGTCTTTCCCAAGGTCTCCCACTCCAGTTCATTTTTACAGACACCTCGTGGTTGAGGCCTTGTACGTTCTCCTTTCTCTTTGCCACGGATGCCCTCAAGGAGAGAAAGAAGAGGAAATGGACTTCCTTAAAGAGGTTGAGCCCAGGACCTCATTCATTCTTCATCCATTTTTGTTGAGAATGGTAGAGCTGCCAGATTCCACATGGTACAGTCTGGCCTTTCTGCTTTTAAATATAGTATAGAAGAACTATAGGGAGATAGCATTTTCTCCCAGCATATTGCTGCAGTGGTGGGGTAAGGTATACCCATCAACATTCTGCACTATTCTAAACAAAACAGGGCCAACTTTGTCCCATAGTGAGCAGGATAAGCCAATTGCCTTTCTGTGGATGGCATCATGCATCATGGGGGAGTTTCTGTCTTCAATGAGCGATCTATTTGCCAAACCACAAGTTAATTCACCAAAGGTTAACTTGGTCCTTGAACCCAATCATTAGCTCACTAGCTGAAGCCAAAACCTAACCAGCTACATGAAAACCCAATAGATGTTGCTAAAAATGCTGATAGTATATGGCCATTCTCTTGGATTTGGCATTGGCACAGGTAACATCATGAAGTAGGGGATAACTTGATTTGTAATATGTACTTGATATTGGAGCTGAATCTCAGTGTGTATGAGAAGGACACCATTAAATCTGGTAAGAAGACCTATCCATTGAAGCAAAAAAAAAAAAAAAAAAAAACCTAGCCATGTAAACAAAACTGAGGTCAGCAGGGAAGTAGCAGCCATTATACCTGCCAGCTTAAAAAAAAGCCTGAGAGAGAGAGAGAGAGAGAGAGAGAGAGAGAGAGAGAGAGAGACAACGGGGCAGCGTATTTGCCTGTCTGAGGGCATGTGAGCAGAGAGGCCTCCCCAGAAACATCTAGTCTTTGTTCGTTATTCCGACCGTGGCCATAGCAGCATCTTTTCTCCTTGTGAAGAGTTCTCTCCCCGCCCCCTGCAGCCCCAAAGTTCTTGCAGCTTGTGGGATAATGCTACTCACTCCCACCAGCCAGCCAAGGTCTGGGAGTCTTTTAAAAGTTTTTGTTCTTGTTGAATGGATTCAATTTCCATTGTCTCCTCAGAAGCCTCTTGACCCCCTAAGATTTTAGTTTTCACAGTTTTCAAGCTGGAAAAAAATATGAAAAGAAAAATACTATCTGGCTTTCTTGCAAGTAAATCCACTTATTATATTTACATTTATTTATAGTTGGTTGTCTTTTATTTTAAAAAATTGCCACTTTTTATGAAGCTTTTTTTTCATTTTCTTTCTTTCTTTTTTTGTCCTTTTTAATTTATTTTTTATTTTTTGCAATGTTACTCTTAACCGCAGGATAGCACTGTGAAGTAGTATGAGGCTGAATTTATCAGCCTGAACTTTCTGAGACCTGGAGATGTGTGAATCCCTTGAATTCGCCAAGGACAGGAAGGTCACTTTTAAGCCCTGTGGACATGAGAAGAACATGTTAAATCACCAGTCACTCCAAGGGGTTCAGTAATTTGTCGCTTTAGGCAGACCCCACATGCAAGTGCAAACAAAGGCGTCTATAGGGAGACTAGAGTCGCTGCATTTTACTACTTCCTGGAGATCCTCAGGAAACTGCACATCCATAGTGGGTTAAAAGTGGAAAGAACACAAACTCAACAATTAAAATTAAGGTTAAATTAAAAAAATTTAAAAAGTCCACCCCCCATCCGAATAACTGCCTTTCCTGTTCCCACTGGTTTTTTAAAAATTATTATTATTAGTAATAGTATTAATATTTTTGTTTTATTACTTCTTGGTTCCTTTTTTAAATCTGTTTTTATTAAATATTAAAATAATGGTACATGGGAAATCATGCATTTTCTTTTAAATTTATTTTCTATTTTTAATATTTTTAAATTTATTTCTCTTGCTTTTTTTAAAACTTTTTTTTAATTTTTTTCTCCTTTTTCCTTTTTTTCCAACTTTTTTGTCATTTTGTTTCAGAAGTTTTGCTTAAGGTTTTTTGTTTCTGTTTCTGTTTGCTTCTTGTTTGTTGTTGTTGTTTTTTTTGCTTTCGAAAGGTTCCCCCTTCCCCTGGATAGTTGCTTTCTCCTCTGCCCTCCCCTGCTACCCACCCCCCACTGTTCCCTCCCATCCTGTACCCCATTCCCTTCCCCACCTTCCCTGTTCCCCGTTTTCAGCCCTTTTTGATGGCTTCATACAGGGGTGGTCCGGCGGTTGGCTGTGTTAGTGTGGATAGAGTCCTTGTTTTCTTTCTGGATACAGTTGTGAACTTGGAGGAAGCTATTATCTCTGTCTGAATTGTAGGTGGCGGTGGGAGTAGTGGCAGCCTTCAGGGGGTCCCTGGTCAGGGTATACATCGAGATCTCCGTCGATGGGAGGGTGTTGAACCCTTTGATCCCGACGGGAGAGGCATCCCTGGAGTGAGAAGGCTCAGTGGATCGGGAACTGGAGCGACTGCGTCTCTGATAGCGGTAGCGGTAGCTGGGGATACGGGTGATGGCAGAGGACTGGAGGTAGTCCGTAGCGTGAGCGCTGGCACGCAGCTGTTTGTGCCGGTCAATAAACATGTGTACAGCCAGCACTCCCACCATCTCAGCTATAATGAAGGACAGGGCCCCGAAGTAGAAGGACCAGCCATAAGAGTAACTGTTCTTCTTGGAGTCGCTTTTTGAGGGGTCTCCAGCATTGGCTGATATGTACACAATGATGCCAATTATATTACTCAGACCTGTGGGCAAAGGGCAAAAAAGAAGAAACCGTTAGTGTCCCCCCCATTAGGTACCACCAATATCATCTCAGGAGGTCTTGTAGGCATGAGTTGACCACTCTTGCTACCCAGGCATTAGAATCACATAATTATTATTTAAAATGTTTTAGTTCTTCATTGCAGAACCCCCCCCCCCAGTTACCATGGCTTTTGTGAGATGTAGCTGATATTCTGAGTGTTCCCAGCTTGTGTTGATTTGGGACGGTGTCACCTCCCAGCTCATCTTCCATTTTGAGAGCCAATGCAGGGCTCAGCAGATACAGGTGTAGTCCAGGCCATGTTTTGTGGGCCCAACAGTACTCCTCATGTTTCTGCCTCTCAAACAAGGCATCTGGATGTTTTCTTTTTGAAAGAGGAAGTGCCTTTTGAAGGTCAAAAATGGGGTTTTTGGGGAGGTGTCAAGTGTGCCTAGTTCCAACAGGTGAAGTGATGATGCTTGTGAGGTGTATGCAACTCCCTCAGGACTAGGGGGTACTAATGTACCCACCAACCCTATGGCGTTGCCTAGACCTCTTTTGGAATGTGGTGAGACAGGAGTCTGAAAGAGCAACCTCTGATTAGTAGCAAGTGAAAATACCACAGCAAGTCCTACCCTGGATGCTGCCCATGGCTCAGCCCTGAACATGTTGAGCATCTATACAAGATAAACTATTGTACTGCAACAAATGCATGAATGTGTGCGCCATTCTGCACAGCTGAAGGGCTCTTGAGATGTCCGCCTTCAACAGAACTACCCCTTTGCAGGCAAGCACATTCAATGCACTGTTCTCAAGTGGTTAGGAGCATTAAGATGCATTAAGATGTCTGGAGTTGACTCCCCCCCCCCAATTCTTCATTGTGTGAGAATGCGGCTGCTTGGCTGGAGAATTATAGGGGTTATTAGAGATGGGCACGAATAGAAAAAATGGAGTTTCGTTTGTCGTTTGTAGTTTAGAGGTCCGTTTCGGTTCGTTTCTGTTCATGAAATTTTTCAAAAAATTTGTTTTTGTTTCATTACCATTTTGTTACCGTTTTGTTACCATTTATTCCAATTTTTAATGATTTTTTTTAGCATTTAAAGCCCCTCACTTCATTGCAGTAACGGAAACAAAACGCATGACAAAAATCCCCACGTTTCGTTTCATTTCGTTTCATTTTAGGGACAAATTTCATTTGTTGTTTCATTGCGTAACAAAACAAAAAGCAAACAACGAAAATGAAAAATTGTTTGTTCCGTGCCCATCTCTAGTTGTAATAATAAAAAACCGTAACTTTTCCAGGATCTGGTAAATATGATTCATGAAAGGAGTGACAATCTCAATGTGTGTTGGCCAATTCGGAAAATGGATAGATAGCCCATGTGAGCTTTACCATTTAAAAAGGATCATTTGACAGCCGCATGAGTAATGAACCCAAGGGAAGGTCTTGAAAATTACTCAGTATCTTTTCAGACAACAGACAAAACAGAGCTACATTGTTTTCCCTCTTAGATCTCGACTTACACATCCAGCATGGTATTCGTTTCCCACCCCTAAGAAAAGGCAGAGGTAATCTTGTGCGGAGTACGGAGAAGGGAGAGGGCACGGTCCTTTCTTTTCTTTTTTAAACAACATTTCATTGCGCATGTTTCTTTTTTTCTTTTTAAAGATACAGTGGTCCCCCGCCATTTCGCGGTCCATACACTGCAGTCCCGTTATATCGTGGTACTTCAGTATATGAAAGGCAAGGCCCCCAAGGTAAGCTGCTTGGACCTGTTTATGAGGCCTCTTGCACTTAGCCTAGGCATGGTGCTGCCCTGAATGGGCCTCCAACGGACTTCCCGGGCCTGTCAGATGCCCCAGAAGTGGTTTCCGGTGAACCAGAAGTGACTTTCGGCAAACCAAAAGTGACATCCAGATCACCAGAAATCACTTCTGGGAGTATCCAATATGCCTGGGAAGCCCATCAGAGGCCCGTTTGGGGCATAGGCAGGCCACAGGTAAGGGTAGGAGCCCCCAGAGAGGCCTGCCCAGTCCCAACCCGACCCAGCATCCGCATATTGTGGATTTCCCTTTATTGCAGGTCAGGTCAGGTCCCTGACCCCTGCGATAGGCGGGGGATTAGTGTATCCTAGTCTACCTTACTATTACAATTAAAATGGGGATACTTCCTAGAGAAGGGAACTGTATTTTCAGATTTACAAATAAGCTGTTCAGCTCACAACCCCCATGATGACATTTTTATTTATTTTAATATTCTAATTATTCCTTTCCTTGATTTGCAGGCAGTCTCTCCAGTTTAGGTCCAGCACCTCTAACCACTATCCACACTCCAGGGTATTCTTTTCATTTGATAAATTTACTCTCAGTCATTCTCCTTCAGGGCCCTTCCTTTTCTCTCTGTATTGTAATGCTGGGCGCCTTGTTAATGAACAAAGTTGTTTGGGGAGGCTCTGATAGAGTAACCACTGTTGAAACAGAAACCCGTTTGTAGGAATTAAGGCTTGGATTTATGACTTTATATAATGCTTGAATTAGATAAAGTCACACATCTAAGCCTTAGTTCCTTCCCACACTTTGATTTCTGTTCCCCAATCTAAGGCTAGGAATCTAGTCCAATAACAAATTTTCATTCATCTGCCACTCTGCCCTGATAAGCTTTATTTTGTTGCTACTCCAAACTTCCCATTGCCTAGGGACCAGTAGCATCTATGGGTTGAATGTCAAAATGGGTTTTCTGGAGGGGAAGGAATGCTGAAGGACTCTTGAGGTTTTGCAGCATTCACAATCCATCCTCTGTAACTCAATACAGAAATGTGAAATGCTGACAAATATTGCAGGGCATCCAAGTGGTTGTCAATCATAACACATGGCCAAAACCTGGCATCCATTTTATCAATGGCAGTGGAGCAGAATTTCATTTCTTGTCTTCCTTGCATGCAGTTTCCAATGGTTGCCAAGCATTTTAAATGAGGAACAGAAAATTCCATGGTGTCAGCTTTTTCAAGGCCTTGAAATTCTACTTCTCCCAGAACTTCTGAAGAGCACCCCATGGGTTCTTGTGTCCGTGTGTGCTTTCTCCCCGTGGCTTTCTAGTGATGATGAGGGATTTCCTCCATAAGAACAAATGATCATATTGCTGGTGTGGGTGGGTATGAAAAGCCAATGTAAGAGCAGAGGTTGGTGTGATGATGTGGTAATGTGATTTTTGATGATGCTGGCAGTGATGGACATTGTTGTGTGCTAAACACCTCACTGACAGCTATTCTCATTCTCAAACGCAACATGCTTTCCATGTTAACATCTCTGAAGGTATACACAAGGACACATTACGTGCAAACCAGGATCCCTTTCCCACCCTTGTTTCTGTTGCTAGTGTAGCTTCCATTTAGCCCCAAGTACCTATGTTAAAGTGTATTTTCCTCAGCTAAATACTGTATGCCCCAGAATACAAGGGGTAAGCCAGTTCAGCTGTTGTCTTCTTAGAGGTTTTTTTGTTTAAAGAAAGTGAGTAGGTGATGAATGAGATATTATTACTGTACATGCCATGTCATAGGGACCTAACCTAGAGAGTTACTGTGGACTATATTATGCCTAGACCTTGGGCGTACTGACTCAAAAACCAGTAGTAAGTTGCAAGTAGAGTAGGCCCACTGCATCAGTGGTGATTTGGTGAGTCTCCATAAGTCCCACTGATTCAATAGAATAGGCCTATTCTAATTGCAGCCTCTGATCCTAAGCAACAGGATTCCTACTATTACATTATGTACATTATGTTTTGGGATAATGAGGACACAATAATATAATCTTTTTTTTAAAATAACAATTGGCAATGGTATTGCTTTTTTTAGTATGATGAGCGTTTATGCATTACACTTAAAATGTTAAGTAAAACAAGGTTGGAGGGGTCATTTGTAGTCATCATTGCATTTTAAAACATATTTATTTATTCACTAACATTAATAGAAAAAGCAACTAAAAGATAATATGTTACTAATACACTAGATGAAGGAGTTCAACAACAGGAAGGTGAAACAAGTAACAAATTACGTAAAGTAACAATAAAAGCAGCAATAACAACAATGGTTGTTATTGGTCTAAGACCGTAAATAAAGATTATTATTGTTAACAGCAATGCCCTAAGTCAGGCCTGCCCAAACTTTGGCCCTCCTGATGTTTTGGACTACAGCTCCCAAAATTCTAAGCTTAGATTGCCAGTGGCAAAGGACTGTGGGAGTTACAGTCCAAAACATCTGGAGGGCCGAAGTTTGGGCAGGCCTGCCCTAAGTTCTTGTTCTGGTGAAGTCTACAAGTCCTCTTCAAATGGAGAAAGGGACTTAGAATACATAACATTGACTCTTATGATTAATGGAATATCTTTAGAAAGGCTACTTTTAGGGAGTTGGTTTCAAGATCCCCCAGCCAGCAGTGCCAGTGGGTGTGTTGTGGAATATGTAGTAGTAAACAGAGAGACACAGAGACAAACAGACAGACAGACCATGCTCTTCCCATGTGGCCCTTGGATTCTTTAACCTTTGCATAAATATTGGGACCTGTTTTTTTTTTTTTGAACAAGTTAAGTATGTTTTCCCTGTACATTTCAGAGCAGTTTTTGTTTATTCTCACACTCTTAGGACGAGATGTATCCATGGACACTGATGATGCAGCCAGGGCCTTCTCACCTAATTCTAGTTTTGATTCCATGTCTTAAGTGTTTTCAAGAGGGTTCAGGTCCTCTCAATTAGCGGAATGGTTTGTCTATTTCATTTGAGATGGTGCCATTATTTTTGGCACCCACCTGTATAACACCATGCAGAGCTCGATCAAGTGTCTTTTGTTGTTCACAGCTAATATTGCCAGAATTTCATGACAACATGACTAGCCAAGTTGACTAGAAGGTTCTAGCAGCAGTGGCCCCCAAAAGACCAGCTTAAATCCAGTTGTTAGTCCCAAGTAGTGTGGGCCTGTTGGATCATAGGAAAGTGTTAAATTAACCCTTACATAGGTTCCATTGATTTAGGATTGGCTCCTAAAGTTAGCTGGAAGTTGAGTCATGGCAACTGGACTTCTTTTCTTGTGAAATCAAAACGTTTCACTACTCATCCAAGTAGCTTCATCAGCCTGAGGAAAATTAGTGGTGAGGCCTCCAGTTCACCTTGCTTTCATGCCACCCTGGTCTGAATAGGCTCATTAGGTGGACAATGAACCTATTCAGACCATGGTGGCATGAAAGCAAGGTGAACTATAAATTGGAGGCCTTACCCAACTTTCCTCAGACTGATGAAGCTACTTGGATGAGCAGTGAAATGCTTCAATCTCACAAGTAAAGAAGCCCAGTTGCCATGGCTCAACTTCCCGATAACCTCACCTGGGTGACTGAGAAGAATTGTCACAGACTCCTCAGGTTAGGACCAGCCATTGACTTGAGACCAACTCTTCCCCGTGACTTCCTTCCTAGGATCCAGTCACTCCAGTGAGTCTGTTCGTAAGTAGATGTGGTGCCAGGAGATGACTTTCTTTCTTTTATGCAGAATTTTGGGGAAGTAAGTACAGAATTATCTTGCAAGCTGATTGCTCAGATGCATAGCTTTGAGGAAATTCCCTGGTGTTCCTCCCCTGACCTGTGGTTTACTTATTTACTTTGAAGCATGCCTCCCCTCCTCGTTGCTCTTCGTTATGCCAGGTTGCAGGGCATTCTCTGCAGTCTTTCCCACTGTCTGGGCTCAGGGCTAGCCTGTGACCTTTGAAAGCCTAAGGGAAATGCCATAAGCCTCCTCCACACACCATGCACAACTCAACTGGATGGAGTCGGTGTGTCTTGCCTCAGTTCTTGTTCTGGGACACCAGTCTCCATTGCACCTGAGGACATCTGTTTAGCACAGAGGGCACAGAGCACATGACGTGGGGCACCCACCCCCATAGTTTCTGCCTTTTGGCATCTTGCCACTGCTCCCCACAATCCAGCATTTGTTTGGATTTCTTGGAATTTTATTCAAATTACGTTATGTACCTATAATTTTCAACTGTGCAATGCTCTGACACAAATAATGAAAGAAAGCCCTATGTTGCCTCAGGCAGTGGCTTCGGATCTTTCTTAGGGTAGCTAAGGGCCGTCTTTTGCAGGGAACAGTTCTCTGTTTCAAAAGCTATCTAGTCCGAGTCAGACTTAAGCAAGAAGAACCACAATGAAGGCTGATCAGGAATCTTGACATTGCCCATCCACAGTGGGCACCTGGACACCTGACTCATCAGTTGCACAGCCACCCTCATCTGCCTTGAGTGAGATGCAATTTTTAATTTTTAAAAACATTGTTGCAACCATATCCTGAGTTGGGATTTGTGAATATAAATGAGCCCATAGAAGCTTTTGCAAACCTCTGCCTTATTTTGTCCTCTTCCTTGGTGATGCAGGTCCTCTGGTTTGCTTTGTTTTGTTTTCTTATTTTCTGTGCAAATGGCCAGGCAACAGATGGATCTAACAATCAGACTGGCTCTGCCCCTTGCAATACTTTTTGTTCTTAGCCTGATCCCAGTACTAAAAGTGAGTTTGGCTAGGAGAAAACTGATGCAAGGGAGGCATAAAGTGTAGCACAGTAGGGGCTTGCCTCCATTAATCCATTTTGATCTAAGAGCAGGAGATCCTATGCCTGTCTCAGTATAAAGCTGAAGAAGAGCTGAGTTTAAACTTATGATTCTTCCACTATCACATCCCATTGCAAACCCCACAGAAGAAATGCAGCGATGCACTCCCTCTGGCTAGAATCCCTGCAATGCTGGTTTAAAAACAGTCTAACAGTAAATTAATTCAGACTCTGAAATAAGCGCTGTGGTTGTCATTGTAGTTGTGCGAATATTTGGCTCCTCACTTCCTCCCTTTGATGACTCTTTGGTATGTGGCTGCTCTCTTGACCGCCCAATCATATGACTTGCAAACTCTCTCTCTCTCTCTCTCTCTCTTATTCCCTTTCCCACCCCCTTGTTGGTCATCTTTCAGTCCCACCGATGATGGACAGCCTGCTTGCCCCTCCAGCCTTTTACCTGCGGACACGAAGAAGATGCCGGCACTAAGGATGATGTTATGCCGGGTTTTGTAGAACTCACTGGCTGCAATGCAGAGTCCACCCATGAAAAGCAGAATCACACTCAGGATCGGGAAAATACTAGAGGCCCTTACAGCCCCTGTAAGCAAAGAAAAGGGAGGTGGGTGGGGTGGGGTGGGGGGCAAGGAGGAAGGAAATAAAGGGGAGAAATAATACACAGCATGTGGATGAGACAAGGGGAGAGGACAGGAGACCAAGGGAAGACAGACCGATGGGGGAAAAAGTGGACAAAGCAGAGATCGGAGGAAGGGTGAGGAGGATTACAGTGAGGGGAACAAAAAAAGATGGAGCAAAGAAGCATAGGAATCGGAAAGCCAGTGACAAGGAGACAGGAGGAGGAGAGAGAAACAGAGTGTCAACAGAAGAAAGCTGTTACCAATTAACTGTCAACATCTTGTTTGCTAGAAAACCAACAGTGTACTTAAGAATGGGGGACCAATCAAATGGCATTTGGTAGCCGCAGCAATTTACCTGGGACCGTTAGGCAAACCAGAATGCCCAGAGGCATCCCCCCCTTAGATCGCGCACACAGTGACATCTAAAAACTACCAGTGTGGGGTCCAGCCTATAGGTGACAACAGCAATCAGTGGAGGCATTGTTAAAAAAAAAAAAAAAAAAAAAAAAAAAACCACATAGATGTTTTGCAGGAGTAAGTGTGGCAGACTCTCCCAAAGGAACCAGAAGACCAGTCCTTGCATGCAAGCACACACACATGTAAGGAAGACACACACACATATATACTGTATATATATGTATATTGCACAGAACAAATGAAGGCAGAGCCATCTCTATGTGCCTGTTCTCAGGACACCAGTTCTCTCATATGCCAGCCACCAGGTGGCAGTCGAGCGTGGATCCTTAAACAGGCATGCATACACACACTCTCCTCAAGCTGCGTCTATAGGCATCGCTCCTCATGGCAATTGCTCTAGGAAAGACGGTGCTTCATTATTGCTTCCCACAGCTAAATGAGCACAGGATGGATGTGACACATGTGCTCCTTTCTGCACTCACGCTTGCCTGTGCATGTGAAAGAGGAACCTGACTGGTCCATAGGTCCTATGTGTGTGGCTATGGATACTTCAAGGCTACCACCTAGGTGTTTCTGGTATCCTACATGTGAGAAGCACTGGGGCTAATATTTGAACCTGCTGCAAAGGTAACATGCAAAGCCGATGCTAAGTTGTCCAGTCCTGAAAAGCACCAAGGTAGAAGGCCACATGTACATTATTTATGCCATGGCATTGTGGGTAAAATATATCCATTCACTATCTTTTGATTACCTATCTTTGGAAAACCAGAATGGACTATCTTAACTGTGTGATAAATAATCAAACTGTGTGATAAGAGATAAATAATCAGTTATTTTGAGCGTGCTCTCCGTTAAAAGCAAATCAGAATTTGCTCCCTTCTCTATCTAGGGAAACATAAAACGGGGCTGTTTTACTTACTCTTGACTTATTCTCATTTGTTCTTATGACATGACCTGCTAAGCCCTCCATTTTTCCTTGGTTAATACTGCTAATTCACAGGAGTGTGTCCTGTGAATCATAGGATGCCAATACCCAAAACAAGCATTACGATGCGGGGAAGTAAGGAACCTCATAAGAGACACATTAGTAAGAGGACTTCATTAGCAGCAGCTTTCTTTCTTGGGAGAACTACATGATCCTCAGCTGAGCTGTCACATTTAGTCACAGTGGCTTAATGGAAAATGCTAATAACGGTATATAGAGAGGCTGTTCCTTCAGTCTAGGAAGCAGTGTGGTGAAGCAGCCTGATGTGTACACAGTATGTAAAGGTACTTGCATGCATGTTTGCCTGTGCATCGTGATATGATTTGCATCCCGTTGAAAGGACTGGTTGCAACTTCTGATGTGTGTGTGATTGGTGGGTGAATCCTCCTGTATGACTAATAGTACCTGATGGGGCTTTAAGAGTGGGTAGAAAATTAAGAAGCACATTTTGCCCATAGACTGGGGAGATATGGGATGCCAGGAAAATATTGTATGTATTCTAGCAATGCACTCAACCGTCCGCCATCTGCGCCACATATATGTTAACCTGGAGTTGAACTGCCTCTTGTATAATAGATTTGAGTGACTTGGGACCATCCAGATGTAGTCGGACTGCACTTTCTGCGATTCCTGTCTGCGTTGGCATGAGCTGTGTGGGAGTTACAGTCCCACCCCATTAAGAAGGCCCTTGCTCAATAAAAAAGCTTAGTTGTCCCTGCTTAATTTCAGATGTTGTATAATTACTGCAAGCCAAAGAGGAAAGGAAGAGTATTGCAGCACACATCCTGCTGCAGCATGTAAGTGACTTCAGTGAATGTAAGGAGAGTTTCAAAAGTCTCCAACAAGCCTCACGTGATCTGTGCTCAGCTGGCTTTTCAACTGAGGGGCTGCTGATTGCTTTAAAAAACTTCCCCTTGCATTGGCCAAGTAGAAATTTAGAACTTTCATTTTCCTTTAGGATGTGGATTTTATCATGCATCTCTTATCTGGGTAAGGCAGAGGAAGTACGGTATTTTAAACAGGTTATAATATGCACACCCATGAATAGTTGCTCTAGTATGAAGTGTGCTCAGAGGTTTTGGAAAATGCTGTGTTAAAAACATTCCTTGCATCACCTCGAATCAAGCTGCTGTGCTTTGAAGGGGTATGGGTTTTAAACGTTAAAAGTTAACAGGTACAAAATGTTAGTGGAAGCAAACACCTGTTCTATCCCTGCACTTGGGATATAGTACCTACTTTGTCCTGGGGGCGTGGTGGCTCAGTGGACTAAGGCTTCCGAAAACTGTCAGCTGCAAAGTCGGCAGCTCGGCGGTTCGAATCCCGGGTGCTGCGCAGCAGAGCGAGCTCCCGCTGTTAACCCCAGCTCCTGCCAACCTAGCAGTTCAAAAGCATGTAAATGCAAGTAGATAAATAGGTGCTGCCATAAAAAGTGGGAAGGTAAAACAGGGTTTCCTTGCAGCCATGACGGCCACATGGCCAAGGACTTGCACAACACTGGCTCTTCAGCTTGAATACAGAGATGAGCACCGTGCCTAGAGTCAGACACAACTAGCACGCATGTGCAGGCAGTGGTGGTGGGGAGACCTTTACCTTTACCTTTACCTTGTCCTGAGTGATGCATGTCGGGAGAGGCTGAGCTCAGCAATACGATATTTTTCGGCATAAGATCTCAGGTTCAATTCCCAGAATCTCCAGGTAGGGCTGGAAAAAGTCCTGCCAACCCATCTGAGAGCAGCTGCCAGCCAGCGATGATAACACTAGGCTATCTAGACCAAGGATTTCACTCCGGAAGAAAGCAGCTTCGGAAGGTCTGCTTCATGTGCTTCTCATTGGGTCTTTTTTTTTTTTGCTTGCACTGTCAAGTACCAAAGGTGACCACACCCCAAGCAATTCTGTTTTCCATGTGATTTTCCAGATGGAGTTTTGTTGTTTTGCTCGCAAATCCACAAATTTTGCATCAATTCCTCAGTTCCAAAGGGACATGTTCTTAAATCTTCACTTTATTGCCGACAGGCCATGTGCTGTTAATTTTATGACATGCGTACACAGCATCAACATTATTGTTGTTCATAAAAGAAGACACAACAATCTTGAGGTCCTGAGAATTTTAAAACTGTATTCAACAGGCAAGATGGATTTTTGGGGGGGTTGGTTTTTTCCCCTGGCCATGTTTCAGAGATGGTGCTCTGCTCTGCTAATTACTTCTGGAAAGCATTAATGAGATTTAACAGTGGGGAATGTTAGCCAATGCCAAGAGCTGCTCACCATCAGACGATGCCCTATATACTGCCAGTCCTTTTAGAGGCTGAAGGCGTGTGCATCCTTGTTTGCCTTTCTATCGCACATTGCTATTAATCTAAGACAAAAAGGACAAAGAGTTTTGAGTGGCAGTGCCGTGCCTTTTCTGGACTGGTTTGGATTGGCCGGGAGAGGACCCTTGCTCAGAAGACATTCACACAAGCTCAATCGGCAGGATTCACTGCTATTACAAAGAATGGATTTATTTATAGTCCTGCATATTTGTTGCCCTTCTCCCTCCCCTAGCTCCATTTCAGCCAAGAAGGTAGCAAAATTGCTTTTCCGAGTGTCTATGTTTGTCCGTTAAATTTGCTACCAACGTGAATGTGTATGATCAATCTGCAGAGCTCAGGTCTAACTGCTTCTCTCCTGCATAGCTCGATAACTCTAGAGAAAGGAGGGAAATCTGTAGATACTAATGGGTTACTGCAAGGTTTTACTAGACAAGTTTTACGAGATTACTAGTACTATCTAGGTTTTACGAGGCTACTGCGGTGCATTGTAAATGGGGATCGCTTTACACGCAACTGGGAAACTTTCATTATAGCAAAAATAGGGTGCAAGATTTTTAGCTGGAACTTGTCATTATGAACATAGTAATATGAGATGTATCCTGGGCTTACTAGTCCTTGGTTTCCAATTGCCATTTTCAACTTGGAATGCCTCTCACTGCTTGGTGCCATTCTATTGAGAGAGCTGTTTGTTCCCATATATTTTTACTCATGTCCTGGGACTATGGTCAAGGTTTTTATTCCCCACCTACTTAAATACAGTGAGTAGCTACTCCTGAGGTTTCCTTAGTGGAAGAGTTCTCCTCCTGGCTGTCATCTATTCACTGGATTTGGAATCAGGTTCTCATGGATGCTGTTGGCATGAACTTGGTAATGAGAAGAAGAGAGCGTGTCCTCTGGCAGAAAAGCATCTGCCTCTTCATCTGTGGCTTCCAAGACAGGATGGATGGTTCCACAACATACATGAGTCTTTGCAAGACTTCTGCACAGGATGGCATGCATAATAGACTGAATTCTGATGCTATCCAATACACAAATGTCTTAAGATTTCCTTGGTGGCAATATATCTCTGCTTAGTTTCTCTGCTGTGGCGCCCCATTTGCTGTGGTCCCGTTGTCCTCCGGATAAGGTTCAAGGTCTTGGTTTTGATTTTCAAAACCCTCCGTGGCTTGGGACCAGAGTACCTGTCAGAGCGTATCTCTCAGAGATCAACTGGGACCAGGCCCACGAGGATGGTGCAGGCATGCTCACTGAGGGTGGCCACACCCAGGGAGGTGCGGAAATCGCGTACGCGTGACCGCGCCTTCTCTGTGGTGGGCCCCGCATTGTGGAATCATCTCCCCAGTGAGCTGCGCCTAGCACAGTCCCTGCCCGCCTTTAAAAAGGCTTTGAAAACACACCTTTTTAAGGAGGCATTTGGCGACCTTCTTACTTAAGTTTCTTTTTTTTCCCGCCGCCTGCATCATCTTCTCTGGAGGGTACTGTCCCCCTTATTTTATACTGGGATTTGTCTTTGTTTTTTGTTTTTGTGCTGTTTTATTGTTAGCCGCCCAGAGTTCCGTTTTGGAAGATGGGCGGGATATAAATGTAACAAACAAACAAACAAACAAACAAACAAATACATCCTTTCGCTACAGAAGTGCAGCTCACACTGATTCCTCATAGGTGCCTTTTGTTTACCCATAAGTTTTACCTGGCTAGTCTGCTCTGTGATTTTTCGGCTTCCTTTTATATTTGCTCTGTCACTGCATCTTGCATTGTTTTTATATTTTCCATGCTTATACATATGATCACACTCATTTTTAGTATATCAGCCCATTATGATGAAGTATGGTGCAAAAACCCTTAACAAACAACTTTGCCACTGAATAGAATTAGCAAGTTATCAAATGTCTGGGAATTGATGAAGCACCATTAGCACATTCTTTTGAGGGCACAATTGTTTGTGTGCCATTGGTCAGTGTCACATATGCTAATCTACATGGGTCCCACTAGTCCTTTAATCTGCTCCAGCTATCATTTCTGCCATTCAAGTCTCACAGTTTAGAAATCAGAAAGGCTTGGGTTTCCCAAGCGATATAGATGACTGATAATTCTAATCCAAGTTTTCCTGGTCCAAACTCTCTATTCTGTCCACTACAGTCTTATCGCCTCCCTCAGCATGTTGCCATGTTAAGGACATTTGCAGAACCACTTTTGTTCCTTGAGAATATTTGTTTGTTTGTTCGTTCATTCATTCATTCATTCATTCATTCATTCATTCATTCATTCATTCATTCATTCATTGTTTATTCAGGTGATTCAAACCTGCTGAACACCAACAGATCTCAGAGCAAAGTCCAATTAGTGAAACAGCCACATTAGATCAAACAACAGACCCATTTAGTCCAGCATTCTCTTTTCAAAAGGCCAACTCAGGTGCCTTTGGGAAAACCACAGTGAGTACATAAGTGTACCTGTGCCTTCTGTGTCCCATTCCCTTGTAACTGGTAGACAGGGACATGCAGCAGACTGTGGAGATGATATGCAACTAACAGTCAATGATGTTCTATCCTTCATGAATTTGTCCAATCCCTCTTTAAAATTACCCATTTTGATGGTTATCATTACATCAATGCCAGAACCAGGTTGCCTTTCAGGAGCAAGACTGACTTTATCATTTTATGAGCTGGTTTGTGTGTGTGTGTGTGTGTGTGTGTGTGTGTGTGTGTGTGTGTGTGTGTGTGCCTCTTTTCTTTGCAATGTGTTATGCAGCCGTGTGTGTGTGTGTGTGTGTGTGTGTGTGTGTGTGTGTAATTCACACAGCCTCTTTTCTTTGCAATGTGTTATGCAGCCGGGAGAGACGTGGAACAGCAGAGGGTCCAGCTATATTGAAATGTCTTATGATGCCCCATGCCACTCTCTGCTCCCCTCACCAGTGAGCTGCCTGTTACAATTGTAAGCTATCCTCCTTTGATCACTGATGGGCAATTTAGATGCCAGTTTATCTGGGACAAAGTCAAAGGAAAAACTTCCCAGATCTCAAACATATGTATCATCGCTGTCACCGTGTCACCGCCAAGCATTATGCCATGGCTGGAAATATTGCACTAGCCTAGTAACTGCAACTCTTCTTCCACAGATGGCAATACAGAGGGTCTCTCTCTCTCTCTCTCTCTCTCTCTCTCTCTCTCTCTCAATTCCAAATGACCTGAATTAAAGTCAGAGAAGAGAATTATTGAGGAAGAATTGCTCCAATATGTTTATGCAGCCATTTTAAAAGTGTATTGAGGCATTTTAATGGCCTTTCAATGTGTGTGTGTGTGTGTGTGTGTGTGTGTGTGTGAGAGAGAGAGAGAGAGAGAGAGAGAGAGAGAGAGAGAGAGAGAGAGAGAGAGAGATTTGAAATTGTTAATGCTAGGCATGCATTCTGCATTTTAAATTTTAATATTTGTGCTGTTTTTGAATTGTCCCTTTTAAAATTAATGCATGGTTTGGCTTTAAGCGTATTCCCCAGCAATTCCCATTGCACTTTTCTCTGCTGCTCCTCAGCACTGCTGGTGCTTCAGTCTAGGTGCCCGGTTTGTTGGCGGTCACCACCAAGCAGAAAGTGTATGAGGTGCAGCTGAAAACACGCAGCTCACCGATTCATTTTGTGGTCCTTGCTTGTGCAGCCAGAGGTCCAAATCTAACACAATGCTAATGAAGTGAAGATATCCAGCAGGACAGCCAAACACTGCTCTTTACACAGCAGCTCATAAAAACAGTGGCACAACTGCATGTGCAGAATAAAACCAACCCAAAAACCCTTTGGCTATCCCCCTTGCGCACAGTGAAAATCTGCAGAGGCATATAGACACCGAGCCATCTGCTGGCACAGTGCTGTCAAAGACAGAGCAGGAAGTTCCTTTCACAAGGAAATATAATTCATTGAAAGTATGTTGACTCTTTGTAAAATTAACAGTGAAACAAGAAGGGGAGAAAACCATTGAAAGAGACCCATGAGAGGCGCGAGAGGGAGCGTTTTGGCAGCCCACCTTGACTTGCCAATCCACAGAAAGGCCAAGAAGCATTGCACTTGGTTTTGGTGTCTCCCTCCCCACCGCACCCCCCCCAGCATGCCCATCCTCAAGGGAAACAGCATTGTACCACCTCAGCAGCAGAGAACGGAGGGCACCCAGCGCTAGGCACATAGGCCGGTTCAAAGGAAAAGAATCTGCAGACTTACGGAGGAAATATTCTGCTGTGTCGGCTTCATACTCTGTGTCCTCGAGGAAGTGATCGATTTGCTTACACAGACCTTTAAAATTCCCTACAATACAAGAGGAGAAACAACAAATGAGAACATCCGATGAGGTAACAGCTCCCATTCTCCCTGGGTTTCTCTTTCTTTCTTTCTTTCTTTCTTTCTTTCTTTCTTTCTTTCTTTCTTTCTTTCTTTCTTTCTTTCTTTCTTTCTTTCTTTCTTTCTTTCTTTCTCTCTCTCTCTCTCTCTCTCTCTCTCTCTCTCTCTCTCTCCTTTCCCTTTTCAAGCACCCTTGGCACTAAGCAAACAGACACATGTCTTCCCTTCTGGTAGAGAATCTGGAGACGGCTGCTTCTGTTTCCAGCATATTTCTCCAGCATTCGCACGACAAGCTTTTGTTGCTGAGAAGCACAAGGTGCTTCCTTCCTACCCACCCAAACAAGTCTTTTTGGATTCGTGCAAGATGGCAGTGTAGGATTAGATAAGCCTTCTCTGCAGCCGCCTACTGGACAATGCCCATGTCATCACCACGCCAAGCTTGTGCGGGTTTGTGAGTGTTCAATTCATGGCCTATCTTTTCTTAAAAACATAATTTAAAGGCTGAACACCCCCTGCTATACTAACCAAATGTTAGTATGCTGTGGAGCATTACCACACCCATTATAAAACAAAGCATCAGCACAAAATTCAACCTGCCTGGTAGAAATATGTGACCATTTTTTCCTCTATTTTCCAGCAGTCTTTGTTAACTGCTTTAAAGGCACTACCTCTGATGCTGAAGCCTATGTCTGCAAAGACAAACCAACAATCTCCCAGTGCTAAGCTATCACCTTGATATGAATCCTATCCTTCCCTTCATGTATTATATAGGGACAAGATACTGTGTCATTGAAACAGGATTCTTCTGAGCATTCCTTTGGTATGAATGAGAGAAATGTTAGTCTGGATCATCGTAATGGGATCAAGACAATGTACGCTATCTGTACCACCACACATACCACTGGACCTTTATTTAAATAACAATCAGCTGCCATATGCTTTCCTTCACAGCTGCTGAAGCTGATGTGAAGCTGAGAACAATGTTGTCAGGAGGACAGAATCCATTATAAGACTGGACTCCTTGCAGGGGTACAAAAGGCTGAATGGTCACCGCTGAAGTATCAGACTAAGATCCATCCATCCTCTTCAATAGCTGCTCCAGCAGAAGAGAACAATTAGTTCTAGTGGGGATGGCAGCTACTGGGTAGCATTGGTAGCTGAAGATGACACTGACAGAGGAGGCAACATGCTAACTGTTGTTAGGACTGCACAGAAATTGGCAATTGTGAACTATTACTGAACATTTTGGAAGTTGTTCATTCATATGGTTACCCCAAGTCAGAAGCAGTTTCACAGCATATAACAGTGGAGTAAGTTAGTCTTTCTCTACTCCCATTTCCTTTAAAAGCTTGTATTGGTTTTGTCTCAGTTTTGTTCTCATAGCTTAGTTAAGCTGTAAGAATTTCCTAAAATATTTTTAAAGGAATTTCGGTTCTCAAGCTTCCTTGGAGACAGTGAACAACTTGCAGTCATGAAATAACCAGATTCTACCACCAGAGGCTACAAATTCAAATTTCTGTAGTCAACCAGTTTGATGTACAGTCAGAGTGTTGTAATTGAAACATCAGTGGAGGACAGGGGTTAAAACACTTCATCTCAATCCGGTTGGTATTCTGTAAGCAATTTGTTCTTGGAAAATGGATACCAGTACTAAAGATGTGAGGAATGGGCTGTTGCTGTCTACCAGCAATAGGGTTGCCTGGCATCAAATTTTGTTAGAAGACAATTCTCTGTGTCTTAGCCTTTGGACCTGGAGTCTCTGGGAATGGGGTGCTGCCAATTTTGCTAACCCAGATTTGTTGGTTCATTTTCTGGGCTTCGGGACCCGCCATTTTGAAATGTTCAGAAACACCCTTTGTCTATCTTCCATGCTCATAAAGCTTCTGTAGCTGGAGCTCAGACATGAGATTTTTAAATTCATCACAGGGTGCCTATATTCTCTGTCTATCAAGCACTCACCTTTCTGCAATTGTTGCCTCCATCCCCCATATCCCGAGAGCTCAGAGAAACTGATGTTGCTCATCTGGCAAACGCTAGCAGCATGGCCTTGGGTTACTTCTCTGAATTTCAGCTTGAAATTAAAACTCTTTTGGAAGTAAGATAAAATGAGAATACCGTTTGGTGTACGGAGCTTGAAATTCTGCTGTGATGTTAGCCAAAACCAGCCCAATTGCCAAATGTAGTTGGAAAGGCCAGCCCACGCCTCAAAGGTTCCTGCTGGCAGTCCAGAACAAAGACCATATTATATGCCCTAGGAAGGAACATGTCACATCCTAAAGCAGTCAGGCTGGCCAGCAGGTTTAACCCATTTTATATACAACAGATGCACATGAGGTTGTGAGCTGGTGTTCTATGCCAAATATGTTCTTGTTTTTATAATGTCTTTATACCCATTATTGCCATTATTGAGTTAGAATACTACTAGGATGCCCATCTAGGTTAAAAAAAATCGACAGTACTGTAGTTAAAAAAATTAGCTCCTAGAATACAACACTGTAAGGAATTCTGGGAGTGATAGTTCAAAAAGCAACTTTTTCAGACATTAGATACAGTGCACTGCCTGTTTGTAGATTTATCCATTGGGAAAAAAAGGAGAAAAGAAGAAAGCTTCCATCTGCAGGAAGAAAAGCATAGCACGGGATGAGCTGCTACAGCAAAAAGAAATGGTGTGCCACTTAACATGGCCTTGAGGGAGCAGCTGTTTTGTATGTGTTTCCCTCCCCCCCTTTCTTCAAGAGCTGCCAGAGGCTGGTGGCCATTTTGTAGAGCTGACAATGGAGCAGAACTGTGACCGAAGTGTTCCGCTTATGCCTCGTTGTCCAAAGAATAAATGAGTTTTGGTAGGGTATGTGACATCAGCACTGAATCATGGCTACAGAAACCTGACTTAACCTTCCTGTCCCCTGACTCATCTCTGCTACAACATTTTCCCTCACTGGCTGGAGCGCAAGCCAGCAATCACAGGTGGCTTTGGCTACCCTAGTGATCTTCCTTTCCCAGAATTTTGACCTGATGTTCTTGAGCCAGAGTGCAACTCCCGTGCAACAGCCAGACTGTGGAAGTCGCAACCTGTTGCAAATACCTTGTCTTCTGTATTTAGTCCCTTTTCACAGTAATGCAGATATATAACTACATTATATAATTGCTTACTGAGGGATAATACAATTTCTTTCAGAGAATACCTGAAACATTTAAAACTACCCTCCTAGTTACAGGATTTTCACCTCCTCAAATGATGACAGTGGAGTGTCACTTAACTAAAATCTAGGCTCATGCCTCCATTGTGGGTTTTGAAGTGATACCTTGACAGGTGGGAGGCGAGAGTGTCTTGTACGAACATGAGAAAAGCCCTGCTAGATCAGGCCAAGGGCCCATCTAGTCCAGCTTCCTGTATCTCACAGTGGCCCCACCAAATGCCCCTGGGAGCACATGAGTCAACTGGATACTTATCTCCTAATGCCACTCCTTTCCATCTGGCATTTTGAAATACCCTCCTTTTAAGCCTGGAGATAACATGTATCTCCATCATGTCTGGTAACCTGCAATGGACTTCTCCTCTGGAAATCTGTCCAATCTCCCTTTAAAGACCAGATACCATCACCATATTATGCGGCAAGGAGTTGCCAGAGGTTAGCACCTTGTAGCATTTTAGATTACATAAAATATTACTAAGAGGATAAATAAGTTACTTTTGAAAATAGATGAAACTCAACAAATACTTAAAATGCAACTACAAAACAGGAAATAGCTTCTTGTCAGAGGTTTCTGAACTATAACTACAACTAATTTTAAAACCAATTTTACATGATCTGCACATTGGTGGACCATTGCTCCAGCAATGAACTACTGTACAGTCCAAGGTCATGTGGAGAGTTGGACACATCATTAGAAACTGACCTCCTGTCATCCAACTCATAACCCTTAAAGCTCAGAGTGGGTATCCTTAGGACACAAATGCTCTGGCTTCAGCATAGTAAGCACTGATCATCAACAGGTGTGCAAAATGCTTTGTTAAAAAAAAGCCCAGAACAAAAGAGAGAAACATAGTTTAGTGGGAGAAGAGTGCCTGTACTTGCTAGTGTGGTCAGCTCCCCTCCTTTATTTTTTCAGGTAATGCTAATTTGACGACATATAATTATTATTTGATAATAGACAAAACAATTTTCTTTTACCCAGCATGTTAGTCTGTGGAACTCCCTGTCACAGAATGTGGTGATGGCATCTGGCCTGGATGCCTTCAAAAGGAGATTGGACAGATTCCTGGAGAAGTCCATCACAGGTTACAAACCATGATGGAGATGTGTAAAATCGGAGTACTTCAAGAGCCAGATGCAGGGGAGTGGTGTCAGGAAACAGATATCTAGTCTCGTGCACTCCCAGAGGCATTTGGTGGGGCCACTGTGAGATACAGGAAGCTGGACTAGATGGGCCTTTGGCCTGATCCAGCATGGCTCTCCTTATATTCTTATGTTAATTTACATATACAGATATAAAATTAGAAATAATTTTTATAATTTAAATAGCATTGGAAATATGTCACATATCTCACTCCAGTGGATGACACTATGAATAGGTGAGTGTGTGTGCATGTTGTGTGTGTGCGTGTGTGCATGTGCATGTTGTGTGTGTGTGTGTGTGTGTGTGCGCGCACACACACACACATACTCTTGACGTTGCTGTCCAGGAGCTCAGTCTGGACGGGAACTTTCAAGGTCCCTAATCTTTCTCCTTAGGGTTCTGTACATTCAATTCTCATTTGGACTGGACCACCTTACAAACAGATAACTGTTGTATTGCAGCTCTTCCTAAAACAGGATACAGGGCTGCCATGTGCCTTGAATGAGAAGTTCCAGAACTCAACCCTACCCACCCTGGGCATGGTAGCTGTTGAGATAGGACCTTCTCTGAAGCATGTCTGAAGCTCTTCGATCCCAGGAGGGATGACAGAAGGAACAACAGAAGAACCTAGGTCCTACATGGCAGTGCTAATCTGCTTTCTTCCTCTCCCAAGCAACTCAAGACTCTGTCCAGTACTACTTGCTACAATCAATTTTTGTAGTGCAAGTAAAAAGCAAAACTTATGCTACTTATGTGCTGCCCCACAGCTCTAAAGTGTTTTCTGGGATATTACAAGTAATTATGCAGGCTGAATTTCCCCCTTCCTCCCTGCAAGCTGGGTACACATTTTGGAAGGATGGAAGTCTGAGTGTACCTTGAGCCAGCTACCTGGGATTCAACCCTGGGTTGTGAGCACAGTTATGGCTGCAGTGCAGTTGTTTAACCCCTGCACCATGAGGCAGCACTTAGCACCTTTGGTACCCCTAAAATAGAGTTATATGATTGCTTTGTTTGTCATGTTATGTGTTACCATGTTGGAACACATTAGTAGAGATCTTAATAGAGCTTTCAAAGACAGATTCTTAAAGAGAGCTTTACCACTCAACCTCCACCTCTTCCTGAGTTTCAGGTGCAATTTTGAACACGAGCCTCCTGCATCCTAGTTTGTCACTCAATACACTGCATTCCCTTGTGTATCATAATTCATTTCTACATAGATTAATCATGCTGTAGCAGATGGCATGTGAGCAATTCCTCTTTCTTCTCTCTCTCTCTCTCTCTCTGTGTGTGTATGTATGTCAGACACAGCTCAAATCTTTCAGCTCAGACAAAACTGATCTTTTTGGTGTCGGCGAGTAATGGTCTTGTGGAGTGCCCCCTTTTTTCTAGTCAAGAGATTCCACTATGATGATTTGTACCCACTAGACTAGTGTTGGCAAACCCATGGCACGGATGCCAAAGATGGTACTTAGAGCCCTTTCTGTGGGCACCCAACAACACCCTTTAACAGCCATCTGTAGTCAGGTTAAATTCCTGTATTGGCACTTTGCGAAAAATTTGTGGGTTTTGAATCACAGTTTGGGCACTCAGTCTCTAAAAGGTTTGCCATCACTGCACTAGACCTCTCTTCCGTTATAGACCATTAACCAAGCACAAAGTGTGCTGCGCCCTGCTCCAACATTTTACAGTCAAAATCAGGATAGTACTATGTGGTTGTGTCATGCGCCTGCTCTTACACCAAGGATCCCTGAAAATATGCTTTTTTTTTTTACTTCCCATACTTGGTCTTATTTTAAGCCATGTTGTCCTGTGCTATGCTGTCTTCTGCACAGTGTGTGTGTGCATGGAAGTTCATTAAAAAAAAACCCAATACCTGTGCGATGTTGAATCTCACTATGACTCTAATTGTATTTAGGAGTGCACAACTGCACCTCAAACATAGTAGCAATGGTTTCTATATGGACAAGACATAAGAACATAAGAACATAAGAAGAGCCATGCTGGATCAGGCCAAAGGCCCATCTAGTCCAGCTTCCTGTATCTCACAGTGGTCCCACCAGATGCGTCTGGGAGCGCACAAGACTAGATATCTGTCTCCTGATACCACTCCCCTGCATCTGTACCCCGGTTTTAAGCCTGGAGATGATAAATCTCTATCATGGTTTGTAACCTGTGATGGACTTTTCCTCCAGGAATCTGTCCAATAGCCTTTTGAAGGCATCCAGGCCAGATGCCATCACCACCTCCTGTGGCAGGGAGTCCCATAGACTAACAACACGCTGGGTGAAAAAATATTTTCTTTTGTCTGTTCTTACTCTCCCAGCCCTCAATTTGAGTGTATGTCCCTTAGTTCTGGTATTTTGTGAGAGGGAGAGGAGCGTCCCTCTATCCACTTTACTCCTGCCCTGCATTATTTTGTACGTCTAAATCATATCCCCCCTGAGGTGCCTTTTTTCCAGACTAAAGAGCCCCAAATGTTTAAGCCTTTCCTCATAAGGGAGGTCCCCCAGCCCAGTAATCATTTAAGTCTCTCTGTTCTGCACCTTTTCCAGTTCCATTATGTCTTTATTGAGATGCGGTGACCAGAATTGTACACAATACTCCAGGTGTGGCCTTACTATTGTTTTGTATAATCTATGTCTACAGATGATAAGGCAAATTGTAGGGCCTTTTATTGGTGGTGGGGGACGAAAACTCCCAGATTCCCATAGCGAGCATGGCGGTGGTTGTGCTGGTTGTGAGATGCTGTCAGTTGAAGTCCAAAAAAGTAACATTGCCCATCTTTGAAAGAGGCTTACCTGTTACATTCCTCAGGGTTATTTCAGCACCAGGAAAGCTCTTTGTAATTGTGATCTTAAGGCTGTGAATTTCTACCCATCAACTGAAATCCTGTTGCTTAATGTAGTAAGCCACAATTAGAGTAGACCCATTTAATTCCTGGTTCTTACAGAGAAGCTGACTCACTCCAGTGTTTTAATGAGCCTACTCTGGTTGTAAGTAACTTTCTACACTGAGCAACAAGATTTCAGCCAGTGTTTTCATCTGTCACAAAGCCAGTGCTTATGTAATTTGGCTTTGTTTTGTCTGCTGTCAAAGAGAAATTTTCATGCTGCAAAGTAGCTTTTTTTGTTTATAGTAGTTTACTGCAATATTTCAGCATTTTATGGCTTTTGAGCTGCCTAGGGAACACTGTTATTTGAAAACTTATGTAAATATTGATTGGGGAAAAGAGAACTTTTTCCCCCTTTCTCAAAAATATAATTTTGACAGAGCTAAGGAATCGGCATAGTTGTGTGTGCAAAAAAGGGGGAAAAAGTTCTCTTTTCCCCAATCAATATTTACATAACTTATATATATATATATACGAAACCACCATCCAATAGTGCCCTGGTCAACAGACGAGCCTCTGTCACAAAGACTGACACCAGGTCCAAAAGGACACAAGATGCCACCACCTTCCATCCACACCAAACACAAACCCAGACCCTTCCCACAGATGAAACGAAACCACCATCCAATAACAAAACCACGACTGCACCATCTACTTCCCCACTCCAGTCACCACATGGAGCACACTCACACACCCCAAAAAAACATTGGGAGACCACAGACACGTAGCCAGACCAAAATGAATTCACAAGACACAGGACCCCACTCCACCAAAGCCCAGGATACTGCCAGAACCCACCAGCCATCTAACCCACCAGCATGTAAACAGCCATCTAAACAGCCATCAGCAGTTAATCCCTTAACGATCGCCTCAGCCACACAGCAGATCACAAAAGAACAAAGGAACAAAGGAACCTACAATCAGCAACAGAGCAAAAACCACACCCCCAGCAGTATTTATAGAAGGACTTCTTTTGCTTCAAGAAGAAAGAAGCCAGAACACCAGCCTGAAGATGACGAGTGAGACCTCGTCGAAACGTCGCCAAAACAACCAGATTTCTACACGGGAAGAAACCCGAATCCACCCTAACATGCATACCTATACCCGTGAAAATCTACGAAAACATATATATATATATATATATATATATATATATATATATATATATATATATATATATATATATATATATATATATATATATATATATATATATATATATATATATATATATATAAAAAAGCCAGCTTGGAAAAGCTGTCACCTTTATAGATTGCCAGCACTAGTAGTGGGGTTCTAGTAGCTGTAGTCCAAAAATCATAGTCTTACATGGTCTGAACAGTTGGAAAGGTATTGCAAGAGCAAGAGAGTGATTTGTGAGGACTGAGAAAATAAGACTAATTGAAGCATATGTAACAGTGGAAGAGAGTGGGCCTTTTGATGCAATTTGTGTGACAGCAATTACAGCCCCTCTCCAGTCAGAGACTAGGCAATTAAGCAGGTGTCCTAGAAGGGGCTGGTTTGGTTAGCCAGTGGTCCAGTCCTGTCAGCACCTCAGAGAGAGAGAGAGAGAGAGAGAGAGAGAGAGAGAGAGAGAGAGAGAGAGAGAGAGAGAGAGAGAGAGAGAGAGAGAGAGAGAGAGAGAGAGTTACCCATGGACAAGATGAGCCTTCATTACATAACTAGCTGCAAACAGGCCCTTGAGTCATGAGGTCAACTAGGAAGGCTTCAATTATAATTGTATTGAAAACAACCCTTTGGGAACAACCTCATGTCCTATAAGTAAGAGGCAGGAAGACTGCCTTGGGAAGCCTGTCTCCAGATTATTAGCTAGGACTCTAAAAGAATCAGAAAGATGAGAAACAACAAAGCAGTGGTCTTGGTTTTCATAAAAATTTGAAACTGAAATGTTAGCTTTGTTTCTGTTTATTGTTACCCCCAGGTTCATTTTACTGAAGTGGTATGATGGTAGCACAGCATGGTTTGAATTGTACAGGCAGGGTCATATGAGGTACAGTATTGGAAACATTACTGGCCTAGGTCAGTGGTGGTGAACTTTAGGCACTCCAGATGTTTTGGGCCACAACTCTCAGGATTCCAAGCATGTATTGCCAATGATAAAGTACTATGGGAGTTATGGTCCAAAACTTCTGGAGTGCCAAAGGTTACCCACTACTGTCCTAGGTCATGCTGGCTGGAGATTCTGGGCTTTTCAGTCCAAAACCCAACATTTCTGAGCTGTACTTGCAGACAATTTCATGGTCCAGAAGGTGGAGGACGTAACAAGAGAAACAGCTATTTTAGATCTAATATTAACCAATAGGGAGGACCTTGTAAATGATATCGAAGTGGCGGGATCTTTAGGTAGAAGTGACCATGCTCTCTTGGAATTTGTTATACA
Organism: Phrynocephalus forsythii; assembly: GCA_029282475.1. Classification (NCBI taxonomy): domain Eukaryota; kingdom Metazoa; phylum Chordata; class Lepidosauria; order Squamata; family Agamidae; genus Phrynocephalus; species Phrynocephalus forsythii. The sequence continues at coordinate 76,765,685 of JAPFRF010000006.1, read as the reverse complement.
GTGCCAAGGGAAGCTTAGCATAACCAGACAAGCATCCTGGACTTTAAGAAAGCCTTTTTTTTTGTAACCTTAGGGAATTATTGGCCATGATTCCATGGACCGAAACACTGAAAGAGAAGGGAGTCCAAGATGGATGGGAGTTCCTTAAAAGTGAGATATGAAAAGCACAATCCAAAACTGTTCCAACAACAATAAAAATTGGAGATGTCTAAAGAAACTACAATGGTTGGCTAAATAACTTTCAACTCAGCTAAGTATTAATAAAAACAAGTACAAGAAATGGAAAAATGGGGAATGCACCAAAGACGAATATGAGCAAATAGCTAATATATTCAGGGGGATGGTTAAAAAAAAGCTAAAGCGCAGAATGAACTTAGACGCCAGAGAGATTAAAGATAGTAAAAAGGGTTTCTTTAGTTATGTTGCCCGCAGCAAAAGGAAAAACAAGGAAATCATAGGCTCTCTGCGTTTCGAAGATAACCAGTACGTGACAGGAGACAGGGACAAGGCAGAACTACTCAACACCTTCTTCGGCTCAGTTTTCTCCAAAAAGGAAAGAGTTCCGTTGGGACAAGAGTAGATGAGGTAAGGTGGGAATTGCAACATATAATAGGAAGGAAGATAGTACAGGAACACCTGGAAATATTAAATGAATTTAAGTATCCTGGGCCAGATGAATTACACCCAAGGATATTAAAAGTAGAAGTAATTTAACAGAAGTAATTTAACAATAATTGGCAATAATCTTTGAGAAGTCCTGGAGAACGACGTCCCATAGATTGGAGGAGGGTTAATGTTTTACCCCATTTTCTAGAAGGGAAAAAAAGACTCAAATAATTACCCATCACCTTGACCTCAATTCCTGGAAAGATCCTAGAGCAGATTATTTAGATTTCAGTAAGGCCTTTGATAAGGTTCCCCATGACATACTTGCAAAGAAATTAGTAGAATGTGGGATAGATAGCACTAATGTAAGGTGGATCTGTAACTGGGTGACTGATCGTACCCAAAGGGTGATCATAAATGGCTTCTCCTCAGCATGGAGAGAGGTGACTAGTGGGATGCCCCAGGGTTCTGTTCTAGGTCCAATGCTATTCAATATCTATATTAAGAACTTGGATGAAGGAATAGACAGTATGCTGATTAAATATGCAAATGATATGCAAACATAAACAGTAAATACCTTTAAGAGGAGAACACCAAAGATAGGTGGGAACTAGAGATGGGCACGGAACAAACATTTTTTCGTTTCCGTTATGTAACGAAACGACAAATGAAAATTGTGGTGAAAATGCAATGAAACAAACAGAACCACGAAAATTGAGGTCGTTACGTTTCGTTTCCGTTAATTGCGATGCGCAATGAAATGAGCTGTTTTAAATGTTAAAAAATGCCCTGGACATCTGTAAAAACGCAGCAATAATTATTTATATTGTCTGATAATACCTACCGGGGGGTTGGGGTCCTTAAAACGTTTGTTTTTGTCTTCTCCCATCGCGATGTATTTTTCTTTTCTCTTTAAAATGGATGTCGCCACCAGCCACAAAATGGAGGCAAGCCATGTGATGGGATCATGTTCAACCAATAGCATGCCCAGGTTGCAGACTGGGCAGGCAGTTCTGGCAGCCACAGAGGGCATAAAAAGCTCTGGCAGCCCCCGTCCTCCTTGCAGTCTCTGGTGTGGTGGGAGTTAGGGTGGGATTGCTGTCTCTGCAACTCTAGCTTCAGTCCTGCAGCCTCCCTGTGTGCGTGCGTGTTGCGTACCTCTCAGTGAGTACCCTCCCTTGCCCCGCAGTGCAGTCAATCTGTGGCTGCCTTGCACCCTGGGCAACGCCCACCGCTGCCTTTGCAGCCTCCCTGCATACCTAGTCTATACTGTGTCTCTGTCAGCATCCATCTTTTTTAGTGTTTTCCCTCTGGTCTGGGGCGTTGGGGGATGCCTGCGCACGGAAATGCTTTAAAAATCGCACAAAAAGCAGGTAGAAACGACAAACGAAAAAATGAAAAACGGTAACAAAATTTTTCAAAACATTCGTGACAAACGGAAACGAACCGAAACAGACCTCTCAACGACAAACGAAAAACCGAAATGCCACTTTTCGGTTTCGTGCCCATCTCTAGTGGGAACCTCACAAACAGCACAATGTGTTCACTGGCTTCAGAATCCTCCCTGTCTTGGGTGGAGAAATGACCCCTGCTCCCAGGTGGAAGATTATAAAGAGTAAAATGAAGTGGCTGAAATCCTTTACAGTGTATTCCATGCTGCAACATTTTGCTGCAGGACCCACTTAACAGGAACTGCATCTTATCTTTTCCAATGGGTCTATATGTAAAATTAAAGGTCTGACTTGAGATATTGAGTCTTACTCTTCCTAAAGGGTTGTGAGGTTGCTGCCCTGTGAGTCTCTGCAAACATTTCAATAAGAAACACAAAAGAAATGCCGCCACCCCCCCCACCCCCAAGATGATTAGCTTATTCTTTAGGAATTCTGAAAGTGTTTTCTTTCATACACCATATGTCATGATATCTTAACCCAAACTATTGGATAATATTGCTGCAAGCTGGCTGACAAAAGATGGAGTCTTCCTCAAAAGTTATAGAAAATACAGTGGACCCTTGTATAACAAACAGCTTGTATAACAAACAGCTTGTATAACATAAAATTTGTACAACATAAAATTCCAGAGATAGGGGAAATTTGCTTAACACAATCGCCTATGGGGAGAATCCGTACAACATAAAAATGGGATCACTCCGTTTTCAATGTATTCCTATGGGAATTTGTATAAAGGAAAATTTGCTTAACATAATTTCATTGGAACGAATTAATTCCTTTATACAAGGTACCACTGTAGTCTGCAAAAACCAAGGTTAAGATTAGGTCTGTGCATGTATCCACCCCATACACTTTGCAGCCCGCTCTGGTGTTTCAGAATATATCTTGTGTTTCAGTCCAGAGTGATTTCTGCCCTCCTTCAATTCAATTTGTGCACTGAATCCAACCGAGTGGTAAATTTGCTTTGCTCAGCTCCAGAATCTGGCCGTGGTGCTTCGATCTCGATCCATGCAAATCTGTCCTAATTAGGTCAGTTCAGATTGGCGTTTGTGATTTGTCTGAAGCCAATGCGCAAGCCTATTTTGAAGCAAGTCCCTCTGAGCTTAATGATCACCTCTGGGCAGATGTACAAAAGAAGAGGCTTTGTGCTCCAAACCCATGCTTGGAAATAATGTCAACCTGGTTTGCAGATCGTTTCTCTCGCTTAAGGAACCAACATTTGAGGTGGTCTGTAAGGAGAGAGGCCATCCTGGTTGTCTTTCCATGCCTTAGGAAGAACACTCACTATTACCAGCATTTAGGCTTGGCCTGCAATTAATTTTCTATGGAACATTCTACATGAGCCACTTCTAAAAATACGAGTAACAGTGTCATAAACACAAACATATAGAGTTCAGTGGGGGACTTGTTTCCAAATCTGAAGCATACTGCATCATATAAACAGAGGGCAAAAGAGGACACTAATTTGCCTATAGCTGCATATGCTAATTTGTGTGTAAAGATGCAAAATTAGAAATGATTAAACATAATCCATCTGCTTCAGTCCATCTTACCTAAGTGGGGGGGGGGATAAGGACACTATGCTGGGACAATTTTAGGACCACTGGTCCCCCTCTCAGTGGTTCCTTATCTTGGACTGAAGACCCTTTCAAAAAAGACATTTGTCTATTCTAGCAAGTGGGTTTTGGGGTGTCATGAAAGTGCAGCAAACTGGAATCTCATTAATAGCAGGACCCCATATCTGTGGAGTCAGTATCCACTTTCAATTATCCACAGTCTGAAAATATCACACGAAGTGTGGTTTCTGGTTCCCCTGGTCACCATTTCTGGTAATGGACATAAAATATTCTTTTCTGTATCTCCCCACTTTACTATACAATATATTTAGCAATTACTGTTATCTGCAGATTTCAGTACCTGAAACCAGTATCAGAACCAATATCCCACAAATATGGGAGTGAATGGAAAGAGAGGCCTGTGGAATATTTTTTCCTCAGATGTGGGTTGCAAAGAACTGGGTTGGCCTTGTGTTCTCTGCCCACTGGCTTGCCTAAGTGAGAGACATCTTTTGGTGTCAAAATATTATTGTACCCACTGGCCACATCTTTTGCTGGTAATTAAATTGTAACTGTGGAGATATTCATGGGAATGGCCTGTATGTTGGCATGCAGAACTCTGCCTCCCCAGTTGGGAACATAGAGCTGATTAGTTTACGTATCGGTTGGTCTCATTTTCATTAGTGTAAAACGTGCGGCTCTGAAATGTGTTGCAAAGCAGGATACAGTCAAGTGTGACCTTCCAACTGTTGCACTGCAATGCCCCCAAATTCCTCACTATGGTCTGTGCTGACTGGGACTGATGGGTGTTACCATCTAACAACACATGCAGAGCTGAATGTTGCCTACATTTTGTTGCAAGAGTGGCCTAACTGCCCAGAGTGGCCTTTGCTGCCAGGTGGTGCGGTATATAAATAATAATAACAATAACAACAATAATAATAATAATAATAATAATAATAATAATAATAATAATAATAAAGTGTAGCAATAGCATATCAATCAAGTCTCCCTCTTTGCCCATGTTTAGACTGCTAGCAAATGCTCTTTCCCAAATCCAGTTTGTTTTCCCGTGTATGGTCTGTTGTCTTAAATTTTTAATGCTACTTGCTTTTTGTTTTCAATCTCCTTATTAATATTTTTAAGGATAGGATATTATGTGGCCTTGGGCAAGCCACACAGTGCCAGGGGCCTCCAGAAGAAAGGAATAGTAAACCACTTATGTGTATTCTCTTACCTGGAACTCCCCCACAAGTAATTATAATTCATAAATGATGGCACATGTTGTTGTTGTTGTTGTTGTTGATGATGATGATATTTGCTTGTTTTAAATGATTTACAGTGGTACCTCGTATAAAGGAATTAATTCATTCCAAATGAAATTATGGATTGTTAAGCAAATTTTCCATTATACAAATTTCCCATGGGAATTTTGAATGCATTCAAAACAGAATAATCCCTAATCGTGAACCATTTTTATGTTGTACGGATTCACCCCATAGACAATTCTATTAAGCAAATTTCCCCTATCTCCAAAATGTTTTATGTTGTACAAGGGTCCACTGTATTTGGTTCAACGTTTGAAGGGACTGTTGACAATATGCTCTCCCCCAGCCAAGATTGCAAATTTAGGAAGCTGAGGCTGAGCAAATTGGGCTGCTTTTACACGACCCCTAAAATCCGAGGCAAAGGGCTCCCAAATGCGGAGCTTAAAATTGTTTTCCTACCAGCTGCAGACTTTAAACAAAATAAAGTATGACTATGCCCACCTAAGCGCACCCCAGCACACTTTAGAAGTACCTGGTCTCCGGAGGTAACAATTTTTCCAATGCGGATTGTAAAGCTGTGGATGCCAGGCTCTCCTCGCCTTCAGTTTGTTTTTTTGTCCCTGCCACCCCTTTAAGAGACAGGAATCCCTATGGGGCTGCTTCAAGGGAGGTTAGCCTGCATTTTTCTCCCTTTTTTTCTCCCTCCCCTCACCGCCGACAGGAGCAATGGAGTGCGAAAGAGTGGGAAAACAGGAAGACGAACAAACCCCAGGATCTCTGGTCCGAATTTAAGTTGCCAGCGGATTTTAGAGGTCGTGTAGAATAAGCTTGCGTTGTTTAAGCTTTGCTTCTTTCATGGGGTCCCAGCCACGGGCTTTCCTAGCATAAGGGGCAGGACTGGAGACCAGGAGCGTAATCCATCTAATGTTCTACCACAGCCTACAGCCTGTATCTTACCTCGAGTTTGTGTGATTTCATTTTGCATGTTTCTCTGAGCTTTCTCCTATCACAGAAAACGTGGTAAACCAACCCTTCATTGAGATGTTTCACTCTCCAGTGCCTTGTGTGTATGAACAAGAGAATCACCTTCTGTTTTCTGCATGGGTGAGCAGGTCATCCCAAGGTTGTGATAATGGAGGATGTGATGACATGATGGAGGGTGCTTCCCCCTTTTAAACTCCTTCTCATTCTTTGTAACTGAATGTTAAATAACCACTTCAGCAAATGAAACAGTGATCTAGCCACTGTGGGTGTGCATTTAACATTTTTTTCCCCTTGGACAGATGTGCATCTGCTCTGCAGGGGCGTAATTTAGCTATGGGACTGCACTGCTATCCCCCTAGGGGGGCATATATGATAAAATGAATGAAAAATGGGATGTTTGAACACTCAGCATTCCTATTGTGAGAACTGGCTGGTTTTGTGCACTGTAAGATCAAAGGTGTAATATGATTTATTTCATATAATTCATGTTAAACCTAATTAACAAGTATCATGTACCGTCCAGGGTGAGTCTCTGACTCCTTGTGAGCCACCCAGGCTTTTCTAGGTGTAAAGGACTCAAAAGTGGCTCCCCAGTTCCTGCTTTTGGTGGTGCTCTAGGACTCTGCAGTAGACATGGGCACAACTCGGCGAAATTGTCGTCTCCGTTTTCGGTTGTCGTTTCCGTTACGTAATGGAAACGGTAATGATAATTAAGCCATCAGAACTCGAACTCGAACCGACAAAAGAAAAATTTGGTCGGGTTTTTCGTTGTCGTTTATGGCATCGCGGCGATCGCGCAATGCCATTGGCAAGCAAGCAGCACAGAAAAAAGTTTTTAAAAGTAAAAAAAAACCCTGACTCCTGGCCAAAAAAGCAGGCGAACATATGCCTGCCTGAGGACACTTACCTGAGGGGTGGTTTCTGGGGGGGGGCTCCCCCCTCTCCTGTCCTGGGCTGCTTGCACCAGGCTGGGGGGGGGTCATCCTCGTCGTCTCCAGATGAGTCCATGCCATGCGGTGGGGGGGATCCAAAATGGCGACCGCAATATTTATTTTTAAATCATGGTCCAAAAACCCACCAAAGCACAACAGAAACATGTGAAAATTAGGTATTTTAAATGCCTAATTTTTATAGTAGCAGCAGTCGGTTTTTTATAGCAGTAAAAGGTCACACTGATTTTATTTTATTTTATTTTATTTTTTATTTTTTTAGACCTGCCCATGCAAATTTTTTGGGACCATGCAAATTTTTTGAACCATTCCACCAACGGCATGGCCAGGTTTTGACTGACACTTCTGGATGTCGCCCGCCCGCCTGCGCCACCACCCGCCTTCGGCCCGCGCCGCTGCCCGCCCACTCGCCCGCCTGCGGCCACCGGCCAACCACTCGCCCACCCGCGCCTCCCCCCTGCTGCTGTCGCCGCCTGCCCATGGCCCCCGCCACCGCCGCCCGCCCACACCTCCCCACCTGCCGCCGGCCCCCCGCCCCGCCCGCCGCCTAGGGCACAAAATGGGGGGTGCAATGTGATTTCACCTTTAGTCTCTTAGCGGGGAGAGTCTTCTCTTGCTTTCCAGTCCCAAAGATATGCTGGAAACTCTGGAAATCAGCTCGGCCCAGGTCTGTGTTAAGGATCTGTCTCCCCCACCCCTCCCGTGGTTTGGAAGCCTTGCTCTCCAAACGTAAACCAAGCCCAGAGGGACGAACTACCCACCCTGGGTATGGAGTAACTAACCGCGCATGCAACAGGAAGTTGGGGAGCGTACCTGTTGTGGGACTTCAGCCCCCAGAATTCTGAAACCTGGAAAAGGAAGGACCCCAAACTGGGCTGCGTGCAGGGGAGGGTGAGGGGGAGGGTGTGAGGGACGGTGCGGCAAAGAGGGGTCCCCGGGACTCTTCCTGATCCACAGACACATACAGAGTCCCAGTTCAGCTCTGCACCGACTGGACTACACAGCCGGGGGAGCAGGTGGATGACACACTTGTGGGTCACATTTCCCCCTCGTAAGCGCTGGCAGCGGTGAAGAGGCACCACGATTACATCCCGCAGAGCCCGGACTATGTTGCCTTGATCTCTCTCTCTCTCTCTCTCTCTCTCTCTCTCTCTCTCACACACACACACACACACACACACACACACACACACACACACACACACACACACACACACACACACACCCTTGGTGGAGGGACAACGCCGAAGGCACAGACCAGTGCGGAACTCGGAGGAGGGGACACCAAATGCGCACGCAGCGGGCACACGCGCACGGCACGGCATGAGTTCAAGAGGCTTGCTGCGAGCACATTTTGAAATGGAGGCAATGAGCAGCGGCGGGTTGAAATAAAGAAGTAAAACCCCCATCACTCTTTTAATCTCCCGGCCGGGGATCATTTACAGAAGGCGAGCGCGGGAAGCGGAAAGAGTGGGTTCCGTGGTGGGAAGCGGTAGAGAGGAAGAAAAAGGCCTATTTCTCCTCCCAACTCTCCCCACCTCCCACCCCGAAGGATTGTATGTGTCTGGTGGAGCAGGAAGCGCTCCGGGAATAAAAGGTGCCACCTCCCTTAGTTTCTCCAGGAAGGAAGGCGCGCTTCTCCCGCCACCTCGGAGCTCCTTAAAAAAGGACCAAGCGCTTGAGTCCCAGATCCAGGGACTGCAAGGGTTCTCCCCCTTCCTCCAGGCTACCAGCCTGCCTGCCCACCTAGCGCTGGCCCTGATTGCGGGATGCCCCCAAGCTCCCTGGGACATGAAATCACGCTAAATCATGGTGGAAATGACAAACGACAAACGGAAATGACAAATGTTTGAAAATTATTGCGACAAACGGAAACGACCCAAAATGGACCCGTCCCGACAAACGACAACTCGAAAAGTAATTTTTTCTGGTCGTGCCCATCTCTACCCTGCAGCTAGTCTAGGCCACAAAGGTGCCTAGGCCACTGAACCAGCCATACATCTTGGCTGGATCCTCTCCTAGGAGACATGGTGAGGATTCATACATCCAATCCCTGGCACTCTAAACCATCTGGTATGGCTCAGTATTAAACCTTCTGCACATCAATTTCACCGAGTGCCTTCCACTTTTCATATGACATAGCATGGCAGAAGAGCTGCCATCCTAAGCCATCCATACCTCTCCCACATTTTTGCAAGAGACTAGTTGGGAAAAAGAGCGGGGGAAGGTGACATTTCACAGAAAGATGGAGAGAGAGAGAGAGAGAGAGAGAGAGAGAGAGAGAGAGAGAAGCTTAGTTGTCTACGGGAGGCTTCCTGCTGTATTTTCAGTACAAATCTATAATTGTGTCACATTTCAACCAAACAACTGTGGGAGGACAGAGAACTCAGAAGACTCAGCGAGCCAGCGTGCATTGTTCATGTAGCTTCCCTGGTGTGTCGGTGCTTACCCGGCACAGGAGACAGGCAGGTGGCTTATGGCAGCTGTGGACAAAGACAACCTCAGAATGTGCCAAGCTGTCAACACATGAAGTACACAGACTAGCATAACAGGCAGCGTAACAATGCAAGTAAAGGGTTGGGGGAGAGAACAGACGAAACCTGAGCAGCTATGTTTCCTACATTCTAGAATGGTGACATTTGATGGAGGCGACACTACTTGAGTTTGCTTTCCTTTGAAAGGGAAAGCACAGGAGACTTAAAAGAGTTTTCCAATATCTGGCTTGTTTATAAAAATAGCCTTAGAACAGACAGGCCACTGGTCTATCTAACTCAGTATTGCCTGCACTGACTGGCAGCAATTATTCAGAGTATTTCCCAGCCCTATATGAAGAGGTTTGATTTGAACCTTGGATCCTTGACAGGCAAAATGTTTGTTCTAGCCCCGAGCTTTAGCCCTTGTACTTCTATTATGCAGCATATCAGATCTTCAAAAAGAAAGCTGTCTTGCACCCATGATGGTTCCAACCTGTTTTAGCCTTTGTGCTCACATTCTGCTTTTGCGTCTTTCTACATCCTGATCCTTCTGCTCTTCCTAACTCTCAGAGACTGTAGATCTCTGTTTTAATGGGCACTCCTTTCCCCAAACTTTAATGCAGGAAAATGGAGTTTGTACTCTTTTTGGTATCGTTGGATGGTACCACCCTGAGCTAATGCCAGGCATGCTAACAGGGAAGGATAATGAGAACTGCAGTTCAAAAGTCACATATGTTTACAGCCCATGTTGAGTGACTTCTACCCTTCATTCCTTCTCTTTAATTACATAAACTGGAGAGCAGGTTTGGGTTCATTAGAAGCAACCTCTCATCTTCTGTTGCTTCTTTGACGCCCTGCTAAAGTACAAAGTGTGAAGTCTGCACTGTGTGACAAGAGACCTTAAAATACATTTTTGTACTACGTCATCCATATCTGCTTTCTGACATTGGAGTCCACTGGACTATAATTCCCATTTACCCTCCAGCTGGGTCAGCAATTCTGGGAATGGTAGCCCAAAATGTAAGCTCTGTGCAATGCTTTTAAATCATACAGCCCCCCTCCCCCTTACAGATCCAAGATGAACAAAGATGAAAATGAGCATTGAAATGGATGGTAGATTTAGTATGCAGTTAGAAGTAGTGCTCTCTCAAGTGGCAAAACATATTTGCTGCAGCATCTGCTACTCCTCATTTCCATATCTTGTCTTCTACTCCCAGGGTGCTTTGTTTTGTGGCCACTTAGTGGCAGGTGAACATGGACTTGATTTGCCAGTCTTATCAAAGAGGCATGTCTCTCTCAAGAAACCACCCCGTGGAAAGAAAAATGGACTAATTGCAGGGAACAGACATTTCCCTATTCCCTTAAGATGAAGATGAAGGAAAAGGAAGTGAGGAGGCAAAATTATCTTAAGGCAGAATTCATTCCGAGTTAAGCGAATGTCACTCTGTCATAATTTATTTACCTCCTGAGGATGATGATGGTGATGATGATGATGATGATGATGATGGTGGTGGTGGTGGTGGTAGTAGTAGTAGTAGTAGCAGTACTGGGTATGCAATGTAGTTGAAACCAAACCTGTCTAATTAGTTTATAAAGTATGTAAAGCACTCTTGGTCTGTCAGAATGGAGAGAACTATATAAAAGTTATTATTAATGATAAAATTGGATATGCAATGTAGTTGAAACCAAACCTGTCTAATTAGTTTATAAAGTATGTAAACCACTCTTGGTCTGTCAGAATGGAGAGAACTATATAAAAGTTATGATTAATGATAAAATGTACCCAAAGGCTCTTGGGGTCTAGCAAATGCAGCAAGCTAATTAAACAGACATCTTTAAATGTAGCTCCACCTATGCTGAGTCACTGGCTCTATTTTCCTTCCAGTTCTCCTACTCATTTCTCAGTGGTTTGGGAAACAGGATTGTTTTCACTGATATCTGGTGATTAGAAGATGGGCATGACTAGGGAAAATGACGTTTTCGAGTTGTCGTGTGTTGGAGGCAGTCTGTTTCGGCTCGTTTCCTTTTTTGCGAAATTTTGCAAAAATTAGTCGGTTCGTTTTTTCGTTGTCATTAGTACTGGTTTGGGGGGGTAGCGGGCTCCTGGAGGGAGCTGCAGGAGTCAGCCAGAGCCACAAGTGACGGACTGGCAGACTCTTTGCACCCGCTGTGTCTCACAAACTGGCATGTAGTGCAATGCAAGTAGATCTGGCTTAGGGTTAAGACGGGTTAGCGCAAGGGCTAGGGTTAGGCTAGTTACGGGTGAGGTTAGGGTGAGTATTGGGGTGCACCTCTGGGTGCCTCTCTGACCCACTTAGAAGGACAGTGTACTGGCGTATGGGTTAGGCTTAGGCTTAGGGTTCGGGTTTGGACTACGATTAGTGGGCTGTTTATGCCCGATTGGCACATCCCAGAAGTCTCTGTGGTCAACCTGGCCAAGTGGCCATGCGATTGGTGGAAAATTTGCATGGTCCACTCCCATGGGCGAGCCCATCATTGCAAATGTGCAGGTGTAAAAAATAAAAATAAAAAAATAAAATAAAATAAAATCAACGGAGACTTTTTTTTTGCAAGAAAAACCCACTGCTGCTACTGTACAAATTCAAGCATTTAAAATAGCTAATTTTTGCATGTTTCTGTGCTGCTTTGGTGGGGCTTTGGGCACCGATTTTAAAAAAAATATTACGGTCGCCATTTTGGATCCCCCGCACTGCATGGCAAATGGATGCGCCCTCCCAGCCTGGTACCAGCAGCGCAGCAGTAGCAATAGCCAAGGAGAGGGGGGCGGGGAACCCCCCAAAAAAAAACACCCTTCTGGCCTGGTAGGTGCCCTCAGACAGTTTTCGCCTACTTTTAGGGCCGGGAATTGGTTTTTTTTTTTAACTTTTAAAAACTTTTTTTCTGTGCCGCTTGGCATTGCGCGATTGCCACGATGCAAGTAACGAGCACAACAAATCAGACCAAAATTGTTCGTTCGTCGGTTCGAGCTCGAAGTCTGGCGGAGTAATTCCCGTTACCGTTTCCGTAGAGTAACGGATACGAGTAACGGAAACGGAAACGGGAATTCCGCTAAGTCGTGCCCATCTCTACTGGTGATAGCGGTACATGGACTCTGAAATGCTGTACCTTTCTAAAGTTGTAAGTGTGTGTGAGAGAGAGAGATATAGAGAAAGAGAGAGGGTGGGGGAAGAGGAAGAAATCTAAGATGAAAAGTAGAATTTCTTTGTCACCTTTTTCATGTTTCACACAAAGAAACACTGCACAGTACCTAGTCAAAGCTGCACCAAACGTAGCCACATTCGAGTCTAATCCCATTTCTTTTAAAAAATAAAAGCTCCTATTTACATTGAGTTTATCATGTTGTTGGGTGATTTAAATTTTGGTGAATACACAAGGTATGTGCACGCACGGTGTAATTTTACAGGGGGTTGTGTTATTTTGAGTAGTTAGGGAAGTGTTTTTTGTTTTATTCATCCACCTGAGGTCTGTTTATTTTAACACAGATGTGAAATAGATTGATTGAGTCTGTTGCAACAAACACCATGGTGAACCTTGCGGCCCCTTTAAGAACTTGTTTTATTTGTCATGGGCTTTCACAGACTGTAAACTCTTTCTTCAAATCTGTGAGGAAGAAGATGCGTATGCTCATGGCTCGAATACAAAAAACCTCCAGGACTACTTGTTCTCACATGAAATTGCCTCAATTTTTTACTGTCCTGGAGAGGCCCTTCTTTGCATTCCCTGTAGTAAGGCAGGTTTTGATTCATGCCACAGCTTCTTGTGGCAACATAACCTACAAAGAGGCAAAGGAAAACTCAAAGGCTTTTTGACCTGTCCGAAAAACTGAAAAACCATGCTCTGGTGCTATAGGTTTTAGGACAACCAATGAAAAAGGGTACCTAATTCCCTGCAGAGACGTTTAGGATTAAAAATTAAATTTGTCAGACATGATGTCACAAAAATTGGGAGCAAAAAACAGGAGATTAGAGCTGTGTTGTTTCCATGACTGTTGCAAGAGGAAGGAACTGTAAAGATTACAGCAGGACCCATCAGGTGTTAGAAACAGAGAAGCTCTTTAAACAAGACACTTTGAATCTCTGTTGGCCCCTCTCCTCTTGCAAGCTCAAACTATCTGATTGCTGCAAGGTCCACCACCTGTTTTTAGGAAGACAGCCGAGAGTCCGGATGTAGTTTCCCTAATAGCAAGCTTGGAGAAGATTTTGTGGTTGACCAGGATTTTGGCCAGTGTTGTTTATATTGTCCATCTTGGCTGAGAGGGAAGGAAAAATGAGGAATATTCTTTTCCCACCTCACAGGCATGCAAGGTCAGAGAAGGAAAAGGTCAGTTTTGCGGTTGCCGCTCATGGAATCCCCCAGCCATAAGGACTAGAGATGGGCACGAAATGAACAATTTTTTGTTTCCATTTCCGTTTTTTCGTTTCATTACGTAACAAAATGACAAATGAATTTTGTCTCTAAAATGAAACAAAACGAACAGAAACACCGAAAATTTTGTCGTCCGTTTCATTTTCGTTATGGCAATACATTGAACTGTTTTAAATGCTAAAAAAATCACAAAAATTGAAATAAATGGTAATGAAACGGTAACGAAACGAACGAAAACGGAAACGCAAAAATTCACGAAAAATGGAAACGAACCGAAACGGACCCCCTAAATGACAAACGACAAACGAAACACCATTTTTTTGATTCGTGCCCATCTCTAATAAGGACCCCTGCCTGGTTTTATGACATATTTCCCCCATATTTTACCATCAAATAACTTTGCATGATTTTGTCATACTGCCAAGGCCTGTTTGAGCAGAGAAGCTATCCAGTTCTTCCACATTCCTCAAGTTTACGAATGTGGAATATTGTCCTTGTGTACTCACAAGTTGGGAAGGCCAGGTCATGGCCTGAGATTGCGGTGCAATATTGTGCCTGTTTTACCAGCAGGAAAAGGGATGCCAAGCTTTACATAGCAAAGTGCAGCCTAAATGTTGACAACACCAAAGGCAGTAATCAAGATGGTCTACAGCAGTTATGTCCAAACTTCGGCCCTCCAGATATTTTGGACCACAACTCCCAGAATTCTAAGCTTAGACTGCCAATGACAAAGTACTGTGGGAGTTGTGGTCCAAAACATCTGGAGGGCTGAAGTTTGGACATGCCTGGTCTACAGGGTACCCTCTTTATCTCATTACCATTCATAAAGTGACACCACCCAAGGGAGGATCCCAGAAGCGGTTTCTTTTTTCATCCAGTGAATGATAACTTCTCACCCAAATACAAAGCAAACATCAGGGCTGTTTTTCAACAAGTGTGTATGGTAGTGAGCGGAGGTTATATCTTTTTTTGTTTGAGACACTCCTATTTTTGAGTTGCCTTATGAAATGCTGAATCAGGCTGTTAGGCAATATCTTTTGGGGCACACACATGTATAAATAATTGAGACAAAAGGTGGAGATTTTTTTAAACAGATCTGTATGCATTTTAAATAGATCTGTATGCCATTTGCTTACTAAATAATAGCTTAGTTTCTTACACTGCAATTAGGAAATGGTTGAAATTACTACCTGTCTTTCAGCTAGACCTGGAATCCAAACCTGTAAACTGAAATGCATCATAGGCTTAATTTTATTTGTCAATAATAAATACAACATGGTTCCCTGGTCAAATAGGACCAGGGAACTGTATGGCATCCTTTACAGAGGACAAACCTTTATTTTGAGGGTGGTCAGAAGATAGCCCATTATTTAGTAGCATGTTTTCTTTGAAGGGCCATCTAATCCATATCCAGTTTAGAGATAAGGAAGGAACCCAAAGGAAGAACCTCTTTCTTGAAGTTGCCAGTCACACACCTGAACAGGCAATCAAGGAGACACACTGAGTATCACCCAGTAGCAGTCTTCTCTGATACAGTATTTGGTTTCTAATATTTAAGTTAAAGTGATTATTTTTATATGTGTTTGTATTGGTGTCAATTACCACAGATCGTGGAAATCTTCATCCTCTGTAGTCTTCTTGTTTGGTGATGCTTTTCCCCTTTTTGTTGGGGTGGGGAGAGCAATGTATACGTAGCCCCTTGTGCACCACTGAAATATATTATTGGCTCTAAAATTAGGATTTCAGTACCCCCTATTTACTCATATGGTCCCTTGCCTTCATTGCCTATTACCATTTTTCCACAAGATCTCGCCTACACATTGGATTGGCAATTTGTATATTTGATGGACCATTTTTTTAAAAAAGGGGCTAATTATGTATCCCCAAGCAATAATACTTTCTTCACAGGTCACTGGTTATTTCTTGTCATGGAAAACCAGCATTTTCAGAAGCAGTCACTGTAAGGAAGCTAAGAACTTAATTGTGACTCACCAGAGGCTAATAATACCAGCATCCACTGCACAAGTTGGAAGCAATGAATTGTGCGTTCTGTGGATGTCTTTTTAGCTAAGGCGACATAACAAAATTATATTTCAAAGTATTAAAACAACAAAAACAATTTTAAAAGGTTTTGTGTTGATGGAAACCAGGTGCTGGGGGGGATTCCCTCAATGTGTCTCCCATAAAAACAAACAAACAGACAGACAAAAACAAAAACAAAAAACAAAAAGCGAGCCTGTATAGCCTTGGGTGAGCTGCATCTTCCCAAGAGTTCCACTAGAGGAAGAGACTAGTTAACCACTGCTGAGTTCCTTATATCCAGGGAAAGTCTGGGATAACTGGAATTAAAATGATAGGTGATGATAATAATAATTAATAACATGAGTAATGTTTTATAATTACCTTTCTAATTATCTTTGCAGGGTATTATGAGTGGAATTTTTCAAAGAGAATAAGTGTGAAGAACTAATGGAAAGCAACAGGGAGTACAAGGAGTTAGATTTTTTGCTTTTGGTTTTTTAGGGTGTTGTCACAGAGGAGTGGAAACTAACTACTTTGAAGAAGTAATTCTCCAAGTTCTGGTAAGGCTCAGAACAGAGAAACTATGGGCCTTTTCACACGACCCCTAAGATCCACTGGCCACTTAAATTCGGACCAGAGATCTTAGGGGTTTGTTGCTCTTCCTTCCTCCCCACCACTCCGCACCTGTCTGCTGAGGGGAGGGAGGAAGAAAGTGGGGGAGACTCACCTCGGAGAAGCTGCTGGAGCTCCGTTGTGCTGATTCCTTCTCTTTGTTTGCTTTTTTTCCCTCCCGCCCCTTCTCTTAAAGGGGTGGGAGGCAAAAACAAAACAAAACAGAGCCCCGCACTGACCAGATTAAATCTGGACCTGGCGATTTTCACCCTCCTCCAGCAGGTACAAGAAAAGTGCGCTGGGTCGCGCTTAGGTGGGCGGGGTTGCACTTAATTGTCTGCAAACTCCGGAGCTGGTGGGGAAACATTTTGAAGCTCCGGAGCTTGCAGCCATTTGCAGCGGAGCTTAGGGGTCCTGTATAAATGCCCTATAACAAGTGCAACCAAATGGCTGTCAAAGAACCTTTTGGTTTCTCTTCTATACGTGCCCTCATCTCTAGTTATAAAGAAGATTACATTTGATCTTGTGGGCTCTGTTAATCCCCTGCCAAAATCAAACTGGTTTCTTTCAAGTAAGAAATGATGAATCATTATAGTTATTATTAGAATAATTAAGATGGCTAACATCCTCCTGGTAATTCCAACAATACATGGAGGGGAATGTGAATTCCATTCTTACTCTGTTTTCCTTCCCACAATGTATTTTCCCCCCTCAAAGATGTGCACTTCAGGATCAAAGGGCTGAAACAAATTATGATAAATACACAGTGCAACATTCAGGGCTATGCATTTTCTCAGAGATGGGACTTCAGCCATCAGACTTGCAAATTAAGCCCATGTTTACTTTCCAATGACCAATCATAAATCAAAGCACACTGAATGCAAGATATGTAGCTGAGAAAAATCCCATAGTCTGATAGTTTTTTTACAACATGTGGAACAGCTCTCCCTAAAATATAATTGATCATTTAGTCTGATTCTCAGTGTTAGACAAAGACATCACCTATGTGAGTGGGAAAAAAGACCTGTTATCAAAAAGCCTAAATTCAGAGCTGATTAGTAGGCAAAGAATGGGCACTTCATATTGTTTCATTCCACAATCATCTTAAGTATTGGAGACTATAATCTAAAATAGATTTACCTTGGAGAGGGAATTTGTTTGGCACCTTTGCAGTTATCTATGTGCAAAATTAGTAGATGAATAGATATTACAGAATGGACACCACACACCAGGACTAATCCTACACCCATGTCAGTATAGTGCTGGAAAACCAAACTCTGCTCCATGTACAGTAGTGGGTAAGTCTAAAAAATCAATTTTAGCAGAATTGGAGTGAGTGTGCACTTTGCCTTCAAACTGGGCAAGCTTGTCCAAACCTCATCCCAATTGAGCACAGATTGAAGTGCCAAGAGCAGCCAGTTGAACATTGGGGTCCATTGTCCCCCACCAATTACCAAGCGACGTCATGCCAAGGAAGAAAAGCCACCCCTCTCTTTGCTCAGCACAACAGGGTGACTCATGGCAGCATTCAATAAGCAGACTTATCTTCAAGGACAGAAGTCTCAAGCATCAGGACAGAAGCGGGATTTTGTATTTTTTTTCTTCCATTCCTTAAAACGCTTTTTGCATCTCCCTAATCTCACCCCATCCAGGACGATCCTATTACTTCCCTAAATAAATTTCATGCTTGGTTTGCTGTAAATTGGACTCAAAGTGTTGCAAGTGTCAAGGGGTGCGGAGTGGTGCTGAAATAGCAACAGAGGGAGCGGCGACGGAGGGAACCTGCTCAGCACGGATATGGCAGAATAGGCAGCTTGAACAGATGAATCAACCCTCCCCTCCAACACCCCCTGCCCAAAACTGCCCTCCCAAGACTCTGGGAACTAGAGATGGGCACGAAATGAAATAAAAATTCATTTTGTTATTCATTATTCATTTTGTTACATTACAAAATGAATAACGAAAATTGTGATGAAATTGGAACGAACCAAACAGAACCACAAAAATTAGGTTCGTTACGTTTCGTTTTCGTTAATGGCAACACGCAATGAAATGAGCTGTTTTTAAATGTTAAAAAACATCCTGAATATCCACAAAAACCCAGCTATAATTATTTATTCTGCCTGATAATACCTACCAGGGGGGTTGGGGTCCTTAAAACGTGCATTTATGTCTTTTCTCCGATCGCTGTATTTTTTTCCTTTAAGGGGAGTTAGGGGACATCGACCCAAAATGGCTCCCAGATGTCTAATATTGATTTCTTGGGTATTAAAACTCCCTGGACATCCGTAAAAATGCAGCGATAATTATGTGAAATTATTACCTACCAGGGGGTTGGGGTCCTTAAAATGTTTGTTTTTGCCTTTCTCCCATTGCAATGTATGTTTTCTTTTCCCGTTAAGAATGACACAAAAATGGATTCCAGCCACAAAATGGATGCAAGCCATGTGATGGGATCATGTAAATTCTTGGACAATTTCAACCAGTAGCATGCCCAGGTTGCAGACTGTGTAGATGTGGCAGCGACAGAGGGCATAAAAAGCTTTGGCAGCCCCCGTCCTCCTTGCAGTCTGGGGTGGGAGTTAGGGTGGGATTGCTTTCTCTGCGACTTGTTACTTTAGGCCAGCCAGGCAGGTGCGTGTCTCTGTGTTCCTGCTGGCTGCAGCCTGGCTCTTAGGGGAGAGAAAGAAGATATTTCTCTTGCAGCCTCCCTGTGTACCTCTCGGTGAGTACCCTCCCCTGCCCCACAGTGCAGTCACTCTGTGGCTGCCTTATGCCCTGGGCAACGTCTGCCACTGCCTTGGCAGCCTCCCTGTGTACCTAGTCTATACTGTGTCTCTGCCAGCATCATTTTTTTTAGTGTTTTCCCTCTGGTCTGGGGCGTTGGGGGACGTCCGCGTGTGGAAATGCTTTAAATTGCGCAAAAAGCGGGTAAAAACAAAAAGCGAAAAATGAAAAACAAAACATTTTTTTCAAAAAATTCACAAAAAATGAAAACAAACTGAAACAGAACCCACAATGAAAAATGAAAAACCGAAACATCATTTTTTCAATTCATGCCCATCTCTACAGGGAACTGGACGGTGCCTGCTGCTCAATTTGAGGGCAGTGGCAGGTGGGGAATTATGCAAATAAGAGGACGAGCTACTCTGTCACCCTTTAGCATTCTCTGCAAGGAGAAGGTGCTTCCACGGACAATCCTGCACAATCACCCAGAACATGGAAGAATTTCTGCTTTGGATTAGGCAGGGCTGGTGAACCCAATGATAAAGGACTGTGGGAACTGTAATCCAAAATATCTGGGGTGTCAAAAGTTTGCCACCTGTGGATCAGAACTTCCAGAATCCCCCAGCTATCATACACAGGGAGTAAGGAAACTGTTTTATACTTAGTGGGGCTATGCGATGGATCTAGCCCAATATTGTCAGCTCTGACTGTCAGTAGCTCTCTAGAGTTTTAGGCAGGGTTCTTTTCAACCAAACCGCAGATACTTAGTATAACTTGGGAGTCTCCCATCCAATCACTAGACAGGGCCACCTTGGCTTAGCTTCAGAATCAGGTCAAACGGGATGTATTTAGAGTATCTAACCAGTCAGGTTATTCAGAGAATTATAGTCTGAAAAAGTCATGTCAACCAAGATCAGGATTCCTTTCCAGTTCAGGCGATACATATCCTCTTTGCTGTACTTCACAGCCACAGGCAGTTTGGATGGAATAAACCCGACAGAATTTTGTAGTGCAGATACGTCCTTAAAAGAAGGCAAGTGATAGAGAATATTTTTTTTTCCTAGGGTACATTGATTAGGGTGATGGCAGCTGGGCCCGTTTGTTACCAGCCTAAAGGATTTGGCTTTCATTTGCATTTGCATTTGCATTTGCTTTTGTTTCTTTTCTTTTTTTAAAAAAAATAAGTCTTTCATCGATGCTAATCAAAGAGGATAGTTTAGATTTGGATAAATTCAAATGAATATGCAGTGATTCTTTTCCTTTTCTTTGCAGAAGCGGCATCAACATCTGTGTGTATATCTTGACTTAGCCTTCAGTCTTGAAGAAAATTTCTCACCTGAAAAGGTTCCATCTGCTAAATCTCATTATGTCATCCACTGAAAGAAGACAAAGGTGCTTCTTTCCTCTGAAGTCAACATCGGGTATAGAATTCTGTACCACAAATTATATACGTCTATATGTAAAGCTCCTATCTGCCATCTGGCGCTCTCCAGCAAGACTTCTAAAGGTCATTTTTGTTCACCACAGCTTCTCCTATTGCTCAGCCAAGGAAATTGCCATGCTAGCTGGAGGATTATGGGAGTTGTAATCCACAAACAGCCTTTAAAGCTTTGCCCTCTAGATGTCTCAGACAAAACACTACTCATCCCGAACCCTCATGGCCAACATCCATGCTGGTTGGGAATGGTGGTGACTGGAATCCTGGTGATTTGGCATGGGTATCATGTTTGGGATGTTTGATGTAAAACATTTCTTAGCTCAGCTGTGGACAGAGTATACCCTGACAGATGTTTTTGGACTACCAGTCCCATCAGCTCTAAACTAGTACAGTAATCCCCTGCCTATCGCGAGGGTTAGGGACCCAACCCGACCCACAATAATTGAAAATCTGTGATATGCAGATGCTGGGTCGGGTTGGGACTGGGGGGCCTGTCTGGGGCTCCTTACACTGACCTGTCGGAGCCCCTGAAAGTGCTTTCTGGTTTCCCAGAAATCACTCCTGGTTTGGAAGTCACCTTTGCGGCCTCTGACAGGCCTGGGAAGGCCATCAGAGGCCTGTTCGGGGCAGCCCTAGGCCTGGGGTAAGTACAGGAGGCTTGAAACAGGCCCATCCAGCTTGTCCTAGGGGGGCTTGCCTTTCATATATTACGGTCCCGCGATATACCGGGACCGCAGTATATGAACTGCGAAAGGGTGAAGGAACACCATATAGCCTAAGAGGTGAGGGAAATCTAGCAATAAATATCCAAATGTCTGCAGACCCAATTCCTAGTATAGTCTTTCTCATTTTTGTTGTTCCTGGGATGGGAGGAGATTTTTCCTGACTTTGAACAACATCATTATCCCATAAGCAGTCCCCCATATAGTGGGCATTTGGATTCCATGGCTTTGTAAACAGCTTGGGTGGGTGGGTGGGAGCTTTCTTGCTATAGAGTAGCTTAAGAACAGCTACACAATATGTCAAATTGTGCATGGAATGTTCTGAGAAGAGCCTAGTTAATCTGTAGTGGTTGGGTGCATGTGCAGTTTCTGGAGCACCGATTGATCTCTCTATGCATGCCCCTTTTACAACCGGAGATTTTCCAAAGCCATTACATCCAGGCCAAAGAGAATATTTCAACCAATTAACAGCGTTTCTGCAAAATTATTTCTCCTATTAAGGGCATTGCATAAAGATAAGATCATCAAAGCTGTTCCCCGCCACCACCCCCAGCCTTACTTGAAAAAAAAAAGATTAGTTTAATATAAGCTTTTAAAAATCTGCAGTTTTACCCTCGGAGGCTGAACAATTATCATGGCTGTATCCGTCCAATGACATTCCAACAGGAAACTGCGTGGCATGCAGGGAAGCGTGTCGGGTTTGGATGGGGGAAACAAAATCTCTGTGCATGAAAGATGCTACATCAGCTGGGCATGTTACTATTACTCATCAGCCTAACCAGCCTTCACAGGATTTTTCTGAAGATAACATGGCAGATTTTGTTCCTTCTTATTGTGCCTCTCCATTTAGGAGTAAGCTTTATATATCCCCTAAAGTTTCCAGATGGCAAAGAAGGATATTAATGCTGCAAGGAGTGAACAGAGCTAGGTACAATAACGTACTGCTCGGAGAAGCAAGATGCTCCCATGGACTCCAGTAGGTATCATGGCAGACACAGAATACACTGGCAAACACATTTGGTTTGCCACTCCCCACCCACAGTCCCAACTTTGCCTTCGACAGGGATGTGACAATCATTTACTGAACCAGCGAATTTTGCTTCCACGTCCCAGGGCTGGCTAGAAAGTGCATCACACTTTGAATTTCTGCCTGTCGCAGGAGGTGTTGGGTTGAAGGATGGGAGAGGAGGCAGTAGCAGGATTGGGCAGGAGAGAGACTGATAGCATTGGTCTTCTTGCCTCAAGCAGTGGCGTAGCTATGGGGAGGCAAGGGGGGTACATCTGCCGCCGGGCGCAGCATCAGGGGGCACCAAATTGGGTGTCAAACTGCTCCCCGCCCATGAGCCATAGGAAAGCGTGTTGCGGTTGACCTGCCAGGGCCAGCATGGAGGCCTCCCCAGCCACCACTGCCACTTTCTATGTGGCACCTTAGCCCCTCCCTGACCCTTTGGGGGGGGCACAAAAACTGTCTTTGTCCCCAGGCGCTGAAAACCCTAGCTATGCTTCTGGCCTCAAATGACAGGGCCATGTTCAGAGGCCACACAGATACTAAGTCAGAACTCATACTGCACGAGGGACAGTAAATGCTTCACATTTCACACTGGAAACACTCCAGATATTCTCTAATCAGTATTTCCTAATCATTTGCTTCAAACTACAACTCCCATCAACCCAAAACAACTGGTTGTGCTGGAGGCAAATGACTGGGGTCTGAAAGATACCAGTTGGGGGGAAGGCTCCATGAAGCAGTAGGCCTCTCACGTGGTTTTTAATGTGCAGCTAGTGTCCTCTCTTTTGCATTGTATTTTCCTATTCTGGTTCTGTCTCTACCTGTCCACTTCGCATTTTTCCACGGGAAGGTGTCGAAAAAGCAGAACTGATTTTACTGCATATTTTCTGTGTCCTGTCGTGGTTACAGAAGCAAATAAGTAAGCATTTTCGAGCGAAGTTTCTAAATCCAGCCCCTGATGGTGGTTATTGAAACTTCACTGAAACTGCTGTTCAAGGGGCGTGGTCGGCCGGGACCGGAATTTACTTCTCTTCGTTATGTGCAGTTAGCTGAAGGGAAACTACGGAGAAAACGCAGGTATGGCTGCAGCCAAAGCTCTGTACCCCTTTTCCTTCACAGCCTCCTTTTGCCCTTTCAATCACACAGAGAATCCTTCTCAGTTCTTATCTGTCCTGTATTACTTTTCTATCACATTCTAAACATCATTTGTAGTTTTGATTTGACAGACTGTGGTTACAAATGCACACAGTGGTTGCTCAAGAAGGATCCCTTTTTTCTATGGGATCCTGTTGTTGAGATTATCTGCAGAATGCTGCATTAAATGACAACTATAGCTCAAATCCAAAACCCTGGGCTGTGTTTGTCCAGGTCCTAATCTTTTAACCCAAAATCACAACATCTATATTAAGTGTGTGTCCTGTATTATATCATATTATCTAGATTTTGAGTCTCCTACAGAGTGACAATTTTCATAACTGTTTTACACAAAAACCTCCAACATGGGACAAATATTGTTTATCCTTCTTTCATTCCTTCCAGAAAAAACTTGACACCAATTAGTTTGTTTGAAATGTGTATTTCTTAATAACCATGACAGTTTTGCCAACACTTTCAACTCAGCTTTCAAAACAGAATGCCTGTCTAATGTTGAAAGTGTTCTTGCTGTCCTCTGTTTGAGTTGGACTTAAGCCCCATCATTCCCAACCAACAAGCATGACCAGTGTTGGTGGGCGACAATGAGAGTTGTGTAATCCAACACACCCAGAGATTGCCAGGAAGGTGCCTCCTTCCCTCCATTTTTTTAAAAAGATAGAATCTCCAAACTAGAGATGGAATGCATTTTGATAATTCTAGTTTCATTTTTGAAACACAAGACTCTCCATGAGGTGCTGCTGTAATGAATATATTATCCTCTATCACCACCGCTTTCCCATTCTGAATTGGCTAATTTTTTTCCAAGCATTTTAATCCTAGACTCAGGTTTCCTTTACTGAGATATGTTCCCCTTCTACTGTGTAAATGCCTAGTTGTAACTTTTGGGGCAGGAGAAAAACCAAACAAATAATGATGCGACCCTCCAATTTGTCTTGATTTTCTCTGTTCCCAGTGCTGCCTCATGTCAGTTCAGCAGTACAAACTTTCCTTCAGGGCTACCCCTCACCCTATTGATCTGTTGTCTCTCCATAACGAGTTTGGAAGAGCAGAGAGGCCATTAATTGCCTCCAAAAAGAATGAATGCCTTTGTTTAATGGCAATATTTCGCATTAATCCTTGTGTTAGGTCTCCGGCAGGAAGAACATCTCTTGCTTAGCTGAAAGTGCTGTGTGGAGAGGACCTGCTGAATCGGCTCCAGAAAGTGACAAAGCAAAGCTGAGGCTCACTGTGAAGGCTGTGAAATTGTGACAGTAGGAGTGGAGCAGCCGGACAAAAGGAGAACAGAACAGAAAGAGAAAGATTTGCTGGGTATAATTTCTCTTGCTACATCCTCAGAAAATTCAGTATTATTTTTTGCTACTTAGAGACTCCAATTCTTTACTTCTTTAACATAAGAACATAAGAACATAAGAAGAGACATGCTGGATCAGGCCAAAGGCCCATCTAGTCCAGCTTCCTGTATCTCACAGTGGCCCCACTAGATATCTGTCTCTTGAAACCACTCCCCTGCATCTGAAGTACGCTGGTTTTAAGCCTAGAGATTACACATCCCCATGATGGTTTGTAACCTGTGATGGACTTTTCCTCCAGGAATCTGTCCAATCCCCTTTTGAAGGCATCCAGGCCAGATGCCATCACTACATCCTAGAAGTGAGCCACCATGAAGCAATAGGACTCACTTTTGAATCTATGGGTGATCTTTGACCAACAGTAGACCTCTGCTTTTCCACAATTTTATGTACTGGGTCACTTAAACGAGTTTCATCCAGTTAGTCCAACTGCTAGAAAGAAATAGTTTGGATCCAAGATGCTAATCTTCTAAGCAGCATGATTCATGGTGACCCAGATGAATCCCATGAGTTTACAGCCATTGCCCCATGAAGAAGTTATCTGATTCCATGGCTTAGCCAAATTAATGCAAATTGGATTCATGGGATTTCACTTTCCCTCCAGAAATCCAGAGAGGGCTGGGATTTTGAGCACAAAAGGTGGAAATAGCGATTGTGCTAACCTTTCCCTCCATGTAGTTTTTTTCTGCTCAAAGTTGCACCTCCCAGACTGCATGTCATTCATGACAGAGAATGTGGTTACCACGGTAACTTGATTTTTTCAGACTATAATTCCTACCCGGAACTTCCTACCCAGCATGACCATTTCCTCAGATGGCATTTTCTTCTCATATATAAGGGAAGCAAGGGACAATAATTAAATAGTAGAGTTGACAGGGATGTTAGAGGTAATTAGGCATGGGCATTTAATTTTGGAATGGGTCTGGTTCCGAAATGTATCATGGCAGCACAGCTGCTATTTGGAACTTGGACCCACCCTTTGAAATGAAATCACCCATTGACTTATCTTGCTTTACCTCATGCGTGGCTAAACTCCAACCAGGAAGTAGCCTCCGAAGCATCATCATTCCTTCTCCCAGGCACTGGCCAATCAGACAGGGAGGTGGGATGATGTATGTCCCTGCACAGCTCCTGACTGGCCATCAGTGAAACGTTTCTATCTCTCAAGAAAAAAGAAGTCCAGTAGCCATGACTCAACTTCCAGACATGAGTAAGGTGTGAGTGTGGAAAAGTTGCTTAATGGACCTCAGTTTTCAGAATACTCCCAGCTACTTTTTAGCTATGTACAGAATCCTTTGGGGAGAACAGTGGGTGGGATTCCCCCTAGTCACCCAAAGCAACTTTCCTTACCCTGATAATAAAAACATGCCAGTAACAAACACTAAATAACTAAACATTTCCTGCTACTTTATGGCACCCCAGATGTGTTACCAGAAGTGGCTATTTCACACTGTGAAAAAGCATGGTCAGCCCTGCCTGAGGCCCAGAACAAGATGCTGGCTTCTCTTCTGCTCAACACAGAGATGTTGACTGGGCTGACTGTGGAAGAACTTTCCAGAGGCAGCTGGCCAGTTGAAAGGAATAGGAAAGCCATTCCTGATGGGCAGGTCTTTTCTCTAACACAGAGGCCAGACTAAGAAAGAACAGCCAAGGGGGCCACATTCGTGTCCCCCAGCATCTGCCTCTTGAGGTGGACGTTTCATTCTGCCAAATGGTAGGACCGGTCCTAATACAGCCAATTCAGCTTTATACAGAAGAAACTGGCATCGAGCTGGGTGAAATTTTGAAGAGAACCCAGGTTTTGTAAATGAGGAAAGGAATTCGATGACCCTGCATACCCATGGGATTCATTCCCACTGAGCTCACCTTTGAGCAATGAAACTTGCACAATGCCCTACTGGGGCTTGTTATATCAGCAGGGGCTTACACAGAGCATGCATATCCATTTATACAGAGCATTGTGACTCTCTTGGTAAAGAAGCACGGTTTGTTTCTACAGCCATTGACACATTTATTCTGTAAAAAGTGAAATGCTCTAGTTCCTCCCACCCCAAAAAGAGATAATTTCTTTGCTTGTCTCAACCCTTTCACCCATGCAAGAGACACCAACCCAGCCCTGTAGTTTAGGGGCCAAACAAGACATTATGGGGAATGAGGAATCCATTTGCAATTTATTTTCTCTCTCTTCCATCAGAGATGCATACCTCAGCAATCAGACTTGCTCCTTAACCCTGTGTTTACCTTCCAAGGACCAACCGCCAAACAAAGGACACTGAACCCAAGTAGGTGAAGAAAGTCATCCATTATGATAAACAAACGTCTTTCACCACAAGAGGGAACACTTTTTCTAAAAATGTGCTATACAAAACCGTGGACTGTCTCTCACATTTGCTCCCATGGCGGAATAAGGGGTGATACATTGGTGCCCCATGAATCTTAAGTTACAAAAGCTCTTTTAGAGACACTGATCTGAGCCTTCTTTATGCTGGAATTTGCATGTTTCTGGATTTCCAGGGGTGGGGGAGGATAACAGTTTCTACAAGTGGGGAAATAGCTTTGAATTGGGAGTATGTGCATGTGTTATACAACACCATCAGACATAACAAGCCTCAGCAGGGCACCATGTAAGTATCTTTGCTTCAGGGTAGGCTCAGTAGGAAAGACATGGATCTATAATGTTTGATGAGAGCTCGAATGATTGGAACAAACATCCGTGACACGATAAGCCAGTATAATATGTGAACGCAATACATAGGTCCAAAGAGTGAGATGTATTTGTTCAGATATCTGTGGGCTCTGTGGACCATGAGCCATTTCATCAGACATAATTATTTCTGGTATTTAAACAGAAGACTTAACCCAGCCCCCCCTCAAAAAAAAAAAAACACCCCAGTGATGGGCAGGCAACCACACATATTGGTCACATAAATTAATCCTACAGATGCATTCCACTTGCTAGTAATAGTATACCAGCCTTCATGGATAAATGATGGAAACAGAATACACCCTAAGCATTGTTCTGAAATAGCCATGTTTGCGACTCAGCTGAGACTGGTTTGACACCTCAGGGCTAAGTCATAATAAGCCATGAAGCGAAATAGTCTGAAGCAGCAGCAGGAGTGGGTGGGGATCACAGTAACATTTTTAGACATAAGGAGAGCTCAAGAATTACAAATGACTGGTTGCTTACAATTGGCTCTTATCCCACAACAATAAATCACAGATCGCTCATTATCAGAAGCTTAGATTCATTAAGATCCTAGAGATGTGACTCACATACACTGTCATGACTGAGCAAATACCTGCAAATGAAGGCGATGCTTATTTGCATATGACCATGCAGAAAACAGAGCAAACACACGTGTTCAAGTTATTTTTGAGAACTCTGGAAGTTGAGTCATGGCTACTGGACTTCTTTTTTGAGAGATAGAAACGTTTCGGATGAACAGCGAAACGTTTCTATCTCTCAAAAAAGAAGTCCAGTAGCCATGACTCAATTTCCAGATAAACTCACCTGGATGACTGAGAATCTTCACAGACATTTTTGAGAAATGTGCAAGAGTTACTTTCTGAAGATCGTGAACTCCAAGGAGCAGGGGCTGGATAGGAGTATTATGGGGCTGTTGGATAGGTCTCTGGTTTAGGTCTCTGGCAGTGCAGCCAGAGTTTGGGAGTTTGATTTTCCCCTGTGTGTCCGTTACAAGGGCTGGACTTGGTGATCTACCATTGTAAGATGATGATGATATAGTAGAAAATTATCCAGACTGTCTGTGGATGATTTGCCTAAGACATTTGGCTGCCTCATGGTGCAGTGGTTAAATGCCTGTACTGCAGGTAAACCTGTGCTCATGACCTGGGGTTCAATCCCAGGTAGCAGGCTCATGGTTGACTCAGCCTTCCATCTTTCTGAGGTCGGTAAAATGAGTACCCAGCTTGCTGGGGGTCAATGTGTAGCCTGCATACTGTAATTAAACTGTAAACCGCCCAGAGTCTACTTGAAGTGGTATGCGGTGGTGTATAAGCAGAACACATTGCTTTCACTTTTTTAAAGGGAAAGATGGCCACATCCCCTATTCCAGGTACAAAAGCCAGCTGGATGCATAGTTGCATAGTTCTTCAACAATGCTGATGGGACAATGCTTTCTTTTACACTGAAAGTTACCAGGCTGCTTTAGGACATATAATGCACCTCCTATGTCATAAAGTTATCTTTCCCTTCCCCCTGCCTCCACCCCATATCACTTCCTACCTGAGAAAACCAGGGCAATACTTCCCCAAAGTATGGCTCTCTTTGCCTAACAGTAGGACTGGCCCAGTGTCTGTAATGAATTCAAGGGTACCGCCTAGTTCTGTTCTGTATTTTTTGTTTAATAAATCTTCAGTCCATCTGCCTCTTTCTGGGTGTGAATGAGGTGCATGCACGTAGGTGTAAATACATTTGTTATTTTATTGAAAACGTTTTCTATAAAATTCAAGGAAGGGTGTGGTGTGGCCAGGGAAACTGCATTAGGAGTGTGCCTGTCTGGGGCAGTGAAATCAAACCTGGGAGGCAAAATGGAAATGAAAGTTAATATTTGAAAGAACACACACACACACACACACACACACACACACACACACACACACACACACACACACACACACACACACACAGAGAGAGAGAGAGAGAGAGAGAGAGAGAGAGAGAGAGAGAGAGAGAGAGAGAGGAGGGCAGGGAGATGTATGTAAGTATAGGAGGAAAGAAATAGGACAGAGACATGCTGAGATTAGCGTAACATGGAGACGGATGGAGAAGTTACGACAGATGCAGGCATGATGAAGCAACAATGCAGAACACAGACTGAGTGGTAGGAAACCTGAATCTGGTGGAGAAGGAGATCAGAAGCCAGATGCATGGATTCCAGGAGAGATGATGACTCAAAATAGGACACCAAGCCAGCAAGATGGCTGCAGCATATTCCAGAGTGCCTCCAGGCTTCTCTGTCCCAGAAGAATGGGGATTGGTTTGCTTGTGTGCAGCTGATCTGTACGGCTTGATAAAGCTGCCTGCTAAAATTCACATTTTAGTGTGGAGGCTTCAGGGTTGTGGAACCTACTCTGAGGGCTTCTTTGCTTCAGGCACCCACATATGCAGCCTAGAGCCTAGTGTGAAGGACTTGTACAGTAACCCCCCCCCCCATCTATTGTGGGGGTTAGGGACCTGACCCAACCTGTGATCATTGAAAGTCCACAATATGTGGATGAAGGTCGGATCGGGCCTATGGGGTGTGTGTGATGTTTAAAATGTCTTTAAGCAACGGAGCCAAGCTGGAGCCTGGGGCTTGGGAAAGGGGGGGAAGGTTTTAAAAGCTCGGGGTTTTAAAACCTTTTTTCAACTTCTCCAAGCACCGGGCTCCAGCTGATTGGCGCTGGGGTGGGGGAGAAAAAACTTTTGGTCACCCTAAGTTCCCTTCATTTCAAAGGCATCATTTGCAATAAAACTGAGGAATGGAGAGTTGTTTTGTGAAATGTGTTTGTCAAACAATTGGAAACAATAATAACTAAAACCTAATCAATCTCTTTCAAATTAGCTAGAGGTCTCCTGGTAGATCTTGAGCAGAGCTTGGAAATGTTGCTTTTTGGGACTATACCACTCAGTATTCTCTATCTGGATCTGCCTTCTATCCATTCCTGCCTGCCTGTAATCAATTGTCAGGGTATCTGCAGCTGAGAACTTAGATGCCCTAAGCACATTCAATCTTGCCTGATTTTGGAAACTAAGCAGGGTCGGCCCTGGTTAGTACTTGGATGGGATTCCACCAGGGAATACCAGGTGCTGCAGGTGGCTGGAGTAGGAACAGGCAAACCACTTCAGTATTCCTGCCAAGAAAACTCCATGGACATGGAGTCATGAAGAGTCCATCACGACTGTAAAAACACAATACACACACAGTGCAGCTGAGAGTCGCTCTTCCAACACAATACAGGATGGGTGACTGTCATGGGAAGTGGAAGCATCCTAAAGAGCAGCTTTGAGCCCATGGCAAAGTATCTAGAGAAACCCGTCTTGCCTTGAGACATCAGCATACCTATAGTAATCCTTGCCTTGAGCCATCTGTCTGCATACCTAATCGTTATTGCAGCCACTGAGAGGCACTTCCCCAACCAGGGTCAAGTGCTCTGCCTTTTCAGTTACCAGGGATGTGATGACATGATCTGCCCCTCTGTTAAGCCTTCTTCTCTCGAGCTTAGCTGTGCTCCTTATAGCAGTTGGGGAAAATAATTAAATAATTAAAGTCCATTGTAATGCATGACATTTACGGTGCCTTGCTCTCTGAGGGGTGATTACTAAAAAAAAAAAAAAAAAAATCTGCTTCTGATGGTGATGAAGCCTGATGGATTGACTCAGCTGCCTGCATTTTTGGACTCTTCATGCAGATTGAACTTCAAAATGTACCACATCAGTCTCCAGTGTACTACAGAGGCATGGGTCTACATCTCCCATCATCGCCAACCTGCACATCCTTCTTGCGTTGTGATGATGCAGACTGTAACTGAACATATCTGAAGGGCATGGGGTTTTAAACTAGCAAAGCCACAGTCATACGGTTACATTCTCATCAATGAATGTAATTCCTCTTGTCCCTAACTCATGTATGTATCAGCTTCAGGAAAGATATTTGTGACCTCATGGCATTTTTTAC
The DNA here is from genome assembly GCA_029282475.1 of Phrynocephalus forsythii. NCBI lineage: Eukaryota > Metazoa > Chordata > Lepidosauria > Squamata > Agamidae > Phrynocephalus > Phrynocephalus forsythii. The sequence goes on along the minus strand of JAPFRF010000006.1, from coordinate 76,734,293 downwards.
TGTCATCTACATCTCCTTTCTTATCCCTCTATATCCATCTGTACACATAGAGTGTCTACCGGCATTGGAAACTGCTTTGCACATCTGAGGAAGCAATGGAAGGGAAGGACCTAGCTTCTGAAAAGGAAGAGGACCTAGCTTCTGAAAAACTACACCACCATAAATTTGTTCATTCTCTCTGCAGAATGGCATTTTGCTGGTCAGGCTGTTGGCTCATCCAGCCCAGTGTTGACACTAACAAGTGCTCTAAATGCTATGGGTCAGTATATAAACTGCACATTTCACTTTTTTCTTTCTTTCTTTTTCTTTCACAAAAATTGTTTTAGGGAAGAATTTTTCCTCTTGCTTGGAGACACTGAACATTGAGTCTTTGGTGGCTTCTACATGCAAATTTGAAACCTGTTATGCCACAAGATTTTTCTGACTTGAAAGGTGAGGTAAAATATTTGAAATAAATGAATTACATAAATTGTTTCTGGTACATTAAAATGCCCACTTCATGCATTTGAAAGAGCTGAAAGCCTGATTTCTTTTGGTTACAAAATCCACTTAGAATGTGTTAACTCTTCTGACTGTGAACACAAAGAGTGATTCTAATCAGACCTTAGAAAACTTACTGTTTTGGCATCATAAATTATCTGGGGAAATCTTGCTGAAATGTAGTGAAAGCAAGCATTCACCTTCCCCAGCAAATTTCCACATTCCTCAGGACAATTATAAATTTAAGGCCTGGTCATGGAAAGGTTTGTTTTTGTTTTGGCAAGGCTGTTCACAAAATGGCTGCTGTGAGAACTATGGCCATTGACAACATTTGCTGCTGGAATGAATGGCCCATTTCACAGGAGGGAAAGTGATAATGGTAAGGCCCAGTAATGTGACCAAGAAACTTGAGTACAAAGCAGAGAAAGGGGAGGAGTCTGTATGACCTCACCTACCACAGGAGAACACCCATTTCACAAAGGGCCAACTATTGGAAAAGATGAAAGATGAGCAATTTAGTGCAAGGTCCAAAAGAAAAGTAAAATTGGGGGGGGGTCCACACCTGAGGCTGTCCCCTGAGTCCACCGGATGACATCGCCAGAAACAGCTATTTTAGGAGAGCAAGGAAAACCGTCAGGGATGATTCACACCCTGGTCAGCACTTCTTTACTCTCATACCCTCGGGTAGAAGATACAGAAGTACAGCAAGCCCTACCAACAGGCTAAAAAATAGTTTTTATCTGTGGGCTGTTAGACTGTTGAGTGAGACGTGATAACTTGTGATAGACTCGTGGGGCCGGAAAGTTGTGCAGCAAGCACACAGAGTGAAATGAGATCAAGTGGTTTTTTAGTGGGATGGTGTTTGGGGGGGGGAGGGAGGGAGGCTCAGCCAATTTCACTGTACACTGGTTGTACTTTGACAATAAAGGTTATTATTATTATTAACACACAAGTGTTCCTTAGAATGGAGGCTTCTGCTTCAAAATCCCTTTCAGAGATGACACTTACATACAGCTCAACGTAGAGCAACCAGTTGTATGTAACCAAAAAGAGAATATTCTTTGGCCAAAAATTGCACAGGCTAATTCATATGGACAGATGCAAAACTGGAAATTACCGTATTTATTGGCGTATAACACGCACTCCCCCCCCTGAAAATAGGGGGCAAATCATGTATGCGCGTTATACGCCGATATAATGTTAAGAAGCAAAAAATCCGCCCGCCCTCTCCCCCCGCCACCTCCACCCACCACCTGCGGCCGCCCGGAAAGAGGACAGGGGTGGTTGGGGAAAGAGGGGAGGGGAGCGGAGGGGAGGGGAGGGGCGGCAGGCACGGAGGGGGGGTGAGCCGGGGAGGGGCAAACGATGAGAAAACGGACGAGGAGAAAGTTCTGATTCACTTTAAATAAATAAAAAAATAACACCCCCCCACGAAGCACCGGTGTCGTGAGGAACCGCCACCCGAAGCGTTCCTTGGCGGTGCCAGGCACGGACTTTCCGTGGGTTCCCCCGCCCTCATTTCCCCTTCCCAACGCCGAGACCGCACTTCAGAAAAAACAACAAAAGAGGTCTGCATTACACACACCGAGAGAGAGAGATAAAGGGTTTCTACTTCTGAGGGAGACCCCCCCAAAAAAATCCCCGCCCACCAAGACTCGGTCGCTCGACGCCGCCCGGGGAAAGCAGCAGCAGCAGCCCCGACGGGCTCTTTGTTCGCCCGGCCACCGGAGCGAGCGGGGAGGGAAGAAAAGGACGAGCGCCGACTGGGAGAGAGAGAGAGAGAGAGAGAGAGAGAGAGAGAGAGAGAGAGAAACAAGGGGGGGCGGACGGAGCTGCTTCTGACGGGGTGGGGGTGGAGGATGGCGGGCTCTCCCTCCGCTCCCTTTCCCGCGCGCGCTGCCGGGCTTCGCTTTACCTGCCGTCAGGAGGAGAAGACTCCACAGCAAGTGCGGGCGCCGCCGGAGGGACTCCATGGCGGGGGCTGGCAACCGACGGCCGGCGGAGGAGAGGGAGACAGCAGCCAGCTGGCGAGGGGGGGGCGCAACTCCTCCCCGGGCGAATTTCCCAACGGACACTGACTGACTGGCTGCCCTCTGTCCTCCTCCTCCTCCTCCTCCCTGTGTGTCACCCCCCTCCTCCTCCTCCTCCTTGGAGCCCAGCAGGTGAAGCGGCCATCACTTCCGCCTCGGCCACAGCCCCGCCGTCTGCACCTCCGGGGCTCCGGCAAGAGGTGAGCCCAAGCCCCCCGCCCCAGGCCAAGCAGCGCACCCCACTCCCTCCCCCCACCCCCACGGCCACCTTCGCTCGACCACCTGCAGCCGCCCGGGGAAAGAGGCAAGGAGGGAGGGGAGAGGAGGGGCGGCAGACACGGGGGGGTGAGCCAGGGAGGGGCACCCTTACCTGGCACCTGCACGGGGGTCCACCGCCGGCCCCCCGCCCCCCCCTCACCCCAAAAAACCTAGCGCTGCATTGGAACGGATTAAATCCAGTTTCAATGCATACCCTTATTTTGCTTCAAAGTTCTTTATTTTAAATTTAAATTTTTTTCCTAAAATTTCCCTCTTAAAATGAGGGTGCGTGTTATACGCCTGTGCGTGTTATACGCCGATAAATACGGTATTTTTTATAAGTTAAACACAATCCTGATACACCTTGCCTGAGTGGGAATGTTGGTGGCCGGGTAACTGGAGGTGAACCTGCTGAATCTGCTCTCCAGGTGCCCATGGTGGCCAAGCAACTTCCAGGGTCTTGCTCCCTCGTTGCAGGGCCTGATGTTTATCTCAACTTGAACCAGACAGTCCTTCAAACAGAGGTCATGACTGGAAACAGGGCTGCCTTCTGTTAGAGAGCTGTCCTCTATAAAGTAGGACACATGATAACAGAAGAGGAGCTCTTTCTAACTCCCTGTTTCTCACTCACTTATCATGCAACTTACCCCCAGTTTCAAATGCAGCCTCTGCTGCCTGCCCTTCCCTGCCAGAAACTCTGAGGTAAGGTCTCTTGTTTGTTTTGTTTTGTTAAATGCAATAATTTCTTTTTTAAAAAAATCTAGGGCAGCTGCCTGGACATGTGGCAAAGTGCCAGCTTCTAGTCACATCCTCTCTTCATGCCCTAAAAATGAAGTACAACTCTGAGGGGAAATAGAAGATGGCATGACTTGAGGGGGTAGTACTTCGCTTTGCAGCTCATCAAAACCTCCAAGTGTTTATTTTGTTTTTATTTTATTTTTCTGAAGGGGGGGCAGGCAGGCTGGAAGTCTTATGAAACCTCAAGGAGGCCACTGCAGGAACTTCACTGGGGAAAGCTGTGTTAAAGGATAAGGAGCTCACAGAAATCTAACGCATCTGAGGGATCTTCACGGGTTAGTCCATCATCCTTAAGTATCATGTGTGAGGCTGCCTCTGGAAAGTATTTGAAAAGTTCAGAAGGTGCAACATTCTGGTGCCAGACAACTAACTGCAGCTGGTTCACATAACTCCATGGCTTGAGCAGCTCTGCTGGCTGCTGATCTCTTTCCGGGCACAAGTCAAAGTGCAATAGAGCCTTAAATGGCTCAGGTCCAAGTTATCTCCAGGATCACAGCTCCCTTCATGAGCCTACCCAGGTGTTAAGATCATTAGAGGAGGCTTTTCTCTCCATCCCACCTCCCTCACAGGGGTGTTTTGTAGGGACATGAGAGAGGGCCTTCTCTGTTGCTGCTCCCAGACTCTTAAGAACATAAGAATATAAGAACATAAGAAGAGCCATGCTGGATCAGGCCAAAGGCCCATCTAGTCCATCTTCCTGTATCTCACAGTGGCCCCACCAGATGCATCTGAGAGCGCATGAGACTAGATATATGACTCCTGATACCACTCCCCTGGAACTGATCCTTTAAGTACCCCAGTTTTAAGCCTGGAGATTACACATCTCCATCATGGTTTGTCACCTGTGATGGACTTTTCCTCCAGGAATCTGTCCAATCCCCTTTAATGGCATCCAGGCCAGATGCCATCACCACATCCTGTGGCAGGGAGTTCCACAGACTAACAACGCTCTGGGTGAAAAAATATTTTCTTTTGTCTGTTCTTACTCTCCCAGCCCTCAATTTGAGTGTATGTCCTCTAGTTCTGGTATTTTGTGAGAGGAAGAAGAGTGTCCCTCTATCCACTTTACTCATGTCCTGCATTATTTTGTACATATACTCTTACATATACTCTTACTCTTGAACCCCCTCACATGGAAGACCAGGCTGGACCCATCTTTGCTGTCACTCGGCAAGCAGAGGAAGGCTTTCCTTTTCAGTCAGGCTCTACCTGACTAGTTTTGCAGCTGATCAATGAACCCGTCTCTCTTGGTTCTTGATAAGAAACTTTCTTTAAGAAGAAATCAGGGTTAAGTTCAAGCCCCTCTTTTTGTTTTCCACTCAGTGTGTAGAATAACTAGTTATAAGTCAGTTACTTGTAATCAATTGCTTTCTTTATGACACGGTTACATTACAATGGCAACTTAGTGGCTGCAATCCTATTCCACAACTCTGAAAATTGCTGGCAGTGATCCCACCACAAAGACGTGAACCACTGGTAGTGTTTTTGAACAGTAAGGCTCCCCCATCCACAGTTTGGAGAATCCCAAAAGAGTCCCTGTTTTGAAAGGGATCCCGAGAGTCTCAGAACATGAGAGGGGGTATAAGAGGTTAGATTAAAGATTACACTCCTTCAATGATGATATCAAAAGTTTTTAAGTGTAATTTGGCCAATGAGATAATTTCACGTTTTGTGTGTGTGGCCTAATTGTAACCTTTTAGTGATTTCTGTAGTTATGCTCACTTACTTAACCCAAGCTGACTGATTTAGCTTGACTATTAAGTTATTGCTTCTTAAAAACATCTCCTTAAGTTCAGTTCCTTCTTTCCTTGACTACCTCCTGGAGTTTTAACCAGCTTTTACCTTTTGTTTATTTACCTCAATCTATTTCAGTTAAACTCAGTCAGTAACATATGATCAGCCTTGCTTAACCTGGTGCCTTTTTGCAATGCTGGATTGCAGGTTCCTATTATTCCGAGACAGTTTGGTTGGCTGGGGAAAATGAAGCAAAGAATCTGGAGAAGACGGGTAGACTAAACAGTCATTGCACATGCTTTTTCTCTCATGACATAATAAGACAATACCTTCCTAAGAAATGGGAGTCGGGGATTGTTTCCATTGTTGTTTTTTAAAATGAAAACAAACATCCAAACAACTTTTAAAAAAATAAGCTATGGAAGACAGAGTACATTATGCATTCGGCACTTGAAACAACAGTTGCTGATGAGTCTCTCACCTAAGTGCAGAAAAGGTGGCAGTCTAGTTGTAAAAGTTGGGAGGGAGGAAAAGATGGCATTCAAACAAGAATCAGGGTGAGGAGTCTGACTCAGATGAACACATTTCTTGCTCTTTTCAAAGGCAACCGCTTTCTCTTTCAATACGGTCAGGTCCAGTCCAAGATATTTGGGCATCAGAGGCAAGAGGACAAAATGGTGGCTTCTCCCACACTGCCTGCCCTGACTCCTTAAGGCAGGCTACTCTCCCATGTGTCATCAAAGATGCTACCCCAACGCTAGCAATGAACTGAGAATGGCCAGTGTGGTTATTTCCTTTACTCCCAGAATGCTCTGTTTAACAAAGCTAATGGCCATGCTGACTGATTGAGGGTTTGTGGGAGCAGCAGGTAAAAAAAGAGAATTTTCCCAAGCTCTGTGTCTCAGGAAAAAAAGGATTCTGAGAAAGGTTTTCCTGTACTACAGTAGCCTCTGTCTTACTCCAACTAGCCTTTATTTGTGGTTGTCCTCCTACCTTATTATTTCCAGGTTTGTCTGCCCGCTTGCTTGCCACCTCAGAGTGCACCTTCATTGGGTTTCCATAAAACTGAGGTCAAAGAATGCCCTTGCACTGCTGGCCTGCTTCCTATGTACAAAACCCTTCAGCCCACCTTTTTTCCACCGGATGTGCTACCTTAGTAGCATCTTGGTCTCCCTCAATTTGCCCTCTGCAGTTTGTTCTATCATGACCAGGCCTCAATCTACATTTGGAAGATTTTCTGATTTTGTTTGGTAATTGATCATCAGAAGATAAGCAAAGCTTTGTTTGCGTACTTAGGTGGGAAAGATCTGCCTGCCTGGAGGGATAACATACTCCAAAGAAAACACTCTTAGCCCCTCAATGTCCTTGGCCAAAGAATACCTTCACAATTGAAAGCCACTAAAGACCAAGGTGGATTTTTCCTGGTACCACGAAGATAAAAGGAAAGTAGATGTGCATGTTTAAGGAAAGGAATTCCTAGTCCTAGATGCCACCCTTTTCCTGTAACTACTTGGGAGGGTCCTCCAGAACAGTTCTTAACCAGCAGGTAGGTTTGAGTGGAAAACGCCAGAAGACTAGAGGACAGGTGGACTCGGTGGCCAGGGGTGCCTTTCTTCAGCTGCGGAAAATATATCAGTTATGCCTCTACTTGGATGAGCGGAGCCTCATGACAGTTACGCATGCACTGGTAACATCCCGTATTGATTACTGTAATGCACTTTACGTGGGGCAGCCTTTGAAGATGGTCCGGCGATTGCAACTGGTTCAGAATCGTGCAGGCGGCTGGTTAGTGGAGGGGCCGCCAGGGACCATATCACACCAATTCTATATGACCTACATTGGTTACCAGTTGCTGCCTGAACCCAGTTCAAAGTGCTTGTTTTGACATATAAAGCCCTAAATGGCTTAGGACCTAGATACCTGAAGGACCGCCTCCTTCCATATGAACCTACCCGGCAATTAAGATCTAGCCAGGGGGCCCTCCTGAAAGAGCCATCCCTTAGGGAGGTGAAAAGGATGGCTTATAGGAATAGAGCCTTTTCGGCAGCTGTCCCCAGGCTATGGAACACCCTCCTATCTGAGATCCGCCTGGCGCCAATGCTGATGATGTTTCGATGCCAGGTAAAAACCTTTCTGTTTCAGAATTTTTTAATCTGACATAATATAGATTGTGGGTCCTGATGGCATTTTTAGCATTTTGTATTTAAATGTTCTTATTGTTTTAATTGATATTTTAATGCTTTGTTTTATTTGTTCACTTCTATTGTAAGCCGCCCAGAGACCTTTGGGTAGTGGGCGGCATATAAATAAATAAATAAATAAATAAATAAATAAATAAATAAATAAATAAATAAATTGCTTTCAGTCTGAAAGTCATTTCTTGCAACTAGGCTTCGAATACTCCAGTAAAACTAGACTATGGGTGCATGGCTCCAAACTTCCTTTTTTATTGCAATACAGTACTCAGTAAGACTCTGAGGGAGCTTTCCGAGGTGCTGAAGCTATATCGAAGCTAGAGATGAGCAACATAGTTTGCTCCTGTCAAGTTAATAGAGAATCCAGATCAAATCCATTGCACTTGCAATGTTGAGGTCATCAGGCGTCGCTTGTAGAGACACCAGGCTTTCAAAAAGGCAATCAGGAAACTTTAAGCTATTTAAACCTGGAGGGGAAAGCCAATAGGGTTGCATTGCTATTGCCCTCACCCTTGACTAGCATCCAAGTGATGAAAAGTGATGAGAGTTGCAGTTGAGCATCACCTAGAGCAAGCATGTCCAAACTTCAGCCCTCCAGATGTTTTGGACCACAACTCCCACAGTCCTTTGTCATTGGCAGTCTAAGCTTTGAATTCTGGGACTTGCGGTCCAAAACATCAGGAGGGCCGAAGTTTGGACATGCCTGATCTAGAGGGCTGCACATTCTCCATACATGCTTTAAGCTTTAGACTTTAAAAGTTGATGGGGGTGTTTTTTGTATAGCAAGGTGCATTACTTCATTTACTTATTTTCAAATGTAGCTAGCCTGTCCTGCCTACCTATGGGGGCCTTCCAACTCAGTCTGGGACCAATCTTGTGACGTCTACCTCCTGGTGCCAGCTGTATTTTCTGAAAGCACCTCATATTCATCCCCAAAAGAGTATGGTAATATAGTTTGATTGGCATGAGAGTGTGGACAACTATGTTCAGAACTTCTCTTACCAGGAAAGACCACAAGAGCAGCTATGCACACCACTGCTCAGAGCTGCTGAAAAGCAGTTCATGAAACAGAGGTCACCGACCCATCCATATGCAAATCTGGAAACAAAGTGTACATAGGTATTCTTTCAGTATTAAAATGTACTGAAGATGGGAAGGTCATTCCCGGGCAGCGCTTCTGCCATGCCCAGAGCTTGGAGACGTCTCTTTTGCCATGCTGATGGAGCATTCTGGGACTTGTGGTCCAGAAAGCAACTTGTCCAAACTGTGGTTCTGCCTGTGTGGATGCCCAGTTTATTAGTTCTCATCCATCCCACTACTGACTCTAATCATCTACAGGGCAACAAGAAATTACCTCCAACATAACTATTATTTGAAATAAAGAGAATCCCAACTCTTCCAGAGTTTCCCATTCTAGGACTTTAGTCTATGGCTCTTATTGTCTTTGGAGATGCAACACGTTACATGATACAAGAGCCAGTCACTGGTTTGACATAGTATAGGCCTGCAGCAAGATACAATGGGATCATTTTTCCTTGCTTCAGCTCTTTCAAAACTAATGTCTTGTCTGATAATAATGGAAATGTTAGAAGGCACACATGCACAACTGCATTTCTATGTGTCTTCCACCTTTAGTTTGAATGTTAAAAATGAGCATGTACAAAACAGGTACATGATTGCAAAAAAAGTACACTCAACATAATTAGGTGGGATAGATTATTTTTTTTTTTTGGGGGGGGGGGAGTCATTCTCTCTGCCTAGCAATTTTGCACTTTATTCAAGTCACCCATATCCCTAGGACTGATATTTTGATGCCTGGAACAGAGTGAAAGATAGCAGCCTCTCCCTTTCGATGCCCCCAAGTGGACTGACTGCTAGGTCTTTCTTCATGAGGGACAACGGGACAGCATTTTGTCCTGCATCCAAGGCAGGAGATCATATCAAAGAGGGCAATGCAGACTGTGTGACACAAGTAACTCCCCCCCCAACTCATTCCTTGTTGCCTCTCAACATTGGCCATCAGAGGCAACCACCCATCTCATTCTGTCTTATGGAACAGCTAGCTCTTTGCATTCTTTACATATTATTTATTTATTTATTTATTTATTTATTTATTTGAATTTTACACCACCCATCTAGCCCTAGGACAGTGATGGCGAACCTATGGCACGGGTGCCAAAGGTGGCACTCGGAGCCCTTTCTGTGGGCACCCGACATCGCCCCTTCATAGACACCTGTATACAGGTTAAATTACTGTATTGGCATGTTGCCAAAAATATAGTGTGTTTTGCATTGCAGTCTGGGCACTCGGTCTCTAAAAGGTTCGCCATCACTGCCCTAGGACTACTCTGGGTGGTTTACAACATAGAATAGCAAAAGAACAAAGTATTACATTTAAATAACCAAAATACAAACACCACAATATAAACAAAATATACATAAATCAACAAGAATAAACTAAAATGAAACTAAAATGAAAGTCAAAATAGCCAGGTGATTGCTTAAATAAGAAACAGAAAAAAGGTGCTTATCTGCCCGTTTCTTGCACCTGGGCTCTCTGCATCACCAAGACAATGGAATAGATATTGTATTCAGTATACTAGCCAGTAGGTGCCACAGAAGACAGACATATAATTAACATAAATTTTCTCCTTTTAAAACTGAGACGAATTACTTCCTATCCCAGCAGCTGCATTCTCTGGCATCTTTATGTATTGTATTAAGAATTGCTGTTATTTTAAGTTAAAGTCAGAGTAACGAAATAGAGGTAACTGGGGAGTGATTCAGTCTTTTCCAACCTGATGGTCGCCAGATGCTGGACTGCAAACCCCATCCTCCCCACACACCTTGGCCTGCACATCTGGAAGGCAGCATACCCGGGGAGGCTTTTCCTGAGGCTAGAACAGGGAGGGGGAGGGGCCTGTAGTCCTTCAGATGTTATGGAGATGAGCAAGATTAAATATCCTATAGCTTGATGGGTAGGAGCATGGTGGCTCAGCGGGCTAAGGATTCTGAAAACTGTTGGCTGCAAAGTAGGCAGCTCGGCGGTTCGAATCCCGGGTGCCACACAGTGGAGCGAGCTCCTGCTGATAACCCCAGCTCCTGCCAACCTAGCAGTTGGAAAGCATGTAAATGCAAGTAGATAAATAGGTACCACCGTAAAAAGTGGGAAGGTAAAACAGTGTTCCCTTGTAGCTATGCCGGCCACCTGGCCACGGACTTGCACAACACTGGCTCTTTGGCTTGAATATGGAGGTGACCACCACCCCTAGAGTCAGATACGACTAGCACACATGTGCAAGGGGGAACCTTTACCTTAGCTCGATGGGTAGTGTGTTGGACTAGGGTTTACAGGGTCCATGTTCTAGCCCTCAGTGAGCCATGGTACTTGCTGGGTGTCCTGGGGGTGGTAGTTCTCCCTCACGAGATGACCTGTTTCATAGAACTTATGTGATGATAACATGGGAAAGGGCAAAAGAAACCCTCCACGTATTTGATCTTGAACCCCTTGGAGGTAAAGCTGAACAGAAGTGCATGTGATCAGCAATGACAATCAGAAGAAGGCAGGCAAATGGGGATTGTAGTTTGGAGGGATACCTGTACCCACTTCCCTGCTTGCAAGCTAGAATGTCAGCCCAAGGTTACTCATGCAAGGAGCGAACCCTCCCTCTCTTCCATCCCCAGCTTCATGTGAGTTTTGCAGCCCTGCTTCCTTTGACGCAGTCTCCTTCTTGCATTGTTTTACTGGGGATGGCACAAAGTCAGCCTTCACTAATTTCCATATGGGCAATGATCTCTAATGAGGCAAAAAATAAAAAATAAAGCAGGCATTTTTTTTTCTGAGCCTTTACTTGCCTGTCTTTCTATGTGCATCTATCCGAGATGTTTGTTTCCTGGTACGATTCTGAGTTTAGCAAATAAATATTGTCTTTGGAAATAAAAGGATCATTGTTAAAAGCAACAAAAAAGCTGTTAAAATAAATGAAATAATGAAAAATAAAGGCCTGTTTTCATTAGTATGATCCAGTTCTAGGAGGTAAGAGCCACAACAATATGAAACAGAAGTGCTAGTTTTTATATTCAAAGAAAGAACAGGGCTTCATAATTTCCCTTATACACATGAAAACAAGGTACTTCAAATATGCATATAATATCCATATTCTAAACCAGTCGTTGGGCAAGTGAGACAGGGTCATGCTAGCCTTGTGTTTTCATACTTGGCATTATTATGCTTGAAGAGCCTGATATATTTCAGCGCTATTTACTGTGAAGGGTAAAACATGCAACCACCTCTATAAATGCTATTAAACTTTCATAGCATTTCTGATCTATTCTATGAATAGTAGTATGTAAATAGTTTTAAATAGCAAGCTGAGGTCCTGTGAAGGTCATTGCGGGGGTGGGGGCAATATGTGGTGAAGAGCTGTAGACAAGGACTGATGTGCGAGAGATGTTACTCCTTCCTTCCTGCCCTCCTGCTTTCTTTCCCATGGACCTGCCTGCCTGCTGATCTTGTATCTACCCCTCCACCACCACCCCCCCCGTATTGTTGGTTCCAGTGTGGAGAGGACTAGATTGCCAGGGCCGGCTCTACCATTAGGCAAAGCAAGGTAGTCCTCTTGAGTGATGAATATGGTCGAGCAATGAATGTTTTCCAGGTACCAGCCTGCTGTTGGAGGGGAGGGCTACGTGCTGAGCACCCTGCCTTGTGCTTCCTAAACTAGCCTGCAGCCCTACCACCATTGTTCAAGGAAGATCGCATTGTCAGCCTCGTTGGCTTTTGTACACGGAATTAAGACTGAGTGCTGTCTTGTTGTTTATTTTAGGTAGCAAAATCTCTGTAGAGCCATTAGATCTGAAGTTTCCCCTTAGCACCCTTGTCTTCCCAGAAAGTAATCTATTTTACTGAATGTATTTGTCGCCTAGTTGCCCTACCTTTCCTCTAGCTCTTCGTCCTGTTTCGTCTGAACAACAACCCTGTGAATTAAGGTTAGGATCAGTGAGTGGGATTGCCTGAAGGACACAGGGTAAATTTCATCAAATTTCTATCAAATGGATAGAAGTCCAGTTGCCATGACTCAACTTCCAGATAAACTCACTTGGATGACTGAGAAGCTTCACAGTTCATGGCAAAGTGGAAATTCCAATCCCATTCTCCCTTGTCCTCGTTTAACCACTACACCACACTGCTGTCACAGGTTTACACTCCCCTGAAACTGCTTTCTCTGCTTGCAGTGTTGGAGATCTGCAACATCTTACATCCTCTGGAACAGCTTCCCACAGACCGTCAGACTGCACAGGACGAAACTATTGCACACTTTTTTTTTTGCAATTTAGTCGTGAATAGATTTAGGAGCAGGCATTTTGTTTATTGCTATAAATGTTTCTCTGTGACTGATGTGTTGTTTCTTTTCCCAGTGCTGAAATCTGAATGGCATATCCTATTCCACACTTCAGATCTGCAGCAATTCACCTTTAAACAGAGGCAGCGTGGGGTGGGGTGAGGGTTTGATCCAGCTAAAGAGAGCGAGGTGAATAAGTCTCATTCAAAGCCGTACCACTGACTTGTTCAACTGTTTTCAGTGAGATTTTGTGATGATAACTAGCTGGTAATTGGACTGGGAGCATGTTGGTGATGGAGAATGCCTCTGAGACCATTTGTCCTTCCATCCCTGTCTCTCTCCCTCAAACCTATTATGTTAAAAAATGCCATTATGTGGGTCTGCAGAAACCAAACATGCAAATATTTGAAACGGCTAGATTTACAATTGCTCATCAAAGCTTTATTCTGTGCATCCGGCGAACTTAATGATGCAGGATGCCTGCCGACAATATGCGATGGCTTTAGATTGTACTTTGTACCATAATGAATATGCACCAGTAGGCAGAATTAAAGCTGCAGCCACAAACCTAGCAATTGCTAACTTTCATCTGCTTGTTTTTGCAATGCAAATAATGAACTTCTGATACATCCCTTTTGTTTTAACATTCATAATACGGTGCTGCTCATAGATCTACAATTTACATATAGGAATGAAGAAGTGCTTTCTTCTGCATTTCGTTTTTTTTAAAATCTCAAGTTCTTTCTCTCCTTTGGATGCAGTTTTTCAATTCTTGTAATTTAAAAAAAACATTGAAATGAAATTGTCCCCTATATTTGCACTGGCCAAAATCAATAGGTAGAACTCTACCTAGCATGGACCATGCTGATGCCATGTATCATGTAAGTGCTCAATATGATGATCCACTGATAAAAAAGAGGTGGCAACTTTAATTCAGTAGTTACATAATCAAGTACATACTACATAGGGATCAAGATCCAGATTTTTAAATAGTGAAACACATGATTGGCAGAAGCCTGACTGAGGGCCTGCTGATTTCTAAAGATATGTCTAGTTTAAGAGGCCTCATTGCATTATCCTGATGTTTGTTACCCTAACAGTTATGTAAAATTTAAAATTTGTGCCGTCAAATATTTATTTATTTATTTATTTATTTATTTATTTATTTATTTATTTATTTATTTATTTATTTATTGCATTTCTTGACTGTGCCAACTTTCCCACAGAAATATATTAAATAAGCACACACCTGTACCTAAATATACAGTATACATGAAATCTAAATATTTTTGTTTTTAAAAGCCCCTTTATCTTCTGATGCCTTAAGCTGTTTTATCTGCCTTGAGTCTAAACGTAGCAGTGGTTGGGTGGAACTGTGAGTTTCAGGAACTCTCACGTCCAATTTTGAAAAACCTCTCATTCCCTATATGAAGATGTTATCTCAAAGAGACACGGCACTCTCGCCCGCTCTTATATCCAAAAGCTTATGGTAAGACTCAGGAGGATTAGACCATCTGAACACGTGGCCCTTCATGTAAAGGGTAGAACTCTGATTGTGAGAACTGCACCCAAAGTCCAACCTGCCCCAGGTGAGGAGGAAGGACCCAGTTGACTGGGAAGCCTCTCAGAGCATCAGCTTTGGCGGTGCTCCACGAACCAGGAGTATCAGGTTCAGACTGAACTGAGAGGCCTCTCCCTCCATCAAATATTTATCATATATCATTACATCCTTGAATTCCTCAACAGCCTCATTGTCTGATGAGCCCATATGACCTCAAATAACATGCAATGTGGGTGTTGCTCTCCCAAAAGCAGCCATTTGCCTGCCGAGCTATTGACCGGCTTTGGTTCACAGAGTTGGACCTTTTCAAATCCACAGCAGCAAAAGGCAAGGAGCATCGCGATGCAGTCTCTCACAGAGGTCGGCATGAACACTTCTCACGAGCATCTCAAGAAAGCCAGTGCCTCACCCTTCCATCCTTGCCAAGGAGCGGCTCCAAAGCATTTTAAAATATCCTTTTAAAATGTGCCTTTCCCCCCGTGACTGCGTTGCCTGAGTACAGCTGTTGTTCTGCCTCCACCACTCTGCTTGGGAAATCGGATGCAGCTAGGCATTGCATGATGGGACGATTGTCTAATGCAGAGCAAAGAGCCGAACAGATCTGATTGCATAAAGATCTTTCTCTCTCAGTAACCATCAGGGACCTACATTCTGAGGCAGGAAATCTAACATCTTTTGCTTGCCTGAGAGGACCTTGTTCCCTCTTTCCATGGCAATCCTCACTAGTGTAACGAGGAGCCCTCACCACCCCCAACCTCCCACAGACCTGACAACGAAGGACTTTGCTTGCTTCTGGGGCAAAAAAAAAAAAAAAAAAAAGGATTGATTGACATTTATACAGAACACTTGCAGACATCGGAAAGCGTAGCCAGTTCAATTTCCGTAATGCAATAAAATTGCTTCTTTTTCATGTTGGTCCATGAAAGCCAGGGGCCAATATAGCACAGATGCAACTTGGGGAAATTACTTTGGAGAACAATGGCTCCCAAAATCGCCAGCCGGCATGGACCTGGAAGTGCTGGGAGCTGTAGTCCTCAAAATGACTTTGGAATGTCAGAGGATCAGGCCTTTTTCAAGAAGGATTCAGATGAAGGCATGAAGGAGGAGATGTTCTCTGAGGTGGTGCAACAGCTCTGGGTGGGTACATAAGAACACAAGAACATAAGAAGAGCCATGCTGGATCAGGCCAAAGGCCCATCTCATAGTGGCCCCACCAAATCCATCTGGGAGCGCACAAGACTAGAGATCTGTCTCTTAATACCACTCCCCTGCATCTGGTCCTCAAAGTACCCTGGTTTTAAGCCTGGAGATTACACATCTCCATCATGGTTTATAAACTATTATGGACTTTTCCTCCAGGAATCTGTCCTGGAGATCAGCTTGCTGTCAGGATTGTGTTATTTGCAGCATTTTTTATTTATTCAGATATTTTAGCACACACTGACAGCTGCTCAGGTGGTGAGTGCAGTTTTGTCCATTGTCAACTGTTTGTGTCCAAAATGTCTGGGTTGCACAATCTAGCACCTGTCCAGGTACATGGTAGACTGACATAAAACTGTGACATCCTTTGGCATTGTTCCATTTTTCAAGCGTGGATTTTCAGAAGGTGGTTTTGATTACCACTCTGTTATGTCTTGAGCTGCTTCCTCATCATCCTTATATTCTGCCTTTCCTCCAATGAATGCAAGGCAGCATAACAGGGATGTTCTCCCAACTTCCTTCTCACAACCATCATGTGAGGAAGGTCAGGTAGAGTCAGCACGACTGGTTCAAAGTCAGCCACTGTTTTAAATGTTTCATTGCAGACTTGAGTGTGGAGGTCCTAAATTGCAACACTCTTAACTACTACACCTTACTGTCTGACACACTTCATTTTTCCTCTTTCATTATTACAGTGTGATGGCTGATTGCGCCGAAGTCTATGTTAAGTCCTTTATTTTTGTGCACACTGCCCTGGACTCTCTCTAGCCTGGATAAAGAGAAGTGCGGCAGATTTTAAAAGAAATAAATGAAGCAGGTATCAAAGTAATATTGAAATACCACAGGGGTGAAAGATCAGTGGGGTGTATATCTGGGCAAATAAAGATGGTCTTTTCTTGATGCCAAAAAGAAGGGCCTTGCATTACTCCTTGGGTCAGGCATTCTAAAGACAAGGGGAGCTGCAAAGAATTAAGCCTCTTCTTCACGCTCAGTACTATGGCGAGAGGCTCTGAAAGGGACCAAGCAGATCTCAGTGTCTCTATCCAAAACTAACTCCCACTAAAGCATGAACTTTGAGTTGGTCACTCTTGGATGACCTTAAGCCAATCACTTTCTTGAGATGACCAGTTCATAGGGGAGTTGTGAGGGTGAAAAGAGGAAGAAGAGAGCTGCACACCACATGGAGATCTCTGGAAGAAAGGCAGGGGGAATAAACATAGGGTAATAGAAATACATATCATCTATGATGGGACAGTCAGAGAAGAGGACTACCAAAGGTGCCTTCAGTCCACTGAGAGCATTATTTCTGGTCCTTGGGTCCCAAGCTGCATAGAGCTGTGCTGATGTGCAACTTCTATTCTGATGTACTTGGGGGCAAACCCCACTAAATTCCGTGGGGCTCACTTCTGTCCAGCCACATATACAGTAGGATTTCACTGCAATAGGACTATGGCCAGCAACAATTCACATCCACATTTCTCACCACTCTGCCTTACCTTCTGAGGACCGAAGATGAAATACAACAGGGATCATGCACAACACTTCTGTCAAGGAAACCCAGTAAAGAAATGGGACAACAGCCTCCAAAGTCACCCACGGACCTTGGCCGCTGTGTGGGGACCCAAAGCAGGGGTTCCCCATTCCAGCTGCAACTCTGCTCCCCTTCTCCCAGTACTGAATGCTTTATGGGCACGAAACGAGCGATTTTTTTTTTTTTTTTCGTTTTTTTTTTTCGTTATGCAAAGAAAATGAAACAAAAAAATTTAAAAAACAAAACGAAAATGAAAATGAAATGACCAAATTTGCCATGTTTTTCATTTTCGTTGCAGCAGATGCATTGAACTAAAAAGAATGCTAACGAAACAGCAATTTTTTGTTTTTGTTTTTGTTTTTTCATTTTGTTACCTAACAAAACGAAAATGAATTTTTTTGCAAAAAACGTCACGAAAACGAAAATGAACCGAAACGGACCCCTAAACGACCAAACGACAAACGAAACACCATTTTTTTTGAGTCGTGCCCATCTCTATCTCAGGCTACCCTGCATCAAACATCTTTCTCATGTGCCCACCCCCTGCCCGTCTATAATGAATACAGCTCAGCTGCTAACCTGTCTCCTTATTTAACAGGCCTGAAAGAAGAGGTTAACTCTACAGTCTCCTTGACGGCTTCTCCAGCATCTCAGGGGAGCTGGGGCAATGTGCTCCCCTGCCCCTCCCCGCATGTGGCCAGGGCCTCATTCACACGCCGTGGCGAAAGTGGACGGACACTGGCATGGGGAGTGCATGTCTTGAGGCTGTGATTCAGCACATCCTTTCATTGCGGCATTATGCTAATCTCGGCCAAATTCAAATGAAGTGCTTACTCAGACTGGTTTGCTACATGCGAACAGCATATGCAGGGCTTGGGCGAGGCCGTGCAATCTTCCATCATGGATCAGTACAGAAGAGCACAGCTTGGCTGTGAAATCAGGGGTGACTTTCAAGGTCTGATAACTCACGAATCACCAGGATTAAAAAAAAAACCAAACAAACCCTGAACATTGCTTATGCTGTGTGCCACTGCAAATTTAAAGACCTCTGCCTCCCAGTAATATATATCCTGCATTACTCTTTCTAAAGGGGCACATTATTTAGGACTGCAACATTCTGGTTATCGACTCCTTTCCCCCTACATTTCCAACTTCTTTGTGATCTTAAATATTGCAACTCTGAACAAGAGTAGTCTAGCACGATGGGTTCAGAATGACATGAAAATATACACCATGGTGATTTTAGCAGTACAGAAGATTAATGAAAAAAACACTGGAAGTATACCTGAAGATTAAGGGGTGGTAAATAGGAGAATAAAGAGATAATTATTGTACACTCAATTGTTTTGCTCAAAAAAGGTCTTATTAAATAGGAGCTTTAGAAAACCGAGAACATAGAGTATGCATAACTCCACATTAAAAAGCTGGTCAGTGACTGTGTTTGAAGCTGCATGTTGCATGCAGATCAGTTTTTAAATTCTAGGTAGCTCCTTCTTGCCCCTTATCAGTGAGAGTGCAATCTGGTGTGAAAGATTAATATGGAAGAACTGGAGATTAACTAAAGCGTCTCGTTCACTTGCAGGTGCTTCTCACCTGCTTTCATCACAGATCACAGATCAGAGATAAGAGGATAGTTAAACTTGAAATACATTGCATAGAACTGAGCTGGGTTTTGCAGACCAGAAAGCTGCTGTATGGATTGGAATTAAAAAAAGGCAGGAGAATGTTGCAGTGGCTCTATAATGCATGCACACGATCTGTGCTTTCTATTAGTGGCACAACTGATACAGATTATATTGTGGGTTTGGCTTAATCTGAGCACTGTAGCTCCCCCACCCCCACCCACCTGCTGCTGAAACGCAAAGGCAACTGGACTTCCAAACTGGAATTTGGCCTCCAGATTGGGAAAGTTGCTCCATTTCTGGCTTAATTTTTTTCTTTCGATGTGTGGTGGTTCCATGGAAAATGAGCGATGCTCAATAAGGGATTCTGGGATCTGTAGTCCAAAGAGACATGTTTCCAGGATCTGACCACTACTTAATCAATACCTTAATATGTGCAACAGAGCAGTAGCAACAGTCATGGCAGAAATAGAAGATTTTACATTTGTTGTAGGCCAAACAACTCCAACTCTTCCACAATCAGCTCTCCAAAACATGGACGTCCCTAAAAATTATGTTCCTTTAGGTGCATTTTGTCCCTTGACATAGAAACAGACTCTCATTACAGTTCTTTATGAGAGCATTATTGGTGTCAGTTATACATGCGAGTAGACAAGATATTTGTTGTAAAGAGATTCATCAATCCTTCCATTTGCATTCACCGCCTCCTAATGTGCATTTCGCCCCAAGTGAGGCAAACTGCATGTTACAATATGTTCATATGAATTCAGCCTCAGAGGTCCATTAGTCTGCTTGAGCAGCCTCAGCCAGCAATAAATAGTAGATCAGCCAAGTCTACCTATTTAGGCAGCACATGTGTCGTATTATACTTTATAATGCATGCTCTTATTATGGGTTTTAAATTTCTTCTGTGGCCTTCTGCTTCCTACAGGGGTGCAAAGCATGTATTCAGTGAAGCTACTCACCCCATGGCAGGAGAGAGTAGACGCCATTTGCAAGGCCCGAGTAACCTTGATTAAACCGGGACTTTATGGAAATGCTCGGCTTCTTTGCAAATTAGTTACATCGAGCTGCAAAAAAAAAAAAAATGCCTTTCTTTCCAAGAAGCAGACTCTTAATTTATAGAGGCTTTCATGAGTTTACCTTTTGCGATGGCTAAGATGGAGTTACAAGATCTGGACTGCTGTCCCTCGGATTTACCCAAGACATTTTGCTGCCTAAGGCAAATGACAAAGGGGCACCCATTTCATTTCAGGTACAGAAGGACAACTGGCTTGCAAATGAAGTAAGAATGTGGAATAAAAAGACAATAGAATCTTCCCATCTCATTCCTTCTCAAACTGGGAGGAGGTAAAAAGTGAGGTACCAAAAGGCTCAGTCCTGGGCTTTACTCTTTAATTTTTTAATTAATGAATGGATGAGGCAATGCAGGGAATACTTATCAAATTTGCAGATGACACCAAACTGGAATACCTGGGAAGCATAAAAAAGTACTGAATTCAAAGAGATTTTGATAGGCTTGGGCACAGAATGAAGTTTAACAAAATGCACTTGGGAGATACTTGGCTCAGTAATGAGCAAGATGATTCTTGGAATTGTTATAGATCACAAGCTGACTATGAGCCAACCATGTGATAGAGCTGCAAAAAGAAAGAAAGAAAGAAAGAAAGAAAGAAAGAAAGAAAGAAAGAAAGAAAGAAAGAAAGCTAGTGCTGTTTTAGACTGCATTAACAGAAGTATAGTCTCTAAACTCTGTGAAGTACTAATCACCTTTTATTTAGCATTGCCTAGGCCTCATCTTGAATACTGTGGCCAGTTCTAGACATGGCACTTGAAGAATGTAAACAAATTGAACAAGTTCAGAGGAGCACAAGGTTGACCAGGGGACTAGAAACCAAGGCCTATGAGGAAAGACTGAAAGATAACCTTGAGAAAAGAATGAGAAGAGATGTGAGAACAATTTTCAAATACAGCAATACCTTGGTTTAAGAGTAACTCGGTTTAAGAACATTTTGCAAGACAAGCAAACATTTCTTCTAAATTTGGCCTTGATCAACAAGCAATGTCTTGATATACAAGCACTGGAGCAGGTTACAAGATCACAAGTGAGCCAAAGGTGGCTTGTTCTCCCTCCCTCCCCCTGCTGGATTGTGTGTGATTGTCTGGAAAGAAAAAAGTTTAAAAAAAAAACCCTCAGGCAGCCTCCAAAGCAGGCCAGAAGGGTGTTTTACAGAGCAATAGACCAGGCTGGGAGGGCCCATTTGCCATGCAGTGCAGCCGCCCAAAACCCCACCAAAGCACCACAGAAACATATTAGCTATTTTAAATGCAGTTTTACAGTATTTAATTTTATTTTATTTTATTTTATTTTATTTTTAGGCATTTGCAATGATGGGCACGGGGAGTGGTGAAATTTTCCACCAATCGCATGGCCACTTGGCCAGGTTGACCACAGAGACTTATTGCCAATTAAACAGCCCACTCGTTAAGCCTAAGCCTAACCCGTAAGTACACTGTCCTTCTAAGTGGGTCAGAGAGGCACCCAGAGGTGCACCCCAATACTCACCCTAACCTCACCCGCTCCAACCCTAGCCCTTGCGCTAACCCGAACCCGATCTAAAGATAAATTGGGTCTGATTTTTTTGTGGCTCTGGCTGACTCCTGCAGTTCATGGCAAGAGCCCGCTCCCCCAAAACCAGTACTAACGACAACACTAATTTTTGCAAAATTTCGCAGAAAAAAAACGTAAAAAAAAAAAAATCTCTAATCACAAGTGAGCCAAAGGTTTGTTCTCCCTCCCTCCCCTGCTGGATTGTGCCTGGAAGGCAGCTTCCAAAGGAGAGAGGACAGAGCAAAATCTGCCTGCCTCAGTATTTATTAAGTTATCATTAGGCCAGAGAGGGGTGGTTTCTTTCCGGGGGTTATTGTTACGTAACGGGTAACGGTAACGAGAATTACTCCGCTCCAGCCTTCCCCCGATAAAGATAAATTGGGTCTCCTGCCCTGGGCTGCTGGTACCAGGCATTCCCGGCCATAAAAGCAGGTGAAAATATGCCTGCCTCAGTGAGGGCACCTACCAGAGAGGGTGGTTTCTGGGGGTCCCCGGCCTTCCCCCTCCTGTCCTGGGCTGGCTGGGCTACCATTTGCCATTTGCCATGGTGGGGGAACCAAAATGGCGACTGCAATATTTATTTTTAAATTGTGGTCCAAAAACCCACCAAAGCACCACAGAAACATTTGAAAATTAGGTATTTTAAATGCCTGATTTTTATAGTAGCAGCAGTGGGTTTTTCTTGCAATAAAACGTCTCCATTGATTTTATTTTATTTTATTTTATTTTTATTTTTATTTTTATACACCTGCGCAATGATGGGCTGGCCATGGGATGGGACCATGCAAAATTTTGGACCCATTCCACCAATCGCATGGCCAGGTTTTGACTGAGACTTCTGGATGTGCCAGAGGGCATAAAAAGCCCACTAACCCTAACCCTAACCCTAACCCTAACCCTAACCCTAAGCCATACGCCAGTACACTGTCCTTCTTAGTGGGTCAGAGGCACCCAGAGGTGCAGCCCACTAACCCACGCTAACCTTAACCGTAACCCTAAGCCTAGCCCTTACCCTAACCCCAACCCTAACCCAGATCTGTACGCAAGTACGCTTCCCTTCTTAGTGGGTCAGAGTAGAGGCTCCCAGAGAGGTGCCTCCCAGCCAGAGCCCACTACCCCTACCCCTAACCTGTATGCCAGTATGTCAGTATGGTTTCCTTCTTAATGAGTCAGAGGCACCCAGAGAGGTGCCTCTGCCACTTACCCCCCAACCCTAACATAATGTAATGTATGGTACGCAGCGGCTACACGAAACGCTTCCCTTCCCTTCTTAGTGGGTCAGACGTCAGAGGCACCCAGAGAGGTGCCTCCCAGAGCCCACTTACCCCAACACAAATGACAAACAACAAACGACAAACGGAAACAACAAATTTTTGAAAATTTCCGCGACAAACGGAAACGACCCGAAACGGACCCGTCCCGACAAACGACAACTCGAAACGTCATTTTTCCTGGTCGTGCCCATTTCTAGTTATCATCATTCTTTCTTATTTTTTCAAACCATTTCTAGTCATGGAGCAAGTCAATTGTGTACAGGGCTACAAATTGCACTTTATTGTTGTCACATTAAAAATACAGAATAAAATCTAGTTGTTAGTCCCAAGCAAAGCAGGTTCTGCAGCCAGATACGTAAACCATGGTATGGACGTGGACTTCTTTTGTGAGTTTTGGCACTTTGTGTGTTCAGTGTGTGGTCTATGGGACCCCAGAACGAATCATCTGAGTTTCCATCATTTCTTATGGGGAAATGAATTATGGAATGAATTATGATTGTAGTCCAAGGTATTACTATACCTGAAAGATAGTCATACAGAGGAGGGGAGGATTTGTACTCAGTTATAGAATAATGAAGTTGAAAGGGGACTACAAGGCCATCAAGTCCAATCTCAGAGGGATATCTGCCAGATAGTTGTCCAAATTTCTCTTGATTGCCTCCAGAGTTGGAGCACTTACACCACCTCTTGAGGGAATTTGTTCCACTGGCGTACTGCTCTAATAGTTAGAAGCTTTTCCTGATATTCAACTAAAATCTGGCTTCCTGTAACTTGCGCCTATACCTGTTTCCTCAAACAAAAGACTGAAGCACTTTGGGGCAGTTATTATGTGAGGGGGAAAATATGACGGGGGGGAGGGAATGAAAGAGGTTTTCTTAATGATTGTCATTAGGAAGGACACTTCTATTTCCAATATTCAAATGTATTTGAAATACAGTGGTACCTTGTATAAAGGAATTAATTCGTTCCCAATGAAATTATGTTAAGCAAATGTTCCGTTATACAAATTTCCCATAAGAATGCATTGAAAACAGAGTAAAACCTAATCACAACCATTTTTATGTTGTACAGATTTGCCCCATAGACGATTCTGTTAAGCAAATTTTCCCTATCTCTGCAATTTTTTTATGTTGTACAGATTTTATGTTATACAAAAGGATACTTGTAGTGACTGCAACATTGGGTCGATGGCCATCCAGTTAGATCACTTGGAAACAGGTTTAGACGTCTTCTCTTAACTTGAGCCCGTTGTTGTATGTCTTGCACTTTGGAACAATCAAGAACAGATCCTACCCCTCCTCTGTATGACAGCCCTTCAGATATTTGAAAAGTGCTATCACATCACACGCCGCCACCACTGTCTTCTTTTCTCTAAGCTAAACTTGCCCAGTTCTTTCTGTTTTTCCTCATAGGACTTGGTTTCCCAGCCCCTGATCAACCCACCGCTGAACCTGTTCCAACCCTAGAGTGCAGGACATGCAACAATGGGCTCAAATGATGAGTACCCAGCTTTTATCTGAATATCAGGGAAAATGTCCTAACTGTTAGAGCGATATGGCCGTGGCACCAGTTACCCAGGAAGTGCTGACCGTCCAACGCTGAAGGCATGCCATAGAACATTGGACAACCACCGGTCAAGATCGACATTGAATTGGATTTCTGCATTGAGCAGAGAGTAGGACTCAGTGGCCTTACACCAACTCAGTTATTCTATCCAAATATGAGAGCATTAGACAGTTTAAAGGGGTGCATGGTAGACATAGCACACATGGCTCAGCACTCCATGGCAGAAGGTTGCCCGTGGAATCAGCTGTTGGCTGCCAATCTTGTCCCCTGGCCTTTGCTACTTGTGCCATCAAATAACCATTTCATAAGCAGAGTCCCATCTAGTCTACCTTCCTGTATCTCACAGTGGCCCCACCAAATGCCTCTGGGAGCACACGAGACTAGACATCTGTCTCCTGATACCACTCCCCTGCATCTGGCCCTTGAAGTACCCCAGTTTTAAGCCTGGAGATGACACATCTCCATCATGGTTTGTAACCTGCGATGGACTTTTCCTCCAGAAATCTGTCCAATCCCCTTTTGAAGGCATCCAGGCCAGATGTCATCACCACCTCCTGTGGCAGGGAGTTCCACAGACTAACAATGCGCTGGGTGAAAAAATATTTTCTTTTGTCTGTTCTTACTCTCCCACCCTCAGTTTGAGTGGATGTCCCCTCGTTGTGGTATTTTGTGAGAGGGAGAGGGAGAAGAGCGTCCCTCTATCCACACCGCCTCATGCTAAAGCTGGCTTTGATTCCACATGAGCCCAACCCCTTGGAGCAGATTCGCTCATCATTCAGTCTAGATTTCGAAAAGCTAAAATGGAAAAACAGGGGTATAAGTTTCATTTCTGTAATTATGACCCTTCCCAAATAACACAGAAAGCTCCTCGAGTATCTTGCAAGTGGAAATGGAGATCACAATGTTGATGACTCAGCGACTGTAGTCTGCAGTTGCCACTTAGCTGGTAGAGACCCTTTGAATTCTTTAATGATGCACAAGGACAGTAACCCAAGGAAGGAGATAAAAGAGCTGCTTTTGTCCATTATGGTCACAATTGGGTATGGATTTCTAATTGAGTAGTACATGTCGATATGATGGGCTGTCTACAGTAGGGCTGTGCTGTGTATTTTTTTACCCTATTACAACTCGCAGACTCCTCCAGGCACACATGTGCACACGCACAAGTACATGTTCCTGATGCTGCTGTGGTTGCTACTGCTGGAAATATCGAACCATGTTTGATGGGAAACGTGGCATATAAGGGGTGGGTTCACTGTTTACCTGCAAAATTGTACTCCCAACAGGTAGTGGGCTTTCTGAAGTGACGGTGAGAGGATGCAGCCTCCTCAGCCACAGAAATATGTCCAGTTTTGTCTCAATATAGGAATATTACAAAGAGTCTACCTGTTTCAACCCCCTGAGACAGGATAGACTCACAGATGCATAGCTTGCAGATTTTGCCTAGGTTTAATTTCCAGTGATCAATTACAAAGCAGGCGAAATGCAAGATACATAGGTGAACAAAATAATGTACAATGGTAAACAGCTGTATTTGCACCACTTTTGGCAGCATTCCTGTCCCGTTCAAAAAAAAAAAAGATACATCCATCATCTGGCTTGAACCGGAAATTTGGGAATGTTGTCCTAGGGTCAGATCACATATTGAAGTACAGTAGATACCTATTCTCTCCTCTTAGAATCATAGAATCATAGGATCATAGAGTTGGAAGATACCTCAAAGGCCATCCAGTCCAACCCCCTGCCATGCAGGAACCCCCAACACAGTATTTACAACAGGTGGCCATCCAGCCTCTGCTTAAAAACCTCCAAAGAAGGAGACTCCACCACCCTTGGTGGCAGCATATTCCACTGCCGAACAGCTCTAACTGTCATGAAGTTCTTCCTAATGTTCAAATGGAATCTCTTTTCCTGTAGTTTGAAACCATTGCCCCGAGTACAAGTTACTGCTCCAAGCATGCAAATCATCTGGTGCTAGGTGCCTGAGAATCTGACATGGCCCTTGGGGTCTCTTCCAACTCGATGATTCTATGATTTGTATATGAAAACTGCTTTTGTTTTATTATTTTTAAAGGGACTATTGACTGAGATGTAGCTGAAATACATTTTTTTAAAAAATGGTAAAGGAAAGATCTGCTGATAGAGAACTTGACCATCTGTAATAATAACTATGAAACATCAAGTCACTTCTGAAGTATGACAAATCTTTGCAGGCATTTCTAGGTGTAAAATCCTTGGAAGTAGTGTAACCCCTTCTTAAAGTGACATACGCAATATTAAAATCTCACACCAGCATTCTCAGTCTGTCCAGTTCAATGACAGGTGCAGCATTTTCACTCTTTCGGCAAGGAAACTAGTGCATTTTTCCAGTTTTTCAAAAAGGCAAATTCTGTCAAAATATGTCCACTATAAGTATTTGCTTTCCATTGACAGATGTATATGCATGCATTTTTAGCTGTGAGCATTTTTGAAAGGTACACATGGGGTCGTGTTCATTTCCCCCCCTGCCCAATCCAACGTATGCCTTAGAGCAGTGCTCCCCAACCTTTTGTCCCCAGGAATAGGCAAAAGATTGATGGGAGGGAAGGAGGAGGGGAGGCACGAGACCGGCGGCGGCACTCACCGGCTTGGGGCGTCGGGGGAGGAAAGATAGATGGGCAGTCGGGCCCCCGCCTCCTCCTCCCGCGACCATTACCAGGTGTGCATTGAATATTTAGGTATAGATACATACCTCTCACCCGCCCGGCCGCACATGTTTCCTGCTCCTGTTCCTCCTCCTCCTCCTCCTCCTCCCGAAAAGGGTTCCGCCGCCACCGCCCCGGCCCCATAACCCCTCTGCAATTGCCTGCTGCTGCTATGAGTTACAGGAGCAGGTCCAATTATACCAGAGCTCCCTAGCAAGGACTTTCGCCATTGGGGAGGATGTAGATGCTAAGGAGCAGGACATTATTGGGCATGTCCTTTTGAAAACTCAGCAGCAGCAGCGTGGGCAGAGGGGTGGCAGCGGCGGCGGCGGATTCTCCAGCGGCCACTGTTCTGGGGTGGCTGCTGCTGCATGCCCCACCCTCCGCACCCTTGTGTCTGCCAGAAGTGGTGTGGCTGCTGCTGCTGCAGGTGGTGGAGGAGGGCGATAAAGGGCAGAGGAGGGAGGCGGCAGCTCCTCCTGCGCTCCTCCAGCCTTCCTCCAGCCTTCCTCCTCCACCGCTTGAGGAAAAGGGGAGGAGCCTGAGGCTATCCAAAAGTAGGTTGAATACAGATTTCTGAGGAAAGATAGATGTGTCCCAGACCATTACCAGGTGTGCATTGAATATTTAGGTATAGATACATACCTCTCACCCCTATCCATGTTTCCGGTTTGAAAAGGGTTCGCCGTGGCCCCATAACTGAAGCCTGCTGCTATGAGTTACTGCTTGTCCAATTATACCAGAGCTCCTAGCAAGGAGATGCTAACAACATTATTGGGCATGTCCTTTTTGAAAACTCCACAACGTGCAGAGTTCTCCGGCCACTGTTCTGCTCTGCCATGCTACTTGTGTCTGCCAGAAGTGGTCATAAATAAATAAAGTACAGTAGCTTGAATGACTATCCAAAAGTAGGTTGAATGACTACTCAGACTCAGATTGTATTTTCATTAGCATGACTACTGACCATGCCGGGTAAGATATTCTAGACGTTTTTGTCACCAAAGCCAAGCTTTGACTAGAGCATCTCCAAGTGTCAACCGAAAGGGCAATACTAACAGTTGTTTTGTTGCATCTTACAGACAAGTATTGTGGCGTCTTAAAGACGGATGGCATCAGCTGTCATGGGCCAAAGTACTGTACACAGACTTCAACAAAGAGATCACATATGATTTGAAGTTAAATTTTATATCTGGGATTCATATCCTGCCCTACCAAAAACCCTACAGGCAGCTTTCAAGTTTCCAAAAATGATGAGAACAGAATTTGAAGTCTAGCAAAATAGACTAAGAATAGCAAAATTAACAGGTGCAGAATAAAAGTGGGATGAACCCAGCCAAGTCCAGAGAGATCACAATGAACACAAAAGCGGTGGCGGGGGTGGGGGTGGGGAAAGGAAAGATAATTTTTTTCCTGGCACTGACATGACTGCAACAGATGATTGTGGCAGTACCTTCTGGAAGCTGGAAGAAGAATGTTTTCTGGAGGAAGAAATGAACAAAAAAAAGTTAGAACACTGCCTCCTGTTCTCTACAAAACTTTAGATGTACTGGCTTTGGAGCACTCATCTTGAGAAGGAATGGTGTTCAAAACTTCTTCCACCCCCAGCTTGCTAGGGGTAGGGTGCTTCCATAGTAGGTGACCCCTTTCAGGTCATTGACAAGGAGGACAAAACAGAATATGGATTTGCATATATCATGACTTGGAACCCACTCACCTGCGACTCGGAACCCACCCATTTTCATTTTTTTTTTCCAGCAGGGGAAAGCTTATTTTTAATAGGGTCTAAGGGCTTGGACTAAGGACCTGGTTCCAAAGACTTGGACTTGGACTTGGGACTTATTACAAAAGACTTGGACTTCAGACTTGGACCCAAAGTCTTCACAACATCCTTGCTTATAGAACTCCTTCCTTAGAGTTCTTGTTCTTTCAAAGTGGGAATGGATTGACGAGTGTTTCAAACATAAGCCACTTTCAAAAAGAGGATTGTCCTCCAATAGGAGGACAACATGTAGATGTTCTAAAAGCGCACCTGTGCGAATAGCGCCTTCTGGGCAGGCTGTTCTAAAAGAATGACTATCCAATGAATGGCTATCTAAAAGAATGACTATCCAAAATGACTATCCAAAAGACTATCTAAAAGAACATATACATTAACTTTAATATCCTGCTCTGAGAGATCAAAGAAGAAATTATTTAATAAGGTTTACAATGCATATAAGGTGACCCGTGACCCCACCCCAACATAAAATGCTCTATGATGCTCTTGGGGGTCATGACCTCCTAGATTGGGAAATGCTCCTCTGCCCCTTAAAACATTTCCATGTTTCCCCATCAATTCTACCACCCTTTTTTTCTTTCAAAGAAAAGAAAGAAAGAAAGAAAACACTGAGGTAGAAGGAATGGACAGGAGAGGTCCTTTGCACTGGAAATGCTACAGCCTGCCCAGAAGGTGCTACTTGCACAGGTGCGCTTGTGAAATTCTGCTGTTCTTTTAAAAAAGAAGGTGGGGAGGAGAGACGTAGTTTTATTGCAGTGTGACAAAAGATGAAGATAGCACAGGAAAACCATAGGAAAGCAATGATTAGTGTTGATGTGTTGTGGACATCTGATGGAAACAAGAAAGCGTGATCAAATTCTGACTAAAACATGCAGTCATTGGTTATTTATCTCTTGCATTGATATTTCAACTTGACTCCTTTCTCCTTTATCCCTGTAACAACTAGAACACATTGCCTTCAAATCATCACTTTTCAGGTTGCAAGGGCACAATTACACATTCTGTGTATAACAGAATTACTTTGTGTGTGTGTGTGTGTGTGTGTGTGTGTAAAGGATAATATTTACTTAAATTTTCTAACATTTCTGGCTGGATAGTTCAGTGATTTAGGGGTTGGGATATGTGCGTCAAGGCAACTTGCACAGTCCCAGGGTGCACCCCAGAAGAAGGGAATAAGAGGAATGCTACCGAGTGTTGTCTACCTGGGAAGCCCTGAAAAGGTTCTCCATAAATCAGAATTGGTTTGACAGCATGCAGTTATCATTTCCATAATAATAGTTGTGGGGGTGGGACTTGAGGGATTTTTAAAAATTTTCTTAAGCCAAGGTGGATGACTCCCAGAGGTCTGTGGGGTTGGGGGGAGTCAACCGATCCTTGGAATTTGGACAGCAACACCCGATCCCATAATTCCCATCCTGCCATTTTTCTTATAAAATGCCTTAACCCCACCTCCAAAGACTTCCTTATGCCCCCTAGTGCACATTTTAAAAATTAAAAATTGCTGTGTCTCCCCAAATGTTAGTAAAATGGTTCCCTGTCACTTAATCCAACTTCCACCCCGAATATCTTAAATATTTGTATTGAAGTGTGGTGATATTGAGGGTGCTGCAGGGCCACATTTAGGTCTGGGACCACTAGTGGCCCAGCCTTACCTTCAGACTTTTAAAAATAAAATGTAAAAGGTAATGGGGAGTAGCTTATTCAGAGGAGAAAGGCAATTGTGCAAGTATCCTGTTGACCTGGCATCATCTCCAGCCAGCAAGAAACCAGACAACCAAAGGGGGAGGGTCTGCTGGAGCCACACAATTGCCCTTCATGATCCTGTTAACTCAGCAGGATCCTGCTAGTGTAAATCAAAGTGTTCTGCTTATATACCGCCCCATACCACTTCAAGTAGTCTCTGGGCGGTTTACAGTTCAGTATGCAGGCTACACATTGCCCCACCCCCCAGCAAGCTGGATACTCATTTGACCAACCTGGGAAGGATGGAAGGCTGAGTCAACCTTGAGCCAGCTACCTGGGATTGAACCCCCGGGTTGTGAGCAGAATTTTACCTGCAGTACAGGCATTTAACCACTGCATTTAGTGTGTTACTAAAGCCTGATTTATGAAGTAAGGCATGATCCACAATGAGTAATGTGTGTGTGTGTGTGTGTGTGTGTGTGTGTGTGTGTGTGTTTACTGTAATACTGAAACTGAGCTGTTAAAAAAGGATGCCCTTTGTCCTATGGAGCAGGTCAGCAAAAGATCACCCAGTGATTCTTCTGGCCCAATGGCACACTAGAACCCGGATTAGGCAAGCCCATTAGCACCCAGACCCTCTTAACACCGGCAGTGGTAATTAAAAACAAAACAAAGCCCTTACTTGGAAAGTTCTTTCAATTAAGTTGGCACTTTCTCCGTCTTGCCAGACTGTTGCTCCTAGCACTTGATAGCAGGAAACAGCCTCCTATTCAGGCTCCATTAGATTTCTCAGCCATCCCTCCCACTGCTGTCACCATCCTTTGCCAGTTAGCAGGTTCTTATAACATCACGCCCTGCGTCTTGCAGCAGATGGAGGGGGCTTCCCCTTTCCTGCTGTTGTGTACAGAGCATGGGTTCCAGAAGGAAACCAAAGCCTTTCCCGTCTGCCGATCAAAACTGCTTCCTGTCACCTCCACCTGGACACCGTCCGAGGCACCTGCATGGGCTTCGTCCGTCACAAGATCAGGGTCGTTTTGATTCATTCATTCCCTGAATCTGACCTTGTAAATGTAAACGTGACGGTGGTGAGTGGGTCACAACAAGGCTAGCAAGCTGGGTTTCTCCCCACACCCACCCATCCTCATTTTCATTAGTTTACACTTTGTTAATTTACTGCCACTGTTCACTGGGAATGGTTGATGCCCACACCCCTGTGTAAGGGAGGCTATACGAAAGGCCATGGCAAGGAAGCTTTAATTCCCTTGTTTAACAGGGGCAAAGTAGGAAAACAATCATTCCCATTTAAAATTGAACAGAGCAATTCAGACTTCTCTGTTTTGTTTCTGATGCCACTCTATCGATAGCCAGCCACATAGTCTTTGGAAAGGGAAGGAAATACTTGAGAAAAACTTGATTCCCCCCCTTTTGCTCAGTGGAATGGAAACATGCAGAGAGATACCAATGCTTGGCATACACAATATATTCATGTTCAGCTGGAGTCAGGGTGAGTGACCCTTGGGAGGGGGTAGGATTGCCAACAGCTGTTCTCAAGCTGGGCAGAGCTATGCAGCATGAAGTACAGGATTGCCTTATTAGTAAGTCAGTGTTGCAGAAGGCACCAGTTCAGTGCCTGAACTGGCCATCTAGATTGGGTTCTTAGACAGCTTGGAAGTGTATTCCAATAGGCCATTGGTTTGTCATGTGGCTACACAAGGAGGGCACACATGTTTCAATTCCAAATGAGCCTTTAGCTATGGCGAAAGTAGATCCTTTATATGCAGTCAGAGGGCCTTTTTACACTACCCCTAAGATCCGCTGGCCACTTAAATTCAGACCAGAGATCTTAGGGGTTCTTTGCTCTTTCTCTGTCCCCACCCCCCTCCGCACTTCCTGGTTTCTGGCTGCCCGAGGGAGGGAGAAAAAAGAAAGAAAAACATGCCGGTCACCTCCGTTTTGTTCCGGGCAGCATTCAGATCTCTTAAATGAGCGGGCGCAAAACAAGAACAAACAGAAGCCAGGAGAGCCCCGCACTCACTATCCTTACACCGGATCAAAATTTGTCACATCCAAAAAGCAGGTACAAGAAAACTGCTGTTTGGTCGCGCTAAGTGGGCGGGGTCGCACTTAATTGTCTGCAAAGTCCGGAGCTGGTGGGTAAACATTTTTAAGGTCCGGACCTTGCAGCCATTTGCGGCGGAGCTTAGGGGTCATGTATAAACGCCCAGAGACAAGATGCATAAGAACATAACATAAGAACATAAGAAGAGCCATGCTGGATCAGGCCAAGGGCCCATCTAGTCCAACTTCCTGTATCTCACAGTGGCCCCACTAGATGCATCTGGGAGTGCATGAGACTAGATCTCCCACCAACTTTTTTTCTCAGAGTGAAGAAGCTATTTGGATGAGTAGTGAATCATTTTGATCCCACAGGAAAACAAGTCCAGTTGCCATGACTCAGCTCCCAGAAAAACCTGATCAGTGGTTTCCAACCTTGGATAATGCAAGTCTTCTTAGACTGTAGCTCCCAGAATCCCCAACCGGCATAGCTAACTGGGAGTTGCAGTCCAAGAACACTTGAGCTACCCAAGGTCTTCCCATTGACCCAGACCGTGGGTAAAGTAAAGTCTTTATCTAGGTTGGAGATAAGGAGCCTTTGACGTTGCAGATGTTTTGAACCTCATCCACTTCATTGAACCACTCCAAAGAAAGAGGAATTGGTTTTGATTTAGGAGTGAAGGAATGGTATTACAGGTTTGGTGCACTTCCTTAAAGGTAATAGTTCTCTTTGTTCGTTGTATATGGCAAAGGCAGCAGAGACCTATTTCCGCCTTGGAAATATATATATAAAAGAGATAGAAGTGGCTTCCATAGAGCAAGGACAAAGGGGCAGATGAAATCCTGCAAAGCTGGAGGGGGGGGGTTAGAGCTCCCACTGCAGCCAAACCCAAGGTAGGAGGCGGGTTGAGAAAGACGAGCATTGCATCTGAGCAAGTGTCTCGTTCAGGTACTCGTTGGGAAAAGTGGCCAAGCTTAAATGGCATGCACTTTTTAAAAAAGGAGGATGAAATATAATTGCTAAATTGAGCACCTGTAGCAGTTCCGAGACCATCCTCCCTCAATAACGCTCGCAGCAGAGAGAAAAAGCTGGTGCCCTACATAATCGGCAGGAAACAGTGCTAATGGGGCTGCGGCAGAGACCTCAAAGAGGCCAGGGAGTCCTTTTATCCCCAGCAAAGCTAATTCTGAGGGAGAGTGACAGCGACAGAATTAGCAAGGCGAGAAGTATGGGTAGACGGCCTCCCTGGCACTGGCAGTTTAGAGGAGCAAATGCACCCACCAAAGGCTAAATGCCAGAGTCTACTTTCTTGTCCAAATCGGCAGCAACCAGAGCTCCTTCCTCTCCAAGTCAGGTGCGCACAGATGATTGCCACATCTTATGGCACCAGGTCAAGCTGGACCTTCTAGGTAGCATATCATTAGAAGACAGTAGACATGGGCATGACCAGAAAAAATGACGTTTTGAGTTTTCGTTTGTCGGAACGGGTCTGTTTCGGGTCGTTTCCGTTTGTCGCGAAATTTTTCAAAAATCTGTCGTTTCCGTTTGTCGTTTGTCATTTCTCGTTTCCACCGCGATTTAGCGCGATTTGACTTTCCAGAGCATAGGGGTGTCCTGCAATCAGGGCCGGCGCTAGGTGTTTTTGCGCCCTAGGTGGTGGGTGGGGCGGGGGTGGGTGGGCGAGTGGGCAGCCGGTGGCCGCGGGCGGGCGAGTGGGCGCGCGGCGGCGCAGGTGGACGGGCGAGTGGGCAGTTAGGATATCACTTAGGATAGAGGTTCTGTTCTTGGTTTGCACCCCAAATGTGTGTGTGTGCAAGCAAATTGAAGTTGGGAAAATAGAAAATAAATGGTAGTATATAATATATATTTAAAATAAATCCACACCTCCCACTCCCAGTCAAACCTCCCCCTTTAACCAATATCAGAAAAAAATCCTCACAAACTGCCAGAGAAGAAATAAAGAATAAACTGCTATTCCCTTCAGCAGACAAAGCTTCAGGGAATCAAAGAAATTATTTTCTAAATTCAATTCCCTCCCTGCCTGCCTAACTTAAATTCTAAAGCCTCCAGCCTCCCTCCTCAATCTCGATCGGATCACACCAGCACCAGCAGCCATCCCTCCTCCCTCAACCACATCCATACACCTAACTGCGATTTCTGGAAGGTGTCTCGGCTTTTTATGCCCTCCGAGACATCCAGAAGTGTCAGTCAAAAACCTGGTGATGCCATTGGTGGAATGGTTCAAAAAAATTGCATGGTCCCATCCCATGCCCAGCCCAAATGGGCAGGTCTAAAAAAAATTAAAAAAATAAAATAAAATAAAATCGATACGACGTTTTATTGCTATTAAAAAAACACTGCTGCTACTATTAAAATTCAGGCATTTAAAATAAATAAGTTTCACACGTTTCTGTGGTGATTTGGTGTGTTTTTGACCACAATTTCAAAAGAAAAATTGTGGTAGCCATTTTGGATCCCCCCCACTGCATGGCATGGCGAGATGTTGAGGATGACCCCCCCCAGCCTGGTGCAAGCAGCCCAGGACATAAGAAGAGGGGGGGAAGGCTGGGGACCCCCCAGAAACCACCCCTCTGGTAGGTGGCAAAGCCTCAGGCAGGCATATTTTCGCCTGCTTTTTTGGCCGGGAGTCGGGTTTTTTAAAAAAACTTTTAAAAACTTTTTCTGTGCTTTGCATTGTGCAATCGCCGCGATGCCACAAACGAAAACGAAAAACCCGACCAAATTTTTCTTTTTTCGGTTTGAGTTCGAGTTCTGACGGCTTAATTATCATTACGTTTCCGTTAACGGAAAACGGAAACGACAATTTCGCCGAGTCATGCCCATGTCTGGAAGACAGGCTTTCTTAGCTATATAAAGATGTCTGATTGTTACAGCCTTCCCCTAGTTTGCAGACTGGCTTGCTTTGCTTTGTGACTGGTCACCAGGAGATAAACATAGGTTCCATTGGAAAGTCTCATGGCTTAGTCTGCTGGAATCCTTCCTTGGAATCATTAATGGAATTAACTTCCAACGAGAGGCCCCGTAACATATAGTTCAAACCCAAACCAGAAAAAGCTACCCCTTTCCCTTAATTGCAAAACTCACACCAAAGGATCATCATTGGCATCCTTCAGTCTCGAAAGACTATGGTATCATGCCTGGAGTAGAGATCCTAAAAACAACACCTAGTGTGACTAAATAGACCAATTCGGGAATGGCAGTCTCTACCGCACTGGGGACAGATGTATTCTGTTTCTTGCCCGGTCCTCGAGTTTCGTTCTTTCCGTGCCTGCCTCTTTTCCTCTGCCTGTTGGACAAATGCCTCTTCAAATTTATGTAGACCATGCTGTATCTCTTGCCTCCAGACAGTGCGATTGGAGGTCAGGGTTTCCCAACTGTTGAGGTCCATTCCCAAGGCCTTTAGGTCCTTCTTACAGATATCCTTATACCGCAGCTGTGGTCTCCCTCTGGGGCGCTTTCCCTGCATTAGTTCTCCATATAGAATATATTTTGGGATCCGACTGTCATCCATTCTCACAACGTGTCCAAGCCAGCGTAGGCGTCGCTGTTTCAATAAAGTGTACATGCTAGGGATTCCAGCTCGATTCAGGACTATGCTATTTGGAATGTTGTCGTGCCAGGTAATGTTGAATATTCACCTAAGACAGCGCATATGGAAGGTATTAAGCTTTCTTTCCTGTTGGGCATGGATGGTCCAAGACTCGCTGCAATACAAAAGTGTGCTCAGTACACAAGCTTTATAGACCTGTATCTTTGTATGTTCTGTCAGCTTCTTATTGAGCCATACTCTCTTTGTTAGTCTGGAAAACATAGTTGCTGCTTTACCTATACGTTTATTCAGCTCCGACTCTAGTGAGAGTGTATCTGAGATAGTTGAGCCAAGATAAACAAAGTCATAGACAACTTCCAGTTCTTTTTCAGAAATTGTAATGCGAGGAGGAGAGTCCACATTCTGGCCCATAATTTGTGTTTTTTTTTTCCAGGCTGATTTCTAGCCCAAAATCTTTGCAAGCTTTACTAAAATGGTCCATGAGTTGTTGGAGATCTTCGGCAGAGTGAGCAGTAATGGCGGCATCATCAGCAAATAGAGAGGTTGAAGAGTTTTCCATCTGATCTGGTCCGGAGATAGATACCCTCTGTTGAAGTTCCAAAAGCATACTTCAGCATGGTAGCAAAGAAGATCCCAAAAAAAGTTGGCGCAAGGACACAGTCCTGCTTCACTCCGCTTCGGATGTTGAAGGGATCTGACACCAGGCCATCAAAAACTACATTGCCCTTCATATCCTCATGAAAAGACCTAATTAATTATGTTAAGGAGCTTGGGTGGGCATCCAACCCGGAGGAGTATTTTAAAGAGTCCGTCCCCACTAACCATATCAAATGCCTTCGCAAGATCTGTGAAGGCTACAAAAAGTGGCTGTCCTTGTTCCCTGCATTTCTCCTGCAACTGCCTGAGGGAAAATACCATATCAGTTCGAAAGCCACACTGTGATTCTGGGTAGACACCAAAGGATAATAGATAAAATAAATATATAAACAACAATTTATAAAGTCTCAGGAAACCTCAACAGGTCCAGAACGCAGCGGCCAGATTACTGACTGGGACAGGTTACAGAGATGACATTACACCCCTACTAAAGCACCTCCACGGGCTGCCAGTCAGCTATTAGGCACAAGTCAAGGTGCTGACCTTGACCTACAAAGCACAAAATGGCCTGGGTCCAAGCTACCTCAAAGACAGACTCTCGAGTGCTAAGGTCATCAGGAGAGGCCCTTCTCTCCATCCCACCACCTTCACAGGTGCATCTCAGAAGAACACATGAAAGGGCCTTCTCTGTTGCTGCTCCCAGACTTTGGACCTCCCTCCTTCTGGAAGCCAGGACTGCCCCATATCTGCTGTCTTTCTGGAAGCAGGCAAAGACCTTCCTCTTCAGACAAGCTTTCCCTGAATGAGGGACTACTTACTATGTTATATGGATTACCATACATGATTGCATTAACTGATTTCATAAAAACACGAGTGATTTCCATGTTAGTTTCCACCCCTCATAATAATTTTTTCTTTCTTTTTGTGTGCTCTTTGTAGCTTTAATGGTACCTTTTAATGTTCTAAGATGCCTCTCCTAAGTCCCCGTTCTTAACTTGAATATATCTTAAATGTTCTGGGCAGTATAT
Source organism: Phrynocephalus forsythii (assembly GCA_029282475.1). Taxonomy (NCBI): domain Eukaryota; kingdom Metazoa; phylum Chordata; class Lepidosauria; order Squamata; family Agamidae; genus Phrynocephalus; species Phrynocephalus forsythii. The sequence continues at coordinate 76,696,695 of JAPFRF010000006.1, read as the reverse complement.
TGTCCCACATTATTGTGAGCCACCTTGGGTCCTTTTCCAAGGAGAAAGGTGGGGTAAAATATTCAAAATAAATAAATAAAATAAAATTGCTGCTCTTTCATGATGGCTCCTCCCGCATTTAATTTTCCTGTGACTTTACTGTTTGCATTAGTTACCCCATACAACCATACATAAGCATATGTATATGAATGACAGTCTAGATATAATTCCATACATCTGGCATTGGAGTCAAGAAAATCTCATGTTATTATAAGTTTTCTAAGTTGTTATTTGTGAGTCCCAGCTGGAGCTGACTTTACTGGATCAATGGGACTTATGTAAGTGATGATTTAACAATTCCTGTTCAACCAGTCAGTCTGTGGTGGCTGAGATTAATGACTGAATTGAGTCCTTAGTCTTTATGGTGCCACAGGAAACATAGTTACCTTTGTTGCAATATACCATATCTTTGGGACTTCAAAATTATGGTTGCTAAAGCGAAGTGTGCTGCTTATCTGTCCAATCCCCTTTTGAAGGCATCCAGGCCAGATGCCATCACCACATCCTGTGGCAGGGAGTTCCACAGACTAACAACACGCTGGGTGAAAAAATATTTGCTTTTGTCTGTTCTTACTCTCCCAGCCCTCAATTTGAGTGTATGTCCCCCTAGTTCTGGTATTTTGTGAGAGGGAGAAGAGTGTCCCTCTATCCACTTTACTCATGCCCTGCAGTATTTTGTAGGTCTCAATCATATTCCCCCTGAGGTGCCTTTTTTCCAGACTAAAGAGCCCCAAATGTTTTAGCCTTTCCTCTTAAGGGAGGTCCCCCAGGCCAGTAATCATTTTAATCCCTCTCTTCTGCACCTTTTCCAGTTCCACTATGTGGATCTATGAACTCTGTGTGTCCCTTCACACGTTGTTTCTCTCAATGCAGCTTGCAAGACTCAACTCTGTGAACCAGCTGTGCATGAGCTACAGCAAGGATGCCAATTCTGAATATCCTGAAAGAGTCGAGGCAGAGGAAGAGAATTTCAGGTCACTGGTCCTAATCATGAGTACTTATTCTTTTCTAGCACCAAATGTAAGAGAGAGAAGACAGGGGGAGGGGAGGATGCAGAGATCCTTAAGAAGGACAGTTTGCGGCCAGTGGTTCTAAGAAGGCTTTCACCTTAATTCACAGCACATGTACACAGATGTCTGCCCTCTTGATTTTGATAGAGTTTGCTTTCAAGTTAGTTTGATTAGGATTGCGGCTTTGGACCACTCGTCCTAACAAACTGAAAGTGCCACAGAGCAGCAGATGAGCAACACTTCTCTTCCTCTCCATGGTCCAGCCAGGGATGAGGTGGGGAGGACATGTAGTTGTTCCAAACCATGGGTAACACAGATGTTCCAAGACTGCAGATCCCAGAAACCTTCATTACCAGCTCTGCTGGATGGGGTTTCTGGGAATTGCAGTCGAAGAACACCTGGGTTACCCGAGGTTGGGATCCACTGCTGGAAACATTGCTGCAGTCCTCCTCATTCATTATCTTAGCATGGGGAGTTGCTGTCCAATGACATTGGGAGGGTCATGGGTTGCTGTCTTCCATTCTCTTCCAGTGTATTTAAGCCTAAGGGAATGTAACTAAAATAACTGCATAGTACACAACCGAATCCATTGACTACATCTTCATTATCCACGTTTCCCTCAGATGGTCCTTATAGTTCTGTTTCTCAAACCCCTTGGGGAGTATGAGCCTGCCATTTCATTTGTAAGATACTACATACATGGATTGGGTTACAGCAGGGCTGTCCAACTTTGAACAGGCCAGGGTCTACTTTTTCCAGCCCAAAGTGCCTGAGGGCTACTACACTAAAACCTCTACTTACGAATTTTATCCATTCCTTCCAAGCACATGGTAATAAGTAAAAAAATTGTAAGTAGAGCAGTGGTTTCCCATAGGAATGCATTGAAAATCAATTAATCCATTATGGAGGGAATTGTCCAGGGAGGAAGAAGAAGGGAGATGTCACTGCACAAAGGAGATGGGCACACCTGCAACCCCACCTCTCGCTCCTCTCCTCCCTGCGCTCCTCCCTCCAGTCTGCACCAACAACTCAGCTGGTCACAAGACAGTGGCACACCAATCATCTGGCTGGTGGGGGGAACAGGGGACTGACCAAGAACTTTGCTGGGCCAGTGGTGGTCCTTGAGATGGGGGAGGGATGGGTAGAGAACTTATCCCCTCACTTTTTAATTGACTGCCAGAGGGCTACTTTAGAAGCCTTTGTGGGCTACCAGTAGCCCACGGTCTACCTGTTGGGCAGGCCTGGGTTACAGCAAAGGAAGAATGGAGTGGGACAAATGCTCTGTCTCTACTTCTTGGTTCTTGGCAAGAGAGCAGCAATCGTCACTGTCTGGGGCCAAACTGCATCTGATCCCATAACCTGCCACTAAAAAGGGGCTACCATTAAGGTCTGAAAACATCTGCTTTCCCACATCTGCCATGCTTTCCTGGATTTCCAGGCAGAGAAATACATTTGGGACAGGTGGTGGTGGTGAATCAGGTTTTCTTTTTGCTATCCAGTGGCTCTAGTGTCATCTTGTCTAAACTCTTAACTAGTGGCAGGATTCATGGGTTGGGAACAAAGATTTGTGTATGTGCTGCACATATAGTTTTTATTAAGTAGGACGTGCCTGAGATCTATACTGTCTCACCATTTCACAAACCCAGATCTGTGAACAAAATTATTTCACAATGGGTACAGAACAGCCTGCCCTGAGATATCGATTCACTCCCAGTCTCCAACCTGCTGCCCCAAATCTTGGGAACTGGGAAACGGACGATCTGCCAGTCCTACAGGTTACTACAGTATCTGCAACAAGTAGCTAACTGCACAAATAGGTTGGACCTTTTCCCATGGCAAGCTGTTTCAGAGCTGTCATACAATGGCTGCAAAGATGAACCTGGCACTGCAGGGTTAAAAGATTACCCATCTGTTTCTCAGGAAAGGGAGTGGAATTTGCCACAGACTCTGTAAAGGTTGGATGTGTTGCTTGCGCCCAGGCTGCTTGGGCAAGGCTCTCTAGTGCCTGAAGACCTGAGGTTGCACAAAGATCCCCCATCACTAACACATGATCTGGCTCCAAAATTGAGACTTCAGCTCAGAAGCCTCCAGGAATTATGGTTCTCTATGGGTGCTTTTACACGACCCTTAAGATCCGCTGGCAACTTAAATTTGGACCAGAGATCTTGGGGGTTTGTCGCTCTTCCTATGGTCCCACCCCTCGGCACTCCCTTGCTCCTGTCTGCGTGAGGAGAGGGAGAAAAAAAGGGAGAAAAAATGCAGGCTCACCTCCGCTCTGAGGTCAGGAGCTGCCCCGGGAAGCATTTCAATCTCTTCCAGTCTCTTAAAGTGGTGGGGGGCAAAAAGCAAAAAAACAAAAACAAAAACAAACACAAACACAAGGCGAGGAGAGCCCGGCACTCGCTGCTTTACATCCTCATCAGAAATTTTTCACCTTCGGAGACCAGGTACTTGGGAAATGCGCTGGGACGCGCTTAGGTGGGCGTGGTTGTATTTATTTTTTTAAAAATCCGGAGCTGGTGGAAAACAATTTTAAGCTCCGGATCTGGGAGCCCTTTGCCTTGGATTTTCGGGGTTGTGTAAAAGCACGTGAAGGCTAATGTGAGCCCCCCCCATCCCCATGGAGCCTGCAGGGGACTGTGATGATAGGAAATGGGGCAGGGGCAGCCTCAAGGTTCCTTGCAGTTGCCCATCCCGTGCCTGCCAACAACTCCCCACCCCCGCCCAAGCTGGCACCTTACAGATGTGGAATATTACAACTCCCATCACCCCCAAACTGGAGAAGCCCTGGACCATTTTGCTGCAGAATTGAATGGCTCCTTAATGTTGCTCCCTTTGAAGAGACTACAAAATCCTTTCCCCACCCCCTACAAGTTACTACTGAAAGAGCACACATTTCCATCAGAAAGAATTCTTGGGTTCATGCTGCATCTGAAGAGTGGTGAAGAAAAACACTGCCAAAGATTCAGCCCTGAAAAGTCCAAGATAGTAGAAAGTTTTCCACCACCTCTCTTTTAAGCATAGCGTCCCATTGTTATATTTAAATTTGTCCGCACCTCTTTAGCAAAACAGTTGTTTCTTTATCTCCTGTTGCAGAGAAGATTCTAGAAACCAAAAGCCACATTTTTACAATTTTGTGTAAAGCGCATTTAACTGGGAGGCATAAATAAATGTGATGTGCTACATATTGCTTATATGTCCCTCACACCAGCAAGCTGGGTACCCAGTTGACCAACCTCAGAAGGATGGAAGGCTGAATGAACCTCAAGCCAGCTACCTGCGATTGAACCCCAGGCTGTGAGCACCATTTTTGCTGCAGTACAGAACCCCTGTACCATGAAGCTCCTTTAAAAAACAAAACAAAAGCTGTGACTTCCAGATTCTTCTCCCAGTCTTATTTCTTGTTTGGGATGGAATGAAATTTAATTTCTTTGGTAGTATGCCTGTATGTTTAAGGGGGTAGAACCAGACATAATTAGAAAAGGCTCTCCCTTAAGAAGAAAATACTTTCTGTTTATTATTTTATAATTGAATTGGCCTCCATCCACATTGGGCATATTTGACTGCTTTTGTTTCTTCATTGGTTACCAGGAGGCCAGTAGTTCCTTCATTTACAATTCAAACTTCTCTCATTTCAAAGAAGCTTTGAAAGGCTTTGAAAGGCTTTGAAAGACTTATACTTCCAGGTATAACATGGTATGAAGAGGAAACACACATTTCCCTTAAAGTACTGTATGATCTGACTCTGAGGTCTGTTGGTTTGAGGCTATACAGTAGGACCCTGGTATCTGCTGGGGATTGGTTCCAGGCCTTCCCATGGATAATGAAAACCACGGATAAGAGAGAATGCCTGCCCACCCACCCCAAACTGCTGTTTCCTGACAGTAACTTGCTTTATGACAGCTGTTTTGAGACAGTAGCTTGCTTTACAGATTCTATTTGTGATAATAACTTGCTTTACAGCTGCTGTTTGTGACAACAGCTTGCTTTACAGCTTGCTTTGTGGCTGTTGAATTATTTATTTTTTCCCCTCTGCCAACCATAGATAAGTGAATCAGTGGATAATGAATCAGTGGATACGGGGGTCCTACTGTACTATGTGATTCAAGTTGAAGGCAGGCGAGAGCAAGGCCAGTTGACAACTGTTTGCAAAGGGGACCTTGACAAAGAAAAGCCAGAAGAAGAAGAGAGAAGAAGAGGAAGAAAAGTGTTTGAAAGTCGGGGATTCAGAATGATGGAACCGATAGCCTAAAACTGTGGCAATGATTGCTTTTCAAACAGTAACTGGGAACACACTGTGATGTAACCTGCAGAGGTTTGGGCTAGAGTTGATCTCATTTGTGATTACTCCACTAAATAAAGATAGATTATTATCCATACTGATTAGAGTTTTAGTGCTCCTCATCTATATTGGTTTAATCCATAGACTTGTAATTTCTATAAGGGTGTGTGTTTGTTGCAGCTGAAAACCACACAGTTGAACTGTGAAAGCTTGTACAACTCTGATTAGAAAGCCTATCATTTCAATGTGACTTGTTGCTCGGGCAGCTGTTGTAGGGTTATGCTCTGGGAGATCTATTGTGACACCCCATTTATCAGGTTAATTTCTTTGTTCCCTCCACCATTGCTACCAATATATTTCATCAGATTTTATTCTGCATTTTCCATATTAAAGCTATTCATCCCCCTTCTTGCTCTATCTATCACATATGCACAGTGGGGTTTTTTTTTCATGTTGACTTTTAAGGTTGCCAATCAATGCAGGGGATGGAGGGCGGAATTTATCCTGGACTGTTTTTGCGTCTTTAACAGCAGCTTGATCTGCAGGAAGCAGCTGGTAAAAAAGTTTCACAGCATGAAATGAGAATCATCCCCCCAACCCCTGTGTTTCTGGTTTTCAGGCATGAATGCTGATGCTTATGTGGTCAAAATCTAGGAATAGGCATGAACAACAGTAAGGTTTTCTGAAGCACAAAAGCATAACAACAGCAGCAGCAGGAGGGGGAGGAGGAGGAGGAGGAGGAGGAGGAGGAGGAGGGGGGAACACCTTCAAAACACACCAGAAAGGACTGACTGAATAAACTTGGGATGTAGAGGAAGATGACATGGAATCCTGGAACACAGAAACCAGGCAGAATGAATGGAAGATAACCTTTTATTGTCAAGGGCCTCCCTCTCTGTCATATAATCTGTTGAGGATTACATGTCCTTGGTACCAACATTGGGTGGAGCTTCTTTCTCTCTTTTGCAGTTCCCTCTCTCTCTCTCTCTCTCTCTCTCTCTCTCTCTCTCTCTCTCTCTCTCACACACACACACACACACACACACACACACACACACACACACACACACACACACACACACTTTCATAAATCCTACCCAGGATGTCATACAAGAGGTAGATCACTTGCAGACAGCTTTGGAAATGAATCTGAAGCAGAGGTAAGAATAAATGCCAAGGCCGTTGAAAAAAAAATACAACCTTGCATGCTTCTCCTTTAACACTGTGGCGGCGCATTCTCTGCAGGTGCCACTAAATGTAGAGGTACCCCTCATGTGTCAGAGTCCTTGTGACCCTCTTCATTCCTGTTCTGTTGTTACTTTTTCCCTCTCCCCTGCATCTTCTGCTCTCCAAAGAAAGACAGGCGGAGATGTATAAAAGAACAAAGCCACAAACTGCTCTCTTTACCCAAGAAGAGGCCAGAGTGACTATTTTTCCTTTTCTAAAGGCAGAGGTGAGACCAGAGAGATCTCACCATGATTTTTTCTGTGTCAAAAAGGAAACGAGTGAATTCTGAAGCCCTCCAAGAAGAAGCCTGCATATGGTTACAGGACTGCAAGATGTCTATCTTTGATCAAAGTATTACGGTGGAGGACATAATTAACAGTGGGACTAGTTATGTGCTACATATAAGCTGTCACTGAGAATTAGAGATGGGCACGACCAGAAAAAATGACGTGTCGAGTTTTCGATTGTTGGGACGGGTCCGTTTCAGCTCATTTCCGTTTGTCGCGGAAATTTTCAAAAATTTGTCGTTTCCGTTTGTCGCTTGTCATTTGGGTTGGGGTTAGGGTTAGGGTTGGGGTAAGCGGGCTCTGGGATGCACCTCTCTGGGTGCCTCTGATGTCTGACCCACTAAGAAGGGAAGGGAAGGGAAGCGTAACGCGAAGCCGCTGCGTACCATACATTACGTTAAGGTGGGGGGTAAGTGGCAGAGACACCTCTCTCTCTGGGTGCCTCTGACTCACTAAGAAGGGGAGCGTACTAGCGTACTGGCGTGCAGGTTAGGGAATGGGATAGGGGTAGGGGATAGTGGGCTGTGGGAGGCACCTCTCTGGGTGCCTGTGACCCACTAAGAAGGAAAGTGTACTTCGTACGGATCTGGGTTAGGGTTGGGGTTAGGGTAAGGGCTAGGCTTAGGGTTACGGTTAAGGTTAGGGTGGGTTAGTGGACTGCACCTCTGGGTGCCTCTGACCCACTAAGAAGGACAGTGTACTGGTGTATGGGTTCGGGTTCGGGTTCGGGTTCGGGTTTGGGTTAGTGGGCTTTTTATGCCCTCTGGCACATCCAGAAGTCTCAGTCAAAACCTGGCCCTGCGATTGGTGGAATGGGTCCAAACATTTGCATGGTCCCATCCCATGGCCAGCCCATCATTGCGCAGGTGTAAAAAAATAAAAATAAAAATAAAAATAAAATAAAATCAATGGAGACTTTTTTTTGCAAGAAAAACCCACTGCTGCTACTATAAAAAAATCAGGCATTTAAAATACCTAATTTTCAGATGTTTCTGTGGTGCTTTGGTGGGTTTTTGGACCACGATTTAAAAATAAATATTGCGGTCACCATTTTGGATCCCCCTCCACCGCATGGCAAATGGAGACGATGAGGATGCCCCCCCCAGCCTGGTATCAGCAGCCCAGGACAGGAGAGGGGGGAAGGTCGGGGACCCCCCCAGAAACCACCCCTCTCTGGTAGGTGCTCTCACTGAGGCAGGCATATTTTCACATGCTTTTTTGGCCGGGAATCGGGTTTTTTTAAAACTTTTTTCTGTGCTGCTTGGCATCGCGTGATAGCCGCGATGCCATGAACAACAACGAAAAATCAGACCCAATTTTTCTTTTTCGGTTCGGGTTCGAGCTGGAGCGGAGTAATTCTCATTACCGTTACCCATTACGTGACGATAACAAGAACCAAAAACGGAAACGAGAATTTCGCCGCTCCATGCCCATGTCTACTGAGAATAATTCTTGAAGAGCAGGCTGTGTTCGGTTGCCACAGCAAGAATTTCTTTTCATGTCCCATAATTTGCACTTTGGTTTGCCTTTTTTAAAAAACTTATCTTCAGGTGTGAAGCATCATCTTCCCATGTACATTTCCTTCCCAGACATGAAACTGGCTCACAAATATCTCTTGAACAGTAACATGGCTTCATCTTGAAGGCAGCCCCCAAGGTCAAGTTGATAATGAGTAGGACACAGAATACAGGAAGCACTGCTAGGGCAACATTTAATTTCTCCCCCTTTTCTGTTCCTGGAAGTCTTTCTATCACTGTTATCAAAGGCACAGGATTATTAAGACCTCATTACAAACTGGGTGGTCTACAAGCATCAGGGTTCCTTATGCATTGGGTGGCCCCTTGTTTTTTGCCTAGCAGCCTACCACCAAAATCTAGCAGTGCAATGGCAAATATGGTGGCATGACAGTTGAGCCCAGGAAGAGGCAATGTGCCTCTATGTCAGTGGTGGCGAACCTTCGGCATGCCAGATGTTTTGGACCACAACTCCCACAGTCATTTGTCATTGGCAATACAGGCTTGGAATTCTGGGAGTTGTGGTCCAAAACATCTGGAGTGCCAAAAATTCGCCACCACTGCTCTATATTGTGGCAGGTAATTGCCTATCCCTTTTTTTTGGCCTAAATTATGTTGGTCAGATTAGATCTCCTTTTTTTCAATTATTTTTTTAAAGATTTGCCTTTCGCTCTCAGTCACATATGCTCCACAGCCTTTCTTTCTGTAACAATTGTTTTGATTTACACTTGTTGAGAGCCAACAACTTCAACTGCACAAGCTACTACAGCCATGAACTGGAGAAGAAAAAGAAGATTTACTATAAGAAAACCTCACAATGTGAAATCAGGGTTAAAACAAACTATCTGAATGTGCTTTGTGACACTGAATCTGTTCAACTCCTGATGACTTTAAGCATCCTAAAGTAGTTCTTCTTCTGACACTATACTGATATACAGCTGTGATGTATGCTGAAGCAGCAGCAGAGCCAGCCTTACTGTGAGTCAGAGTGATCTCAACACCTCAGGCAGCAGGGTTTTGATTTGTTAGACATAGTTGTTTTACTTCATCATTACATTTTTAATGGGATGGATGGGAAGCAGAGACTTATGTGAGATGTTCTACTTTATTTACAAACAGAACTCAATTGATTTTAGATATAAAGCACCTTGATAGGCAAAATGAAAGGATGCTGATTTGTTCTTCTCCACCCTACACACACACACACACACACACACACACACACACACACACACACACAGACACACACACACACACACACACACACAAAGAGAGAGAGAGAATGTAGACTGTATTTCAATGCTTTAAAATGCATACAAAATATATTTCTTATTGTGATCCTCCAAGAAACACACACATACCATATTAATTATTTCAATGGTGGAGAACCTTTTGGACCACAACTCCCACAGCCCTTTGTTATTGGCAATACTGGCTTGGAATTCTGGGAGTTGTGGACCAAAACACCTGGAGAGCCGAAGGTTTGCCAGCACTGGCCAGAATATTCACTCATTTTATGTCTTATTGATTTCTTTGGACTCTATCCAGTTTCATAGGCTGATACACTCTCTCGAAGGAAGCAGAACTAAGGGCAGTGGTACTATTAAACAGAATGAGACAGCTGCCTCAGGTGGCAGATCTTGAAGGGTTCATGGCAGTGAATGATTTGACACTGATTTTTTTAAAAACTGTGGGTGCTAATAGGTGCTAAAATAATAAACTATGTTGCATTCTATACTACATAATCAGTGCATGGGCACAACAGGGACTGTGTGGATTTAATTCAGACCCAACTGAACTCATGGCAAAGAGCCACTGCAAACAGAATTCTAGCTGGACATAACAAAGAGTATTGATAGAATTATAGAACAGAGAGTTGGAAGAGACCTCAAGGGCCCTCTAGTCCAACCCCCTGCCATGCAGAAACCCCCATCACAGTACTCCTGACAGATGGCCATCCAGCCTCTGCTTAATAACCTCCAAAGGTTTGTGCCATAAATGTTGGGAAGAGCCTGTCTGCAATACACTTAGACCTTGCCTCGTTCCTTCACAACTTAGTGTTAAGAAATGGTCAAAAGGCTGAGTCAAGGAAGTAGAGGGAACAACAGTGTATGAGTATAAATGTGCCTAGCTGGCTTTCCTTGATTCAGATGAAATCCTAAACCCATGCTATGGGAATGAGTCCAAGTGAACCTGGGCTCACATCTCCCAATACAGCTGTAGACAGGCAGAAAGCTTTTAGTTCTCTTTCCACATCACCTTGGTTACTGGCCACATCTGGACAAAGTGTATATTTGTGATTTTGTTTTTTAAAAATGTGGCTTAGAAAACAAACAACCTTCATATTTGCTGTCACTATGGCTGAAAATCATTAAATGCCTCACAAAACAAAAGCACTTTGTCCTAAGATTACTTGGTGTTGTGCAAATTAATTATTAACAATATATTAATATCAGAAAGAATCAAGGAAAACCAGCACAGTTTAATATATATATTCCATCAAATATGTAATAAAAATAAAATGCATATATTGCAGGAGCTTAAAACAACCATGAGAAAGAGAGAGGATCCTCTGTTATTTTTTCCAAAACCACACTGAAGGATAACCACAGTTCTTGATTCAAACATTCAAACATTTGAATGCCGGGCTATTCTATAGTTAACTATGATGAACTGGAACAATCAAGCCTCAGGCTCATATGCCCATTTTCAAAGCAAGCCAAATTCAGAACATAACTATAATCAAACCCAAGTGATAGGTATGAAGTGATTCTGTTAAAGTAACCAGATATCTTAATCTAATTTTAAGCAAATCAATTGCTTACGACTTTTCTATATAGTGTATATATTTCCGTTAAACCGTGCAAGAAGTCTTAAAACAAATTATTTTGCTCTGCTTTTGAGCGAATGTTCCTTTTGGTTTTGACTGGATTCGCCTATTGAGATCAGGCGCTTTTTAATGAACGCTCAATACATCCTTAGGCTGAGGAACCTAATAGGAATTTCGCCTTTATCATTTGGATTGAAGATGAATTAGGTTTGCTTTTTCAGCCAAGGGCAAAATGTGGAGATTATGATCTGATGGTGAAGGGAGGAAAGTTTCTCACTGTCTCCAGGGTCTCCCCTGCAAGTAGAGCCAGCCTGTGTGTAGCCACGGGGAAGCTGCGTACTCCCAGGGTTCCACCATAGAAGGGAATGGGGAGACCACTTCTGAATATTCTCCACCTGGAAAACCCTGAGAAGTGTTGCCGTAAGCTAGGATTGACTTGATGGTACATGATTAATATTATACATATAAATCATTATATGCAAATGTATTGCAAATGTATGCTAGCTTTTTTAGGTGACAGCTTGAGTGATGACCTCCATTTAACATGATACGGCAATGGTGATGAGAAGACAGTTTCAAACTGAAGACATGTAGGGTGAGACTACTGTGGTTGTACCATGGCTGCCAATCCCAGCCCTGAAATGTGGCAATTTACAGATATCACAACAACACATCCGAGTTCTCCATTCTCTCTCCTCACCAGGAAGCAGATGCTTGGAAACCGTCCTGACTCCCTACCATTCAGGGCAAGGGGTCGAGCAAAACTGGAGTGTTTTGTTTTCATCACAATTTACAGACATTGTGTGGAGGCTCTAACCTGGTGCCTTTCTCTTTCCATTCTGGTTCAAGCAATGAAAGGCTGCTTTCACACAACCACTAAAATCCACAGCAAACTTTGATCCGGATCACCCCCCAGAGCGGTCACGTGGTTGATGCTGTGGTTCGGGTGTTCCCATGGTCACATTTTGAAAATCCACAACCGTTCTGATCCCATGACTGAGAACCGCAGCAAAGACACCATAACAAGGGCAATTTTCCATTTTCCGACCAGGTACTTGTAAAATGTGCTGGGTCACGCTTAAGTGGGCATGGTTGCACTTTATTATTTGTTTAAGTCTGCTGCTTGTGAGAAAACATTTTTATGCTCTGCATCTGCAAGCACTTTGCAGCAGATTTTAGTGGTTGTGTGAAAGCACCCAAAAGGAATCATAGATAGATAGATAGATAGATAGATAGATAGATAGATAGATAGATAGATAGATAGATAGATAGATAGATAGAGAGAGAGAGAGAGAGAGAGAGAGAGAGAGAGAGAGAGAGAGAGAGGAGATCCTTGTATGACAAGAGGTTTGTTTAACAGGAAATCCACTTAAAGGAAAAAATTTGGTATTTCGCTTTGGAGATGAACTAACAAAATAATGTAAAATGTTTTCTGGGGAGAAAAAAAATGGCAGCAGCAGCAAGGAGATTGACGTGAATTCAAGAACTGCTGGGCCACATCTCTTATTAGTCTCATGAAGGATTACTAATGACGGGAGCTGTACTCCGAGCAATAGCTAAGCATCCATAGGAAGAACTTACAATTGTAACGTACTAGTAACAGGTAGCTTTACTTTTATGAGGTAATGGCATTGAGCTGACAATGAGGAGGATAAAAGAAAAATGTCTTTGTATCAAATGCCAGAAACCTGTAGCATTTTGATTTTTTTTTTTAAACAGTGGCTTGGAAGTAACTTCTCATGGCTATAATTATTTTAGTTATCGCCCTAAAAAGTGAGAGACAAGGGTTACATCTTGGATACAAGAATTATAATAACTAAGCACTTTCCCTCAGCTTTTGGGACTACAGTGGCAAGAAATTACACCAAAAATAATATTTTAAGTTCTTAACACAGGTTCTCCATTTATAAGCTAATTACTCTGTGGTGGATCAGCTTCTTTCTCAGTGGAATTTCTGTTCCTTTAATGATGGCAGGATGGGCAGAATACCGACAGGGTCTATTTTTCCTCTGATGGACAAGTATGGCAACTTTAATTGCTCCTTAACCATTTGTCCAGGATCCTATTAATTTTGTGCAGCATGTGGAGGAATAACACACCAAGCTCACCTGCACTGCCTGCTGTCCTGCTCATCTACATTCCTGGAATCAGGGAGCCAACCACACACCCATGTGCAGACTTGGTTGCATGTCAGACAGCAAGTGAAGAGGGAAAGACCGTTGCATGATGGGCCTTATGTGTCTGGTTCTCCTAATAGGAATTGAGCATCTTTTGCCTAACGTTGAGGTAAAGGTAAAAGGCAAAGGTTCCCCCCGCACATGTGTGCTAGTCGTGTCTGACTCTAGGGGTGGCACTCATCTCCATATTCAAGCCGAAGAGCTAGTGTTGTGCAAGTCCATGGCAACGTGGCCAGCATGGCTGCAAGGAAAAACTGTTTTACCTTCCCGCCTTTTATGGCAGTACCTATTTATCCACTTGCATTAACATGCTTTCAAACTGCTAGGTTGGCAGGAGCTGGGGTTATCAGCAAGAGCTTGCTCTGCTGCATGACACCCGGGATTCGAACCGCTGAGCTGCTGACTTTGCAGCCAACAGTTTTCGAAGCCTTAGTCGGCTGAGCCTACTAGCAAAAGCCTTTGAACTGAGCCTCCTTCTTAAGGCCCTCCATTTTATTCTGTCTGTCTTGAGCTTCATAATGCTTCTACAGACATAATGCTGCTGCTATATGTCTGAAGAAGTGGACGTGTAGTCTACGAAACGTTACATTAAAATATGAAAGTTAGTCTTTAAGGTGCCACATGTTTTGTGTCTTTTGTTTTGTTTTGTTTTTCTTTGGTTTTTGCCTGCACTAATGGTATTGGTTGATTTGCTATGACATCACAGTAGGCATCTGCTAGCATTGCCAAGTGAGTCAGCTGCATGGCTCTGGACTTGCAATGCTCCCTCTGACATCAGAAGGCTTGATGGATGATCCATCTGACTCTGTTGGCTGTCAGTTCTCATAACATTAGCAGTTCAGAGGATACAGAAGGTCTTCCCATTCCAGGGGCAGCCATCAGGTTATTTGGGAGGCAATGGGAAACACTTCTCAGGAATGAGGCACAATTTCAGCTGAATTAACTAATGCATTAATACAGCCTAGAAAAAAATGATATTTTTAAAGACCAGAGCTTGTAGATCCTGTTCAACCTGACCATGCTGGTTGGGGAATATAAAGAGCTGTGCTCCGAAAAAGTAACTGTTGCAAAATATCTTCCACTAACTAATTTCTCAGTGCTCATCTGCTTGCAAAAATTAAAACTGATGCCTTGTGGGGAGAAAATTATTTAATGGATTTTGGAATGACACAGCATTTTTTGTTGCTCAGAACAGACTTTCACACAGTTATGCTAAAAGGTGAAGTAATATATTTTCCTATTATATACAGTAGTACCTTGTATAAAGGAATTAATTCGTTCCAAATGAAATTATGTTAAGCAAATTTTCCTTTATACAAATTCCCATAGGAATGCATTGAAAACAGAGTGATCACATTTTTATGCTGTACGGGTTCTCCCCATAGGTGATTATGTTAAGCAAATTTCCCCTATCTCCAGAATTTTTAATGTTGTACATATTTTATGTTATACAAGCTGTTTGTTATACAAGGGTCCACTGTATATTTATTTTTAATAACCTCTGACTTTTAAGAGATGCACTGTTTGTTTTCTATACATGACTTTTTAAGCCTCTGCATTTTTATAATGTAATTAAAATATATGCCCTCCTTTTTTTCTACCATAGCTTTTATGCTCCTGCCTTTTGAACCATTTTTGGAGCATGACTTACATATATAGTCTGCAACGAGTTTAGTCTTCTTATACTTTTAAGCATTTGTACCTACAGGGTTTTTTTTTTTTAAAGCTGGACAGGTGGTAAAATGCTCCTAGCAGCTTCAAGTGGTAACGTGCCACCACATCTTGTGCAGTCTTGCCTACAGTGCACATAACATGTGAGGAGTTTGTCACCTAGTGTTGATAGGGAATGTGGAAGGACTATCACCAGCCCATGGGAAATAAGATGCAGAATTGTACTCTTCTGCTCCGTTCTTATAGTGATTCTGTCAGTGTGTTTTGTGTGTTTCATTGCAAGGTGCAGTTATTTTAATTTGTTCTTGTTTTAATTTTTAAAGCTACCCCAAGAGTATATAGTATATGATGGCCTGTACATGGTATATCTACTTTATGACGGTGTCAGTTGGTTAATCAAAAAATAGTTTTGGCACAGGATAACGTCAAGCTTCAAGTAGGCCATGCATATGTAAATATTGCTCCTTTTAAGGTTTGGGGGCAGCAACTAAAAGATTTAAAACTCCCAGAAGAAAGACCAGGTTAAAATCCTTCTCCTCAGTTAGCTTTCTAACATGCAGCGAGCTGTGTTTATGTTTTGTTTTGGTGAAAGGAATGTTCAGCTGTGAAACTCCACACCGCCAGTCCAAACACAGTTCCATCACCTAATCATAGAATCATAGAATTATAGAATCATAGAGTTGGCGGAGATATCAAGGGCCATCCAGTCCAACCCTCTACCATGCAAGAACCCCATCACAATATTTCTGACAGATGGCCATCCAGCCTATGCTTAAAAACCCCAAAGAAGGAGTCTCCACCACCCACCATGGCAGCATATTCCACTGCCGAACATCTCTAACTGTCATGAAGTTCTTCCTAATGTTCAAATGGAATCTCTTTTCCTGTAGTTTGAAACCATTGCCCTGAGTCTTAGTCTCTGAAGCCATGGAAAACAAACCTGTTCCCTCTTCAATATGACATCCTTTCAGATATTTAAACATAGCTGTTATTTGTTCGGACTGTACCATAAGCTAAACATCACCTTCTGCATTTTGGACACAGCTCGACTTTTCTCTGCTTTGAGTTCTCAAAATGATTGAATTACTCTTCCTTAAAACTCCATGGTCACGGAGTCACGAAGAGTCGGTCACGACTGTAATGGCACAACACACACACACACACACACACACACACACACACACACACACACACACACACACACACACACACACACACACACACACACACACACACACACACACACACACTGTCCTTTAAGCAAATGCACTTCTGCTACAATAATGCTAAGCATTCTAAGATTTGGGCTGATGATCTTTGTGTCTAGCTGTTTTTTTTACACTTACACTCTCAGGTTCTATCAACACAAAAAAAACCTCTGGGACAGCAAGTAGCCGGTGGCTTCTGATGGAGATATTATATGGAACAGACCTGTACCCATCATCCTCTCAGACTGCTTCATCAAACTCTAGTGAATCCAGTGCAAGAGAGAACCCTAAATAAATGGTTTCTCAGCAGAAAATGAATAAGTAGTCGTAAGTCAAAGCAATCCTAATGTGAATGTGTATGACTCAGTTGAAACCTATGCGGTGCCACAGAAAACTGAAATCACTAATATCAAGGCACTGCTCCAACACAGCATTAACCATTGCATTGATCCTGTGGTTATCTGATTATCGCAAATGATATAATCCTTCTCAAGAGACTATGCTAGATGATGCAGCAGTGTAGCTGGCGGTGGCTTTATTGAACTGTTGTACTCTGATTGGCTCAGAGAGCACACCCACTGGGTGATTTAGCCAATTAAATGCCCTGGAACCCATAAAAGCATTATTAAACACATCTCTCTTTGAATATGCCATTTCCTATCAAGAAAATGGGATTGCTCTGCTGCATGTCTTGCCCTTGTGTATCGCTACATTGTTCCTTGCCAATCATCTGGGATTCAGCCAGCTGGTGTCCAAGGAAACTAAATCCAATAGCATCCCTCCAGATCATTTCAGTGTAAAACCAAAATGAAACATGTTTGACTATTGAAGTTAACTGAGGTGTGCCAATTGGTTGCTCAAGCACTAGCCATGGGGCTAAAGTGACGATTCTGTGATTTTTTCCTCCTTTCCTACCAAACTGGAGAAATTTATGAACACTACTTTATGGTAGTACTTTTAGAAGGGGTCGTGGTGTTAATCCGTGCTACCAAAAATGAAAGGAAAATAAAGAAGACAAAAATATTATGGCATTGTAAAGACTAACTGCTATATTTTAATGAGTGCAGTAATTGCCATGTGTTGTGTCGTTACAGTCGCAACCAACTCTTCGTGACCCCATGCCCATGGAGTTTTCTTGGCAGGAATACTGGAGTGGTTTGCCAGTTCCTACTCCAGGCACCTACAGCACCTGGTATTCCCTGGTGGTCTCCCATTCAAGTACTAACCAGGGCTGACCCTGCTTAGCTTCTGAAATCAGTCGAGATCGGATGTGCTTAGGGCATCTAGGCAGCTATGTAGTTTCTCTCTTGTCTGTGGAAGTGGACTCTTCCACAAAAGTTCACATTAAACTATAGCAGCTCATCTTAAAGGTGCCACCACACTTTTGTCTATAGCTTTTCTTTTTCTTTTTTTTTTCACTTGATGAATTCCTTGCACAGAAAATTTTATTTTTGAACGTACAAAGAGTATGGAAACAATTAACAGGAAATAACATTTGTTTGCAATTAATTCATTGCTCCAGGAATAAAGGCATCTTACACTATGATTGTAATTGATTGAGGGATGATTTCACTCCTATGTTTGTAAGTGACTTTTGAGTTACAAAGATGTGGTATCAGCATAGAAGAAGGCATATACCTGTATATCCCATGGTTCCAGTGCTATATTACCTGCTTGCTATACTGTGGCTACTGAGCCAGCAATGAGACAGACAGGACAAAATGATGTTTTGTATTAGAGGCCAGTGTTAATTTCAGATTTTTTTTTAAAGTGGCCTAAAATGTATGGTTCAGAAAGGTGCTTTTTAAGAAATGGCAACAAAATTGTAAAAAGCAATTTGTTACCTTCAAAAGCTGTAGCTAGAATAATAACTAATCAATGTGAGTGGGTTTTAGAACTACAACCATAATAAATTACTTCTCCAAAGTAACTTTCCAAGATCTGAATCTTTTATTTTATTACACCCTTTTTTATCATGGGCCTAGACTAACTACACTGTGGCAACTGCTAAGACTGCATTCAGCTTCCACCTTCCATACTGTATATTTGATGAATCAAAATTACGCTGACACATCCCACGTAAAAGTCTATGCTGTAGAATCTGGCAACTGTTTTTTTAAAGTCAACCTTGTAAATACATCAATAAAAATGAATAGCAAGCAACATTTTTAAGACCCTGCCTGCCCGCCCCTGTCTCTCCTTGTGCTACATAAATGGCTCAAAAGGAAAACAAGCAAGCAAGCAAGACAAGACAAGCAAACAGGACCAGAAACTTGCTTATATTTAATCAACCCTTTGTGCCTGGATGCCTGGAAGCAATTTTTATTCCCCCAAGACAAAGCCGGCTCCAACAGACCCTGTGTCGGAAGGGGCTCCATTGTCCACCTGCTCGTAACATGACAGTTTGGGGAAGGGTCTGGGTCGGGCATGTCCAAAGTCAGGCCCGGGGGCCAAATGCGGCCCGTTTACAAATTTTGAGTGGCCCACGGCCTCTTCTCCCCATTGGCTCAGCCTGTCTTGCATCCCTGCCAGCTGGCCTTTCCCCATCCTGGATGGAGGCATCAGCTTGCAGTTTTATAGTTTGCCTGCCCTCCCTGCCTCTGTTCACCACCACCCAGCCACGTTCCCAGCCTACCCACCCCAGCTCCATTGCTGCAGCATCCTCCCTTCCTCCTTGCATGTTATAGAAACTTGTCCAAAGTTCGGCCCGGGGGCCAAATGTGGCTGAATGGTCAGCCCCCACACATTTTCACCTCACCAAATCTGGCCCTCCTTGCAAAAAGTTTGGACACCCCTGGTCTGGGTGGTCAGAGGTGACTGCCCACAGTCAGAATGGCCCATAGAAGGCAGCCTCTTAAACTCGGTCACAATTAGTGGTCAGTGCAAGTGGCTATGTCACCTCAGTAGAGAAGTAGCCAGCATTACAGTTAATACAATGGCAGCCCTTGACCTTTTCAAGTAAACATGTTTATGATATATGATAGATCATAATGATTTATGATTCTGCCCCAATATGATTTACAAGGGCTGCCCCAGTGTAATAACCTTACGAAGCCAAAGCCACTTGCACTTGTAGGCCCCCTTGGAATTAGAGCAGGTTCAATAGCATGGATTAAGATCAATAAAATTGTAGCTCTATTTTAAATCCCACAAATGTGTCTCCTCTCTTATTTCTGGGCTGGGTGGACAAAGGGTTTATAAAAAGCCCCTTTCAACCTTTTGTCTACTAAATGATCAGGAATATCTAAGTTCTGCCCAGAACATGTGCTGTTTTCTCCGTTCTCCAGCTGATACAGAGACTGCAGCAGGTCCAGAATGTGGTGGTCAGACTTGTGGCTGGTACAAGTAAGTCTGACCACATGTCCCCAGTCGTGGCCTGTCTGCACTGGTGACCTGTTGTCGCTTGAGTCAGATTCAAGGTTTCAGTGATCACCTTCAAAACCCTTCATGGTCTGGGTCCATGTTATTTGTTGACTAAACTTTTCCCTAAGCTGCCTAGATGCCCTAAGCACATCTGAACTCGCCTGATTTCGGAAGCTAAGCAGGGTCGGCCCTGGTTAGTACTTGGATGGGATTCCACCAGGGAATACCAGGTGCTGCAGGCGCCTGGAGTAGGAACTGGCAAGCCACTCCAGTATTCCTGCCAAGAAAACTCCATGGACATGGAGTCACGAAGAGTTGGTCACGACTGTAACGACACAACACACACAAGCTTTTCCCTATGTCATCTGCCCATGCCACCAGGTCCACTCAGGCAAGGCTCCTCTGGGTAGCCACCCCAAGGAAGGCCAGAAAAACCAAGGCCTTATTCATGGTGGCACCTCCCCTCTGGAATTTTCTCCCAGTGGAGCTGCACCTGACTTTCTCCTTCCCAACATTCAAGACCCGTGGAAAATTTTCATTTCAGGAAGGCGTTTCTTGGCTACCCACCTTGATTTTTCATATGCCTCACATTCTGCTTGTGAGTTATAATTTCCTCATCTTGAGGTTTTATCATTGGTTATGTGTATTATTTTAACTTGTTGTTTTTATCTTGCAGTAAACTGCCCAGAATAGTGGAACTGCTACTGGGGTAGCATATAAATTCAAGTACGATTGATTGATTGATTGATTGATTGATTGATTGATTGATTGAATCAATCAATCAATCAATCAATCAATCAATCAATCAATCAATCAATCAATCAATCAATGAAAAATACCTCCTATTTACCTATTGTATGTACAGCAATAGGTGGCTGTGATGGTGGAAGTACTGTTCAAAATATAAGTCTCTTCTAGCACCCAATATGTCCTTTGATGATGGTGGTGTTGGTGATGATGATGATGATGATGATAATGATGACAGCAGCAGCAACAACAACAACTGACTGACTGACTGATGTATCAATAAAGCTAAGAGCAAGGGAAGGAAACTTAATGGGGTCTGAAAGTCCTTCCTCACCCCTAACCCCAGAACCCACTAAGGGCCTTTTTAGTGTTGGCATAGCAAGGCCTACATCCAAACATATGGCAAAACCAATCTCAGTATGACTCAGCAGTTTGTATATCTCTTTAATCTCCTTTATTCCTGTGAATCTCCTTTTATTCCAAAACAAAAATTTCTGGAGGCATTCAGGGCAGAATATGACTTATAAAAAATGAGTTGTTTTAGATTAGGGAGCATAGTTTGTCCAGAAGGGGAAAAAAACAGGCAACACGGAATAAAAACAGATTGATGCCAGAGAAGGGAAAAAACTCACCAGAGGCAACTTTTCTCTCTGCTGCCAGGCATGGACACCAATTTATAGTCATTATAATTCTGCATATGGGTAAAACTGCATATTATCAGATGCTTATGTATCAAGAGTGGCTAATCTCCTCCTCACCTAATATGTATGTATGCATGAATGCATGACAACAAGCAAGGTATCTGTCCAAAAATTCCATATGGGAGATGCATGTGTATTTTGAATTTGGAGAGAATATCAGTAAGTGGAACAGATGGATTTCATGATGTTGTACTAGCCATTTTGGTTTTGCTTGTTATCATCCAGTCTGCAATACTTCATAATTTAATGTCAGAAAATGAACAATAAGAGGAATAAATGTTGCCCTTCAGTAAAGAAGTGGTGCTATTAGTTGGATATTCCACTGAATTAACTGTGGTAAGTGGTATTTTTTATTTTTTATTATTAATAAATTTTATTACAGTTTTTATTACATTGTCCAATATATGATATACATTTTCTTTCATATGCACCATTCATGTAATTTCCTAAATCCAAAAGACAGTTGCATCCATTTGACTCCTGATTTTACATTCTTTTACACAAACACATTGGGCACAGAATTTTAAGGAGATCCCATCTCTGAGGTAAACCGAACACACTTGAAAAGTTAGGTTAGGTTTGAATGAACTGATCTCGATTTATAGCAAAAATACAGAAACATACAATAAAATTATTTTATCTCTGTAGATCTCACAGGATCTGTACAACCCCACCACCACCACCCAAGAAGGGAGGAAAACTGAGGTAAATCAATGGTGCATTAAAACAGACAGTATTATATGCACTGCTTCTAGATGAAGAATCATTCCCTTAGCTATAGAAGGCCAATGCCATAGCTATTTTAGCAATGAGAAGCTTTAGCAAAGCAACAACCTATATCAGTGATGGCAAACGTATGGCATGGGTGCCAAAGGTGGCACTCGGAGCCCTTTCTGTGGGCACCCGACATCGCCCCTTCATAGCCACCTGTATACAGGTTAAATTACTGTATTGGCACTTTGCAAAAAAATCAATGGGTATTGAATTGCAGTTTGGGCACTCGGTCTCTAAAAGGTTCGCCATCACTGACCTATATTATTGTCTGGGATTCACAGCTGAACAGATTTTCATTGGAATTATAACATGTGGGAAGACAGAACTGTATACCGGTATGTGTGTGTCCATGTGTACACACATACTTGTCTGCACACAAGCATGCATGTGTGTACATGCGTGCGCGCACGCGCACACACACACACACACACACACACACAAAATCAGAGGGATGGACATGGTAAAGGTTACATTTAGCCCAGGGGTGTCCAAACTTTTTGCAGGGAGGGCCAGATTTGGTGAGGTGAAAATGTGTGGGGGCCAAACATTCAGCCACATTTGGCCCCCAGGCCAGATTTTGGACAAGTCTCTATAACATGCAAGGAGGCAGGGAGGACACTGCAGCAATGGAGCCGGGGGAAGGTAGGCTAGGCAGGTGGACAGAGGCAGGGAGGGCAGGCAAACTATAAAACTGCAAGCTGATGCTTCCATCCAGTAGGGGAGGAGCCAGCTGGCAGGGATGCATGACAGGCTGAGCCAGTGGGGAGAAGAGGATGCTGGCCGCTCAAAATTTGAAAACGGGCCATATCTGGCCCCTGGGCCTGACTTTGAACACGCCTGATTTAGCCCCTTGGGAGTGCCATGTGAGCTCTGGGCTGCTCTTGAAAAGGAGCTCTACAACCTAAGATGTTTGAAAGGCAATCTGTATGGACAAATACCAGAATAATTTTGTATTCTCCTGGCAAAATATTTAAATGGCACTCCTCTTTTCCTTTCTCCAGTACACCCACGTACTCTGACTAACGGCCAAGCGCAGCCCTTGGATGCTCTCTGGCTTTTGCTTAAAACAAACAAGACATTTTGTCTCTCTAGGCCCTGAGGACGAGAAACACATGCACCCAAGATGGCACAGAGTTCCTTCTACTGGAGGCTGTAGGAGGGGGAGGGGGGAAGGCTGTCCATACCACCTACTGTCTTTTTGAGAACGAATTCCACTTGAAAAGTAAACGTAGCATCATCAAGTTCTCAAGGCCCAGGGAATATAACCTGGAAGTATTTATAGGTCATTAGAGTTAGCAGGAACCGATGACCAGAATCCTGTTGGTGATTTACTTGTCCTTATATTAGATTACTTCACTCACTGAAAAAAATAAATGCAAGGGTTGTATTACCAAACACCATTCTCTTGCACCATCACAATAATACTGGTAGCTCACCAGTTAGCAGCAATTCACCACATCAAGTAATGGAGTTTAATTTATGCATATGTAAATCACCAAGAGCATTCTGAGTAGTCAGCTTAAGTGTGCATTTTACATGCCATCAAGTTGATTCTGATATATAGGAACCCTAATTAGAATTTTCAAGCTACATGAGATATTGAAGGAATAGTTTTACCAGTGCAGCAGTCTCCCCTGCCCATTTGGGGATTTGAATTCAAGATTTTCAGAAGCTTAAACTGATACTAACCACACTGGCCTCAGTAAACAAACACCTATATCAGAGTTTGCCTTTTACTGGTGCTCGGTAAAACAAACAGACATACAGACAACCCCCCTCCACCAATTATTTTGTCTTCTCTCTGTGTGAGCAGATTTCTCTTACAAAGAAACACAACAGCAATTTGTGGGTGCACATGTGTATGCATGTGTGTTTGTGAGGGAGATTTCACCTGAAATATTAAGCTACATGGATTGAACTACTTAGCCCCAGGTTTTGATAACGGTCGCTATATAAACCTAGCGTATATACATTTGGATATAAGCTTGTGACTAAATGTTTATCTCTGTATCTCTCAGAAAGTGGATTTTAATCCACTCAGGCTCACAGTGAGTGGATAAATATGAGTCTTTTAAGGCACAACAATACCTTTGCTTTCATTTTTACTTTGTTTTGGTTATTCATGTTGATTCAGCTACTTCTTTGAAAGCCTGGTATACCTTTTAACTTTCTGGTCATCTCAGCTGAAAAAAATATATTGTAGAGATCTAAAAAAAGTGAAGGAAAAAAAGATAATCCAAAATGACTGAGGAGCTGGGGCACCTCTCTTAGAAGGATGATGCGACATGTTCACAACATTTGGAGTTCAGTAGCTACCATGAAAAGCCAGTGAGGAGAATATAATAGAGCTATATAAAATAAGGCTTGGTGTGGAGAAAAAAGCTCAGGGAAACTTTCCCTCCCTCACTTATATTATTATTAGAACCTGCTGTCACCCACGGAAGCTAAATGGTTGGCGATTCACACAGATAAAAGAAAGTCCTTTTTAAGATGGTAAGCAGTTGAACTGCACAATTTGCTACTGCAAGACGTGGCAATGATTGCCAATACAGATGGCTTTAAAAGACGATTCAGAGTCAGACAGTTTCAATAGAAAATAAGGCTATCAGTGGCTACTAGTCATAATGGCTCTATAGTACTTCCAGTATTAATGACTGTGTGCTTCTGTATGCCCGTTGCTAGGATACATTAGCAGAAGATGCTGTTGTCCCTGAGTCCTGTTTGAGAACTTCTCATATACATCTGCTTGGCCATCATGGAACAGAATGACGAATTTAATAGACCTTTGATATGATCCAGCATGGCTAGTGTTGTATTCCTAATTTTATGTGATCATTTCCAGGCCTTTAGAAAAAAAGTAATGCTTTTTTGGATTATAACTCCCAGAAATCACAGGTTAGCATGGGTGATTATGGGAATTGTAGTTCAAAAAGTATCTCCCCCAATGCCAGATTGAGGTACAAAATCACATCTGCATATACTCTCTCTCTCTCTCAATGCTAGTGTCAGAAAGATGACCATCAGTATCTGATATGGTGAAAAGTCCCCTGTTTGATCTTCGTGGTGACACATGCCCTCGTGACATCCCGGCTAGACTACTGTAATGCACTCTATGTGGAACTACCAATGAAAAGTCTCAGGAAGCTTCAATGGGTCCAAAATGCAGCAGCCAGATTGCTGACTGGGGGAGGGTACAGAGATCACATCACACCCATATTAAAGCAGCTCCACCGGCTACCAATCCGTTATTAGGCACAATTCAAAGTGATGACTTTAACCAAAAATCACTCTACAACCTGGATCCTAGCTACCTCAAAGATCAAATCTCACAGTCTGAACTGGCTTGTGTGTTGAGGTCATCAGGAGAGGCCTTCCTCTCCATCCCCCTACCCTCACAGGTATGTCTTGTGGGAATGCATGAAACGGCCTTCTTGGCTGTGGCCCCCAGACTCTGGAACTCCCTCCCACTAGAGGCGAGGACTGCCCCCTCTCTGCTGTCTTTCCAGAAAAAAGCAAAGACCTTTCTTTTCAGGCAAGCTTTCCCTGAATGATGGTCTACCCATTATGTGACTTTTATATGAATCTACCATACATGATCACATAGACTTTGTGTTTATAGACTTTATGATTGCATTAATGTAATGTTGTCTTTTAATGCTTTGTGTTTATAGGCTTTGTGATTGCATTAATGTAATGTTGTCTGTTAATGCTGTAAGATGTCTCAATTCCCTGCTCTCAATATTTGAATATGTCTTAATTGTATTGGACTGTATATTGCCCTTCTTTACTGTAAGCTGCCTTGAGTCCTTTTTCAAGGTGAAAGGCAGGGTAAAAAAACTCTAAAAGATAAAAATAAATAAATTAGTGACCAGCTCAGGTCTATGTATGATGGACCCATACTGAAACCACTGCACATAGCATATCAGAGAGGGAGTCAGTACTGCACCTTCTGTTTTGATACACTAAATTATACTGCATTGTCCTTTAGGGATACTCTACTCATGTGCAGTAGTGGCAAAATAGTTCTTTTCACATCCAAATGTTTCTGCCCTGAACATTTTGGCCAGGTTTCACAGAGGACACCATATATCTTCCTCGTGTGAATCAGCACTTACTCTTAGCACAGTCCTATGACTAACTAATTAGTCTGTAGCCAAGACCTGTGATATATGCTGTATTGATCAGAGTCTTTTGGAGGGGGAGAAGCTCTTTCTTGCAGAATCTGTGTCAAGAGTTCTGGAAACTGCGGACAAGCGGTTTGGGGAAATGAAGGGACAGATCCACGGGTTTCTACCGCTCTTTGGTTTGTTGCTATCAAGGGTATGGAAAGTGGCAACAGGGGATCCATGGCCTTATAGGTAGAGCAGCCCTTCTGAGTCTCCGCAGCCCTGATCAGCTTCTCTAGTGGTCGGAGATGAGGGCAATTGTAATCCAGCAACACTGGAAGCACAGCTGGAAGCACACTGTTGTTTTGTTGCCCTATTGGTTACACTTGAGCCATATGAGAATGGCAAACCCAGGCAGGGGATGGGAATGGGGGAATGGAGAAGAAGGCCTGAGACTGATTTTACAACTCATTCTTTGGAGACTGATCCCACCTGTTTACTTTTGCTCAGGATGAACTGTCTGGAGGTGATATATATCTAAACTTGAGGCACGTATCTGAAAGTTGAGTCATGGCAACTGGACTTGTTTTCTTGTGACATTGAAACGTTTCGCTACTTATCCAAGCAGCTTCGTCAGTCTGAGAAAATATAGTGGCAAGGTCTCCAATGTATAGCTCACCTTAGTTTCACATCACTTATATGTGGTCCAGTGCAGTGAGGAATGTTCAGAGGAATGTGACATTGGAGAAACCAAACAGCCACTAAAAAGGAGGATGGTCCAACACAGGAGGGGCAACAGCTCAGGACCATAATCAGCAGTGTACCTTCATTTGAAGGACCAAGGGCACTCATTCAAAGCTGAGGATGTACACATATTAGACAGAGAAGATAGGTGGTTTGAGAGAGGGGTCAGGGAAGCCATTCATGTGTGTATTGAAAACTCCTCTCTAAACAGATGTGGGGGACTCAGGCACAGTCTGTCTGCCACTTATTACACTGCCATTTCATCAATCCCCAGACAAATCATAAGCACTTCACACCTCCGCCATGAAGGCTACAGCTAAGGACTGATACTTAATGGGTGTTGGGAAAGGTTGCATGGGTGGGTCTTTCACACACCTCAGGCCATTGTACATCTGAACCCATTCAGGTCATTTCCCACCTAATGAGCCTATTCAGGCCACTGCCCACCTAATGAGCCTATTCAGACCAAGTTGATGTGAAGCCAAGGTGAACTATAAATTGGAGGCCTCAACAGTAACTTTCCTCAGACTGATGAAGTTGCTTGGATGAGTAGTGAAATGTTTCAATCTCACAAGAAAAGAAGTCTAGTTGCCTTACCTGGATGACTGAGATTCTTCAGACTTGAGGCATGTAGGTTTGCACTCTTCCAGGGCCAAATACCAAAGGGTGGGTTTCTGCCCTGCTAGCAGCCATTTTTTGGTATGTGTGTATGTGTCCTCTGAATGTTGTCATCCTCACCCAAAGCCCTGACTGGTCTGGAAGGCCCACAATCTGCAGTCTAATGCAGATGGACTGGAACCAATGTACCCTTTCTTGGGAAGCATTCCGCCTGACCTTGCCATCTGAGAACTTTCTAACCTGAACCAGATATTCAGAAGCAAAAATGGAATGCTTTCCAAAACAATTCTAGCTCTTTGAATGATGCCAGGAGACCTGCTTGGTTGTGATGAAATGAACATAGTAGCCCCTCTGAAATTTGACTAATTTGAACAAAAAAAAAAAATAACTCATCCCAAAGCACAAAGACCTCAGAAAACAACTGGAGTGGTCTTGAAGAAAACTAGAGCACCTAAAATTGCAAACTCTGTGCGGTGTCCAGAAGTGGACACAGTACTCTAAATGAGGTTTAACCAGTACCTAATAGAGGGGAACTAGTAACCCATGGGGTTCAGAGATTATGCTTTTCTTAATGCATCTTACAATTGTACTTGCCATTTCTGCAGCCACAATGTCCTGTTGGCTCATATTCAGCTTTTGATCTACAACAATTCCAAGAACCTTGTCACTTGTCGTGTTACTGAGCCAAGTATCCTCGATCTTGTAACTGGGTGTTTGTTTGTTTTCCTAGGTGTAGAACTCTGCACTTATCCCTGTCAAATTACATTTTGTTGTTTTCAGCACAGTATTCAAGCTTATCAAGATCTTTTCGAATATTGTTCCTGTCTTCCAAAGTACTAACTAGTCTACCCATTTTTAGACTAAAATTTCCAGTATTCCACCAAACTGACCAACAAGTTCTACTTCTCGTCTTCTCTGCCCAACTCTGTCTCTTGTGGGGCAGCCAAAGCCAACACATCGAGTTTTCTCTGCTGTTAAGTCCTACTGGGCCTAGATTTCTTAAATTAAGCAGCCTGACAGATGGAACACTTCTGTTCATTATCACAACACCTAGGCCACAGTCAGGCTCCACGTCTGAGTCATGATGACCACAAGGGAGAATATTGAATATTTGAGTCTTCTGGGTCCACTTAAGTTTTGACCTCTCAGCTCTCCTGGAAAACAAGAAGGGCATTCTGAAGCAGCTGAGGATGGCGGATTAAAACAGGTCATCCCATTGCATAGGCAGTACGAAAAGGAGGGTGGAGTCACCCACTCACATGAAATTCAGGAATACCACAAGGCAATGTTGCTGCCTGAGGCAAAAGTCAAAGTCGCACTGTCCACAGAAGCCTCCATAGCCAGCAAGCAAGACAAGCAAGGAGGCATACCTGTCTCTGCCAGCAGCAGGGAATGGCCAAAAAAACCTCAAAAGGAAAGGCCAGGGAAGTGCCATTGTCATACTCCTGCTGAAGGTGGTCACCTATTGGTAGGGCTGGCCCTGGATAAGCCCTTGGCTTGGATGGGACAAGAATCAGTTCTTCACAGTTCAATCAATTCTTCACAGACAAAACTGCTTAATCTTTATTCCATCGACTGGCCTCTATGAGAACAAGGATCAAGTAACACTGTTAACTCATGTTGCCCAGACAATTCTGCAGTGGCCCTCCCGAGGTAGGGGCTGTAACTCCCATTATCTCAGCATGTCCCATCAGCCATGCAGCCTGGGGATAATGGGTCTCTCTCCCTCCCTGGAGATCTGCATAGCATAGCAGTTCCTTGATACTTTGGAAGGTATTCTGAAATCCAATAGCCCTTCACACAAATGCCCACCCTGTACAGGTCAACCGGAGTATCTCTATGGTGTGTGTGTGTGGGGGTGGAATTCCATAGGATAGGAATAAGGTATGCCCTGCCTGTGTGCTTTCCAGGCTGATTGCTTGCTGGCAGGTAGAATGCTGTATTAGATGGATCTTTCTGAGAGCAGTTCAAGCATTTCCTTCACACAATCCACCCAGCTGGTTCTGACTCTCAGACTGTGCCTATGGCAGCAATCGGGCATTTTGAACAGAGCATCCTGACCTCTGTCTCACTGCAGAAAGTGCTATATTTGCACCTTACAACACTAGTTTTCCCACCTGTGCTACTATTATCCTCCAGATGGTATGTGAGGAGCTCCTATTCCAGCATGATAAAATGGATTGGGATGGAGGAGAGTTGGATTCAAAAATTCCCTTGGCTCCAACGCTCATCGAATAAGCATGGCTTCATCACACTCACACTAGTCTACCTTACAGGGCCATTGCACAAATGAAGGTAGGTAGAACACATTTGCCCCTTTGAGCTCATTGAACAAAAAATGCTGAATGAAATAGAAGGAATAAACAAATCCATACTTAACCATGTGTTTAATTATTAACAGTGGGGTAGTTAGAGTTTGGAGTGCCCGGGGGCAAATCCTGGGGGAACAGTAAACTGGGGAAGAAGGGTCTCTCCTCATGCCCTCTTTGCAGGTCTCCTTTCCAGTTAAGGCTCTCCTGTGCAAACCACACAGTGTGTGGATAGCAGACAATTTTTTTCCAAGCATCACCTCTGTAGCACGCTTCCCCCTCCCCCTTTCCCCTGGCTAAGGCTTGCCCCTGGGGAAAGGAGGAGAGGGAAGCAGGCAATGGGATTTCCCCCTCCTCATCAGCACCTCTGTTGCACACTTCCCTCTCTTCCTTTCCCCTGGCTAACGATCACCAACCCATAGCAGGGGTGGGGGAAAGGAGGAGGTGGGAGCAATCGACAGAGGTGCTGCTTTGGGGGGGGGGAAATCACCTACTTCCCTCTCCTCCTTGGTGATTAAGGATCACCAAGCCTTAGTGGGGCAGAAGGAGGACTGCTGGTGGGATGGCACATGGCTTCCTCCTCCTGCTCCCCGTCCAGGCACCCCCAGTTTGCTGTGCACCCTGGGTAAATGCACTCTTTTGCCCCTCCCTGGTTACGCCAGTGATTATTAAATGAATACCCCTCCCTTCCTTTGGTCTGTAAGAATATGATTGGCCCAAGGTCAATCTGTGGTGTAAATCTTGTTATTTATTTATTTATTTATTTATTTATTTATTTATTTATTTATTTATTTATTTATTTATTTATTAGACTTATATCCCACCCATCTTCCAGATAGGAACTCTGGGTGGCTAACAGAGCAAAGCAAAACAGGGTGAGAACACAAAAAAATTCAACAAGATGGAGGGAAGGCAAGACCCAAAGGGGTAGCACAGGCGGGGGAAGGAAACTTAAATAGAAAGTTTGCCAAATGCCTCCTTAAAAAGGTGAGTTTTCAAAGCCTTTTTGAAGGTGGGCAGGGACTTTTCAAGGTGCAGCTCACTGGGGAGATGGTTCCACAGCGTGGGCCCCACCACTGCATGTGGTGTGGTCCATTTTGCAGGAAGCTCCTCTTCCCCCACACATTTGCACAAGAGGGTTTTCACAGATTTTTGGGGAGGCAAGCAGTAAGGCCCATTGCTTTCAATGGGGTAGATGTCTGCCTCAAGCAACTATGAGAGACAGACCCTTGGTGGCATTTCACCCTGTAATTGCCAAAACGATTCTGCCCAGGGATGGGGCTCATGATTCAGGGAGGACTTGATCTCCCAGTCCTAGTCCAGCAACCTATGAGACAAAAACCAGATCTGCCTTTTTCTTACACAGCAGGCTCCCAAAAAATCACTGGGCATTCTACATCATTTTTGGAACAATCAAAAAGAATCTGAGCTGTTTTGAACTGAGTTTGGAGTAGGTATGCTAAGTATAAGAGATCATCTGCTATCTAATCATGTCAGATTTTCAAATCAGTAGTGAATTTAGGTCTATCTTGATGCTTGGATGATTGAAGTGGGTAAGAAGTAATGCTCTGCATTCCTAGTGAGGAATATAGGTGGACCCGAATTTAAAACCGAAGAGCAACATTTGCTCAAAATCACCAATTTATCCATTTGTATCCATCAAACACAATGATCGCAGACCAACAAAAACCAATGGATTCTCCCTGGAGCCCCTGGCGGCTTCTCTGGGATCGGTTGCATTACCACACTGGATGCCTCACAGCACCCATCTCCGCCACTTCAGATTTGGGGATCTGAACACGACTCCTTTTCGATTAGCCAAGGGCAATGTAGGCAACCCCCCTGTTCCTTCAGAACAGCACTTGCCTATCTCTTAGGACCAACTGACCCATGTTCAACTGCTGTTCACATGGAACCCTTCTCAACTTCAGCCTTCAAAGTTATCGGTTAAATATTTGCTACTACCACCACCAAGATTTTTAGATTTCTCAATTTATCAACTCCTTTTTGGCTATTTCTCAACCTCTGTCACTTTCCTGGGGCATGCACTTTGTGGGCGTAAAATTCAGATGCTTGAAACCTAAACTTCACCAAACTTGGAGGGATTGCAGAGGAGAGTTTTAAACCTCTCGCCTAAACTTCCGCACGCAACCCCGACCACGCCCTAAACCGTGCTCCAAGCGGGCGAGAGATCCCCTGCCGGAGGACGGAATTTCTTCGCATCCCGATCCAAAGTCACATGTGGCCAGTTAATAAATATATTTATTTTTTTAACTTTTTCTCCGAAATGCCGATGCATAGATATTTCAGTTAACCCGTTCTTTTGATCTTGCCTTCTGTACATGGGGCAGGGGCAACAGAGGGGGCAAGCGTCCCGGGCGACGTGAGCAGAGCCCCTCCGCTGGCAAGGGATGGCGAAGGGCTGCGCAGAGGGAGGGGGAGGGGGTGTCGGTGCCGCCGCTGCAAGACACCCCGCGCGCGCCCACCCAGAGAGCGGCGGCGGCACACAGGGCGATGAAGCTGAGAGATGCTGCTCTGCTTCAGGAAACACGATTGCCGCCCACAAGTCCTCGGGACAACCGCAGGGGCCTTTGAGCGCCGGGCTTGACCGCTGGCTTGACCGACCGCAAATGACAGCCGGGTATTGATGCATCGAATTTTGCAAGTAAGCTTCCGATCAGCACGTGAGGTAGTAATGGATTCGATCCTAAAATTTGGCATGGTGAGGACAGAAAAAGAGGGGTGGGGGCGAAGGGAGACCACGTGACCGGCTTCGCATTCAAAGCGAAGGCAATCCCGCTGCGAAGCGAAGTACTTCGTGAAGTAACGGCCTTAGAGGAAGCCTCAGTGCAGTTTTGGTGACTTTAGGTGCCGGAATGTTTTACAGGCTTCTTTAAAGACAAGAAGAACCAATGAATTAATTTATCAGTTTATCTGGGTGGGGGGGATTGGAATTTTGTGATTCATCAACATTGACAAATTACAAATTGCGACAAATTACCATTTTTCTAATTTGTGCCAATCTGTAGTGAGGAGCATACATTTCTCCAGAGGTTTTGGACTTCAGTTGGCCCAATCCCTTGCAAAATGGTCAATGGGAGGGATCATGGGAGTTGTAGTACAAAACATTTGGGGAAGCAAAGGAATTCTAATGGTGTTCTGTTTCCCCCTGCTCTGCTCTCCAGAGAAGCCCTGAAGGAACTGATCTGTGCTTGGAATTATTCCAAAGCAAGGGTATCAGAATCATGGTTTTAAAAGTTGCAAATGTTTTGTCACCAACGCCTGTTACAATCCTTCCTGTAGTTTGTTGTCTTAAATAATGAACTGAGATGGGGGACTAGTTTGGCATCAAGGACTATGCTGGAAATTTATGAGCTGGAGATCTATATCTAATCTGTATATTTTATTAACATGTTTGGGAATTGTGATTAGCCTCTTTCAGTAGCTGAATCTTCCACACAAACAGCTGTTCACAATTTGCAGCCCTCAACACGTGCTGTCCCCTCAATGTGCCACCCTGATATTTACTTAAAGTATTAAAGGGGTTTAAATTAGCTTTTAAAACAAACAAACAAACAAACAAACCTAAATTACAGAACATTTAAAAATCACCTTCCATCTCCAAAGTCTTTTGTAAATCCCTCCATCACGTTTCCCCCTGCAGTTCAGGGAGGGTTAGAGATTAATTTGAAAAGGATAAGTTAGAATAAGGAATTTCCGTGGCTTCATAAGAATTTCAGATTCCAGCTTGACTGGAAATAGGTTTTCCACTATAAGTAGTAGAAGAGCAGCCAGAACAGGTCTGATAGTTCTTCTGAGTTAAGCACCTTGTATATTCCCATCCCCCCCCACCCCGCTACAGTGGGAAGAATGAGAGCAAAGTGCTGGCCTTTAAACAGGAATGGATTCATTTGAGATGTATTGGTGGACAAGAGCTTTGTGGATACCCCGGACTTCCAGAAAGATGAACAAGTGAGTCCTGGAGCAAATCAGTCCTGAACTATTTTTAGAGGCAAACATGTTGAAACCGATGATGCCCTTCTTTGGGTACATCATGCGAAGGGAGGATTCTCTGGAAAAGGCAATAATGCTGGGAAATCTGGAAGGCAGCAAGGAAAGAACACCAAATATGAGATGGATTCTTCCTTCCCTAAAGGAAACCAGAGACTTTGAGTTTACAAGAGCTGGGCAGGGTTGCTGAGAAGAGGACATTTTGGAAATAGCTTATTCATGGGGCTGCCCTAAGTTGAAAGTGGCTTGGTGATACACAACAATGGCAACAGTGAAGCATCTCACAGCTTGCTGTGGACATCACTCCTAAGGTTTCTTCTACACCAGTGGTGGCCAAACATCGGCCCTCCAGAAGTTTTGGACCTCAACTCCCACAGCCGTTTGTCATGGGCAATACAGACTTGGAATTCTGGGGGTTGTGGTCCAAAACATCAGAAGGGCTGAAGTTTGGCTACTACTGGCCAGAATATTCACACATTTTATGTCTTGTTGAGTTCTTTGGACTCCATCCAGTTTCATAGGGTGACTCTCTCTCTCATCAGAAATGGATTGGTTTTCAGATCTTCCTGAGAATGAGGAGAAAGGGACAGGCAGAAATGAGGAAAGTTTTAATCTTCTCCTATGTTTTCCTCCAGCAAAGAAAAATGTTCCTCTATACAGTATGACTATGCAGTGCCATTCCCCACAGATTAAAAAGGTCACACCCACCCCACCCCACCAATAGGAATCAAGACTCTCTCAAGCTGCATGGCCATTAGACATTTTTCCTGGAGGATTATGGCACCTGCCATCCAAAAAGTGGCTTTGTCATTTCCCCCAAGTGCTTGAGAGGCTATAGGAGGTCATTCTGCCTGGGTTTGATCTGTATTTTCAAGAGAGATTGCTGGAGATATTTGGAAGCTCTGCTATATGTTATGATATTTTAGCTATATCAATAGCTATTGATACCAGGGCTGTAGGTGAGTGGAGCAGAAGATGCCATTTGCTGCTCTGTCTTTGGCTTCCCAACTGTTTTGTGCCAGCCCTATTCAGTTACAACTAGCTCACTCCATGTTCAGGCAGACTCTTCTGTTAACTCCCGAGAGAGGGTGTGTCCACCTTATGAGCTGGTGTGATAGCTTTTGTCTTCCCTAGTTTTAGAGCAATCTCCTACCATTTCTGTGCTACTTGCTCTTGTTGAGAAACAGCCAGCCCTGTACCCCCACCCTTCCTCGCTGTTCAACTCTCTTTGTCCACTTGCAAATTTATAATCTAGTACAGATTTTTCCTGCCCCCTCCACTCATCCTGTGACTGAAAATGGGGCACACAACTTGGTGTACAATTCAAAAACATACAAAGCAAAGCAAAGCAAAGTGTTTTGCTTATATACTGCCCCATGCCACTTCAAGTAGTCTCTGGGTGGTTTACAGTTTAAATTACAGTATGCAGGCTACACATTGCCCCCCCCCCCAGCAAGCTGGGTACTCATTTTACCAGCCTCGGAAGGATGGAAGGCTGAGTCAACCATGAGTCTGCTACCTGGGATTGAACCCCAGGTCATGAGCACAGTTTTAGCTGCAGTACAGGCATTTAACCACTGTGCCACGGGGCTCAATTCCAGCCCAGCCAATGTGCTGGATATTCACTTTATAATAAAAAATGCAGACAGCAGCTGCTACAGACCATTAACCTCATTCAGAGACCCCTGATGACAGGAGGATGGAGGAATACTGTAGTCTCATTCAGGGTGAAGCCATCAGCGTCCATCTTTGGTGCAGTCTCAACATTTCCCTTATAAAGTGTTTTCCTTTTGAATCCCCTTACTGTAGTATCTTTAAAAAATCTATTTAAAACCCCCAAATACTGGATTCATCACTAGGGATGGGGTCAGGCACTGCTCTTCCCCTTGAGGGCTTTTGTCTTATTATTCAGTCCCACAGTTGTCTTGGAAGTGATTAGATATCTCTGATTTGGCCCAGATTTACACGTTTGTCTGAAGACACCACACATCAATACAATCCAGCATTGTTTCAAGACCAAACCACATACAGTGAACCAACAGCAGCCCAATGACATTATGGTTCTCTTTGTCCTCCATTTTCTAGATTGGTGTATTGCTCATGTTATTTTCATTTTCCCATCCTCTTCCTTCCTTCCATGTTCCTCTCCTGGTTTGCTTTTGGGTGTTTTCCTCAGAGACTCTTGTTTATTTTCCTTCCATCCATCACTTGTCTTTCCCCTCTGCTTTCATTGTCCATAGCCTTAAAGAGGAACTCATCCTTGCCTTTTCTTATTGCAGATCTTTCCTTGAGGAAAAATACAGAGGCGGTTTCCATCACTGAGAGATGCTAGGGGGTTGGGGAGTTTTGGAGGCATATGTCACTGGTTCTAACCATTAGTGGACAGGAAGCTGCTGCTTTCACTCCTTAAAGAGCTAAGCCAGTAGCTTGACACAAGAGCTTTTTGAAGGAGAGAGAGAGGGACAGAGAGCGAGCGAGAGAGAGAACGATCAGAACTTTTCTAAAAAAAAAAGTCTAGGGTCCTTCCCATCAGTACATGTCTTGTGGGTCTGTAGAAAGGAGATCTGGTTTGCTGAGAGATTTTGTTCTGGTTTGCAGTTGATCCAAAAGAACACAATCAAAATGACCCTCGCCCACCACCCTCACCCCACATGCTACTAAAATGAAGAAGGATGAGGTTCAGCAGAAACTGGGATTTGTGTAGAAGGACTCTGAACTTTATTTGTTACTTATGACAGGTTGCTCATTTATCATTCTGCATTGTTAAGAAATCTTGCTAATTGTAGGATTCGTGGGGGAGGGGCAAAGTCAATCACACCAATTCTTAACTTGTACACTAATGGTATATTGGCCACTTCAGGTCTACTGAGTGTTGACCCTGCCCTCCATGATGTATATCCCATATCTCATCTTATTTTGGTGTGGTGTTGGTAACCAGGAGTGTCGTACAATCTGGGCTATAACTCTTCTGCAGGAATCTTGAATGAAACCTATCTCAAGGTCAGCCGGATGTATTGTAGGTCACTGAGGCTTGTTTGGTTGAGGAATGGAAACACATCTGGAAGCCTCAAGTAACCCCAGTGCTCTGCAGCTTACTTTTGGAGAGCAAGGATCAACAGTAGGAAGATGTAAGTAGACACAATTAACCTCCTTTTAATAACCAACTAGAGAAATGTCTTCAAGCAGGTAGCTATGTGAAGGGGCAACACCAAAGTGTGTCTGTGGAGGTCTTGACCTCTGTCCCCTATCTCCCCATAATTCAAACACTGGTGTAGATAATCTAAATGGAAGCAAGAGTTTATTTCAATGATCCTTACATTAGCTCTCATAGTATCATACCAAAAACCTTGCAATACGAAAATTCTTGAAACTCAGGTCCCCAGATGTAGCTGGGCTGTAAATCCCAGAGTCCTTGACCGTTGGCCATAGGGGCTTTTCAGAGTTGTAATTCAATGATGGCACATGGCCAAAATTTTAGAGCTACAGCTTTAATGCAGGGGTTTGTTAATGCTAGACCACTGATCACCATCAGCTCCTCATCTGCTTCACATCTTCCTGAAGATGATTAAACAAAAAACAGAATCAAAAAAAGTGTGAAGAGCCAGGGATGCATTCTTCATTATATGTTCAAGAAGCAACTAGTTTTCATCCTAAAATGAGCACTTGTACTAGCTTCAACAAATGCCCTGGCTTTGTGTGAGATTCTTTCCCATGTACAGATCTAGTATGATTATATTTTGTCCAGTAAAGGGTTAATTCAGCCACCAAGGTTTAATAGGGACAGAAATTGGATCCTCCTTTAGCCTGAGCAAAACATGTAAATTACCAGTGGATCTGCAGTATCACCATATTTAATAACCTCTTGCTGTAATGCAGTGATTTTTTAGAATTCTTGATGTTCAGAGAATATTGAACCCTGAACTGTTTCAGCTGCCTTTGGAGTTTCCATTTAGCTGGTTCCTGGGTGGGAGAACACATACAAAGCCATGCAGGCAGACCTGAATTCCATGCAAAGATGCACATATGCAAGCACATTCCCTCTTCTCTGGTGTCCATCACCCAGTTCCTAGTACTCGGATATTCTGTCTCTCAGAATGGAGGTAAAATACAGTCATCATGACAAGTAATCATTATTCTCCACAAATTACCCTGTTTAAGTTTCTGGCCATTAAACACAGTTGGAACCTCTGCTTTAACTTAATGGAAGCAACAAGCCTCCCTTGACTTTATTCTCCCAATTGCTTTGGAAACTTTTCCTTAGACCACCCTTGCCCAGCTTGGTATCTACCAGATATGTTGGATGGACTACAGTTTCCATCATGCCTTGGTGTCAGCTAGCATGGCTATTGGCTATCTCGTAGAATATTCCCTTTAAATACAGGTGGTAGTATTCTGGGACCCGAACAACAACAAAAACAAAACCTTTTCACTGTTTATGTAAAGAACAATCTAAGCCTCTCCCAGCCTCAATGGATTATAAAGCTAAATATCTAACAAAGATTTGTACAGTGTTTGTATTTAGTAGGACAGCATGGGTGATGAGATGAAAGAGCAGTAGCAGTAGCAGCCAGTGTAGAGTATGGTTGGTGGAGCAGAAGGTACAGGAGCCAATGGCAGATGGAGCCAAGAATGAAAAGCAGAGCCAGAGGGGGATTCTGGGTACTTCTGTGTTATAGCAGTTACGTGGTTGTTCACAAAGTGTGTACGCCTTCAGGAAACTGTTTAGGGGTGTACATACTCCCGCTGGTGGTTTCAGAAAGGCTACATCTGTTCTAGTCCTTCTATCTCATGGGTCAGAAATTCACCCTTTTAGAGCAGAAATGATCATGTGATAATTCAGCCAAGAGTGTGTGCAGGGGAAACCCTTTTGAACCACAGCTCCAGAAATCTATGGCCCACATGGCCATTGTCATACTGTCCATGCATGTCTGGAAATTGTAACTGACTACCATTGCCGTATTGCCACAATGTAGATACCCAAATACTTAGAAGAAGATATCTTGAGCAGAAAAGCATCTTTTTTTTTAAAAAAAGTCCAGAAATACAGGCACCGGTGGTGATCTATACCCACAAATGATTTCTAGTGGTTTTGGAATGGGGCGTTTCTTTTGAAGTACAGGGACTAGAAATCACATAGCTCTCCATTCCTGGAAATCTACATGAGTGGCAGACATGTTACAAGCATCTAAATGCGGCTTACCTAAAAGAGAGGACTCAGCTGAAAAGGGGGAGGCTGAAAGTTGGCAAAAAAGCTCCCAGCTAACACTGGGGTGGAAACAAGAAGCCTGGACAGAGCTGGGCCTAACTCAGCCACAAAGTCTTCTAGTTAAGATGTTTTTCCCCCCACAGGCGAGCCACATTTCAGTGCTTGTGAGGCAGTCGTATCTGTCTGTCAGGTAGTCCTCTCAGAATGGAGAATTATGGGATATGTTGTCTAGGAAATTAAAAAAAATCCATCCCTAGCTTGCCTCTCCTTCAGAAGCTAATAGTTTTTTTTACAAGGCTAATGGTTAGACCAAGCTCCCCATCAAATATTTTGGATTGTTCCTGTCACACTTGCGTCCTGCTTTTCTTTCAGTGAGCTTAAGTTAGTGTATACTTCATATTTTACCCTTACTACAAAGCTATGAGGTAGGTCAGGTTAGAGCAATACAGCCTCTGGACTCCATTGTGTGGCTCAATGGGAACCTGAACTCGAGCATCCCAAGATTTAGTCAGGCACTCTAACTGCTGCAGGTCATGTTCCATGGCAGCTCTAGAAAACCCAGAGGGACACCTTGCCCCAACAATGGCTGAGATCACTCTCTTATATTGCTGCTTCAGGGCTACTGTCTCTAGGCGCCATCTTCCTTTCTTCTAAGTATGAAACCTGAAAGGGAACATTCCCTGGGTCAATCACCTCTCGGCTTCCTCTCGGACTACTACTAGCATTGGCATATTGGCTCCCACCCATCATCATGGAGCTCCTCGGTGCAGTTAGTTTGTGTCTATGCTGGGATCCAGTCCCAGGAGTACAACAGTAGTTATTGGAAAGGAAGACTGAAGAGTTATCACACAGGATGGCTCTAGATTAAATCTCAGGCTTCTCTGGGTCAGAGATTTTTTCCATTGCCCAGTAGCCTCTAATTTTGTGTCCAGGCAGCTGCTAGACATCTGGGATGTGATATCATACTAGTTTTCTTGCTATGCCTTACAGGAGGGAGAGTTCTTAGTAATATCTTGTAGTGTGGAAAACACCCAGGTACTGTAAGGACTGCAACTAGGTTCAGAGGAGATAGGAATATTAATGGGAAGTAATAGTGGTGGCAGCAGCAAATGGTGGCATCACACTTGCCAGTCCTAACAACTCCCTAAAAGAAGCCACAAACCTAAGTCTATAGGAGCTGAGGGGTGCTGTTGAAGATGGGACATTTTAAATATCACTCATTCATGGGGTCATCATACATCACAGGTGACGATGGCATATAGAATCATAGAATCATAGAGTTGGAAGAGACCTCAAGGGCCATCCAGTCCAACCCCCTAACATACAGGAACCCCCATCAAAGTATTTCTAAAGTAAGGCCATCAAGCCTTTGCTTAAAAAACTCCAAAGAAGGAGACTCCACCACACTCCGTGGCAGTATATTCCATTACCAAACAGCTCTAACTGTCATGAAGTTCTTCCTAATGTTCAAATGGATTCTCTTTTCCTGCAGTTAGAAACCATTGCCCCGAGTCCTAGCCTCTGAAGCCATGGAAAACAAACCTGTTCCCTCTTCAATATGACATCCTTCCAAATATTTAAACATAGCTATTGTATCCCCTCTAGCCTTCTTTTTGAAAGGCTAAGCATTCCCAGTTCCCTAAGCCATTCCTCTTAAGACATTTCTTCAAGACCTTCAACCATCCTGGTGGCCCTCCTCTGGACCTGCTCAAGGTTGCCAACATCCTTTTTAAATTGAGGAGTGCAGAACTGTACACAGTACTACAGGTGGGGTTTGACCAGAGCAGAATAGAGTAGGACTATCACTTCCCTTGATCTAGACATTATGCTTCTGTTGATGCAACAAAGAATCATGTTGGCTTTCTTGGCCGCCACATCACACTGCTGACTCATGTTCAATTTGTGGTCCACCAAGACTCCCAAATTCCTTTCACAAGTACTATATTCCAGCCAGGTATCTCCCATCCTATATCTATGCAATTCGTTCTTTTTACCTAGATGCACCACCTTACACCTTCCTCTGTTGAAACTAGAGATGGGCACGAAACGAACAATTTTTTGTTTCCATTTCCGTTTTTTGTTTCATTACACAACGAAATGACAAATGAATTTTGTCTCTAAAAGAAAACGAAAAGAACAGAAACACCAGAAATTTTGTCGTCTGTTTCGTTTTCGTTATGGCAATACATTGAACTGCTTTAAATGCTAAAAAACAAAAATGAATTTTTTGCAAAAATTCACAAAAAACGGAAACGAACCGAAATGGACCCCCTAAATGACAAACGACAAACGAAATACCATTTTTTTTATTTGTGCCCATCTCTAGTTGAAACCCATTCTGTTATCTTTGGCCCAGCACTCTAACCTGTCAAGGTCATTTTGGATTTTCATCCTATCCTCTAGGGAATTAGCAACCCCTCCCAATTTGATATGATCTGCAAATTTAATCAGCATACTCTCTATTCCTTCCTCCAAGTCATTAATAAAGATATTGAACAGCACTGGTAACAACAACGATAAGACAATCTCAACAACTGTAACAACAGTTCCAGTATGTTGACATTTTGAGTCATGGGTCTGCTACAACACTGACAACCTGAAAACCCCCATAACTCCAGAGGTAGTTCTTAGAGGAAGGACCATCAACCACTTAGTTCTATCTGTTATGGCTGGAGGTAATTGAATCACATACATTTAAACTTTGCTTATCTTCAGATATCTTAATACCTGCCCCAAAGCTGGTTCTTTTTTTTTTTTTTTTTAGCATTTTATCATATTGCAGAGCTTGGAAACATTTCCCTATAACTACAAAACCAGAAATCCACCACCCCCCAGCTGCCTCATAGCTGTGGAGGGCTGCTGGATGTCCTGGTCCCAATAACATGTCCAGACTCTGTATCTCTTGGAGTACACTTTAACAAAGGTTTTATATTGCAATAATATGTTAATAATTTTGGCAATGAAGGGTACAGAAATGTAAGGGAAGAGAGGAAAATGATCAGCTCCTTCAACACTGCTGCATTTCCCCTGTATCATTGGATTTCTTCTTGCAAACATCTAGATCAAGTGGATAATGATGTCAGGAAGGGCAGAGGTCAGGGACAGAGAACTTGCAAGGAAAAATGCTCCCTCCCTGTGAAATCACACTATCCTCATGTGTAGGATTTGCTACAAGTCACTTGGTTTTACAGTTGCCATCTACAGTAGATTGTCTGTGAAACATTGCTCTGACTCAGTATAAGCCAGCTTCTTATATAAGTTCCCTGTTTTTTCTTGCTGAAGCTGCTTCGATACCAAATATAAAACCATCCCTCCCTTTCCCCCTCCCTCCCCTCAGTGGAGTGACTCACATGTTACACCAGTGTGTGTGAGAGAGGAGATGTTTGTGTCTGGGGGGGGGGAGGCAGTGTTTTGGAAACTACAAACCTGTAGCAACCAGTGACATTGATTTTCAGGTTTGACACTGAGGAGGTCAGTGGTCTCAGGAACACAGCAACTGGACCAAAGGTGGAAACATTGTGCAGAATGCTGAAGCTGAAATTTGGGGAGGGAGGATTGTCCATCTCACTTGAGCTGCCAATAATTGGGTTCAACAGATAGCAGCCCCAGCTTCAGTGGTACTTGGGTTCATCAGTGTCACTGTGTCCTTGGTATTGCGCCAAAAATCGGGAGCCTGTGCTAAAGGATAATGCACCAGAAGAGGGTTGGGATGCCTTCTTCTGCTGGACTGACTAAACAACCACCACAGCTTATTCCCACATCCCTGGCATTAAGGCAAAGATGGGGAAACCACTTCCAGGCCAAGAACTAAGCTGCATGATTCCAGACTCAGGGCGCTTTTACACGACCCCTAAAATCCGAGGCAAAGGGCTCCCAGATCCGGAGCTTAAAATATTTTCCCACCAGCTCTGGACTTAAAAAAAATTAAGTATGACCATGCCCACCTAAGCACGTCCCAGCACACTTTTCAAGTACCTGGCCTCCAGGAGGTAAAAAAATCTTCCAATGCGCATTGTAAAGTTGTGAATGCCGGGCTCCCTCGCCTTCTGTTTGTTTTTTTGTCCCTGCTGCCCCTTTAAGAGACAGGAATCACTACGGGGCTGCTCTGGATGGCAGGCGGAGGCGAGCCTGCATTTTTTTCCTCCCTTTTTTTCCTCCCTCCCCTCACGCAGACTGGAACAATGGAGTGCGGAGGGGTGGGAACACAGGAAGAGCAACAAGCCCCCATGATCTCTGGTCCAAATTTAAGTTGCCTCTGGATTTTAGGGGTCGTGTAAAAGTGCCCTCAATGGCATATTTTGCTGTGCTTTTGCCTCACATAGGCTCATACTTACAGTCTCTTTTCCCAGTTCACAGCAAAATGGAACAGTTCTAGCTCAGCTACCCACTGT
This sequence comes from Phrynocephalus forsythii, assembly GCA_029282475.1. NCBI lineage: Eukaryota > Metazoa > Chordata > Lepidosauria > Squamata > Agamidae > Phrynocephalus > Phrynocephalus forsythii. The sequence continues at coordinate 76,653,480 of JAPFRF010000006.1, read as the reverse complement.
GTTGAATTGGGATAGCTATTACTGCCACCATAATCATAAGGCCCGGCTTCAAGTCCTTGGTCCTATTGCATTTCCAGGGGAAAACACCACACCGTTTCATATTTCTCCTAATTGCCACTCTCGGTCTGAGCCCTTTCCAGACACATGAAATGCTGATTTTCATATTCTAGGAGTTACATTAAAAATAAATAAAAGAATCCTAGTTCTTTCTCTTTTCTGATCTATACTACACATCAGTGCACATCAATAGACATGATAGAATACTCTTTTCGACAGACTTTCTTCAGTCATGCCCTGCCCCTCACTGACTTAAGAAGGAAAGAAGGGATGCTTACATTTGACAAGTGTACTGGAAAAAAGACAATTTTCATATGATGCCAGTGCCACAAGGAACCATACAAGCTGAAGCAGGTCATGGGATTGGCTCGGTGTGCGGGTTGCATTGGGGTTCTTGCACATGCAGAAACATAAAGGTGCAATAGGGACAAGATGCACCAATCCACCCCATTCCATGGAGAGAGTTGGCTATGACAGAGCAAATAGTAGGACTGGAAATCTGAAGACTGATTCTACATCATGAGAACATATAAGAACATAAGAACATGAGAAGAACCATGATGGATCAGGCCAAAGGCCCATCTAGTCCAGCTTCCTGTATCTCACAGTGGCCCCACCAAATGCCTCTGGGAGTGCACGAGACTAGATATCTGTCTCCTGATACCACTCCCTTGCATCTGGCCCTTGAAGTAGCTCAGTTTTAAGCCTGGAGATTACACATCGCCATCATGGTTTGTAACCTGTAATGGACTTTTCCTCCAGGAATCTGTCTAATTCCCTTTTGAAGGCATCCAGGCCAGATGCCATCACCACATCATGTGTCAGGGAGTTCCACAGACTAACAACACAGTGGGTTAAAATATTTTCTTTTGTCTGTTCCCACTCTCCCAGCCCTCAATTTGAATGTCCCCTAGTTCTGCTATTTTGTGAGAGGGAGAAGATGTTTTAGCCTTACCTCATAAACTATACCAGACAGACAGTCCACAATTAGACACCAGCAGCACTTTGGTCATGGGATTCTTCAAAGCTTTTTGTCTGATTCTTCAGACTTGCAAATGAGGCCTGTGCTGACCTTCCCCTGACTAATCAGAGAGTAAATCAAGCTAATCTGTAAGATACCATGATGAGAAAAGGTTGTGCTAGGAGAAAGACATATTTTACCAGGTAAGGGAGGTCTGCTTCTAAATGTGGACATGAACATCATTTGTGTAGTCTTAAGGGTTTTTTTTTTAATGACAGGCAAGGGGAAAGAAGGGTGTTTATGAGACCTCTGCCTCAGGTGCCAAGATAATTTTGGGTTGTCTGAATCTTGACTTTGGGGCGGGGATGGCATTTTGCTTGCTCTCATTTCAGCCAGCAACATTTAGGACTAAAAATGTTAATTTATTTATTTATTTATTTATTTATTTATTTATTTATTTATTTATTTATATAGCTTGTGTGCCGCCCACTACCCAAAGGTCTCCGGGCGGCTCACAATCAAAACAATTAAAACATCAAAATACAATAAAATTAGAACAATAAAACCAGTAAATGCAATAAATACAGTGCATTAAAAGCACACCACTAAAAATTGTTAACAAAGAAAACAATATATATGCACAGAACGGAGGGAGTGAACAGGTAACTGGGGAAAACAGATGAAATACGGAGCTCCTGATAAACTGGGCTGGTGCAAGCATATGAATGTGAAGGTGCAAGTGAACAATTCAGATTCTAAATGCTGGAAAGTAAGTGATTCATTTTCAGTCCATCTAGAAATGCTAACTAACCACCCTTCATGAATCTTAAAATGTCAATGCTCCTGAGGTTCACAGCCATTTATTTTATGATGAAGAAAAACAGTTCCTTCTAAAGTAAACAAATCATTCTGAACCAATGCTTGCCTTTCTAGCTCCTTTTCAACAGCTGCAGACTGCTCCCAATACAACACAATATCCTGGCTGCCAAGGTCAAGCTACAGGGCTCGAGGTCTTTTTATATTACCTTAGACTGATTCTCTATTAGTTGGCATGGCATAATTACCCTTGCCAGATGGATAAGGGTACCAAATGGGGCACATAGACCTTTCAGGTTGTTAAAAAGCTAGCAGGTACCTCCGGAGTCTAGCTTCTGAGATTCAAGACTGGCCTGGCGATTGATCAGAGGACGTGATCGGCCCAGGTGACCAATTGGGGGCACCATGAAAAACCAGAAGTTGATCGGCAATTTATTTTGATAACTGTTGTATTTTTATTCCTAGTTAATGGGAAAGATTCTTGTGAGATGGGATTGGACAATAACAAAACCTAGTTACTCAAATTGACAGATGCTACTAGATAGAGCAACCAAGGGCTGGATCCTTTGTGCAGCAGATTTCTGAGGTCTGAATACGGATGCCTTAATTACTATTAAAAATCTGCCACTTTCTCCATATGGCATGGAAGTTTTAAGCCAAGACTGTAAACTTTGGAACTGAATATAATGTTTATTGGCCATCAAGTTGATTCCCACTTATGGCAAGTCCTCCAGGGCTTCCTGGTATAAAATATTCAGAAGGGATTTGCCAAGCCCTCTGTCTGATGACATTCTGGGACACTGCAGCTTGTTTTAGGCTGCACAGGGGGCAGGGCACTTTACCCTGTCAACTACACACACTTTAGGTCACCTTGGCTGGAACTCTTCAGAATGTCTGTGCCCCAAGTGCCCCTATCCACTTAGCTATGCCAGCTCCTTAGAAGCCAATAAATTCATTTATACCAGGCATGTCCAAAATCCGGCCCATGGGCCAAATCTGGCCCATTTTAAAATTTTGAGCAGCCCTCAGCTTCTTCTCCCTTCCGTCTCAGCCTGTCACTCATCCCCGCCGCTTGGCTCATCCAAGGATATGTCCGCTTGCAGTTTTATGGTTTGCCTACCCACCCCTGGCTCCATTGCTGCAGTGTCCTCCCCACCTCCTTGTGAGGGAAGGCAGCTTATGTGAACAGTGGTGCATCTTGGGTCCATATGGGCTGATTCCTGGGACATGCAACAGCCAATGGACCCTTGGGCACCTTAAAACGGGAGCATTTGCAGCTGTTGCAATGTGCATGGGCCACAGCCTCCCCCCCCTTTCAGGCTGAATGGCTAGCCCTCCACACATTTTCACCTCACCAAATGTGGGCCTCCTTGCAAAAATTTTGGACACCCCTGATTTACACCAACCAGTGTTTGTTGTAGGAAAAGATTATAGAATGGAAGTAGCCAAAACTCACACTCAGATGTGCCAATGCTGGAGAACCCGGATCTTAAGGTGGTCCTGTGGGAAACCTTGGTTATCATTACTGAAAGATCCCTCACACAGTCAGTGATGACACACTGTTGGGGCTTCAGGTTCAAGAGTGAACTTTCCAGGCAACACCTTCAACTTCACTCTTGAACTGTTTTCCTTGGAATCAAGTGTTCTCAACAAGTTTCTTTGTTGGTCTATCAAAAGATTTAGCAGAAAGACTTCCCTGCTAGCAGGAAAATGCTCATTCTATATCAGTGATGGCGAACCTATGGCACGGGTGCCAAAGGTGGCACTCGGAGCCCTTCCTGTGGGCACCCAACATTGCCCCTTCATAACCACCTGTATACAAGTTAAATTACTGTATTGGCACTGCAAAACAATTAGTGGGTTTTGAATTGCAGTTTGGGCACTCAGTCTCTAAAAGGTTCGCCATCACTGTTCTATATCCTCCATGAGAGACAGGAAGAATGACAAGCAACAGAAATCCCAACATATTCAAGGATTTTATGTTAGAGTGTAAACGTGCACATGTTGAGGGATATATGTTGAAATTATGAATGAACTGACGAAGTTATCTTTGAAAGCAAAGTTATATTTGGAAACAAAGTTATCTTTGGAAAGTTCTTAAGATTTCACTTTGGAACATATGCTTGATGCAAGGTGGATGCCAAATACACACGAGAGATTCAAAGCTGCATAAGGCAACACTTCAATAAAAAGCCAAAGTCTATTTTCATTCCTAAACATAAGAACATCTGTTTAGGATTTTGGCAAAACCAAAAAACCATCATAGTATGTAAGAGATTCAAGCACAGTACTCCTTTCTTCTTTTTATTATTTCTTTCCCAACTTAAATGGTGTGATATGCCCACTCCTTACTAGGCAGTTCTTGGAATTGTCTGATTTTTCTTAATGTCATCCTTTGGTATCTTCCAAAAACAAGACAAAAATATCGGTCATACTGCGCTAATCCTTATAGTTTATCCCAGCACACTGGTCCCTCCCATCTTGTTTCTCAGAAAGCTGTCCTACTGACACTCGTAAGTAGACATGGGCACGACCAGAAAAAATGACGTTTCGAGTTTTCGTTTGTCAGAATGAGTCCGTTTCGGGTCGTTTCCGTTTGTCGCGAAATTTTTCAAGAATTTGTCGTTTCGTTTGTTGTTTGTTGTTTCCACCGTGATTTAGCACGATTTGACTTCCCAGAGCGTAGGGGCGTCCCGCAATCAGGGCCGGCGCTAGGTGTTTTTGCACCCTAGGCGGGGGGCGGGGGGAGATGCGGGCGTGCGGCGGTGGCAGGGGGCCATGGCTGGGCGGCGGCTGTGGGCGGGTGAGTAGGCGGGCGGCGGCGCGGGCCGCAGGCGGGTGGCAGCGTGGGTGGACGGGCGAGTGGGCAGTTAGGATATCACTTAGGATAGAGGTTCTGTTCTTGGCTTGCACCCCAAATGTGTGTGCGTGCAAGCAAATTGAAGTTGGGAAAATAGAAAATAAATGGTAGTATATAATATATATTTAAAATAAATCCACACCTCCCACTCCCAGTCAAACCTCCCCCTTTATCCAATATCAGAAAAAAATCCTCACAAACTGCCAGAGAAGAAATAAAGAATAAACTGCTATTCCCTTCAGCAGACAAAGCTGCAGGGAATCAAATAAATTATTTTCTAAATTCAATTCCCTCCCTGCCTGCCTAACTTAAATCCTAAAGCCTCCAGCCTTTCTCCTCAATCTCGATCGGATCACACCAGCACCAGCAGCCAGCCCTCCTCCCTCAACCACATCCATACACCCGACTGCGATTTCTGGAAGGTGCCTCGGCTTTTTATGCCCTCCGAGACATCCAGAAGTGTCAGTCAAAAACCTGGCGATGCCATTGGTGGAATGGTTCAAAAATTTTGCATGGTCCCATCCCATGCCCAGCCCAAATGGGCAGGTCTAAAAAAATAAAAAATCAAATCAAATCAAATCAAATCAATACGACGTTTTATTGCTATAAAAAACCCAACTGCTGCTACTATTAAAATTCAGGCATTTAAAATAAATAAATTTCACATGTTTCTGTGGTGATTTGGTGTGTTTTTGACCACGATTTCAAAAGAAAAATTGCAGTCGCCATTTTGGATCCCCCCCCCCGCATGGCATGGCGAGACGATGAGGATGACCCCCCAGCCTGGTGCAAGCAGCCCAGGACAGGAGAAGAGGGGGGAAAGGCCAGGGACCCCCCAGAAACCACCCCTCTGGTAGGTGGCAAAGCCTCAGGCAGGCATATTTTCGCCTGCTTTTTTGGCCGGGAGTCGGGTTTTTTTTAAAAAAACCTTTAAAAACTTTTTCTGTGCTTCGCATTGTGCGATCGTCGCGATGCCACAAACAGAAACGAAAAACCCAACCAAATTTTCTTTTTTCGGTTTGAGTTCGAGTTCTGACAGCTTAATTATCGTTTCCGTTTCCGTTGCATAACGGAAACGATAACTGAAAATGGAAATGACAATTTCGCCGAGTCGTGCCTATGTCTACTCGTAAGACTAGAAACACAGTACACTATAGCATAGCAATTGGTTGGATCCAACTGGAAGGAAAGGAAAAAACAGTGCACATAGAAAAGGGCCAAAATCATGAAGAAACTAGCAAACAAATCCCACTCCCTTCAGGACTTAGAAGAGGTAGCTGTGTTTCGTGGACATGTCCACTTCTTCAGACCTAAGAGTGGGATTACATGGCAAATAATGACCAACACATGCTGACATTAAAATATAGCAGCAGTTAGTCTTTAAGATGCCACATTGTTTTTGCCTTATTTTATTTTTACTTTTTGCTTTTCCCTGACATGCTAGCACAGACAGATACCTCTTCTAACACTTCATATAAAACAGGCATAGATGTATATAATTTACTGAATAGAGATGGAATCGATTCAGATTTCCCAGGATCAAACTGAGCGGAAATCACATTAGTGTCCTGGACCTGTGACTGAGGCAGGCCTCTGTGCCTGAGAAATCAAACTTACAAATACAGCTGTGTTTGACTCCTGGAGGCTGAACTCAAAAGCAAGGAAGCTAATTTTCAAGGCATGGGGGAGTGAGAACAGCTTCTGTTATGACAATTGTGACAATCTCACACTCTCTGCAGCTAAGGAATTTGCTCTCTGAATGCCACACTGTTTGTAAATTAGCTCCCTAGGTTCAACTAGTGAAGACGCTGACACATGCTTTCAACCATGCTGTTACAATTGGCTAGATTTGGATGATGGCATAGAGGTGGCTGTTCTGTATTATTATTATTATTATTATTATTATTATTATTATTATTATTATTATTATTATTATTATTATTATTATTATTATTATTATTATTATTATTATTTGTTTGTTTGTTTGTTTGTTTGTTATAAATATTGACATTACCAATATCTGGGCTTGCGTTTGGATTAGACATAAGCTGCTGATTTTACTGCTTCTGTGTAATTTTTTTTTAAAAAATCTGTTTCACCATGTTGCCGGGTATTTTTCTTTTATTCCGCTATTTGTAGTACAGTGTGTTTATATTCATTTTTATTTACTGCTGTTCTTTTGGAAAGATGGGTGGTATACAAACAAACAAACAGACAAACAAACAAACAAATAAATAAATTTGATTTTAAATAACCAAGATCAAAACCTTTTCCAGTAGCTGTATAGAGATGGGCACGAAACATTTTTTTGTTTTTTTGTTTCGTTCTGTAACAAAATGAAAAACAAACTGCCCCTTCAAAGAAAAACAAAACAAAACAAAATGAAAATTTTTGGTTTGTTCTGTTTCATTTTTCATTTTCCCATAGGAAACCATTGCAATTTAAAACTGCTTTAAAACCCCTGAGTGGGTTGGGGAAAACGTGGGCTTTTAAAGCTTTTTTTTTTTTTTTTTTTTTTTTTTGCTGCTTAAGCCCTGCGTGCCAGCTAATCAGTGCTTGCTTTGGCAGCAAAAAAAAAAAATTAAAATTAAAATTAAAATTAAAATTAAAATTAAAATTAAAATTTAAAAATTTAAAAAATCAAAAGCCCGCACTTTTCCCCACAACAACAAAACAAAACAAAGGTAAACTAAACCAAAAATGAAACAAAACACCATTTTGGCATTTCATGGCCATCATATGTTTGGTTTATGACCCCAAACCTTCTCCCATGGACAAGGGCAAAGAGTCATCACAGTAGACTAGAAATTACAGAAGCATTTGTATGGAAAAAACTTGTACCATCAAAAAGATTATGGACCCATTTTGTACATCATTAGAAACTGAAATCAGATTGATGTTTGAAAGGATTCTGACAGAACTTAATATCTAAGTAATCACATCCAAAAGCTTCCCAAGGACCGGTCACAAAAAAGGATGTCTGCAAATGATGGGGAGTGCGAAAAGCTTATCCTATGACAGACTATCTTTTATTAATTCTAATGTCATGTTTTCTGGAACGTATAATTCAACACTGCCAGTTATCATGTGTGTAAAAATAACACATCTCATCTCTGCACTCAAGGTCAGAATGGATTCTCTACCAACACCTGCAGAGTCAAGTTGTGGGCCAATTGTCCCCTGCCTGTTTTAGGGAGCACTGCATTAACACATTCAGGATGTTGCTTTTGAAGGTGGAATTTGGATTGCAAGCACCATGTCACAACCACAGGCACTTCCTTAAATCTGGTTGCGAACTAAACTAAAGGAAACACATTTCAGTGTTAGGTGTAAAACTCAATCAATAAGTCAGTCAGTCAATCACTCACTCACTCACTCAGTCAGTCAATCAATGCTAACCTGGAACGCAAATTATGATGCAAGTAGAAATGGAAAGACACTCTTGTGTACTTCTGGAAATGTTCCAATAATGATAAGGGAGACCCCCCCCCTTTCCATTTTAAGATGAGGCACCACCCTGCATGGCTGATGATGAGTGGCCAACAGGAAATACCACACTCGCATGGTTGCCCATTTTGGGTATTGTGCAACAGGGAACATCAACTCTTTGGAAGAGGTCTTACACAACTTTTGATTTGAAAGGACCCTTTATCTACCACATAATGGTGATGTGAGATAGTTATGGTACCTAATGAGTGCTAGTGAAGATGTTCCTTTCAAAACCAGAGTTTGCTAATAGGCACAGAAAATAAGGAGCAAAACAGAATCTTTGTCCCCTAGGCAAGGCAAGTGAGACAATCAGAGAACAGGAGAGCTAGATCGAATTTCTCCTCAGAGGTGGCACAATAGGGAGCCATGAGTGGAGAGAAAGATGTGCACATGGTGATGGCACAGAGACACAGAACATGGTTTCTTTCGCCTCACCCTGATGAGCAGCACAGCAGCTGTACTATTCCTCAGCTGGAGGAAAGAAAGAGAACTCAAGCTGAGGAGATAGGGATCAAAGAAGCCATTTTAAAAGAGATGCAAGGTTGGAAACAGCAGTGAATAGTTACAGTAATACAAAAGAAGTGGAGAGATGGGAGATGGGGAAGACTATGAGGGTGATAATGAAACACAGGGGACAAAGGAAAGGTGGCAAAAAACCTGAGTACAAACTTGTCTAAAAACAAAAGAGAAAAGAGAAATGAATAAGAAAAGCAGCAGGGAGACTTGCAAGTTGCAATAATGGGAAAACAGATTACTGGAAACATGGAGGAAAAGAGGGAGAATGAGATAAAGGATGTAGACAGCAATGGAGAATTTGGTGACTTGGTCATTTCAGCCTACCTTACCCTCAATTCTTGCACATGTGTCAAAAATTACATACACGGGCCATTGGGTTGCTGCGTTGTTGCTGTTCGTTTATTATTAGTTAATAGTACTGTATTAGCCTTAGTCATGATTTTTGCTATCATACAAATAATAATAACCAACAGCATTATCAGTATCAAATTTTAAATACAGTGGACCTTTGTATAACAAACAGTTTGTATAACATAAAATCTGTACAACATAAAAAATTCTAGAGATAGGGGAAATTTGCTTAACAGAATCACCTATGGGGCAAATCCATACAACATAAAAATGGAATTACTCCATTTTCAATGCATTCCTATGGAAAATTTGTATAAAGGAAAATTTGCTTAACATAATTTCATTTCGCACAAATTAATTCCTTTATACAAGGTACCACTGTATGTGTATTTAAAAGGGGAAACCTCTAAAGGAGCTTTAGTTCAACTGTCATTCCTCCCTTTTTCTTATCTGAGATCTGGCTGAGATTTTGATTCTGATTTTCCACCCCACCCTTTGAAGTAGCACTGATGGAAAGACGTCTTTAGTTAACTTTGTTCAGTGTACTGTATGTGGTTTTGGCATTTGGTGACCTACCTACTGTTGTTCCTTTTATATCGTCGATGGGAAAGGGTTGGGGGGGGAGTGGCAGAATGGTTCAGCAAAGCCTTGCTGTTGTTGATGATGTTGTTTAGTTTGGTTTGGTTTGGCTTTGCACTGAATGGGGAAAGATATTTTGGGGCAAGTGGCATTATTTCCCAAACAAATGCAGAGTCAGGAAGAGGCAGTGAAAAGCACAGGAAGAGTGCAGGCATGACACCATCCAGTTCAATCAGCAGAGCAGGGTTGCTCAGTGCTTGGAGCGTTTGAACGAAAGGCTTTCCTTGCCCTGGATCCCTTGCCCTAGCTACAAAATCATATCAGAATGCATGCGCACAGAGGTCTCCTGAAAGAGCCACACATCAGGAGTGCATAGACTGTGCAGGGAGAGGCAGGGAGAGGAGGAAGATTTAATCCTTTAAAAAGAGAAATTGGCCGCCTCCTTGCAAGCACCAGAATCTTTCCTGTATCTCCATGCAACTGCTGTAGCCAGTGGCAGTTGTGGTAATGTTCCTGTTGGTGATTCTGCTACACTGCAGCTTCCCATCCCTCTCACGACCCCTCCCTCCCTCCCTCCCTCCCTCCCTCCCGAAGGCAGCCATTTGTGGTGCATTTCAGGACAGAGTGGCTGGCTCTTTCTCTTAATGCTGGGACAGTCTGTAGGCCTTCCTATCTGAGGCACTGTGTATTGCACATGATATGAACCTACTTGATTGCCCCTATCTGTCAAAAAGAATCCAGAGAATTAAAAGAGCTTTTCTTTTCTTTTTCTTACCTTTTACAAACAAACAAGGGAACAATATAGACAGAACCATCAAGGCCACCAAAACCAGTGCCTCTCCATTTGGGGAAGTTACTGCTTGGAATCACAGCTCCCAGAATTCCACTGTCAGTCATGGCTGGGGGATTCTGCAAATGAGGATCCACCCTACTGTTTCCAACCTCTGCTTCTTCCTAAATGTCAACCCTCCCTTTTTTTTAAGACATGTGTAGATCTTCCTCCTTCAGAAAAATAGGGGCTACACCAGGCATGTCCAAAGTCAGGCCCGGGGGCCAAATGTGGCCCGTTTTCAAATTCTGAGCGGCCTGCAGTTTCTTCTCTCCACCAGCTAAGCCTGTCACGTATTCCTGCCAGCTAGCCCCTCCCCATACCAGATGGAGGCGTTAACTTGCAGTTTTTATGGTTTGCCTGCCCTCCCCGCCTCTGCCCATCCCCCCAGCCAGCTGCCCAGCCTACCCACCCACAGCTCCATTGCTGCAGCATCCTCCCTGCCTCCTTGCATGTTATAGAGACTTGTCCAAAGTCCGGCCCGGGGGCCAAATGCGGCTGAATGGTTGGCTCCCACACATTTTCACCTCACCAAATCTGGCCCTCCTTGCAAAAAGTTTGGACACCCCTGGACACTCTTTCAGACCCGCTGCTGGTACTAAGGAGAAGGCAGTCCCTGACACATATTCAGACCAAAGGGCTCACCACATCTGGTGCCATTCAGGAAGAGATTAACACACAATGAGGCCCTCATTACTCCCCTAGTGTGTTTTACCTAGAATTCAAAACCTACGTTTGTTTGTTTTTCAACGTATAATTGGACTGCTATAAATTCACATTTCTTAGCCCACATATATAGTAAAGATGTCCTTCTTGACAAACACCAGTCCTCCAAGATCCCCCCCTGCTTTGAGGTCTCTCTTTAAGCTGGGGGTGCCAAGAAAAGGGTTTTGCACGCACACAGCATGAGTATGCCTGCTGAGCCATGACCCACATCCGACCCCTGCTGCATATGGACAGTCCACCCGAAGTGTTGTCTCTGCACAGTGCTGGGCCACTCTGTGGGAAACATGGTGCCCTGTCTAGGTCACGTGCATGGATACGACAAATACGACATTCCCCTGCTTTAAGCCACAGCAAGTATCTGTGTTGTGTTTGCAGGAAATCTTAAGCGCAGAACCGCAAGGGGTCTTAAAATTAATCAAGTCAAGTCCACATGAGCAAAACTGTATGAGTCCTATCAGCAATACCAGGCGCTGGAACTGGCAAAACTGAAGGCACTGCCAAGACTTGAAGCTGTGGTTTTGTACCTTCGGCTTGGAGTGAGTTCTATTGGCAAAAGAGTGCTGAGGGTTGATTAAGATGAAAGGGATGCTAAAGCTGACAACTAGCTTAAACTGAGGTGCAGTGTCAGCAATGTGTAGGGAATTCAGGGTGAGAAATACTGATGATGGAGCCAGATGCATCAGCCAAGGCTACTTCATGCTGTAGGTAAATAAGGGGTGGGGGTGGAGGTTGAGACTGAATAATTGAGGTTCTGTGCAAGATTAAAAAAATGAATACATCAGAAAAATGGAAAACCAAAAATCAAAAACCAAGAAGCCCTGCTTAAAGCCCACTTATTTTCCATTTCTCTTTATGACCCCTCTCATTCTGAGTATGGTGGGTGGACTATCTTGTCCTGCAGTTCCTGGAGCAAACTGTACATTACAGAGGCATCGTCATCAGAAGCTGAAAACCACGTGTGATCCAGATCCAAGATTCAGGCAAGACTCCCCTGTGACTGAGCAATCATACTTGCCAAAGAAGACTGGACCAAGGGCCAATCACGAATCAAAGGAGGCTAATTTTACAAGCTGCACAGGGGAGTGAAAAGCCTCTGTTGTGACAGTCACGTGCCTCCTGAACTTCAGGACGTCTGTGGTGCAATTGTAAGCTATCTATAACGCACCGTATAATCCCATGCATTCCCAAACCTATATGGCAAGAGGAAATTGCTGGCCAGATTATTCTGGAACACATGTTCCAAAAAAAGTAATGACCCCCCCCCACACCCGCCCAAGCTCTGGTTTTATGATTTCTAAAATTGCCCTCGAGCTCAAATGCATCCTACTGCATTCTGCTCCAACAAGCTGCAGAGAAGAAGCAACGGGGCTCGTTAATTTCCTTCAAGAAAGATCTGTTCTTGTCTGGGGTGCTCGGCAGTGCCAACCTCCATTCAATTACATGCCTTCACACTCAGCAAATCCATGGGGGATGTCTAACCTCTTGCTCCTCACTCATCTGTACTCCCAGTAGATTGTTCTCTCTGCCCTCCACCCCCTCCAAGACCAGTCCCTGAGAGTAATAACACGTCAAAGTCAATAAACATGCAGCGAGAGAAAAGTTGAACACATTCTTGTTTTGCTTTACAACAAGGACTCAGCAAACCAATCCCTGTTGGGTTTCTGGATCTTTGTGGGGTGGGGTGGGGTGGGGTGGGCGGAAGAGAAGGCCCCATTAGCTCCTGGTTATAATCCAGAACCTGGGAATAAAGCCATGAAAATTAACAGGTAGTGGCTAAAAGGAAAATGACCATTTGGAAATGGTTATATAGAAGAAGCAACAAAGGTGTACCAGGTTTGATTATTCCAAGTTTGCGGACTTCAGCTGCATGCAGACACATGAGCCAGGATAGATTAAAAAAAAAGGGTGGGTGTTTTTATTTAACCACACAGCTCAGAAAATGAGTTGTTGCTACAGCAAGAAAAAGGTATGATCTACTCAGGAGTAACCTCAGTGAGGCCTGCTCCCAGGTGGTAAAGAACTGGTTGAGAATATCAGGTGGTTTAGAATAATTAACAGGGGAGAGGGGATTAATGCTTCCAATACTTGTCAACAAAGAAAACTAAAGGTCATAGCTCATTGGGAGAGCATCCAGTTTGTGTGCAGAAAGTCCCAGGTTCAATTTCTTAGGATCTCCAGGCAGAAACAGAAAAAAATCTGCCTAAAATCCTGGAAAATTGCTGATACTTCGCAGGGATGGGGAGTTGAATTGCAAGACTTAACATAAGAACATAAGAGCATAAGAACAGCCTTGCTGGAGCAGGCCACAGCCCATCCAGTCCAGCGTTCTGTCTCACACAGTGGCTCACCATTTGCTTCAGGGTATTCCAAAGCAGATGTCTTCACCTGCTTAGGATTCCCCGCAAATGGCATTGAGAGATATCCTGCCTATCTCTCCAACTCAGAGGTTGTCCTTAGACATCCTTAATGGTAGCCACTGATACCCTTGTTCTCCATGAACTTGTCCAATCCTTTCTTAAAGTTGTCAAGGCTGATAGCTGTCACCACTTCTTCTGGCAGAGACCAGTGATCCTCTGGGTGAAAAAGTACTTCCTCTTATTTGTTTGAGATCTAGCACCCAAAAGTTTCATGGAATGCCCCCTAGTTCTAGTGTTGTGCAATAGGGAAAACAGTTTTTCCTTATCTACTTTGTCTATACCATGTATGATTTTATAAACATCAATCAGGTCACCTCTTAGGCGCTGTCGTTCAAGAGTAATGAGACCCAGCCATTGCAGCCTCAGATACACAAGACTTGCTACCATATTGGACTCAAGTCACACCAGTGACTTGACTCAAATTTGACTCCTCCCCTCCCATGATTTGGACTAACATGGAACCCATCCACACACACCCTCTGTGTGTGTGTGTGTGTGTGTGTGTGTGTGTGTGTGTGTGTGTGTGTGTGTGTGTGTGTGTGTGTGTGTGTGTGTGTGTGTGTGTGTGTGTTAATAGAGACCTAAACTTGGGGCTTGGGACTCATTTTGGATTAAGGTTGGATATTGAATATGATTAGCCATCTAGATTTATTTTATATTTTAAGTTATTAGTGTTCTGGTGCAGATCTCATTATTTATGTTTCTTTGGGCTGGGGTTGGATAGCTATGCTTTTAACTGCTGTTAATCACTGTCATCTCACAAGAGTAGTGCTTGGGCACTAGATGGGCAGGGTACAAATTTAATGAATAAATGAAGGAACAAACAAATGAACAAATGAATGAACAGACAAATGAATGAATGATGGGATTCTAATCCAACATTTGCAGGGCAATAGGTTGTGAAAGGATTACTCATAGTGTCTGGGTGTAAGAGAGAACGTTATAACCCAGTTTTGCATTAAGCGATGTATATGTTCATTTGATTATGTGTAGTGATTTACATAACTGTTTTTAGGGATGTGCATAACTGCCCCATCTATTTTTTTCTCTCTCCATTGGACTGCTCTCAAGACTTTTTAGCTGGCTTTATCTAAGAGTGAATTGCCAAGCTTGGTTGAAAATTCTGTTATGTAAGTATGATGGCAACTCTAACCACAATGAGATTGGAACAGAGATAGGCAGATTTGCGGGGTAGTGGTAGATTATCTATACACAAGATATAAGCTCCTCCCAGAATCCACCACACAATACAGATGCTGGTCCCTGTATATTGGTGGTAGGTTAGTGCCCTCTATCATTTTTCAGGGCAGGAGGCTCTGGAGTGGGGCGCTGATTGGTCCAAGCAGCACAGAGAGTTCTTTCATCCAATGAGGTGACTGGAAACAATGCTGCCATGACTTTTCCCTTTATTTTATTCTCTTGCTAAATGGCAGAGCTGGCCCTAAAATCCATTTGGTAGGACATGCATGAACAGGGGACACGAACCCAGCCAACCCAAAGGTTAGCCTTAGGTAAAAACAGACTAGCATGGAAGAGAGGTGAAACCAGGGCTGAGGCTGCCACCAGCATGTTGGCCTCCAGTCCAGATGATTGGGGATGAAAGTTTGATAAACCTTTATCACACATCATACTGACCAATGGCTCTGGGTACTGAAGTCCCAGCCAAGTAGAAGGCCCAGTGTTTTTCTCACCTTCTCTCCCCCCTTCCCCCAATCTAGATATTCTTCTGCATACTTCCTCATCCAGACATCCCTAACCTTGTTTATTTGTAATAAAATTATATATAGCAATTCTATTATACATGCTAACTGTTCAGAGCATTTCATGTACAGCTCAGTAATCAGTAATCATAATTACCTCACTCATTTTAAAGGATATTCCCCCCACCGCCATCACCTATTTTCATCAGCCCTGATTAAACGGATCTCTTGAGGATCAAAGTAAGTCTCCTTGAAAGAATTCATAACAGAAACTCAACATATTATCAGTGATTTTCTCAATGGGTCTTCTAAACCAGGCATGGCTAATTTCTGAAATTAGGTAGGTGGGTGGGCAGGGACATAATCTCATTCTGCAGTGTGTGGAGAAGTACATTTTGTTCTGCAGATATGACCCCCAACATTTGAAAGAGGTGGATATGGAATAAAGTTACCAGGGTCTAGTAGTGAGGGCCTTACAGTTTTTCCTTTCAAGTTCAGGATTTTTGAACTCTTTGGTGGAAACGCAGATTTGAGTAAGTAGTTTTTTTAGAGAGAAACAGTGATGAGTGGGAGGAAGGGGTTAAGTCAGCATTCCCCAACGAATGATTCTATAGATATTTGGAACTGGGCTTTTCCACCAGCCTTGACTAAAACAGCTAACAGTGCAACATGGTAAGAAATTAAGTCCAAAATATTTGCAAGGGATAAGGTTAGGAAAGTCTGAATTAAATTTGTGGCATAGTATGGAAATTTATTGGCTTTCAAAATGTTTATGCAGTTATTGGTTTGGGACCTACAAGGCCTACAATTGGCTTCAGGTCTCCCCAG
Source organism: Phrynocephalus forsythii (assembly GCA_029282475.1). Classification (NCBI taxonomy): domain Eukaryota; kingdom Metazoa; phylum Chordata; class Lepidosauria; order Squamata; family Agamidae; genus Phrynocephalus; species Phrynocephalus forsythii. The sequence goes on along the minus strand of JAPFRF010000006.1, from coordinate 76,637,351 downwards.
AGTGGACCAGCTTTTGGGTTAGTCCTCGTCAACAGGTCCTTAATGTCTCAATAACTCATTCAGATACACTGGTAAGAGAAAGGATAAAAGATTTCTGCTTACTCACAGATCTGAATAGATCAAAAACAGCATATTGTAGACAAAAATAATGACTGGTTGCATGAATAGAGTTTAACAGATTATTTGCTTCACAACTAACTACATGACTGACAGAACACTGACTTGCTGGCTTCATAGCCCACAAAGGTCCTTCCCAGCCAAAACCTCTTAAAGGCAGCACATGAAGGTTGCTAACCTGCAACATAAATGTCCTCTATGCCTGCAGAAAGCATGGACAGCTTTGTACGCTGGAGCAGCTGGCTGTGAAGCCTGGCACCTGGTGTTCTCCCCACAATAAAACAAATGGTAGACCAACTTTTGACAACAGCTTGATTCAAATTTAATAGGGATATAAGGGGCTGGGTAAAAATGCTTTAGTTTAGGGGCTAGATCAGTGATGGCGAACCAAATTGCAATTCAGAACCCACTAATTATTTGCAAAGTGCCAATTTAACCTGAATACAGGTGGCTGTGAAGATGATGCCAGGTGCCCACAGAAAGGGCTTCAATTGCCACCTTTGGCACCCATAGGTTGCCATAGATTCACCAACACTGGGCTAGATCAAACATTTGGGCCACTGAAACAAACTTGAGCTCTGATCCCAGCTTTATTCATGAGAATCAATGAAGTGTCCTGTGGTGCCCTCAAGAGGAACAGTTTTATTATGTGTAGTTTTCATGACCTGCCTGAAGAGCTCAGTGAATTAAATATCTGGTTGCAAAGTCAACTGTTGGGAGTTCAGTACCCAACTGTACATCCCAGAAGAGCCAGCCTGTGTGGCCTTCGGCAAGCTGCATTGTCCCCAAATGCCCCCACCCAGGAAGGGAATGTCAAAGCTCTTCTGAGTGTTCTCTATGAAGAAAACCTTGAAAATGGTCACCATAAATTAGAACTGACTTGATGACATATGTGCTCATGCACATAAACACAACACAACACAACACAACACACACACACACACACACACACACACACACAGAGAGAGAGAGAGAGAGAGAGAGAGAGAGAGAGAGAGAGAGACTTCATGAGGGCAGAACATGTTGGAGAATACTCATTCATAGGGTCGCCATTAGTTGGAGGGAATGTGATAGCATGTAACAGCACTTTCATGAACAACAAAAATAGTTTATGCCATAATGAACTATTAGTCCTGCCAGTGTTGTGATGACTATGACCAGGAGACCTGGACTGAAACTCCAGCTTGGCCAGGAAATCTCACTGGGGAAGACAATGATAAAACCACCCCTCAAATATCTATGAAAGCCCTAGAAAGGTCACCGCCGCATTGGGCAGGGATGCTCCAAGTGCCCCTTTCCTCCATCTTCTACCTCCAAGTAACCAAAAAAGGCATGGGAAGTAGATGTATGTAAGGTTACTCTGTATTTTTTTTTACTGTCTCTGATCTCTGCTTTCTCCTAAAATTATCCCAGACTGATATTCTTCAAGGCTATAATCATGATCTATTATCATGAGGGCTACTAAATTGTTATCATTAATTTAAACAATATTCCTGATGAATTTAAAGTTTACATAAGGAACAGATTTGCATTACTAAACTCAATTGACCATGAATCAGAAGATATATTATTAGGGAAGAAGGTGAAAAGACTTCTCCTGTAGCAAAAACAAAACAAAGATCTAGATGGTGCAAAAAACAATTACAATGGTCAAGGGCAGGCGAGAAGCAAAAGCAAAAGAGGACAGAAATAGGGCCTGAATCCTGAATGGAGATTTTCAGCAACTGTCATGCAAAGAGAAAGAAAACTATTGCAATAATCAGTGCAAAGAAACAGAGAACAACAACAAAAAGGTGGGACATGATCCAATACATTAAAGAGAAACTTAAACTAAGATTGGGAATGCTAAAAGACTAGTAAGGAAGCACACTATCAGACCAAGAAAAAAAAAGAGAAAGTGGAAACAGTATACTGGAGACTTATACAGAATAGATAAAAGGATGGTAGACTCCTTTGAAGAGGAAGCCTATGATAAAGAACCTGCAATTTTAGAAAGTGATATGAATGCTGCTCTGAAAGCATTAGGAAGAAATATATCACAAGGTGCAGGAGGAATACCAATAGAACTCTTTCATGCCGTAGAGACTGAATCTGTCAAAGTTGTAACAAGAAGATGGCAAGAAATATGGAGAACAAAACAACGACCACAGATTAGCAATTGTCCAGTATACATCTCAATTCCCAAGAAAGGTGATGACAAAGCATACAGTAGATTGTTGCTCTAATTTTCCATGCAAGCAAAGCAATACTTGAGGGATGGCAACAAAGGCATTTACTTGATATGGTGTGAGAAATGCCTGATTTCAAGCTGGATTTTAAAAAAAATGTTGCTGGATTGCAAATATTGACCTGCAAAAGGAGCATACCAAAGCATTTCAGAGAAAGATCCATCTATGCTTTATAGACTATAGCAAGGCCTTTGCATGTGTAGACCATGAGAAACTATGAGCTGTTCTGGAAGAAATGGGTGTGCCTCAGAAGTTGATTGTCCTGATGTGTAACTTGTATTGTGGACAACAAACTAGAGTCAGGACAGAATGTGGAGAGACAGAATGGTTTTCGATAGGCAAAAGTGTCAGACAAGGGAGCATGTTATCCCCTCATCTCTACAGTCTGTACTCAGAGCATGCCATATGAAAAGCCAACCTAGAATTAGATGATTCCATTTGAAATATACTGGGAGAGAGCTTTGCAGATACCCTGGCCTTCCAGAAAGATGAGTCCTATAGCAAATTGAGCCTGAACTACCTCTGAAGGCAAAAATGATGAAAACGATTTGACCCTTGTTTGGGCATATCATGAGAAGGCAAGATACTCTGGAAAAGTCTTATAGTCCCTTCCCTCTTTTAAAAGGGAGCAAAGAAGCCATGAAAACAATGAAGAGTTTTGTCATACGTCCAAGACTAATACATTGTAGTAATACAGCAGAGGATTGATCAGCTACTGGAATAACATACTCCTCCATGAGGGTGGTCCTTTCTTCCTTGAACACAGTCTCCATTCAAGGAGTCTTTTTCTGATGGGATTTCAACTGTAAAATGTCACCATTTAGAAATAGAATTGCATCATTCCCTTCTATCACTCTCTTTCTTTCCCATTTGCTGCCAGAAAAGACCACTGGGTCACCTTGGCCTGGTTAGCATTTACCTTGAGATCGCAGATACAATTTGCTGTCCTGTAGGCTTAGTTTGAAAGATGCCGAGGACCTAATTTCCACATTGAAGAGATCCTAAAACCTTCACCCCCAAAAAAAAACTTATTTTGCAACATTTGATATCTCATGCTTTTTGGAACCCCCATAGCCTGAGGACCTGAATTGTCGTTTTACTTAACATGTGCATAAGTTGGCACTGCCACTTGTTGCCATCAAAATACACTCCCTGTTTCCATCACTCACCCAAGACTGGTGATGATGTCCATGAACAACCATACCTGCTAGGGCATTAGGATCATCAGGAGATGCCTTTTTTCCTCAGTTACACCAACTTTACAGACATGTTTTAAAGAGGATGCAGGAGAGGGCCTTCTCAGGCTTTGGAACTCCCTCTCACAGGAGGCCTGGCTGTCTCCGTCTCTGCTGTTCTCCCTCAAGCAAGCAAAGGCCCACAGGCTCACTCACTCTCTACCCCAGAACGCAGAGAGAACTCCAAGTTCCCTGAGCTCCTTGCCCTCTGAAGATACCAGCCACAGAATATGGTGAAATGTTAGGAAGAAAAACTTCCAAAACATGGCCAAACAGCCCAAAAACTCACAACAACTCTAAGGCCTTTCTCTTCAGGCAAGCTTTCCCTTAGTGACTGGCTCCCTGAGAGGTATGTTTTTTAAAAAGATGGGTAGTTTACAGACTACTGCTTTGAATGTTTTTTTTTTTTAGTATTGCTTGCATTTTCCATTTCTCAGAGTGGCATCTGTTTTTCCTAGTTAATATTTCTATACTTAATGTTTTTAGCTTCAAATATTGCCTTTTATTGATGCAAGCTGCCTTCCTCTACTCATTATTTTTAGCATTAAAGATTGTGTTCAGTGGTGTATGCCACCTTTTTATACTCATTGTTTTCACCTTTAAATACTGTATCTCAATGATGTAAGCCGCTATGGGTCCTTTTAAAGGAGAAAATAAAATAAAATAAAATAAAATAAAATAAAATAAACCGTTGGGGATCCAGAATCCAGTATGAGCCTCCAACATTTGCATAGCTGTATACCTCACATTCATGGTAACACTTCTGCTGTGGTGGGAATGAGAAGGAGGGGGGTCCTGGAATCACATGTTGTGGGAATCAAGATACTGCTGCTCAAGTGATGGGGAGATGTGCTGTTTTGGCAACTGGAGCATGACCTCCGAGCAAGACATGGCTATGACGTTTAACAAAAGAATTTAAAAAGTGCAATTATCCTTGTGCATCTTTTCTGTTTGTTTGTTTTCCGGTTTTGTTTTTAAGAAATAGAACAAGCAGACTCCAATAGGCTTGCCTTACGTGAGGAGCATCTCCGTACTCCACGGATCTGATGTAGAACATTTGACATCAGCCCACAGCGCTTGTACGCTCTACAGCCTTGTGGATCACGAAAGAAACACTGCAATTACAGCATATGTGGGGAGGAGTGGGATTTGGCTGGGATGAGAGGGTGCTCTCAATGAAAGCTTCAAAGCACCCTGAGTTCCCCCTTCCCACAGTTCATTGACGCCACGACTGTCACAGCATTTTCCAAAGAGTAGCTAAAGGGACCCCCACAGAAGGATGCCAGTGGCCCTTCTGTAAACTAAAGACAGAAGGTAGAAGCAAACCTCCTGATGACTCGATTGCACATCCCTGGGAAGAATCAGAGGTCCTCTTGAAATTCTCAGGTTGGCAACATCTGAAAGAGAGGAGGGTCACCAACCCACTGCTGCTTTGGAACAACTGCAGATGAGACCCCAATGGACTGCAAAAAACACCCAGAGTCTCTACCAGGAGATCCCAACCCACTCTGGTGCCTCTCTGGTGCCAATCCAACCCGCTTTCTCGGACCACAAACACCAACACTAATTGAGAAACGCCCTTGGGTTATTGACAGGGAAGCTTGTCTTGTCTTAGAAGCCAATGCCTTGAAAGGATGGTCAAAGGGTGGGGGTTAGAAGACCCAGGGACCTTGCCCACCCCCACCCACCCACCCCATGGGCAACCTTCACAGTGTGCCAGGCCGGCAAGGCCCCCTCCCTCCTCCTCCCATTGTGTTTTTTCCCCTTCTCCAAAAATCAAGGATGGAAAGGATTTCCTGTGAGACCAAGAAGATGATGAAAGAAAGAGAAGGACAACTGGGTGGCAGAATGGCCATCAGAAATACTACCTAGCATTATAAAATGAGGGGTGCAGTCTGATTTCCTTAGTCTCTTAGCGGGGAGAGTCTTATTACTCTCCAGTCCCAAAGATATGCCTGGAAACTGAAAATCAGCTCGGCCCTGGTCTGTGTTAAGGATCGGTCTCCCCCAACCCCCACCCCGCCCGCGGTTTGGAAGCCTTGCTCTCCAAACATAAACCAAGCCCAGAGGGACGAACTACCTGCCCTGGGTATGGAGTAACTAGCCGTGCATGCAACAGAAAGTTGGGGAGTGTTCCTGTTGTGGGACTTCAGCTCCCAGAATTCTGAAACCTAGAAAAGGAAGGATCCCAAACTGGGCTGTGTGCAGGGGCGGGGGAGGGGGCGGGGGTGAGGGACGGTGTGGCAAAGAGGGGTCCCTGGACACTTCCTGATCTACAGACACATTCAGAGTCCCAGTTCAGCTCCACGCCGACTGGACTACACAGCAGGGGGAGCAGGTGGATGACGCGTGTGTGGGTCACATTTCCCCCTCGTAAGCGCTGGCAGCAGTGAAGAGACACCACAATCACATCCTGCAGAGCCCGGACTATATGTTCTCTCTCTCTCTCTCTCTCTCTCTCTCTCTCTCTCTCTCTCTCTCTCTCTCTCTCTCTCTCTCACACACACACACACACACACACACACACACACACACACACACACACACACACACCTTGGTGGAGGGACAACACGGAAGGCACAGACCCGTGCAGAACTCGGAGGAGGGGACACCAAATGCGCACGCAGCAGGCACACGCGCACGGCACGGCATGAGTGCCAGCCGAGTTCAAGAGGCTTATGAGCACATTTTGAAATGGAGGTAATGAGCAGCGGCGGGTTGAAATAAAGAAGTAAAACCCCATCACTCTTTTAATCTCCCGGCCAGGGATCATTTACAGAAGGCCAGTGCAGGAAGCGGAAAGAGTGGGTTCCGTGGTGGGAAGCGGTCCAGAGGAAGAAAAAAGGCCCGTTTCTCCTCCCGACTCTCTCCACCCCCCACCCCTCATCCACCTTAGCCTCACTCCTTAGCCCGAAGGACTGTATGTGTCTGGTGGATCAGGAAGCGCTGGGGGAATATAAAAGGTGCCACCTCCCTTCCTCTCTCCAGGAAGGAAGGCGGGCTTCCTCCTGCTCCTCCCCCCACCTCCGAGCTCCTTAAAAAAGGACCAAGTGCTCCAGTCCCAGATCCAGGGACTGCAAGGGGTCTCCCCCTTCCTCCAGGCTACCAGCCTGCCTGCCTGCCTGCCTTCTCTCTCTCCCCCGCCCGGACACCCGCCCTAGGGTGAGAGTAAGATACTGCCTTTCCTTTAGTTTTTAAAAAAGACTGAGTCTCTTTTTCTCTCCCCCCTCCCTCTCTCTTTCTCCCATCCCCGTTCTCTTTTATCCCGGCTCTAGACACGAGCAATGCGCTCTCAGCTGCCTGACAGGCTCTGAGAACCGATGAGGCGGTTGGAAGGATGGGTCGAGAGGGAGACCGACGACGGTGGAGCTCCTGGTGGCCCCCTTTCTCAGGAGCTCCGCGCGTGTGCTTTTAAAACACCTCCGATTCATCCACCAAGATGGATTTCAACCCCCCTTCTCCCGCCTCCTTCCCTCCGGCCTGGAGACAGCGCACCGAGCCTCCAGCATGGAGGTCCTCTGCAGAATATGTTAAAAGGCAGCGGCTTGGAGAGGGAAAGGGCAACAAATGCAGTATGCGTCAAAGAGCCCATCGCTCAGTGAAGTCACTTAGCGATTCAAAACATGTTCAGCCATCACTCAACCGTTTGCACCAAGAACAGGGGCGAGTGGGGCGGGGGGTGGGTGTTGGAGAGAGAACACAGAGAGAGGGAGAGACGGAGGGAGGGAAGGAGGATAGAGAGAGAACGAGAGAAAATGTCGCTTCTCTTCCCGGCCGCAAAACATTTGCAAGGAAGGGATTGCTCTCTCTCCCCTCACCGCACCCCGTCCACTAACATCCCCCCCACACACACCTGCAACCCTTCGCAGGCGGCATACTCCCCCTTTGCATTTTCCCCTTTCAGGGACTGGGTGGGTTAGAGCTTAGATGGTGGAGACGAGGACAGGGAGGGATGCAGCCTCCCTGCATGGATCATGTGGACAGAGGCACCGCCGAGAGAGAGAGAGAGAGAGAGTCCTCCCCGCACCCGCACTCGCACCCTCCCCAACCCCCAACCCCGCCACCGCAACTCCGGATCCGTGGTTGAGGGATCCGATTCTTCTGTCTCCCAGAAAGAAAGAAAAAACCCTGGCGGCGCCACTTCGCTTTTGAGGCGGGCCCACACACACACACACACACACACACACACACACACACACACACACACACACACACACACACACACACACACACACACACACACACCAAGCATGGACACGCGTGCCAGCCCACCTCCTGCAAGTTACGCGACTTTCTGCTTAGAACAGACACATGGGCTAGGCGGTGATTCCCTGCCGGCCCATTAAATGCCCCACGTTGATTGGCACTGGCCTCTCTCTCTCTGTCTGTCTCAAAAAGGTCTCTCTCTCTCATCTCGCCTTCCAGATCCCCCCCTCTGTCTTTCCACGCACGATCCGAAGCAGTGCCCCCCCCCCGCCTCTTTTCCCGCTGCCATTCCGCTTTCCACCTCGGCACATCTTCTCGACCGAGAGACAGACAGCACAGCTGAATCGCCCGTTGCAAAGCAAACGCTACGGGAGTGTCCCCCGTCTCTTCCCGGAGGCTGATCCGAGGAAAACCGGCTTCAGGAGCCCTTCTCCCGCTGCCCCCGCTACCCCTCCACTACGCCAGTGGAGTAGTCACTTTTAACTTGGCACCAAAATGAGACCCATGTCAGTGCTGTCCAGGCCTCCATAGAGAAGGCATTCACAGGGAAGACCAGTATTTCAGCATCCATATGTTGTTCTCATTAGTGAGACATGGGAAAAGGCTCTTTTAACAGATTTCAGTGTTAGCGAGGGGGGGGTTTGCTTCCCGTCACTTTCCCATTGGACTTGGCCGAGGAAGCCGGGAGACGAGGGACGGAGGGGTGGGGTGGGGGTGGGGAGGCACAGGAAGTATCTTTCCCTCTACTGGCTCCGTTGTTCCATCACTCGTTCCTTTGGCGACCCGATATTTGGAACCCCTCGGCAGCACCAGCTACAGAACTAGACCACAAAAGTCCAAGCCCGGACGAATAATGTCCCCCCCTTTTGAAAGAAGCAAAAAAAGTATTCTGGCTCATTGTCGACAGGGGATGGGGGGCGATAGCGACTTTATCTATTTTAAGCAGTGTCCCTAGACTAGACATTAACAAGATCCGGCGGCTTGAGAGTTCAGGCAAATTGGGGAGAGGAAAGATAAAACCAAGCCTAGAGCAAGTTGCCTTCCCTTCCTCCCCCCCCCCACCCGCTCTCCCAGACTGATCGTCATCACCATCAACCCCTATCGCACAAGGAGACCAATTATTCGTCCCCCCCCCCCACCCCCACCCCCTGTGTCATTAAACGCCAACCGCGCGCTCCAATAACAGAACATTTTCACTCGGGTTCCAAAAGAGAACCAGAAAGAGGCGGATCGAAGTTGCCTTGAAAAGAAGGTTACTGTCGTGTTTTGACAATACCGAGATTATGCCAATTAGCAAGGTTTTTCAGCGGGCGGCGGGGAGCGGGGGGCGGAGGGAGGGGAGGAAAAGAGGGGGAGTCCGTGGGGGGAGAGTGGTGATGCATGTATGTTGGATATTTACAACTTTACTGGCCGTCCTCCGAAAGTAACCCAAGTACCCTACTTCTGTGGTGGCTGGGACTGAAGTGAGAAAATGGAGGCATGGGGAGGATTGGGGAGTGAGTGGGGGGAGGGGAAAGGAGGAGGAGGAGGAGGAGGAGGAGGAGGAGGAGGAGGAAGGAGAGGGGAAGGGTGAGATCCGGAATCAAATACCTTCCAAGCAGCAGGTTCTCCATAATCCAGAATGGGTCATAACTTCTTCATTCTTTTTGCTGGTTTCATTCTCTCCGGTCCCTTTCATCTTGCAAACCCCTCTGGAGTAAAGCCAGTAATCGGTCCCCACAGCTATGGTCATGAGGCTGAAGGCAGCGAAAGCACCAACGGTGGTTAAAAGCATCTGAACACCTCGGTCAAAGAGCCCCATAATTCTTCATTATACAAACACCCAACTGCTTTCTGATTCTTGGGCTCTGTGTGTGTGTGTGTGTGTGTGTGTGTTGTGTGTGTGTGTGTGTGTGTGTGTGTGTGAATAATAAAAAATAAAACAATGTTTTCCTATAATAATAATAATAATAATAATAATAATAATAATAATAACAACAACAACAATAATAATAATAATAATAATAATAATAATAATAATAATAATAATTTTCTATTTAAGATCAATAGAGAGAAATCTATGTTGTATATATAAAAAGGGAGGTAAGAAAGCCCACGGACTCAGTGTAAATAAAACAAAAATTACACGGAAAGAGGCTTGCCTTTTAAAAGAGAAACGTTCCAACTATTAATCTTAGATATATATATAGATAGATACATAGATATATAATCATATATCTATATATATATTAAAAATAAAGTAAAAATAGAATAACCCCCCCCCCCAAAAATGAGATGTCTTAATCCTTTTTTCTAAAATTCTGGTCTCCAGTTTCCATATGTAATGGCTAATTTGGAGATGGCTTCCACAGTGAACAGGGGAGCAGCAGCAGTAGCGGCAGCGGCGAGAGAAACAGCATCCTCAACACGCTCTCCCATTATCTGGACCTAGACAGTTTGAGACCGTAAGAGCGGAGAGGCCACTTTCCGTCTTCTGGCTTAGCTCTGCAGCCTGCGCCATGAAAAAATCCTTTCCTTCCCAGTTAGCTTCCTTGCCTTTTCTTTTTCTACCCCTCCTCCCCGGGGTTGGCTGGTTTATTCGTTCGCTCGCTCGTCTCCTCTCTCGGTTGGCTTGCTTTCGTTTCGCTTCTTTCCCCTTTCCTTCAGCGCCTTGCGATGTTCCTACCACCGAATCAGATTCGCCGGTATATGGTAAGCCCTTGGTTGCAGCGGCACAGGTGCTGAGGTTTTGCCTTCCATGGCTCAAACCCCGCTTCCCCCGGACACGGTCGCGGCAGAGCAGCAATTGTTGTCGGTGGTGTAGGGGGTGGTGGTGTTGGCGGCGGCAGCGAACGGGTGGGGGGGGTGAGGATGTTTGGTCGTGGAGGCTCAAAATGGATAGAAAAGGATGAGGAGGAGGAGGAGGAGGAGGAGGAGGAGGAGGAGGAGGGAGGGCGAGTCTCTCCCGGAGATTCAAGACGGATTTTCCCTTCCTCTCCCCCCCTTTTTTTCTGCAAAGCTTCGGGAGAGAAGGGGAAGCAGGAAGACTTGCTGCAGGATAGGCTGCCCGTCGGTGTCTCGCGCCTCTCGCTCGCCTTGCTAGTTCCGCTCTCGCTCGCTCGCTCGCTCGCTCTCTGGTCCCCCCCCCTCCTTTCCGCCTCCCCGCCCCGCAACACCAACCTTACTGCATTAACGTGGTGGTGCTGAAACGGACAGCTCCGCGGCTCCGATCACTCCGCGGTGCTGAAGGAGAGCTCCTTTTTGCCTCTTGGCCCGGGGCGCTGCTGGGGAGCCCCCCCCCCGAGGAAGAGAGAGAGATCAGAGCGAACGCTGGGCGCAAGGGCTGGAGCGTCAGGATGATGATGATGATGATGGTCGGGGAGGAACTGATCCCTTCCTCGCTTCTATCCCACAGCATCTGCAAGGGATAGGAACCGTCCTTGGCTCTCCGGAGTAGGAGACCTTAGCCTCTCTGATCACCCTTTCAGTGGGTTTTTTTTTAAACTCTTCTTCTTCCAGATCCTGAAAGGATGATTCCAAGAGGGTTTACAAGCTCGGAGGAAGAGGTAGCCAGATCCCACTTCTCTTCTCCCTCCTCCCCTCCTCGCCCTGTCCAGCCTCCTTCTAGCTCCAGCTCTACGTGCCTGGAGCTCCAATAGACAATCCTCCCATCAACATTAGAACAGCGCAAAACTTCAGCTCACCCGTTCTCTTCCAGGGAGGCAATGAAAATGCAACATGGAAGGGTAATTGGAAGCATCGCCGTCTATGTTTATCTTATCTAGATCTCTAATTGTCAATGGCGCTGGTTAAAAGGAAAAAAAAAGGCACTTTTCATTATTCTCCACCCCAGAGAAGGTTCTGGAGAGATGCTTGTTTTTGTCTGTAACTTTGGTCCTCTTTTAACCGTGGGGAGCTCCCTGGTGTCTTACTTCTTCTCCTGAAGCCTCTCTACCAGAGACCAGACTGAGTCATGTGTGTATAACCCATCAAGGCACACAATATGTTGAGGACAGAATGGCAAAATAAAGCTGGGAAAAGAAGCTGGCTCATGTGTATAGACTCCTGCCTCTTAAATGACCTTCAGTTCGAATGCAAGCAATTGAACACCCACAATATAAGAGCCAGGCCAGATTGGAACAAAGGCCTCCCCGTTTCCCACGGTGGCTAACCAGGCGCCACTGGGCAAGTCCATGGGCAGGGCAGGAGAGGACTTCCTGACTCCTGCTGTTCCTTTAAAAACTGACATTCAGAGGCATACCACCTCTGATCAGTACATATCCACCATGTCTTGAGCCATATGTTGCCTTATTCTCCATGCATGTGTCCAACTGCAACCTCCCATTGAGTCTCCCATGGCTCAGTCTCATTTGTGAATGCTGGGCACTTGTATTTTTAAGGAGAAGAACTCAACATAATGTCTCATCAAGATCCACAATCTGTCAACATCCTATCACACTCTTCTTATTGTTTTTTAGCCATCTAACCCCTCCACTCTGTAATCTTTCCTTGATGAGAGTTGTTGCAGGACTCGATCATTTGGGTTGTCAGTTTTGTCTTTCCTAGCTCTGCTGCAATATACTTTGGGAAACATGGCAGTCAGAGCTTTGCACTGTATTTATTTATTTATTTATTTATTTATTATTGAATTTATATCCCGCCCATCTTCCCACCGGGAACTCTGTATTCCATGTGTGGTTGCATCATAAGTTTACATATAAGCACTACAATATTGATGGCTTTATTTCTGATCCTTTTCCATAATTACCCTAACAACGAATTTTCATTTTCATAGTTACCACTCAGTAAGCTGACAGTTTCATCAAGCTATTCATTTCAACCTCAAGAAACCTTTCCTAATCAGTCACTGGCCACCTCCAACACCACATTGTTGTTTATGTGAAGTTATGTTTTCTTTCTTTCTTTTGCATTAATATACATAATTTTACAATTAAGTAGAACTGCATTTGACACTTTAATTGCCCATTCACTTGTTTAAGAGATATCCTGTCATGACACCTCACCATCCTATTTTTTTTTAAAAAGCTACTCTGAATAATTGGACATCAGCAAACTGAGCTCCATACCACCCACCCCAAATTCTAGCTCATTTAGGAATGTGTCAAAAACACTCGCTGGTCTCTTGATAAAAAGACTTTCGCGGAATTTGAGTTCTATACTATCCTTGTTGTGGTCTTACATTCCTCTACTGACATGCTGAACATTTCATGTATAGTATTCTCAATGCTGTAGTATCTTTACTAAGTTTCCATGCATTTTGTTACCCATGGTCTCCCAAACATCTTTTTTAAAGGGTAGTGCTGACATTAAAATATATAACCATCTTTTTCTTTCTCCTTCTCCAACCAGCCACACTGTATGAAGTTAACTAGTTGTTTGCATGTCACTGCTGCTTTATCAAACCCTACTAAAGGAAATAAGTGACTCCCATTTAATTTCAGATTCAACTGATTCTGTCTGGGAAAATCTGGCAGTACATAAATAAATAAATAAATAAATAAATAAATAAACAAACAAACAAACAAACAAACTGCTTGTAGTTATCCTTGATCAGTTGCACGGAACAAGAAAGCTTAGAAAAACCATGAGATGATTTGTGCTTTTGCCACAAAGGTGGTAAGGAGAAATTTAATCTATGGAAGTGAATGAGATGCATTGCAATTTCTCAGTTTCCTTCCTTCCTTCCTTCCTTCCTTCCTTCCTTCCTTCCTTCCTTCCTTCCTTCCTTGGCTGGGTTAGCTTGTTTGTTTCAGTTAAACAGTCATTCAGAAATCTGGTAAACATTAATGAATTTTTAGAAAACAAATGACTTGCCTGTTATTTTCACACATATGGAGAGAAAGATGTATCTGTAAGATATTCTATAATCATTGTCATCATCAATTATATGCTTTTAAATGTATTCATCATAAAGAAACACAGATGTTCAAAGTCTCCAAGGATGACCAAGGCTTAATAAAAACAAATAATATTCAGACATTGAATATTACAATTTCCTTGTAATCAGAAGAGGTCTGCTTAATCAATAGCATCTGTACATCATCACACCTTATCTCTGAGGTATACTTCTTTCTAAGATCCCATCCTATACCTGCTAGTGCCTCTTTAAGCATTTAGCTTTTATGGTTGTAATCTTATTTGTCCTCCCAGTGTCTCTTTGAAGAAGATCCTTCTTGTCACCCAGTTTTTACACACACACACAAACACACAAACCCCAATCCAAAACAAAACAAACCCCAAATTGATGGCATTTTCTGCAAATAAGTACTTCTGTACACCCTGCAAGAGTAGGCATTAAAAGGAATCTAATATTTTTATTTAATAATTTTAAAAATAAAACTACAATACAAAACATAAAACAACATTTAAACAAAAATAGAAAGAAAACATTAATCAAAACGCTACCAAACAAAACAGAACCGATTTCATGAAACTGACCTCCCACTTGGGACATAACCAAACTTGCAAATCCTAAAATGTTTAGATTTTTTTTCCAATCCCTTTTTAATTTTAATATCACAAGTCAATTTATCATTAATAGCCATATTCCACAAGTCCCTTATACCAATCCACCAATGTTATTTGGTTGTTAGATTTCCAATGCTTTGCAAAAATCAACTTTGCAATCGTTATCACTATAATTATCAACTCCACTTCCTCTTTTTTCAATTGTACGTTTGCAACCATATTTAACAATACCATTTGTGGAGACATTTGAATCCTTTCCCCTATTATTTCTTGTATTTCTTTAAAAATCAGTGTCCTTTCCTTTTTTCTTATCTCACACAGCCACCACATATAAAACTATGACCCTTTTTCTTTTTTTTGCCCCTCCAGCATAATGAAGATATTTCTTTATTTATTATAAATAACTTCACAGGTGTAATATACCATCTCCAATATACTTTATAACAGTTTTCTTTTACTTTCACTGATGTGTTTTCCCCCACTATTCTTTTATCCCACATCTTTTCCCATTCTTCCTCTTTTATGTCTTTATTAATATCTTCTTGCCATATCTCTTTTAACTTTTCTTTATAGTCCTCCTGTATTAATGATTTATATATCTCACTTACTATACCTTTTCTCTGTTCTTTCCTCTCTGTCTCACTTCTTCTCTCTATAATTTCTTCAAACCTAGTCAGTTTTCTGCAATCACCTATTTTAGTTGTCCAGGGGGCATTAAAAGGAATCTAACATCTTGTCATTTTCTCAGATGTTTCCTAAGAAAGAGGTGAAGATATTTAATTTTGGCTCAGCACCTTTTGGACCTTTAGCTCAGCTTGAATGCTTGGATGTCAGATAGCATGTCGTGAAACTTGGCTCACACTGTCCTATAAAAATGTATGGACTAAGCACTGAGCTAGAAACAGAATCATTGCTGTCCCAATTTGTTTGTTTGTTTTTGTTTTGGACACGGAAGTGTACCAGTGCATACACTGGCCATGTTTCTATGAGAGACTATGACTCCCAGAATCTCTCACTCCCCAGAGACAATGACCATGGTGGGTGGGAGATTCTGGAAGCAGCAGCTGGAAAACTCCCAGTTCCACTGTTCCATTGACTAATCAATATATTGGTGGTGGTGGGGTGGTCAACCACTCCATTCCAGTCAATAATTTTGGCCTACTCATGAAAAGCTGCCTAGATGCCCTAAGCAGATCTGATCTCGCCTGATTTCAGAAGCTAAGCAGGGTTGGCTCTGGTTAGTACTTGGACGGGAGACCACCAGGGAATACCAGGTGCAGTAGGCACCTGGAGTAGGAACTGGCAAGCCACTCCAGTATTCCTTGCCAAGAAAACTCCATGGACATGGGGTCATGAAGAGTCGGTCAAGACTGTAATGACACAACACACACACACACACACACACACACACACACACACACACACACACACACACACACAAAAAAAAACAAACAAACACACACACACACACACAGCCCTGCTCTCTGTTATCTAGGCTGGCCATTTGCCAGAAGGAAAGACGCTAAGAGATGGTGGCCAACAAAATAAAATGGCAGCAGTGGCCATCAGAAAGAGATGTTGGTCAACAATGGCATGCCAGGGTCTGGCACCATTGGCGATAAGACCAATATCAGCATCTTCTGCCTTCCGTAGGAGGCATTTCTTTCCTTCTGTGTAGAGAGGGGCTCGGAGGAGAAAGGAGGCTGCACAGCATTTCTGTCTATGCTTCTTAGATTCTAGAATTAGTCTTTGCTGTTCTAATGGACCTCTCTTGAGGAACATAGCAAAACTAATCTGGAAGTTGAGTCATTGCAAAACAAAATACTGAACTCTGCCCCGCCCCACCCCCCACTTTGGGGCTTCATTCTGTTTGGCAAAAGGGGATGCCTCCCTTCCCCTTCACCCGTAGCCTCCCTACTAGGTCCTGCTGCTGCTACTACTATCCTCAAATGCAGCACATTCAGCCTGCCTTCCCAAAGCCAGTCCTGGTGGTTCTGCACATGTTCTCACTCTGCCACTGATAGGCTTGTGCAATGGTGGCGAATCTTTGGCACTCCCGATGTTTTGGACCACAGATCCCAGCATTCCAAGCCTAGATTGCCAATGACAAAGGACTGTGGGAGTTGTGGTCAAAAACATCTGGAGGGCCAACAGTTGCCCATGCCTGGTCTACAGAATACCCTGCTCACTACTGTTCACAAAGTGACACCGTGCAAGAGAATATCTTTGTAGTTGCATTAACCACTTCTCACCCAAACACAAGGCAATCATTATGGCTGTTTTTCAACAAGTGTGAAAAGGCCAGTAATTAGAGTTTTGTGTGTCTCTGCCCTGCTTTGTTCTTACTTCTCTATTTCTCTTTTAAGCTCTTAACCACTAGGCCATTTCCTTCTATTTCAAACTGGTTACTCACCAAATCTTCCAATTTGAATGGCTTTATTTTAATTCCTATTGGCTTTTTGAGTATATACTCCAATAGCTAACAGTGCTAGGTGGCATTCTGTCAAGAGGCATGTGGGTTGTTATGCCATCGTAACCATTTGTGCGAGTTTTTCTTCTCAGCTGCAAAGACACTCACATTCGGTAGAGTTATGCATGTATTTTGCCCATGATGAGAAGCCTTTTTCTTGTACCACTGTAAGTAGCAGGCCAGGGTGCATGGGGATCTTCCACATTTGGGATACTTGCATCACCAGCAGGACTCTCTTTGTGAGGCATCAGCTTATTGCTCTGTGTGCCCCTGCCTGCCCCTGGCCTCACCTGCCCACAGGTCTGAAGGCTTTCTCTCAGGCATTTGGTTCATGCTATCTGATAGATTCTGGCTGTGCTCCTGAAGATGCTTGTGGACCTGTCAGCTCCATTGACTAAAATAGGATTTATGGGTGCACAAATGGCTTCATAGTAACAGCCTTTGTTTTTCTGGACTCTCTGTCTTCTCTCTCTCTTCTGGTTAGTCCTGCTCTCCTCCATTTCTCATCATAAATTTATTACTCCACTATTATTTATTATTAGATACCATTTTCATGGCCTTTTCCTCCTTGACATTCTCTGATTCTCAATGGGATCATACATTTCCTTTGTCCTACTGGGTCCGAATGTGATATGAAATCCTAATTATTTTAAGCTGCGTTCTTTCGTTAGCCTGTTATGCTGCAGGGCATCCCTATGCATCTGCACTTAGCACTAAGACTTCTTGGTGAACCCGGGGGAGGGGGGAGATTTACTAATCTCCAGGTAAATGTAGCTTTATTCAGCCAAGAGTATGATGCTTTCATTTATTACATAGGCTCTGGGTCACTTACTCCTTCCATAGGCTCCATAATCTTGATTAGAACATGATTATTATACATCATAGTATTAGTATATTACTCTTCTTCTTCTTCTTCTTCTTCTTCTTCTTCTTCTTCTTCTTCTTCTTCTTCTTCTTCTTCTTCTTCTTCTTCTTCTTCTTCTTTGTCCCACTTGGTGGTGGTGTCCACTATTCTTGTTTTGGCCTTCCATTTGGCACGACCATGGGCTTGGTCTGGATGAACCTAGGACAACTTCATGTCATTGTCAAAGGTGTTCATCCAGCACTGTTCCCCTCAGTTGGGATCCACTGACCTCCACGGTGAGACTCTTTTTTGGCCTAAGTTTCCTTATCGGCATACAAGACGTGTTCAAACCAATGCAGTATATTCCTAGTATATTACTATTGCTAGTATATTGCCAGCATATTAGTATTGTTAAATATTATATTGTGCAATGATTAAAACCAATCAGCTGTACCTGAGTTAAGAGGAAAGAAGAGGGTAGACTAATGAACAAAGCCTCTCAACTATGCCAGTTCCTCGCAGTTTTAGCTGAATAAGCTTTCCTGTTTAGACTTCTCAACTCCCCAACAACAACAACAACAACAACAACAACAACAACAACAACAACAACAACAACAACAACAACAACACGAGCCATGCGAGAAGGGAAAGGGCTGACCCACTTTAGTCATTTCTGAGTACTGCTATCCAAAAGTTTGGGCAATGGAGGCCTAGAATTTTTAACTTCACAAGGATGTCCGATGGTGAATGAACTGGCTTTGATTTATCCACTGGACCAGTGATTGAAAGTTGCAGCTATCAAATTCACCTCCAAAGTTTTCTCACTGCCACCAGAATTAAATGTGGGTTTCTGTGACATTTTCATGACACAGCCAACTCCTCCACATAGAGCCAGATAAAAATGCAAAACACAAACACCACCAAGTCTTCTTTGGGAAGAACATGCTGACCTGTCTGTTTCGGTTTGTGTACATAAGGTGGCAGGCCGTGATTTGATAAGGTTACAAATGTGTACACATGCACCAAAATAGACAATTAAGACATTGCGTGCTTTTTCATATAAAGATCTAATATTTGTTCATGACACATTTAGTGTTTGACTGGCAGTTCCCTAGGTATGTCCACCTTCCCTGTGAAAGTTCATGCCACAATACTAGATACCTTAGTTGTCCAGGCAGTCCCCCACCATTATCTGTTTATTTGTAACCTCTCTTTTCCCCAATATTATAACCAAAGCTACTTACAGTCCTGCTTAGCAGTAGATGCAAGTCAACACCATCAACAATGAGGCAGCTACAAATAACCACAATATCAAAACAAAGGAGAGGAAAGGAAAGGAAAAGGAAAAGGAAATAAATAAAATAAAAAGCCATACAATTTTACATAAAACCATCATGATTAACTGGCTCAATCCAACAGTGTAAAGCTATTTAGGAAAGAGAAAAAGCCCAACACATAAATAATATTTCAAAAGAGCTGAGGCCAAGCTGATCTCCATCACTGACAAAAGCAACATGGAGTTCTTCACCATTAACAATTCACCTTTGTTCTGGGTCTCGCCCCTGTTCATTCCTTCCATCTCCTTCCATCTCACCTGTGAACTTCATATACAGTTACAGTTCTGCTCCTGATCAGAACTGTGATAGGAGAGACATTAATTGGGATTAGGGATAAACAGCTAGCTAAGTGGACATAAGCAAATTATCATCTTTAGTGATTTGATAGCTAGATTGATAGGCTGTACTCTCCTTGCCCTGAAATTAGTATAGCTGTTGTTTCTTTTGGTTAGAGACAGTCAGTACTGGGGTTTCCTCCATGATAGCTGCAAGCAGGGCCGGCGCTTCCATTAAGGCAGTTGCCTAGGGCACCAAAATGGAGAGAGGGCGCTGGACAGCCTGCCGCCCCCGCCACCCCCCCGCTGCTGGCCACCACCGTCCGTCCCCCCACCGCCCGCCAGCTGCCCGTCGCTGTCTGCCCATCGCTGCTTGCCCTCCACCCCTGTGCCCATCGCCGCCCACCCCCCGTGCCCGTCGCTGTCCCCCTCCATCCGCCGCCCCCTGCTGCCCCGCCACCACCCACCCACCCACCATCACCTGCCCACCCACCGCCCTCCCTGCCCTGCCCCCTGCCCCACCCACCCGCCCGCCGCCTGCCGCCCGCCCCAACCCCCCACCCCTTGCCTAGGGTGCAAAAAAACCTAGCACCCTGGCTGCAAGCATACCCTCATGTTGTTATTGGGCTGTACCATCAAGTCAGAACCGACATACAACAACCTAATAGGGCTTTCATGGTATGTGAGCTATTTCAGGAGCAATTTTACCAATTTTACTCCCCCAGTGAGTTTCATTGGCCAAATGGGGATTTGAACCATTTCTAGATGCCCTGAGCACATCCGATCTCACCTGATTTTGGAAGATGAGCAGGGTCAGTCCTGGTTAGTACTTGGATGGGAGACCACCAGGGAATATCAGGTGCTGTAGGCGCCTGGAGTAGGAACTGGCAAGCCACTACAGTATTCCTGCCAAGATAACTCCATGGGCATGGGGTCATTATTTATTTATTTATTTATAAACTTATATCCTGCCCATCTTCCCGGCAGGGAACTCTGGGCGGCTAACAATGTTAAAAACACATTAAAAAAAAAAAAAAGAGGAAGACACCTCCGACCAGTAAAGCAACGGAGGGCAAGATGGTGGCAAATGGACTAGGGGAGAGGAAGTAAGGAGGGAGGAAAGAAGAAAAAAAAAGGCTAACTAGTAAGGTCACCAAAAGCCTCTTTAAAGAGGAAGGTCTTCAAAGCTTTCTTAAAGGCAGGCAGGGACTCCAGCAGGCGCAGCTCACTGGGGAGGTGGTTCCAGAGAGAAGGCCCCACCACAGAGAAGGCGCGGTTTCGCATACGCGTTTTCCGCGCCTCTCTGGGTGTGGCCACTCTCAGTGAGCGCGCCTGCGAAGATCTCGTGGGTCTGGATCCGGATGCCCTCTGGAAGATACGCTCCTCCAGATACTCTGGTCCCAAGCCGTGGAGGGCCTTGAAAATCAAGACCAAGACCTTGACACCTGATCCGGAAGGCAATGGGGAGCCAATGCAAGTGGACCAGGACTGGGGTGATGTGCTCGTATCTACGGGCACCCACCACCAGCCTGGCCGCCACATTTTGCACCCGCTGCAACCTCCGGACCATGGCCAAGGGCAACCCCACGTAGAGGGCATTGCAATAGTCGATCCTCGAGATCACCAGTGCCTGCACAAGTCCTCAGGGAGGACTCATCAAGGTACTGGCGGATCTGGACAATCCTGCGGAGATGGAAAAAAGCGGCCCTGGAAACGGCCATCACCTGGGCTTCCAGGGAGAGGGCCGAGTCCAGGACCATGCCCAGATTCCTGGCCCTGTCTGTAGGCTGGAGGGAAATACCCCCCAGACTAGGGAGGGGGCCATTGTACCGAGACGAGGGCGCCCCAAAAAACAGAACCTCCGTCTTCTCCGGATTAAGCTTGAGCTGGTTATCTCTGGTCCATTCCAATACGGCCTCCAGGCACAGATCGAGGGAGCGAACCGCCTCCTCAGCAGATAATGAAAAGGAGATATAGAGCTGCGTGTCATCAGCGTACTGATGACAGCGAACTCCATATCTCCTGATGACCTCCCCCAGCGGCCACATATAAACATTGAACAGCACGGGAGAGATTGCCGACCCCTGGGGCACCCCACAAGGGAGAGTCCAAGGAGCCAACAAGACATCTCCCAGCTGTATCCTCTGAGTCCGGCCGCCGAGGAAGGAACAGAGCCAGGCCAGGGCCTGACCACCGATTCCCGCCTCCGCGAGCCGGGCCAGTAAGTTACCGTGGTTGACGGTATCAAAGGCAGCTGAGAGGTCAAGGAGGACCAACAGGGAGGAGCTCCCCCTGTCGGCCTCCCTGAGGAGGTCATCCTGCAGAGCGACCAGGGCGGTTTCGGTCCCGCGAAGAGGCCTGAATCCAGACTGGAAGGGGTCCAGGATATGGTTTACCTCCAGGTATGACTGAATTCGGACAGCGGCCAACCCTTCAACAACCTTGCCCAGGAAGGGAACAATGGCGATCGGACGAAAGTTGGAAAGGTCGTCCGACGCCAGGCCAGGTTTCTTAAGAGTGGGTTTCACCACGGTCTCCTTCAAGCGGGAAGGGAAGCATCCCTCTCGAAAGGAGGCCGTGGCAATAGCAGAAACCCACTCAGGCATGTTCCCTTCGGCAAAGGCTGGGCAAAGGTCAAAGGGAGTGGCCGCCGGCTGGCAACGGTCAAAGGGAGTGGCCGCCGGCTGGCAACGAGCCATAGCTCTGGAGGCCTCCGCTGAGGAAACCGGCCCAAACTCATCCAGGAGGGGAGAACGGAGGGGTGAGGCATCGGAGATCCCAGAGGGTGGAGAAGAGCAGCTGGGGGGCAAGTCGGAACGGATGGCCTCAATTTTTGATCTAAAATGGGCTGCAAATTGCTCGCTAGTGAAATCACTAGGAGGAGGCCGCAGCTGACTGGGATTGGAGAGGTCTCGAACCACCCGGAATAACTCCGCCTGGCGATTCGAGGCCTCGCCAATTCTCAGGGAGGCAAACGATCTTCTAGCGTCCCTGATCGCGCGGAGGTAGCGGCCAGTCAGCTGTTTAAGAGCAGCCCTATTTACTTCCGTCCGGTTTGCCCTCCAAATGACCTCCAGTCTCCTACGTTCTTGCTTCATCGACCGCAACTCCTCCGTGAACCAAGGGGAGGAGCGGCCTCGACATCGTAGGAGACTCTTGGGGGCAATCCAGTCTACTGCCCTGGCGGTACACAGATACCACCTTTCCACCAGGGCATCGACCGGATCGTCTGCCAGACCGCCAGAGAGCTCCCCGAAGGCATCCATGAACCTGGTGGGGTCCAGGAGCCTACGGGGGCGGGCCCAGATGTAAGATGGGCACTCCCCGCAGGGTGGGGGGGCGATCGACAGGGAAATTTTTAGCAGGTAATGGTCCGACCATGACACGGGCAGGGGCGAAATACCCCCAACCCCCAGACACGAATCTGTTATGAAGAGTCAGTCATGACTGTAACATCACAACACACACACATTCCACAGACCCATTTGGTCTCTCTCTCCATTACACCTTAAAGGCTTCTGTAAACAAGTCTAGGGCTCTATTTTCTGCATTATCCTGGAATGGATTTTCACCTAGAGTGGCCTTTTTAGGCCAGATGGGCAGGATACTAAATAAATAAATAAATAAATAAATAAATAAATAAATAAATTTTTACAAACAATTAAAAATATTTATACCGAGCAGAAAGCGAAGATCAAAGTCAATAATCAAATGACGGAAAGTATCCAAATCATGCAAGGCACGAGACAGGGGTGCCCACTTTCCCCTCTACTATTTGTTCTAATCCTTGAGTCTCTGAATAGACAAATAAGAGGGAATAGGGAAATTAGAGGTCTGGAAATCAAAGGGGAGGAGTATAAACTGCAAGCCTATGCAGACGACCTGGTAGTAATATTGGATAATCCCCTGCACAGCATTGAACAAGTATTAGGAGAAATAAAAGAATTTGGAGCAGTGGCAGGCCTAAAAATAAACTACAGCAAAACAAAATTCATGACTAAAAACATGCACAAAAAAGATGTGGAGGAACTCAGCCTTAAAACAAAATTTCAGGAAGTCCAAAAATAAGATACTTGGGGATTATGATCACCAAAAAAACAAGCAATCTAATGAAGGAAAACTATCTCTTAATGCAGAAAGAAATAAAGAGATTTTGGACGATTGGAACAAGTTGCAAATATCAATGATGGGAAGAATCGCAACAATCAAGATGTCAGTCCTCCCAAAATTGCTATTCCTCTTCCAAAATCTACCAATTATACTAAACTTTAAATATTTCAAAGAACTAGACACACTGATCTCAAAATTTATCTGGAAAGGGAAAAGACCAAGAATAAAACTCAAAACATTACAAGATTTAAGAGAAAGAGGAGGGGCGGGGCTACCAAACTGGTTACTATATTATAAAGCATGCGCCTTGGTTTGGATAAAAGAGTGGATAACACTTGGGAACCAAAGAATGCTAAAATTAGAAGGCCAGGATTTAAGAATGGGCTGGCACGCATATGTGTGGTATGGGGGAATCAAGGAGCAGGCACACTTCTCAAACCATATAATAAGGAAAGCACTCTCCTTAGTTTGGCAAAAATTTCAAACACAGAACTATAAAAAAATTCCAGAATGGGTTGCACCTATAGAGGCCTTTACTCTAAAAACAATAAACCAAAAGGGTTTACTACTTACGTATCAAGAATTGCTGACTAAAGAGAAGGAGATGAAAGAGAAAACAGAATTGGAGAAATTGGGCTTGGCAACAGATTGGTGGTCTATGGCAAAACTAGAATCAAGATACAAAAAAGATAAATGTATGGGTTTTTTTGAAGGGAAAACACGGGTGGATGAACTCTGGATATATACAAATGAGGGAATCATCAAAAAAATGTACACATATTTATTAGAATATGAACTGGAGGATGAAAGAGTGAAGGAGGGAATGATTAAATGGGCTCAAAATTTTAAATATAATATTGATATTGATGACTGGACTAAAATGTGGAAAGACAGTCACAAATTAATTAAACCTGTTAGTCTCAAAGAAAATATATTTAAAATGTTTCACAGGTGGCATCTGACTCCGGTAAAACTAGCCAAAATGTCAAAAGGGTCTAATAATGTTTGTTGGAAATGTAGAAAGAATCCAGGGACTTATTATCATGCATGGTGGTCATGTGACCAAGCTCAGATATTCTGGCGGCAGACTTGGAAAGTGGCACAAGAAATTGTACAAATTAAATTAAATTTCAGACCGGAAACGTTACTGTTGAATATAATGCCAGAGACTACTGATAAAAAAATAAAATATATTCTCTTGTATATATATACGGCAGCTAGACTGCTCTGGGCCCAGAAATGGAAAATAACCGAAATACCAACGAAGGCTGAACTCTTGAAAAAGTTACTGGACATTGCAGAACTGGATATGCTCTCAGAGACGCTGCGAGACTACCCAAGGCATTATGTAAAGGAGAGCTGGAAGATGATATACAGCTGGGCCCAGAAGCAGTTAAAGGAATAAAGGGCAAAATAGTCATAAAGACGTTAAAAAGTGACACTAAGTCTGGAAGTCTTGTAGATGGCTGTTCAAAGGTGGAATCACCAATACCTCTGTATTAGTAATAGATAAGGGGACAGGAGCTGTCTACTCTAGATTCTGGTCTGTATTAGTAGTCTAATGTGACCCTTAATACTATTGAATTTTGTTTGTATATAGTATGCAAAATAATAATTAAAATAAATAAATAAATAAATAAATAAATAATGTTTCACCTAGTTGTTAGTTTCCAAAGAAGTTCCTTCAGATTTTAGTAACCATTAGTTCGACTTTAGGCCATGACATTCTTCTAGCATGGAGACCAAATGGTCTTATATGATCAATGTGGCCATTCTTTTGAAATCTGCATGTGACACAGCCTTAGTGAGTAGCAACTGTGCCACTGAATTTCTAAGCAGAGATTAGACAGTTGCTGGAAGAAGGGAAAGGAACAGCAATGGCTGTGAAGCAGAATGTTGGAAGCACTGATCCAAATGTTTAGACTGTCCTTAAAGCAGAGTGTACTTCCAGATGATCATCTCTTTCCTCTTGCCAGCCTGCAGGCGTCGGCTAGTACGGAATGAGTGCTAGCCATCTGCAGACCACTGAAGGGGCTTCTGGTATTATTATAGGGGAAAAACCAAAGCAAAAGAGAGATAAGAATATTAAAGTATTATAAAATTTAAAAGAACTTTAAAGAGAAAGAAGAAATGTGGTTGAGTGAATCACATGCAAAAGGCAAAATCTGTTTTTTATTTTATTTTACTAGACCATGAAAATATCATTAAAAAGGAAGGTGGACGTGCAAGACTCTTTATGAGTCCCCCTATA
This sequence comes from Phrynocephalus forsythii, assembly GCA_029282475.1. Lineage (NCBI taxonomy): Eukaryota > Metazoa > Chordata > Lepidosauria > Squamata > Agamidae > Phrynocephalus > Phrynocephalus forsythii. The sequence continues at coordinate 76,611,810 of JAPFRF010000006.1, read as the reverse complement.
TTTAGCAAAGCTCAACCTGGTGAAGGATCCTGGAGGACCTGAAAAATCATCTGTCTGTTAAAATTTTCTAGTGCCGTAAACATATTACTAGACATGGGCATGACTTAGCGAAATTCTCGTTTCCGTTTCCGTTACTCGTTTCCGTTACGCAACGGAAACGGTAACGATAATTACTCCCTCAGAACTCAAACTCGAACCGACAAAAGAAAAATTGGGTCTGATTTGTCGTTGTTGTTCCTGGCATTGCAGTGATCGTGCGATGCCAAGCGGCACAGAAAAAAAGTTTTAGAAATAAAAAAACCCCCGATTCCTGGCCAGAAAAGCAGGCGAAAATATGCCTGCCTGAGGGTACCTACCAGAGGGGTGGTTTCTGGGGGGGGGTCCCCCCTCCAGCCTCCCCCCCTCCTGTCCTGGGCTGCTGGTACCGGGCTGGGAGGGGGCATCCTCGGCGTCTCCATTTGCCATGCGGTGCGGGGGGATCCAAAATGGCGACCGCAATATTTTTTTTGAAATCATGGTCCAAAAAACCACCAAAGCACCACAGAAACATGTGAAAATTAGCTATTTTAAATGCTTGAATTTTTACAGTAGCAGCAGTGGGTTTTTCTTGCAACAAAACGTCTCCATTGATTTTATTTTATTTTATTTTATTTTTATTTTTTTACACCTGCGCACGCGCAATGATGGGCTGGCCATGGGATGGGACCATGCAAATTTTTGGAGCCATTCCACCAATCGCATGGCCAGGTTTTGCTGAGACTTCTGGATGTGCCAGAGAGGGCATAAAAAGCCCACCAACCCTAACCCTAATCCTAACCCTAACCCTAACCCTAACCCATACGCCAGTACAATGTGTTCTTAGTGGGCCAGAGGCACCCAGAGGTACAGCCCACTAACCCACCCTAACCTTAACAGTAACCCTAAGCCTAGCCCTTACCCCCTAACCCCATGCTCTGGGAAGTCAAGTCGCGCTAAATTGCGGCGGTAACGACAAACGACAAACGACACGACGAAACGACAAATTTTTGAAAAATTTCGCGAAAAACGGAAATGACCCAAAACGGACCCGTCCTGAAAAACAACAACTCGGAAAAAAAATTTCTGGTCGTGCCCATCTCTACATATTACACACAGATATTCTTCTTTTAAAATAAAGGAATCAGGATTTGGTTATGGATATGGATACAGGACATCTAGAAAACATTTTTTCAAGGAGAAGGATGACAGCTTTTTAATAAGGTAGTTTTCAAAGAGGTGGCATATTAGTCTGTGTCAGGATGTTGATAAAACTACGAGAGAGAGAGAGGGGGGGGAGGGAGGGAGGGAGGGAGGGAGAGACAGAAGCAAAAGACAAAATATTGTGGCATCTAAAAGATAAACAGATTTGTTTCATGGATGAAATCCACTCCTTTAGATACCTTTTAACAACATAGTTTTCAAAGAGATGGCTCTGTTTTGGCACATATAACAAAAATGTCATTATTCTAGCATGTTTGAGATAAATACATTTATTTCAGAGTGAGCTTTCACAGGTTACAACTCACAAATAACCCTATTAGCCTTAAAAGCAGCACTATACTTGTATACTGTATTACTTTTTGTTTGGTGGGGATTCTTAACAGCTCAATTGTTAGAAGAAACCTTTGTGGTGTACTTCCTGATGTCTTATTGGCCATTTTAGAAGCTGACCTTGATGGAATCACTTCCCCTGCATCACAGGAAATGTGATAACCATTGGTGTAGTGCAGGGGTGTCCAACCTTAGGTTCTCCAGATGTTTTGGACCACAACTCCCAGAATTCCAAGCCTGTATTGCCAATGACAAAGGACTGTGGGAGTTGTATTGCAAAACATCTGGAGAGCTGAAGTTTGGCCACCACTGGTGTAGTGAGACCAGAGCTCGCTGGGCCAGAGGGGCAGAATGTCTTGGATAACAAAGATGGCGACATCACCTGTAACATCCCTTAGCTCAGTGGTGTCCAAACTTCGGCCCTCCTAATGTTTTGGACCACAACTCCCAGAATTCCAAGCCTAGATCGCCAATGACAAAGGACTGTGGGAGTTGTGGTCCAAAACATCTGGAGGGCCAAAGTTTGGACACCACTGCCTTAGCTTCTCCTGTTCATGTGAGGCATAGCTGCACCCTTCCCTGATATGTGCGTTTGCAATGGACAATTTAAAGCATTTGCCTTTCCAACCTGTTCCTAATGGAGCGGAATACTATGAGAACTGGTTGGGTGGGACTGACACTAACTTCATTGTTGGGCTTTCCTTTGGAGACTGTCAGAATGAGCACCTACATTCCAAAATTTACCACTATTATCTGTGACAGGGGGCTGTAGCCTGTAGAGGCAAAAATGGCTATTCATTAGCAGCTCTGACTAATAAGTGCCTGAGAAGAGGAATACCTAATGGGTACCATTATTCTTTTGTTTGTGTGGTATACCTGAAAGAATCAACAGCCCTGCAAAGCTCCTTAAATAGCCAGGAACTGAGTGTAATCATTACAATGTTGAGCATGTTATTAATATTCTGGACTGTCATCTGCTTTCAAGCATCTAGAAGTGACCCATTAGAGTGTTGATGCGGGACTGTTAATCCATCAGTCCCATATTTTCTTAAATGGATCTGAAAACTCATGGTATATGCTTCTGAACCCACAGAGTTCTTTTAAAGCAAAGTGTTCTGCTTATATACTGCCCCATAGTGCTTAAAGCACTCTCTGGGCAGTTCACTGTTTAATTGTGCAGGCTACACACATTGCACCCACCCATCCCATGAGCTGAGTACTCATTTTAACGATGTCAGAAAGATGGAAGTCTGAGTCAACCATGAGCCAGATACCTGCAATTGAACCCCAGGTGGTGAGCACAGTTTTAGCAGCAGTACAGGCATTTAACCACTGCGTCACAAGGCTGCTTATATACCACCCTATAGCACTTAAAACACTCTCTGGGTGGTTTACAAGTAATTACAAGTCCTTATGCAGTCTACACATAGCCCACCCCACCCCCACCCCTCCCAATTAAGTTGGGTACTCATTTTACTGATCTCAGAAAGATGGAAGGCTGAGTGAACCTTCAGCCGGCTACCTAGGATTGAACCCCAGGTCATGAGCCTAGTTCTAGCTACAGTGCACCAGTTTAACCACTGTACCACAAGGCTCTTTAGGCACATGTCCTTTCCCACAGTGCAGCACATTGTTCTGTGCAGATTTCACCTTTCTTTGAAATCACAGATCCCGAAACATTATCACATGAACTGATCACCTATGAGGAAAGGTGCAATGGCTTTTCCTGCTGGGGCTGCGTGATGGTCCCAGGCTTTCCACCAGTCCATTCATTCCATAGCCCTGGGTCTCCAAGATGTGAACTGTTTTACTTTGCTTCACTTTTGCATGTTGTGGTAGAGGTTGTATGTCCAGCAGGAGGCTAATCAATAGACATAGACAAGAAATCAATGCCTGTAAGCCATTAGCTCCAAGCGAAGGGCAGACTGTTAACCATGTAAGCCAACTGGAATAAATATTTTGGGCATGTTCCTGTTTAGAAAAATAACAGCTAGCACAATCGTGTATTGCACGAGAGGTTCAGTGTTTTTTGAGCAGGGAACAAGCAGTCTGGTATCTCCTTGGGCAAGAAGTCACATTTGTTCCAACGTGGTACTCTTAGCTTATGCATCAGCCACCTAGAGACTAATTGGCACAATATATTGGTGGGGACATTATGTTCCAGCCACCTTCAACTGGATTTGAGCCTTGGGCGTAAAATATTTTTGGCTAAATAGACAGACTTTGTAGAGAGGGTCAGGTTAAAGGAGAAGAGCTGTGACCAGCCATATTTTAAAACTTGTTTTAGGTGAGCAATGAACCCTGTGTCTTCTTGTACGTGTACAGAGTGGTGAAATAAATCAAACTAAACTAGCTATTTGATAAGTGGCGGCGTGCTTCAGGGACCGCTTGTAATATACTGCTCTGCTCTGTGGATTTTTGTCTGGACTTTACTGTGCAGAGGGAACTTTTTTTAAAACCAGTAATTTTATCACATACCTCTTGCCCTCATAAGGTAAACACAAGAATCCTCAACTTTGCCCATTTAGAATTGCCCCAAAATTTCTCCTTCGTTGAAATTCTTTTGAATTGGAATGTCTTTTTAGTGACTTGAATAACAAAATTTTCATGGGACTAGCATAAAGCCCAATGACAAAAATTAAAATGCTCGTCCCAACTAGAGTAGACTTTGTATCAATCTCTGGATGGAGAATCAACACCAGTAAAAGCAAAAGCAAAGTGTTCTGCTTATATACCACCCCATAGTGCTTACAGCACTCTGGGCGGCTTATAATTTAATTTTGCAGGCTACACATTTCCCCACCTCCAGCAAGCTGGGTACCCATTTTACCAACCTCGAAAGGATGGAAGGCTAAGTCAGTCATGAGCCAGCTACCTGAGATTGAACCCCAGGTCGTGCAGTATAGGGGTGTGGTGGCTCAGTGGGCTAGAGCACTGAAAACTGTTGGCTACAAAGTCAGCAGCTCATTGGTTCAAATCCCAGGAGCCACACAGCAGAGTGAGCTCCCACTGTTAACCCCAGCTCCTGCCAACCCAGCAGTTTCAAAGTACGTAAATGCAAGTAGATAAATGGGTACCACCATGAAAAGTAGGAAGGTAAAACAGTGTTTCCTTGCAGCCATGCTGGCCACATGGCCACGGACTTACATAACACTGGTTCTTTGGCTTGAATATGGAGATGACCACCTTCCCTAGAGTCATACACAACTAGCACGCATTTGTGGGGGGAACCTTTACCTTTACAGGCGTTTAACCACTTTGCCACTAGGCTCTTGATGTAAACGTCTTTTTCACTTCAGTCAATCTACTCTTGTTAAGCCTAATAAGTAGATTTAAAAGTTTCATGAGTCAAAACTACACGATGAGAACCATATGCCAATGTATTCATAGGACTGAACTCCAGGTTGCTTGGCACAGAATTACAGTTCATATCCCAAGCATTTGTGAAATATATGAACAGAGGGGCTTTATATGAAATGTATTTGGGAGGTCTCCGTTTTGTGAAGTTTCACTAAAGTGTGAGCTCCTTGCCATAGAAGTTAGAGGTGGGCACAAAATGAACCACAAACCAGGACACCCCCCCCACACACAAACTGGCTAGTTCATGATTCCATTTGCAGTTCCGTTCGGGGATCCTGTTTTGTTGAAATGAAACAAAAATCTGAAAAATGATCAGTAGACAGGTTCATTTTTTTTGAAGGGGTATGTGCTTTGTGACAGTTTGTGGTTGGCGGACAGTTACGAACCATCATAAACCACTGGTTTTCCAGTTCATGTCCAACTTTAATAGATATAATAGAAAAGCAGGACATGGATTCTCCTTAGAAGCATTGATGAGCGACCCCTACACCTCAGAATGTACCCCCACACTACTAATTAACCCCATTTTCAAACTTGGTAGGGTTTCAGACCCTACATTCCAGTTTGGGAGGCTCCCAAAAAGTAGGGTAGGTGGATTTATTAGCCGTACAAGTTGCTGATGACTCTGTCACTATGCAGCGAGACACACATATGTAAATACACAAACAAAACATGTCCTACTCAATGAAGATGATTCTACAGAAGATTGAAGACAGCAGTGACAATGGAGTTAGGAGCCAAAGACTATACCGACAATATTTAAGGAATGCCATATCATTTTATTTGAAATTGATTAATCATAGTACTAGAATACAAGACCCTGCTGCTTGACCTTGAGTGGCTCTCCAGTATTTGTGTGTGTGTGTGTGTGTGTGTGTGTGTGTGTGTGTGTGTGTGTGTGTGTGTGTGTGTGTCCTTTTCTTGCTGCACACAGTAAAAGCTGGCCTTCTCTGTTGGTCTCACATCCAAGTACTAACCAGGCGTGACTCTTTATAGCGAGCTTCCAAAATCAGATGAGATCAGTATGTTCAGAGTGGCCTGGCGATATATATGAAGATTTATGACTTCATCTCATAAGAAGGGATTAGAAATTCCACTCTGGTTTTAGGCATGCAGAGACTGAGCAAGGAAATAATTCCCCCCCCCCCATGCTTTGATCAACTTTATCGTAAATATAAAAGAACAGTTATGTTCCACTATAAGACTACAGATCCTCATGAAAGAATTTGGGTCAAGTACTCTTCACTTAGCCTGGTTTTAAATAAGTCAGGCTGACACTAGATTTTTTTTCCCATTTTGAGGTCAGCAACATTGTGGAAGCAGAAGATGAGGTCTTCCATCTCAGTTGAAAGGGTTTTCTGCCAGATATGAGTCTCACTTTATGAGGACTTCAGTGATTTCACAGGGAACAAACATACCTGCTTGAGTCAAGCAGACACAAGGAACTGTTATTCACAGCAGTCTGGTGCAGTGGTTAGACTGTCAGACACAAGACCTAGTGATAAAATAAAAGTGAAAAAATAATTTTAAAAAAAGAGCAAATAAAAAGACAAAAATGTAGCCGTACTTTTTTCTTTTCTTTTTGAGTTTATCTTTTTATTTGCTCTTTTATATTTTAGATTTTTTTAAAAAAAACTTCTGTTTTTTAAGACTGTGTTTGTATGAATCTTGAACTTGGACTGGCTGATGATCCTCTATGTAAATCCTGATCCTGGACTGGCTGACGACCATCTCTGTGAATCTTGAACTCAGACTTGCCTGTCCACACTCTTGGTGTCTGGGAACACCCTGGCCATGCCCCCTTGAAGATATCCTAGTTGCCCCAACCATTACAAAGGCTTACAGAGATTTATTAACTTCTGGCAATTATCCTCTGCTTCTGCAACCACACAATCACATTTCTGCCATTAAATAAACAGTGATGGCTTGCTGTCTGTGAAGTTTAAAAAAAAGATTTGGAAGAATGAATAGGACAGTCTGCAAAGGTGTTGACAGAATCTTCTGAATCCGGCATATGCTTTGTACTTAGGTTGCCTGTAGGTAATGGAAATTGTTTGGTGGTTGTTTCAACCTATAAAGCATTCTATAGTGCTAGAACATTCTCTGGGTGATTTACAATGATTATGAAAGCAACACTTTGCCTGCCAGTGAGCTGGGCACTCATTGTACCAATCTTGGGAGGAGAGATGGCTGAGTCAACCATGAACCCATCATGATCAAACTTAGCTCATGAGCAGAGGACTGGCTACAATACTGCAGTTTAATCATAGTGCCATGTTATGAAAACAATGTTTTTGACCCATATGATGGCTCTTTTGACTTCCATGCACCATACAATAGATTCACTTGTACCATTTTACCTGGAAGATTTACCTGTGTAAGTGGTAGATAGATGAATATTATACATAAAGGCCATAGCTATCGGGACAGATAGTTGTGAAAGTCCTCTTAACTGTCATGAATTTCCCATGTTATTAGTTAAGAGGCAGGAGGGGGGGAATCCTGAAGAAGCAAGACAATGAGAGAAACAAGAAAATATTGTTTCTGCACTGCGCTCTATTCAACAGTAATAGAATTTAGGTTCAACTCCTACCCACAGAATTCTCCAGCCAGCATGACTGCAGGCCATACCGGCTTGGGATTCTCTAAATTATAGTATAAAACTGCCATAATTTCTTCAAGTTTGAAAAGAAATATCATTTTTTAAAAAATGCAAGGAATAGAGATGGGCACGACTTAGCGGTATTCCCATTTCCGTTTCCGTTACTCGTATCCGTTACTCTACGGAAACGGTAATGGGAATTACTCCGCCAGACTTCGAGCTCGAACCAACGAACGAACAATTTTGGTCTGATTTGTCGTGCTCGTTCCTTGCATCGCGCGATCGCGCGATGCCATGCGGCACAGAAAAAAAGTTTTTAAAAGTTAAAAAAACCCAGTTCCCGGCCAAAAAGCAGGCGGAAAAATGCCTGCCGTGCCTCAGGACACCTACCAGAGGGGTTGTTTCTGGAGGTCCCCGGCCTCCCCCCCCATTCCCCGTCCTGGTCTGTTCTGTTGGGACTCGCAGCAGGCTCGCAGCCAGCAAAAAGCTCAGTCTCGCCGCCGGCCGCCGCAATTAAAGCGCAAGCAAGCGGCACGGACGGCACAGGAAAAAACTTTTAAACTCTCCCCCCACCCATTCCCGGGCCAAAAAAGCAGGCGGAAAAATGCCTGCTTGACTAAGGGCGCAGGGCACCTACCGGAGGGGTGGTTTCTGGAGGGGGGGGTTCCGCCTCCCCCCGTCCTGGGCAGCCGGACTCGCCATGCCATGCGGTGCAGGCGGGGGATCCAAAATGAGGCGGCGAAGGCAATATTGTTTTTGAAATCGTGGTCCAAAAACACACAAGCACAACAGAAACACGCAAAAATTTATAAACTGCCAGATTTTTCACAGTAGCAGTGGGTTTTTCCTTGCAACAAAATGTCTCTCCTCTCCTCCTCTGTCCTCCATTGATTTTATTTTATTTTATTTTTTTTACACCTGCGCAATGATGGGCTGGCCGAGTGGCCAGCCATGTGGGAGTGGAAGACCATGCAAATTTTTGGAGCCATCCCACCAATCGCATGGCCACTTGGCCATGGAAACTTCTGGGATGTGCCAAAAAGCCCCCTAAAACCTGCCCTAGCCCCCTAACCCTAACCCTAATCCTTGACTCCTTACTTACCCATACATCACAGACTGTCTTCTTAGTGGGTCAGAGAGGCACCCAGAGGTGCAACCCACTAGCCCACCCTAACCTTACCCGTCACTAGCCTAACCCTAGCCCTTGCACTAACCCACCTTAACCCTAAGCCAGATCTACTTGCATTGCACTACACGCAAGTACAATTCCCTTCTTTGTGAGACATGGTGGTGCGAGAGCCTTAGGCATCAACCTATGGCTCTGGGTTCAGTGCCATCACTAGTCTCACTGTCTGCAACTGGTATGCATATCCATATGGCTATGCATGCATTTTGCAGCAGCAGGTGAGGAGGGGAGACCCCCATGTTGAGGGGTCTCTTGGAGCCTGCTTCCCCTTCCTAGTGGGTGAGGATAGGAGGCACCCACGGGTGCCTCCAGGAGCCCGCTTTCCCTTTATAGCGGGCCAGAGGAGGCACCCACCCCACAGAGGTGCCTCCAGGAGCCCGCTGCCCCCCAAAAAACCAGTACTAACGAAAACAAAAAAACAAAAAAACGAACCGACTAATTTTTGCGAATTTTTGCGAAAAACAGAAACGACCCGAAATGGAACCGGCCCGACTAACGACAACTCGAAAAATTTTTTTTTCAAGTCGTGCCCATCTCTAGCAAGGAACATCAAGTGTTGAGTGGAGATGACTCATGCTGATGGTTATCCATATGGGGTGGTAACAGGTCTCCTTCCCCTGTGGAAAGTGCAAAAGGAAGTGGAAGAAAATGCAGTCTCGTTACAGATTCTCTCTTTCTCACTTCCATGCTCTGCTTTCACCCAGGCGCTCCTCCGCCTGGTTCTCAGCAGACAGAAATGCAAGCACCCATCCACACGCGTGCGTGCACACACACAAAGATGCCCTGCTGGAAACATCATTACCTGCATTTTTGTACAGAACAGACTTGCCCGCCTAGGGCAGCTGTTAGGGAGTGTTCATAAAAACATAAGACCTGCCACAGAGGATCAGTCCATCGGTCCATGGAGCTTGGCTCAGTATTCCCATTTCAGGCAGTGGCCAGCACTGGGGGTTGCAAACGGAGTTAGAAGGCAAGCGGAGGAGGGAGAATAAGCTACCTTCTGGTGTTTTGAAGTTAGGGACTCCCTGAATCGCAAACTTGCCTTCTGATGTAATCTAACACACCCTCGCCAATGAGGCTGTTACACTCTTGGAATCCTGAAGGCTCTCTCCCACCTAGATGCCTGCAGTTATTTTGAGCCATAACTTCCCTCCTTTTTACATAACATACAGCTCAGGAGGGAAAAGAATGAGATTCTGCTGACTCTGCTTCAGTCATGTCCAGATACAGCCCAGAGAGTAGCTCTGAAGGGAAATATTCAGTCATAGTGACCCTTGATATTCAGTTTCTGCCTTCCAAATGTGTAAACAAGATGAAATAGCTCGGTGAGGGGAAAGAGGGGAACCAAAAGCCCTCAGAGGTAAGCAACCACCACCACCTGGGGGCTTAAACATTTTGGGTCTTCAAATGGCAGCCATGGTGTAAGGTACCAATGCGAAACAGTGGGCATGTCACTGCTAAATGCATAGCTGCTGTGGGAATCTTCCAAGTCAAGGCCAAATTCTAGGGGCCAAGCTAGGAGTAGAAAAAAAAAGAGAGAGAGAGACCAACAGACACCAACTGTGTCAGTGACTTGGATATTTTCAATTGCTTCCCACCATATAAATGGAATACATGACACAAATGTGGACACAAGAACTGTATATGTTACATGGCAAATGTTTATACAAAGTTTTTCAGCAGTACAGATAGAACTTTCATTCCTCGACCTTGGGTATGTCATCTCTCTCTCTCTCTCTCTTTTAAACCAGATACAACTATTCTATTTGTTTAAAAAAGTCCACATAATGCTTTTTAATTTTTTAAATATAACATTTAAAATACGGTGTGTGCCTTCTTTTTCCTGAATCAAATATTTCAGTTCAAGGACTGATAGATTTGATTGGCAAATCAAAAATAAGTAGACAGACAGTCAGTCAGTCAGTCAGTCAGTCAGTCAGTCAGTCAGTCAGTCAGTCAGACAGACAGACAGACAGACAGACAGACAGATAGATAGATAGATAGATAGATAGATAGATAGATAGATAGATAGATAGATAGATAGATAGATTGATCACTGCTTATATCTAGAAATAATGTAGTTTCCAAGATGGATAAGAAACTTATATTGCAGAACAGCATGAAATGGGTGCATGTATTTCTTTGGATGTCTGTAAAGATTCTCAGTCATCCAGGTGAGTTTATCTGGAAGTTGAGTCATGGCTACTAGACTTCTTTTTTATTGAGAGACAGAAACGTTTCGGTGCTCATCCAAACAGCTTCATCAGTTTCTGTGGATGCATATTTAAAAAGCTGTTGACATCAGAACTGAAAAGATGAGAAAGGACTGACGGGTGGGATGGGATGGGGTGGGGTGGGTGGAAGGGTTTCTATTACTGTTGAGCACAGTTTCCCCTCTGCAGGAGAAATGATACTGGTTCTTACTTGATAGGGAAAAGTTCAACACCTCTCTCTCCCCACTGCCTCCATGCACTCCTTTCTGCTACTGATTGTGGCTTCAATGGCGGCTTTGCTTCACAAATAAATTAAAAAAAACGTTCAGAGGAAAATTCTATGAGACTCCACAAACTATATAATTTATCCCCATGAGTTGTCTGCATGTATTATGGTTGTTGAAAAAGAGAAGGATATAAAAGAACAGATCTGGGAATATGCAAGATGCAGAGATGACAGCTTTACACAAGGACTCTGCGTGAGTGGCGCATGTATACAACGATGTCTTTGGATTTGTCGGCGGCCTTTGATACCGTCGACCACGGTATCCTGTTGGACCGGCTCTCTGAGGTTGGGATCGAGGGCACTGCTCGCAGTTGGCTCCGTTCCTTCCTGGAGGGCCGTCCTCAGTACGTTCAGCATGGGGGGGAGTTGTCGGCTCCTTGGATTCTCCCTTGTGGGGTTCCACAGGGGTCGTCGCTGTCTCCTATGCTGTTTAACATCTACGTAAGGCCGCTGGCTGGGGTCATTAGGAGATTTGGAGTCTGCTGTCATCAGTACGCTGATGACACACAGCTCTATCTCTCCTTTTCCACCTCTGCAGTGGAAGCTGTGAGGATCCTTGATGAGTGCCTGGAGGCCGTGCTGGCTTGGACCGGGGCGAACAGGCTTAAGCTCAACCCCGAGAAGACGGAGGTCATGTTCTTTGGGAGTTCACCATCTGGGTACGGTGGCCCTCTTCCCTGTCTGGGGGGGGGGGTTTCCCTCCGGCCAGTGGAGAGGGTGCGGAATCTGGGCGTGGTCCTGGACCCGGCGCTGACCATGGAGGCCCAGGTGGCGTCGGTTACCAGGGCCGCTTATTACCATCTTCGTCAGGTCGCCCAGATCCGCCCGTACCTGGATGTTGACTCTCTGAGAACAGTGGTCCAAGCACTGGTGATCTCGAGGCTGGACTACTGCAACGCCCTCTACATGGGGTTGCCCTTGACTCTTCTCCGGCGCCTGCAGCGGGTACAGAATGCGGCGGCCAGGCTGGTGGTGGGTGCGCGCCGATATGACCGCATCACCCCAGCCTTGGCCCGTCTGCACTGGTTGCCCGTTGCGGCCCGGATTAGATTCAAGGTCTTGGTTTTAGTTTATAAAACCCTCCATGGCTTGGGACCGGACTACCTGACAGAGCGCATCGTCCAGCGATCCACCTCGGCCCGTCCTGTTCGGCAGGCGCGAGCGCACTCGCTGCGGGTTGCCACCCCACGAGAGGCCCGGAAGACGATTACTCGGAACCGGGCCTTCTCTGTGGCAGCCCCCTCCATATGGAACTCCATCCCTAGCGAAGTGCGCTCTGCAGAGTCCCTGCAGGCCTTTCGAAAAATGTTAAAAACCTTTTTATTTCGCGAGGCCTTTGGCGATTCTTAGTGTTTTTTTTTCTGCCATCGTTTTTACAGTTGGTGGTTATCGATGCCTCCATTTTTAACTGTTAGGATCCACGTTTGGAGTGCTGGGATGCATCAGGAGGCATTAGGATCTTTATTTATATTGTTTATATTGTGTTTGATGTGGTTTTAATTTTTGTATTTCTATCTTGTCTGTTAGCGTTTCTACGCTTTTGTTCGCCGCTTAGAGTCCTATTTTAGGAGATAAGCGGGATATAAATATAATAATAAATAAATAAATAAATAAATAAATAATGTCTGCCAACACCTCTGCATTCCAGACTTCTCTGTGCGGAGCACAAGGATCTGGAGAGGGGTTTGAAACAGATTCGGTTCTATAAATTTAAGCCTCCCAGGGACTGTGAAATCAGCTCTGGTGCCACTCTATAGGTGTCCTAAAGAGCAGTGGTTTCCAGCCTTGGGTAACCCAGCTGTTCTTGAACTGCAGCACCCAGAAACTCTGCCCAGCATAACTAGTGGATTATGACTATCAAGATATTTTGTACACTAAGGGCAGGCAACGTCAGCAATTCTGGGGAGAAATCAGTTCTCTTCTCCTAGCATCCTTTGGGGAACTGGCATCATAATTTGAAATCCCCACAAAAATGGAGGTAGCACAAAGTCTACATCTGGTGTTGAAAAATCAGTAATTATTAGTTTTAAAGGGCAGTACTTAAAGGATAGGCTAGTGCTACTAAAGGATCCCAGAACAACAGTTCAGTTCCCCGCCCCCAGGGGGATTTCTATTTGGGTGCTTGGATGGGAGGTCTAAGGAAGTTGGGGGATTGAGGACTATAAAAACAGACAGACAAAAAAAAATCAGTTTTGAAGCTGAATGTATATGAGGGATAAGTGGGCATAGAGGAGAGATACATCATTGCTACACCAGTGGAATGTTCATTCTGTCCTGTCCTTGCTCATCTAAGAAGGGGAGATCATAGAATCATAGAGTAGGAAAAGACCTCAAGGGCCATCAAGTCCAACCCCCTGCCATGCAAGGTACCCCCGACAGATACCCACACAGCTTCTGCTTTAAAACGTCCAAAGAAACATCCTCCTTTGAACAAAAACATCTGTATGGCCAAGGTAGCATGGGCTGTGCTAGTGAGGATGCTCACATGCTACTCACACAAGGAGCCCATGTCCTTGAAGAAAGGGAGACATGTTCTCAGCTCCCATTCCTCTATCATCATGGCCTCAGTGACAACCACACTATAAGGTGTCATAGGAAGGAACTAGCTCACTACTACTTGTCCTTCAACATCTCTACAAACATGCTGGATTATAAACAAATTAATTAATTACATGTTATAGTCACAATTCATAGGTATTATTTATTTATTTATTTATTTATTTATTTATTTATTTATTATATTTCTATCCCACTCATCTGGCCATACAGCCACTCTTACTTTTACTGTTTCTCAAAAGTAACTCAACTGATTCCTTTCTAGCTTCCTTAAAAATGCATCTCTCTGTTAGAAGTGGTGCAAAATGCACTCAACTTCCATCCACTTCATGGTTACTTCTGAACCTGCAGCACAGAGCAGGGCTTGAACCACAGAATAATACAGGTGGAAGAGACCTCAAGGGCCATCCAGTCCGACCCCCTGCCATGCAGGAACCCCCATCAAAGTACTCCGGAGTCCCGACAGATAGCCATCCAGCCTCTGCTTTAAAAACTCCAAAGGAGATGCTACCAACCTCCGTGGCAGCATATTCCATTGCTGAACAGCTTTAACTGTCAGGAAGATCTTCCTAAAGTTCAAATGGAATCTCTTTTCCTGTAGTTTGAAACCACTATTCCGTGTCCTAGTCTCTGAAGCCATGGAAAACAAACCTGTCCCCTCTTCAAATATGACATCCTTTCAAATATTTAAACATGGCTCTCATCTCCCCTCTCCACCTTCTTTTTGTAAGGCTACACATTCCCAGCTCCCTAAGCCACCCCTCATACATTTATTCCAGGCCTTTAACAATCCTGGCCACCATCCTCTGGACCCGTTCGAGGTTGACAACATCCTTTTTGAATTGAGGTTGGAATCCTGTTGCTTTGTGTGCAGAAAGGCTAAAGATGTCATCCGCTGTGGACTTGAATCTTTGAGTTTTTCTATCCCTACCACCATCTCAGGCTCCGAAGCTCCCTGGAGATCTTTTTTGAGTTAGAAAGCATTTTGGACTCTGTGGAATGGGGATGGGAGTTTTTAATATCCAAAAATTTGCACAGGCAGTCCCACAGCTGGGATCTGGACTTTGTATGTCACAAGCACAATGTAACCTAGCTATATCTTTGGAATAAGAAAGAAATGGATTACAAACTAATTATTTGTAATGAGTTACTTCCAAGTTGTGGACATGATGGATCCTCATATGATGTATCCACTCTGCTGTATACTATTCAATGAACTACTGCTTTACAAAGGCTGCTCTCAGCTATAATTGGCCTAGACTTGTCAACAGTTCAATTTGTTCTCTAGGCTCGCAAACACACACCTCCTCCCTATGACTAAACACCTTTTCACATCCAAGGCCAATGTAAAAATGAAATGATCACAACTTGGTCCTCTGGGAATTTCAGTTGTACAACTTGTCCCTTTACCACCTGGCGAGAGATTTCACAGTTTAGTTCAGGTGGTGGTGGTGGGAAACAGCAAGATGAAGTCAGGAAGAGGGCAAACTAAAAAAAAGGGGGCCAGGGTGGAAGAATTCTGAGCTAAAAGGTGGACATATGGGCTGGCGTGGCATCCGGGTCATTAGAAGAACTATGTCAGAAGGAAAGAAAAGGTGATACACAAAGCAGCAGGACATTAGAAAGTGTGGGATGTAGATGCAGTGAAGAAGAGAAGGAAATTGGAAGGCCAGGGAGAGGAACACAATGAAAATAGTGTATCTTGCTGAAGCCAAAACAAAGACAGGGAGGTAGAGGAAGGTACATGTCCCTCATAAGGCATCATAAGCCCATTTTCAGAGCAAGTGTCATGCCCTGGCTTTGTTATTGAAGGATGCACTCAGGCTTTTTGAAGACACACCCAGGAGAGAGGCAGGGAGATGACTCTGCTCTAAGCAGCAAACCGTCTTGGGAAAGCCCTGAACAAAGGCACTGAGGCATCACTTCTGGCAAGGGAATAGCACAATCCAGCAAGTCGTTGCCCGGCTGTGCCATTGCCTGATATGAAGTGCCACCTAGTCTGTCTCAGCAGCAGAGAGCCCAGGCTCCTCTATACTCAATTCAGGCCACTCTGTAACACACCCAGGCAGGCATAGGGCAAAAGAGTCTGGATTTGACAGGGACACTGATCCGTGAAATCCCAGCACCTCACCCATTATATATACTGGGAGGCAACATGAAATCATTGGCGGAGGGAGAAACAGGGAGGCTGACTACTGTACTATTTTCTAGACCTTGAAACAGATTCGTTTTTGGAGCACAGCCCTCAGAATTCCCCTGGCGACATGGTTAGGAGATGGTTGGTGCTATAGCCTAAGATGGGAGCATTTCCAAGCTGTGTCTATTTCCTGCTGGGCTGGAGATGGGCCCATGTGTTCTGCCTCCACATTTGACCCCCCCCCCCAGTGTGATACAGTACACTAAGCAGCAAAAGGAAATTCCAGCAAACCAAGCCAGAACATTTGGATTTCCAAAGGCAAACAGAACTGCTTTGTCAGAAGATATTTAATAGTTCACTACACACATATACTATGTCTGGAGAAAATAAATATAACCCTTTTGGTCACAGAGGAAGGCAGTGGAAGCTCACTTAGCTGAATTACAAACACCCCCAGCTAAAACATATTCTCGGAGTCAGAGGTTGGCATTTCTTCTCAAGAAGCCAGGATGCAAACAGAATATGGTGTTTTTAAAAACAACCGAGGCTTTGTTGAAGTTTGTTCTTATTGTAAGGTGGAGACTGAAATCAATCAGTTTGAGGCTGAAATGCAGTCAACAAGCAAACTGTATCTTGTATTCTCGAAGATTTTCATAGCCAAGATCTGATAGCTGTTGAGAGTTTTTTTGGGCTGTTTGGCTGTGTTCTGGAAGTTTTTCTTCCTGATGTTTCGCCAGTCTCTGTGGCTATCAAATTGTGTGTTGTTTCTCTCATGAATGTACCTGCCCTTTCAGTTCTCTTCCTCATCCTGCTGGCTGTCCTGAAAGGAGCTTGTAGACTGATGACTCTAGAAAATTTCATTGAGACTACAGGTAGTCTTCATGTCCAGGATGCTCATATGTACTGGCTGACCTTTTTAAAGCAAGCAAGCAAGCAAATAAACAAATAAATAAATGGTAGCTGTGTTAGCCTGGTCTAACAAAAAGTCAACCAAGAGTTCTGCAGTACTTTAAAGACTAACCAGTTTTATTTTGCATAATCATATATTGATTGCAAATCACTTGTTTGCACTAGCCCAACACTTTATTTTAGTTTCTAAAGTGCTTCTTGGCTCCTTGTTGTCTTATCTGTAGGTTGGCCCTCTGATCCTGGAATGACAGCTCCAACCTCTTGAAATCCCTACTGCGAAGCAATGACTAGGCCACCAGGATTTATGTCAAAATATCCATCAACTTTTGACAGCATGTTTTGCCCTTTCTTCCGCCAGAGGCATTCTCAATCCATTTTAATCCAGACAGATTCAGAGTCTCATCAATGTCTTTCATGTCCTGTTGAAAGGCAAGATGTTTTGGAGGCCTCTGAGGCACAAATGCCTTAGGTTACCCCTGACCTGCTGAGGATTAAAAGGATGAGATCCTCAGCAAAGTCATGCCAACTCTAAGAAAGAAAGGTAGGGCAGGATCACAACAGGTTGAAGGGACATTGGATAGCACCCTGTTGAAGGTGTGTTAGATGGCACTTTGTCCTACACAGATCATGGCTGCTTTTAAAAAAATGTTTAGCATTTCTGAGATGCTACGAAGGCTGTCCTGTCTGACTATCCCCTTCTGAGGAGCTCTATGAACCTTTAATGAGCCATTATGATGCAGTTTCTGGAACCTACAGTATGTGAGTAATGGGACCTCTATCAGAAGGCTTTCAATATTTATGGAGTCCAGAGGATGATGACTTAAGTGGTTGCTCTCCCGACTCTGAGTCCTCCTTGATGTGTGTGTGTGCATGTGCATGTGTGGTGATGGTGGGAGTCAAAGGGAAGAACATTATACCAGCTTGGCCTCACTGTTATTGGGGAGTTGCTTAAATTGCTTAACAGAGAAACATGGGTTGATCCTAGCTAATATTAAGGTCTGTGAGTAACTATGAAGCTTTTGCAAAGCCCCCCAGAACGACTCCTTTTCCTAGCACCATGAAATACTACGTGCAATTCATAGGATCAACTCAGCAAAACTGATGCTACCTCTGCCAACCTCTTCTCTTGCTTCATGGTGCTATCTTTGCCTGCAGAATGTCAGGCATGTCTGTGGCTTCACCTGAATCACAGGGGGAAGACATTGTGGGCGACTGGAGAATTCTCAAGTGGCTTTCAAATCCTCAGGCAGTTCATCTCCCTTCCCCTTGTTTACAATGCATTTTGTCCTATCTTATTTATTCTGACCATAGATGATCATCTGAAGACAGCAGAGCTGGATCACTGAGTCCAGCCCCTATCAAGGAGGCAAAGTGGGAATCAAAACCACTGATGAACTATCCAGCAGTCCAAATATCTTAGGGATCTGACCCTTCTGGACCTTTGTCCACACAACCCATTTCTGATTCCCCTCTTCTCTGTAGGGTGCATAGTTTAGCCAGAAACACGGATGGACACTGTTTAGGGTTATTTCTGCAGAATGACTACTGAAGGGGCAAAGATGATGCCCCCATATTGCTCCCTTTCATGCTGTCTGTCACTTCTGGCCACCCCTGGGCAATCTCCCTTCTTGTTCAGGTGCCCTGTTCCGTTACTGCATCAATATCTGACCCAGTTGTCTGCTTCCTTCTGCCACAAATATCTGCTCTGCCTGATATCCATACCCTCCCCAAAATCTCTGGTGATTCTGTCTCTTCCACACAGTCCATCTTTCTGCATCTCAAACACTTCCAGGCCCTCACTCACTCTATTCCATAGTAAGAGGCGGCAGCGGCAAAGAATTTGCTGCTGACCGCTGCATTGCTAGGAGGCAAACACATGCCCGGCCTTGTGCAGGCCAGTTTCCGCCTGAGTGCCCCAAGTCACATATCCCCAGCATCAACTCCAGCACTGAGAAAACAGATGGTATAATAAATGAGTGCAGTCTGATGTGTTTGTGTGTGGGGGGGGAATGAAGGGGGTGCCTTCTTGGGATACCCCCACCCCACCCCAAGCAGATACCAATAAACTCAAGCAGTATCTTGGCTATCTGGTTTGAAACTAGATGCCTCCCCAGCACTGATGAATGAATAAAATGATTGGTTGGCACACCAAGGACAACACACAGCAGTGGTGTGCTTCCCATGGGAAAGGAAGAAGATATATTTCAAACAGGATGTACAATTAGACCCCCCAAATATGCTTGGTCAACAAGAGAGAAGAGATCCATTATTGGCTTTGTAAAAGAGGAAGAGATGCTCGTATGTACAAGAGTCCAATTTTCTTTTTTCTCAGGCTTTGACAGTGCAATTTGTAGGCAGTGGCTAGAGACCAAGGCACAGCCCATTTCATCTTATTAGGAGGAGAAGAGATTATACAAAGTCAGTGGCTGCTGCTGCTGTTTCTGCTGCTGCCCAGCAGCTTCCTCTGTGGGTATGTGCTCTCTAGCCCATTTCTCCTGCAAGACCCTGTCACTTCTGTTTAGTTGTGTCTCCTATCTGTGAGAACAAGCAAAAGCCACACCACTAGGCTGACTTCAGCGGCAGGGCTATCGGCAGCAGAAGTAGCAGCAGCTGTGACTCAATCCTTGCCCAAGAGAAATGTCCCCAGGCTTTCCAACATGAGAATGCAGATGACGGAAAGAGCTTTGTTTTGAGGCTCAGCTTTTGTCACAGCCATGTTCTACTCTCTCATTAAACTCCAGTCTAACCTAGGAAGATGAACAGAGACATTTAGGACTATAATCATTTTCCAAGAAATCCCCACTGTCTTTGTCTCCGTCTTGGTTTTTTCAAACTGGGAAATCAACCACATTGTGTCCCAGTGTGGTTCCAGGGCTCAATTAACAATCAAGAGCAGGAGCTAAACAGCAGCGTGTTTTCCTATTGAAATGGTGGTAGCACAGCATCAATCTGAGCTGTCTTCAGAATCCGATTCTGCAGGCATTCTGAAAACCTTACCTCGTCTCACACTGCCTGCCTGATCCACAAAACCCTGATGATCTTGGCTAAATCCTTCATTTTTATTTTTCTTGGGGACACCCCAACATCCTCAGGTAGAACCAGATGATGTTGCTGCTGAGAAAATGGAAAACAACAGTAGATCAGGTAACACATGTATGTGTACAATGGCCTCTTTACCATGGTCTGTGTATCTCACAGCTATTTTTCCTTCTATTACCCAGCCTTGTTCCAAAGATCACCAAGTTCTATTAAGAGATTAATGCAAGGGCAAAACTCCACTGATGAAGGTCAAGGCAAGTGAGATCTAAGAGGCATTTGCACTCAGTTTTTACTAAAGATATTCCATTTCCATAGAGAATACCAACTGAGCCTGGTTATGATCAGGAGATGCACATGGAACTGACACTCATGTACTGTATATGATTGTCCCTGCTTCTATCTGTACTGATTTTGCCACACATTAAGTACTACCTGAATATGACTGACATGTGAAAAACGATACAGTAAATATAGTCCTGACTGCATGGAAGCAATCCTTTAAGAATTTTTATTCACTCTTTTAACTAAATAAAGGCTTTCAGTTTGGTCAACAGCCAAGGTACAGTATTTCATGTTTCTGTGGTATATTAAGGATGAGAAACAACGTGAATGCTGACCCATATTCTGGCTGTGGCAACTATATTTTGTGTGTCCACATTAATTATTCTCTTCCTGTGGTCTGTTTCCTTCATTCATTTGTCATTCTATAATTTTAGTTGCCCCATATATAGGCCACTCTATATTCTTTGCATTTCTAAAAAAATTGCTCACACCTATGCTGCTTCACACAATGTGCCAAAGCAATTGTTGTCAGAACACTATTTCCTGTGTATTTTGAAGTGTGCCAAGCTTTTGTTTTCCTGAAAATATATTTTGCTCAAATATTCTTTATCTGTATTTGTCTGGACTGTTACTAAAGGCTGACCTGCATGCCAGACAGATCTTCCTTGATTCAATACAGGGAATGGGTTGGACAGCCAATTGTGAACAGTATCTAAACCACTTATCAATTACTTTCGGAGCTTTTAAGGAGACCCAGGAGCCTACACAGACACAAGCAATAAAAGGAGTGGTGTTGGTGAGGGAAAGGGAAAGCTATCAGATGGAAGTATTAAAATAGAATCCAGTTTAATTCATTCTTGCTCATATGAAAAAAAAATCACCTGTAATGATTTGTGGCTGGTTACACCACTGCACAATCTGAACAGAGCATGTTTGAGATCATTTTCTGTAGAACTGCCAATTCTGTTCACAGTTAGCAAGTCAGATGACCTTTTGCCAATAGCAGGGAGCAGTTGCAACAGGCAGAAATAACAAAGCAAAGCAAAACAAGAGAAAAAAAAAGAGAATCAATTTCAGAGACTGACTCGGAATCTTCGCAAAATAAGTCAATCCATTCACCGCAGGGCTGAACGTTACTTCTTAATTACAGGGTTTGTTTCAAACCTGTTTCATAGTGTTCGTTCTGAAGAAACTAAATTATAATAGAGCCAAACGCCAGATTAATTTTATATTGTGCTTCAACAGCCATCATGGATTACTGTAAGTAGATATGCAAACAACGCTGAATTCTATTGCCAATGATCAGATTCCAGTCCTATCTTAACAATTCACTTTGGGGCTATCAGTATCAATTTTGCCCATTCAAAATACTCTCAGTTCACACCACTGTTCACTTCCTGTTTCTTTTTTGCCCCAAAGCACTACACAATCAGAATGTTATTTTGCATTTACTTTACACAGCTAAAAATAAATGTACGAACTGCTGGGTACAGGGGAACAGACTCTTTGATATTTTGAGGCCGAAGCAGACAAATGAATACTATACTTTTAAAAAATTACATAACATTATGCAAGACTCTAAGGGGATGTCTGGTAACCATCATCGATACCTCTTGTGTGTTTTGTACACAAACCAACAGTGGTACCTCTTCCCTCATGTTGCCTTTTCATGGCTATTTTCATCTACTCACTTTTTATGAGTCTAAAGCTTGTGGCAGCCCAGACAGTTTCTTTTTAGTGATCGTTCTGGTTGGTGGGCAGCTTTTTTTGACTCTTACCTCAGATGTCTTTTTACAAGCTCCATATTGTTCCTATTTATATTTGCATGGCTTGAGGGAAGCCCAGGAAACTGACCCCTTCTCCAACCCCTGCTTGAGACACAAGGTCTGTCACACTCACGGGGTGAATTTTATTTGTTCTCAGAGATGGAGGGAAAAGGCAACCCTAGCTTCTTTTTGATGAAGGAAAGAACAAGCTCTAAGGAGAAAGATACATGATGCTGTGGCAGACATGTGAGATTAATGTCAAGAGTGGGATGGGAGAGAAAACCATCCCAAATCAGAGCCAGAACAAGCCAGTCCATGTCAACACTAAACTGCTCCAATCTAACAGGGGCTGCTCAGAAGTTAGGATCCCCATAATTAATTGAAATGGCTGTTTTAATCACTGAAATCATGTACTGTATGCTTTTTAATCTTATTCACATTTTGTTTTTAACCCAGCAGCTTGGTGAATGTCCTTCTCTGTATTTGTACTTGTTAATCTGCTTGTATTGTGCTTGTTAAGATGGCACTGTGCATATATTACGATTCATTTTTCTGTTTTATTCTGGTGACCAAAGTGGCACAAACAATAAACAGTATTTGTATTTGCACTCTCTCAGCAAAGTTTGGACTAGGCTGACAACTTTCTGAAGTCAGCATGCAAGAAAGACACCTTAACCTTGCTTATATGTGCCACTCCACCAGAAAACTTTAGGGGAAAAGACAAGATCCCACCATTTCCCACAGCAACCATTGCAAAAGACTAGAATACAGTTGTCCCCTGCCATTTTGCATTTCATATACTTTGGTCCCGGTATATCACGGGACCGCAGCATATGAAACAAAGGGCTCTTGAGGCAAGCTGTGTGGGCTCATTTGAGGCCTCCTGCACTTACTCCAGGCCTGGCGCTGCCCCAAACAGGCTTCCGACGGGCTTCCTGGGCCTGTCGGAGGCCCCAGGTTTCTGGCAATCTGGAAGTCACTTCCGGAAAACCGGAACCCACTTCTGGGGCCTCCGACACACCCAGGAAGCCCATCAGAAGCCTGTTTGGGGCAGCGCTAGATCTCAGGTAAGTGTAGGAAGCACCAGATAGCCTCCCCCCCCCAGTTCCAACCTAACCCAGCATCTGAGTATCGTGGATTTTCCATTATCGCAGGTTGAGTCGGGTCCCTCACCCCCGCGATAGGTGGGGGATTACTGTACAGAAACTGTAAACAGCACAGTAACCAATTTCAAAACGTTGGTTTGGTAACAACAATTACAAACCAATAGCCTACTGCCTGTATTACTGTATCATGTATGTCTAATTTGTTGTGCACTGCTCAGAGTAACAATTTGTTAGATGGGTGATAAACAAACAAATAAAATAAGCAACATTTACTTATTTATCACATATACCATCAAAGCTGTGATATCTTTGACTTAATATGTTATAGACCAGTAGATGCTGTATGGACATTTTTGCTGTTAATGATGGGGTTGAAAGGGAAGAACTGTATTCAGAACCAAAGGAGAGCCATATTCAGAGCAAAAGCAGAACACATCTTCCTCAGCTTGTATATGTGTGTGCACCAAAAGGAAGCAACCACCGGACAAAAAACAACTGCAGCATTTTCCTTTCTGCCATTATCAGCATCAAAATTATCCCTTTCTTCAGACAGTTCTTGACTGAGATTCATTACAGGTTTCCAGTGGTAGCCTTATTAATTCTGCCCTTAACTGATGCTTCTAATTCAGATTTGCCCAAGCACCACACCACCATCTTACCATCTTTATACATCTTGTATGAAATAAGCATACTTCATAGTGTTGTTGTTGTTGTTGTTCAGTCGTGTGAGACTCTTTGTGACCCCATGGACCAGAGCTCGCCAGGCCTTCCTATCTTCCACTGCCTCCTGGAGTTTGGTCAAATCCATATTGGTTGCATGGATGACACCGTCCAACCATCTCATTCTCTGCCGTCCTCTTTTCCTTTTGCCTTCAATCTTTCCCAAAATCAGGGACTTTTCCAAGGACTCCTCTCTCCTCATGAGGTGTCCAAAGTCCTGGAGCCTCAGCTTCAAAATCTGTCCTTCCAGTGAACATTCAGGGTTGATTTCATTCAGGATTGATAGGTTTGATCTCCTTGCAGTACTTCGTAGTTTTCTCCTTTAAAGAGTAAGTTCTTCACAGCTGCTGAATCAATAAGGAGCCCTCTTTCAGTAAATATAAGTTGGTGCTAACTAGAGTTGCACTCAACTGTAGCCATTACCAATAGAAAGCTGCACATGATTCACTAGGAAGAAGCCCTTAATGAAATGAAAGGGTCCTTGAAAGAACATAACAGATTGGGTATGTGGCAAAATTCCTGGTAAGCTGTGCCCCACATCACTATTTAGACTGCTGGTGTATTGATTTTATTGGATTCATCCTTCTCATATTGTGCTAACATTTATAAATGTTATACTGAGATTCATAAGTCTTCTGCATTTGGATTGGCTTCTAGTCAGTGTACTAAACTCTCCATATGTTTGGACATATTAATATTGTTGGAGTCATGTAGGTTTTATAACACAATATTTTTAGATTTCATTTTAACTGCAGCATGTTACGACCTGCCCTAAGCCCTTGGGATAAAGGAGAATAAAAATAAGAATAAATAAATATGTTATGACATCTCTATCTAGCATAATTTCTCAATTTAAAAGTACCAACTAGATTCTATATATCATTCCCACAAGATTAATTCTTCATACAGGATATCACAGTGACTAGGTCAGAAATCCACCAGGTATGACAGTACAATGTGACAACTGCTTGTAACACAGGAAGAAGCTGTTTAACAAGGATAGCTTTATAAATGCAAGGGTTTCCCCTACCACCACCTCCTCCAATAAGGAAACAAAGAATATGTTCTGGAAAGCCAATGAAGGCACTTGTCCCCTATCCCATATCACCTCCTTAAATAACCTGTGTGTCAGGATCGGAGCCATGCCTGCTCCTTGCAAACCCTAGTACATGCAGGATTGGCCCCACTCCTGTTGAGAAGGCTGTTCTGGAAGCTTGCAGGACCAGGTCCTTCCCCTGCTGCCATGGCTAGCCCTTCCAGAGCAGCACCTGTGCTGGAGCTATTTTAGGAGCAGCTTTTCCCCATGAATTGTGTCTTAGCAACAACCTTCTCTGGATCTACTGTGGCTTTTCTCTTGCCTTGCCAACCCTGCTCTTCTGGACCTGCCTCCCCCCAACCCCACATCCCCTTGGATCCAGCTCCCAGGTACTGATCCCTCTGGCCTTGACTCCTGGACTTCTTGACTACTCTTTGCCTTACCCTCTGACTTGGTGTTTGCTTGGACTTGCTGCAGGCCCTTTCCTGGACTGGGTCCCGGTGCTTATCCTGCTGGACTCTTGACACTGTGTCCCAGAAGAGGGCAGTGCCTTCTCAAGTTATAGAAGGTAGAAAGAAAGGACTTTTGGGACCAAAACAGCATCCAAAAGGCACAGAATGGGCCAGATCAAAGTGCCCTCAGGATGGCAAAAATAGAGATTCAATTTACAGAAATGCAGCAAAGTTGCAAGCTATGATAACTACCATACTCCATAAATATCTCTCCAAAATGTTGGTCACTGTCTTCAGAATATAAAGGTCCTATTTTGTGCCTCAGATCTTTGGCTCTTTCTGAAAGAGTATTTAATCTTATCTACTTTTGACTATTCTACCAGCATGACTGGGTTGTTTTGGGATGTTGAGACCCTAGTATATTAACCATTAATTTTCTAAATTTGGAAAATTTGGAAATTTCTCACAATACTTGAATTTCTATTTGCTTTCACAATATCGGAACAAGTGAAATTACACAAAACCTGTAAAAAACTCCAATACCACATTTTTTAAAAAGACCATGGGACAGGCACAATAAAGAGCTGCAACATGAAATTATACTTGAAGAAAGAATTTTTAAGTTTGGTTTAGAATTAAATAGAAAGCAAATTACCAAAAGTTAACAAAAGAATAAATTTTAAATTCTTATGTTTCATTCTAAGTGGTCAAGCATTTGCAAGCTCAAAGCAAAGAAGCAAGTTACAGCACGATGCATCTCACACCAGCGCATGAAAAGTTTCCACCTTCTCTTTGTATAGTTGATGGAAGGCATTTGCCACAATATGAAAAGGAGCTTCATAGTTTTCCATCTCCTTCTGTAAAGACAGAAAAAAGGACAGATGGGGAAATGGGGAGGGAAATCTCTGTTAGGTACATCAACACTTGCTGGAAACAACACAAGCAACTTGGGATAACAACAATAAACTCCAGTGTCTCCCTCAATAGGAAAATGAATCTAGCTCTTTGTCAACACCCAATTAAATAAAGGCACTCACTACTGAAATCTCACAGTATCCGAGGCCATTGGTTTCTGCCCATTCTTGTGCTTGTTTTTGCTCCACCACTCGCCTCTCAATCAAATCTGTCTTATTGCCCACCAGCACACCTACATAAAATAAAGGGAAGAGGATCTGAAATATCCAATTATTGAAAGTGAGCACTAAAAAGATAGGAAAATAAATAGCTTGACAAGTTAATGGACAGAAAGATCACGAGGGAGTCATCAGAACATATGGCGTCCATGTCTGTTTCAAATGCTGAGTGAGTAAAAAAGCCCATTCCAGCCACTTAAAATTAAGATGTCCTCATCTCCCAGAACTCATGAGTAAGTGATATTGAACAAAAATATATCCAAGTACATTTACAATTCCCTACCTGGAATTTGCCTTCCAGAGACTCGTGCCCTCACCTTCTCTAGCCACTTGTCGCAATTAGCAAAAGACTGTACATTGGTGACATCATATATAATACATACAGCATTTGGCTGTTCCCACTATATAGCAAAAGAAAAGATCATAAATTCAATTGGCACAAATTTGGTACAAACCCATGGACTTCATAATGAAACTAAGAAAATAATTACCCTAGATATAAAGAGTGTCACGGAACCCAATGCAAGAGAGATACATTCCAGTGTCTTTAGCCATAGTGCTATCACAGAATTTAGCAATGGATAATCACATTCAAAAAAGTAAAGAATAAAAATGCATGCAAGAAGAGATGGCCTGGGCATTTATGCCACTGGTTCAAAATAATGTAGCATAAATGTATACAATAAAAGAGCAATCCTATACATGCATACCTAGAGAAAGCCCCACTCAACTCAGTGGGACTTACTTTTGAATAGACAAACCCAGATATGTATTGCAAAGTGGAATAGCAAGTCTATATCTACCTTAAGGAAAAGCATTTTTCTAGTGTTTATAAAAGCAAAGAGTCATGTTAGGTATAACCATGGTGGAGTCGTGAGGATGCATTTAAGTTCCACTTCTACTGCCCCATCCCGATATTTGTGTGCTGAATGAGAAGGTCTGAAAAGGCCATTGTGGGCGTGTTTAGCTGAATGGTCTTTAACTTTCTTCATCTGAACATCTTACAAGAATTGTAGTGGGCCTTCATGCTAAATTTATGAAGGTGTACTTGACATTTGGAGGTGAATGGGGTGGGCTTATGTATGCCCTCAGCCTCCTCACAATTAGAGCCCTTGTTGCTTTTAAGTGGTAGAACCAGAACAGGCATTCTTACATATGGCTTAATTTGTAAATGAAGTTCAGGTTTGTTTCACAGAGCACCTATAGAGGACTTTTATGCTCTATTTACCAGTTTCTCTAGCATGTCTGAGAAGAGTTCTTTACTCGCTGAATCAAAGAGGAAAAGTTCCTGAAATCAGAAGCACAAATAAGATGTAGCTCTAGCACTTCCCAAGCAAACAGTGTATCACAGAAACTGAGCCACCCTCTTTCCAATAGAAACTACTCAGGCCTATAACAACAGCTAGTCCCAAATTAAGTGAGACCCAGTAGCTGAAATCCACTAATACACCAACCACTAGAGTTGACTCACTGAATCATCTCTGCCATAAATTCCACTTGTTCAGTGGAACTACTTTAGTTCTGAGTTATCACTAGATTTCAATCATTGGATGATGGCATCTGATCCAATTGATTAGTAAAGTTGGATTTAAGTTTCATTTTACAGCACACAACATATATGTAATCCACAAAGTTTTGGAGATGAGCTCATAATGTTGCCTTCAAAGAATACACACTCTATAGTCCAGATTAGTCTAGTAGACTGTATCTAAACAACAAAAATTGTATCATTTCGTTCCCCTGCTGGCCACTCTTAAAATAACTGGTGACTACATTTGTGTTGCCAATATTCGAATTGCTAATGTATCATAAAACTGCACAAGGGGAGATATGAGAGGGGAGTCTCTGCAGGCTAGAAGTGATCCACAGATGAATGAATTCCCAAGAGCCGCTTCTATGTCAACATCACATCAGTGCACATACAAAACGGCACTAGAGGTTCTAAGAAAGTTATGTCAATATTCAAAGTGGTAGGACTCCCAACTACCAGCTTAAAATAAATATCATGCTAAGATTTCTGCATGGCTGGTCTTAACATTTTACAAGTATTTAACAAGAAACATGTGGACTCATCTGAAAGAAACCCCTCCCAACAAAAAAAAATCTAAACAACTTTTATAAGAGGTTCAAAACAACATAGTTGAGCTCACCACACTGTCACTTGTCTCTGGAATCGGCACTGTCTTCACTAGCAGTTCTACTCCTGTTGTCTGTCAGTCAGCATAAATAATACATAAAAATGATTCAGAAAAAGGGAAAGTTTGGAGCCAAATCAAAATATTTCTAAATTACAGCTTTTCTTCAGTCAAAATGTGAAAAGTGGATGCTCAGGATTAGGTGAGAAAAACAAAATTCAATAGAGAAATTCTGTACAGACTTTATTTTTTAACATAAACTGGACACTTTAGATTCTTTACCACATGGTTCATATCTTTGGGCGCTTTTACATGACCCCTAAGATCCGCTGGTCACTTAAATTTGGACCAGAGATCTTAGGGGTAGAGATGGGCACGACTAGGGAAAATGACGTTTTCGAGTTGTCGTGTGTCGGAGGCGGCCTGTGTCGTCTCGTTTCCATTTTTCGAAACCAGAAATTTCGTTTTTGTTTTCGTCTGTCGTTAAACTGGTTTGGGGGTAGCGGGCTCCTGGAGACACCTCTTTTTTGGGGGTGGGTGCCTCCTATCTTCACCTGCTAGGGAAAGCAGGCTCCTGGAGACTCCTCATACATGGGGGTCTCCTCTCCTCACCTGCTGCAAAATGGCATGCATGCATAGCCATATGGATATGATTGCATACCAAGTTGCACGGAGGGCAGAGGCACCCTCTTTTTGGGGTGCCTTCCCTGCATCAGTCAGGCCTCGGGGTATGGTTTGCATGTCACACATGCTGCCGGCCGAAAGAGGAGTCACCCAGAGCCACAAGTGGCGGACTGGCAGACTCTCTGCACCCGCTGTGTCTCACTAAGGGCGTTTATACACGACCCCTAAGCTCCGCCGCAAATGGCTGCAAGGTCCGGACCTTAAAAATGTTTACCCACCAGCTCCGGACTTTGCAGACAATTAAGTGCGATCCCGCCCACTTTAGCGCGACCAGCAGTTTTCTTGTACCTGGTCTTTGATGGTGACAAATATTTGATCCGGTGTAAGGATAGTGAGTGCGGGGCTCTCCTGGCTTCCGTTTGTTCTTTTTTTGCGTTTTTTAAGAGATCTGAATGCTGCCCGAACAAAACGGAGGTAAACCGGCAGTCTTTTCTTTCTTTTTTCTCCCTCCCTCAGGCAGCCAGCAACCAGGAAGTGCGGAGGGGGATGGGGACAGAGGAAGACAGAAGAAGAGCGATGAACCCCTAAGATCTCTGGTCCAAATTTAAGTGGCCAGCAGATCTTAGGGGTCGTGTAAAAAGGCCCTAAGAAGGGAATTGTACTTGTTGCGTGTAGTGCAATGCAAGTACAGATCTGGCTTAGGCAACAGGGTTAGCGCAAGGGCTAGGTGGGGGTGAGGTTAGGGTGAGTATTGGGGTGCACCTCTGGGGGCCTCTCTGACCCACTTAGAAGGACAGTGTACTGGCGTATGGGTTAGGCCTAGGCTTAGGCTTCGGGCTACGGTTAGTGGGCTTTTTATGCCCGGTTGGCACATCCCAGAAGTCTCTGTTGTCAACTTGGCCAAGTGGCCACTGGCCATGCGATTGGGCTCCAAAATTTGCATGGTCACTCCCATGGCCAGCCCATCATTGCGCAGGTGTAAATAAAATAAAATAAAATAAAATAAAATAAAATCAATGGAGAGAGGAAAGAGGAGACATTTTGTTGCAAGAAAAACCCACTGCTACTGTAAAAATTCTGGCAGTTTTAAAATAGCAATTTTCGCATGTTTCTGTGTGGTGCTTGTGTGTTTTTGGACCACGATTTCAAAAAAATTGATTTTGGATCCCCGCCCGCACCGCATGGCATGGCAACTCGAGTCCGGCTGCCCAGGACAGGAGAGGGGGAGGCCGACCCCCCCAGAAACCACCCCTCTGGTAGGTGTACTACTGCAGGCATATTTTCGCCTGCTTTTTGGCCCGGGAATGGGGGTTTAAAACTTTTTTCTGTGCCGCTTCCGCTTGAATTGCGGCAGCCGGCGGCGAGTCCAGTGCTTGTTGCGGCGACATGACGAAACCAGAGCAGCCCAGGACAGGAGGGGGTCAACCACACCTCTGGTAGGTGCCCTGAGCCCTCACTCAGGCAGGCATATTTCCGCCTGCTTTTTGGCCGGGAATCGGTTTTTTTTTAACTTTTAAAAACTTTTTTTTCTGTGCCGCTTTTCAGCATCGCGGGATCGCAGCGATGCCAGAAACGATTTTAGTCGGTTCGAGTTTGAGTTCTGGTGGAGTAATTCACCGTTTCCGTTCCGTAACGGAAACGAGGAACGGAAAGTTTGAGGGGTTTGTCGCTCTTCGTGCATCCCCACCCCTCCGCACTTCCTGGCTGCTGGCTGCGTGAGGGGAGGGAGAAAAAAAGGGACAAAAGAATAAAGGCTTACCTCCCGGTGCCGGTGGAAGCTGCTGGGAGCCCCGTCACTTCCTGGTTCCTTCTCTTAAAGGGGCGGGAGGCAAAAAACAACAACAAAAAGAAGCGAGGAGAGCCCGGCACATCCGCATCAAGATTTTTCACCCTTGGAGAGCAGGTAAAAGAAAAGTGCGCTGGGACCCGCTTAGGTGGGCGTGGTCGCACTTAATTTTCAGTAAACTCCAGAGCTGGTGGGTAAACAATTTTAAGCTCCGGAGCTGGAAGCCATTTGCGGTGGAGTTTAGGGGTCGTGTAAAAAGGCCCTTTATTCAGTCAGTCAGCTTTGGAAGAAAAAGTAGTGTACCCTTCTGCTTGTCTAATATAGCACAAACAGTTGGTTTTAAGATGGACAAAGTACACATTGAAACAAAATTTGCAAAATTTCCCTTTAAATGGACTTCTACATGTGTATGGATCCTTACATGTAAGGTGTGTTCCATTTATTCTCGTGTGTATAGCAGAAACAAAATGAGAGAGACTCCTGCATCTGAAAATAACTGGGTAAAATATGAACTTAATGTAGACAAGGGTACTTGTGGATGCATGTCCAAGATACAATACTTGGTACTGATTGTGACACAAGACTGACTTTCATATTTCTAAACATAATATCCCCCCCCCAATACCTATTACTCTGCCACATGGCTCACCAATGTATAGTTTTTCTGGAAATGAGCCCCATCATTGCAGAACATCTGGATCAAGGTACTTTTCCCTACTGCTGAATCCCCTGCATTACAGAAGGAAGAAAAAGATAATTCTTCTAAATTAACTAAGCCAATTTATTTGTAGTTTACAAAGCCTACTATATCCTAAGAAAAGTTTTCATTCAGTTCCAGTGTCATACAACCTGCATTGTAATAAGAACAGTACTGTACTGTAAGTAGGGGGTGGGAGGCTCAGTCCAATACTTTCTAAAATTAAAGTTTGGTGAATTCTGGAAAGAATCACAGCCAAACTAAATTTAGAGCTAGTTGTGTGACTACAATAGTTTTTTGTTTTCAAAACAGCAATCAAGGGGAAGCCTGAGGAGTTGGATGGCAGGAGGTTCAACATTCACTCTGCCTATTGTATTATGAGACTGAACACAGGTCAGCTTGGCTTGTTCAAGTGACACTGCAAATCAAGTCCAAAGCTATCCTTTCTTCATCATATCCTATTGTTGGATACAATTTAATTTTTTCTACCACATCTGTCTGTCTCTGAAAGCTGTTCAAATAAATAACAGGAAAAGAATGCAGTAAGAAGTGTTCTCAATTCCACAGTCCCTTCCTTGAAACCAGTATACTTACAGTGTTACTGGACTAGCCCCAAGGGTTTCTTGGACTTATATCTGGAATACATATTTCTCAAGTGTAGGAGGAGAATAGGGATATTTCTGTGTGCCCATCTGCATAATGAAACTGCATGCTTGCCCGCTGAAGCTAAGACTGTGAAAATCTTTTAGGAGTCTTCCATTCTGGAAAATTGCTTGTATGTTCTGTTTTGAGAGCCAAATTCTCAGCAGCGCTTGGTAGGATTGTCTGCAGTTGTTTACTCATGAGCCACAATGCTGCATTCTACCCATGCTATAATCAGAATGAATAATATTTCAGAATGACAGTCTAGGTGTCAAAATGTATGTGTTCTTGCTTGGGAGCAAATAAATCCCTTAACAATGAAACAGCCTGTGTGGTTTTAACATTACAACACAGAAAGTGCAGAATACTGGAGATATGCTGGAACTCTACAGCTCTTCCTGAGTTGTGTTGCATGGAGCAAATGATGTCACTACCACCAGCACAGTGCCTCTAATTAAAATTTTCTTTAAAATTTTTTTTTTCAATTTCAGGATGTGTGTTCATTTTGTGAACAACTGCATTCAAAATTGAAGTATGTTTTTTAAAACTGGTAGCAATCTGTATGATTTTAACAAAATATCTGAGATTTTATTGGGGCCACCTATATAAGATGGAGTTAAATATTGGCTTCTCAAGCTTTCAAAACGCTTGTCTGTAGAACAGTGAACTGAAATAAAAAAGTAGCAGCTTCTTTTTCTTGACATTGTCTGTAGATAAGAATATCATAAACAGTACTCATGAGAGATTATCTCCTGTTATTAGGTCTTTTCCATGTAAGTATACAATCTTGACAGTGAATTTTATCATCTGAAAATAATTTTCAGATTATGAGAGGATATTCAATCAGATGTCTCTAAGAAGGGATACAGGAGGCTTAAGATTTCTTCATAAGGCAAATACAAATCCAACAAAACTCTAATTCTCATCAGTGATAACAATAAGTATTACAGTCTAAGACATTTGGAGAGCATGAGAATCAGAATGCAATGTCCACCTCATTGTCAAAACTTAATTTTCAACTTGTTAAACAGTTTTGAAACAAAAGAAACCATGGCTCAATATTCTGTGATTTGACATTGCTCTAACCCCCTTCCAGTCTAAAAGATGAAGCACCTGTGGCACATAACATTTCACATGCAGTAATACACAAGGTTAGTAGGGGAAGGATGAACTGAGTACCATTTTTATCTTTATTGGAATTTGATTGTCACAGTGAGACCCAAAATCAACTTGCTCATTTAATTCAATCAGCCACTCTGTTATTCAGACTGTGGGCTGTTTAGTACAAAAATTACAAGATCATTCCAAAAAATCTGCAGAAGTGCTGGGCATCTCTGGATTAGGACTGCAGTTTTGATGGCTGGGTGTATTGTGTAATATTATTCAATACCCCAAAATAAGAAACTGAGATCAATCAGTTAACTCTTGAGATTATTTTCTAGTTGACCAGAAATTAATTCTTTTTAGCACTCTTGTTCCAATACATTAAAATTCACCTATACAAAATTGCTATTTAAGTACCAGTCTAAAAACATTAAAACTTCTGAACTGGCACCCACCTCTCATTATTTTTGCATATCTGTTTGGAGAAATAGCCTTGCCTCAAAAGCTGGGACTATCCAAAAATAAATTTATTCCATCACCTAAGTAAATCATGGTCCATTTTTGGCTTGAGGTACATTATAATTGTACATTATATTAGGGGCATGGTGGCTCAGCGGGCTAGAGAACAGAAAACTGTCAGCTGCAAGGTCGGCAGCTCAGTGGTTCGAATTCTGGGTGCCACGCAGCAGAGTGAGCTCCCGCTGTTCACCCCAGTTCCTGCCAACCTAGCAGTTTGAAAGCATGTAAATTCAAGTAGATAAACAGTTACCACTGTAAAAAGCGGCAAGGTAAAACTGTGTTTCCTTGCAGCCATGGTGGCCACATGGCCATGGACTTCCACAACACAGGCTCTTCGGCTTGAATATGGAGATGAGCACCGCCCCTAGAGTCGGGCACCATTAGCATGCATGTGCTGGGTGGGGGAAACCTTAAAACCAGGGTACTTCAAGGGCCAGATGCAGGGGAGTGGTATCAGGAGACAGATATCTAGTCTCATGCGCTCCCAAACGCATCTGGTGGGGCCACTGTGAGATACAGGAAGCTGGACTAGATGGGCCTTTGGCCTGATCCAGCATGGCTCTTCTTATGTTCTTATGTACCTTTTCACATTAAATATTACATTTGACCCCCCTCCTCCCCACACACATACACACACATTTCTGGTAGCTGATTAACAGCTGGAGTAGTAAGTCACTAAAAATTACCTCTCACAGGAGCCAAGCTGGAGTATGTCTATGAAGATTTTGAGTCATCTAGGTGAGTTTATCTGAAAGCTGAGTCATGGCAACTGGACTTTTTTTCAAGAGATTGAAACATTTCGCTGCTGGTCCAGACTGACGAAGCTGTTTGGATGAGCAGCGAAACGTTTCAATCTCTCAAGAAAAAGAAGTCCAGTTCCCTGACTCAAACTTCCAGAGCAAATTGGAGACAGGAAAGAAGAAACGACTGACGCACTGACCTCGCTCATAGGTTTAGCACGGGAAGGTCACACGCGGCGTTAACATTGCCACGACTTGACTTTTTGCATGCACGTGTCACCTCCTGGACCCGATCCTTGCCTCGCTGAACCCAAGAAGCCATTCTCACTGATTGCTGCGGGGAGGCTTGGGGAAGCCGAGAGTGGCCGGCAGCCGCCGTCGGAATCGGAAACGGCAAGCGGGCGGCTTGGAGAGGCAGCGCTGGCGGGTTGCGAGAACGCCCACCAGCCCCCCCCCCCCCCCGGCCAAAGGCGCCGCCGCCGCGACGGGGATCTCGAGGAAGATCCGGGACAGAAACTCACCTGCCACAATGCATTTGGCAGCCAGCTTCACCATGGCTTCAAAAGGGGCCTTTAAGCGAGCGGGAGAGGGCGCGGGGAGGCGAAGAGACCCCCCCTCCCCCTCTCTCTCTCTCTCTCTCACACACACCCCTCTCGCTCACACACACCCACACACACTCGCTTTCTCTCTCACACACACACACTCTCGCTCACACACACCCTCACACACACACACGCTTTCTCTCTCTCACACACACACACCCTCACACACACACACACTCGCTTTCTCTCTCACACACACCCCTCTCCCTCACACATACACCTCTCTCCCTCACACACACACACACACACACACACTCGCTTTCTCTCTCTCTCTCTCTCACACACACACGCTATCTCACACACACACGCTCTCTCACACACAGCCCTCTTCACACACACCCTCTCTCACTCTCACTCTCTCTCTCACACACACACACACTTAATTACTGGACGAGTTTTGTGTCGAAAGCGAGCGGCGCTCCCAGGCCCAGAGCGGCTGCGGAGGGAGTGGGGTGGTGGCAGCAAGACTGTAGGTCTTTGTGGGGACACTGAGGAGGACCACGCCACGTTACACCAAGGGCGGAGAGGTGGGGAGGAACCGAGACCCAGGCCTAGGCTGGCGGGACGCGAAGGGACTCCCAGGCCCCGCGCATCCCCACGCAGAGGCTCTCCCTTTACACCCAAAGGCGCCTCCCCTCTCCTAGCAACAGTACACTTCAAGAGCCGGCTTCTCCCACCCACCCGCTGCCCCTACCTTTGCGCCCATTGGCAGAGGCTCTGCCCTTCGCAAGGCGCGATTGCAGAGATATTGTGCCTGCCTAATCTTTCTATTGGCTCTCCTTTCCAGCCTTTCCGCCGACAGCGTCAGCTCATTGGCTCCTTTGCAATGCCGATCAAAAGAGTGCTGGCTAGCGATCGGTTGGAGGGGCTTTCAATCCGGACGAAACGAATTCCGTCCCTCTTATACGACTTCGTCCTCTCCCTCCCTCCCTCCCTCCCTCCTTCATGGGCCAGCGATGACATCATTGAAATGTGCGTCTAGCATGCAGCACCCTCTTCTGCCCAGTAATTTATGATACACCATTCAACCTCTTAAATGATTGGTTCCAGCGAGGCGGACGGTACCACTGGGTCGAAATGATCCTTAAAAAAAATTTGGACTCTCTTGTGGGAAAATAACGATTAAAAATTGGCCGAACAGTCCATGAACGACGGATTCGGCAACATTAATCGGACTAAATCATCTGCTTTGCCGCACCTCCCACATAGTCGTAACCGCTGCCCCTCAATATTGGGCAAATCCCCCCGCCCAACCCTGTTTCTCGCGCCGACTGTGGCACTCCACAAGGTTAACTGAGTTTTTTGCGCCTGCGCAGAGGGAAACCGACTGCTCTCCCCCCCCGCCCCCGCCAACCCAGCCCTACCCCGCCCCCTACCCCCTTCGGGGAGGGAGGGCAGCGAACGGTTGCGCCCGCTGTGAGTTCGAATCGTTGGATTTTTTTTTTTGGAACGGTTGCTGCCTCCACGCGCCCGCCTTTCCTTCGTAGTTGACAGACAAACCGCATTGCACGCTTGTGTAACCCCTGGCGCCAGGGTGGGCATCGCCCAGCTTGGGGTGAAGCTGTTACTCCATGACCCCTTGAGGATCTGCAAGCGACACCAATACAGTGGGACTTTGTATAAAGGAATTAATTCGTTCCCAATAAAATTCTGTTAAGCACATTTTCCTTTATACAAATTTCCCATAGGAATGCATTGAAAACGGAGTACAGTGGTACCTTGTGTAAGGGAATTAATTCGTTCCAAGTGAAATTATGTTAAGCAATTTTCCTTTATACAAATTTCCCATAGGAATGCATTGAAAGTGGAGTAATCTCAGTTCTATATTGTACAAATTTGCCCCATAGGTGATTCTGTTAAGCAAATTTCCCCTATCTCCAGAATTTTTTATATTGTACAAATTTTATGTTATACAAACCCTTTGTTATACAAGGGTCCATTGTACAGTAATCCATAATTGCGACCATTTTTATGGATTTGCCCCATAGGCAATTCTGTTAAGCAAATTTCCCCTCTCTCCAGATTTTTTTATGTTGTACAGATTTTATGTTATACAAACTGTTTGTTATACGAGGGTCCACTGGGATCTTACTCGCTTCTCCCCTGGCGAAAAGGTGCGGGCGGAGGAGGGAAGGAGGGCTCCCCACTCCAGAGATCTGAACAGAGAAGCTGGAGAAAACAGAAAGGGGCTGGGTGAGGAGGGAGGAAGGCGGAAAAACGGGATCTGGTGTTCATCTTAGCGATTATCTGACAGGGCTTGTGATGGGTGGCAGGACTGGATTAACTATTCAGCACCAAAAGCATGCATCCAGGGAAGAGGGGAGGGGGCGCCACAGAAAATTTTCCATAGCCAAATTGACCACAGTCCTTGGGCCATAGAGTGCAATGCTGCAAAGGGTGCAGCGGAACCAGGATCCGCAAAAAAGGGCCCCGCATTAAATGAAAAAAATCACATAGATACAGTGGACCCTTGTATAACAAATGGTTTGTATAACATAAAATCTGTGCAACATAAAAAATCCGGAGATGGGGGAATGTTAGGGTTCACTCTTTGCCCAGGCATCCTGCCCTTCCAACTTCAAAGAAGGCATATCTTGAAACGAATAAACAGAACTTTTATTTGGTTCTTCTACTACAACAGAGGTTCTTTTCCTTACAACAGTTTCAACATCTTTAACTTCAGTAACAAAGGGGTTATTCTTAAAGTCATAGTTGGGAGTCCTTAGAGAGAAATCAAGTCCTCCACCTCCACCTGGGGAGAGTTGGTTCCACCACTGGTCCCCTCCTCCTTCTCGGAGAGACGTGGTTCCCCCAGCTGTACCCCAACCTTGGAGGTGGTTTTGGGTCCAAGGCGTCTCTGCTGGCGGGAACGAAAGGGATAGTCTTTTCTCTGGGTCAAGTCCATCAAGACGTTCAGTTTCCCGGCCTTCGCCTCTTCCTGTACCTTGGCCAGCCATTGTTCCAATGCCAACTGCTGTCTTATTCCCTTCCTCTTTCAGTTGTACTCTCGAGCCTCCCTCTCTCCCCAATAAGAGCAACCTTGCTTGTGTACTCTGCGTCTATAGCTTTCAGCCTCCTTTTTGGGCATCATCATTCTTTCCCACTTTCCAGTCCATGGATCTTCCATCCATACCCACTCCCAATCTGGTGGGAGAGCACGTGGTTTCCCCCTTTTACAGTCTCCAAACCCCACCTCCACCACCTCTGATTGGTGGGACCTTCCCGCCGTTTCCTCAACCTCTTTCTCTGCCATAACAGGGTTCCCCCCCTCTCTTTTCTCCTCTTCTAGAATCTTTAGAGAGTCATTAAACCTTTTCCATAACATCTCTCTCTCCCCAGCCTCCATGGTGGATGCAGCTCTGGGTTTCTCCCTTCTCTTTTGCTTTCCCAGCCATTCATCCCTCTCTGCTTCACGGGGTGCAGGGGTCACTCTCCCTCCTTCGGAGAAATTCCCCTCACAGGGAAATTTGCTTAACAGAATTGCCTATGGGGCAAATCGGCACAACATAAAAATGGTCACGATTAGGGATTACTCTGTTTTCAATGCATTCCTATGGGAAATTTGTATAAAGGAAAATTTACTAAACATAATTTCATTTGGAATGAATTAATTCATTTATACAAGGTACCACTGCATATACAACAATAGCAAGAGCAAACAGAGAGTATAGACCTCTGCCAAGGGTTATGAAATCGAAGGGGATAAAATTCGCCCCCATAAATGAAAGCAGGGAAAACTTTGTATGCTGTCAGTTGTCCACTGAGAATGAGACTGGTGCCAGTAGCTCACTCAGTGTCCAGAGCGTGCCAACAGGCTACAAATGTGCTAACATTGTAACATATATGGGGGAGGGAACCAAAATCTTTTAAGTTCTTATGACCTCTAAGGGTCTAAATTTGCCCTTGATGGTTGGCATCACTCTAGGCTGGAAAACAGATGCCCTGCTCTGTGATGATGAAACATGCATCTCATCTTTTATCCAAGGAGTTCAAGAGAACATCAGGGATTGGCGTTGCTTACATTCAGATCCTCACAACGCAACCGTATTAGGTGGATTGTGCTGGGAACCCAGCGATGCCATGTTCTGGAAAGTCAGGGAAATGGAAATTGGTCCGAATTCAGGGAAATTGTCATTAAAATATATAATTTCTAACTTGATCATTCCTGCAATTTTAAAATGATACATTTTGTAATGTGGCTTCAGAGAAACCATTTTAGACAGAACGTTAATTTTTAGTGTATTGCACCTTTAAAACAATTGCACAAATGTTATGTGATCTGTTAGCATTCAGAGTTTACTTGAATTGAAGTTCATATCTTGGTGCAGTTTTTGGTGCAACTGCAAAACAGACGTGAGTGCAGTTAATGTTGAAAGAAGTGGCTATTAAATTTACTTTGACAAATAGTTTTGCAGTTGAGACTTGTTTAGTTGTAGTGGAACATTTCATTCAGCCTTGCATTAATGCAAAAGAACCTATTCGTTTTTAAACTTGTGGCTGCATTTGAATGTTGGTCAAGGGGAATGTCAAATGTTGGTCAGGGAAATGAAAAATAATTTTTTAGTGGCAACCCTGGAAATCAGCATTGATTCAACAGCAACCAGTGAGTTTCCTGGCTGTGAGTGAGCATTTGATGGGGACTTGCTCAGGCTACCATGATACCTTGATCTAGAATTAGGCAATGGGGTTGTTGGGTCTTCCACCCCTGTGATCTGCCTGGAGGGAATTGAGTGGATTTTCTAAC
The DNA here is from genome assembly GCA_029282475.1 of Phrynocephalus forsythii. Lineage (NCBI taxonomy): Eukaryota > Metazoa > Chordata > Lepidosauria > Squamata > Agamidae > Phrynocephalus > Phrynocephalus forsythii. The sequence goes on along the minus strand of JAPFRF010000006.1, from coordinate 76,571,865 downwards.
GAAGAATCAAGAGGTTTAAGAACAATTTTGCACCAGAGGGAAAAGAGTACTGTGCTGGGCTTCTTCATCTTCAAGAGGTGTGAAGAAACAGACCGTGTATGATCATGATGGCTGCCCCTGCAGAAATCTTTAAAAACATCAATTGTGTGCCTTCAGAGCCTTTTTAGGGTTTTCCAGGTAGAGAATACTCAGAAGTGATGTTTCCGTTCCCTTCTGAGGGCATCCTGGGAATGTGCATCTTGCCCAAGGCCACACACAAGGTGGCTCTTCTGGGATGTACAGTGGAGAACTGAACACCCAGCATCTGAATCTGCAACCAGGTGTCTACCCACAGGGCTTTAAAGCCAGTGGCTGAAATTTTACATCCTCAATATAAATGTTATAGGTGCATGAACCCTGTTTTCTTTTTTAACTTGGCCACTGCACTGATAGTGTTATTATGGGAATGAGCCATATTCTATGTCCAGTTCCAGCAGAACTGGCTTAGTTGCTTAGGCTTGCTTGCTTGCTTGCTTATTATTTATTTATTTATTTATTTATTTATTTATTTATTTATTTATTTATTTATTTATCAGGCCATTATGGCCCAAACCCTATTCTGGGCAGTTTACAAAGGATTAAAACCAAAATTCAACAAACACTAAATACTAAAATGTAGCACAACTAGCTATAAGGCTACTTATTTAGGCTTACAATTTACTCACAGTTTAAAACTGTTAGAAATCAACAGGTGAAAACAGGTGAAAAGCACATGTAGATTTTAGCTGGTAAAGCCATGTAAAACATTAGGAAGGCTGAAGACAATAAAAGCCAATCTCACACTGTAAAATGAATGCTCCCTTATGCCAACTATGGTAATAGAGCTTGAGTACCCTGCTTTATAAACTGTTTGAAAACTATTGTGCAGAGGATCCTTAGACAATGCCTCTGACCTTTGTGATGACCTGCAGGATTCAGCATAGTAAGTTCTAAAGAAAGCAGTAGAGAAAGTATATACAGTACTGACATAAGTGTGAGGAAGCTTGCTCTTAATATTCCCTTGGGATGGAACATGGTGTGAACTCAGCTGTCTCTTGTATTCATTTTCTCAAGATTCAATTCACACTGTACTTCATTCTATCTGTAGAGGTTAACAGTTGTTTTTCAAAATGGTGAGGTGGTCAGACACTGTGGGAAACAGATCTAGCAAGAGACTCAACAGTTACACTGCCAACATAATTGGTCCGAACAAACTATGAAACTGCAGTTCCTGAAGGAGGTGAAAGGAAAGCCCAGTGCTGCAGAACATACAATTGGAACATGAAATGTGAGAAGTACAAATCAAGTTAAACTGGAAAGCAAGAAGTGGACTGGAATGGGATATTTTCAGTCTGACAACTACAAAGAGTTCTGCTCTGAAAAATGACAAGAAATAAGGGCTCTGATTACCAAGGCAAGATGTGGCACAGGCATTAATGCAAGGTTTTACTGAATATACCAGGCAGACTCTGGAAAACCTATCATCAACATAACCTTCATTCAAGTCTGCTCCAACAATGAAGGGGATGGAATTGAACACTTTTATGCAAGCATCCAGGAGAAAATTGATCACACACCAAAACAAGACATGCTTCTAACCATAAGTGACTGGGATATAAAAGTAGGAAGCAAAATAGAACCAAATGTTGTAAAATTTGGTCTAGGCCAGGGATTAGAAATTAAGTAGGAGAATGAAACAGTTCTGTGACGCCAATGATCTGGCTGTTTTGGGGTAGGGGTTGCAAATAAATGCTTCAAGAAACTGAACAGACAAATGTACATGTGGGCATCACCAAATGGTTAATGTGGAAATAAACAGATTAGATAATTGGAAGCAGGATAATGAGATGCTGTATTCTCTCCTGCAAAAGAGATAAGGATGCATTTTAACTCCTTACCTGTTCAATCGGTACACAGTAGATCATATGGAAAGTCAAACTAGATTCAGAAGAAGAAGGAATGATAATTGGTGGTAGAAAATAAGTCATTTAAAATATGAAGAAAACACAATCTTATTGGAAGAAAGCAGCAATAGTTTGAAATAACTTCCTCAAACTGAAAGAAGAAAACTTTAAAAAAGGATTGCAGTCAAACATTAAGAAGTCAAAAATCATTACTGAAGAACCACAACATTTTAATCAAGAAAGTGAAATAAGGAAAGACTTTGTATACAGTATCATGGTTCAGTTACCAATCAAAATGTAGACTGCAATCAAGAACAGTGACTTGGAAGAGAAGCGATAAAGCAATTAGAAAACATCAAGTGCAAACATTTGTCACTGGATCGTAGATAAAATCATGCCTGATTTATCTCTGAAGGTACGAATTATGGAAATAGGATGTCCTACTTTGGATATATCATGAGAAGGCAAGATTTGCCCAAAAGAAAGACAATAATGCTGAGAAAGATTGGAGGCAGGAGAAAAAGAGAAAGACCAAATATGAAATGGTTTTACTTCCTAATGTCCATGGAGTTTTCTTGGCAGGAATAATGCAGTGGCTTGCCAGTTCCTATTCCAGGTGCCTACAGCACCTGGTATTCCCTGGTGGTTGCCCATCCAAGTGCTAACCAGGGCAGATCCTGCTTACCTTCCAAAATCAAGCGAGATCAGATGTGCTTACGCTTAGGGCATCTAGGCAGCTTCACTTGTTCATAGGGTTACCATAAATTGGAGGTGATGTGATGGCACATAACAAGAACAACAATAATGACAAGGAGGAGGAAGAGCAGGTTTGGGTTCCTGAGGGAAAAACCTCTGCAGAGATTTTGGCTACAAGAAAAACCAAGGAAGACATAACATGGAAAAATGTCAAGAACAGACAAAGAAAAGAAAGAGAATAGGAAGTGATGAAGAAATTTCCATCACTAATAAAAGATCACAGCTTTCAATAATGATACAGCATATGCTTTTAATGTATTCTTGCTGCTTAATGGAAGGAGCGTGGATCCGAGCTTTGCCATAGAAGGGAAGCTAATAATTGGTAAAGCATGCAGGACACACTCTTTCCATTAAGCACCCCCTTTGAAGGTTAACATTTCAGCCCCCGGGAACTGTAAATTTTCCAAATTTCAAGGGGTTCCCTAAAATTGCTTGGGTAGGCTAAGCCTGGGATAAGTAATTTTCCATTGAATATTTAAAAAATAATAAATTTTAAAAATTATATTAAATGGAAAATTACTGATCCCAGGCATGAGAATGGCAGGCTTAGCTTCCCCAAGCGATTTTAGGGAACCCCTTGAAATTTGGAAAGTTTTGGGTTTCAGGGAATGGAGTTATTAAGCTCCAAAGGAGGTGTGGGGCTGCTTAATGGAAGGAGTGTGCCTGGCCCAGTGTACCAATTATAGGGTTAATTTATAGCTTCCCCTCAGTGCGCTGATCCACGCTCCTTCAGTTAAGTACCCCCACAGCCCCTTTGGAGTTTAATAACTCCATTACCTGAAACCCAAAACTTTCCAAATTTCTGGGGGTTACAGGGGAGAGCTTGAGGAAGTGCCCCTGCCATTTCCTCTAGAATGAATTGTTTGGTTTTAGAAGGGGGGAATGGGGTTTCGTTTTGAAACGTTTCATAACCTTACAATATGACAAAACAGCGTGTTGTTTTTTGTAAGGTGCTGATCCCTAGTGAGGCCCGAAGAGCAGGATTTGAATTTTCCACTGCAAAGGCACCCTCTCTGTGGCCAAGGGAAATTCAAAAACCTGCTCTTTGATCCTCACTTTCCCGAAGGGAAAACCGGGGGGGGGGGAGAGTGGCAGCAGTTGTGGGCTTGTTCATAGCCCCAGTTTACTCTCTAGCCACACCGCTATTGTGATGCCCAGAGCGGCGTGACTGGAGAGTAAACTGGGGCTACGAACGAGCCCACAAGCTGCTGCCTCCCCTTTGCCTGGCTCTCTGCACATAGCACAGTGGCATGCTCCGAGCAGAGGAGGGAGTGCCGTGGCTGTGAGGCGGCAATGTCGCATGCCCACAGAAATAGCTCCACATGCCACCTTTAGCACCTGTGCCATAGGATCGCCAATACTGGGTAAGACACTCTTTCACTTATTTTACAAGCAAATGCTAGGTTTTTCTAAACTCATTAGTATAAGATCAGTCTAGATTATGCTTAGCCCCTCGTTAGAAGAGGTGCTCCCTCAAGTGGTAATAGGAATATTTGTCATCGCAAATACCTTTTCCCAAGTCATTTAATGTGTTTTGTCAGTAATTTGATGGTGAATAAAGCCTTTATTTGCAAGTCCGATTCTCAAGATGTTGAACCTCCTGTTGAAGAGAGATTGGTTAAGCAGAGAAAATACGCATTTCCCTTAATAACTAGTTTGACACAAGGTTTTATCTATGCCCAACAAAGTTAGCATTTCTTATACAGTATTCTTATTCTCCTCCTGATGAATTCAGGGCAGCGTATATAGTTTTTGTCTCATGCATTTTGGCCCTGCAACAACCTCCTGAGATAGAGTAGGATGAACTCTAGACAAATAGAAAGTGTGTTTTTCTTCCCCAACAGTAAGGTTGGCAGTGATCAAGGAAGTAGCTTTTGACAAATGTACTGTATGACCCTATCTACAAACTGTTTAAGTCATGCCCACTAAGAAAGTTTGTACATGACCCCATCATGCCACCCAGGAAAATAGATATGGTAGCTTGTTATGCCTTGAGCAAGCTACATCGTCCCAGAGTGCCTCTGGAAGAAGGGAGTGGTAAACCACTTCTCAGTACTTTATAGCTAGAAACCCTTAGGAGGGTCATCGTAAGTCCAGATCAACTTGATGGCACACACTTATTTTTATTGCTATTATGACTCCTGCTGCTAGCATTTCATTGCTTTGCCCAGGGTTTTATTAAGAGCCGTCCAAGTGCCAAAATCTTTCTGCCTGGAATCAAGGAATTTTGTTCACCTTCCAGTCTCCTTTCCAAAAGTTCATTCAACAGTTTTGTCCACTTTCTATGAAACTTGCCCCCTCCATGTTCAGAATTAGAGACTTGATTAATAATTAAAATAAAAGGCAAGATTCCCTGTACAGTATTTTGAATTCTGAAATCAGATGCCACCCCCTTTTCTTTTTGTTTCTGATTGTGGAAAATATGTATACCGGTAATTTGAATCTTTTTAATGTCTGCAGTGGTGTGTTGCAACTTTGAAATTATTACTATGTATGTTAGGATTTAGTAAATATATAAATACAGCCAGCATAATTTCCCCAAGGAATTGGAAGGCATAAGAGCATCTTCCTTCCCTGTTTTATAGCAAAGATATGTTGAAAACAATAAAATACACTGGATCTTCCTGAAAGGAAGATCAAAAGGAGCATTCTGAGAATATTAAAGGAATATTCTGGGAAACAAAATTCAACAGATTGCTCATTTTATGGCTCTTCGTGTATTTCCTATATAGCTGCATATATCTTTGGTTCTGTAGACTAACTTTTGGTTGCCTTTACTGGCCAGTGTTGAATAAATGCTTTCCTAAACATGCAATATGCTTCCTTATAAGTTATTAACAGGGAAGTTCTCCACATTGGCAGGTAGATGCTGGCATGTACATGAGCACATAGTTCCCATATACTGCACGTTTCATGTTTATGGATCAGACAAAGAAAACTGGGGTGAGGTATTGTTGGAAGTGAAAAGCAACCGTGTGTATCAAAAGTAACCTGTACCTTTCTATTTGGATGAAGTAGCGTAATAGGTTCAGCATAGTAGGCATCTTGTTTTTACTCTTCCTAAGGGACTCTTTGCTGCTGTTTCACGCTATCAAATGGCTTCTGGTTTAATAAGGTTTTTGGGGTATGTAAGATGTTCAGAAAGTGGTTTATCAGTTTTCCCCCAGTGAGTTTCTGTGGCCAAGTGCGGATTTGAACCAGGTCTCTTTAGCCCTAGAATGGCAGTATAGCTCATGTTTTGGACTGCATGTGGCGCAGTCCAGTTCAAGCTATTCTTTGGCAACTACAGAACATAGAGATCACAAACCAGACCAACTCACCTCTGTTACCAATCGGGATATTTTTGGCTCAGCTTCGGGGCTACTCCTTTTTTTCAAGCTGTGCTGAAACTGTCAAAGGGTAGCTTTGATGGAGATTATCTCCAAAGGGGAAAAAAAACCCTTTCAATTACAAACCAGTGGAATCGATCATGACCGACTGATCACACCTCTAGTCTGATACTCTATCCATTAGACCACACTGCCTCTCGCTAATTGCCCATTTGGTGAGAAGTGAAATGATTTGCTTCCCCTTCTTCCTTGGAAACCAGTTATTTGTTTCCCTTTCTTAAAGAAAGTTAAGCACATCTGGGTCTCCTCCATAATGGCTGTGAGCGTATTGCAACGCTGGAAGCCTGCTCTGGGAGCTTCTCAAGCCAGATTTTGGACTTACAGTAGGACCCCCGTATCCACTGATTCATTATCCAATGATTCAGTTTTCCACGGTTGGCAGAGGGAAAAAAATTAAATAATTCAGCAACCACACAGCAAGCTATTGTCACAAACAACAGCTGTAAAGCAAGCTATTGTCACAAACAGCATCTGTAAAGCAAGCTATTGGTACAAACAGCAGCCATAAAGCAAGCTACTGTCTCAAAACAGCAGTCATAAAGCAAGCTACTGTCAGGAAACAGCAATTTGGAGGTGGGTGGGCAGGCGTTCTCTCTTATTCACGGTTTTCATTATCCACGGGAAGGTCTGGAACCAATCCCCAGCAGATACTGGGGTCCTACTGTATTCTCTTGCATTTGATGAATGGAATCTCCAAAGAAGAAATGTGTATTTTCTATTTGTTATCCAAACAAGGGTTACTGCAGTAGTTACTCCTATTTAATTGCAGGCGTAAGTTCAGTATTGCTGTTCTGCACTCTGCTCACCTAAAATGCTAAACATTTTTGCAGATCCAAATTCTCTTTCAGAATTACTGAGGAGAAGCAAAAGTCAATAGCATCTTGTCTATCTAAAATCACTTTTAGCTGGGGGGCTTTTGAATTAAAAGAAAAGCTGCATGGAAAGAGGGTAGTGTTTGCTAATTATCTCTTCTGGATAATCACTGAAGATTTGAGGGCAAGGTCATAAGGACAGCTCTGACACTGCAAAAAATATTGTACGTATCTTCCAGCCTGCTACATGCTTAGAATTCTAATGCCTCTTTGAGCATTGACTTTGTGAACCAAAGGAGTGTAACCTATGTAAATTCTGATCACATTTCCGCCTAGAAATGCTCTTCCCTAATAAGAAAACCATCCAACATGAACTGTGAAGTTAGTGAGTGTTCAAGAATGTGTAGTAAATGGTGAGTGTTAGAAAGAGCAACTGAGTGTAAAAGGCAGCAAAGCAGAAAGACTTGGATGGCAATGGCACAAAATCATCCTCTCGATTCGCCTCTGTGACTTAGGCCAGGTGCAAGGTGGTAGGTCAGTTGAAGTGTCCCTTAACATCTGTACAAGCAGATGTGGCCATACTCTGTCCAGCAAAATTCGATCTTCTTTTAAAAGGAGAAAGTCTCTCTATATTGTTTCTGATTTGAAACATACCTCTCAGCTGTAGAAGAAATATCTGCAGTGGAGCAGAAACCAAATGGGCATCCGGATGAATAGCGTTATACTGCCGCAGCCAGGGATGGCTCTACCATTAGGCAGAATGAGGCAGTCGCCTCAGGCAGCAGACTTTTAGTGTCATGAAAGGGCAATAACTTTTACTGGATTTGTTATTGTTGCATTTTTTATTCTAGAGATGGAGAAGAGTACTGAAATGATGCTCTGCCTTCTATGTCAAAATAACTTGGCGGACCCTGGGTATGATGAACCTTATTTTGGGTTGGTTTCGGCCATCTTTTTCTTCTCCACCATCTCAGGCCGTGACAGTTCTTGTGGTGGCATGTTTCACTGTGCAGAAGGGTCTGGATTTTCAGGGGCATTCCCAGCATCTGGTTGCAAGCCAGAACATGAGCTTCTATGGCCAGGGTCACCCACCACTGACTTCATATAGTATTGCAGTTTTATAGGCTTTTGATTTCCCAGTCATTCATCAACATGCACATTTTTCAATGTGTCATTTAAGGCTAGAGGGTAGAGATGGGCACGAAACGAACAATTTTTCATTTCTGTTTTCGTTTTTTCGTTTTGTTATGTAACGAAATGACAAATGAATTTTGTCTCTAAAATGAAACGAAATGAACAGAAACACTGGAAATTTTGTCGTGCGTTTCGTTTCCATTACTGCAATATGAGTGAATTGCTTAAAATCCTAAAAAAAAAAACACAAAATATTGAAATAAATGGTAACGAAATGGTAATGAAATGAATGAAAACGAAAACGAATTTTTTGCAAAAATTCACAAAAAACGGAAACGAACCGAAACGGACTCTCCAAGTGACAAACAACAAACAAAATGCCATTTTTTTATTCGTGCCCATCTCTACTAGAGGGTGATACATGTAGGACAAGGTTGGTCAAGGTATTGGACACTGGATGTAAGGAAGCAACACCAAAAAAAGACAGGTACTGTATTATTTTGTGAAGATATTGTGTTTTAAACAGTGCGGTATTCATTTTTATTTATTTATTTATTTATTTATTTATTTAGCTTGTATTCCGCCCACTACCCAAAGGTCTCTGGGTGGCTCACAATCAAAATAAACAACTAAAACATCAAAATTACAATAAAATTAGAACAATAAAACATATAAATACAATAAATACAATACATTAAAACACAACTCTAAAATTTCCACAATCATCAGTTTAAAAACGTCTGGAACAGGATGGTTTTTACCTGGCACCGAAATGTCATCAACGTTCTGGAGCGAGTTCCAAATTTTGCTTACCCAGCAATTTGCAGTTTCAGAACTAAGGTTCCCAGGCCAATCTTAAGTCATATGCCTTGCAGAACCATGCAGCAGTAGGTTCTCTCAATAAATAATCACACAACATTAAATCATGTGCCTAATTTATGTGTATAACAGTCAGTTGAAGCCCTGAGTGAGCAACTGCAAGATTGACCTAAATTCTCTGGGAAACTTCCTGCATTCTCCAAGATGGCTGATTACAGATTCTACGATAGACTTAGATGCATTTAAAAACTGAAGATTATAATGAATTAAATATAATGCTGAATAATGGAATTGTGATGTCAGTCACCCTTTCTTCTTTAATCTGAAACTTGATTTTAGGTTGCAGTGTCCCCAAATGTAAATTTCCTATGCGTTGCAGATATTTAATGGGAATTACAAAGCAGCACGGGAGGTAGTGTCAACAAGCTGATAATAGTTTTGCCAGATACAAAGGGACAATTGGGATGTCTTCTAAGGCATGGGTGGAACATGAATGTGTGACTATAATGATGGCTTCTAGAGTGTGCTCAGGCTGACAAGATGTTTGCACAAGTTGTTACTTGTACAGTACTTCACATATTCTTCTGCCATTAGTCAATGTTTGTACTTTGTTTCCTCTGCAATGTGTTTTTCCACATAAAATATTACATGACATTGAAGGGATGTGATCTTTTCCTTTAGTTTTCTGGGCATATGTTGTTCAACCCATTTGCTTCTACCTCTTTTCTTTCATTAGCAGAACAGTCCCTGGTTGATTCATGGTGAACATTCATGGTTGATTTCTTTCAGGATGGATAGGTTTGATCTCCTTGCAGTCCGGGGGTCTTTCAAGAGTCTCCTCCAGCACCACAGCTTAAAAACACCAACTCTGTGGGAATCAGCCTTCTTTATAGTCTAGTTCTCACTTCCATATATCACTACTGGAAATACCATAGCTTTGACTATCCTCACCTTTGTCGGTAAAGTGATGTCTCTGCTCTGCCTAGGTTTGCCATCACTTTTCTCCCAAGAAGCAGACATCTTTTAATTTCATTGCTGCAGTCACTATCTGCAGTGATTAAGGAGCCCAAGAAAATAAACTCTGTCATTGCCTCCATTTCTTCCCCTTCTATCTTCCAGGAGGTGATGGGACCGGTGGCCATGATCTTAGTTTTTTTTTTTTTTACCTTGAGCTTCAGACCATTTTTTTGCTCTCCTTTTTCATCCTAATTAAGAGGTACTTTAATTCCTCCTCACTTTCTGTTATCAGAGTAGTATCATCTGCGTATCTGAGGTTGTTGATCTTTCTTCCGGCAATCTTAATTCTGTCTTGTGATTCACCCAGACCTCATTTTTGCATGTTGTACTCTGCATATAAGTTAAAAAGGCAAGGTGACAGTATACAGCCTTGTCATACTCCTTTCCCAATTTTAAACCAATCAATTGTTTCATATCCAGACTGCTGCTGCTTGTCCCACATAGAGATTTTTTAGGAGACAGATAAGGTGGTCAGGCACTCCCATTCCTTTAAGAACTTGCCATAGTTTGTTGTGGTCCATACAGTCAAAGGCTTTGGCATAGTCAATGAAGCAGATGTTTTTCTGGAACTCTCTAGCTTTCTACATTATCCAGCACATGTTGGCAATTTGATCTCTAGTTCCTCTGCCCCTTCGAAATCCAGCTTGCATTTCTCGGAGTTCTCCGTCCATATACTGCTGGAGCCTCCCTTGTAGAATTTTGAGCATAACCTTGCTAGTGTGTGAAATGAGTGCAATTGTACAAGTTGGAACATTCTTTGGCATTGTCCTTCTTTGGGATTGGGATGTAGATTGAACTTTTCCAGTCATCTGGCCAAGCCACTGCTGAGTTTTCCAAATCTGCTGCCATAATACATGTAGCACCTTTACAGCATCCTCTTTTAAGATTTTAAATAGTTCAACTGGAGTGCCATCACCTCCACTGGCATTGTTGTTTGCAATGCTTTCTAAGGCCCACTTGACTTCACTTTCCAGAATGTCTGGCTCGAGGTCAGCAACTACACTATCTTGGTTATGAGGGACATCCAGATCTTTCCAATATAATTCCTCTGTGTATTCTTGCCATCTCTTCTTCATGTCTTCTGCTTCCGTTAGGTCACTACCATTTTTGTCCTTTATTATATCAATCTTTACATGAAATACCCCTTTAATATCTTTAATTTTCTTGAACAGATCTCTGGTTTTTCCTTTTCTATTGTTTTCCTTTATTTCTTTGCACTGTTCATTCAAGAAGGCCGTCCTGTCTCTCCTTGCTATTCTTTGGAAGTCTGCATTCAATTTTCTGTATCTTTCCCTTTCTCCCTTGCATTTTGTGTCCCTCCTCTCCTCTGCTATTTGTAGGGCTTCATTGGACAGCCACTTTGCTTTCTTGCATTTTCTTTTATTTAGGATGGTTTTCGTTGCTGCCTCCTGTACAATGTTACAAGCCTCCATCCATAGTTCTTCGGGTGTTCTGTCTACCAAATCTAGTTCCTGAAATCTATTCTTCACCTCCGCTGTGTATTCATAAGGGATTTGATGTATCAGACTGGCCCAGTGGTCTTCCCTACTTTCTTCAGTTTAAGTTTGAATTTTTCTACAAGAAACTGATGATCTGAGCCACAGTCAGCAGTAGGTCTTGTTTTTCCTGACTATATAGAGCTCCTCCATCTTTGGCGGCAGAGAACATAATCAATCTGATTCCAGTATTGTCCATCTGGTGATGTCCGTGTGTAGAGTCTCTTTTTGTGTTGTTGGAAAAGAGTGTTTGCAATGACCAGCTTGTTCTCTTGACAAAACTCTATGAGCCAAGGCCAAACTTGCCAGTTATTCCTTTTATCACTTGACTCCCTACTTTAGCATTCCAATTCCCTATGATGAAAAGAACATCTTTCTTTGGTGTCAGTTTTAGGAATTGTAAGTCTTTATAGAATTGGTCAATCTCAGACTCTTCCGCAGCAGTAATTTTTGAGGTTGTATCCCAGCACACCTTTTCCCACTCTTTTGTTGACTATGAGGGCTACTCTATTTCTTCTATGGGATTCTTGCCCACAGTAGCAGATGTGATTATCATCTGAACTGAATTCACCCACTTGTGTCCATTGAAGTTCACTGATGCCCAAGATGTCAATGTTTATTCTTGCCATCTCATATTTGACCACATTCAGCTTACCATGCTTCATAGATCACGCCTTCCAGGTTCCTATGCAGTATATTTCTTTGCAGCATTGGACTTTCCTTTCTCTTCCAGGCATGTCTGCAGCTGGGCATCCTTTCGGCATTGGCCCAGCTGCTTCATTAGCTCTGGAGCTACTTGTACTTGTCCTCCACTCTTCCTCAGTAGCCAATGGAGGTGATGTTGGGCGCCTTCTGACCTGAGGTCATCTTCATATATTTTAGCCTTTTGTTTCTGTCCATGGAATTTTCTTGGCATGGATACTGGAGTGGCTTGCCAGTTCCTACTCCAGGTGGACCACATTTAGTCAAACTCTCCACTATGACCTATGGCATAGCTCATAGCTTTTCTGAGTTACTTAAGTCTCTTCGCCACGACAAGGCAGTAATCCATTAAAGGGGGCTCTTTAAACAGTGACAAAAATAAAAAACCATTACATCTTTTGAAACTTCACGAAAGCAATATAATAATAATAATAATAATAATAATAATAATAATAATAATAATAATAATAATAATAATAATAATAATAATAATAATAATAAACAGCCTTTATTGTCATTGTACAACCACTGTACAATGAAATTGGCTGAGCTCCCTCCCTCCCCCCCCAACACCATCCCACTAAAAAGCCATTCAATCTGATTTCACACTGTGTGCTTGCTGCACAACTCGCCAGCCCCACGAGTCTATCATGTGTTGTCACTAGAGATGGGCACGACTTAGCGGTATTCCCATTTCCGTTTCCGTTACTCGTATCCGTTACTCTACGGAAACGGTAACGGGAATTACTCCGCCAGACTTCGAGCTCGAACCGACGAACGAACAATTTTGGTCTGATTTGTAGTGCTCGTTCCTTGCACCGCGCGATCGCGCGATGCCACACGGCACAGAAAAAAAGTTTTTAAAAGTTAAAAAAACCCGGTTCCCGGCCAAAAAGCAGGTGGAAAAATGCCTGCCGTGCCTCAGGGCACCTACCAGAGGGGTTGTTTCTGGAGGTCCCTGGCCTCCCCCCCCATCCCCCGTCCTGGGCTGCTCTGGTGGGACTCGCCGCAGGCTCGCAGGCTCGCAGCCAGCAAAAAGCCCAGTCTCGCCGCCGGCCGCCGCAATTAAAGCGCAAGCAAGCGGCACGGACGGCACAGGAAAAAACTTTTAAACTCTCCCCCCACCCATTCCTGGGCCAAAAAAGCAGGTGGAAAAATGCCTGCTTGACTAAGGGTGCAGGGCACCTACCGGAGGGGTGGTTTCTGGAGGGGGGGTCCCGCTTCCCCCCCGTCCTGGGCAGCTGGACTCGCCATGCCATGCGGTGCAGGCGGGGGATCCAAAATGGGGCGGCGAAGGCAATATTGTTTTTGAAATCGTGGTCCAAAAACACACAAGCACAACAGAAACACGCGAAAATTTATAAACTGCCAGATTTTTCACAGTAGCAGTGGGTTTTTTCTTGCAACAAAATGTCTCTCCTCTCCTCCTCTGTCCTCCATTGATTTTATTTTTTTTATTTTTTTTTACAGCTGCGCAATGATGGGCTGGCCGAGTGGCCAGCCATGTGGGAGTGGATGACCATGCAAATTTTTGGAGCCATCCCACCAATCGCATGGCCACTTGGCCATGGAGACTTCTGGGATGTGCCAAAAAGCCCCCTAAAACCTGCCCTAGCCCCCTAACCCTAACCTTAATCCTTGACTCCTTACTTACCCATACGTCACAGACTGTCTTCTTAGTGGGTCAGAGAGGCACCCAGAGGTGCAACCCACTAGCCCACCCTAACCTTACCCGTCACTAGCCTAACCCTAGCCCTTGCACTAACCCACCTTAACCCTAAGCCAGATCTACTTGCATTGCACTACACGCAAGTACAATTCCCTTCTTTGTGAGACATGGTGGTGCGAGAGCCCTAGGCATCAACCTATGGCTCTGGGTTCACTGCCATCACTAGTCTCACTGTCTGCAACTGGTATGCATATTCATATGGCTATGCATGCATTTTGCAGCAGCAGGTGAGGAGGGGAGACCCCCATGTTGAGGGGTCGCTTGGAGCCTGCTTCCCCTTCCTAGTGGGTGAGGATAGGAGGCACCCACGGGTGCCTCCAGGAGCCCGCTTTCCCTTTATAGCGGGCCAGAGGAGGCACCCACCCCACAGAGGTGCCTCCAGGAGCCCGCTCCCCCCCAAGAAACCAGTACTAACGAAAACGAAAAAACAAAAAACGAACCGACTAGTTTTTGCGAATTTTCGCGAAAAACGGAAACGACCCGAAACGGAACCGGCCCGACTAACGACAACTCGAAATTATTTTTTTTCAAGTCGTGCCCATCTCTAGTTGTCACGTCCCATTTAACAATTGAACAGCCCATGGATAAAAACTGTTTTTAGCCTGTTGGTACAGCTTGCTATACTTCTGTATCTCCTACCCGAGGGTAGGAGAGTAAAGAAGTGCTGACCGGGGTGTGAGTCATCCCTGATGATTTTCCTTGCTCTCCTAAGACAGCGGTCCCTGTCGATGTCATCCAGTGGACTCAGGGGACAGCCCATGATGTTTTGTGCTGTGTTCACTACCCTCTGTGAAAATATGGAGTTGATTTACCAGAGCCTGGTCATCGGGAGGGGTAGGGGGATGTGTTTAGCCAAGCCCCTGAGATCCAGAGGGACCTATACCAGACTGTAATCCCATCTATCATGTGGATGGGATCGAAGAGAAACAATAAACCATGCTGGAATACATACAATATACAGAATAAGAACAGCAGAGTTAGTGTGTAAGGTTGGGTGGCCATGTTACAAGTTTGTACTCCTTCAATAATGTTATTGTATGTATGTTCATCTGTTGTTCATCAGATGGTATTTCCTTTCCAAGATGCCCAGTTGAATGACAGCTGTCTCTATTGGGTGCTGGGGAAGAACAGACCCTGCAAACAATGTTGGGTTTTTCATATGTTAACGCCCAACTCAACTACCTTCAGATTTGGCAACAAAACAAAGCTTTCTTGAGGTGTTGAGTTTGTTCTAAAGTATGTCTTAGCATCACAGATCTAATACATGCATAATTCTACTTTCTGATCTGGGTGAAAGGTTGGGAAGAGTATACTCCTCCTCCTCCAGTGATTGGCTGCTAGTCATGATTGATGATTTAGGGTGCTTTTGAGAGCCACGGTTTAAAAATGTGTGGCATAGTGACAGATTAAGACTCAGGAGATCCGGGCTCAGATCGCCACATGGCCATGGAAACTCATGGAGGAATAGCACTGGAAACGCCACTTTAAAATACCTCACACACCATGAAAACCTTTCTACGGTTTCCATAATTTGAAGGTGACTTGGTGTGATATTACACACAACTTGTCTAAAACTGCAACTTCCCTTTCACTGAGCTGAATAGCACCCAGACGCATTTTGTTTATTCCCGTGAGGGAGAGGGAGGAGGGCTTTCAACAGGAGTGTCCAACAGAGGCTGGTTGATTTTAAAAGCTTCAGCGTTACTCATTTGTCTAGAAACGTTGTCATAATTTCCTGTTTTCCCGAGAACTTTGGTTTATGCTTAAACAGTGCAATTGCACCTTGTTGCCACAGGAGGTCAGTGGCTGCCTCCAAAATACTGCTGCAATCTGAGGTGACACACTTCCCTGGGAGTAAGGCCCTTTTATCTTATTGAGGTATGTTTCCAAGCAGCCATGAATGGGATTAGACTACCTCGGAGATCTCCGCATCTTCTTTTGGCACAACAAATGTGTGAGCATACCTAATGAAGCTTCAGAGGAGCATTGCTGATCCACTTGGATCTTCTGTCTGTTTCTACCTGGTGTTCAAGATCACCCAGCTGGCCCAAGTGCTGCCTGGGGAGGAGGCTCAGATATTGCCTCCTCCCCCTGCATCGCACATACAAAAACTGATTGGACTCCCAATTCAATCTTACCTGAACGTTGGGAAAGAAATGGCATTTTCCATCACCCTGAAGGTGTAGCTAGCCAGTTGGGAAGTTGGGTCAGTTCCATACTCCACCAAATAGGAATGGGTGGGGGAGTCCAGAAGACGTCCCCTGGCATCTCCGACCTGAAAAGTTTGCCCCTCTGTGCCTAACTTGGCCCAGCACGATAGTGGTCTTAACCTCATTCATGTGACAGACGTATTATGTTTGGCGAGACAACTCATTTGTGAGGAAAACAACAACAACAACAACAACAGCAGCAGCAGCAACAACCTTTATTGTAATTGTACAACCAGTGTACAATGAAATTGGCTGAGCCTCCCTCCCTCCCCCCAACACCATCCCACTAAAAAGCCATTTAATCTGATTTCACACCGTGTGCTTGCTGCACAACTCGTCGGTACCACAAGCCAATCTGAGTTATCACGTCTCGTTTAACAGTTGAACAGCCCACGGATAAAAACTGTTTTTTAGCCTGTTGGTACGGCTTGCTGTACTCCTGGATCTCCTACCCGAGGGTAGGAGAGTAAAGAAGTGCTGACCGGGGTGTGAGTCATCCCTGATGATTTTCCTTGCTCTCCTAAGACAACGGTCCCTGGCGATATCATCCAGTGGACTCAGGGGACATCCCATGATGTTTTGTGCTGTGTTCACTACCCTCTGTAAACGATCTCTTTAAAAACACATTTTTAGATGTTTTAAATTGCCTAGTACACCATCTACTGTGGCTTTTCAGGATCACCTTTCTCCTCATATCTCCGAACTTCATTCACATCGGTGCAGAAGTGAACTAGTTATAGCCCCACTGATTTTCCAATGGATTGGTTTCACAAGTTTTTGAATTGATTCATCTGTAGGTCACAGATTGGGGCAGGATACCTTGGCCACCAAACCATGTCAGAGGAACCTGTGTTCAGCTCTAATTTCATATAATGTTGCACTGCAACATAATATCCCCCCCTCCCATTTGGGGAGGTTAATATTTCTTTTGGGCTTTTTAAAGGGAAAATATGATTCATTTTGAGAAATATTTGTTCATTCTCAAGTTAATTAGGGAAGCACTATCTTACATGTAAGCTGCCCTGATGCCCTAAGCACATCCGATCTTGCCTGATTTCGAAAGCTAAGCAGGGTCATCCCTGGTTAGTTAGTACTTGGATGGGAGACCACCAGGAAATACCAGGCACTGTAGTCGCCTGGAGTAGGAGCTGGAAAGCCACTCCAGTACTCCTGCCAAGAAAGCTCCATGGAGACACAAAGAGTCGGCCATGAATGTAAAGACTCAACAAACACACTACATCATACATGTAAAGTAATAATCAATGGGTAACATGTTGCTTAAAAATATATATAATAATGGCAGACACTAGACCGGAGTTCCTCCGGGAAGATGGGTGGGATACAAATGCAATAAATAAATAAATAAATAAATAAATAAATAAATAAATAAATAAATAAATAAATAAATAATGCATTAATTTTAAAAGGCAGCCCCCCAAGCTCTGCATTAGGCAGTTAAGCAGTTGCCTAAAATGTTACATGCTGAAGGATGCTGTGGAAGTCTTCCGTCTGTTCTTCCCCTTTGGAGGACATAGTTAAGCCTAACATACAGCCTATTGGTTTTTCTCAATTAGCTGTTCTCACATTTGGTGGTGTGTTAAAAAACAGTCTAGTCCAGCTCCCTTCTAGGAGATGACAGGGAGATGCCATCTTGTATTTTGCCCCAGACAGCACAATGGGTTCAGGTTGCTCTGCCTTGCACTTATACTGGTGTCTTTTCAAGTACAGTAATACCTCGGATAAAGAATGCCTCAATTTCCAGGGTATCGGGCTGCCTTGGATAGTGAATGTTCCCTATGGGCTGCCTCGGATAACAAATGTTTCATAATGCCTTGCAAAAATGTGTACCCTGCATGCATTGCAGGATGCATAGTTTATGGAGGGGTGGAAGGAGTTAGAGCAGGCATGTCCAAACTTTGGCCCTCCAAATGTTTTAGACCACAACTCCCACAGTCCTTTGTCATTGGCAATCTAAGCTTTGAATTCTGGGAGTTGTGGTCCAAAACAGCAGGAGAGCCGAAGTTTGGATATGCCTGAGTTAGAGCATTTTTTCATGGTGTTTTGGAGCCATTCTGGACATGTTTTCCTGAAGGATTTGGACCTTTTGAAGTTGGTAAGATAGGGAGATAGCTTTTATTAATCTTTGCACTGCTTTTCTTTGCATTTTTGGCTGGAAGAGGCTGAGGTAGTATTGCTAGTTTCATTTTTCCATGTTTGCAGTCTTTTTTCATTACTCTGCAGGCAAAAATGGGTTGGATTTTTCTTCCTGCTTATGTTTGTTTGTTTGCATTTTTCCCCAATTGCACTTTGGGTGGGAACAGACTGGGGTAGTCTTGCTGGTTTCTCTTGTCCATGTTTGCATTGCACTGCAGGGGGAGGTTCTGGAGGGTGTTCCAGCACTGCAAGCCTTTAAAGTGCATTTTATAAAGAGGTCTGGAACACACACACCCAGGGGTTGTTTTTTTTTTGCCTTTTTTCGGACCTCCAGAACAGATTAATCGGTTTCCCATTCATTTCAATGGGAAACCACTTTTCAGATAACAAATTTTTCAGATAACAATTGCCTCTGAGAATGAATTAAATTCGTTATCATAGGTACCACTGTACTTGGAAGAAACTGTTTGTTTACAATGCAAGTCTTGTTTTATGTCTGGTACTTTAGTTGGCTTTATTGGCCTTTAAAGAATTCCCCTGCTTTTTCACCTTGCTCTCTTCTGTATTTTTGAGCCCAATTTCAGATATTCTATAACCATTGTAGATGTATCTATTGAAGGAGTGAGTGGGATCACATCTGTCAACCCGTCCTCCTTGTTAACATACCATTTCTCTCAGCATCATTGTCTTCCACTCACTGGAGGGTGAATACCCACAGCTGAGAGCCTTCTCTATCTATGCAGACTCCTGTATGGTTTTGAACCCTGCATGATTGGAATTGTAAACTGCGTGGGGAAAAATGGAAGCCTGCACAGGTAGGTGGCAATAACCTTCCATCTGTAGAAGTACCTGATCAAGGGCAGTGGAGCTGAGTGATATGAATTTGATGAAGAGGTGAAAGAAATCAATGAACACAGTTTGCTTTTTCTACATGACAGGTGAACATCTATGCAAAGCTTTACTTGTTACTTCATTGGCTGATTTGGAGAGCTGGGTGTGTTCCTTTTTAGACGGTGACTTCCCGAATACCTTTTGACTGTAATCAGAAATATGATTTTTCCTGAGCATGTGTAGGTTAAGCTGAGGGGAAATGACTTAAGTGGCATAAACATAAAAACAGTAGTAGCCCTGTTGATCCTATACAGTGGTACCTCGACTTAAGAGCAATTTGACTTAAGAGCGGAAAACTGTTGGCATTTTAACTGCTGCCTTACAAATTTTAGATATGGTCTGCTTGACTTACAATTTTTTTTCAGCTTTTGTATTTTGTAACTTATTTTTTTCAATTTTTTTTAGATAGGTACTCTAACTTAAGAGGAGATCAATTTAAGAGCATGCATTCGGAACGGATTAAATTCGTAAATTGAGGTACCACTGTAATTAAAACAAAATCCACAGGAGGGTTTTGTTTTAATTATATTCTGTGATGTCACAGAGGTGAGCTTGGAAAGGTGTGGATAATGAGTTGGGACTGCTTCTGAGCCAACTGATTGTGGAAAGAGGTGGAAGGGCACTCACTGGCATTCCACCCACCATACACCACTATTGCACAAGCACAACTCAGTGGGCCCCACTGCCAGCTGGGAATGGGTGGAGAGGAATATCCATGATTAAAGGCACCTTACGCCACCAAAACAAATGTTCTCTCTGATGGCAGTGATCACCCCAAGATTTGTCTCCCTGCCTGGAGCTCCAAGGAAGCATGGTCGTTCCCCAAAACTTCAGCTGAACCCTGAGACTTGGGGGCCCTATCCATGGCTTTGCCCAAACCCTCTTAAATTAACTAGCTGCCCAAAGGTAGTGTGGAGCTCACAGACCCACTGCAAGTTTTGTAGTAAGAATCAGCTTGTGTAAGTAGAACCAGAAGGGCCACCATCTTGCCCTTTTCTTCCATGAATTGAATATCTTGGCTTGGCCATGAGCGTTTTAGATCTCAGCCAGTGTACAGCCCACTCCTCTGTGTTGTTATGTGTGGGACCTTATAAACACAATGGCACAGGCAAATGCTAGGAATCGTGGCTGAACTATATGTAATCTCTGATGGAGTGGTGTGATCCTCTGTTTGCCGATACCAATGCTTCATAAGCACTGAAGTCATTGGATGCCAAGGGCGTATCTGCTGACAGGAGAAGGGATGGAGATTTTCTCAATACCACAGATAAGAGAAATGGCATGAGTGCATGGGCTAGCTGTCCAGTAATTGCTTAAGATATTGGAAAATGAAATGAAATTGCACTCAAATATGCTGAGTTATATTGTGCTTGAAAAATGAGGCAACTGGGAAATAGGAGAGACTATCACAATGCTAAGTGGTAACAAAATAATGGCAGTACTTGAGACATAGCATGGAAGTTACTTTCTTTTTCTTTTTCACTGCGATGCACCAAGTGCTGACTGGGGATTCTAGATGTTCAAGTCCAATAAAGTAACTTCCCTAAGCATGTTCAGCTGGGCAAAGGTGCTGTTAGATGTGCTCTGAATGGGTTGGCATTGGTTTTGCCCGCTCTCTTCCCACAATACTGTTAATTGCTTGGACCGAAGGCAAACTGGGTGCTTGCAGGTCTCTCTCCCCCCTCCTCCCATTGAGCACCTGTTACTTGTAACAAAGATTTTTTAAAAGGCTTTCAAGGCAGCACTTCTACACTGTGTTGCTAGGCCACTTTAGGGAAAGTTAATTAAGGGAGAGAAAAAAACAAGTCGAAATCCACAATTATCACCTTGTCAGAGGCAGCTTCTGCTGAGCAAATGCAGCTCTCTGCCTCAGCCCCTGCTGGTTCCTGCAGACTGACTGGTGCTTGGACCCTTGCAGTGATTTCACCCTCGGAAACCCCATTTGAAAACAGTGGATACTACCCTGCCCTATAGTTGCATGCTAAGACATTTATTCTAAGATGTTATGAAGGCAAAGGAACCACAGTATGTTAAGTTGTCAGGACCATCCTAGGTGGAGAACAAAGTACAAAGAAGAGGAACAGCCTCTGGAGAAGACACACATTCCATTTGGGCTGATGCACAGCACCATCACTTATTTAGCATAATGGTTAATTTATAGAAAAGCACTTTCAACAACACAGATTCGAGGCAAATAGAAACAAAGGGGCCTGAAGTGTTCTTGTCTTCACTGAATGTGGAAGACAAACAGATAGCAGCATAAATCCGGATATCTACCTGTTGTTGTCTTTTCTATGTATCCAGCTTACTGGTATGTGCATGGCTACTCTTAGACGGTTACTTCACGTTCTTCCTCATTCCGAGATTATGTTTGTTTCATGATAACATCATTTGCGGTCACGTGGTCTTGTCCCGGTTCTGTCCCTGTTTCCGTTTACCCATAGGCGTGATTGATGTTATCGTGACAACTGTTACTTCACGTCCTTGTTTCGTGACAATTACTGAATTTTCCTGACTTCGTTTACGTTTTTTTTTGGCCTGGACTTCCGTTTTTCGATATTTTGAATCTCTACAACTTTCCCTTTCATGCATTAAGCGGCAAAACTCACGGTTTCATGCCTTCTTCCCTCTCTGTGATGCATTGTTTACGCCATCGGATTGTACTGGAAAATGCAACTTCGAACTCTTGCCACTAGATGGAAAATGCGTGCGTTGTGTGACAAGCATTACTTCATGGGCACTTGTCTCGAAACAAGAACTGAGACAAGACAATTCCCGAGGCCAGGGAGAGGTATGTCTCATCACGCTCTGTTCCTGGTTCAGGGGGCGTAGTCGGAACGAACTCCCGCTGTCATGCAATGGATGTGGAGTAACCTTTTTTTGTACTGGTCCCAAGTGAGACAGCAAACTGCGATGAGAGGGATGTGAAGTAACTGTCTTAGGTTCACTTCCTTCCTACTCCCTTTTCTAAAGGTGAATAGCTGTTGTTGTTAGAGAAGCTACATGCAGCCTCTCTATAATGCCTATCAATCGATCCAGATGCACTGAGGGGAGTTTTGTAAGTAAGATACAGTCCCTTCCTCTTGCTCTATCCCTGAATGGATTTCTGGAACCATCTTGTGCACATTACTAGTGGTATAGAGAGCTCAGTGAAGCTGTTTCCTTTCTAATCACTTCGATTTCTTCCAGCTAAAACAAATAACTGTATTCCCTGTTTCAAACGACTGACCAGCACTGCAGATAGAAGCACCGCATTGTTCATCCTTGATCATGACAGAGTTATGGCTATTTGTGAAGGCATCTTTGAGTCTGACTGAGAAGCGGATACAGTTAGGTAGCCTTTTGTTCAAATCTCTCTTTGCTTTTGGAAAACATAATTTGCCGAATATATGGAAAGCCTTACTGAGCATTAAAAAAAAGTTTGATGAAAATTCTGAGGTTACCCATTCCATTAAGATCTTTAAAAAAAAGAAGCGACAAAATTGGCTCCCAAATGAAGTTGTGCTGTTGCTCTCGTTAGTGATTTGTCAAAGTGTATGTGTGCATGTGTGCTTCTCTCAAAGCAGGAGACTTTGAGGACAAAATCGGTTTTGCCACAAAGTAGTAAGATAAGATTGAATTATTTATCAGTGGCATATTTCTGGCTGAAGCAATTTTGCTAAATGGGTCTCTCCGTGCAGCATGGGGTGGGGTGTGGGCAGCTGAAGATCTGAGAAAAATACATCTCTCCCCAAGCCAGTACCAGTTTCTGCTCTCCCCACCCTCCTGTCTTCAAGCCACAGCGAAAATGAGGCACATGGGAAAGGCAGCAAGAGTTGGAGCCCAGATTGATGTGACCTTTATTATTTTAACAGCATCTTTTGGAGCAATTACAGAGTTTCGGGGCTGCAGAGAACAGAGCCGGAGTATAAAACAACATAAATAAATAGAAGAGGAACCAAGGAGGTCAGCAGAAAACAGCTGAAATCTGGCGGTCAAGGGTAGATGGAGGGTTCACATTGGTCAACGATTTTATGATTCAGCCACCAAGGTTGCAAATTCTGAAGGGAGAGATCAAGGTGAGAGGGGAAGTCAATGGAATCCATGCACCATGTACAAAGCCAACCCCACCACTAGGGGGGGCATCAGATGCTGTGAGCAGATAAAAGCATTAGAGGAAAGAGCATCACTTGTCACGCAGCCTGTTCTGTACCACACTCATCTCCTCAGTTTCATGAGACCCAGTACGGTTTTGGATTCTCAACTCACTGATTTTCTTGGCAAGTGTTTATTGTTCCACATAATTTTTTTTAATCCTAAAACATCTATTGGTCATAGCTGTGTGGATAAGGATAAGGATTATTGGAACTGTAGTCCAAAAACATCTGGAGGGCCAGTTATCTCCTTCCCTCCCACGTTGCTGGGGTTAATGCTGTAAGCATTATGTTTTGAGTTCCAAAGCTTGGCAACACACTTTTTATCACTTTTTATCATCTTGTAATTATTATCTAAGGTAACTTCATTTGCATATTGTTGTAGTAACAAATAGGCAATCTGGTACCCTCCAAATGTTTTTTGTCTGCCGCTATTACACATCCCAACTTAACAGAGCCAATGATCAGGGACTATGGGCATTGTAGTTCTAAGTGTCTGGAAGGTACTAGGTTGCCTTCTCCTGATTGAGACCATTTCTACATCTCTTCATTTCACTACAAGGCTACATGCCCCATCAAGCAGCAAAAATAACATTGCTAACTCTTTACCTGGGTCTTTCCAGGCAACTTTGCTTCAGGGCGGGGTTAACATGGCACAACGGCAGCATCATAACTAGGGCTGAGCAACTTGGGCTTTGATTTTAGGATGCTGAAATTGAGCGGATGCAAAAAATGTCCTTCTGGAAGAAGGTGGACCTGCCCAATCATATTTGCTGTCAGAAGAGGGGCACTAAATAAAAGTTTGTATTTGAGCATGGCTTAACACACAGTGGCTTGTGTGTGAAACAAGAGGCTATGACTGCAAGGTTTTTTTTTAAAGAATGAAGAGCATTGGAATAGCATCTCTACCATGATGAAACAATCATGCAATAAAGAAAAAAAAGACATCTAAATGAGCATATGCACTAGCATTTGAAAAAGTATGCCTATTGTTGCACGGGTTCCTAAAAATCAAGCAGAAATGTTGATATATATATACGTTTTTAAAAGTGACATTCCTTTGACTCATTGGAATGCAACTGTTTCACAGAAGCACACAGCACACGAGAAGTTTAACCCTTCTGCGCCTGCAGAGCTTTTGACATTCCAGTGAGAAGGCCATGGGTTAGACCCATTAACTGGCAACAATAATATTTACAGATGACCGTTGCTACAGTTTGTCGATTGTTTAATTTCTCCCTCGATCTTCTAGCAGCTATCAAGGCTGAGGTTTACGGACATGCTTGTTGTTTCACCTTGGTCGACCTCCCTTTCCTTTGGGGTCTGAGGTTGTCTTTCAGTAAATTGGAAGGACACAAAATACATACATGGCATCTCTCTCTCTCCCTGTGTTGCCCTGGCCAAAGGCACACCTGAAGTGCAAGTTCTGGGACATAGGCCAGCTCCTGTTTCTGGCATGCCCGTTTGCCCTACTTTCTTGAGTTGTGCGTTTCCATGGACATGCCTCACCGGCAAGAGAAGACAAAATGGGAACTTACAAGAGTTTTTGATTTGCGCTGTGTGGGAAAGGATCTTTTCACAACCTTTAAAAACCCGTTGCCCAGACAGATCCAGTACAAAAGAAGATCTGATGGGGTGGGGGGTGGGGAGCCCCTTTGCCCTGCTTCCCAACCTTCTTTTCTGCTGGGTCTGGCTTGATGGATCAGATCTTTAAAAGGTGCCTGTTCCAGACTACCACTCTCAGAATCCATCAACCATCATGGCCACCGTGTGTTGTGTCACTAAGCTTGTGTCCTCTCAGCTAGCCAGCAGCTTCCAAATGTGTTCAGAATGAGAAAAATGCAGCGGTCACTCATCGGCCTTGCAGTTAAAAATGAAACAACACGTTACCTTTACGCACAGAAGCTAGGATCCTGTTGCTTTAAAGTTGAGTGGAATAGAAATCACATGAGCATCCCTCACCTCCAGTAAACTCCCTACTGCATGTCCCTTCTTTTCACCAATTGCAAGGTGGGTCACACAGTGGGTCACACCACAGGGAGCCCGCTCTATACTTAAGAAACCAGGTACTACCCAGACTCTTTTCTTCCAAGGCAGTGATTCCCAAGGTCGGGTCTTCAGATGTTGTTGGACTACAATTTCCAGAACCCTTCACCACCAGCTGGCCAGGGTTTCTGGGAGTTGTAGTCCAAAAATATCAGGGGAAGCACTCTTTTAGAGGTTGGGGAACACTGTTTTAAAGAGTGAACGCACATCGACAACTCAGGCTTACTTGGAGTGATGGTAGCCATGTGGGCTACGAGATTCTGGGACCGACACCTGAAAAGAGTAATTTTTTCCAAGAGAGGTGAAATTACGAAGAGTCTCATGGCTCATAGATTTATCACCATGTGAGCTCTCTTACACTTGTGCTATACTGTATACAGTATGTCCACAAAATCTCACACTGTGGTACATCTGTGAATCTTAAAGATGCCACTTGACTCTTCATTGCCTTCCTGAAGCATACCGTCATGTCTGCCTTGTGGAAACACCATAACATGTGACATATGGCCCCCACTCATGTTTTCCAATTGAAAGGATATTCATTCCTAGAGCAAATTTAGTTTTAGTTTAATTTAGTTTCGTCCTGGAAAAAAAAAACACCCTGGAAAAATATCGCTCTTTTGCAGTGTGACTTTCTCATCCAGCGATATCCAATAATTTGATCATGTAGAATGGCTAGAATGGCTTGCCTCCAACTAGAGGCAACTAGCAAGGAGATGCCAAGATCCAGTAGGCAACCTTCTTTGCCTAACAGGTGGCCAAACCAAAGGTATTTCTTCTGTTCCAACACACGCTATGACGGCACAGATACATTTTGGGAATTACCATATTTGAATGCATGACATTCTTTGCATCAATGCTTTCCTTCTGATCTCCCGGCGCCATGCTTCTCTGCAAGGGCAGAACACCTACCATCA
The DNA here is from genome assembly GCA_029282475.1 of Phrynocephalus forsythii. Lineage (NCBI taxonomy): Eukaryota > Metazoa > Chordata > Lepidosauria > Squamata > Agamidae > Phrynocephalus > Phrynocephalus forsythii. Next base: position 76,545,738 of record JAPFRF010000006.1, on the reverse strand, counting down.
ATGCCGATTTTGCCGTCCCCATCTTTATCTCCAGCAGCTAAGAATGCCTTGGTTTCTTTGTCTGAAAGGTCCCTGCCATCAGGAGTAAAGCCCTTCAATACGAACCTAAAATTTTAAAAAGTGGGTATTATTTCTATGTGTTGATTGTACTTCCTTGGATGAGGCACTTCAAGTAGTTTACAAAACACATAACATAAAACATGAAGTCATTTTAGTTTTTTTTTTAAAAAACAACTAACAAACTAGTTATGGTACATAATTGTGATGTGGGAGATCAGGTTCTAGCCACCACTTTTCCATAAAACTAACAGGATTACCGTAAGCTGCTTCCTTCCTTTCCTCATGGCCTACCTTGCAGGATTATTGGGTAGAGAAAATAAGGTGATTTGTGCACACTGCATTGAGTTCATGGGGGTTGATGGTGGCAGAGGCAGATATAAATAATGAAAACAGAACACCTCTCTCTCTTTTTTTTAATGAACAGTATTGATGAGGAACAGGAAGATCAAATGCCTGTTCAACAGATACTGAAAGACTTTGGAGGAATATGTCTTGCATGTCTGTTTGCTGCCTTAAACAGACCCATAAATCAGGCATACCCACAAACAGGGCCGTATCTAGGGGGGCAGAAGAGTGCATATGCCCCCAGGTGCAGAAATCTGGGGGCGCCTGGAGGGGGAAGAGGAAGAGGAAGCTCTGCGCCCTCCTGCCGCCATGCACCAGGCGAGCGGCAAAGCAAGCAGGCAGGCGTGCGAACGCGGTGGCTGTGGCGCCTTCCTCCTCCTCTTCCAACTCTTTGTCACCATCGTGGGAGAGGTAAGGTGTGCGGGCACAAGCACCCGTGCACCCCACGCCTGCCCCACGCCCACCCCACACCCACAGGATTGCCCCCCCCTTTGCTGGGTGGATGCGATGGGGTTGGGGAGGGCTGGAGGGGTGCAAAAACAACTTTGTCCCCAGGCGCCCCAAAACCTTGCTACGCCGCTGTCCATAAAACAATAGACACATGTAAAAAGATCTGATGGAAGGTAATCATGGTGACGCTGGCACCAGAAGCAAGGCCCACCATCCTGCAGATCCAGGTTGATGGGCACGGGGGAAGCAAAACTTGGAGACATGACTTTTTTTGGCCCCTGTATTGTCCAGAGAGAGCTTCTATTTATTCATTCTCGTGTAGCTATTATTGAGCTCACATCTTAAGAGGCTCGGGAGGGGAGGAACAGTTGGTTCTGTTCTGGCTGCCGAGGGTGACCTTCTTAATGTCACAAAAAGAGAAGAAATTGTCACATGAAGCCACTTCAGGTAGAAGAGAGGCCCGCTAGGGAGAGCTCCATTTCAGATGCTTCTGCAGTTATTTCAAGCCGCGTTACAGATTCTTTCCATCTCACTCAATTCTTTCTTTTGAGAATATTTCCTCCTTTCAAGCGCTTCCCTTCTTGGCCCAACCATTGCAGAATAATGGGGTGTGGGTGTGGGGCAAACGTTGGCCACTGCAAGGTTCTCTGGGGGTTATTCCAGACCCTCTCCCTTGAAGGGTCATCATTCATTGCGAAAACCATGCAGGCAATATTCAAACATATTGAAGGAAGACAGTTCGACCCTAATGGGCACACTGTACTTGCTTGCGATTATTTTTCTTTCAGAAAATGTAATATTCAACCAATATTTGAATGATTTTAGGTTGCTTGTAATCCTATGGACCCAAGGATCCCTCTGGATGGTCTGTATTGCTCTTTCAGCATACGGAGAGGGTGATCCTTGGACAGAGAGTGGGGTGTGCGTGTGTTCAAGGGTGGTCCTGGCGGCAAGGGGTGGTGGTTCTAAATCAGTGGTTCTCAACTTGTGGGTCCCCAGATGTTCCTGGACTGCAACTCCCAAAAGTCTTCATCACTAGCTGAGCTAGCCAAGATTTTTGGGAGTTGCAGTCCTGGAACATCTGGGAGCCCACAAGTTGAGAACCACTGTTCTAAATGTCTGGAAGGTACTAGGTTGCCTTCTCCTGATTCAGACCATTTCCACATCTCTTCATTTCACTACAAGGCTACATGCCCCATCAAGCAGCAAAAATAACATTGCTAACTCTTTACCTGGGTTTTTCCAGGCAACTTTGCTTCAGGGCGGGGTTAACATGGCACAACGGCAGCATCATAACTAGGGCTGGGCAACTTGGGCTTTGATTTTAGGATGCTGAAATTGAGCGGATGTAAAAAATGTCCTTCTGGAAGAAGGTGGACCTGCCCAATCATATTTGCTGTCAGAAGAGGCGGGGGGGGGGGCAAAGCCACCTGATCAAAGTCTGCAAAGATTCTCAGTCATCCAGGTGAGTTTATCTGGAAGTCGAGTCATGGCTACTGGACTTCTTTTTCTTGAGAGAAAAAAGGGTGGTCCTGGTGCTAAGAGGTGGTAGTACTTGGAGGTCATCTGGGAAAGCTACTCTTCCCACGCCTCTGCCCTTCTTCACATACAGACACATTTTCTCTGGATCCATTCTACTGGGTGTGCTGGCAGATTTCTGGGATCACCTGGCAGAACTGGGTTTGCCTGCGGAAACATCTTTCTGCCAGCGGATGAGGGTTGTGCTTCATCCTGTTATCCATAAAAGCCAGGGTACCTCTGAATTACTAGGTTGCAATGAAATAACTGGAGTAAATGGAGTCTGCTGCCATCAGTACGCTGATGACACGCAGCTCTATCTCTCCTTTTCCACCTGTGCAGTGGAGGCCGTCGGAACCCTTGATCGCTGCTTGGCTGCGGTACTGGACTGGACCAGGTCCCACAGGCTCAGACTCAACCCAGGCAAGACCGAGGTTATGTTCTTCGGGGGCTCGTCGGAGGGGTACTGTGGCCCTCTTCCCAGTCTGGATGGGTCCGCCCTCCAGCTGGCGCAAAGAGTGAGGAATCTGGGCGTCGTCCTTGACCCGGATCTGACCCTGGAACCTCAGGTGTCAGCCGTGGTCAGGTCGGCCTTTTACCATCTTAGGCTTATCGCCCAGATTCGCCCGTACCTCGATGAGGGCTCCTTGAGGACTGTGGTACAGGCACTGGTCATGTCGAGGCTGGATTACTGCAACGCTCTCTACATGGGGCTTCCCTTGAACCTTGTTCAGCGATTGCAGCGGGTCCAGAATACGGCGGCCAGGCTGGTGGTTGGTGCGCGTCGTTATGACCGCGCCACCCCCATCCTGGCTCGCCTACACTGGTTACCCGTTGCCTCCCGAATAAGGTTCAAGGTGTTGGTTTTGGCTTACAAAACCCTCCATGGCTTGGCCCCGGCTTATTTGGCGGAGCGTCTCTCCCGACAATTAAATCCGGCCCGACCCTCCCGAGCCTCGGTGGCCTTATCACTGCGGACGGTCACTCCGAGGGATGCCCGTAAGGCTGGTACTCGTGGGCGGGCTTTCTCGGTAGTGGCCCCATCCATCTGGAACAAACTTCCCAGTGATTTACGGCTGGCTCCATCGCTGCAGGCATTTAAGAGGAACCTTAAGACCTTCCTCTTTCGAGAAGCCTACGGCGATGTCTAAGGTCCCACTCTGGGTTTTTTTTTTTTTTTTCGTTCATATATATTTTTGGATTTTATAACCCCGCCTAACTATTATTGTTCATTGTAGCTCTGGTACTGCTTGATTCCCTTGTGTTGTTTTAATTGTGATGCTGTGAACCGCCCAGAGTCCCCATTGTGGGAATGGGGCGGTATACAAGTGTAAATAATAAATAAATAAATAAATAAATAGTAAATTTAATTTAACCCAGTGGCTTCTAATTCTGAGTAGACATGTGCAGCATTGTGCTAAAATTTTAGTCTGTCTGCATTTAGGTGGTTTATATTAATAGAAAGCAGATGGGAGACATGGGAGCCCCTTATCCAATAGCCAATGGCTATTCCATAAATTGCATGTTCGGATCAAAAAGAGGTCATGGAGTTCTTGCATTTTCATTTTAACACAATGAGAGTTTTAGGAGATATTGTTGGCTCGGTTCATTTTCCTACACAATCATAAGATCCCTATACTCATTTGCTTCTAGCTTTTCCTAATTTAGGGAGGTGGGGCAAGGATCTGACAGTCAGAGCCTTTTGACAATGCAACCAGTAAGCAGATCTGTTTGGCATGATCTTTAGAAAGAGGAAGATGCACATAGATGGTTCTCCTCCCTCTGATGACTGGACTCTACCCTATCCTTGAAACAGCTGGGAATGACATCAACATAGGGACAAAGGCCCAGAGGGATACCTCTATGGAGGGAAAGAGTGCCCCCCCAGATCCTCTGTCTATTTATTTTGATTGTCTATAGATGGACAGTAAGGTTAAATTATTTTAACACAACATAGTGCTTGCCTGGAAAATTTCTTGCAAACACCCATGAGATGACTCTCTTCATATATCTTCCCACCCAACAGTGGATGTGGCGTGATCCACATATTTGGCTTTGATAGAAACTTTGATATCCCGGTGGACTGCCTTCCTTTCCGTGCCCACAATCGATCTGCCTAGAGGTCCAAACTGAAAATCACCAAATCTTGCATTTAGCTGAGCTATTGTAACACTTTGGTGTTACATTGGTTGCATTTCTCCACTCAGAACAAACAAATCATTAGTGTAGCGCCTGGATTTTAAATTGGTTCATTGTAGTTACTTGTCATGGTTTTAACAAGCAAATCATCTTCCACAGCATCCAGAATCCTATAAGTGATTGCTTAAAAGTTGGCAGAACTTGTTGAGGCTAATTGTGGATAGCTTACAAGGTGCTGGTATGCATCCCAGTTGTGCCACTGCCTAAATGAACATTCCTGTGACTGAGGCAACCTCCAGCACCTCATCAGTTATTCACAACAAGTTGCATAAATTATATATCTACACTAGTCAGATTCGGCCAATTGTTTGAATTCCTCTACTTGAAAACACAAATCTTTAGGATTAATGAGAAATTGGCATGACGTGAAATGAATCCTATCAAAATTGCCCTTTTAAAAATATACTTTTAAAATAACTTTAAAATGTTTCTGCTTATGGAATCAAAATAATTTCCTTCCCACATGTTATAATACTTGTGAAATGTGATTTCATGATGCCTTTTAAAGAAATCATCACAATCAGTATCATCGATCATTACTTCCAAGATTATCAGATTATTATCAGTCAAATGATAATAGTTTAAATTTCAGAGAGGGTAGCCATATGTCTTTTCAAGAATTGCAGGCAAAAATCAAAGAAAAACAAAACAAAATAAAAGGCACAAAACATGTGGCGCCTTAAAGACTAACTAACTTTCATATTTTAATGTAACATTTCATGGACACGTCCAATTCTTCAGACATATAGCAGCTATATGTCGGAAGAAGTGGACATGTCCACAAAATGTTACATTGAAATATGAAATTTAGTCTTTAAAGTGCCACATGTTTTGTGTCTTTTTTGTTTTGTTTTTCTTTGATTTTTGCATGATAATAGCTTAGCACCACTGCATACACAGGATTCCACTTGTGGCCACTTGGTCACGACCAGTTGCAGCTGCATGTCAGATTAGCTACTGCTGCACATTATGTCGCTTTTGTCATGCACTGTCAAGTCAGCAACCCGAATGGGATTTTCAAGGTCAATGGGATTTTTAAGGAGTGTTTTGCCAATCTCACCCCCCTCCCCAGTGAGTTTCCATGGCCGAGTAGAGATTTGAACTCAGGCCTCCTGAGTCCTAGGCCACCCAATGCACCACACTGGACATCTCACACATTAGGAGTAAAGCCCACATTTCATCTGATACCCAAGGTGAGAAGAAAGCCCATCTCTGCTTACTTTAATTCATCCTCCTCGATATAACCACTTTGATCTTTGTCCAGAATCTGGAAAACTTTCTTCACTTCTTCATGGCTCTTCTTTTTCAAGCCCACCAGATCAAAGAACTTCTTGTGATTAAAAGAGTCCGTCGCTGTAGGAAGATGAAGAACGGAGCAGCCATTACTTCTGTTTGCAGGCATTGCCAAGCCATATTAGCAACTTTCTCTCCCTATAAGATAGCATGGGGAATCCATCTGTGTTCAACAACACAGGAACTGTAGGGCTGGTTTTGATCCATGCCCATTCACAGGACCGGGCCAAGACATTTTGCTTCCTCCATTCCAATAACAGAACTTGACTGAACTAGGAGTATATTCCATCTCCTCTCTGCCACTCCCTTTCCCGTGTAGTTTCTATTGCTGAAGGAAGCTTCCTCACTCTCCCTTATGGTAGGGCTGGCCTGGCCTTTTTCTGGATTAAGACTGCAGAAGCAGATGATGGCTTGCACGTGTGACTAAGTGATCACAGGCAGAGAGCTCTATGATTTGGAAAGCCCACTTTGTGGGATGACGTCTCCTAGACTCTTCCAGCTAACGTGAGTACTGCAGAAAGAACATCCTTCTTCCCACCCACTTCTGTTATCAACTTCTGTATCACATCACAAGTTATATCAACTGCCTTAACATCACCCTGACACAGGACGCGGTGATGGCATCTGGCCTGAATGCCTCCAAAAGGGGATTGGACAGATTCCTGGAGGAAGAGTCCATCACAGGTTACAAACCATGATGGAGATGGGTAATCTCTAGACTTAAAACCGGGGTACTTCAAGGACCAGATGCAGGGGAGTGGTATGAAGAGACAGATATCTAGTCTTGTGTGCTCCCAGAGGCATTTGGTGGGGCCACTGTGAGATACAGGAAGCTGGACTAGATGGGCCTTTGGTCTGATCCAGCATGGCTCTTCTTATGTTCTTAGGGTACCCAATAAGGAATGCTAAAAACTGTAGTCTAGCTTTATGGATGCCCATCAGTTTCCTTTTCTGTGTGTATGTTTTCTGGCCACCCTACAGGATGGGCTTGGGATGGCCTTCCAGATATTTTTGGACTTCACATTTCATCATTCTGGCAGATATATCCAAAGGTGAACAACAATGGGATATATAGTTCAACAAATATCCGGATGGCAACATGTTTCCCAGCCCTGGTGTACCATCTAACCAAGAAGCCAATCAAGCAGATGGAAGGCTGTTCATGATTTTCCCTTGCAAACCGTTATTATCCCCAAAAAATGTCTGTATGCATGGAGCACAGGCAAGCAATAGCTGGCAGCTACTAAATGTTTGAGCGGAGGACAAGACTAGATTCACGGCACATCCACTTTGTCTTTCCAAAATATTCAAGCATTTGGTATCCTAGAGCTGAAAGAAATAATTGTAACACAAGTCCAGCAAGGTTCACCATGATTCAGAATTGGAGGCACAGAATTATTAATTAATGAGTGTAACCTCGTTTGGAGGAACAACTGTGATATACTGTATCTGGAAGTTGAGTCATGGCAACTGGACTTTTTTTCTTGAGAGATTGAAATGTTTTGCTGCTCATCCAAACAGCTTGGTCAGTCTGAGGAAAGCTACTTGCCCTAGGGGGCAACAGCTAAGTACATCTCCGCTTGAAGGACAAAGGACACTCATTCAAAGATGAGGATGTATACATATTAAACAGAGAAGATAGGTGTTTTGAAAGAGGGCTCAGGGAACCCATTCATGTGAGCATTAACCCATCTCTCAACAGAGATGGGAGGCCTCAGGCATAGTCTATCTGTGCTTTCAACAATCCACAGACAAATCAAAAATACTTCACACTTCCACCAGCAAGTCCATGGCTAATGACTCATACTTTATGAGTGTTGGGAAGGTTGTAAAGGTGGGACCTTCACTCACCTTAGGTCATTGTCCACTAATGAGACTATTGAGACTACTGTCTACCTAACGAGCCTATTTAGGCCGTTGTCCATCTTATGAGCCTATTTCAGACCAGGGTGACATGAGGTCAAAGTGAACTATAAAATGGAGGACTCACAACTAGCTTTCCTCAGACCGATGAAGCTGTTTGGGTGAGCAGCAAAACATTTCAATCTCTCATGAAAAAAAGTCCAGTTGCCATGACTCAACTTCCCGATAAACTCACCTGAATGACTAAGAATCTTCACAGACAGTGGCGATATAGCACCTCTGCGCTGCAGCTACCTTGACCTTCATATTTTGAAAGGACACGTTGCCTACCTAGCCCAATTTGTTCCCAACATGTTGCCCTGTATACCTAAAGGCAGGGATGTGTTGGCTGGGGATGATGGGTGTGATAGTCTAGCCACTCTGGAAGGTGTGAGCTGGGAAACCTTTGCCCTAAACAATAGGGCAAGCTAGGAATAGGAAAGGATAGAAGGGGATAATAAATAGCAGCAAGGGGGTGGTGGACTCAGAGGATCCTCCAGAGGCTCTTTTAAGGGTCCCTTTGTGTATGTGGGGGGGGGCACGGGGTGCATTCGGACTGTTATATTATTTGGGACGATTACCTAAAAATTGCTGTGCTGCAGCCTCTTCTTTCCAATCCATTTTGAGCAAGGAAAACGGAAACAAGCCCTTGGAGAGGAGGGCTTCGGCCTGAAATGCCACGAATTCATCCGTGGCGGATGGGCATTTCGGCCAGCGGCTTTTACAGCGTGCCCTCTAAGGAGTGCCCTGGCTAGCCGGCAGAAGCGCTCGGGTCTGCGCGGCCGCCTGCCGCCTTTCTCTGAGCGCTGCCCGCAGGGCAAATCCAGGAGCGGTCCCTGGGCGAGGAGAAAAGGTGGGAGGCGGCGGGATGAGCGTGCAGGATCCGTCCTTCCCGAGAGGAATCGGGTCTCCTCCCCCTCCCCCCATCCCCGCGAGCCCGGGGAGCGAGGACGGAGGAAGAGAGCCGGCGGATCGGTATTGCCTTCAGGTCTTCCTGCTTCTCCTCCTCCGCAGCTGCGGCTCCTGCCACGCGTCTCCTCGGGACCTCCCGCTGGGCGCGTGGCAAGGTCGCCGCAGGAGCCCCGAGGAGCAGCGGCTTTGGGAGGAAGGGGCATCGATCGCGGGGAGGTGGGATGAGTTTTAGCAGCTCTGCGGGAGGCGCGGGGTGGTGGTGGCAGCGGCGGCGGCGGCTACAGGAGGGGGAAGGGAGGGGTTGCTCAGCAAAAGAGGTCCTTGGGGTAGACTAGGGGCAGGTCCCCGCCTGTTCCTCGAAGCGCCTGCTGCAGCCAGAGAACGTGGTTCTGGCCGGCTGGGCCTCCCTCCCTCCCTGCCGGCGATCTAGATTTAATGGGGTGATTTCCGGGCTCAAGTCAGGGTTGCCTTGGAGGAAGGAGTTGGGAGTTGATTTGGTGCTAATGGGAGATACCTGGAGTTGGCCCACGGTGCAGAGGAGGACCGGCGTCTCCAACTGCGCCTCTGCAGCCCTGTGATGGGAGTTGCGGCCCAGCAACATCTTGGGGAAGGATGATGGGATGAGTGCCCAAAAGAAAACGAGGGCAAGGCTCCCGCCCCTTATATAGTTGGTGCAGAAGGGTGGCTCTTGGCCGTTGTCGCTGACAGGGCAAGGCTGGAGGCTGAAAGGGCATTTTTTTGCTCCCTTCTGGAAGGGACAGGAACCCCCCCGACTGCATCTGACCCCGAAATCAGAAAAGTTTTTTTTCCCCTCGGATGGTTCTTACAGTGGGTTTCACTTGCCTTTAAGATTTTATAATTAAATTCGGTTTCCCTTGCGGCGTTCTTGGATTAAGTTTGAAAGCCGCCTCGGGCTCTCTCTGTAGCGCAAAAGCGGGACATAAATGGAATTAATGCAACCAAATTAAATGTTGGACGACCACACCTATGGGACGACCCGATCCAGGAGCTGGGTGCGTTTGGAACAGGGTGTGGGGTACTCGTCCAGTCCCCCCCCCCCCGTGTCAATTGCAACCTGCCCAGGGTTCCGGAGCAGCAACCGCTGCGTGCTCAAAACAGCTACGGAGTTGAGAGAGAAGACTCGGCAGAGGAAGTTTGGATCGCGGGCTGCACTCGCGACCGGATCCTGCAAACTCCCTTCCCTGGAAAGTTCACTGAGTTCTTCACGCGGACCGCGCACGAAACTTCTGTATCCTTAAGCCGTCCTTGGGAAGGAGGAGACGCCTCCGAGGATGCCAGGAGGAGGAGGAGGAGGAGGAGGAAGAGGGGAATGGCAGAAGCGCCTAGGCTTGGGTTGGGGCGGCTTCCTGGGCCATGCCGGGGGCTGGTAAAAAGGAGGACAACTGCCGTGTGTTACCTGCGGCGCAGGCTCTACCTGCAGTGGGTTAGCCCGGTTCTCCGCCGGGAAAGGAAGGGAGCGCTTCAGCCTTTCTGGCCGCCGGCGGGGAGTCCAAAAGAAGTTCGCGGAGGCCACGAGCAGGGAGGCCACGGGTGGCTTGCCCTTCTCCAGCCCGCTACCCTTGCTGCCAACATCCTGGGGTCTCTCTCTCTCTCTCTCTCTCTCTTTTCTCCTTTATCCAGTTCCCCCCACTCCCTCTCAGCCTGCCTGCCTGCCTGCCTGCCTCTCTTCCTTTCTATCCCTCCCTCCGTCTCTCTGCCTCCAACCTGCCCTCCCCTCGGTTGTCCTGAGCCGCACTTTGACCAAGCCCCCCACCTGCACCCCAGACTCGCCCTTCCACGCCCAGACTCGAAAAGAAAGGGAGGAGGGGGGGGGAACGCAGCCTGCCTCCTCCCGGCGTCTCACCTGCAAAGGCTCCCACCGCCTTCTTGATGTCCTCGGCGCTCAGCACGTCAGTCATCGCCATCCTGGGAACTGTTGGGAGAAGGAAGGAAAAAAGAAAAAGGAGCCGGAGGCGAAGTGGGGGACAAGATTTAAGGAGGAGGAGGGAGGGAGGGAGGGAGGGCGGAGGGTGGTGGTGATGGAAAATGCCCTTCTCCTCATTTCTGCTCATATGACCGAAGCTGCAGTGCCGGGCGGGGACAGGATGGCACGCCATGGGAGCGCCTGGAGCTGCGCCAGATGGCACGCCCCGGGGCTTCCGAGGTGTGGTCAGGAACTAGGCGCCCCCGTGACAAAAGTGGCCAGGGTGGACTCAACGGATAATTGTTGAGGCTGAAAGTCTCCAGGATGGATCGTTAGGGAATTGCAGTCGGGATCGGGTGCAGCTGTCGGGGAAGGTCCAGACACAGGGAATGGGGAGGAGGAGGAGGAGGGTCAGGTTAAGGTCAAGGCAGCTGCCCTGGCCAAGTCCTTGAAAGCACATGGGGCTCTCACTGAAGGATGCAGCAGCAGAAGGCCAGGAGGCTTACTAATCTGCCCTTCCCAACTTTCCCCCAAGAAGCTCTGGACAAGGCACCTCTGCTCTGTGAGGAAGGTTACAGCCCAGCTGGTGACTGGTCACCCAGAGGAGGATTCAAACCCAGGCCTGGATATCTTCCACTGGGATCTGGAGAGATCCCTGTTGCTTGGCCAAGTGAAGATAGCAATGATATCGGTGTTCTTAAGTACCATTACTGGCTGATTCATTTTTGGGCTATTGCACGCAGGTAAAACGTCAACCGGTCTATAAAACCATGCATAGCCTTAAGAGGACCCCTGCAGCACTTTCTGTGATCCAAGCTGCAGTCCTGTTGGCAAACAAAATTGCTTTCTTGGGCATAGTGAGCTGGTAGGATTTACACCCGGAGTGCCTTGAGAATTGGAGACACCTCCCTCTGCAAGGGTCAGTTGTAGGCTCCGTGGATGCACTTTAATGCTGAGGTGAGGACTTGAAGCCCCCATCTGCTTCTGGATTCCCACTCAAATCAATGACACCCAGCAGCGCCAGTGAGAGATAGGAGAGGGTCATAGGAAGCCCTCTTGTCTTGAGGGTGGCCCCTGGCCATCTCACTCAGTCTTATAAACAGTCACTGTCCAGGATTTCAGGAACAAGTCTTTCCTGGCTCTCTCTGGGACCCCAGGGATTGATCCTGCAACCTTCTCTATGCAAAGCACAGGCTTTGTCACTGAGCCATGGGCATCCCTTCCGTTTAATGACATCCAGAGGGCTACAAGTTCCTCAACTCCTGACTTCATGACCGCCACACAGTATCTACTCTATTGATTTAATCAGCACACATCCATGCATCTGTTTCATTGGATCACATCAAGTGCTAACATGACAGAAAACTAAAAAAGGTTTAAAAAGGCTTTATTCCTCATCATTCCCGATTTGAACATTTAATAAGTGTCACTTAGTGAGGCTGCCCCATTCCTTAGATATATTTTTCTTCCTAAACAAATCATTTCCCTCAAATAGCTGAGCATCTCTTAACAGAGAAAGCACAGAATTTTTTTATCTAGTTTCCAGAAGAAACCAGCCCCCTGACTATTGTGGCCAATTTTTCTGTATCTTTCAAAGCTCTAAGGACCAACCTGGGACACCTCCCTGATGTTTTGGACTCTATCCTTCACAGTTCCTCACAGTGGTTACGCTAGTTAGGACCGAGGGGATATGCAGTCAAAAATACCTAAAGATCTACCTGTGTCCTAAGATATCCTTTTAAAGACAGGAAACCTACATTATTCCAAAAGCACCATATGGAATTGACATTTCAGACCCTACCTAATAATCCTAACCTCATTTCCCCCACTTTTCCCAGCTCTTTTTCTTTCTTTCTTTCTTTCTTTCTTTCTTTCTTTCTTTCTTTCTTTCTTTCTTTCTTTCTTTCTTTCTTTCTTTCTTTCTTTCTTCCACCAATGCTATCAGCACCCAGGTCTTCTTCCTGTCCAAGAGTTGTTACCCCAGTTCGGATCCCTTAAGATTTTACTAACACTGAAACTGTTTGTTCCCTGTATGCTCAATCAAGAGAGATCTTTTCAGACCTTTTCAAAATTTACATAGTGCTTGTGCTTGTTTGTTTTTTAACTGCAACAATTGTGCCTACCTATTTGCTAGCCTTGATAGCATCTAATAACAATAAATCCTGTTCCTGGAGTAAATTCTGATTTATGGCAATCCTTTCCAGGGCTTCCTGGGTAGAGAATACACAGAGGTGGTTTACCGTTCCTTTCTTCCCGGGGCACTTGAGGATAGTGCTGCTTATGCCTACCCAATCACTACACAGGCTGGCTGTACAGTAGAACCTTGCATAAAGGAATTAATTCATTCCAAATGAAATTATGTTAAACAATTTTTTCCTTTATACAAATTTCCCGTAGGAATGCATTGAAAGCAGAGTAATCCCTAATCACGACCATTTTTATGTTCTACTTCTGTTAAGCAAATTTCCCCTATCTCTAGAATTTTTATGTTGTACAGATTTTATGTTATACAAACTGTCTGTTATACGAGGGTCCACCACACTTGGAGGAAGCACAGTGGTGAATCAAACTCCAAATCTCTGGCTCCTAGACCGGCCAGCTTGATAGGATCAAGGAATAGACTAAACATTGAACACTATGTCCTTTTTGACCTATGGAACAACAGTACTCCTTTGTCCTTTTTATAGGGTTTAGATACAGCAGAGGCATGGAAGATTTGGCCTTCCAGTTCTCGTTAGACTCCAGTCCTCGTGACTCCCAGCTAGGGCTGGTGGTGTCTGCAGACCAATTATTTCACATGGCTGCCCCTTCCCTAGCCTTGCTTCACAGGGCTGGTGGCATCTTGTTGATTCCTGTCCTTCCCAATATTGTTCCCGATATTCTTTTTAAAGAACTTAAGCACCCCAATGTCTCCACTGTAGCTTGGAGGTTTCTTGTACTTTATATACAGAAATCTACACAACCTGCGTTTTGAAGATACCAGTTTTTCATGTGCGGTTTTATCCTGTTGATATTTGGTGCCCTGTTATAGCCATTTATTTATTATATTTAAATGTTTTTTCCCTTGAGGAATTCTAGACAGGGAATGGGTCTTCCCCCAACTTATCCTTGCAATAGTCCAGTGAAGTATCCAGGGAAAGAGATATTTGGATAGCTCAGCATTCCAGATGTTTTGGACCACAACTCCCAGAATTCCAAGCCTATATTGGTAATGACAAAGGACTGTGGGAGTTGTGGCCCCAAACATCTGGAGTGCCAAAGGTTCACCACCATCTGGAAAGACAAGGATTGCCACTGGCTGCTCCAACCATTACCTAACACGATCTCCTTAGTGGTTTGCTCCCTCCCACCGACCTGCAGTTTGCAACAAAAGGCCCATTTACATCCCATATTAAACAGAACTGTTTGAATTTATCTCAGCGGATTTGGCCAACTTTAAGGTGACTAAATCACTTGAGGTGAAATACACCAGTTAAATTTGTGCTCTTAGGCCCTTTGTACACGACCCCTAAACTCCGCCGCAAATGGCTCCAAGCTCTGGAGCCTAAAATTGTTTCCCCACCAGCTCCAGAGTTTACAGATAATTAAGTGCGACCACGCCCACCGAAGCGCATCCCAGTGCACTTTTCAGGTACCTGCTCTCCCGAGGTGAAAATTCCTGATGCGGATATAACAGTAGTGACTGCCGGGCTCTCCTTGCTTCTGTTTGTTCTTTTTTTGCCCCCCGCCCCTTTAAGAGATCTGAATGCAGTGCCGGGACATCAGAAGGGAGGTGAGCGGCATTCTTTTCTTCCTTTGTTTCTCCCTCCCCTCACGCAGCCAGCAGCCAGGAGTGCGGAGGGGGTGGGAAAGCAGGAACAGTGACAAACCCCTAAGATCACTGGTCCGAATTTAAGTGGCCAGCGGATCTTAGGGGTCGCGTGAAAGTAAGTTGTCTGAGAAGGAGGGGTGCACTTTATGACCACTTGGCTTCCCCATCTCTTTGCAATAGGGCTGCCTTTTTTGGATTACAACTCCCATCGTTCCCCCAGCTAGCACGGCCAGTGGGCATTCCTGGAACTATACTCCAAACAAAGGAAATGTTTTCAAATGCTGAATGCAGAGGCATAGTCATCAACAACTGGAAGGGCAGATGGGAGAAGCTGCTTCCCAGCCTTTCATTTTTCTGCATTTGAACAGGAGGACTGAGCTCAAAATCAGGCGAAGCTTCGGAAAGGCTATCATCAGATGCAGAAGCCATTTTCCAGCACTCCGAAATCAATCCTCGTGGAACCAGCGCCTCATTTATTTTATACCTTCTGACAAAAATGCAGCAGAAGGACGGCAGTGCTTTGAGGTCCGTTGGAATCCAAAGGGGCACTGAGGGTGGCAGCAGCATTTGGAAGAATCAAGTCATACTTTTATTTTCTGAACGGAGGATTAAAACCAAGAAAAGGAACGATGATCCAAGAACATGACATCATGCGGACTTCACTGTGGCTGAAATCTACAGCTTAAAAAAGTAGAATGATAGCTCGGAAGCATGCTGCGTGTACCTAGGATTGTACACACTATCGTGATTGGAAAACACTTGTTGGATCAAGAAGTGTGCCAGCTGGGAGAACGTAGAGACAAAGAACTCTAGAAGGCTCTTCTTAAACCATACAAAGCAGTCAACATGCCTTTCTTCCATGGACAGAACGATCCTGCTGTCTGGATCCAGACAAGAAGCATCACGCACAATAGGAAACCCTTGCTGCCTTTTCGCGATGGAGGCCAGTGAGGGAAGGATGTGTTACTGGAGAAGGAGACCAAGATCATCCGCGCTCATGTATTCCTGGTTGCCATGTGAGGTTTTTGTGAGGCTTTTGGCGACCCTTAACTTAACTTAACTTAACTTAACTTTTAATTTAATTTAATTTAATTTAATTTAATCCCACCCCCACCATCTTGCTGGCTATTTACATATATTATTTCCCCCCTTGTTATGGTTATTATTATAATTATCATTTTAATTGTTGACTTGTTGATGTTTGTTCACTGCCCGGAGTTCCTTTGGAAGATGGGCGGTAAAAATAAATAAATAAATAAATAAATAAATAAATAAATAAATAAATAAATAAATGTGTGTGAAAGCTGGACAGCAAAAGCTGACCTGGTGAAAAAAATGATTCATTGGAAAGGTGGTGCTGGAGGAGCGCTTTGCAGAACACCCTGGACTGCCAGAAAGATGAGCAAGTGGGCCTGAAATCATATCCCGCCAGAACTCTCTTTAAAGAGATAAAAGGTTGATGCTGAGGCTGTCCTGCTTTGGGCACATCTTGAGAAAGAAGGCAGCATCCTCAGGAAAAGACCACGACGCACTAAAAAGGTGGGAGGCAGCAGGAAAAGAGGAAGAGCAAATACGAAGTGGATTGATTCCCTAAGTGAAGCCACAGGCTTGGATGGCAAGGCTCTTAAGGACAGAAACAGAATCAGAATCGTTTTTATTGGCCAAGTGTGGTTGGACACCCCCATAATTTGTTTTGGTAAAAATGCTCTCCATATATAAAAGATATATAAGAATCATGCATTCAAGAATAAAAACACAGCACAACAATACTGTACAATATAACTTATTATTTTAAAAAGGAAGAAGATAAGTAAAAATTAATTATTCAACAGTTTGATAGCACTTTGAAAGAAACTACCTTTATATCTAGTTGTCCTAGTATGCAATGCCCTAAAACGTCGCTCCGAGGGTAACAATGGAGACAGATTATGTCCAGGATGTGTGGAATCTGTATATATTTTCATTGCCCTCTTTTTAGCTCATTTGGAAGACATTCGAAGGCGGCTCATTCATAAAGCTGCCATAAATTGGAGGCAACTCATGGCACTACAGAGCTCCCTGAACTACCGTTCCCATCCACCAAAAACTTCCCGGTTAATAATAAAAGTATGATACAGGATGAACACTGTAGTTCAGTGGCTTCCAGAGGACCACCATTTCCCCAGCCTGACGTTGGAGAATACAACCTTTCTGATGGTAAGAGAATTTCTGACCCAGCAGGAAAACTGAACTGCCCACTAGACAAACTGAAACCCAAACCTGCCCCAATCACAAAAGATAGCAGTGGGGAAGATCTTGACAGCTGGTGGGGCAATCTATCCAGGGAAGACACCCCCCTGCAAACATTGTGGTTCATTATTCTGAATCCTCTCGTTCCCTTTCCAGTGCTATCTTCTCCCTTTCCTGTCGTAGTAACGAAATATTTATGGGGACACAGAAGATCCGGTGAAGAGGTAAACTGCGGTAGGGATGCACAGTGGTTACAGCGTCAAACTGAGACTTGAGAAATCCAGCTTCATCTCCATGTTTAGGAGTGGAATTCATTGGATGACTGTGAATCAGTAGCTCTTCCGACCTGACCTCCTTTACAGGGTTGTTTTGAGAAAGTGAGGAGGAGGAAGGAGAGAGAGAGAGAGAGAGAGAGAGAGAGAGAGAGAGAGAGACGCTGCCTTGAACTTACTGAAGAGCAGGCAAAATCCAAAGGAAATTAATAAATTCATATATCCGCATGTCCTTTTGGCTTTAAAATTAGGCACCACGTATTTGAGGCATGGTGGCTCAGCGGGCTAGAGTACTGAAAACTGTCAACTACAAAGTTGACAGCTAAGCGGTTTGAATCCTGGGTTCCACACAGTGGAGTGAGCTCCCGCGGTTAACCCCAGCTCCTGCCAACCTAGCAGTTCGAAAGCATGTCAATGCAAGTAGATAAATAGGTACTGTGGTAAAAAGCGGGAAGGTAAAACAGTGTTTCCTTGCAGCTGTGCCAGGCACATGGCCATGGACTTGCACAACACTGGCTCTTTCGGCTTGAATACAGAGATGAGCACTGCCCCTAGAGTCGGACACGACTAGCATGCATGTGTGTGGGGAACCTTTACCTTTTTATCTGAGGTCTTGCCTGCAACTTGGTTATGCTAAAACACATAAATTTGGGACTGCCACATGTCTTTCAGCTCAAAAGTTCTGAAAAAATATGAAGATAAATCCTGTCCTTCCGGGGGGGGAGGGGAAAAGGAGGGGGGTTTAGAAGCCTGGTGCAACACCACCACCTGTTCCTCTCTTCTACACACCCGATACTCACTACCCCTATTCACCCAGGCCTTACTCAGCAACCCCCTGGACTGAAGACATCTCGGGTCGCAGTGCATCAAATCTGTTCTTGACCAGGCGCCAAAAGCAAAGATGCTCCAATTCGTTGCTGATCCCTCCGCCCCGCTCCACTTTGCTGAAGGAGCAAACTTGGACGGTGCTTTTAAAGCCCATCCTCAAGTTGAGAGGCAGGAGTCTTCCATGCCAAAAGAAGCAGAATGCCAGGCAGCCTCGCTCAGCGCCCCTCACTAGCTGGGAAGGCTGTCTGGGCATCATCATCCATGAGGCCAAAGGCCACCTGAGTCAAAGAAGCAATGCCCATGAAAAAAGGATGTTCCACAAGACAGCCTTGACTGAAGAGACCCTGTAAGATCATGATGTCCAGGGTCTAAAATTACCCAAGTGTGCCACTGTCAACAACCCTGGCCCAGGTCACTCCTCATTAGCCATTATAATATCTAGCCTAGAAAGAGGTGGCAGAACACCAAGGAAGGTCTCCAATTCTCCTCACCTCACCTGGCCTCTCTTTCCAGATCACCAAGGAGTTAATGCACAAATAGGAAGGCTTAAGAATAGAAGACAGGACAAAAAATAACCCTCTGAAGGAAGCATAGGAAGACAGCAAGCTTTAGATCTCAACAGAACTCTTCTTCAGCTAAGAGGTCCCTCTTCAGAATAGTCAAAGAAACCAGTACAATTGAATAGGGCCTGGGCCTTCTGAAGAGCAAAAGAGGGCATAGATAGACCGTATACACATTTTTGTCCCTGTTCCCAGCGGTTTAGCCCACTCTTTCAAACATTCAGTGAAAAGGAATAAACTTATGTCAAGTAGTGACATAGTTTAAGTTCAGGGAGAAAATTACTAGACATTGACAGGATGACAGCATTCCGTCTCCGGTAGGTATTTGGGAAGCCCTGGATGTACTTCTTAGCTTTGCAAAGGGGGTGGGGAGGGAGAGCCTGCTGGCCTTGAACTTCTGAGACTGTGGAGCGACTGCCCATCATGGGCCACACTTCCAGCCTCCTTGGAGAGGACCGGTGCCCTTCTCTGGATCAAGCCACAAAAATTCAAAGCACACTCCCTCTTTCAGGTTCCCCTCTCGACTGCAAATCTACTGACTTCATTTGCCCCACCCTGCTCAGTTGAAACAAACAGATCTGGAGCAAGGCTCCAGCGCCAGGCAGACCCGAACGGAGAAGCCGACAGCCACACGCATAACCCGATGGCCACCGATAATGGTTCCAGAATTTGGCCCCAGGAGCGAGGAAGCCCAAACTAGGCAGGCACAACCCACCTCCCCAAACACCAAGTCTCTGGAGCCCTGCGCTTGGCCAAATTACCTTTAAGAACTACATCTAGAATCTCCAGTCAGAGAAAAGAAGGGCCCTGCAGCCTCAGGGAATTCTGGGAGCTGGAGTCCCCAAAAAGTGAATTTTGCCAAGCCGGAGGGGGCATGAGAGGGGCAAGGCTTTACCTGGTTTTTAAAGACAGTCAGTGGACGACAGCAACCCGGGTGGCAAAGTTCCTTATGGGAGGGAGTTTGAACTCCTGCTCTAGGGTGGTGGTGATGGGGAGGGTTTGAATGCAGGAGCATCCCTGTGATCCCACCTCACCCTTCTTGCCTCCTCTCTTTCTCCGCGCACAAGCCCTCCCTCGGGTCCATCTCTCCTTCTGGCTGCCCCATCCACCCATTCTAGTCCAGGTTTTCCCAATTTTTTTCATCCCCCCCAATGCGCCCGACTCACCCCTGCCAACCGCTCTCCATCCTTCTTTCTTCCACTGGCGCTACCCGTCCTTTCCTCGGGAAAGGGTGGAGGGACAGAGAGATCAGAAGCAGCCACCACTGTGGCACTTCCATAAGAACATAAGAACAGCCTTGCTGGAAGAGGCCACAGCCCATCCATTCTAGCATTCTGTCTCACACAGGGGCTCACCATTTGCTTCAGGGTATTCCAAAGCAGATGTCTTCACCTGCTTATGATTCCCTGCAAATGGCTTTGAGAGATATCCTGCCTATCTCTCCAACCCGGAGGTTGTCCTTAGGCATCCATAATGATAGCCATTGATGCCCTTGTTGTCCATGAACTTGTCCGATCCTTTCTTAAAGCTGTCAAGGCTGACAGCTGTCACCACTTCTTCTGGCAGGGACTTCCACAGACCAGTGATCCTCTGAGTGAAAAGTACTTTCTCTTATTTGTTTGAGAGTTAGCACCTAAAGTGCCCCTAGTTCTAGGGTTGTGTGATAGGGAAAACAGTCTTTCCTTGTCTACTTTGTCACTGTAGGATGAGAACGCAGCTTGGTGGTGGGTCCTTCCTAAATGATGGAGCCCGGCGTCCCCCACCCCCTGCGCCTCGCCAACTGCATCCGCATGGGTAGGTGGGAAAGGCGGCGAGGTCGGGGATCCAGAGAGGGATGCGCGATGGATCCCCAATGCCAGGAGCGTCACATCCGAAAGGGAATCCATCCCGGTGCCGTGGCGGAGGCCGCCCCGACTTACCTGAGAAAGGGTTGCTTGGCCGCCCTGAGAAAGTCTGGTGGATCCGGGGAGATGCGCTCACACAAGAAATGGAGACCTCGGGTGGGCACCCCACTTATATACGCTCCTCGCCTTTTCTATTTCGGGAAAGCGATGTTCCCCCGGCCCCACCCGCTTCTGGCCGGGTGTCGGATACTCCGGGACTCAGGCGGCAGTATCACATTTACCTTTCCTGAAGTAATCAAGTGGCACTATTAATAATCCTGGCTCGGCACCCGCCCTTCCGCGCTCGCTCCCGAAACCTATTACCTCGGCAATCTGGCGGGACGCTCCGATCAGCCTTTCTTTTATTTGCCCCCGAGTCGAAGTGACATCCCGTCCTCGTGGAGCTCCTCTTTAAGCCGGGTGCCAGCCCAGCCGCAGGAAGAAAGGAGAGAGCGCGCGGGGTGGGTGGGGTGGCGGGACTGATCGGCAGCAGGCACACACCGTCCGCCGGCTCCGAAAGCTGGCAGGTGCCTGGGAGGCAAGGGATCGGGATCTAGGGCGACCCTCTGGTCGCTGTCGAGGAATCCCCCTCCCTTCTGGGGGGGGAGGGGCAGAGCTCCGCAAAAAACAAAACAAAACAAAACAAAAACCCCAGCTCAAAACACCTGCCTTTCCCAACTGCACGCCACGAGAGCCGCTTTTTTGTTGATGGAACGCAGGGAGCTCCGTTGGTTTTAAGCTCCGCATCTGGGAGCCCTTTGCCTCGGATTTTAGGGGTCGTGTAAAAGCAGCCATCTGTTTCTGTTCCTTGCCAACCCTTCCACGCGAAGCTTTAAAACGCTTTCCTCGAAACCGTTTGATCAGCATTTTTTTTTTTTTTGCTGGGGGTGGGGGGTTGAAAGGGGACGGCCTTATGTCAGACTGTGGTAATTTATATATTTATTTTTCAAATGCCATGGAACCTTGGACAGGGTTAGACTTTGCTAGGATGCTGTGCTGAGTCATAGAGAGACCACTGTACCCAAGAACCTGGGCAGCCCCCCACCCCCTTTATCAGGTCAGCGATTATCGCTCTCATCCACCTATGCGTGGTAGAAAACGGTATCTCACGTTGCCACTCCTGCTTAAGTCGAAGATGCTAGAAGTGAAGTGACCCTCTAGCACGAAATGCTCTGCTACTGAGCCCCGGGATATCTATCCCCCCCTCCCCGTTTGTAACCTAATGGCATAGCCAGCTGGATAGCAAAAGAGTTAAGGAACCTGGCGACAGAGCCAAAGGAGGGGAGTTCGATTCCCCACAGACGCCAAAAAGGGAATGGCTGAGTATTCTCTACCTGAAAAACCATGTAAAAGTTTGCCATTCGTAAAAAAAAAAAATGGGCTTGGCTGCACATGATTACAGGGATTTCCAGTGTGATGTTGTGGACAGAGTGATGGATGAAAACAATCTTTGAATCCCAGCTCACCCATGTAAACTCACTGAGGGAGCTGAACTGGTAAAACTGCTCCTTAAACATCTTATGGTGAAAGCCAGGTGATGCTTGCTGTAAATTGATTTGGATTTAACAATAGGGAACACATATGTGTACAATGGTAACACTGACAGTTAAGCATGCACTGGGGTGACATACTGTATTGATTACTGCAATGCGCTCTATGTGGGGCAGCCTTTGAAGACGGTCCGGCTATTGCAACTGGTTCAGTGTGGCTGGTAAGTGGTAGGGCCGCCAGGGATCACATCACGCGGATTCTATGTAACCTGCACTCGTTATCAGTTGTTGCTCAAGCCCAAATTAAAGTGCTTGTTTAGACATGTAAAGCCCCAAATGGCTTAGGACCTTACATACCTGAAGTACTGCCTCCTTCCATATGAACCTACCAGGCGATTAAGATCTAGCCAGGGGGCCCTCCTGAAAGAGCCATCCCTCAAGTGTTTTAATTCTTTTTTTTATTGTAAGCTTCCCAGAAACCTTTGGGTAGTGGGGCAGCATATAAGCATATAATAAATAAATAAATAAATAAATAAATAAATAAATAAATAAATAAATAAATAAATATTTGAAATGTTGCTTTTTTGAATCTCCCACCTAACATGGCCACTGCTAGCTGTCATATAATAATTCATGTCACCAACCACCCCTTTCCAGTTTATGAATATGGGATCTTCTGCTTCCATATCCATGATTCAGGAAGCCAAGACATGCCTTGAAGCTGTTGCACAACTTCATGACGGCGTTGCCAGCAGGAAAAAGGATGCCAAGCTTTATATAGCAAAAGGTCTGAATGTTGACAACACGAATGGCAGCAGCCAAGATGGTCTACAAAATATCCTGTTCTGTTCACTACCAATCACAAATATGACACCACACAAGGGACAATCCCTTCTTTCGTCAGTTAACCACTTCTCACTAAAACATAAAGTAATTGTCAGGTTGTTTTTCAACAAGGGTGAATCATAGTGAATAGAAGAGGGTATGTTGTGTAGACCATCTTGATGGCTACCATGGATGTCAGCATTCAGACTGCCCTTTGCTATGTAAAGCGTAGCATCCCATTTCCTGCTAGCAATGCAGGCACAAATATTGTGCAGCAATACTGGGCCATTTCCTGGCTTTTTGAATCGTGGGTATAGAAAAAGAACATCCCACATTCATAAACCAGATTCCCTGCCTTTTAAAAATGGGAGCAAAAATATACACACTCTACACACAAATTTGAACTGAAATTTCTCTCATTGCTGAGTGCTAGGGTTTTCCAGAAGATGAGCATTTGATTGTAAGCCACCCAGAGGCCTTTGGGTAGTGTAAAACTAAACACGTTGTAAAAGTAAATAAATAAATAAAATAAATTTGTACTGTGGTTACTGGGAGAAGAGAGAAGCGAACACAGCCTGGATGTGGCTGGGGTGTCTTTTTGCCAGAAATATTTCAAATGGCTGCTTTGGAAGCAAAAGGTGTGAGTAGGTACAACACATGCAATGGACAAACATACACACCCTTTACCCTTGCAGGTAAACTAATGATACCATGCCCACATCAAAGAATGCAATCTAGAAAGCCATGTTCCAGTTTCCAATGCACTGTTTTTTAAAAGTTAGGCAAGCTGAGGAAGAAAAGTGGCATCAGACCAAAAGGTTTATGGATATGATGTGTGCATGTTTTCCAAAAGAAGCCCCTTTGTCTTTTGAAATTAAAATAAAGGAAGGAAGAGGATGGGCTAGAAAATAATGGAAAACAAGATCAAAGTCACCCATACTATGTTCAAGAGTGGGGAGGGCGGAACGGGGTCAAAATCAGTTCATTTGAAATGTGGCAATGGATGAGAGCAGTGCAGATATACAAGATAGCCACAAAAGTAGAAAGTGGGTTCTCAATGAAGTCAATCCTAAACTTTCACTAGACCAAAAATGAGTTAACTGAGCCTGTACAATGCATACTGAATGGAAACACTGAAGTAACCAGAATAGACTATATTGCTGGGGAAAGTGGGGTGGAGCAGTAGGAAAAGAGGAACATCTAACATAAGATGGGCTGACTCATAAAGGAAGCAACAGCGCTTGGTTTGCAAGATATGAGGATAAATTCATGGAAAAGACAATATTGCTAGAAAATGGGAAGGTTTCAAGGATGTTTACAGTTAGTGTTAATTAGAAAGCCAGAAAAACTGAGGGTTTTGTTATTTTTGTTATATAAAATTGCTTTTTTCAAGATCAATATTGCCCCTGCCATGAAGCCTGGATTCCTCCCAAATAAAAGAAAGGGGCTGGAATTAACTGTTCTCTTTCAAGTTAAGCAAGCTTGATCTTTTCAAGGTATTTGACCTGTTTGAAATCTGCAGACAGGAAATCCCACCAAAGTCTGTATAGGGGGAGTGGTTGAAAACTGTTTTACTTAAAAAAAAATAAAACTAAAAAAACTGCTTCCCAAAATGTGTCTGGGTGCTGGGTCCCAAAAGCTCTGTTGTGTATTAACTGTAAATATGTTAAAGTTTTCACTCAGGTCCACCTTGTCTATATCCAGTGGGAAAATACCACCTTCTGATTGGTTGTTCACTAACTGGGCTGGCTATATAACCAGCCCAGCTAGGCTGATTGGGTGCTGTGTGTTTTCGCCTGAGTAAAGAGCTGTTCATCCTTCTTCTGTGTTGTCTCCATCCTTCATTCCCATTATTTAATAAGCACAAAGCTGCATTCCTAACTTTTCTGAACCTTTCCAAACTTTGGTCTTGAATCCAGTGCCTGTGGTCAGAGAGGTTGTTCTTGGACTGGGCCCATGCACCTCCCACTGGGTGTTGGGCAGGAAACATGCCATGGGCATTTCTTATTAAGGTTGGCAGGTCAGGAGCACTGGATTCCATGAGATTCCACAACCAAAACTTGGGGACTTTGGGTGGGGCCTTTTTGATGTCACACGGATAGGCCCTTGCAGTGTCATAGACTTGGGACAGAAAAGGTGCAGTGCAGGGGCTCAAATTGCTTCAGGATGAATTGATGGTGGAAATGGGACTGAATGGCATCTAAATAAATACTGTATGGCCAAGCTAATTGGGTAATATGTTAAACCTGAAGCCAACTGGTGGGCTGGGCAGGGAGAGGTGTCCATAATTTTTGGTGGATAGACAGGCAGCAAAGGGTGCCTTAATACCAGCTGGAAACTGGGAATATATCACACTCCAGCTTGAAAACTGTGTCTCACACAGACACTTTTCTATCCCTTCCTCCAGTGGTGCTCTCGTTGAGATTGGCTTTGCTGCTTGGAAAACTGGGGGAGAAGAAGCAGTACCCTGAGATTCCAGCTGGCACTTTGAGCTGCTGCAACCTTGCTTGTATTTCTTTCCCTCGACATGATTCCAAACACCCCAAACCAATTTACAGATGACAGGTTAGCTGGGCCATCCTTTTGGCACTCTGGAATCATTGTATGTGGTTGGAAGGAGGTACAAAACAACTGGAGCATACAAAGATCAGAGCACTGAGCCCTCTCTGTGTGAAAGTGAGGCTACTGAAAGGTTTTGCAGTGGCAGGCAATGGGACTTTCCAGATGTTGCTAGACTGTAATTGCCATACAGATAATTTATCTCTATTGGACATCCCTGCTCATAATGACAATGACCCTTGGAGGTCATTGGCCCAAGGCTATATGTAAGGAGTTTTTGATCAAAGTGTGCAATAAATATATGTTTACATATATGAATGGAACTGGTAGCCGCTGGGTTGCCTGGATATGAAGCAGACATTTGTAAACTTGAGGTGTGGTTGAGTTCCTTCTGGCCATTTCTCATTCCCTTCTGTTCTGATAGTACTTTGGTTCTTCTCCTCTTCCTAGGAGGGCATCTAGTCCAATCTTCGGCTTCATCCAAGATCTGTTGTGCAGGAGGCAACTACAGCATCCCACCCAAATGGTCACTCATCCGCTGCCCAAAGGTATATACTTTATCTCCAGCAAGCAAGCAAGCTCGCATCTTCCATGACACCGACCAGCTATTGTCAACATGATGTTTTCCACAGATGCTTAGACTGGATTGCAACTTATACCTCCTGTTCTACCATAGGTCCAATAGGATGGCGTGCAAACAGATGTCTGTAGCTAACGTTCCTCTCACTTCAGGTGCATATTTTGCTTTCTGTATTTGGGCAAACCTCTGAAGAATTGGATGTATCAATGAAAGCTCACACTAACGTAGAACTGTCTTTAGGGTGCCACAACTTTGGGGAAGATCTTAATATAGGTAAATATATTTTCTTTTGTTGTGCTGCAGATGTCTTTCTATACAGATGATCTGTAGTGGTGCAAAAAGTTGCTTTTTGAACTAAACCTTCCAGAATCCCATCCTTCCAATCCATGGATAACTGCCAATCACATTCATTTGCAGGACATGGTCCTTGAACATAGAAGCGTGGATCATGCCCAACCCCACCTTAATATATGCCAAGAGAGGATGTTATCAGTAGAAACTGACTCCTTTGAAGCATCAGCTTCCTTGTTGCTTGAAAGTGATGCAGGAATGGTGAAGGTGGCTACATCTGTGGCACATCTGGAAGTTTCAAAGCTGAACCCTATCCTGCTTAACCAAAAGCTTGGACACGGGTTGGTTACTAACAGAATGTAGCACTACTCGGTGGGAGCTTTCTAGACCAACACACATGTGTTAAAGAAGAAAGAAGGAATGAAGAGAAGGCAACACTAGGACCAGTTGGAGAGACAGGCTGAAATAGTGCCCCCTTTTGCCCTTTCAAAGCAGTTCTTCCATTAGGACTTACTGGGAGAGAAGCCATATGTGAAGGAAATAAAAATCTAGAACTCCCGTCAGCCAGGCAGAGAGCGAGGGAGGGACCCTGTCAAACACAAATTTACCTGGCAATGTTTCATCAGCCAGCAAGTGCTTCTTTCCCCACCTGGCAGGACTGAGAATGAGATGCAAAGCTTGACCTCTCTAGGTCACCCTTCTGAATCTAGCTCTGCTAAGGAGCCGTTGAGACCTGCCAAATGACATACCTGGACAATAAACTGCGGTGAAGGCATCAGACAGGCAGGAAGACGCTTGGGCTGGGACGACAGGCAACCCAATTGCTCCTCCCTGGGGATTTGGGCCACGTGAATATCTTTGGGGTTCCTTAACTCAAGCAATATTTAAACAAGGACAAAGAGTCAATCATGGAACAACCACGATTGACTCTGTCATTGGACAGAATGAGAGGGTTTATTGGAGAGCCCTCCACCACCACCACCACCACCACCACCACTCCCAAGTGTTTGGTTTAATTCATCACTATAGTTACTTATTTAATTGATCACTATTTTTTCATTGCCTGGAAGGTGGAGAGGCACTTGTCAGTTTTGCTGCCTCAGGCTGGTCTAAGGCGCCTCATGCCTTGAGCAAAGGGGAGAGGAGGGAAGCCTTGGGCATGCTTCTTCAGGCAGCTAAATATTTGGGGACGGCTGCAAAAAGGATAAATAGGCCAGTACATTTAAATGCATTAGGAACCAACTCACTAATCCAATTGCCTTCTCTTCTTTTTGCGTCCCCTCAAGATACATCGGATTAATGAATCCTTGGTGGGGAGCAGGATGGTGCTGGCTCCCTGTGTCCCCCACTGGTAAGAAGGTCTGTTTCCCAGTCCAATACCCATTTGTGTTACTCAGGAGCGCCATGTGCTTAACAAACTGTAGCAAATACTGGGAGTTGGAACTCCCTATATCAGGCATGTCCAAACTTCTGCCCTCCTGATGTTTTGGACCACAGCTCCCAGAATTCTAAGCTTTGATTGCCAGTGACAAAGGACTATGGGAGTTGTGGTCCAAAACATCTGGAGAGCTGAAGTTTGGACATGCCTGCACTATATATTTGATGACAAATTTCTTGACTATATCCATGTATTAAGCATTTTTAAAAATAGGTATCTCAGGGGTATCTGGCTACCAGGTGGGGACGGATAGGTATTTCATCTGAGGCAGCCCAGTTGTTTTAACGTTCTTATAGAACAATATGCTTTTAGAATATAAATATAAAATGATAGGCAAAATTATAATATTGATATGGTAATTAAAACATCTTGCACATTTCCTTCTCTGATCCTTATATTTTTGTTACATGCAAGGTTCATACAAAAATGTGTATCAAAGGTACAATCTCCTTGGGTGGTTGACTTGTATAACCTATAACATTGTTATAGTTATCCAAAAATTCACAGTGCAGTACTTCTGAAAAGGAAAGATTGGCTGGCTGCACACCATTGACCAAGGGATGTGGATGTGTACTCACTGTGCTTTTCCACTCTTCGGGGAGGTTCATTCTGTGGATCATAGACTCATAGACTAATAGCAATAGTTGCGGTTCTACTTAAAAACCAAAGTTTCCTTGTTGATTTTTCAAGAGAGGCACAGTTTCTAGAGAAATCGAAGGAATGGTCTCCCATAGGGTAACGTCCTGCTGGCACCATTACTTTGTAACATTTACAAAAATGATCAACCCACATGCCCATACTTCAGGAGTTTCCTCAATGCCTATTATTTGGCCATGATGGTCCAGGGGCAAACCTTCAACACCATCAATGACCAGCTATCTTTGCATTAGATCTCTATGTGGAACTCCCTGCCACAGGATGGGGTAATGGCATTTGGCCTGGATGCCTTCCAAATGGGATTGGACAGATTGCTGGAAGAAAAGTCCATCACAGGCTATAAACCATGATGGAGATGTGTAATCTCCAGTCTTAAAACCAGGGTACTTCAAGGGCCAGATGCAGGGGCTTGGTATCAGGAGACAGATATCTAGTCTCGTGCGCTCCCAGATGCATTTGGTGGGGCCACTGTGAGATACAGGAAGCTGGACTAGATGGGCCTTTGGCCTGATCCAGTACTGCTCTTCTTATGTTCTTATACCCATCCAATGTATTCTCAAAGGCTTTCATGTCCGGGATTTGATAGCTGTTGTGATTTTTTTGGGCTGTTTGGCCATGTTCTGATCTGGAACCCATCCACTTCATGGACAACAACCTCCTAGATGATGGCTAATATCAAGGAAATGTTTTCTGCACACATCTCAAGCTTAAATATTAAACTGGAAGAGGCTAGGTTAAATCTGCGGAGAGCAAAAACAACAGACCTCACCAAATGGATGGATGCTGAAGAGTGTCTCCCACCAGGACAAGATTCTGGTTGGACCATCTGGAAGCTACTTAATAGATTTTCAAGTGAAGTAGGAAATCAAGCAAAATGGAGCTACTTGGATGCAGGACAATTTTTGTCACTCTGGAGAAATTCAACAAACATGACACTTATATGCATGCAATTTATACTCTCTTACAAGCACAAAACGTTCTAGCAAATGGCCAAGATACCACTGCTGCAGTCGTCCACATTTGGTCAAAAACAGTTTAATTATCACGACATGTTCATTTGTTTTTAATTTTACCTATATTTCAGGTTACGTTCATAATTTTAAATCTTTCAAAACTCTGATATGAATAAAGATGGGCAAGGTATAAATTACACCATTCTATCACAAATTTGATTCAGAATAAGTCTAAGAAAGAGCCTTTGAATGTTTCCCATCCCTGCTGCAATCATAAAAGGTATTTCTGCCAAATTGCTTCATTTCCCTGTTTCTGGAAAGGTAAAAGAATTATTAGGTCAAGGAAATCAAATGTCTTTCTGGCTGTTTAAAATGAGAACGTCTCCTTCTGGTGCTTTAGCTGCATGGAAACCACACTATTTTACATACACTTCCAGTCTGAACACATTGTTTAGATGTTAATCTCTCACCAGTACACTTTTTGTTTGCAGCCTTTTAATAATAAAGTGAACAAAGTGTTCCATAAGTATTTAATCAAGTAGTCCCCATACAGAGTGTTGGGAGATATCAATTGATTAAAAAACACACCCACATTCATAATATTATAGAATTATAGAATTCTCCCCCACCAAAAAAAAAAAACTTCCACAGCCCCTAATGGAGAGCATGTTTTGTTTTGTTTTTTTCATTAACTTCCTGCTTCTACCCCACCTCTGGCCAATCAGGAGCTCTGTGCTTCGAAGAGCCAATAGAGAGATGATGGATGTAAGCAAGAGGGAGGTGCCCATACCATGCCGCTCTTTGCTTGAACAGGCCTGTATAGTCCAGCCCCATCGGACCATGCTGCCCTGTGCCTTCCAAGAAGAAGCCTGGCATCCATCTTGCCAAGTGAACTTTTAAGAACTCTCTCCTGGCAAATTACATCTCTTGCCATGTTTGGACTTCTCTACCTGCTTTGAAAAAGGGAGCTTGCTCCGGAAAGTTCAGCAACTTGTTTTTATTTTTCTTCTAGCAGCCTATGAAGGTATCACCCATAGTCTAGTTTTGATTTTGTTTTAATGGCTGCATGGCTCCAAACCTCTTTTTCACTTTTATAGAATTGTGAAGTTGGAAGGGGCCTACAAGGCCATCAAATCCAAACCCCTGCTTCCATACATCCTGGACATAACCTGTTTCAATTGTTACCCTCAGGGCAACGTTTTAGGGCATTGCACACTAAGACAACTAGATATAAAGCTAGTTTCTTTCCAAGTGCTATGAAACTGTTGAATAATTAATTTTTACTTTTCTTCTTCCTTTTTAAATAATAGGTTATATTGTATTGTTGTACTGTGTTTTTATTGTTGACTATATGATTCTTATATTTCCTTTTATATATAGAGAGAGCATATTTTACCAAAACAAATTCTGGGTGTGTCCAACCACACTTGGCCAATAAAAGTATTCTGATTCTGATGCAGGAAAACAAACCAAAGAATATCTGCCAGGTGGTTGTCCAGATTTATCTTGAATGTCTCCAGGGTTGGAGCACTCACAGTCACCACCTCTCGAAGTAAAACAATGAAAATGTACACCAAAGCAGTGACGATGTGACAGTGTAAGCTTTTTAGCAGAAGTGGCAAACTAACACTGGAAACACCAGTATATTTCTAGATGTTTTTGACTACAACCCCCCACAGTCCCTTGCCATGGGTCCTACAAGGTGCAGCTGAAAGAAGTGCTGGATAGCTTCATGCTTTAGGGTTCCCTCGTGTGCCGCCTTGGGCGGAGGGGGCTGGATTTGATCATCTATCTGCAGTTCTAAGATTAATATGAGGAAAAGCAACTGAAGGGCCAAGGCTCTATCTTGTTTTGGCTGTATGTCTCACCATCGGATTTAGCAGTGAAGAATTCACTTGAGCGACGCAACAGAAAGCTCAACAATGAACTTCTTAGGTTGGGTGGATTTCTTTAGAATACTCAGGTTCAGATTTTGACTTGTAATCCATGATGTCGTTGTGCAAGGATCTTTGTGTTGGCAGCATCTGCACATTTTCAGAGTTTGCAGAAATGTAGTATCTAGTTTTGTTTTGCGTTTAGTTGCTTCTGCAGTTGCTCGTACAACATTATAATGCAGCTCAGCTGTGCTAGTGGAGATTTTCATTCCATTATAGCTTTGGCAGATTTAGGCTAGTCTCTTGACATGTGTTAGGAAGCAGCGCTCTTATGCAGCTGCCGGCTTTCCTTTTTGGCTGAAATCCAGTAGTAAGTAGCATATATAATAGATCCATTGAATAAGCAGAGATTTGGTGAGCACACTCCTCCATAAACTCTACTGATTAAATAAGTCTACTCTAATTGCAACTTAGTACTGAATCATAGAATCATAGAGTTGGAAGAGATCTCAAGGGCCATCCGGTCCAAGCCCCTGCCATGCAGGAACCCCCATCACAGGACTCCCAACAGATGGCCATCCAGTCTCTGCATAAAAACCTCCAGAGAAGAAGACTCCGCCACCCTCCGTGGCAGCATATTCCATTGCCGAACAGCTGTAACTGTCATGAAGTTCTTCCTAATGTTTAAATTGAATCTCTTTTCCTGTAGTTTGAGACCATTGCTCCACGTCCTAGTCTCTGAAGCCATGGAAAACAAACCAGTCCCTTCTTCAATGTGACATCCTTTCAAATATTTAAACATAGCTCATATCCCTTCTCAGCCTTCTTTTTGAAAGGCTAAACATTCCCAGTTCCCTAAGCCGCTCCTTGTAAGACATTTCTTCCACACCCTCAATCCTCTGAACCCGTTCAATATTGTCAACATCCTTTTTAAATTGAGGCGCGCATAACTGGACACAGTACTCTAGATTGGGTCTGACCAGAGCAGAATAGAGTGGTACTATCACTTCCCTTGATCTAGACACTATGCTTCTGTTGATGCAACCAAGAATCGTGTTGGCTTTCCTGGCCACTGCATTACACTGCTGACTCATGTTCAATTTGTGATCCACCAGGACTTGTTCAATTTTGTTCACTTGTTCATATTCAATTTGTGGTCCACCAAAAATACTGGATTCCAGTATTTTTGTCATCTCAATATATGTTGTTGTTTTTATTGTTGATGCTGCTGCTGTTACTGCTGCTATTGTCATTGTTATTGTGTGCGCTGTCAAGTTGTTTCTAATTTATGGTGACCCTATGAAGGTGCAATCTCCAAAATATCCTGTCCTCAACAGTCCCACAGACTCATAGACTCATGAAGTTGGAAGGGGCCTAAGAGGCCACCGTGACCAACTCTCCACTTGATTCAGGAAATCAAAGGACATCTGCTAGTTGGTTGTCTACATTTCTCTTTAATATCTCCAGTGTTGGAGCACTCACCACTTCTCATAGTAATTGGTTCCGTTGCTGTTCTGCTCTAACAGGAAGTTTTTCCTGATATTCAGCTGACAGTTGAGTTCTCATAAATGGAGCCCATTGTTGTGCCTCCTGTACTCTGGGATGATCAAGAACAGATCCTGCCCCTCCTCTGTATGACAGCCCTTCAAACATTTGAAAAGTGCTATCTTATCAACCCCTCAGTCTTCTTTTCTCTAGGTTAAACACGCCCAGTTCTTTCAGTTTTTCCTCATAGGTCTTGGTTCCTTGTTCCCTCCCTCTGAACTTCTTCCAATTGTCAGCATCCTTTTTGAAGTGTGATATACAGAACACAATACTCAAGGTGAGGCCTAACCAATGCTGAATTGGGGGGGGGGGGTGACCACCCCATGAGATTTGGAACTTATACTTCTGTTAATGTAGCCTAAAATAAGATTTGCCTGTGTGTGTGTGTGTGTGTGTGTGTGTGTATCCACATCACACTGCTGGCACATATTCAGCTTATGATCTACAGAATTCCAAGATCCTTCTCACTTGTAGTATTGCTCAGCCAGATGTCCCACATCTTGTAACTTATATGCCGGGTGCCTATATTTTTGTTTATGTCTGTTATTTTTATATTGTTGTATTTTTACACATACAGTATATTGGCTTCTTTGTTTATGGGTTTTTTTATCCCTTGTTTATGCTAACTTATTGTTGTTCACTGCCTTGAGTTGCTTTCGCAAGTGGGCAGTATACAAATCATAAATAAAACTAAAAACTAAAACTCTGCAATTGGTTTCTTCCTCCTTGGCACAGTACTTTACAATGATCCCTTTTAAATTTCCTTCTGTTGGTTTCAGGCCAGTGCTCCAGCCTGTCAAGGTCATATTGAATTTTGTTTCTGTCTTCCAAGGTATTAACTATTCTACCAAATTTTGTGTCATTTGTGATTTTGACAAACCTTTCCTATGCTTCTTTGTCTAAGTCATTAATAAAAATGTTGAGGCCTACCACACTGAGCCTTGGAGTACCCCACTTCTTACCTCGTCCCACTTAGAGATGGAGCCATTAATGATAACCCTCTGAGTATGATTCTGAAGACAATTGTGTATCCACCTTATACTTGATTTGTTCAGCTCACACCTATAGTTCCCACTTAATCTCACTTCCCCCACCAAGTCATTTCAAGCCTGTGGTTCCTTTAGGGAGTCAATATATCTCATATTTGGTCTTCCTCTTTTCCTGGTACCTTCTACCGTCACTGGTGTAACTAGGGAGGGGCAGAAGAGTGCATTTGTCCCGGGGCATGCAGCAATCTGGGGGCACCTGCAGGGGGAGCAGGAGGAGGGAAGCCATGCACCATCCTGCCAGCAGTCCCCCTTTCACCCTGCTGAGGCTTGGCAAGCCTTAGTCAGGGGAAAGGAGGAGAGGGAAGCAGGCAATGTTTTATTTTCCAAGCAGCACCTCCATTTTTTTGCTCCTCCCTCCTACTTCGACCCACCCCCGCTAATGCTTGGTGATTATTAGCCTGGGGAAAGGAGGAAAGGGAAGCATGCGACGGAGGTGCTGCTTGGAAAGAAAATTCCATCACCTGCTTCCCTTTCCTCCTTTCCCCAAGCTAATGATTGCCAAGTCAGCCAGGGGAAAGGAGGAGGGGGAAGCGTGTTACAGAGGTGATGCTTGGGAAAAAATCACCTTCTGGGCACTATCCACACACTGTGCGGTTTGCACAGGATACCCCTGTCCAGGAGACCCCTGAAGAGGGCATGAGAAAGAGGGTCCCTTCTCCTCTTCCCCTGCTGTTCCCCCCGGATCGGGCACCCCTTGCTTGGTGGGTGAGACACAGTTGGGGGGCAGGAGGGGGGGGAACTGGCTTTGTCCCCGGGCGCTCCAAACCCTAGCTTCACCTCTGTCTACCTTACCCAGAATTTTTGTCTTTTCTGGATAATCTTACCTTGTTTGATCTGGCCAAAGTAGGAAAGCCTCAGGTATAACATTTTTGCCTCTAAATATAGTTCAGGCTTGATAGGACCCACATGGTTGTCTTTCTGGCAGTCCAAGGTACCCACACAGTTTTTCTCTGGCACATTTCAAACAAATCAATTTTCCCCATAAGTTTTTTTTATTTGCCACATTTCACACATATATACGGACAACTGGAAAGACAAGAGTGTGGATGATCTTGGTCTCAGTCTCGAGCGACACATCGTTACACTTGATCTTTTCTTGTTGCAACAATCTAGTTTTCTATTCAAGGTTAGTGATTTTATAATGAAAAACAGGGTGACCTCCAATGATAATGGATCTTGTCCCTATTCTGAGATGTATTTAGAGTAAAGACCTACTCCTCACGGCAAGTTTGTGAGAATTTGGCTGGTAGGATCAGTTGCACTGCAACTGCGTATGAGTTTGTCTAACCAGCCCTTTTTGTGGGCGATGACACTATCTACTCTTGGGACTATAATAGAAAAAAGGTATCATAGTGGTCACTGCTAATTTGTGCAGGTATTTCTAATGGTTGCTGCTAGATTTCTGAGCTGGAGGATGCCTACGGGAGAACACATTCATTTAGAGGAAAACATTCACCCTCCTCTGAGTACTTTGAAATATGAAAACATTGTACATTTCACTGGTAAGTTGGCAATGATTGTCTGAGGAAAGCTTCGGTTGAATAGCATTCAATGTATTTTAATCTTCCGAAACTGTGCTGAGTGTTCTTGCAAACATTATCAACAACAACTGATTTTACTTTAGTGAACTTGCACATGATGTTACTGTATATAAGCTCTGTTTTGATATGGATCTAACATTGGTTTGTCAGGAACTATCTGCTGTTTCTAGCTTTCATATACTTCAAATGAACGAGCAGCAATGGTAGCCATGTTAGTCTTTTCAAGAATTGCAGGCAGCAATCAAAGAAAAACAAAACAAAAGACACAAAACATGTGGCAACTTAAAGATTAACTTTCATATTTTAATGTAACATTTTGTTGACATGTCCACTTCTTTAAACATATAGCAGCAACTGTGAAATGTTATGATCAAATGACAAAGGCAAATATAGAAATCAAATATCAAGTTCCATATGCTAACACTGAGTCTTCACATTATCCGGTATTTCTTGCATTACACCTTTCTTCTCTTAAGGTCACTCCCCCACCCCCCCAAAAAAGCCAATTTCCACACTTAATGCCTAGTGCCTATTTTTTTTTTTTTTTTTTTGGTTTTGTTTGCAAAAGTCAGTTACAGAACTGAAAAATACTTCTAGCCCAGAGAATGCACAGATGCTTTTGAATTGTATCACATCATCCTTCACCATTGTCTGTGCTAGATTGAATTGATGGCCACCATCCAGCAGGATCTTGAAAGTCCACAATATTTGCCACCCACTAGCACGGGGTGGGTGGGGAGTGGAATCCCCCGTATGCAGCCGATTTCTCTGTAATATGAAGATAAGGTCAGCACATAAACAGGGTTGGCCTGTTCATGTTTCCCATCCCTGATCTATCCCAGATCCTTCTTCTGAAATAGGGCACGATGTGCTGGAAAACCTCTGGTGGATTTCTGGAGTTCGCTTGAAAACTTGCCATTAGAAAACTCTCTCTAGGTAACTTGTTCAATTCCTAAGGTATGCTTGTGTTCATTTACTGTACAGTGGTACCTCTACTTATGAGCAGCTCTACTTATGAGCAATTTGACTTAAGAGCAGGAAACCGTTGGCATTTTAATGGCTGCCTTACAAATTTTAGATGTGGTCTGCTCTACTTACAATTTTTATTTATTTATTTATTTATTTATTTATTTATTTATTTATTTATTTATTTATTTATTTATTAGATATGGCTGCTCTATTTATGAGTTGTTCGACTTATGAGCATACAGCCAGAATGGATTAAACTCACAAGTAGAGGTACCACTGTACTCAGCTCTCCGTAACCTGTGTGCGTGCTGTGTCGTTACAGTCATGACCGACTCTTTGTGACTCCATGTCCATGGAGTTTTCTTGGCAGGAATACTGGAGTGGTTTGCCAGTTTCTACTCCAGGTGCCTACAGCACCTGGTATTCCCTGGTGGTCTTCCATCCAAGTACTAACCAGGGCCAACCCTGCTTAGCTTCCAAAATCAGGCGAGAGCGGATGTGCTTAGGGCATCTAGGCAGCCTCCATAACCTAGCTCTGCCTTTTTGTATATAAGTTGGTATAAGTTTTCATATGGGACTTTGGATAATAAGACATCAACTTCTTTCTCTCTGCACCACGATGGCCACCTGACAGCAGAGGGAGCTGGTCATCTGCTGGTCATTTGCTACCTATTACCTTGAACCAAAGGTAGTAGAGCACTTTTACCACCTGAAGATGTCCAGGGCCACAAAAGGCACAATAACATTCCACTGGGACCCTGTACATTCCTCTGACATTGCTCAACAGCACCTCAGTCTGAGCAGCGTGGACAATGAGTGGAGATTGGTTGCATGCCACACCTATCCCATATCCTCTCTGCTTCTATGTTGTTTACTTTGCCATTCTGACTGGGTTTCAGGGCCTGAAAATAATTCTCTTGTTATATTCTTAGCAGAAATAAAGAGCAACATTGTCCACTTTAAATACCTGTGAGATTTTAATGCTTGGGAGTCATCTCCATATAACATATCGGGATATGCTGTTGAATAAATAGGATTGCATAAGTAACATCAGTCATAAATGTACGTTCTTTATCCTGGCTAAATTTATCTATCCCAGCCGAACCTGTCACCATTCCTTTTGAACTATGATTCCCAGCAGTCCGCACACCAGGCTTGCCCCCCTTTTGATTTGAGATTTGCTACATATGCCTTTATACTTCTTCCTGGCCATTTATTCTCCATTTTATATTCTGAAAGATGTGTCATTTTTATTACCTTTCTGGAGCCTGATTCAGAATCCAACAATGAAACATGTCAGTACAGAGAAAATGTCCAGAGGCTTACACTTGTGACAGACATTTGGTTCTTTTTATAATGCTTTTTAATTTGCAGACCTCCTGGCACAATGCTGTTCTGAATTAGCATATGAAAATCAACTGTCTTTGTTATAGAACTCCTTATTTTCTTTGGGTTCTTTGGGTTGCCCCTGTGTGAGTTTTTTGAGTATGTAAATAGGATAACTACTGGAGCTCAGGTTTTCTCCATTTGCGTCTTGACCTCTTACACTGACACACCCAACCTTGTCTGATTTCAGAAGATAGGAAGGGTTGGGGCTGTTTAGTGCCACTGGGTTACAATCTTGTCTGCAACCAGAGTTAACAATACTGGGGTACAAGGACAATAATCTAACTTAATATAAGGCATATGTTGATATATAAGGCATCTATGGTGGTTAATTCACATCCTACCTTGTTCCGCGATTACGTTTGTACCATGACAGCATTGTTCGCGGTCACGTGGTTCTGTCCCTGTTCAGTCCTTGTTTCCTTTTACCCATGGGCATGATTACTTGTCTCGTGACAACTGTTACTTCACAGTCTTGTTCCGTGACAAATTCTGAATTTGTCTTGCTTTCTTAACCCTTTAAAAATATATCGTAAATAAAACTTTTTCGATATTTTGATTTACTGGTCTTCTGGGATTTACACGTCAATGCTACAGGATTTTCAGTACTTTCTTTAATAAACATTTGCACTGCATGGTGTTTCCCATAGGGAAACTAATGTTGAATGCCACTTCAGCCGCTGACCACTTGGTGGACACTGGTTGTTGCATGACAGTTGTTACCCCACGGTCTCTTGTTTCGGAACAGGAACTGGGAACCAATCGTGATAAGAGAATTCCCCAGCCCAGGGGCAGGTATGGCTTGTCACACTCTGTTCCCCATTCCAGGGGCGTGGTTGAAACAACTTTTTGCTGTCACGCTATGGATGTGAAGTAAGATTTTTTTGTACCAGTCCCAAGTGGGACAACAAGGAGGGACGAATAGGACGTGAAGTAACTGCCTATGTGTCATGGTTCAGCCAAATGATTCTTCAACTGGAGATCTGCCAGAGCTTCCAAATCTGGCTTGAACGAGGATGTGTTGGGTCTTATAGACCTTGGAGCTTTGGGGATCCAGATCTACAACTTAAGTAAAGTACTTACCCGATCCTGGTAAGAAACCTGGACCATTAGATTTAAATGGCTCTGAGTCAGAAGAGGATACATATTCTCCTATCTCATATGAATGCAGCATGTTGAAGGCATGAGATTGACTAACAGCCCCTACATAAAGTCCTCAGCTGCAAACAAACACACTTTGGAAAAAGAATCTTCTTCACGAGTCAGGGAATTCCTTGAGGGAAAGCTCTTCCTTCCAGGGAAACCAGTGGACCAAAGCCTGTACCTGAAGTCTTCTACCAACTGGACAAATGTGTGCAGCTGAGCTTTGTGTGGGGGTTCTAGCAGCCCTGCTATATCATCACACAGTTCTGGACTGTGACTTTGCTGGTGTTTGGTTCTTAATCTTGCCATCAGGGGTGTTTTGGGTCACACATATACAGCAGTTCTACTTCCTACCCACCATGGAGGTTTCTGTCAGTAGGCTCTTCTGCTAGCCTGGTCAAGGTTGAGAGCTAGCCTCTCAATATGTATATTCACCATGACCAATTAGGAGGTTTCTTACTGCCTGCCATTTACAGAGGGTAGCTTGGTCCCACCACCTCTCTGTTTCTGTGCCTGAACTGACCTGGGGAAATAAATACTGGCAGCTCAGGGGAGCCAGTTTTCATTTTGTGGGCACAAAGATTCCGACTAGAGATGGGGACAAATTAAAAAGGGTCAAATGTCAAATGTTTTTGTACTTGAATCATTGTTGGGGGGGGATAGGAAAGCTTCCTGCCACTCTGGAGTATTTCCCCCTGATTCTCCCCAAATTTAGCCACATCATGCCCCAGCTGGATCTTCAGGTAGTGTGGGTGGCACTAAAGTTGTATGTATGTATGTATGTATGTATGTATGTATGTATGTATGTATGTATGTATGTATGTATGTATGTATGTATGTATGAATGAATGAATGAATGAATGAATGAATGACTATCAAAGGGTCATCACAAAAATGGAGAGGGTCCATCTTCAATTGCCACCCTCCTCCTCCCTGGTAGTGGGAGCACAGATGGAAGTGAGTCACAGAATCCCTGAGAGATCTGTTAGTCTCTCACACACTTGTTGCAAAGAGAAAGTAATATGTGAGGAAAATGTAATGACCCCAAGGGTTATAAATTAACAAGCCAGAAGGAAATGCAGCAGATGTGAGAGGGTATGATTACAACAATTAGAGCTGCCCTATGAGCCTCTGATGAGGACTAGCTTTTATAACTGGAGGGAAGCTACATGTAAATAAGTACAACATAAAAATCCTAATTCATCTGTGTACTTGTGAGGGCAAGGAAGTAAACAGAGACAGGAATAGCGGTATAAGTAGAAAAACAAGGTTTATGGGCAAAAAAAGAGCTGTGGGCCTATCAGGCTTTTGGCATAATTGCCACAGTGGTGCTATTCACACTGGGCTAGAAATGTTAATGTAATTATTGCTGTCAAGGTTTTTATATTAGGTTAAACCAACTCAGCAGCAGTCATCTCCATTGCTGAACTCCTTTCTGTCCCAGGCAATGTGAAGATTAAAAGTCTTTCAGTCATGAACATAGGAGTCTCTTGGGAGCTGTGTATTCATTTTGCACACAACAGCTGTAAGAATTTGGCTCATATCCACAAGAGCCTTTCCTCTGCTTTCCACCTGCTCAAGTGTGCACATGGAGACCAAGAGTTGAGAGATGTCCACAGTCTTGACAAGGGTTTGAATGTATCCATTTACTAAAAGAGGGACTTATTTGTAATTCCTTCTTTCAATAACAGTGTTTTAACAACTGTTACTTAATGATAGGTACCACCAATCTTAAATTGTAATTTACAGTCATTTCATCACTTAGAAGAGTGAGGGTCCTTAACATCTAACTAGTAGTTGACTTTAGACAATTTTAGTTGAACTAGATATGCTCTCAGAGGTGCTGCGGGATCAACCAAGACACTTTGTAAATAAGAGCTGGAAGATGCTATCTAACTGGCCCCAGAAGCAGACAAACGAGTAAGGGAAGAAACAGACATAAGGATGTATAGACAGTACTTACTAGAACTTAAGGAAGATATGCAGATGGCTGGACAATGACGTAATCCTTAGTCCTTTTGCATAGTATGTGGATAAGTGGATAGTATGCGACCATTGGACATTTTGTTTTTGCCTTTACTTCTTAGTCCATTTTTTTTGTCTTTTGTATGAGTTTGTCAGATTGTTATGTTTGTTTCATTTTGTAGCCTTTGTTGTATGTAAATAAATACAAAAAAGAGAGATGTCCACAGTCTTGACAAGGTTTTGAATGTATCTATTTACAAAAAAGCGACTTATTTGTAATTCCTTCTTCGAATAACAGTATTTTAACAACTATTACTTAATGATAGGTACCATCAATCTTAAATTGTAATTTAAAGTCATTTCATCACTTAGAAGAGTGATGTTTAGAAGAGTGTGGTTTCTTAACATGCAACTAGTATTTGACTTTAGACAATTTTAGTTGTTTTAGAGAAACTGGACATAGAATAGTTACTTTTTAAAACAATTATTATATATGGATGTGAAACAGTGAACAAAGGCAACTTTTTTCCCAGTTCATGTGAAATGAGGTGTTGGAGGACACATTTGTAGATACCATGAATTGCCAGGAATATAGAAAAGTGGGTGATAGACCATTAAAACAAAGCTTGGTCTCTCCCTGGAAGCCAAAATGGCTAAATTAAGGATGGCATACTTACGGCATATCAATGGCAAAACAAGATTCCCTGGAATAGAGAACAATGATAGGAAAAATGAAAGGCAACAGGAACAGAGGAAGCCTATTGTGAAGTGAATTGATTCAATAAAAGGAAGCCATGGCCCAAAATTGTCCAAGCTGGACTTTTGTTCCCAGCTACACTGCGGTGAAACAACTTGATAAGTGTTCCAGCTTATCAAGTTGAATTCCTCCAGGTAAAGAGACCCTAATAAAGGTCAAGTTTCTTTAGAGGTGAAACTGTAGACCACGAAGGGAGTGGCAATGAACTTTGTGGAAGCAGGAAAATGCTTCATCTCCCACTGAAGGAAGACCTTCGTTATGGCAAAGGCGGAGCTGTCGTGCCAGACATTAAAGCTGTAAATATTTGGCGTGTTGTGAGTAGAATGCTTCTATCTCTTTCTTTGTGAAGCTTCTCCTTGGTATCTGGAAAATCTTCCTTTCAATCAAGCACTAAACCCCCTTTCTGAGGAAGTGGCTTTTAGCAAAGAAGGGGTGAATGTTTTCAAAGCAAAGAAGTGATTGTTTTCACATTATTTCATGCCTTTCTGCCTATTATTCTCTTTTTGTGGAAAAATATTTTATGCCTTTGCTGCTCTTTATATGTGGTGGATTTAAAGACAAAATGTAAAGGAAACTACCTTATGCCTCTGTGCTTCTATATATTGAATTTAAACACGGAATTGTAAGAGCAGCGTTGGGAAAGTTGTTTTTTCAAAAAACATCATCTGACCTTGGAGTAACCGCATGTTTTGAAAACAACACTTGAAGGCTGTTTTTCACTGCTTTGGTTTCAATCTAGTCTACTTACTCTCCTCTGTACCTCTCTCTTTTGGAAACTAAGTGGCAGAAACTATTAGAAGCAATATTAACCCTTTCTTGTGAGCTATAAAACACAATGAATTGGGAGAACAACTCAGAAGAAGATTTTGCCAACATAATTCTATCCAGTTTGCAAAAAATTATAGATATCCACACAGACTCAACCTCTGAAAATACAGAGATTTTCAATTCTGATAAAGTCACAGAGGCAAAACAGATAATTAAAGATTGAGTGGTGGATAACACTGGGTCTGTAGAAAAAACTGAAATTAGTTCTGATCAGGAGATTGTGCTAAAACAGACAACTGATCTGAATCTACAGACAAACACAACAAGATTGATGCCGGATAAATCTTTGGATATGCCAAATTAAAAAAAATATGATAAACGCATCAACTGAAATCAGCTTGAATCAAGAGATTAAACCAGAACAAGGAGCGGATCTCAACATGAAGACAAACATGACAAGAATGATGCAGGCTAAACCCTTAGATGTGCCAAGTCCATAGAATATGATATGCACATCTGTCTTACTTAATATGGGTGCCAAAAGAGGAAAATTTGGGACTTTTTCAGTAGCAGAGCAGCCATCAAGATTACTAGCAAGATAATACAACAATCCATGATGATAAATGATTTGACAAGGGTGGGAACAACCTGTGAAGATAAGGGGCTTGGCAGGAAAATGGAAAATTGAAAAAAAAGAATTTCTAGTTTAGTGAATCTATTACGTTAAAAAGATGTTTTCTGTATTCTGATTGACTAAGGCCACTAGTTAATTGGTATGATATGGGAAATTGAATATGGAAATATGAAGATAAACCTTATATATAAATAAATGTTAATCTGATAGATATTTGAAAGAAAAGAGAAAGTTAGGTATAGACAAGAACTTCTATGCATAAAGTGAAACATATAGATTTATTTATTTATTTATTTATTTATTGCACTTATATACCGCTCTATTTCCCATAAGAGGACTCAGGGCGGTTTACAACAATAGAGATAAAACAATAAAGAGGTAGCTCTCTTATAATAGCCCATAAAGTATTAACTTGAATTAGTGATGATTGGTGAAATTAGGCATTCTTTGGAAGAATGGGTAAATATACTGTGGATGATATATAGAATATATATGGTTAGCCAAATCTATCGTAAATTGCTTAGTATTGAAGAGCTAAACAGCGAAGTTGAATAGATTGTTGAGATTAGATAGGCTATATTCTTTGTATTAAAATAGATGTAAGTAAAGATAAATAGAATAGGGATGAGATAATAAGGAAACCAAGTATGAAAATATGCTCCTATAAGCTGGGAAGGGAGATATGAATTACATTGGTCTCAAATGTTGGAAAAAACTGTGACTGAGGCGGTAACATGACAGGAGACAAGCAATATATTTGTTT
The DNA here is from genome assembly GCA_029282475.1 of Phrynocephalus forsythii. Taxonomy (NCBI): domain Eukaryota; kingdom Metazoa; phylum Chordata; class Lepidosauria; order Squamata; family Agamidae; genus Phrynocephalus; species Phrynocephalus forsythii. The sequence continues at coordinate 76,502,365 of JAPFRF010000006.1, read as the reverse complement.
TATGTAATTTAGTGTAGAAAATAACTAAAAATGTAAAACAAAAGTCCAAGTTGAAGAGCAGGAGTATCTACAGGACCTTTTGGATATCATGAATCACCATGAGTGAAATGGCACATAAATGATAAATTGCTACTTGTGATATGCCTAGTGCTTTCAATGTAACCAGTCATTTTGAATTGTTCTAAACAACCCTTAGCCATGCAAATTCACTGGGATATCCAGGCATACCATTTATAAACAAAGACAAGAGACGCTATTTCATTTCCAAGGGAAGAGTCCAACCGTTTATGAGGTGAGCGAGTGTCGCATGCACAGGCAATGATTTGCGGTCCTTAAAATTCTGAAGCTTGAGCTGTGCCAGGATAACATCCCAGCTATGGTCCTCGAATTTTGATCTGGGGGGTTTCCTGCCAACGTCCTGAGAAAAAGTGCTGGCTAAGAAGATCTATAACTAGCATCAGGCAATGAGTGAGGATTCCGTCAGCTGGCAATTCACCTAGTAATATTACTCTGGCCAACCGTTTTCATAAATTGCAGGTAAGAGTCCAGCATGAGGTATTGAGCCAGGTCTGTTGCATGTCACTTCAGCAATATTTCTCGTGCGAATAAGGATTTATGTTGGGACAGAAGGAATGCAAATGACCAGAGCTCAGAAAAGTTGCTTTTGATGAGCTACAACTCCCATAACTCATCCTGAAGGCTTTACAGTCATCCAGTATTTTACCAAGGTCTGGAAATTACTCCTGCAGAGGAGGGTGTTGCCATTCAGACACAGTGGAGCTTTTTCCACCATGCCCTTCTCCAATCATGCCACTGGCATCATTTTTGCAATCCTTATGTTGTGGTGTTCATGGCACTCCTGAGTTCAAGAGGCAGCCGAGAAGGTGGATTAGGGACCATGCGAGATCAAACTCTGGAGCCCCTCATTTTTGCCCCCCCCTTATTATGTAACTGTGGGCACTGGGCAGGACTGCTCTGCCTGGCACACTGACAGCCGTCTAGCCTTCCCGAGTGCTGGCATCATTTGACCATTCATCGATTTAAATCCAGCCTGAGGATTTATGGCATGTTTATAATATGTTTGCAGCAACTACAAACGTATCATTTAGCATTCATGTCATAACATTTAGATGTTCAAAGTTCCCCTCATCCACTGTCCCTCAGGAATTTATGCAATAATCCAGTGGCAATCCAACCCCTTTCTTCTTTAAGGTGAGCTTTTGTGCATCTTGGAATTGATTTCAAAGCCCAAGCTCAGGGAACTTGGTTTACAGTGCAACGCTTCTGAGTAGGAAGGATTAGCAGGTTATACACCATTGCCCAGGGGACAGCCAAGTGTACTCATAATGATTTTCATTCTTTGAGGAGGCTCCTTCTATTTCCCACAACAGCAACAGCAGCAGCAGCAGCAGCAGCAGCAGCAACAACAACAACTTCTGCTTATATACCACCCCATATCAGTTCAAGTAGTCTCTGGGCAGTTTACAGTTTAATTACAGTAATGCAGGCTACACATTGCCCCCCCCCCCCCAGCAAGCTGGGTACTCATTTTACCAACCTCGGAAGGATGGAAGGTTGAGTCAACCATGAACCTGCTACCTGGGATTGAACCCCAGGTTGCGAGCACAGTTTTAGCTGCAGTACAGGCATTTAACTGTTGAGACCAGGAATTAATAAAAACTAACAGATTCAAGTGAACCAAAGTGATGCCATATTGATTCCTCTGTATGCCTTGTATCTGTACCTTATTGTGCTTTGTAAGCTATCTGAAACTGTTTCACCTTTACTGGAATGTGTGCCTTGGCAAGAGAGAAAGAAAAAGAGCTGGTGTTATATGTTCAAGGACATCAATGTGTGTGTGTGTGCAAGGAGAATGGGTTAGGATAGGCATGGCCAAACTTCGGCCCTCCTGATGTTTTGGACCACAACTCCCAGAATTCTAAGGTTAGACTGCCAATGGTAAAGAACTGTGGGAGTTGCTGTCCAAAACATCTGGAGGGCTGAAGTTTGGACATGCCTCTATTACCCCATTATTGGAAAGAATCCCTGGATGCTCAGAGGGAAAAAGACTTGAGTTCCTCCTTTCAGATGCAGACACGAAGATCTCCTGTCAAGTGGCTAGATTCTGTGTGAGGATACTTCGACTACGGAAGTTAAATGCCAACCAGCTGTATGTATGCTAACATGTTTTAACTGTATTTTTAATCCATGGTTTTATATTTATGTGTAACTGGTCTAAGTACTGTAAATAAATATTCTTCTTCTGGACATGCCTGGGTTAGGATGTCTCTAACAAAGAGTTACAGCTTGCCTAAGGAATGTTGTTGATTGGGGAGGGGCATCTCATGCTTTCTGTACTTAAATGTGCACCCTGCCTCTGTTAGTTGCGATTTTTCCTTCTGCTTCACGGGGAAAGGTCGCTCCCTTTCTTTATCCAGCTGAATAAATGAATGGTGATTTGGATCTCTGCTTGTCTCAGAAGTTTTTGGCTAAGTTATTCTGATACAAAAAAAGTTTGGGATTAGCCTGAACTCAACATATTTTGGCGACCCAGATGGGACTCAAAGGGGCCCTTCTGAGCCCCATGGGATTTTTGCGTGAAAAAGTTAATTATCCCTTCTTGGGGTTCCCCTTCGGACTAGCCCTTGGAGGGAAACCGGAGTTGGTTCTCAGAGTCCTCAGTGCACACTGATACACTTTTATCAGGAGGGCAGCTTGAACCAGTTTCCCCACAGACCACATGGTGCTGTGATCGAACGGCCAACAGAGATCCTTGAGGGATTCCTGTGATGACAATGTAGAAGACAATAGAGATGTTTTGGTGATGAGTATACAGAAACAAGTGCTTGTGGAATTTTGAGAGAGCGCAGTTTTAGCTGCAGTACAGGCATTTAACCACTGTGCCACGGGGCTCCTGTGATGGGTGGTACAACAACAACAACAACAACAACAACAACAACAACAACAACAACAACAACAACAACAGAGTAAGTTAATATAGCATGAAACCCATTCACTTGAAACCCATCCATTTCATGGATATCACTCTTTGAGACAGTGGCTAAAACTGAGGGAAAGTTTTCCACACAAGTCCCAGGCTGCAAGAATTAGACCAGAAGAGTAGAAGAAAAACAGCACACCTTGCTGAATGGATGGATGCTGAGGAGTGTCTCCCACTAGGACAAAATTCTAGCCAGACCATTTATAAGTCAGTTAATAGACTTGGAGTGAAGTAGGACGATCAAAAGATCAATCAAGTAAAATGAGGTTATTTGGATGCAAAACAAGTTTTCTGTAAGGGAAGGGAAATTCAATCAAAGCAGTATTCATATGTGTGCAATTTATGCTGCAACATGTGTGCTGAAGAAAAGCTATCAAATGGTTGAGATAACGCTACTGAAGGAGCCCACTTCTGGTAAAAGATAATCTAATAATTTTACCATTTTAAGGAAACTATAAGCGGATGGAAAGAACTTCAGCAAGGACGCCCATGCAACTGAAACTGTCAGGCACTTTAGAGCAGGCAGACTGAACCTCTACTGAAGAACATTAGTCCAGAATGCCATAAGAACATGAGAGCCATGTTGGATCAGGTCAAATGCCTATCTAGTCCAGCTTCCTGTATCTCACAGTGGCCCCACCAAATGCCTCTGGGAGCACACGAGACTAGATATCTGTCTCCTGATACCACTCCTCTGCATCTGGCCCTTGAAGTACCCTGGTTTTAAGCCTAGAGATTACACATCTCCTCCATCATGGTTTGTAACCTGTGATGGACTTTTCCTCCAGGAATTTGTCCAATCCCCTTTTGAACGCATCCAGGCCAGATGCCATGACCACATCCTGTGGCAGGGAGTTCCACAGACTAACAACACGAAGACTCTGAGATTCTGAGAGTGGTAGTCCAAGAAAGTTACTTTTCTAAGATCAGGCCTGAAAGCCACAACTCAGCTGCTTTATGGCTCCTTTGCCTTCCTCACATGAAGGAGGCCAGGGAAGAGTGAAGCCAGATGCAGTTAGACAATGTTTTGAAAGCTATCCAAATGTGTTCTCAGAGTTACAGCTGTTTGCTGCTATTTGAAGTGCCATTGGTCGGTTCCATGGAATTTTGGGATCTATAGTTTGGAGAGATACTCAGAATTCCCTTGCTAAAGCATTGTAAGGCTCTAGCACCAAAATCTAGGTGTCTCACCAAATGAAAAAAAAAATAGCAAGAGTCCATAGGATGGATCCATGGCAGTTCAAGTTGCATCCAATTGCTATATCTGTTTAATTTAAACATGCTCCCTGTCTTAACCTCTGGATTAATCCATCTCTTAAGCACTATCTGAGTGCATTTTGTGTCCACTCCCTACTCGTCTTTACTGTGTAGATAGGAGGGAAGCTTGGCTCATTTTGAGTCCTGACCTCAGCTTCTAAGTTTAGAGAACTAGTCAGTCAGTGGAGTCCTTATAGTGAGGCAAATGAGTTATGCCAAATGGCTTTGTGACAGTCTCCCCTTTGGGTAATGGACAGGAAATAATGCCATTACACATTGCTAATTCAGAAAAGCCTGATGGCTTTGACATTTCATTGCTTTTTGAATGACAGTATTCTTCCTTTGATATGCTCCAGTCTTCTGTAGATTCTTGGTGGTGAATCACTTACAATTCCTCTAGAAGAAAAATATCAGTGTGTAATTTTTGTGGTATTTACAGCACTGACTTCTTTGAACATCAGCACAAAAATCAGACACGTTTTTCTTTTTCATAGAAGATAACACCTGTTATGCTGATGGCTCTGCAGTTTGGAATGCATTTCATTCTCCACCTAGCCTTTATATGATGTGCTTTTGTTGTCTCCGTTTTTACTATTATACTATTACTGTTGCCTAAATTATGCCAGCACTCAAGCTAACAGCCTAATATTTGAAGGTAAATTGCTTCAAGTTGAATCCCTGTAGACATTATCTGTTGCCCTTTGAGGGTCATTTGTCTCCAGAACTTACACATTTAGACTTACTCTGGGGTAACTGCACAAAGGGATTTGGGCTATTGTCTCCAAGAGATTAATAGTCACAGTAGCCAAACAATCAAGCATCAGATAACAACTTTTAGAATAGTAGATTTTTGATAGCATAAGTTTTTGTGGTCTACACAGCCCAGTTCTTCAGAAGTAAAGGAGTAATCAGAGAACTTCCAGTGTCTACACACTGTACAATGAAGGTTGGAATGGGATGTGAAGAGTGGGATCAGAGTGGAGTTAGGTATAGAAAGCAATTCAGTCCTTCTTCCACACCTCCACTAGTTCTGATTAAAATACAGAGACCAGTATCCTGTTCAATATATATCTGAGTGGAGAAGTCCAACTGTGGAAATGCCTGCGGTAGTCTGATGGGGTGCTGGGGGTGAGCAATTAGAGTGACATCACATCAGATTGCCATGGCTTCAGTTGTAATTCCACATACAGTGTGGAACAGGACACTGGCCAGACCCATTTAAATGAATAATTCAGCCACTGAGAGAACTCATGAAGGGGCAGTCTGAAAAAGTATATTTTTTCCAGTTTTTCCCAGTGTTTATACACAGGCATATGACACACGTACACACCCCAGTTCAGACCTTGCTGCATTAAGTGGCAAGAGTGTGCTGTATTATAATATCATTTAAATTATGAAAATCACTTGCTGCATTGAATGGCAAAGACTGGATGGGGGTTTTCCTCGCATTGATGTGTTTTATAATGTTTATTTTGGATGCCGTTGAACACAACCCTGTGTCAAAGTGACAGCAGAAGCCACCACCACAAAATGGTTAGAAAACTAAACTGGGTGCATGATTCATATGACCACTTATGTGAAGGAACTTGGCTATAGAATAGACTGTCAGAATGGCTCTAGCTGATCATTAAACCCTGATTAGGTTGTGTAGATCTTGGCAGCTGCCTTGTCATGCCACATTTTCATAGCAGCCTTAGAGGTTGACAGAAAGCCTCCTGTTTGCTTTGTGGGGCACAGAGGAGTCCATCAGAAGTCATACCCCTATCAGATTTGCCATGGCTGCTCATTTTACTACCACCATCAGAGTTACCATCGAAACTGAGCTGTGGCTCTGTTTGATACAACAGAGTACCACAGCAGCTTCTTGCTTTGTTAAACAAGAGGGTAGCTATGCACCCTTCTTTCCAGAGGACATTCTTCTCTTTGAAAGGCTGATAGAGGGTATTATTCTTTTTGAAAGAACTGTCCAGTACAGGTGTGATATAAAGATGCAGAGCCATAAGAAGGGAGAACAGGAAACCAAGAGGCACCTGATCCATAGACTTAATAGGCACATATAGCATTCCCCACTCTGGTGATTCGTCTGTACTGTAAATCTATCTATATTATGAAAATCATGTGCATTCATAATGATCAAATAACATATGCAAGTTTATAGGAACTGGCATCTTATATTGCCTTCTTTTAGTTCCTTCACATACTTTTTTTGCAGAGATAGGTTAATGGTCATTCTACAGAATAGAGTCGTCAGCCTCTGGATTTGGAGCATTGCAATTACTAGCATTCCTTACCACTAGTGACATCTGCGTGCTAAGTCTTATTGGAGTATATGCAAACTGTCCTGGTCTATGATTTTGGTCCTTAAATTTTAGGGCATAGAATGCTGCTAGTGTGGCAACCATATAAGGGGGTGTCACCAGTATGCAGATGACACCTAACTCTATCTCTCCTTTCCATCTAAATCCGAGGAAGCTGTTTTGGCTCTAGATCAGTGTCTGGTGTCAGTAATGGATGGTTTGGGAGTGAATAAACTGAAACTTAATCCAGACAGGACAGGGGTGCTCCTGGTCAGTCGAAAGGGAGAGCAAGAAACAGAGATTCAGCCTGTGCTGGCTTAGATTACACTCCCCCTGAAAACAGAGGTGCACAACTTAGGGGTGCTCTTGGATTCATCTCTGAGTGTGGATGTCCAGGTCTTGGAGGTGGCCAGGAGTGCCTTTGCATAATTAAAACCAGTGTGCCAGATATGCACCATCTGATCACAGAGGCACCATCTGATCAAAGAGGCACACTTACATCCCGGCTGGATTACTGTGTTGATCATTCTGCATAGGGCTGCCTTTGGAAAGTGCCTGGCTACTTCAGCGGGTCCAGAATGCTGCAGCCAGATTATTAACTGGGGCTAGTTACAGGGATACCAGTACTTCCCTGTTACAGTAGCTCCACTGGCTACTGTTCTGGTTTGGAGCACAATTTAAAGCAGTGTTTCTAACCTTTAAAGCCCTAAATGGCTTGGGTCCCATTGGATCATGTTTCCCTTTATGAGTGCCCAGGTATTAGGATCATCAAGGGAGACCTTTCTCTTGCTTCTCCTGCCCTCACCAGAGCAGTTGGTAGGAACACAGGAGAAGGTTGCACACACTGGAACTCCCTCCCACTGGAGACCAGACTGACCCCATCTTTGCTGACCTTCTTCAGGTAGATAAACATCTTTCTTTTCTGGCAGCCTTTCTCTGAGTGACTGACTGTCCAAGGTAAAGGTCCCCCTCCCAGCACATGTGTGCTAGTTGTGTCTGACTCTAGGGGTGGTGCTCATCTCCGTATTCAAGCCGAAGAGCCAGTGTTGTGCAAGTCTGTGACCACGTGGCCGGCGTGGCTGCAAGGAAACACTGTTTTACCTTCCCACTTTTTATGGCGGTACCTATTTATCTACTTGCATTTACATGCTTTTGAATTGCTAGGTTGGCAGGAGCTGGGGTTAACAGCGGGAGCTCACTCTGCTGCGTGGCACCTGGGATTTGAACTGCCGAGCTGCCGGCTTTGCAGCCGGCAGTTTTCAGAAGCCTTAGTCTACTGAGCCACCACGCCCCTAATAGCTGTCCAAGAGGGGGTTTTAAATGCACTGTTGTGCCTTATTGCTTTTGAATCAACTTTTAGCATTGATAACGTTTACTGCTTTTAATATGATTTCTGTTTAGTTCTCTAAAATATTTGTGAACTTACTGTTTTTAGTTTTAAACATAGCCTTTTAACCATGTAAGATTTCTTGGACCCTTTTTAAAGCAGAAAAAAACAGAGCAAACTATTTTAAATAGATGAATAAATGTACGCAGACAAGAGAGAGGCAAAGAGATAGAGGAGGATCAAATAAGCATAAGACCTGGATGGGAGGATGGCCCTTGGCCATGGAAGGACCTAAAACAGTGGGAGCCATCTGGAGGGCCATTATTTGCCCATCTTTGCTCTAGAGGAAGTAGCCAGAGAGAATGCACAGAGAGAAAACACAAAACCCTTTTTAAAAAGCAGAAATTAGGTTTTGCTTGGGGCATCACATCTCCAGCCTGCAGCCAACCACAGATGCAGGGGAGTGGTATCAGAAGACAGATATCTAGTCTCGTGCGGTCCCAGACGCATCTGGTGGGGCCACTGTGAGATACAGGAAGATGGACTAGATGGGCCTTTGGCCTGATCTACCATGGCTCTTCTTATGACAGATACCCAGCCTGTAGGCGAGGCCTTGCACACCCAGGTCCAAGTTTGCTGCTTTTACACACACCTGCTGTACAGGAGGAGTTTGAGTGGCAGGCTACACTCCTGGATCATCTTACTGTCACGTCGAAGTCACCAAAGCTGCAGCAGGCTTGAAGAGGTAGAAAAGAAGCCTCAGTTGAGCAGGGTGGGTTATCCTGGCAGCTTGTAATTAGGCCACTCCGTAACTTTCAGCTTCACCTCCCCTTAACTTGAGTGCATCTGATACACCCTATGTGGGATTCCAAGGTTTAATTTAGCTTAACTCTTGGCTGCAATCAACAGCTGATAAATTTAGTTGGTGGGGATTAAGGAGTCTGTACCCTAATAGAGCCATAAAAGGAATCCAACAACCCTAAGCAAAATATCCAGGCTTCTTCTTCTTTTTAAAAGTCCTCAAAAACCAAGTGCACCATAGTCCTGCCCTCCGCACATCAATAAAGCAATAGTTGTGGGCAAAGGAAGGAGATGAGTAACAGCACGTGCCCTTTACAGGAGAAGATTTATAAAAAGAGAAATTCAAGGCAAAATTTTGAGGGGAAGAACCATTTGGATGGAGCAGAACAGTGTGGGGGTGCCTTGGTCTCTCCCCAACTTGATCCCCACACTCTAGACATAATGGAAAACTCTATCAGGATGGAAAACATGGTCTGAAGCATCTGAAGGGTACCACTCTGGGAATGCCTGCTCTCTAAAAACTAGAAATGTTTTGCTTGGTGAGGAGTCAAACAAGATGCTGGGGCTGGAGCCAGGACCTGGCATTTTTGAGTAGGTGCCAGGGGTTACTGTTCAAAGACAGGAAAATTACTTTTTCAAATACCGTGGTCCCCCACCTTTTTGCGGTTCATATACTGTGGTCCTGCTATATCGCAGGACCACAGTATATTAAAAAAAAAGGCCCCCTAGGTTAAGGGGGAAAAGGCCTGTTTCAGGCCTCCGATACTTACCCCCAACCTGGCACTGTCCCGAATGGACCTGCAAGGGCCTTCCCAGGCCTTCTGGAGGCCCCAAAAGGGCCTCCCTGTGAACCAGAAGTGACTTCCGGATCACCAAAAATCATTTCTGAGGCCTCCGGTAAGTACAAGAGCCCTCAGCTAGGCGCCCCAGGGCTGACCTGACCTGCATCCGCATATCGTGGATTTTCAGTCATCGCGGGTCAGGTCGGGCCCCTAACCCCTGCAATAGGTGGGGGGTTACTGTATTGACTTGGGGTTCCTGGCACTGTTGTCAGAAAAAAGCAACTTACTCCATTTCTGCCTCTGCTGACAGGTCCATCCTGGCCTCCCCCTTTCCCTTTTTTCCCCCTGTAGCATTCCGAGCAAAAGCTGCCTTTTGTCAGTCCCCACAAACGTTCCTCCTACACTCTTTTGACACTGAGGTGGAGCAGCCACAGGTCTTTGTTGAAACAGGGCTGTCCTCTGTGTAAAGCAGTGGTTCCCAACCTGAGGGTCAGGACCCCTTTGGGGGGTCGAACGACCATTTCACAGGGGTTGCCATGAGCCAGTGAAGAAAAAGACACAAGGGCTTGGGTCTGGAGGAGGAGGAGGAAGGGGGGTAAAGAGTGTGTTACAGCTTGTAAGGTTGTAGGGGATGTCAGTCAATGGCACCGGAGGCTGTGATTGGCTGAGGATGCCTGTAGAAGGAAGTTCTGTTTGGCACAGCGGCAGTGGCCTGCCCAAGGGGGCTTGTGGCCTCTTTCAAGCAGGGCAAGGGGTAACCACAACATGGGGAAGCCATGGCATTATGAAGGTTGAGACCTAGAGATGGACACAAATAGAAAAAATGACATTTTGTTTTTTTTATTTTTTGTTGTGGGTCCATTTCAGTTCGTTTTAATTTTTCATGAATTTTTTGAAAAAATTTCATTTCGGTTTTTCGTTTTTCGTTTTTACCCCTTTTTGCATGACTTAAAGCATTTCTGTGTGCGGACATCCCCCAACACCCCAGACCAGAGGGAAAACACTAAAAAAATGATGCTGGCAGAGACACAGTATAGACTAGGTACGCAGTGAGGCTGCAAAGGCAGTGGCGGGCATTGCCCAGGGCATAAGGCAGCCGCAGAGTGACTGCACTGCGGGGCAGGGGAGGGTACTCACTGAGAGGTACGCACGCACACAGGCAGGCTGCAAGACAAATCTCTTCTTTCTGTCCCCTAAGAGCCAGGCTGCAGCCAGCAGGAACACAGAGACACACACCTGCCTGGCTGGCCTAAAGTAATGAGTCGCAGAGACAGCAATCCCACCCTAACTCCCACCACAGACTGCAAGGAGGACAGGGGCCGCCAGAGCTTTTGATGCCCTCTGTGGCTGCCACACCTACCCAGTCTGCAACCTGGGCATGCTATTGGTTGAAATTGTCCAAGAATTTACATGATCCCATCACATGGCTTGCATCCATCTTGTGGCTGGAATCCATTTTGTGTCATCCTTAAAGGGAAAAGAAAAAATACATCACGATGGGAGAAAGACAAAAACAAAGGTTTTAAGGACCGCAGCCCCCTGGTAGGTAATAATTTCAAATAATTATCACTGCGTTTTTACGGATGTCCAGGGCGTTTTAATACCCAAGAAATCAATATTAGGCAGCTGGGAGCCATTTTGGGTCGATGTCCCCTAACTCCCCTTAAAGGAAAAAAAAATACAGCGATCTGAGAAAAGACATAAATGCACGTTTTAAGGACCCCAACCCCCCTGTTAGCTATTATCAGGAAGAATAAATAATTATCGCTGGGTTATTACGGATATTCAGGATGTTTTTTAACATTTAAAAACAGCTCATTTCATTGCGCGTTGCCATTAACGAAAACGGAATGTAACAAACCTAATTTTCATGGTTCTGTTCGGTTCGTTCCAATTTCATCACAATTTTTGTTATTCGTTTCATTACGTAATGAAATGAATAACAAATAACGGAATGATTTTTTTTTCAATTCGTGCCCAAGTCTATTGAGAACCACTGATGCAAAGGCAATGATCTTCTCTCAGCTTTGGGAGGTTTGCCCAGGACAAATCTAATTTGTTGAGTCCAGCCCCTGTCAAGGAGGCACAGTGAGGAATCAAACTCACAACCTCTAGCTCTTTAGCCAGAGACCCAAACCACTGAGCTGCCCAGTAGTTAATGCAGAACCATAAGAATCAAGGACTGTGAAGGAGTGCACCTCTACTGAACACCTAGAAGCAGACTCAGCAGGCACATAGGTTAGCTTAGCTGATCACACCTACTACAGTGAGAACGTTTGCATTTCTATTTGCATTGCACCCCTTCACATTCCATAGACAAATAAGGCCATGAAAATTCCTGCAAGCTTGTGATCCCCTTTGTGATCCTTTTTCGTGATGGTCATTCCTAATTTAAAATAAAATAAATTAAATATTCTCTCTCTAACCAACCCCTTGTTTACAGCTTCATATGATTCGAGCCACATTTTTCAGGAATGTGCTGAATAATATCCTAAATTATGCTTTAAGAAAGCAATGTTTAGTATTAACATTCATTTTATCACAGAGAAAGGTGGACTATTGCATACAGGCATGCATAAAAACATATAGAGGTTCGAACAAAGAAGTACTATGAGCAGCGGGAACAAGCAGCATGTGCAAGTGGCAGGGCAAGATTTGTTGGAATTTTCTTTGTGGTCTATACAAATGAGACTGCTATTGTGTGTAGCATCATAGGCTGCCATAGGGCTGGCTCTGGGTGGTTTCTGCAAGAAAATGTGACTCTAAGGGAGTGAAATATCCCATCTAGGTGCAAAGCTTGTTGCTTTATTTTGCTTTCCTTTGCTCTGGCCACAAGGAGCAACAAGTCTGTGGAACTCCCTGCCACAGGAGGTGGTGATGGCACCTGGCCTGGATGCCTTCAAAAGGGGGTTGGGCAGATTCCTGGAGGAAAAGCCCATCACAGGTTACAAACCATGATGGAGATGTGTAATCTCCAAGGTTAAAACCAGGGTACCTCAAGGGCCAGATGCAGGGAGGTGGTATCAGGAGACAGATATCTAGTCTCGTGTGCTCCCAGAGACATTTGGTGGGGCCACTGTGAGGTACAGGAAGCTGGACTAAATGGGCCTTTGGCCGGATCCTGCATGACTCTTCTTATGTTATATTCTTATTGTTCTGGACTCACTTGGGGCTGGATTCAGACTTGCTTTCCTCCAAAACTGGGGTTCTCGTTCATCAAAATAAGTGTGATCCCTTGGAAGAAGCGGGAGGTGGCTGATTTCTCCTTTGACCCCAGATGTGCCAAAATTTATATACTCCTAGCATTCCAGGCAAAATTCAAAGAAACAAAGCAAAACAAAGACCAAAAAAAGATTCTCAAGAGATGCTGCACTGGAAAGAGGCACTTGGCTAAAACAACAACAACGGGCGCTTTTACACGACCCCTAAGATCCGCTGGCCACTTAAATTCGGACCAGAGATCTTAGGGGCTTGTCGCTCTTCCTGTGTCCCCACCCTGGCTGCTGGCTGCATGAGGGGAGGGAGAAAAAAAAGGAAGAAAAGATTGTGGCTCACCTCTGTTCTGCCTCCGTTCTTGCCGCGGCACCATTCCTGTCTCTGTAAAGTAGCTCTTAAAGGGGCGGGAGCCAAAACAACAACAAACAGAAGCAAGGAGAGCCCCGCACTCACTATCGTTACACCACATCAAGCAATTTTCACCCCGGAAGAGCAGGTACTTGAAAGGTGCGCTGGGACGCCTTAAAGTGGGCGTGGCCGCACTTAATTTCCTGTAAACTCTGGAGCTGGTGGGGAAACATTTTTAAGCTCCGGAGCTGGGAGCCATTTGCCCCGGAGTTTAGGGGTCGTGTATAAATGCCCAACAACAACCTTCCCGTCCGTCTGCTAGCCAACCTCAAGAAGAGCACTCTTTAGCACATCTGGATCCCAGCTTGCAACTTAGCTTATTAACTTAATAATAGTCATGTGCCATCAAGTCAGTTCTGACCTATGGGCAACCTTTTCCAGATGGTTTAACATTCCCTTCTTGAGGGCAGAGAGGAGTGTTTGTGGAATCATGCACCTTATCCACACAGGCTGCTTTGACTCACAAGATGCACAATGGGGACTTGAACTGCAAACCTCTGGCTCTACAGCCAGATGCCCCTCGACCTCTGAACTATCCAGCTATAGAGATGGGCACGAAATGAATGTTTTATTCATTTCATTATTCGTTATTTGTTTGTCGCTCTTCCTGTGTCCCCACCCTGGCTGCTGGCTGCATGAGGGGAGGGAGAAAAAAAAGGAAGAAAAGATCGTGGCTCACCTCCGTTCTGCCTCCGTTCTTGCCGCGGCAACATTCCTGTCTCTGTAAAGTAGCTCTTAAAGGGGCGGGAGCCAAAACAACAACAAACAGAAGCAAGGAGAGCCCTGCACTCACCATCGTTACACCGCATCAAGCAATTTTCACCCCGGAAGAGCAGGTATTTGAAAGGTGCGCTGGGACGCCTTAAAGTGGGCGTGGCTGCACTTAATTTCCTGTAAACTCTGGAGCTGGTGGGGAAACATTTTTAAGCTCCGGAGCTGGGAGCTGGGACCTCTGAACTATCCAGCTATAGAGATGGGCACGAAATGAATTTTTTATTCATTTCATTATTCGTTATTTGTTTCATTATGTAATTAAATGAATAACGAACCTAGGAGTAAAATTTAAACAAAATGAACCAAACCAGGATAAATTGGTTTGTTATGCTTTGTTTCGTTAATGGCAGCACGTGAAGTAGTGAGTAGAGATGGGCACGAATCGAAAAAATGGCATTTTTGTTTTTAATTTTTCATTGAGGGGGTCCATTTCATTTCGTTTTTGTTTTTTGTGAATTTTTGAAAAAAATCTTCATTTTTTGTTTTTCATTTTTCGTTTTTACCCGATTTTTGCACTATTTTTAAAGCATTTCCATGCGCAGGCATCCCCCAATGCCCCAGACCAGAGGGAAAACACTAAAAAAATGATGCTGGCAGAGACACAGTATAGACTAGGTACGCAGGGAGGCTGCAAAGGCAGCGGCGGGCATTGCCCAGGGTGCAGGGAACGGCAGAGTGACTGCACTGCAGGGCAGGGGAGGGTACTCACTGAGAGGTACGCACGCATGCACACAGGGAGGCTGCAGGACTGAAGCTAGAGAGAAATCTCTTCTTTCTGTCCCCTAAGAGCCAGGCTGCAGCTGGCAGGAACACAGAGACACACACCTGCCTGGCTGGCCTAAAGTGAAAATAATGGGTCGCAGAGACAGCAATCCCACCCTAACTCTCACCGGAGACTGCAAGGAGGACAGGGGCTGCCAGAGCTTTTTATGCCCTCTGTGGCTGCCAGACCTGCCCAGTCTGCAACCTGGGCATGCTATTGGTTGAAGTTGTCCAAGAATTTACATGATCCCATCACATGGCTTGCCTCCATTTTGTGGCTGGCGACATCCATTTTGTCATCCTTAAAGGCAAAAGAAAAATACCTCATAATAATAATAATAATTTATTGTTATTGTGTGTATATACACAGTATACACATACAACGAAATTCAGACACCCAGAAACCAGATTCAACACACACACACACACACACACACAAATCTCCAAACACTCTCACACACATTAAAAAAAACCCCTTCAACACACACACATAAAAATCCCCGAACACTCCCCCACCCCCCCAAAAAAACACAAGCATCTACACAACAGGTTAGGTAATCCTGTCCAAGTGCTCACTGCTGGTGGTTCTTGAGTTCATTATTAAGTGCAATTATAGCTCTGGGATAAAAACTGTTCAGAAGATGTGTGGTCCAAGTTTTAATTGTTCTGTATCTTCTGCCAGAAGGCAAAGGTTCAAAGAAATTGTGAGCAGGATGAGTAGAGTCCCTCAGAATGTTGTGTGACTTCCTCAAACAGCGAGATGTGAAGATGTCATCCAGGGTTGGTAGCTGGAGCCCTGTAACATTCTGGGCAATTTTAATTATTCTCTGCAGAGCTTTTTTGTCCGCTACAGAGCTGCTCCCATACCATGATAGCATGCCATAAGTTAGGACACTCTCAATGGTGCTGTGATAGTAAGACAGAAGTAGATGCTGAGATAAATTCATCTTCCTGAGCATTCTTAGGAAATACAGCCTCTTCTGTGCCTTCTTCACAACCATATTGGTGTTTGCAGTCCATGAGAGGTCCTCTGAGATGTAAGTGCCCAGATATTTAAAGCTACCAACCCTCTCCACCTCCTCACCATTTATGTACAATGGTAAATGTACATCTTTCTTCCTCCTAAAATCAATTATAAGTTCTTTAGTTTTTTTGGTGTTAAGTATAAGATTGTTTTCTTTACACCACTGAGTCAACCCTTGTACTTCTTTCCTATAAGCAGACTCATCTCACGATGGGAGAAGACAAAAACAAACGTTTTAAGGTAGGTATTATCAGACAGTATAAAAATTATCGCTGCATTTTTATGCATGTCCATGGCATTTTTTAACATTTAAAACTGCTCATTTCATTGCGCGCCGCCATTAATGAAAAACGAAACGTAATGAACCTAATTTTCGTGGTTCTGTTCTGTTCGTTGCAATTTCATCACAATGCTCATTATTCGTTTTGTTACGTAACAAAATGAATAACGAATAATGGAAAAGAAAAAAGTTCATTTCGTGCCCATCTCTAGTAGTGAGCTGTTTTTAAATCCTTTAAATGGATGAGAAACACTTCAAAAAAATCGTAATTTTTTTATGTCTGATTATAGTTATTAGGTTGATGCCAGTGGTGTAAAACATCTAAAAATGTGTTTTCAAAGAGTTCTTTTCTTAAAAAGGGGGACAAAATGGCTGCCACATACTTTTGTTAATGGCGGCGAATGTGTGCAGAATGGCATTTTTAAAGTATTAAAACATCCTGAATATACTTAAATACCCAGCAAAAAATATTTTTTTTGCCTGATAATACCTACTGGGGGGTATGGAGTGCTTAAAACGTCCATTTATGTGTTTTCTGAGATCACTTTTTAAAAAATGTTTTCTGTCTGGTCTGTGGCGTTGGGATGCCCATGTGCGGTCAAATGTATTAAATTGTGCAAAGCAGGTAAAAACAAATAACGAATTAACGAACCAATAAAACAATTTTTTTGAAAAAAAATGTTAAAAAGAAGCAAAACGAACCGAAACCTTAAATGAAACGAAATGAAATGATATGAATCACCATTTTTTCAGTTTGTGCCCATCTCTATCCGCTAGCTTACCTTGTTAAGTTAGTGGTATTATATTAGCAAAAGCTTAGAGGAAGCGAGTAAATTACAAGCTCAGATCTCATGGGGCTCTTCTTTTTCTCCTGTGCACACACTTTAGATCAGTGCATAAAGATTATGAAACTAGAGAGTTCAGACCATGTTTGGTTCCCTCCCCCCCCAAGTTTTTTGGGGTGGCCTTAGAAAAGGCCAGAAGCAGCAATAAGAGTCTCTGGTCGTTAATTTATTTGTACTCCAAGCTGTAGATCAGTTTTCCCTGAAACTGAGTGAATTGCTGTGAAGATATCTGGAAACTCGGGCATTGTAATTAGTGAACTCACAAAAGGATTCAGAGTATTAACACAGAGACATTTCAGCCACTTTGATGGGGAATGTAATTGCTCTGGTACCTTTTTGTCCAACAATCAGTTCCTGCCAGAGACATTGTGCAGGTAGTGAAACAAAGCTTTGTTTGGGGAATGTCCTTGTAAGTGGAACACACATCTGCTGGTAAGAAGCTTGTCCTATAAATTGTTTCTCGTTGCCCAGCCTGCATTTCAGGTTTCACTTTGACACAGTGGTGACTCCTGGGTGGGCTGTATTGTGCCCATGAGATTTGGGGGTTAAGTGCCCTTATCTAGTCTAGTGGGTGACTCTAGCTTTGAATTAATCCTGGGCAAAGTATCTTCTGATGTGTACTCTCTTCCACTTCTGGCAGGGCTGGCCCTTTCAATAGGCACTGTGAGAAACACATGTACACACCAGTAGCAAATGCTTTGAGGAAGCTCCTTCCAGTGGTTCCTCCCAAATTCCTTGGCTTTTCCTGTCTCTTGGGGATAGGTCGGCTATTGGTTTGGATTTCCACTGGCTCTCACTCCATTTTAAAACTTCCTGTCCTATTGGTCTGGAAACTGCAATATCTGCCACAGGCTTGAGTCTACAAGAGCTGAGTCTAGGTCTGTAGCGTAGATACCGACATGTTCAACAAGCTGCCTCTTCTTCAACTTTCATTTCGCCCTATTTGTTGTAGTTCTGGTCCTCTTAGATAACACTTCAGAAGGGTGTCAGTTTCTATGGGACTTCTCGTGTTAAACCCTGGTGCTTATTTCACATGAAACACTAAGGCAGGCCTGACTTTCCATGGGATTACCAGGTCAGTCTGTGGATTTCCCAGCCTGCATTCCAGAGCTTCCTACCATGCCCAGCATGCCATTTGATTAAGCGGGAACTGCAAGGGGAAGAGCTTGCCACAAGCCAAGCCGTTAGCTGCAGAAAAGCATTCCATTTCCCTTCATCCAAGATCAGATATGGATATAGGGTAGTTGCTTGCACCATGGCTGAAAAGGAGGGAATGAATAACCAAAATAGAGATCAGGATCTCCATAACACTTGTAAACGACCTTTTAATTAATATGCATAATGTTCAGGCCCTGTTTTTTTAATGTACAAGGATACATTGGATAGAAAGTGCATGGACATGTAGACTGGATTGGCCTGCAGATATATGGCCTATGGAATAGACAACATACTTGAGGAATAAAATTGAGGAAGTGTATACTTGAAGGCTTTCACGGCTGGGATCTGATAGTTGCTGTGAGTTTTTCGAGCTGTTTGGCCATGTTCTGGAAGTTTTTCTTCCTGATGTTTCGTCAGATGCTGTGGCTAGCATCTTCAGAGGGCAAGGAGCTCAGGGAACTAGGAGTTCTCTCTGTGCTCCCTCAGTTATAAACTGAGTGAGACTGGGGTTTTTTAAAGTTGTGGGAAAGAGGAAACTTGTCCTATGCAGGAAAATAGGTGTTAGTCCTTGTATTGTGATGAAGGGATTAAGAGGTTTCAATGCAATCAGGGGTAGCATTGATGGGTGTCGTTTAGAGATGGGCACGACTCATTGAAATTTTCATTTTTGTTTTCGTTTTTTCATTTTGTTTCGCAACGAAAATGAAAATGAAAATTTTTTCAGAAGCAAAACGACAACGGAAACGAAATGAAAAATTTTGCTGTGTTTTTCGTTTTCGTTACGGCAGACACATTGCATTGAAAAGAATGCTAACGAAATGAAAATTTTTCTTTTTTGTTTTTGTTTTTTGTTTCATTTCGTAATGAAAACGAAAATGAAAAATGTGCAAAAACCCACGAAAAATGAAAACAAACCGAAACGGACCCCTAAACAAAAAACAAAAACGAAAAATTATTTTTTTGAGTCGTGCCCATCTCTAGTGTCGTTAGCTGTTCTGTTGTGTGAACTGATCACTTTTGCTTGTGGCTAAAAAGGGGGCCAGGATGGATCACTCTAAGTCAAAACATGTGTGGATGCCATAATGTGTTTCAAACCAAAAGCAATCCATGCCCTTGGGATAAACAGGGGCAGATTTGTGAAAGCACAGAGGATAATCCCTGGAAGACACATCCCTCTTTGGAGAGGTTGTAAAAGGTGATGCAGGTAGAAGAAGAGGTGTGTCAAGAGTGGAGAGGCAATGATAACTGGGAAGCTGTAGTTGGGAAGAAAACTATTGTACAGTACAGTACCCCCTGTCTATCGAGGGGGTTAGGGACCCGACCCGACCTGTGATATTTGAAAACCCGCAATATGTGGATGCAGGTCGGGTAAAAAGTATTTAAGCAACCAAGCCATTTTAAACATCACACACCGCTTCTTCCAACCTCCTGGGGTGCCTCCATGGAAGCAAGCCCTGAGCTCCAGCTGATTGGTGCTGGGATGGGGGAGAAAAAAACTTTCATTTCCCCACCCTAGCACCAATCAGCTGGAGCCCGGGGCTTGGGGAAAGGGGGGAAAGGTTTTAAAAGCCCAGGCTAACCTCAAGCCTTTTGGAGGTACCACTGTACTGCGGTCCTGCGATATAGCGGGGGACCACTGTAGTGCCTTGAGACGGAGGTGTTGAAAAATAAATGGAAGGACAATTATGACGAGAAATGCTTTGTTCGGTCCCATCAAGACCTTTTTTGCTTGTACCAGTACATTTTAGCATTTGCTTTAAAAAAATTGGAACAGAGAGCTTCCTCCTAACGGAGTATCACCTCTATACTCCTCTGTAGACTTCTAAATCAAGAGCTTGTGTACAGTGCATAGAAGAGAGTGGGTGGCCTGGATTTGTGTTTTATGCATTCAGCCTGGCCCTTGCTCTACTCACTCAGCCTTCTGCCTGGCTAAGCCAGGAGGAGTGATTTATGGCCCTGCTGCTGACCAATCCAAGGCACAGCGCCTCTCATAAATTAAGAAGGAGGATATAAGAGCGTTGCATTTTACAGTGGAGTTGCATGCCTTTGGAGAAAGGGATGGGCTTTCCCCCTTCCCTCTCTTATGCCCCCTTTTGTCTTTTTTCATTCAACCTAGTATCCTGTTAATGTCGAATATTCTGTAGAGACTGGATCATTCATTATGCCTGTTCTACATTGTTTCAAATGATAGACACAAGGGTGTTGATATTCTGTCTCTGTCTCTTTTTTGGACACACACACACACATAGACAGAGAGAGAGAGAGAGAGAGAGAGAGAGAGAGAGAGAGAGAGAGAGAGAGAGAGAGAGAGAGAGAGAGAGAGAGAGAGAGAGAGAGAGAGAGAGTATTTATTTCTTTTAATGTACAAAGACAGATGCATATCCAGTTGAGCTTGTTCTGTTAATGTAACTGGACTTTCTCATACATGAAACATGCAGTTTGAAAAGAACACTTGTACAGTTAAAAATTCAAGAGATGTGGAGGAGGAGGAGGAGGAGGAGGAGGAGGAGGAGGAGGAGGAGGAGGAGGAGGAGAAGAAGAAGAAGAAGAAGAAGAAGAAGAAGAAGAAGAAGAAGAAGAAGAAGAAGAAGAAGAAGAAGAAAAGCAAAGCAAAAATAATCCCTGTGTAATGGCTGATAAGAACATGGCTGATGACAAGGACAAGGTGATTCTAAAAACGTGAGGACACTTTTGCCAGCAAGTCTTGGAAACCTGTCAGAGCGCTGAAGCTGCTCCCTCACTATGTCCTGTTGTGAGTGTAAACTGAGCAAGAGGGACCAGTAGTTTGATTCTATAAAAGGCCACTGACTTGGTTGCTGTGAAATGTATCCTTACTCCATTTCCCCTTTCCTGTTAATCAATGGGTTTTTCTATTGTGTCAAAACCCCACAAAACCTAGGATGGCAGTGGAGCACTAAGAATGTATGCCCAATGTCAGACACAATACCTCTCTCAAACCAGTTTCAGTTCTACAACAAATGAATGTTTCCAGCTAGAATTCTTCTTGATGATGGATATATTTGTATTCCATCACAGGAATCCTGAAAGGAGGTCCTTCATGGCCATGGCTCCCCCACACAAGAACCTGTGGGCTTGTAGTTTGATAAAATGCTTAAAGTTCTCTGCTATAGTACCGTAGTGCACTTAAATGGAATAAATGGAGAAGGGCAGGTGGTTTGGCAGAGTCCATGAACTAGGAACCATGCATTTTTAATTATTCCCAAACGAACCACAAACTAGTTCATTGGTCTGTTCAGATGCTTTTAAAATAGCCCACTGGCTGTCTTTAAACAACAGCAGCAGCAGCAGCAGCAGTGGCAACAACATAGTGAACTGGTTTGGTGCTATTTAAGCATAATGCTGGAGATGATCATTTTTTGACCTAATAATCCAACTAGAGATGGGCACGAACCGAAAAAAAATGGCAATTTGTTTTGGTTCAGTTTGTTTTAAGGTTCAGTTCATTTTGTTTTGTTTTTAATGAATTTTTTCCAAAATATTCATTTCATTGGTTCATTTTGATTCTCTATTCGTTTCCCCCCCCCTTCTCAAGCGCCGACCACACGGCCCCTAGGGCCGGGTCAGCGCTGGTTTTGTTTTATTTTATTTTATTTTATTTTCCTTTTAGAGGGCTGACCCGGCCACATCTGGGGCTGGGTTGGTGCTCCTATTTTTTTTAACTGCCGACCACGTGGCCTGCGCTATAGTTTTAGCTTGGGCCGGTGGGCTTTTTAAAAAACTTTTGCTGACCTGCGGGCCGGTTCCACAGCCCACGGGCCCTTTCGGCAACCCATGGGCTGGGGCCGGTGCTTGCAGGCCGTTACTGGGCCCCACATGCTGGATCTTTTATTTTATTTATTTTATTGTTATTTATTTATTTTTTTACTGCCAACCACAGCCACCTACTAGCTGTAGCGTGGCCAGTTGGCTTACCCCTCCCCCCCCGGATGCCCCTACCTACAGCCAGGAGGACCGGACCAGGAAGAGGACCACTCCAGGACCCAGGTAGGAGACACCGGCAAACAAAACGAAATGAAACGAAATGGAAATTTCCACTTTGTTTCATTTCTCTTAGAGGGGGCAGAAATAGCACTCCATACTATGAAGCGTCCCCCTGGCCGAAAAAAGTCTTCTGCCTTCAAATTTGCAGTAGATGCTGTTGCTCAGTTTCTATACTTCCTACCACCCTGAATGCCCATCATTCACATCTGATTTTTATAGTAAAGCAGTGACAGGTTTCATTCATTTTGGGATAGGAAAATACTAAATATACAGTATATATATTAGATGCACATTTGAAAAGGGGGTGTAGCTCAGTGATACATGTCCCATCCCCAGCATCTCCAGGAAGGATAAACAATAAACCCTGCCTGAATCTCTGCAGCACCACCAGCAGACAGTTGATTATACTGCATTCGATGGACGACTGATCCAGCTTAATCTAAGAGAGGTTCTTGTGTTCCTGAGTAACACTTAACTGTGTGACCCACACGCTCCTGTACCTCAAATGGAGCAAGGAGCCCTCTTGCTATTTACCGCAAATGTACTGGTCCAACCCCAACTGACTAGGTGAGGAGGGGGTGAGGAGATAAAAGAGAGAGCTCTGAAGATGGAAAGAAAATCTGAGCAGAAGTTGCTGAAGCTGGACAGGACCAGAAGTCTTCCAAATGTTTACCTCATGTCTGCCTTCTCTCCCATTGCTTCTCAGTAGTGCTGGACAGTGGGTGTACACAGTACGCCCAGCTGGCAAACGGATTGGAGGAGTCTCAAATTACACAGCATCAGAGCCCTGGGCACAAAATTAGCAGCAGAGTTTTTTGGAGTGAGGCGCCAGGGGAAAATGTCACATTCAGCAGAAGGAGAAAAGAGGGAGACCTGGAATTTGAAGAATTATTTCTCACCAGCTATTTTGCTGCCACCCCTTCCAGTTCTCTCACCTCTTGCCCCCGCTTCTATTTCCCAGTAGGATCCAATCTGTCTAGTTCCTAGGAGAGGCTAGAATCGATTAACTCCTTGACACAAAACATTGGGAGATAAAATAATTAGTCATACTGGCCTCAAAAGCAGCATCACAGAAGGCTTTGGTTGAAGTCCCCGTGCAGCCCTGAAATTAGAACTCAGGTAACCTCAGGCCGGTCACCCTTTCTCTCACACCCTGACCTATCTCAATGCGAGTATGAAAACAAAATGAGGAAGAGAGGCACACATGCTGCCTTAAGCTCAATAAAGGAATGGCAGTATATATACAGCATGTGCAGGAAATACAGTATACAGGGCTGGCGCTTCCATTAAGGCAAACTAGGCAGTTGCCTAGGGTGCCAAAATGGAGAGAGGGCACTGGACAGCCTGCCGCCCCCCACCATCGCCCCAGCCGCTGGCCACCACCGTCCGTCCCCCCACTGCCCGCCAGCCACCCATCACCGTCCACCCATCGCCGCCCACCCGCCACCCCCGCGCCCATTGCCGCCCACTCCCTGTGCCCATTGCCATTACAACTAGAGTAGGCACACAGAATCAATAGATTTTATGGGGGAGTTGCTTCACCAAATAGCCATAGGTTCAATGGGCCTACTCTTATTGCAACTTAAACTAAGCAACAGCATTTTCAACCTATAAAGTGGTTATAGGCAAGTAGCATTATAGATATTGAAAAAAATTGTTGTAGTCAAAGTAAAAAAAACCTTTGTAAACTGTTCCCTTGGATTCTGCATCAGAAAGCTCTAAACGCTCAGTCTAAAACATTTGAAGACCTAAATTTGCAAGCCATGTTCAAGCCTATGGTTTCATTGCTATACCTTGATAATGCTCCATGGAATCTCAGTTTTCATCACGGTTTTAGAATAGCAGCCAAAATGCAGCACCTATGAATCTGTTCCGCTGTAGCACCTCAATCTGGAACTCAGAAACCCTGAAGGAATATCTGGAACCTTGCAGGGGGGAGGCAGGGGGAGAGAGACCTTGTGTAAATCAAATTGAATCAGGGATCTCTAGCTTACTTCTCATGTGATGAACTACTCTGCTGCATGACTATACTAGGAATTGGAAAAATCTGATTGATTGATTGATTGATTGATTGATTGATATCCTGGTTTTCTCCATATTCAAGGTTAAGAGGGTCCACAAATGATTTCAGTACAGCTAAAAATAGCAAAAAGGAAGAGAAGAAAAAAAGCTAAGAATTAGAGATGGGCACGAAATGAACAATGTTTTGTTTCCACTTTCATTTTTTCATTTCGTTACGCAATGAAATGACAAACGAACTTTGTCTCCAAAATGAAACGAAATGAACAGAAACACCGGAAATTTTGTCGTGCGTTTTGTTTTCGTTACTGCAATAAAGTGAACTGCTTTAAATGCTAATGAAACAGTAACGAAACGAACAAAAACGAAAATGATTTTTTTGCAAACATTCTCAAAAAACGGAAACAAACCGAAACGGACCCCCCAAACGACAAACGACAAATGAAACGTCATTTTTTTGATTCGTGCCCATCTCTACTACGAATATAGTAAATTATATTAAAATAGTACAGTTAGAAAAGTTTTCATTTTAAAACTACTAGTGAATAAAAAATTTTTTTAAAAATAAAACACAACAAAGGCTCTAAATGCATCTAATATTTTATTCTTCAATTTAATACATGTTTTTAAATGTTATATAAATATAGCTACTTCTCTTGGTACTATATATGAACTATATATTTATTTTCACTTAAGTCATATCACTCTAAAGGCCTGATTATAAAAGGTAGCAAGTGCAGCACATACAGTAAACATCTTATAGTTCATTTTTAAAGCACAGAAAAGAAAAAGGAAAATGTATGTTATGCACAATTAACAGGCCCCCTTCCAAAGGCCAGTCAGTGTCCAAAGTTCTGTCTAAATAATAAGCCCTTTGTTCACCAGTGAAAGGTGAGCTTCCGTTGGAAATAAGTTCCATAGCTTCAGAGAAGCCGGTGGGAAGACTCTTTCATGTACCCCGACCAAATCAGCCCATGAGGGTAATGGGATGTTGAGAATGTTTTTTCCTGAAGGTCTCAAAACCCAAGCATATGGAGAGAAGTGCTTCTTCCAATAGCCAAGCCTCTATAGGATTAATACTGAACACTTTGCATTGTGGCAGGAAGTTGATTAATTGCCAGGGAAGCTGTCATCATGAGCAATATTGATCCTGCTTGTAACCAGTTATAATCAGCAATCTGACTGCAGTATCCTGGACCTGTTGTTCTGAAAATTTTCCAAAGGTAGCCACATGAGGAGAACATTGCAGTAGTCCAAAAATCATGTCACTAATGGTACATCGATAAAGCCAGATCGGAGATGTACTGGTTTCAGCTACAAATGTGCTCCTGGCTATGGTTGAACCCCAAATATCCAAGCTGACGGCTGACTCCATGAGTACAACCAAGCTGTGAACCTGAGATTTCAGAAGGAGGAGGGTTCCAGCCAGTGGAGGTTGAATTCCTGTTCTCTGATCTGTCTTGTAACTGACCAGAAACACCTGTCTCTTCCCTGAATTATCGTTCAGTTTGTTTACCTTCATCCAGTCTCTTACTTACATCACCACCAAAACATCATGGATTTAGATTGGAAGGCAACTGAAATTTGGGTGTCATCTGCATATTGTTTGCACTGGGGATTTCTCCCAGCAGTTTCATGTAAAGGTCAAATAGCATGGGAGGCAGGACAGAAGCCTGAGAGAACCACAGGCGGACAACCAAGCCATCAAATGGGAGCTTGCACGTAACATCTCTGAGTATTCCCCTCCACGGAGGAGTGGAGACATGATAAACCGGTGCCTCTACGTCTTATGCCAGAGGAACTCCCCATAGGATACCATGAATGATGGTATCAAAAACAAAGAAGCCAAAAAAGAACTAAGAATATGTCATGCTATTGACCGGCTCTTGATACAGATCTGAACCCTGTTTTGAAAGGATCTATGCAATCCATCTCATCCAACTGCTGCCAATCCCAGTAAATTGTCCAAAATGGAATACTGTATTGGTATGTAGAATGGGGTTCAAAGAAAATATTTCCAGAAACATCTTTCCACTGCCTATTTTATGCTGGTTAGAACCCTGCTTTAGTGTAGAAATGCATTTATCCTTCCCTTTAGCCACTCAATCTGCCTGACCCACCCACCCGCTTTTAGGATCCATTGCATCTGTGATGTCTTTCACCTCTCCAAGGATGAGTCCTTATTCTCAGTCTTGATTTTTGTTAATTGTAATACAGTATTTCTGTTATCATTGGCAAGGAGAAAGCAAAGCTTGTTTTCTCCCACATTTGAGTGTTTCAATCTCTTTCCATTCTACTATGAAAAAACACGTGGACTCTAATACGTTCTTATAAATATGAATCTAACAAAATTCTCAGCCATCTATACTTGCAAGATTCCATAGGGTCATTAGTTCCTAGCATAAAGAAGGCATTGGTTTTTTTTTTAAAAGGCAACAACCGCAGTTCAGTATCACATATTGTATATGTTTGGTTGTACCGTACAGCACTACATATTGTATATGCACAGGGGTTTAAGTCCATAAGTAGTTCATGAACAGGGCAGGGGTGCTCCCTCCCAAATGTAGAGTGAGGAACCTCTCACCCACTCCATGTTTGAACAGTTGCCTGTGGTCAAACACCGAGTTTTAAGAGTTCACCTCAAACACTCATTTTAAACAGTGTTATATCTAACTGGATTGGTAGCCTTGTCAAAATTGTCAGTTTCGCCTTCTCTCAGATTTCATTTAACAAAAACAGTGGGTGTTGGGTGGGTATGTCAAATTTATAAAGAGAATGTGGAAAGCTGCTGTAAAAACCGGAATCAAACAAAATTGTGGTGTGCCCCTTCTGATCTAGCCTTACTTTGTTCTAATAGAAGAACCTGACAATGTGGCACAGACAAGTTTGCTGTCATGATGACCACTGAGCCCAGGTGTGCGAGCCTAGATTCAAATCCTCATTTGGCACTGAAGTCTTTATTGAAGCAATATTTGTCTTGACAAAGTCAGCACTACTCACCCGAAGCCACACCACCAGGTTGCTGTCAAGATGGAAGGCAGTTCTGCCCTCCTCAGAGGAAGAAAGTGACTCAAGAGGAATAAAATAAGACAGTAAGATGGGAAACAATTCAATGTCAGAGTCAGTGGTAGAAAAGAAGCATGTGGTGTATGATACATCCAAAGAAAGACACTGCTCCTAAAGCAAAAAAATAATATATTTAAGTAACCTTGTTAACCTTTATTGAGAGAAAAGCACAGAGCTTATCTTTAAATAGGATTAAGTCCACAGTTTAAGAAGACAAGCAATTAACCTCTAAGGGAGGGCACAGTGAATATTGAAGACCAGAATTAGTGTCTTTTCTCTAGTAATTGCTATATAAAGAGAGTAGGCTGGAGAAACCAGGGACATGTATATAAAAAGGAATAAGAGAGGAGTCTGTGTTGTGAATCATTGTTACAGAAATTTTGGGGATCTTTATAACTTTTTGGTTGTAATAGATATGGTGCTTTATCATAACTGGCTCTTAGTTTTAGGTACAATCTCACCTGGCTTTTGTGCCAGTTTAGGCTGAAACGGATGTATGTGGCCATTTGTAGAAAGCCCGAATGAATGCTGAGCTGATTCAGAAATAAATGCTTTCTGATGAAATTGTGTGAGAGTGAGTAAGTATGTGTGGGTGTGGATTATTAATCTATGCTGTCCTTGGGCAGAATGCCTCTGTCCTCTTCTGGGTTCACCTCCATGGGTGGTGGGAAGGGCTAAGCATTTCATCAGGAAAGTAAAACAATAGAGGGGCAATCACATCACTAAGCACTGCCAGATGCGTTTAGAGGTAAAGAAGATGTAATGCAATAGTCCGTCCACTAGAGATGACATGGGGAGAGAGGGATCAAATGGGGACAGGGATGGAAAAATTAAAACGTAAGAAGCAGTTTCTATAGAACTGTACTTTAGTTTTTTATAGAGAAAAAAAATTTAAGGGCTTATTTCATTCAGTTGTACGTTATATTAGTTTTGAAGTCCATGGGGGAATGAAATCTTTATTATTAATAATTGTGTGCCACCAAGCCAGTTTTGACCTGCAGCAGCCCTTTCCAGGGTTAGCTAAGCAGAGAATACTCAAAAGTGATCTTCCCATTCTCTTCTTCTGGCAACGTCCTGAGACTTTGCAGCTTGCCCAAGGCTACCCAGGTTGGCTCTTCTCCAAGAAGTCATAGCAGTGAATTGAACTCTCAGTCTGGCTCTGAATCCAGATTTCAAAACCACTGAGCTAACCAGACAGCTGACCATTAAAAAATATATCATAAACTTAGTCTTGCTTTCAACCTTGTACAAGACATCCTCAGGCTGTGTAACACAGAACTGGCAGTTCGGTGTGTGTGTGTGTGTGTGTGTGTGTGTGGAATCTAAACCTTCTCAAAATTATGACCAGATGTGTACTTGCCAGGTTCCTTTGTTTAAAATACATTTGATAATGTGACCTGCAAGACTCCATTTGAAGATCTAGTTTTCAGATTCTGACTTGAGTGATGGTGGGGAATGCTGAATCAGTGGGAAATTGTCTAACGAGATTTGAAGGGACGTGCCCCAAAACATCACTAAAGGTGGAATCTGACACCAACACTTGAGTGTCTAGCTTCTTTCTCTGTGATTCTGGAAGTTGTAGTCCAGAGCAGTAACTTTTCCAAGTGCTGATTTAGACTAGAAAAGCCTTCATATACTGTAGAGGATGCCTTCAAATAGAGGACTGCCTTCTGTAATTTCTGGTCAAGTTGTGGAAGTCAGTCTCTGACCAGCTTGTAGGTGAGATGAGCTGCTTGGGCAATCCAATGTGTATACTTCATGCATTCCCCCATGTAAGAAAAAGTAAATGTAAACATAAACAAATTAAACAGATCTGTTCAGGATAGAGATGGGCACGACTTGGCGGAATTCCCATTTCCATTACTCGTTTCCGTTACGCAACGGAAACAGTAACGGGAATTACTCTGCCAGAACTCGAACTCGAACCGACTAAAGAATAATTGGGTCTGATTTGTCGTGGTCGTTCCTGGCATCGCGGCGATCCCGCGATGTCAAGCGGCACAGAAAAAAGGTTTTTAAAAGTTAAAAAAAAACCCGATTCCCGGCCAAAAAGCAGGCGGAAATATGCCTGCCTGAGTGAGGGCTCAGGGCACCTACCAGAGGGGTGGTTGACCCCCCCTCTCCTGTCCTGGGCTGCTCTGGTGGTGGGGGAAATCCTCGTTGTAGTCGCTCGCAAAGCACCGGACTCGCCGCCGGCCGCCTCAATTCAAGCAGAAGCAGCACAGAAAAAAAGTTTTAAACTCCCCCCCCCATTCCCAGGCCAAAAAGCAGGCGAAAATATGCCTGCAGTGCAGAGAGTGCACCTACCAGAGGGGTGGTTTCTGGGGGGGGGGTCCCGGCCTCCCCCCTCTCCTGTCCTGGGCAGCCGGACTCGAGTCGCCAATGCCATGCGGTGCGGGCGGGGGATCCAAAGTGGGGTGGCAACTGCAATTTTTTTTTTTGAAATCATGGTCCAAAAACACACAAGCACCACACAGAAACATGCAAAAATTGCTATTTTAAAACTGCCAGAATTTTTACAGTAGCAGTGGGTTTTTCTTGCAACAAAATGTCTCCTCTTTCCTCTCTCCATTGATTTTATTTTATTTTATTTTATTTACACCTGCACAATGATGGGCTGGCCATGGGAGTGACCATGCAAATTTTTGGAGCCATTCCACCAATCGCATGGCCACTTGGCCAGGTTGACCACAGAGACTTCTGGGATGTGCCAACCGGGCATAAAAAGCCCACTAACCGTAGCCCGAACCCGAACCCGAACCCGAACCCTAACCCTAACCCATACGCCAGTACACTGTCCTTCTAAGTGGGTCAGAGAGGTCCCCAGAGGTGCACCCCAATACTCACCCTAACCTTACCCGTAACTAGCCTAACCCTAGCCCTTGCGCTAACCCTAACCCTAAGACAGATCTGTACTTGCATTGCACTATAGCAAGTACAATTCCCTTCTTAGTGAGACACAGTGGGTGCAGAGAGTCTGTCAGTCCGCCACTTGTGGCTCTGGGTGACTCCTGCACAGGCTTGGCTCGGCCGGCAGCATGTGTGACATCATGCAAACCATGCCCCCGAGGCCTGACTGATGCAGGGAAGGCACCCCAAAAAGAGGGGTGCCTCTGCCAGTCTGCTGTGTCTCTCCGTGCAACTGGGTAAGCAATCATAGCCATATGGCTATGCATGCATGTCCTTTTGCAGCAGGTGAAGAGAGGAGACCCCCATGTATGAGGGGTCTCCAGGAGACTGCTTTCCCTAGCGGGTGAGGATAGGAGGCACCCCCCCAAAAAAGAGGTGCCTCCAGGAGCCCGCTACCCCCCCAAACCAGTTTAACGACAGACGAAAAACCGAAAAACAAAACGACAAATTTTTGCGAAGTTTCACGAAAAACAGAAACGAGCCGACACAGGCCGCCTCCGACACACAACAACTCGAAAACGTCATTTTCCCTAGTCGTGCCCATCTCTAGTTCAGGACTGCTGAGACAACATTTGCAAAGTGCTTACAGTGTTTTAAAAAAGTACATATAGAAATGATTAAATTCATTGTCATCGTCTTATTGTGACTTATTGGGCTATTAGCTACTCAACTACCTTGGTAAAGGAGCACTTTGCTGAAATCCTAGACAGGGGTATGGCATCAAACTAGGTAAGTATGTGTCCTAGAAAATGTGTCCTATTTCCAGAGGTGGTAGCTATGTAGCCTCGGAAAAAATAGCAGAACCTTGTGGCACCTTGAAGACCAACTGCTTTCTTGTAACGTAAGGGTAGATAATACGTGCATGTTTCTCCTTGGATATTTTTTTTTGCATTAACATATCTAGCCATCCTTCTTTATAGACATCATAAGCCTAAAGCCCAAGCTAGTCCTGTGGAAGTCAGTTTCCCCCCCTAAAAGTCTACATCTCAGCCCCATCCCTCCCTTTCATCCCTTCTGGCTTTTTCTATAAATCCCACACTAGGTTGCAAGGAGACTTGAGTTTTGTCTACTGGGAGGCTATGGATGTGCAGTTTTTCTCTTGACAGCCCTTCAAACAGAAGGAAATGCCTTCAAGTCAACACCTGTTCCTTTGCCACCAGTTTCCTGGCAGAACCTCTGAGCCTTTGGTAGGAGGGATAGGAGCTATGCCACCTGTGACCCAGGAAGGTCTGCAGCAACAGTTGGTACAAGCAGGTTGTGTGTTGCTGAACTCTGCATTTAGGGCATGCCTATAAAATTAGTCATGTATTTCAGATGTTAATCCACCAACCCACCCTTGCTGTTTAGGGTCTTGTGATGCTCTTGTTTTCTATTCATTCTCTTCTTGTAATCCATGCAGTCTTCGTTGTATTGGGAATTAGTTTCCTTGCTATTGATTAAGAGGTTTTCCATTACTGCCTGAGAATGCATGAAACTTGCTGAGAAACACCAAAAAGAAAAGAAAAAGGAGCATGAGATATTTCCATCAAGTTTGAAAGTGACATTGAATTATACAATGCATGAAAAAGGAAGGAAGAAAATATTAAGTGTCTGATAGATTTGGGTGTTGACAAGATGGCTAAGACCCAAGTTGAGTAGATCCCTTGAACTAACTGCTGAATAATACATCAACCCTTATATTGATATACAATGATACCTCTACTTATGAATGGCTCTACTTATGAGCAATTCAACTTAAGAGCAGGAATCCATTGGCGTTTTAACTGCTGCCTTACAAATTTTAGATGCGGTCTGCTCTATTTGCATTTTTTAAAATTTTCTTGATTTTTTAAAAAATGTTAGATATGGCTGCTCTACTTATGGTTGTTTGACTTATGAGCATGCATTCGGAATGGATTAAACTCATAAGTAGAGGCACCACTGTATGCTCACTGTTATTTAATGGATCTACTACTTTGAGTTATTAGGGCTAGCAATTGTATCTGAGCCACCCAGTGTGGACAGAGAAAGGGCGGGAGTCAGACCTCAGCTCTATGAATTAAGAACGAGAAGATGATTCAAGTGGCAGTTATAATTGTGGATAGTTGCACTCTGATTACTGTCAAAGTGTAACCACAACATTGGCAAAGAGGACGTGACTTTGAACTTCTTTCTTTTCCCAGATGAACGGGGCTGAAACTGGGGTGGGACTCTCTTACTCATGTCACTGTCAAGCCGAGGTCAGTGAAGCCATCCTTTCAGACTGGAACTCCTAGACTTACCTGCCAGGCTGGTAACAGGAGGATTCTGGGGGATGTAGTCCAAAAAATTCACTTTTCCAAGCCCCACAAGTGTAGTATCTGAATGGAGGAGCAGTCCGCTTTTAATTAAAGCCTCCCCACCAGCATCACCTGGCCTGCCCACTTCACTCCCCTGTGAATAGCAGTGCAACCAAGAGTATCCTCAGCTATTTACATTTGTGCAAAAAGCATTTTTTTTTTAAAAAAAAAGGGGAGCTCCATTTGGATTCTGTGGAACCTCCATCTGACTGGGCTATACTCTACAAATGCCACTATTGACACATGTGGGAAACTTGGCGGCTTTACGTTTCTTTTTCTTTTCTCTTTTTTAACATGGACAAACATTTTTGACACAGGCTTCTGCCTGCCACGCAACTCCCCTCTCTGTTTCAAAAGCCCTTTTCTTTCACTTCCTCATCTGAACGAGGGAGGGTAGGCTGAGAAAAGCCGTTTTGTCAGGAAACAGAGAAGCCTTCAGTAGGACAGAGACAGCTGGATCTGTTGCAGAGAATTCACAGGCCGTAGAACAAGGCTGAGAAACAAACCACCACGAAAACAAACCACTACTATTGCCAAGCTTGCTCTTGTGCTGGAGGAATGTCTCTTCCGAAGCAGCTGCGAGGTGAGAGGTGAGTTCTTCAGGCACTCTTTCTTGTATGCCTCTACCCTTGCCTCTCATTTCAAGTCCCCATGAAGAGCTTGATGGATTTGTTAAGGGGATATGGACCTGACTGCCGTAAGAGCATGCATGTGAGGCTGATGACATCATGTCTACTCTCTTTTCATCTGTAGTTATCACAGGGCTGGCCTAAGGTATGGGGCTGCTTACGGTGGACTGACCAATGCCTACAGTGGGACTGACCAAAAGGCAGTCCTGTAGGTGCCAAATAAACATCACTGGGGGAAAAAATCATAGATGTACCTCCCCCCACCCCCGCCACCCCTCTTCCTACATCTTTTCAAAGAATGAAGAGGCAGGAACCCTGTGCCCTATTCTGGAAGTAATAGTAGTCCAAAAAAAGTAACTTTTCCAGGATCTGCTCTTGGTTTTCCTAAGGTAAATCAAAACACTGATTATAACTGGTTGTAAAACAATCATGTATTTAATAGAGAGAAATAACATCCATAAGTACTCTGGAAACAAATAGACAGTCGTTTATTCCAATGTTTGAGCTGTTCTAATTACTTGTAGATAACATCTTTTGGCATTGGTGCACAGTGCATTTTGCTCCACCAACAGCACTTGTGGTTTTGGGGGTGGTTTCTTTTTTTTTTTTTTTTTGTAGTATTTCCACTTGCATTATTGTGACTTGCTTTTGCTTGTGGAATCTCCAATATCAGTCTTTAGGGACATTGCTGGACATGGCACAGATACTATTACTGATGATGAACAGAGTGAGGTATCATATCCTTTCGCCTACCTTCTGATCACGCTGATCAAGATTACAGGTGTAATCAAATTTGTAAACTGCACTATTAAAATATTTTTTTCCTCGCAGTTGAGCAGGATAACAGTCAAGTTAGCACTAGAGATGGGCACGACTTAGCGGTATTCCCGTTTCCGTTTCCGTTACTCGTTTCCGTTACTCTATGGAAACGGTAATGGGAATTACTCCGCCAGACTTCGAGCTCGAACCGACGAACGAACAATTTTGGTCTGATTTGTCATGCTCGTTCCTTGCATCGCGCGATTGCGCGATGCCACGCGGCACAGAAAAAAAGTTTTTAAAAGTTAAAAAAACCCGGTTCCCGGCTGAAAAGCAGGCGGAAAAATGCCTGCCATGCCTCAGGGCACCTACCAGAGGGGTTGTTTCTGGAGGTCCCCGGCCTCCCCTCCCCATCCCCCGTCCTGGGCTGCTCTGGTGGGACTCGCCGCAGGCTCGCAGGCAGCCAGCAAAAAGCCCAGTCTCGCCGGCCGCCGGCCGCCGCAATTAAAGCGCAAGCAAGCGGCATGGACGGCACAGGAAAAAACTTTTAAACTCTCCCCCACCCGTTCCCAGGCCAAAAAAGCAGGCGGAAAAATGCCTGCTTGACTAAGGGCGCAGGGCACCTACCAGAGGGGTGGTTTCTGGAGGGGGGGTCCCACCTCCCCCCCATCCTGGGCAGCCGGACTCGAGTCGCCATGCCATGCGGTGCGGGCGGGGGATCCAAAATGGGGCGGCGAACGCAATATTGTTTTTGAAATCGTGGTCCAAAAACACACAAGCACAACAGAAACACGCGAAAATTTATAAACTGCCAGATTTTTCACAGTAGCAGTGGGTTTTTTCTTGCAACAAAATGTCTCTCCAGTCTCCTCTCCTCCTCTGTCCTCCATTGATTTTATTTTATTTTTTTTACACCTGCGCAATGATGGGCTGGCCGAGTGGCCAGCCATGTGGGAGTGGACGACTATGCAAATTTTTGGAGCCATCCCACCAATCGCATGGCCACTTGGCCATGGAGACTTCTGGGATGTGCCAAAAAGCCCCCTAAAACCTGCCCTAGCCCCCTAACCCTAACCCTAATCCTTGACTCCTTACCCATACGTCACAGACTGTCTTCTTAGTGGGTCAGAGAGGCACCCAGAGGTGCAACCCACTAGCCCACCGTAACCTTACCCGTCACTAGCCTAACCCTAGCCCTAACCCTAACCCACCTTAACCCTAAGCCAGATGTACTTGCATTGCACTATACGCAAGTACAATTCCCTTCTGTGTGAGACATGGTGGTGTGAGAGCCTTAGTTAGGCATCTCACCTATGGCTCTGGGTTCAATGCCATCCGCTAGTCTTCACAGTCACTGTCTGCACAACTGGTATGCAATATCCATATGGCTATTGCATACCATTTTGCAGCAGCAGCAGGTGAGGAGGGGAGACCCCCATGTTGAGAGGTCTCTTGGAGCCTGCTTCCCCTTCCTAGTGGGTGAGGATAGGAGGCACCCACGGGTGCCTCCAGGAGCCCACTTTCCCTTTATAGTGGGCCAGAGGAGGCACCCACCCCACAGAGGTGCCTCCAGGAGCCCACTCCCCCCAAAAAAACACTACTAACGAAAACGAAAAAATGAACCGACTAATTTTTGCGAATTTTCACAAAAAACGGAAACAACCCGAAACGGAACCGGCCCGACTAACGACAACTCGAAAAAAATTTTTTTCAAGTCGTGCCCATCTCTAGTTAGCACTACAATGCTAAATTTATACAGCACAAATTCAAATGTGTCATGTCAGTTCAGCGCTATTTCACTTGCTAAACATTAAAAAGGGGATTTGACTATAGATGGAAGGAGAGGGTAAAAAGAGTGGAGATAATGTCAGTGAAGAGTGAGGGAGGAGGGAGGCCGCATTTGAAGCACATCTTCCTGAGCTAATCAAAGTTTTCAGTGTGAATGGCATAAGAAATTTAAATCCCAAGGTGTGGCATAGGAATTGGGTCAACCCAGGACAAAATCTGCAGTAATACATTTTAGTCTTAGGTAGGTTAAAGGGTGATTGGGTAATTTCTTGGAGTTAGGGACAAATTTGTCCTCCTTGGAAACCTTCAGGAGCTGTACCTCCCCATGGCCAATTATCACTGCTTTTGTTCCTCAGTAGCCCTATGACCGAGCTATGACAGAGTAGGGTGATGAAGCTCTCCTGCTGTAAGCTGATGGGGCAGAGTGTCTCATAAATTACAGATGGAGGTCAGATCAGAACTGCATGGGAGGAATTGGGAAGAGGCAGTGCTCACCAATTGGTTATTTCCTAGGGAGGATATGGGGAAGAGGAGGCAAGTGCCATAAGAGGAGCCCTGCTTTGACCCTTCTACTCAGAAGGGACTAAGAGGAGGGGCAGCAAATATGCATGGTTCTGCCCAGCCTTGGGGGAACTGCAACAGTCACAACAACTCCTCTATAAATGACTATGACACATCCCTGCTTTACACCAAAACTCGTGCATTGGCTTTTTCTTCCTTGATGTTCTAGTTGCTATTCTTAATCCACCATACAAATCTACATATATCTTTTCAAGTCCATTACCTGGTCATAATGACCACTGCTGTCACTAATAATCCCATTATTTGCCTTTCAGTGATTTTGACCAGCTTCCAGATGATGTACCAGTGTCTGCAAATATTGCAGACATTGAAGAGAGGAGAGGCTTCTCCAGTTACTATGTAAGAAAATGACTTTTTTTCTGAGGGATATTGCTCTGATCCATGTTAACGGAGGGCTGGGGAAGCTGGGAAGGGAGCTCTGCAGGAGGTGCTTTGCTTTATTGACAAACAACATTTATCTATTATTTTACAAAAGGGACATTTCGCTTGAGTCATGGCTTGTTTCACTGTGCTAGATTTCACAATCAATCCTGAAATATGCAATGAGTGATTGTCAGTATTGCAATTCTGGGTTATTTCTTTGGGTTCAACATGACGTAGCTAATTCTCTTTTTATATCTAGTAGGAAAAGCTTCAGACTGAACAGTAGAACACATGGATGGGAGACTCTTAACTATCTCCAAATCTCCTTTATTTCTTCCCCTGGCTACACGTAGGCATTAAAATGGTGGCTCTCTATTGTTAGCAATGGAATTTTTTTCAGCATTGCCCCCATGGTAGCCACTCAGAAATTTTCTCTATAAATACATTTTAAAAAGCTGGAGGAATCTATCCTACCAGCTGCTGGCTGTATTTTATTGTGTGTCCATTATCTAGAACCACCTTCCTGCACGATGGAGAAAGTCAGGCGCAAGAGATAGTTTACATAGTCGTATTTTCTTCTGTTTCCCCATGATTTTTGTTGTTCAGTCATTCAGTCATGTCCGACTCTTTGTGACCCCATGGACCAGAGCTCGCCAGGCCTTCCTATCTTCCACTGCCTCCCAAAGTTTGGTCAAATCCATATTGGTTGCATCAATGACACCGTCCAACCATCTCATTCTCTGCCATCCTCTTTTCCTTTTGCCTTCAATCTTTCCCAACATCAGGGACTTTTCCAAGGACTCCTCTCTCCTCATGAGGTGGCCAAAGTACTGGAGCCTCAGCTTCAAAATCTGTCCTTCCAGTGAACATTTGGGGTTGATTTCTTCCAGGATGGATAGGTTTGATCTCCTTGCAGTCCAGGGAACTCTCAAGACTCTCCTCCAGCACCACAGCTCAAAAGCATTGATTCTGCAGCGATCAGCCTTCTTTATAGTCCAGCTCTCACTTCCATACATCACTACTGGAAAAACCATAGCTTTGACTATCTAGATCTTTGTCGGAAAAGTGATGTCTCTGCTCTTTAAGATGCTATCTAGGTTTGCCACTGCTTTCCTCCCAAGAAGCAGGCATCTTTTTATTTCGTTGCTGCAGTTGCCATCTGCAGTGATCAAGGAGCCCAAGAAAATAAACTCTGTCATTGCCTCCATTTCTTCCCTTCTATTTGCCAGGAGGTGATGGGACCAGTGGCCATGATCTTAGTTTTTTTTATGTTGCACTTCAGCCCATTTTTTTCACTCTCCTCTTTCACCTTCATTAAGAGGTTCTTTAATTCCTCCTCACTTTCTGCTATCAGAGTAATATCATCTGCATATCTGAGGTTGTTGATATTTCTTCCAGCGATCTTAATTCCGGCTTGTGATTCATTCCCCATGTTAATGGAATACACATGCGATATTAAACCAAGCCACAGATTATATTAACCCACTAATGTTCACAGACAACAATTATCCAGGCTGGGGTAGGCAAATAGTTGTCCTCTGAATGTTTTGGACTACAGCTCCCAGAATACCTCACAATTGGTCCTCTTGAGCTGCATTTTATGAGAATGTTGTTCAAAAGATCAGGGGCACCCACTTGCTTATTTTGGCTCCTGTTTGTTAGGCAGAAATCCTACTTAGTCATAATGTATGAGGTTGGTTAACTGTGTTGATGCCTTCTTGTTTTCTAGGTATTTGTGATAGAAGTCAAAATGAAAGGAGGGGGCAGGTACATGATATTCCGGCGTTACCGCCAGTTCTACAACCTGCATGCTAAGCTAGAGGAAAGATTTGGGGCAGAAAGCAAAAACAGCCGCTTTACCTGCATGCTTCCTGTTTTGCCAGGTAACCTGCAAAGACTTTCTGACCCCATACCTAAGTCCCTTTGGCAAGCTGGTAATGAAAAGAGTTGTGGTTACAGAAAAGTTCTATAGTGGGATAACTCAGTCCATGGGCTTCTCCCTTATGACCAGAAATGGGCCTATCACTCAGAGTCAAACCATACAAGAAAACAGCAGTCCAGTTCAAAATTATTAGCACATTTTCCTCTCCAGAAACTTAATCTCTTCAAGGCTCTGTGCTTTTACTTCCTGTAAAACAGGGCTTCTTGGATACAGGACACATTTTCTGTGATTGTGGAGAAAACCAATTAATGCAGCACTTATGTGCATGCATTTTATGCCCCATCACATGTCCAAAGGAAGATCCAACAAATGGCCAAGATATTGCTACAGAAGTAGTCCACTTCTGGTCAAAAATAGTCTAATTATTTTGCATTTTAATTTTACCTAAATTTCAAATACATCCATAATGTTGAATTGTGCCGTATTCTGATATGAAAGACTAATCACAAAACAAAATCAACATGATTTGTGTCGTGCAGCGATGGAGAAGGATTGTGCTAGGATAAAACAGGTGTGTTCCACTTCTTCTAATGATATGTTAACAGTATCGTCTAATTTAAGCAACATATGCATGCATCTGGCCAACAGGCCACGGCACCATCTCATTTCAGCATCACTTCCCAGTTGAATCTTTTCATATGTCATACTTATTGTGTGTTTCCGTTTTGGATGCCCCTGCATTGGTGAATGTTTGGAGGCCAGTATGATGCATTGTAAATTGAAGGAATGAACAAATGCCTCTGATTTGGGAACTCAACCATTTTTTCATTTGAATGGCACTGAAGTGCGGAATACATCTCCTGGCGGTGGGTGGCAGATTCTGAATGGTATCTAACCATAGGGGCAAAGAGATCTTTCCTCATCAGCCCCCTTAGAAGCAGAAAGCCTATACCAAAACCTTTTTGTTGTATGCACCTTATTACTGAAAGATGCATTTGACTTACAAAGCTTTCTATCCCATCTTTCTTCCAGAATTTACATGCAAGCTTTGCACTCCTATATTGCACAGCCTCCTTCCTTCCAGAATGATCCCCACCCTGCCTATGTAAAGATCACATGTCTTTACAACTGCCCTTACCTATGGTGACAGAGTGTTCACCTATTTTAAGATCACAGATACTCTCCGGAACACTGCCATTCAGAAATACACTTTTTTCCCTGCTCTCTGATTTCTGACACATCTTGTTTTCTGATGCCAAGCCCAAATACACTTCCTTCATCTTGAGTCAACCTCTTAAAAAGTCTCACTGTACCATTAAAATCCCAGATCCCACCATCCACATTCCACTATCAGTGCCACAAAATGCAGGTCACTTTGTCCGACTGCATGGCTTGGCTAGATGCTTTTCTTATGCCACAGCATTCCTGTTTTACAAAATAGAGGACCTCTACCTCCCTAAAAGCTGGTGGAATCACAATATTAGCATTGAACACCTCCTTCCTTTGCAGATTGTGTCCAAGCTGATAAACACCCTTAGCTACTGATAATGTTTCTTTTCATTGATATGTATTGATGATGATCATGTGCCATCAAAACCATTCTGGCCATTGGCAACTCTTGAGAAGGTTTTCTAGCTGTAAAATATGCAGAGCAACTGAGGTTTGGGGGGGGGGAGTAGATAACAATTTATACTCTCTTACCCTCGCAAAGGTACAGGGGATGCTATTCACCTGAAGAAGTGTGCTTGGAAGTACATGGTTTCTGGTTTCTTTATTTTCTACCTGCTAGATTATCTTGTCCTATCACTGAATGAAGCTTGCAAGATGAAGGGGGTTTCCTGGGGCCACATCTGAATTCCCCGGGCTTTTACAGCTTGTTCTAGGAAACTGGATTCCCCTCTCCATATCCCTCATTTGAAGATATTGGGAAGAATTGTTTATGCTCTGTTTCTGAGAAAGATCTGTACTGCACAGTTTGTGAACAGTGGTCCCAGCATCTTTGACGTACCTGTGGAACTCTAATTTCTGAGGTTCTCTGAGCATTCCTGGTGATCCCCTCAAAGTAAAGTCTTCAGGATTTTTGGGGAAATCATGAAGTCAGAAGAGATATAGAAGTAATATATGTTTATAACATTCAGTTCTTGCATTGCTCAATGAAACATAAGCTGTCAAGCTTACTATAGACTTCCTCTCAACCCTTGTCTCATGGTAACACTTCTTTAATTCTCTTGATTTACTCTGCTCTTTTGTAGGAAAAGTTTATGTTGGTGCAAAGAGGGAAATTGCAGATAATCGAATCCCAGTACTTAACATATATATGAAGGTAAATTCAGCCTTGTTGTCTTGGCTAAATAGTCACTGTTATCCAGGGAGCTATTATAGGAAATAATGGTGTGCAGATCCATTCAGAGCAGGGCAACCTAAGATAATTTTGCATGTGAAGTTTAAACTTATTTGTGCTTATTGTGGTCCATGACTTAAAGGCAAAGCCCATGCAAGCTGTAATAGACATATACATCCAAAATTGGCACAACGGTAGACTTCAAATCACGGGGGAGTGGTAGCGCTGAAACAGTTGGCTGCAAAGTCGGCAGCTCGGCAGTTTGAATCCCGGATGCCACGCAGCAGAGCGAGCTCCCGCTGATAACCCTAGCTCCTGCCAACCTAGCAATTTGAAAGCATGTAAATGCAAGTAGATAAATAGGTACAGATGTAAAAAGTGGGAAGGTAAACAGTGTTCTGTGCGCAAAAACGCGTTCAGCCACATGGCCATGGACTTGCACAACACTGGCTCTTTGGCTTTAAAATGTAGATGACTGCTGCCCCTAGAGTCAGACAAAATTAGCACACATGTGTGGGGGAAACCTTTACCTTTACCCTTTTAGCCTTCAAATATGGTGTGAAGTGAAATTGCCAGAATATCATGAGGGAAAACTTCTCCTGTTTATATCCTGCTCTCTTTTTTCCTTTCTCAGAAACTGCTTAGCCTTCCTTCCTGGGTGTTGTTAGATGAAGATGTCCGATTGTTTTTCTACCAGTCCGAATTTGACAGTGTACAAATACCTCAGGGGCTGCGGAGGCTTCGCCCACGCACTCGCCGAGTGTGAGTATTTTTACTTCTGCCTTCACAAATAACCAGCCCGTTCATCTGTAAACCCCTTGCTTGTAAGTTGGAACTCCGTGTTTCTTGACCTGTCCTCAGTCGAGCTGATAAGCCATTGGTCTCCCTCTGCTTTGTGACAGGAAGAGCATTTCTCCAAAGGAACC
Organism: Phrynocephalus forsythii; assembly: GCA_029282475.1. NCBI lineage: Eukaryota > Metazoa > Chordata > Lepidosauria > Squamata > Agamidae > Phrynocephalus > Phrynocephalus forsythii. The sequence goes on along the minus strand of JAPFRF010000006.1, from coordinate 76,460,848 downwards.
CAGCTTTGACCGAACGGCAGCCCCACGGGCTGAGGTGGGTACATTGTCCAACATTTTGCATGCTGTACAAAAGACTGTGTGCCTGTATGGAGCTTTACCTGGCAGAGCAAATCTCCCAAAGATCAACTGAGGCCCGACCTACTAGAATGTCGCGAGCGCTCTCACTTCAGGTGGCCACGCCCAGGGGGGCTCGGAAAACGGTGACTCATAACCGAACCTTCTCTGTGGCTGGTTCTGTGCTTTGGAACCATCTCCTGAGTGAGTTGCATCTTGCACAGTCCCTGCCAGCCTTTAAAAAAACCTTAAAGACCTGGCTATTTCATGAGGCATTTGGTGACAGTTAAATATTTTTTTCTGCCCCACCATCATGCCAATGATTCTTTTTTTAGTAGTTTTATTATGATGTTTTATTTAGTTTACTATTATTGTTGCTGTTCCTTTTCTGTTGTAAACTGCCTGGAGTTCCTCTGGAAGACAGGCAGTATATAAATAAATAAATAAATAAATAAATAAATAAATAAATAAATAAATAAATTTTTTTGAACATGCATCTGAATCATTGAAAGCCAGAGAACACAGCCCCAGTAGCATGGTCTGAGCTAGCCAGCCAGTGCAAAGAAATCATCCTGTCAGCTTTCACTTAGGGCTGCTGGTGGTGGTAAGGCAGCATGAAGGAGTTTCCCTTCTTGGCGATGACAAATCTTTTTGAGGAAGTATTTAACAGACACTAAATCGCAGATAAAATGAATATATTTCCAGTCTGTGTTCACTTTCTCATATGTTCAGCCATAAATCTTTAATCAATACTATTTCCACAATAATGACAGGAAAAGCTGAAGGCATAAAGAAAAAAGGAAGAGGAGATGGAGCACCTCAATAAAGTTAGCCCTGGGTTTTCAAGATCTGAAGGGGTCTGCTAACGACAGGACCTTTTTGAAGTCATTCATTCATAGGGTTGCCTTAAGTAAGAAGTGCTTTGATAGCAGATAGTGACACATCCCATGCTTAAAAATGGGAGAACATATCTTCATTGCAGAAAAGATATTTGACACCTTAGTGTCAAATTAGATTGCTGTTGTAGAAAACAGTTTCAAATTGGGATTTGGAATGAAAAGGCCTACCCAGTTATCTTAGGACCTAATCACATGGGCCATTTGAATTGTTTCAATTTCCTACTTAGTTTATACCAATATATATTTGTGTATAGTCACTTGGTATATAACTTGCTGGGTACGTTCACATAGAACTCTTTTCTTTCGATACATACTTGAACTTTGAACATGTTTTGTAGTCTGTGCATGCCATCCCAATGAAATTGATTCATTTTCCATTTTTTTCCTGAAACACATTGCTCTAAAATTGCTCTCTTTTTGTTAAAAATACAGTACTTAAATGATACATCGCCAAAGCACTGTGTGAAAAATTGTAGAAGGCAATATGGGAAGGTGTTTCATAAAGGTTTCCCTTGGCAGTTCTTCGGTTTTAGGGTGCTTTGTTTCTCCAAGGACACTAGGTGGGGTGTTTCTCCATGTTGATAAGGGAAGGGATGAACAGGGATGAATGTTACAAGGAAGTGATGCTGTGGTAAAGTCTTTGGGGGAGAGAATAACATAAGTCAGCATGCATTGTGTGATGGGGAGAATTTTAAGGGAATAAGTGCAGTGCCCATGCAGTACCCATGGTACCGAAAGCCCATGCTGGAAAGGTTAAAAAGCAACAACAATCAGTTGGCCAAAGGAATTGATTCTAATCAATGGGTGTTGATTAGAGGCCCTGAACTTAATGGGTGCTGGCTAAAGGTGGGACTTTCACGCAAAGAGCCTATTGTCCATCTAATGAGCCTATTCAGGCCATTGTTCATCTTATGAGCCTATTTCAGACCAGGTTGACATGCAGTCAAAGTGAACTATAAAATGGAGGACTCACAACTAGCTTTTCTCAGATGAACAAAGCTGTTTTGATGAGCAGCGAAATGTTTCAATCTCTCAAGACATCCAGTTGCCATGACTCAACTTCCAGATAAACCCACCTCTGAATGACTGAGAATCTTTAGAGAATATTCTAATGTGATTTGAAATTTATAAAACTATTTCAAGAACAGCAGAATCAATATAGCTGGACTTCTTATGGTCCATGTGATTACACCCTTGGTGTGATGTTAACTTATTAGATGCTCTAGGAGTGCTGTTGAGCAAACCCAGTTTGTAGAGATAATAGGGAATATAACAGTGGCTCTCAGCTTTGGGTTCCCAAATGTTCTTGGAATAAAACTTCCAGAAGCTTTCACTACTAGCTGTGCTGGCCAGGATTTCTGGGAGCTATAGCCAAAGAACATCTGAGGACTCAAGATACAAAATCATTGGAATGTAGGCATTATCACACATTATTATTATTTTTACAGTGTGGCACATGCTGGAGGAAAAGTCCATAACAGGTTACAAACCATGATGGAGATGTGTAATCTCCAGGCTTAAAACCAGGACCAGATGCAGGGGAGTCATATCAGGAAATGGATATCTAGTCTCGTGCCCTCCCAGACGCATCTGGTGGGGCCACTGTGAGATACTGGAAGCTGGACTAGATGGGCCTTTGGCCTGATCCAGCATGGCTCTTCTTATGTTCTTATACTAGATAAAGAGAGATATAAGAAATTCTTATTATGGAGTACTGAAGTGTGGTTTCAATCAAACATTTGAACAGGTCAGACAAATTAATGGATGCTCGCTCTGCCATCTTTTAAGGAAGGTAACCATGTGATCGTTATCAGTGGAAGCCTACAGTGGATCTTAACTCCGAGCTTTGCTATCTTTTTCTACTTGGTTACTTTGTATAGGCACTCTTTGATTTTATGGCATCTACTGAACTGGAACTGAGCTTCAAGAAAGGAGATTTGATCTATTTACTCAGCAAGATCAACAAAGACTGGTTTGAGGTAAATATCAAGGGTTAGTTTATGGAAACTCAGTGTCTTTGTTGCAATGTCTGTCTAGTATGTACGGTCAGCTGGTTTCACTACTACTACTGTATGGATAAAAACAGTATCATTTTTATGCATGGGTGTGTCATGTCCTAACACGAAGCTTCGACTAGAAGCACTTTTGAAGTGCACCTCCTTCTATATCCTTTACTGAATATCCTTTTGGTTGCAAAAGAGGAAATGAAATAGACCAGACTTTAGTGGCATGAACAGCTTAAATGTCATAGTTCTTTCAAACTTTTTTTAAAAATATGACCTTGTTCCTAGTTTTCTGTTTCCTGCTCTTTTCTAGGTTGTCCTGTGTTTGCTCTGACATGTTTTGATAGTATCATTTTCAATGTTTAGAAATAAACATTGTTTCTTTCAGTATTGAAAGAAAAAATGTTATTGAAGATTTCAAGAGTCATTATGCCTTTAATTAAAAGCTTCCTGCTCAGAGGTTCTATGTTATTGTTTCCTCTACAATGAGACCAAGAAAATATTGATTAGATAATTAATCAACTTATGTTCTTAACAGAGGGGAGCTGATGCTCTTTTTAATTCTTTTATAGAAAACTGGTCATGTATTCCATCCTCCCACACTGTTTATGCTGCTGCAAAATTGACATGGGACTTCAGGCCGAGCAAGGAATAAATATGCTGGGAATTTTTTTCCCACAGAAGCTTGAACGTGGGAGAAAAGCAAGGCACCTATACTGTGACAATACTGTGACGATGACTTTGCCCCTTTGCAGATAACCCCCTGCCAACAAGGCCTTGTGCTGATGTCATGGCTCTTGGAGTAACTTTACACACAGTTACACTGCCATGCACAGCTTGTCTCTAAGTGCCATGATTGTTATTTATTAAGAATACATAGGGCTGTTTACTTGGGATTCATTTGGTGACCTTGTCTGATAATTTTCTGGTCTGCTAATTCCTTCTCATGGAGATCTCCCCTGAGTTGCCCTTGCAGAGAGAAATCTTGCACTGATTCCACAAATATTGTAATTTTGTCACTCTGTTCTCATGGTATAGCTCTGATGATACCCCTTTTTAACAAATTGAGTTATCTGCCTCCTTCCAGGGAACTCTTGGAGGCGCCACTGGCATTTTCCCGTGTGCTTTTGTGACAGTCATTAAAGAACTCCCACAGGAAGAGGACTCAATCAACTGGCTGCGCTGCTATTACCATGATGACAATGTCAGCACCATTCGGTAATGCCCTGAGCCTGCAAGAGGCCCCCTTTCCTTTCATCTCCTGGTTTCTGGAGATCTGAGGTTCAGGAAGATCCCCAGAGAACCCTTTATTCCCACTTCTAATCTCACTGGGACCAAAAATGGCCATGGGTTATTATTTATTATGGTCTTACTGAGATAAGGCCAGCAGGGAGCATGATGCCTGAGAGAGCAAAGGTGGTAGGCCTTTTCTGAGACATGCATACCATGTAAAATTTGACCTGGAACAGAGGAAGATGGGAGAAGCAGAGGCCAGAGAGAACAAGCAGAGCTCCCTTCAAGAGTTGATGTCTTTTCTTTAAAAAGCAGAACAGCTCCTGAAGAAGTGAATTAGTAAAGAGAACTTGTGGGACGGAGAAAATTTAGCCATCCCCCACAGGGATCTTTTTCCTGTTCCAAATAGCTCTACCCAGTTTGACGGTTACTTCATGTCCTTCCTTGTTCCGAGTTGACGTTCATTTCGTGATCACGTCGCTCGCAGTCACATGGTCTTGTCACGGTACTGTCCCTGTTCCCGTGTACCCACAGGCGTGAATGATGATACCGGGTCGACTGTTACTGCATGTCCTTGTTTCGTGATAAGATGTAAAATTCTCTGCCTTCGTTCTCTTTTTTATTTTGGTCTGACCTTCCATTTTTTGATGTTTCAATTCTCTGCAGCCTTGCCTTCAATGCTTACAGAGCAAACTTCAAGGCATTTGTCTTTTAAAATCTCTGCACTGCATTGCTAACTCCATAGAGAATTTACTGGCGAATGTCACTTCACACTCCTGCAATGAGCTACAATCGGCACTCATTCCACGACGAGGCTTACTTCATGGGCTCTCGTCTCCGAACATGAAGCGAGATGAGCAGATTCCCGAGGCCAGGGTGGGGAACCGCTCATCCTGCTTAAATTGCAGTTCCGGGGGCGTGGTCAGGATGAGATTCCCTCATCACGCAAAGGACGTGGAGTAAGCTTTTTTCGTACCGGTCCCAAGCAGTACAGAAAAGGGGGGATAGGAGGGCGTGAAGTAACACTTTGCTTCCTCTATGTAAGATTTCTATGGATTTTAAATTCTGAACAAAGAAAAGCTTCTGAGGAGGCCATTTGGTTTTGGGGTATGGTATCTGGGGGTTGAGGTGACCCTGAGATCTCATGCCTTCCATTCCAAACTTCTGTTTCTATTTTTTTCTGTCTGAAGAGATTTTCCTGTTGTTTAAAAGCAGTTTTGAGACTGAGGTGTTGAGACATTGCTTCATGACCCAATATGACATCCATTTGGTGAAGATCAGTGGGTGTGGAAGGACCTCTTCCTCCTAGCTTTGCAATCTGGACAAAACCCTTATGTTCAGGGCCTCAGGGTTCTGCTTTTCTTTATATTCCATCCCATAGTGCTTAAAATACTCTCTGGGTGATTTGCATTTTAATTATGCAGGCTACACATTGCACCAACACCTTGGAAGGATAGAAGGTTGAGTCAACCCATGAACCAGCTACCTGGGATTGAACCCTGGGTCATGAGCACAGTTTTGGCTGCAGTCCAGGCATTTAACCACTGCACCACAAGGCTCCAGGGGGGCACATGTCAAGACAAAGGCACATTTCTCCTCTCACAGTATTAAGATAAGAATTCCCACATCGGAGAAATTTACTTGCTACACAGCTCTGAGTATAAAGAACAAGCAAGAAGGGTAGGTGCACAAAAAGTGTAAAGTGAGAAAGAGAAAAATAGATAATTGAGATTAGATGAAATAAAGAAAACTAAGGAAATACAAATCTAATCAACCTAAGCAAATATAAATCTAAGCAATCTAAGCAAATACAAATCTTTCACTACCACAGTGTCTCAAACATCAGATATGTAGTTGAAGGTGTTCTGCCAACCGGCACGGGGTCTAAGTGCAGACGCTTCTCTTACAGCCAGCATCCTACAAGGTCAATCCCTCAGATCACCCTCTCCAACCCTTTGCTGTCATGGAGTCACCTGGTCATGTCTCATCAGATTGACTCCTCCCTCGAAATCTAAACATGTGTATAATCGGTACCTGGATTTCCTTACTAGTACACCTGTGATGCAGCTGCCTAGATGCCCTAAGCACATCTGATCTTGCCTGATTTTGGAAGCTAAGCATGGTCGGCCCTGGTTAGTACTTGGATGGAAGACCATCAGGGAATATCAGGTGCTGTAGGCACCTGGAGTAGGAACTGGCAAACCACTCCAGTTTTCCTGCTAAGAAAACTCCATGGACATGGAGTCACAAAGAGTCGGTCACAACTATAACAACACAACACACACATGCCTGTGATGCTGATCTTGCTCCCTTTTCTTTCAGAGATATATCAGTGGAAGAAGATCTAAGCAGTACTCCATTATTTCAAGATCTGATGGATCTCGTAAGGTAAAAGCACGCACACACACGAACCCTTAGTAAGAATCTGGAAGTTGAGTCATGGCTACTGGACTTCTTTTTTCTTGAGAGATAGAAACATTTCGAAGTCCAGTAGCCATGACTCAACTTCCAGATAAACTCATCTGGATGACTGAGAATCTTCACAGACCTTAGTAAGAATGTAATAAAACCCACACATTCTTATCCAGTGGTCTAAGATTCCAATGGTCTCTGGGACCTTTTGCTAGCTGAATCTTTCTATTGGTAGAAGTCAGATCCAGGATTTAACCCTTGATTCATAAAACTAAAATTACCAAATGGGTTCCTGTATCCTCCCCCCACCAAACAAGTGAAGTATTCTGCACTCTGAACAAATGCTTTTTTATGGAACATTTAACAAAGAAGGCTTACAATTCAGTCTATAGTTCTAATACATTCTCTCTCTCTTATGAAAGACATGCTCCCACTGCTATTAACTTGCATCACCCTTCTTACATAATACCATGCCCTGCCCTTATTTCCACTCCACTTCCGTTTGAAAATGCCAAATTTAGCACCTCATTAAACAGATAAATTGGAATATGTCTTCATTAGTGCTACATTTAGTAGCATCTCCTTGCACCTTTCCTTCTGCTCATTGTCTTTCCTTGTCTCCTTTACCTTTAACTGGATTTTTCAGATTGTTGTGCAGATCAGATTGTGTCTGTTTATGTGTGTATGTGCATATTCACCAAGCTTCACACAGCAGGCTTCCTTGCAGTATTTTGATTTAAAACATACACAACATAAAACATAAGAACATAAGAAGAGCCATGCTGGATCAGGCCAAAGGCCCATCTAGTCCAGCTTCCTGTATCTCACAGTGGCCCCACCAAATGCCTCTGGGAGTGCATGAGACTAGATATCTGTCTCCTGCTACCACTCCCCTGCATCTGCCCCTTGAAGTACCCTGGTTTTAAGACTGGAGATTACAAATCTCCATCATGGTTTATAACCTGGGATGGACTTCTCCTCCAGGAATCTGTCCAATCCCCTTTTGAAGGCATCCAGGCTAGATGCCATCACCACCTCTTGTGGCAGGGAGTTCCACAGACTAACAACACACTGGGTAAAAAATATTTTCTTTTGTCTGTTCTCACTTTCCCAACCCACAGTCTGAGTGGATGTCCCCTAGTTTTGGTATTTTGTGAGAGGGAGAACATAAAGCATGCAAACAACAAAGTTAGTCTAATACATGTGTTTGATGGGGAACTCATTTGATTGTTTCCTTTAAACTGAAGTCTAACCTTACTGCTAAGCTCCAGGAGCTAGTATGGTGACATGTTGGGTTTGAATCTCTACTCAACCCTGAAACTCACTGGATAACCCTAGGCTTGTTGTCAACTTTTTTGTCTGTTCTACCTCACAAGGGTGCTGTGAAAATCATATCAGAGAGAGTGGGAGAGAGAATGTTCATCACTGTGTGCTCCTGTCAAGGCATCACTGTGCACCAACAGAGCTGATTAGTCGTATTTTTGCTCTCTGCACTGCATCTTCCCCTTTTCGTATCTGGGAACCACTTGTCCTCTACATTGAATTTTGTTTCACTACCAGCAATGAGTTAGCCTTCTCCACCACACCTGAGGCAGCATGATAGCTAAGAAAACCCGGGACAGGTTGTGTGCTATATGAAAGGAAGCAGGCAAGAAGTTTGAGGAAATAGCAGAGAGGAGGTCATGGTTGTCCTCGACGCACCCCAACCCTCAGCAGGCAATTCCCTCACTCTGTAGGTGGATAAGACTAAGTGCCTTAGTCTGTCATTGACTCCCTGGAGTGACTATAAGCTCTGCCAACGTTAACTTTGGCACTCAGCAAGTGATAAGTTTCTTGCCACCTCCCAGTGAAAAGCTGACCTATGATGCAGCTAAATGTTCCCTTTATCATGGAAGGTTTTCTTCATGCGGGGAGACTATGAGATGAGCCTGTTTTCAGGCAAGTAAATCTGAGACTCAGCCCTATGACCAGGTAACACCTTTTTCAAATCAAGAGTTCCTTAAGTTCCAAAAGGAATCTGATTGTCATACTAGGAGCTTTATCAACTCCAGTATCTTGCAAATTAGCAGTACAGCTGGATCAGTCAGATTTTTTGAATGAAATTGCAATGATGGTCCTGCCCATTTGTCCATTTCAGCTGGTATGAAACTGGCCACTGATGGGAGAGCACGGTTGGCTATGCTGTACATCCTATTTTAATTTTTTAAAAGTTGTATTAAAGGTTTCTTGCATCCTCTTCTTGGCACGATTGAAGGCCCAGGATTAACTCTTCCTCTACCTTGCAGGAAAGAATTTGGGCAGGAAGAAATTGCCCTGAATTATCGCGATGCTGAGGGGGATCTGATTCGCCTTTTGTCTGACGAGGATGTCACGCTCATGGTGATGCAGGGCAGGAGCTGGCCTTCCGAGAAGCGCATCTTCCCCTGGAAACTGCACGTCACCCAGCAGGATGATTACAGTGTCTACAACACAGCGAGGCCTGCCATTTTAACACAAACAACAACAGGACCATGATCTCTGTTCAGGGGGTTTGCTTCAGCCAGAAGGCATGCATCAACTTAGGACGGTGCAGAATTGATGTACCCTGAAGGAATCTTACCTTTCCTTACACTTTTGCTTTGATTTGAACATGCACTGCTTAAATGAACAAAGGTGACTAGAGCCCCTAAAGAGCTACAGCAGTGATGGCAAACCTTTAGCACTCCAGATGTTTTGGACCACAACTCCCACAGTCCTTTGTCATTTGCAGTAGGAGTTGTGGTCCAAAACATCTGGAGTGCTGAATGTTCACCATCACTGACCTACAGATTACAGACCTTATTTTCAGGAAATGTTTTATTCATCCAGTACTGGTAACAAACATTGTTTGTTTGTTTTTGAACATGTTAAACATACCACAGCTTTATTTGATTGGGTGCCATTTTTATTATCATGGGAATTTCTGAACTCATCTAGTTATTCAAGTAACCATCTTGACAGGAAGACAAGTCAAATAGGGATTTCAATCACTATTGCTGTACAATATTGTGAGTATTGTAAATAGAAAATGCTTGTACCAGATAGCTGCAATCTGAAGAACAGAGGTCAGTTATGTTCCTGTATACTATACCTGATGGCCTTCTTTATGGAACAGAAAATACACTAGAGATATACCACAGATGTTTGTATGTGTTATCAACCCACATCTCCTGAGTCCTAGTTCATCTATTCACACACCACCAGGAAACAGAGAAATGAAGGAACAGACATTGGGTATTTGCATTTGTATTGTATCCAAAATATTTTCAGTGTCACCCAGTATAAAGTACTGTTCAACATTTCTCAGATTAGTATATGAACATGCTTGTACCACTCCCATTTTCACTGTTTGTCAGTGAATGTTTGCATGCACACACCCCAAGGACACACATCACCCATACAAATTGCTGAAATCTCTACTCTGCTTCTGGGTGCTACATTTATTTCCTTTTCAATAAGCTTTCATCCAACAGTTTCAAGCCACATTGATTTGGTTCTTTTGGTTTAAAATATACTAGCAAACATAATTGTGTTCAGCAGCAGAGTCACTTTACAGCCTAAGGGAAAAGATAAGATGGTGTCTCATCCACAGAACACAAACATAAACTAGCTGGTCCATCAGTTGAATATATTAGCAATGGAATGGCATTCACCTTGCTGCAGATTAGTTTAAGGGGAAATAAATGGGCAGATCATGGAGAACATATGTAGCTGACAGTTGCTACCACAACCTCCTCTCCCCACCCCTCCCCTTCTGCTGTCTGAGGTAGCATCCAAGAGCCTGATGATGCAGCTGACTCAATACAACAGGGACGAACACCAAGTATGTCTGGACAGCATCAGCTGGAAGGTTTCTGGACACTTAGTATAGTTCACCCAAGTTGGTCCTATCACAGGGCAAAAGGAGGCAGTTATCTCAGGGTGATGATTCTGGGTGCCATGGAAACAAATTGGTTGCAGTGGTTGTATTTCTATGTACAGGAAGGACCTGGGAAATCCTTGCTTGTGCCAGGTGCCAAAACAATGATGTTGGTATGTGTATAATGCACTTGACCTGGGGGTTGGTGGACAGACCATTTTCCGTTATGCCTCAAGCCAGAGAGAGAGAGAGAGAGAGAGAGAGAGAGAGAGAGAGAGAGAGAGAGAGAGAGAGAGAGAGAGAGAGAGAAGGGAATTGTCAATTCAGTTCAGCTTCTGATCCCATTCTTCCCATGTGTGCAGAGGGACCTTGTTTGTTAAATGTAAGTGCTCTGAGCTGCTGTTTTGCACCTGGCTCCAGCTGGTAAACCTCAGGTTTCCTGTATAAAAGAAGAAATATGGATACAGGCCTTAAATCTGATCTGACCAGTTTTCTCCTAAACGGGCATGTAAGTCTTCACTTGTCCCTCCCTCAGATGCAAAAATGAAGAACCACAGCATTATTATTTTCTCCAGTGAGGACAGCAATGAATTTCTAGACACTTTTGATAACAGACCTTATTAGAGATGGGCATGAACTGGAAAAATGATGAATGGTGGGAGGTTTGTGATTTGTGGCTGCCCATGAACTACTCACTGAACCCCTGAAAAATGAACTGGTTCATGGTTCCTGCCTGAGGGGAGGGGAACCTAATAGGTCCACCCCCTTTGCCACTTCATTATCCCCTCCTCATTGTCTCTGTCACCTCCCTTCCTCCTTGATCTTCCTGAATCCTCCTCTTCTTCATCCACCACCACCATCTTCAGAGACAGTGGCCCAGCTTCCCTTCTGGCTCAATAAGATACATCTGGGTGTTGGCTTCTCAAATCCCCACTGATTCAGTATTTATTATTTATTTATTTTTATTTTTGAGTATTTTTACACTGCCTTTCTCCTTGGAAAAGGACCCAAGGTGGCTTACAATAAGGAGAGACAATATACAGTCCATTACAATTAAGACACATTCGGTTTGAGAAACAGGGAATTGAGGGGTATCTTACAGTATTAAAAGGCAACATTAAAACTAAGAATTGATAACATAGTGTCAGTGCAATCACACAAGGAGAGATATGAACACCACGTTATAAGTGGTTATAAACACAAAGTCTGTGTAGCCATTTATGGTAGATTCATAAAAAGACACAGTAGGTAGTCTATCATTCAGAGAAATGGTGTTGCCATTAAGAGAAACATAAGAAAAGCCATGTTAGATCAGGCCAAGGGCCTATCTAGTCCAGTTTCTTGTATCTTACAGTGGCCCTGCCAAATGCCCCTGGGAGCACACGAGACTAGATATCTGTCTCCTGATACCACTGCCCTGCATCTGGCCTTTGAAGTACCCTCCTTTTAAGCCTTTTGAGAACACATATCCCCATCATGGCTTGTAGCCTGTGATGTAGTTTCCTCCAGGAATTTGTCCAAACTCCATTTGAAGGCATCTAGGCCAGATGCCATCACCACATTCTGTGGCAGGGAGTTCCACAGACTAACAACACATTGGGTAAAGAAGTATTTTGTTTTGTCTGTTCTCACTCTCCCAACCTTCAGTTTGAGTGGATGTCCCCTAGTTCTGGTATTTTGTGAGAGGGACCAGATCGTCCCTGTATCCACTTTACTCAGCCCCTGCATAATTTTATAAGTCTCAATCATATCCCCCTCAGGCACCTTTTTTCCAGACTACAGAGCCCCAAATGCTTAGCCATTCCTCATAAGGGAGGTCCTCCAGCCCAGTGAACATTTTAGTCGCTCTCTTCTGCATCCTTTCCAGTTCTACAATGTCTTTTCTGAGATGTGGTGACCACAACTGTATACAATACTCCAGGTGACACCTTACTATTGTTTTGTACAATGGCATTATAATGTTAGCTGTTTTATTTTCAATTCCCCTTTTAATGATCCCTAGCATGGAATTTGCCTTCTTCGCTTCTGCCACACACTGGGTAGACACTTTCATTGAGCTGTCCATCAGGAGACCAAATCTCTTTCCTGATCCGTCACAGATAGCTCAGAATCCATGAGTAGATAGATAAAATTTGTTTTTTTAAAGGGAATGTTATGCCCATCCTCCTTCCTTCCTTCCTTCCTTCCTTCCTTCCTTCCTTGGAGATGACTATGCATGCACTTCACTAAGAGAAATGATAAATAGTTTTGAGCAGAAAGAATTTTTACATGAATAATATTTTACGCAAATTAAGAAAACAGGGCAACGGAAAACAAGCCATTCACCATTTCAGTCTGCTCCCTGAACTGAGATTTCTGAATGCTTACAATGCCATGTCCTCATGCCAAGGTGATGGCATTGTGTAAAATTTCAGCAACAGGAAAAGCTCTGCACACCCTAACTTTGAGTGATCTCTGCCACAAAGGTAGAGCTTGGAAAGAAAGTGTTTGTTTTATCGTTCCATTTTTTTAAAAAAAGAATCCTTCTTGGCAGGGCAAAAGACAACACTGCAAATTAAAACATTTACTAAAGGTTTGTCAGTACAAGAGCTGTGGGCTCCTTCCTCAGGAGGATATTATTAATTCCACAGCGCCATCAAGTGTGCTAGGCAATCTGGTAGTGACATCAGGTACAGAGCAGCTTTTATGCTACAGGAAAGAGCATTTATTTATGTGTTTAGGGCTTTTTTTTGCTGCTTGAATAACTTTTGACAGGCTCTGTTGCCAGCATAAGAGTGCTGGAAGCTTCCTTCCCCTAATCAAGGAAGCACTGGCACTTATAATAGATGCAAATTTAACTCCACAATCAATTAGCATTGTCGGTCGCTGGCGTTCCTTGTTGGGGGGGGTGGGCGCAGTTTTTCCATTCATGCCGTAGCCTGCCCCTCCCCACGGGGATGGTTCTCGGGTGGCGGGGCGGCCGCCGGCGCCTCTTGCTGGGGGGGGGGGTGGGGTCAGGCGCGGACTTTCCATCTTTGCTGCATCCTGCCCCCCCCCATCGGGACGGTCTCTTAGGCGGTGGGTTGGCCGCCGGTGCCGTCGTTGGGGCTAGCACCATGAAGCCAGCTTGAGGACCGACCTTGGTCTCCGGAACCCTTGGACCACTTTACTTGGACCACTTTACTTGGAGGGGCCTAGTTGTAAGCTGTGAGCCGCTTGGCTGTACCATCTGACTGCTGAACCCCCTATGAACCGAGGGTGCAGATCGGCCTGGAGTGGCCCTCCTCTAGGATCAATTGAGCCATGAGGCTGTCGACCCTGGCGGTGGACTTTCTCCGAGCCTTGTCACTGCGCCCTTGAGTCTGGCGCCTATGACCATCTGCTGCCTTGTGGTTCTGTTGCCCCCCTCCCTCCTTCCCCCCCCTTTTTTCTTTTATCTCCCCACCTATTCCATCTCCCTATGGGCTACCCTTGACCTTTTTTATATTTAATTTATTTTCACTAGTTGTTTATTTTATTTTATTTTATTTTCTTCTTAATTGATTTTATTGTTTTGCTTTGTTACCTGGTTATTTGGTTATTGGTTTTGGTTGTCATATTTTGTATTGTATTTTTTTTTCCCTCTCCTGGTCTGTATTTGGCACTGCCAGGTCTGGGCCCTTGACAGTTTTAGATCTTATGGAGTCCGCTGGGTGCCCCATCAGGGTGGTGTCGGGCCGTGGGAGATACGCTGTGGGCCGGCGGGTCGATCGGATCAGGAGAACTCGGGACAGACATCTTCTGCCTGTCCCCCGTTCTGATCCGTCGGCTCACCGCCAAATGGCTGGGATCCAAACCGTCTGTCCCCCCGACCTGTCCTGTCTGCTTATTAATGCCAGGTCGGTACATAATAAGATCCCTCTTGTCCACGATCTTATCGTGGACGAGCGTGCCGACCTGGCTTTCATCACGGAGACCTGGGTTGGCGAGGGGGGTGGGGCTTCCCTCGCCCTCCTTTGCCCCCAGGGCTACCGTTTGCAGCAGCTGGGCAGGTCGAAGGGGCGGTGGGGTGGGGTGGCTATGGTCTTTAGGGACTCTTTTCATATCAGTAGATCCGCGACGTTGGTGAGTCCGGGTTTGGAATGTCTCCACCTTATGGTGGGTCACAGGGACAGGTTTGGGGTAGTGCTTGTGTACCGTGCTCCCCGCGACCCTGCACTCTCCCTTCCGGAGCTCTCCGAGTTCATCTCGGCGGCACTTTTGAGGTCCCCCCGCCTATTGGTGGTGGGGGATTTCAACGTGCACGCCGAGGTTGGGCTGTCTGGAGTAGCTCTGGAATTCATGGAGTCCATGGCCTCCATGAACCTGTCCCAATTAGTCATCGGACCCACTCATATTGGTGGACACACCCTGGACCTGGTTTTTTGCCTCCTCATTGCGGGGTTTTGATCTGGGGGTCGGGAGATTGCTGGCCCGGCCCGTGTCATGGTCGGATCATTATCTACTGACTTTCTCTCTTGCAGTAGCCACCCCGCCCGGGGAGCTGGGCCCGTCCATCTGGGCCCGCCCCCGGGGGCTCCTGGACCCTGCGCGGTTTTCGGAGGCCCTCGGGGATGTACCAGACGGTTTGGATGACGATCCGGCCGACTCCCTAGCCCAACGCTGGTTTGAGGAGGTGGCTGGGGCTGTCGACCGGATCGCCCCCAAATCCGATGCGAGCCCGCTCGTCCCCTTGGTTTACCGAGGAGCTACGGGCGATGAAGCAAGAGCGGAGAAGGCTAGAGAGCAGATGGCGGAACGCTTTCAGAATTGGGCTGCGGTTAAGGCGTTGAACGGTCGCTATTCTCGTGCGATAAGGGCGGCTAGGAGATCTTTTGCCGCCCTGAGAATTGGTGAGGCCTCGAATCGTCAAGCGGAACTTTTCCGTGTGGTCCGAGACCTCACCAATCCCGCTCCGCCTGGGCCTCCTCCTAGTGACTTCACTAGTGAGTCATTCGCAGCCTATTTTAAATCTAAGATAGAGGCCATCCGTTCCGAGTTGGATGCCGGTTGCCCTGATCCGGCCCCTGTCATGGCCAGTGTCGGGCCGCCTCGGTCGCCTCGGTTTGTTGAGTTTGGGCCTGTTACACCGGTGGATGCCTCCAGGGCACTGGGACATTGCAGGCCTGCGGCTTCTCCGTTTGACCCTTGCCCTTCCTGGTTGATTAAGAGCGCAGGGGGGAGCATGCCGAAATGGGCTTCACTGATTGCCTCAACCTCCTTCAAGGACGGGATTTTTCCCAGTCTTTTGAAGGAGACGGTGGTGAAGCCCATTATTAAAAGACCCGGCTTGGCAGTGGACGATCTGTCCAACTATCGCCCCATAGCCAATGTTCCCTTTTTGGGCAAGGTGATCGAGCGAGTCGCCGCCTGCGTCTCCAGTCGTTCCTGGAGGAGAACCATGTCCTGGATCCTTTCCAGTCCGGGTTCAGGCCGCGTCATGGGACCGAAACGGCCCTGGTCGCGCTGCATGATGATCTGTTGAGGAGGGCTGACAGGGGTTGCTCTACCCTGCTGGTCCTTCTCGACCTGTCAGCGGCTTTTGATACCGTCGACCACGGTATCCTGCTGGAGCGGCTCTCAGAGGTTGGGATTGGAGGCCAGGCTTTTGCCTGGCTCCGGTCCTTCCTCGGGGTTGCACCCAGCGAGTGAGCTTGGGTGGTGAGTTGTCGGCTCCCTGGACACTCTCTTGTGGGGTGCCTCAGGGGTTTAATGCTCTTTAACATCTATATGAAGCCGCTGGCTGAGATCATCCGGAGTTATGGAGTCTGCTGCCATCAGTACGCTGATGACACGCAGCTCTATCTCTCCTTTCCACCTGTGCAGTGGAGGCCGCCGGAACCCTTGATCGCTGCTTGGCTGCGGTACTGGACTGGACCAGGTCCCACAGGCTCAGACTCAACCCAGGCAAGACCGAGGTTATGTTCTTCGGGGCTCGTCGGAGGGGTACTGTGGCCCTCTTCCCAGTCTGGATGGGTCCGCCCTCCAGCTGGCGCAAAGAGTGAGGAATCTGGGCGTCGTCCTTGACCCGGATCTGACCCTGGAACCTCAGGTGTCAGCCGTGGTCAGGTCGGCCTTTTACCATCTTAGGCTTATCGCCCAGATTCGCCCCGTACCTCGATGAGGGCTCCTTGAGGACTGTGGTACAGGCACTGGTCATGTCGAGGCTGGATTACTGCAACACTCTCTACATGGGGCTTCCCTTGAACCTTGTTCGGCGACTGCAGCGGGTCCAGAATACGGCGGCCAGGCTGGTGGTTGGTGCGCGTCGTTATGACCGCGCCACCCCCATCCTGGCTCGCCTACACTGGTTACCCGTTGCCTCCCGAATAAGGTTCAAGGTGTTGGTTTTGGCTTACAAAACCCTCCATGGCTTGGCCCCGGCTTATTTGGCGGAGCGTCTCTCCCGACAATTAAATCCGGCCCGACCCTCCCGAGCCTCGGTGGCCTTATCACTGCGGACGGTCACTCCGAGGGATGCCCGTAAGGCTAGTACTCGTGGGCGGGCTTTCTCGGTAGTGGCCCCATCCATCTGGAACAAACTTCCCAGTGATTTACGGCTGGCTCCATCGCTGCAGGCATTTAAGAGGAACCTTAAGACCTTCCTCTTTCGAGAAGCCTACGGCGATGTCTAAGGTCCCACTCTGGGTTTTTTTTTTTCTTCTTCTTCTTCGTTCATATATATTTTTGGATTTTATAACCCCGCCTAACTATTATTGTTCATTGTAGCTCTGGTATTGCTTGGTTTCCTTGTGTTGTTTTAATTGTGATGCTGTGAACCGCCCAGAGTCCCCATCGTGGGAATGGGGCGGTATACAAGTGTAAATAATAAATAAATAAATAAATAAATTTTTTATCCTGGCACAAGCAGGGTCAATGCCTTCTTTCTCCTCCACTGACCAGCCCAGGAAGAGTGGATGAGTTGCTTTAAAGATAACTGTGCAATCACTCCCCCCCACAACCACCACCACCACATAATGTGAAAGGAGAAAGTGGGGTTGGGAAGTGTATGCTATAATTTGACATCACCAAACATTGAAGTGTATTTATTTTATTTATTTTGAAGTATTTTTACCCCACCTTTCTCCTTGGAAAATGGACCCAAGGCAACTTGCAGTAATGAGAGATAACATACAGTCCAGTACAATTAAGACATGTTCAGTATTGAGAACAGGGAATTGAGGGACATCTTACAGCATTAAAAGACTACATTACATTAAAGCTACAAGAGAATGTGAGTAGTTAAAAAGAGAGTAAAAGTCCATGTAAAAGTTCACTATTATATGAAATGTAGGTGAAAGCAAAGTAAGTAACCTTTCTCCTGAGTTGTGCCACATGGCGGAATTCTGGAAACTGTTGCTAGAAAAGTTATTTTCTCAACCTCTGTCTCTGTCAATCTGTGAAATTTTAAAGATATAGTGCGGCAACATAATTAGAAGTGAAGAAAAATCCTCCCTGAAAATGTACATTGCATTGCAACAATGTGGGTTGAACAATATAGTTCACAGTCATTGCAAAACAATTAGCCATCTCTCCTGCTGAGTCACTCTTGAAGCAAAGTTACTTGAAGCAAAGCAGCTTAGAGGGAATCTTGGTGAGGACTTAGAAACATTTCTGCATGCCATTCACAATACAGTGGTACCTCTATTTACGAGTGGCTCTGCTTACAAGCAGTTCAACGTAAGAGCGGGAAACCGTTGGTGTTTTAACTGCTGCCTTACAAATTTTAGATGCAGTCTGCTCTCTGCTTACGACTTGTCCAACTTATGAGCATGCATTGAGAACTTATTAAACTCATAAGTAGAGGTACCACTGTATACGGACAGGCTACAGATTGCTCAGAGCTATCATAATGCTTTTTACTTTTAAATTATACATTTTATAAATATGTCTGTGAAGATTCTCAGTCATCCAGGTGAGGTTATTTGGGAGTTGAGTCTTCACTTCTTTTCTTGTGGGACTGAAATGTTTCACTACTCATCCAAGTAGCTTCTTCAGTCTGAGGAAGGTTGGTGGGAGGCTTCCAATTTATAGTTCACCTTGGTTTTACCCCAACCTGATATGAATAGGTTTGTTAGACGGCTAATGGTCTGGGTTGTGTGACCTATGCAGTCCTTCCCAACACCCATTAAGCATGGATCATTAATAGTAGTCTTCATGGTGATGGTGTGAAGTGGTTCCGATTTGTCTGCAGATTGATGAAAGGGCAGTGTGATATAGTGGGAGTCAGATGCATTTTCTAGATGTATTATTTGCTTTTTTGATTATGTCTTTTTAGGCTATAAGTTCTTGTATTTTTGGAAAGCAATTAGAGCATTATTTTTGATATTTCATTCTATTTTTAGGCTCCATTATTTTGGATTGAATTCTGACTTAATTATTTGATGGCAGCTGAAGTTTCATTTTCATATATTTTTAAGCACTTGTGCCTGAAGATTTTCCATAGCTGCAAGACTTTTGTATTTTTACCATTTTGAAGTGTCCTTCTGCTTGTGGAACATAAAAGCACTGTAGATAAATAAAGCCTGTAAAATTAGACAAGCTGATAAAGCCTGTAATCACTGCAACAATGGGAAAAAGTATACTCTTTATAACCAGATGAATTTTGATATGATAGAAAATGATGGTATGATTTAATTCTGGAGTTCACTCTGAAGTGGGATTAATGCCAGCTGCCATGAACAGATGCTTCTGATTTTTCCATATAGGTCTATGATATTATATAAGGCTCTTTTTATTCAAGAAGTTTTTTTTATCCAAATAAATTAACATCCGTAGCATGACAAGGCACGTTAGACTTATAATACAATACTACCCTCTTACTTTTATATTCTATAAACACATTATCTTTCTCTATACACACCCATGAATTCATATTCTAATATTGTTAATTAATTCTTTCAAAATATTACATTCCAGCACTCAAAATTATTTCCCGTAGCACATTCTTCCTTTCTTGTACTGATTCCATATGTTAATAAAGGTTTCCAGGTTTTCATAAATTTATCATGTTTTATTTCCCCTCTGTATATTTTAATCTGATTGGTCAACTTTTCCATAAGGACCATTTGCCAGATTCTGTGTATATATTTTTGAAAGGTCTTGAGCATTTCTCCAGTCTTTTTGCAATTCCAGCTCCTGCTACGTCAATTAGATTTGCAATTAGATCTTTATAAAGTAATATATTCAGGACCTTTGGGTGGGGGTTGAAATGTGTTTTATTTATGTAAAGCCATAAATTATGCAGCCAATGCAGCATAAACTATAAGGCTTTTAGGAGGGTGTTTTAGCTATCAGACTCTCTGGCCTGAAACCTCAATGCTGAACTTTGGAAGCTGTTGCCAACTGAGCCAGGCTGTTGATATCCCCAATATAGTATTGCTTTTATAGACTGACAGCAGCTCTATGGATCTCAGGCAAGGTTCTTTCCCACCACACAGAAGGGTCACATTCTACTCTACTTTGTAGGCACTGGTCTCACTGCACAGTTCTGGGAGGGTATCTGCGAGCAAGATGGGACAAATATAAATCCCACCCACCCGTCCCTCTTTCCTGAATCCCCCCACCATCTGCCACAAAGAAATGTGAGCCTTGTTGAGGTCTACATTCAAACTCTACTTGACTAAAAGAAAAGCTAATTTATTTCAGCGATGTATCCAAGAAGAGGCCCATGATCTATGAAAGCTCACACCAAAATAGTTCAGTTACTCTTTAAGGTGCCGTACTGCCTTTGATTTCATTTTTCTATAGATTTAAAATGCCACTTCACTGAAAAGCTGCTTCTTTTCCGGAAATTTGAAGAAGAAAACAGCATCACTATAATAAATATGTTGACATCAGCATTCTGGCTGGAAATGGTACTTCTTTGTGTATTAGTGTTTAAGGTCAATTGACAGCTTAAATGAAAACTTCCCAGCCAAGGCTCTGACTGCAAAAACAAACTACATCTGGGAAGTTTTGTTGTGTTCAGCTTGACATCATAGAACAGACTGAAATAAAAGAAACAAGGCCAGGAACATTCACAACTTTGACCTCACTGGAGGAAAGTCGCATCCAAATACAGACTAAATAACAGTGTTCTAGAAGATGGTGCTGTAAAAACAGCAGGAATTCTGTCTGTGTTAATCCAGAAGAGGGGAATGAGTAGAACTTTCATTCAGCTTGTAACTCTAGACCCATAACAGTGTGAAGAAGTTACAAATCATGCAATCAGCACAACATGAGCTATCTTCAGAGCCACATTGCAAAGAAGACCTTGTGTTGTGTTGTGTTGCATTTAAGATATGTATATGCCATCTTTCTCCTAAATGATTGAAGGTAGCTTATAGCTTAAGACAAATGCCTTGTAAGACAAAAACTTATAGGAAGAAAAAAATTCAAGGAATAGGTGTGCTTCGCATGACAAAAATTCCCTATAGGATGCTTTGCAAGACAAAAAAAATGTTCCGCATTTACCCAGGAGAAAAAAAACAGTTATATTTGTTTTTATTCTTGCCTCTGGAATGGATTAATCCATTCCCAATTCATTCCTATGGTAAACCGTGTTTTGTAAGACAAAATTTTCATAAATGAAGTGACTCATAGCCTCTGGAATGGATTAATTCCTTTTCATTGCATTTCTATGGGAAACCGCATTTTGTAAAACAAAGTTTTCTTAAAACAAATTGACCTGTAGAATGAATTAAATTCATTTAAGAGGTTCCAATGTAGTATTAAAAGACACAAAACCCAGATAATAAATTATAATATTTAAAATCATATTAAAAGCAAAGTGTTCTGCTTATATACCGCTCCATACTACTTCAAGTAGTCTCTGAGCAGTTTACAGTTTTAATTACAGTATGCAGGCTACACATTGCCCCCACCACCACCACCAGTAAGCTGGGTACTCAATTGACTGGCCTCAGAAGGATGGAAGGCTGAGTCAACCATGAGCCTGCTACCTGGGATTGAACCCCAGGTCATGAGCACAGTTTTAGCTGCAGTACAGGCATTTATCCACTGTGCCACGAGGCTCCTAAACTCATAAAACTCATAATAAGAGCAATAAAGTTAAACACAGAATAAAATGATCCCTCTAAACATCCCCTTGGTCAACAAATCATTTAAAGGGAAGTCTGGAAGAGAAAAGTCTTCACCTGCTTGTGGAAGGACAGCAGCCTTGGGACCATCTTGGCTTCCTGTGGGAGGGAGTTCCAACACCTAAGACAGGCATGTCCAAAGTCTGGCCCAGGGGCAAATGTGGCCCATTTTCAATTTTAGAGTGGCCCACAACCTCTGCGCCCACCAGCTCAGTGTGTCACACATCCATGCCAGCTGGCCCCTCCCCATACCAGATAGAGACATCAGATTGTGGTTTAATGGTTTGCCTGCCCTCCCTGTCACTGTCCATCCCCCTTGCCACCTGTCTGGACTACCCTCCCCTGGCTCCATTGCTGCAGAATCCTCCCCACCTCCTTGCATGTCCTAGAGACCTGTCCAAAGTCTGGACCAGGGGCCAAAAGGGCTGAATGGTCGGCCCCCAAACATTTTCACCTCACCAAATCTGGCCCTCCTTGCAAAAAGTTTGGATACCCCTGATCTATGAGCATCAACAAAGAAAGTCCTCTCCCATATCCCCACCAAACACACCTGTGAAGGTGGTTGGGCCAAGAGAAAGGCCTCTCCTGGTGATCTTAAGACCTACGTCTTAAGACCTGACGGGAGCTCCTTGAGGACTGTGGTACAGGCATTGGTCATGTCGAGGCTGGATTATTGCAACACTCTCTACATGGGGCTCCCCTTGAACCTTGTTCGGAGATTGCAGCGGGTCCAGAATCCTGGTGGTTGGTGCGTCGTTTTGACCGCATCACTCCCATCCTGGTCCGTCTCCACTGGTTGCCGTTGCCTCCCGAATAAGGTTCAAGGTGCTGGTTTTGGCTTACAAAACCCTCCATGGCTTGATCTGGCGGACACCACAAAGATCGAGCCCGAGTTCATCTCTCCCTCTCATGTCCCCCGAGGGAGGCCAAGACAAGTACCCGTGGGCGGGCCTTCTCGGTGGCGGTGCCACCTATGTGGAACAACTTGCCCAGGGAGTTGAGACAGGCTCCAACGTTGGCGTCCTTTAGGAAAGGATTGAAGACCTTCCTTTTCAGGGATGCCTTTAATAATGACTAGAGTACCTTTTTTTTTTTCCCCTTCCTTCCTCCTCCTCCCCCCCCCATATGCCGTAAGTCTGCCCCTGCCGCTGCTACTGTTCTTTGCCTTTCGGGCTTTTGTGTAAACCGCCCTGAGTTCCCGCTTGGGAAGTAGGAGCGGTATAAAAGTTTTAAAATAAATAAAAATAAATAAATAAATACGTAGGTTCAGAAAGGGAGATACAGTCCTGTAGCTTGGACCAAAGCCATTTCCTTATCAGCGGGATCTTTTTCTTTTGTCTTCCAAGCAGAAGAAGAAGTGGGGGAGTATTCACAATTCTTTCCACATGCCCATGTCCAAATGATGTTACAGTGAAAGAAGAACTAGTTTCCCTTCCCTGAATTGAGATGTCAAAATAACCCATTCTATGAGAAACGGAAACTGAGAAACAAAACTACATTCACCAGAAAGGAAGTGTTCTGTGAAAACAGTTTTCCAGACATAACAGATTATGGACGATCAGCTGTCATTTTGACACTCCCTAAAAAGAGAGGAAAGGTCTCTTTTTCCTGTAAAAGAGCCCCACTTTTGACAGTGAGGAAAGAATGAGAGGCTTATCTCTTCAGTGCCTTGGGAGCTCCACCTGATATCTCTTATCCTGGAATAAGAAACTGCTTTACAGAGAGGAGGAAAAATCAAAAGAGAAGGTGAGTTGACTCCTTGCGTTTGTTATGGTGGTACCTCAAGGAACCTCTGGGTACAACACTGTGTAGAAAACCATGGCTTAAATCAGTAGAGGTTGTTGACTCACCAAGATCCCATTGTTTCAATGGGCTTACTTAGATCAGGACTAATTATTGGATTGAGGTCCATATTTGAGAAGATAAAAGAGCACCTACATGTCTCGCTGAGAAAGTAACTTCTTTATTTCCAGAACCAAAGACTCTTAGACTAACGGAAATCTTGTCTTCAACACTGACCCTGGTGGTAAAGACTATAAAGCCAGGGAGGTAATCCTGCCTCCTGTGAAATGATGATTGCATGCTACTTTCTAGTGATCTGATCTGGTATGCATGTATATCTTAAGAGTGCTGCTGTCTACCTAGCCCAACACTTTATTGATACAGTCCTTTGGCTGTGAGAAACCATCACATAAGTACCCACAACCTGTATCTCTTGTTTATTAACAATAGATATAGAGAGTCATATGCTACAGATACAGGGATATTTATTAAAGATGGGGGTGGACTGAAAAAAACACCAAATGTTTTCTGCTGAATTTAGCTGATTCACCAAGAGCTGTCAATTCATATATCTCATCAATGGATTCCCCCGATAAATGTGAACTGATATTTTTGCAATTCTTGATCTGTTAATTAATTGGACTATAAGATGTCCCCCAAGGGACAAAGAGACACCAGACCTGGAGGGAAGCATCCCTTGACTATACTCTACAATCTCTTCAGGCTTGGTGGATTTGATTTTTGATGTCTAAGTCAAATAAGACCTCTCCCAGGAAAGTCCTCTCCAGGCATCTAGAGACTCCACAGTTGCAGGAAGCTTCCCATGACTTTCCACTACAGTCCTTCCAAGTTTGGCGAAGATTGGGTTTCCCAAAGCCAGAAAGTTCCCAACTAAGGTGCACGTTCATTTGGAGAGGGGTCAATTTGTTGGTATATAACTCAGAGTCTGAAACCAAGTCTTCATCAAACTTAAACAAATTGTAGGGGAAAGCTGGGAGAAGCCTCTGCATGTTTGTTGTCTCTAGGTGCCTGGGGAGGGGGAGATTCGGGGGTGCATAGATTGGTCTTTTGAAGCCCAGTCTTAAGCAACCTTACAGGGCTTGTAGATGAGAAAAAGAGGAAGAACCCCTGAAAAATTGGGGTTTCTAGATGCTAGGGGGATTTTATAGCATTTTAAAGGGGAGACAAATTGATTCATCAGTTTCTCATTTCACTGGAAATTTGTCATGTTGTTGATTCATCAATTCGTGAACCACAAAGAATCACAAATTCTGACAAATCACCATTTTTATTAACTCCCATCTCTAATTTCTTTCTTTCTTTCTTTCTTTCTTTCTTTCTTTCTTTCTTTCTTTCTTTCTTTCTTTCTTTCTTTCTTTCTTTCTTTCTTTCTTTCAATATAACACTAAAAAACACAAGCAACACCAAAACACATTCAATGCAGGCGCTACACATTCAGGGCTGGCGCTAGGGTTTTTCGCGCCCTAGGTGAGGGGAGGGGGAGGGGGCGGCGGTGGAGGGTCAGGCGGTGGCAGGGGGTCAGGCGGTGGTGGTGGCGGAGGGGTCAGGCGGCGGCAGCGGGGGGTCGGGTAGTGGCGGGGGGTCAGGCAGTGGCAGGGGGTCAGGCGGTGGCGGGGGTGGGTGGGCGGTGGCGGTGGTGGTGGGGTCAGGCGGCGGCAGGGGGTGGGGGCAGCGATGGGTGGGAGGGCAGGCGGCGGGGGGCCGTGGGGGGCAGCTGGCTTTTTAAACTAAATACTAACAAAACACCAGGACCAGATGGCATCCATCTACGAGTTCTCAAGAAATTTAAAGATGAAATTGCTGGGGTCCTAGCCAAAATATATAATTTTTCCCTCAAATCAGGTGTTCTGCCTCTGACTGGAAGGTAGTGAATGTAACACCAATCTTCAAAAAAGGATCCAGAGGTGAACCAGAAAATGACTGACCAGTCAATTTGACATGTGTCACAGGTAAAGTGATGGAAACCATCCTAAAAGATAAAATTAATAGGCACATAGAAGAGAAGGCGCTTCTGAAGGAGAGCCAACATGGTTTCTGCAAGGGCAAATCAAGCCTCACTAATCTGTTGGAATTCTTTAAGAGTGTCAACAAGCATGTGGATAAAGGAGATCCAGTTGACATTGTTTATCTGGACTTTCAGAAGCCTTTTGACAAGGTCCCGTACCAAAGGTTCTTGAATAAACTTGCAATCATAGAATCAAGGGACAGGTCTTGTCCTGGATCAGCAATTGGCTAAGGGACAGGAAACAGAGAGTAGCACTAAACGGACAGTTCTCCAAGTGGAGAGAGGTAAAGAGTGGGGTCCCCCAAGGTTCAGTACTGGGACCCCTGCTTTTCAATTTTTTCATAAGAGATCTAGAAGTAGAAATAAATAGCAAGGTAGCCAAATTTGCCAGCAACACCAAATTATACAGGATAGTAAAAATTCAGTAGTAAAAACTGAGAGATTGTGAGGAGCTCCAGAGGGATATCTTGACACTGGGGTGGGTGGGTGAGCAAACCAGTGGCAAATGAGCTTCAACATTAGCAATTGCAGAGTGATGCACATTGGAGCAAAAAACAAACAAACAAACAAACAAAACAAAACAAAACAAAACAAAAATAATTACATTTATAAACTGATGGGGTCAAAACTCTTGCAACAAACCAGTAAAGGGACCTTGGTGTCCTGGTAGACCACTCAATGAAGGTGTCAACCCAGTGTGCCTCAGCAGTGAAAAAAGCAAACTCAATGTGAGGGATCATTGGGAAGGGTATAGAAAATAAGTCAGCAAGTGTCATTTTGCCTCTTTTATGGTGAGGCCCCATCTGGAGTATTGTGTACAGTTCTGGTCACCATACCCCCAGAAGGATATTATGGAAATGGAAAAGGGGGGAAAGTGCAGAGGAGGGCAACCAGAAGGATTAGCGGATTGGCACACCTTCCTTACCATCTGAGGCTGCAACGGCTGGGAGTCTTCACTTTTGAATGATAGCACCTAAGACGAGGACCTGATTGAAATTTATAAAATCATACATGGTATGGACAAAATAGATAAGGAAAAACTGTACAACACTAGAACTAGGGAGCACTCCATGAAACATTTGGGTGCTAGATCTCAAACAAATAAGTGAAAGGACTTTTTCACCCAGAGGATCACTGGTCTGTGGAACTCCCTGCCAGAAGAAGTGGTGACAGCTGTCAACCTTGACAGCTTTAAGAAAGGATTGGAGAAGTTCATGGGGAACAAGAGTATCAGCGGCTATTAGAGATGGGCACGAATAAAAAAAATGGCATTTCGTTTGTCGTTTGTTGGTTGGAGGGTCTGTTTTGGTTCATTTCCATTTTTCGTGAATTTTTGCAAAAATTTGTTTTCGTTTTTGTTCGTTTGTTACCATTTTGTTACCATTTATTTCAATTTTTGTGGGGTTTTTTTAGGATTTTAAGCAATTTACTCATATTGCAGTAACGGAAATGAAATGCACAACAAAATTTCCGGTGTTTCTGTTCATTTTGTTTCATTTTAGAGACAAAATTTGTTTGTCGTTTCGTTACATAACGAAACAAAAAATGAAAATGGAAACAAAAAATTGTTCGTTTCGTGCCCATCTCTAGCGGCTATCATTATAGATACCTAAGGACAATCTGAGGGTTGGAGAGATAGGAAAGATATCTCTCAATACCATTTGCAGGGAATCGTAAGCAGATGAAGATTTCTGCTTGGGAGTATCCTGAAGCAAATGGTGAGCCACAGTGTGAGACAGAATGCTGGACTGGATGGGCTGTGGCCTGTTCCAGCATGGCTGTTCTTATGTTGTTATGCTACCTAAGTACCAGGGAAAGAAAATATTTTGAGCAGGATCTAAAATATAGTCAACTGTCACAGAACTGATACTGTGTATGGTAAGGTCAGCGACCGCCTATGTTCTCCAGCTGTCTGAGGCACAGAAGAAGGACTGTTGCTGTCCCACTGCAACACATTCTCTCCTCCATCCCTGTTATTTGCCCTATATGTCTTGCTTTCAGAGCAGGATGGGAAACCACGTCTCTGGAGAGCAGCACAAGAAGCTCAAAATGATACCATAAGCGGTGACCTGGGGGTCTTTGAACCATCTTGTTGTTTCCTGATTCATTCCTGCCCTGATCCTCTGATGGTTACTTCACGTCCTTCCTCGAGTCGAGGTGAACTTGCCTCCGTGTTGAAATCGGTTTTAGTCATGTGACCTAATGCCGGTTCTATTCCTGTTTCTCTGTACTCACAGGCATGCTGATTGAAACCAGCAATACTTTAACTGCACGTCCTCGATCCTTACCTGGCGGTAAGGAACAAACACAAACCAGGGTGAACTGTTTGAGGAAGAATCTTGGTCGATAAGCGGGGGAAATGGATTCATAAGGAGTTATAATTCCTGTTGTTCGATACCTCGAAATACCGATGTTCCTCCCCCCTTCTCAACCAAAAAAAAAAAAAAAAGTAATCGCACTAAGTATTTTCTCGATGTGGGTTAAGAGGAACTGCACGTCCCCTGGGGGGTGGATCGAGAAGCGGGTTGAAAAGGTTCCCGAGCTCCAGGATGGGAATCTCTCACCCCACTTGGAGCGCAGTTCAGGGGGCATGGTCGGGGTGAACTCAGATTGACCCCACAAGGACGTGAGGTTCCGTTCCTTCGAACTCAGATTGACCCCACAAGGATGTGAGGTTCCGTTCCTTCGAACCGGTCTCCAGCGTGGCCGCAAACTGCAGTGAGAGGGACGTGAAGTATCAGCCTCTTCACCACTGCTGTACCTAGCCGGGATGACTTAAATACAACAGCTACAGACCCAGACCCATCAACTGAAGCAATCACACCATCTAAACCAGTGGTTCTCAACCTGTGGGTCCCCAGATGTTCCTGGACTACAATTCCCAGAAGTCTTCATCACTAGCTGTACTGGCCAGGATTTCCGGGAGTTGCAGTCCAGGAACATCTGGGGACCCACAGGTTGAGAACCACTGATCTAAACTGATGAGAAGCCATTTGATTCCAAGAGGAAAAATAGAAGCCACTGTGTTGAAAGAAAAAAACTACAGATTTGCAGGGGAGGAATGATAGGTTGATTTGTTTATACTTTTATATCATGTCCACCATGGCAAATATCTGGGCACTTACATCTCAGAGGACCTCTCATGGACTGCAAACACCAATATGGTTGTGAAGAAGGCACAGAAGAGGCTGTATTTCCTGAGAATGCTCAGGAAGATGAATTTATCTCAGCATCTACATCTGTCTTACTATCACAGCACCATTGAGAGTGTCCTAACTTATGGCATGCTATCATGGTATGGGAGCAGCTCTGTAGCGGACAAAAAAGCTCTACAGAGAATAATTAAAATTGCCCAGAATGTTACCGGGCTCCAGCTACCAACCCTGGATGACATCTTCACATCTCGCTGTTTGAGGAAGTCACACAACATTCTGAGGGACTCTACACATCCTGCTCACAATTTCTTTGAACTGTTGCCTTCTGGAAGAAGATACAGAACAATTAAAACTCGGACCACACGTCTTCTGAACAGTTTTTATCCCAGAGCTATAATTGCACTTAATAATGAAATCAAGAACCACCAGTAGTGAGCACTTGGACAGAATTACCTAGCCTGTTGTGTAGATCCTTGTGTTTTTAAGGGGGGGGGGTTTGGTGTTTTTAAGGGGGGGTTTGGTGTTTTTAAGGGGGTGGTGGTGGGTGGGGGAGTGTTCAGGGATTTTTATGTGTGTGTGTTGAAGGGTTTTTTGTTTTTTGTTTTTAATGTGTGTGAGAGTGTTTGGAGATTTGTGTGTGTGCGTGTTGAATCTGGTCTCTGGGAGTCTGAATTTCGTTGTATGTGTATACTGTGTATATACACACAATGACAAACACTTAAATATAATATAAATATAAATAATGTAAATAACACCATCTCAATGCCAGAGCATTTCCCTCCATATTTTTAATTTTAGTTGTGCGCAAATATTCTCTCCCAGTGCATCCAATTCAGCCCTATATCTGCTATTAGAAAAAGAAAATGAGATTAGAAGATCAGACATTGGGTTGTTCCATGTGGTATGTCATTTGTCTCTAAGTAATGATGGATTTTTCTTCTTCTGAACTTTGCTTAAGGAAATTCCTTGATAAGGAGATGCTGTCAGAGTAAAAATCTCTGATGTAGACAAATAGTTGGTTTCTGTCTTCTTTCACTTCCCTTTATAAAAGGTGAAGTACCTGTGTGATTTGAACAAAAACCAGACTAGTACTATTTGGAGCTTATACAGCAAATATGTTTGGAGGGTGCAATACCTGCAACAATGGCATTGGCCACAGTTGAGGACTGGTAGCTCTAGATTGCCTTCTGGGAAATTCAGGGTTTGTGATGGGAAGATCTGTCAGTTTTCCTTTCTCTTTCATTCGAACGTTTAACATCTTAAGTTGTTTCCATCACAGATATGAAGACAGTCCCAGATGCTGGTAAATCCTCCAAAAAATTGACTGAAATTCTCCAAAAATGAACTGAATTCTCAGCATAGACACACATCTCGGGATCCCTAGAAATCAGTGGTGCTTTTGTGCTCAGTATGTAGTGGTTCATTACTTGGCCGACTGGAATTTCCTGAAGGTAGAGACTTTGGAAAAGAGTGGGATAAGTGGAGAAAGAGAGGACAAGATCTTATGAAGAATGAATTTCTCATAATGGATTTATTTCATCCCAATCTGCAGCTGATATAGGAGGAACGACAACCTTTTGGCAAGCACCTGGAAGGTTGCTGTCAGTCAGAAGTGGCCAACACCACGAATTCACTTTTGCCACAGGACACTTCATTGGAGGAGGAAAGACAACTCTGAAGGAACATGAAGTCTTGGAAGTTTGCTCTGACACTCAGCCTCATTTTTTACACCACTAAAGCTGAGGGTACGTCTTTTTATCCTCTCCCCCTTCTTTCTTCTCCTTCCCATTTTTATATCACTTCTATTATTTCACATCCATCCCAGCCTCCATCTCCTTGGCTTCTCATGGGAGTGCAAGGAAGACCCGTTTGACCCAAGGCATTGGGCGTGCAAAAAAAAAATCTGTTAAAAAGACACAAACCAACAAGTTGGTATTTGCTGCCAGAGGGGTGTCAGTAAAGAGCCATTTCCTTGCATTCTGAATCATGGATACAGGAGCACAGCATTCCACTTGTTTTATCTTTTTATTTTTGTTTGTTTGTTTATTTTTTTGAGAATTGAGAACACTACAGAGTGCTCTGAGGGCTTAGTTTGTGTCTTGTCTCACAACTTAGAGAGAGAGAGAGAGAGAGAGAGAGAGAGAGAGAGAGAGAGAGAATTAAACAAATGGTTTGGGCCAGTTGAGAGAAGTGGGAAAGGGGCCACTAGGTCTTCTGGAAGAGTGTGGTTTGCTTTGCCAGGTGAGGAAAGAGAGGTACGAACAATATTGGGACAAAATTAGTGGAGAAGCAGGAGGAATTGGTTGCACAGGGCGAACACAGGGGGGTCAGGGTGAAGGTTGCTGCTAGAGGACAACGGAGCCGTTCTGTACCAGCCAAAACTCCTCTGCATGTTTATATATTTGTCTCATTTTAAGGCACCTTTCTCCCAATAAGTGGGCAAAGGCAAACATTGATATTGCCAAATGTAGAGACAGTGATACCTCTCTCTAGCAGTCCAAAATGTATGCTTCTCTTTCTGCCATATAAGTGAATGGTTGGCTTTTCCACCAAAGTAGAATGGTATTGGTAACATAATTAGTGTTTGGGCTGCCCGTAGCTTGTGTTTAGAGATGGGGTGGTAGATACCAAGGACAAGAAGCATTTGGGGTGGGTGGGGCGTGGGAGCGTTAAACTGAAACAGCCAGATTCTCTCAGACCAGCATGTCCAGCGTCCAAAAACACATGTTCTCCATCTATGGTACATAGACATATCTACTTGTAGGTATATTGTATTTTATCGTGATTTTATCATGATGTTTATATTAGTACTATTATTATTACTATTTTTTTTAAATTTTCATTATTGCCCTTATACTATTGCTTAGTTTGTTATCATTGTTGTCTGCAACTGTTGTAAACTGCCCAGAGTCCCTTTTGGAAGATGTGTGGTATATAAATATTAAAATAAATAAATAAATAAATAAATGACGAGAAAACAATTAAATCACTCTTCTTGTTATTATAGTCTTCCTCCACAAGCCTTTCAATCTATACTGTTTTCCTTTTCCCTGGCAAAGTACTGTTTGACATCCTTCTTATTCGTTTCCAGAAGGCCCACTGATGCAAAACCTCACCTGCTCCACTGACTACGAATCACATACCACCTGCACTTGGTTTGAACACCAGGAGGCAATGGATCTTGTCAATATGACCCTTCTCCACAAGAGTAACTATTTGTGAGTATGTCATCTGCCAAACATCCAGGGCAAAGGATTATGGAGAAATGCCTGAGGCTGCCAGTATTACTTAGTACTAGCATGAGGCAGCCACCTCAACTCCCAGCAGACGGCAAGGGAGTGGTATTAAGACACTGGGCAAAGTTTGGAAAACCCTTGTCTTGCTACACCATCGCAATCCTCCAACCAGAAGGGTCCTCATCTTGGCTGTGGGATCTTGGGAATTGTAGTAATAATAATTTCCCCAAGCTCTGGTTTTGGAGAGGCCTCCTTGCACTCCATTTGCTGTCCTCATCAGCAAGTCTGGGCTTACTGCTGAGAGTGGCCGTGACAGATCTGATTGCTAACAAAGAAGAGTTTGGCAATCACTTTATTAACAGCAAAGGATTCTAGAGCAAATGTGAACTCTCTTTTTTCAAGAGAGAAAGTAAGTTGCATTTTGAGTCTACAGCTCCAAGAATTTCTTAGCCACTGGGGTAACAAGTAGAGATGGGTACGACTTAGCGGTATTCCCGTTTCCGTTTCCGTTACTCGGTTCCGTTACTCTACGGAAACGGTAACGGGAATTACTCCGCCAAACTTCAAGCTCGAACCGACGAATGAACAATTTTGGTCTGATTTGTCGTGCTCGTTCCTTGCATCGCGCGATCGCGCGATGCCACGCGGCACAGAAAAAAAGTTTTTAAAAGTTAAAAAAACCTGGTTCCCAGCCAAAAAGCAGGCGGAAAAATGCCTGCCGTGCCTCAGGGCACCTACCAGAGGGGTTGTTTCTGGAGGTCCCCGGCCTCCCCCCCATCTCCCATCCTGGGCTGCTCTGGTGGGACTCGCCGCAGGCTCGCAGCCAGCAAAAAGCCCAGTCTCGCCGCCGGCTGCCGCAATTAAAGCGCAAGCAAGCGGCACGGACGGCACAGGAAAAACTTTTAAACTCTCCCCCCACCCATTCCCAGGCCAAAAAAGCAGGCGGAAAAATGCCTGCTTGACTAAGGGCGCAGGGCACCTACCGGAGGGGTGGTTTCTGGAGGGGGGGTCCCGCCTCCCCCCTGTCCTGGGCAGCCGGACTCGCCATGCCATGCGGTGCGGGTGGGGGATCCAAAATGGGGCGGCGAACACAATATTGTTTTTGAAATCGTGGTCCAAAAACACACAAGCACAACAGAAACACGCGAAAATTTATAAACTGCCAGATTTTTCACAGTAGCAGTGGGTTTTTTCTTGCAACAAAATGTCTCTCCTCTCCTCCTCTGTCCGCCATTGATTTTATTTTATTTTATTTTATTTACACCTGTGCAATGATGGGCTGGCCGAGTGGCCAGCCATGTGGGAGTGGACGACCATGCAAATTTTTGGAGCCATCCCACCAATCGCATGGCCACTTGGCCATGGAGACTTCTGGGATGTGCCCAAAAGCCCCCTAAAACCTGCCCTAGCCCCCTAACCCTAACCCTAATCCTTGACTCCTTACTTACCCATACGTCACAGACTGTCTTCTTAGTGGGTCAGAGAGGCACCCAGAGGTGCAACCCACTAGCCCACCGTAACCTTACCCGTCACCAGCCCAACCCTAGCCCTTGCACTAACCCACCTTAACCCTAAGCCAGATCTACTTGCATTGCACTACATGCAAGTACAATTCCCTTCTTTGTGAGACATGGCGGTGCGAGAGCCTTAGGCATCACCCTATGGCTCTGGGTTCACTGGTCTCACTGTCTGCAACTGGTATGCATATCCATATGGCTATGCATGCCATTTAGCAGCAGCAGGTGAGGAGGGGAGACCCCCATGTTGAGGGGTCTCTTGGAGCCTGCTTCCCCTTCCTAGTGGGTGAGGATAGGAGGCACCCACGGGTGCCTCCAGGAGCCCGCTTTCCCTTTATAGCGGGCCAGAGGTGGCACCCACCCCACCGAGGTGCCTCCAGGAGCCCGCTACCCCCCCCAAAAAAACAGTACTAATGAAAACGAAAAAACAAAAAACAAACTGACTAATTTTTGCGAATTTTCGTGAAAAACAGAAACGACCCAAAACGGAACCCGCCCGACTAACGACAACTCGAAAAATTTTTTTCAAGTCGTGCCCATCTCTAGTAACAAGTTGTAGTGGCTGGGAGATTCTGGGAGTTGTAGTCAAAAAGGCATCTAAGCTCTAGCGCTGGGGATACTCTGAAGCCCATTAAGAAAGCCCTACTGCATTTAGGTGTAATAGAATGTGTCTTCCCATTTCCAATGCAATTGGAGATTTGTTTGCCATTTTAGTCAGGCTCACTACATAGAATAGGGGAAAGACATAATTTTGACTTTTGTCCCAGGAAGCAAAATGTCTTGAGCAACTTTTTAGAGTCTACTGGACTCGAAGGAAAGAGTGTTTAGGATTCTTAGTTTTTTCTACAAGCTGGTTCAAATTGTATTTTCTGAATTGATGTGTTAATTAGAACTTAGTATCTACTAGCTTTCATTTGTCACACACGTTTAAATATGTTTCTTGGGCCAGACCAAGAATGCTCACATTCTGAAGGAAAGGGAGAGAGAAAATGTTTAAATGTTAGATAAAGATATTTCCTAAGCTATAACATGGTCCCTATGGCTGGATCATATGACTCCCTTTTTTTCTGCCTATGGAATATGTGTGCACAATTGTGGGTGTGCATTAATCATGTTCCATACCTTCTATTTTAATGTGCGAGGAAGGGCTGTGACTCCCACCTGTGAAGGGAAGAGAAATTTTGCTGGAAACAAAGAAGCAGAAGGCAGACCTGTATCATTCTCGGTTTGCTGCAGAAGATGAGGGAGTCTGTTTCATGGTCTAATTTTATACTTCGTGTTCCTTTGAAAGAGGAACTGTGCCTTATTCTGACAGGAAACAGGATATGTGGCCGTAGTCATTGAGGAAGAAGAGGATTCAGCAGGAGACTGGGCCATTTGGATTACTCATCCAAAAATGTCCACCTGAAAATAGGCAGATTGTGAAAAAGTAACTTTTGGGGGATTTCAGTTGCCAGAATCTCCCTGCCTGCATGGCCAGTGTCTCTGGAATTCGGGAGCAGCAGTAGAAAACAAGGAACTGTTCCATGCACCAAGGATGAAGGATATCTACCCCCACATCAGTGACCATCACTGTGCCCTCTTCTTCCTACACATATCATTGCTTTTCACAAGTGCACCCCATCCACATATGGAGGAGGCATGATACCTGCTCACTGATGCCACCCTTATTGCCACCCAGAGCTCTAGAAGGGCCAATCATGCAAGAACTGTAGTTCCCCAACCTTAAGTCCCCAGAGGTTCTTGGAATACAATCAACTGTCCCTCGAAGCTGTGTGGCTTAAATGTCAAAATGTGTCTCTCTGTGGCTGTTAATGTGATCCCAGAACTCTTGATCATGGGCTTTAAAATCCTGCCCCCCCCCAAAAAAAGAAACAGTGCCAAAGCAGCAGCATGACATGGAAGTTCACTGGACTGCTTCTGCTAGCCAGGAATGAACCTCTCATTCTTTTTTTGCAAGATGTGCCCCACTAGAGGCAGAACATGGCTACTGTCAGGTATTAGAAATCATTAAGGCTTTCTTTTTTGGGACTGTGCAGTAAGGTAGAGGGAGAAATTAATCATGTTGTGTTGGATTCAGCAGTCTCAATGAAACTAGCTTTTGTGTGTGTGTGTGTGTGTGTGTGTGTGTGTGTGTGTGTGTGTGTGTGTGTGTGTGTGTGTGTGTGATGGAAGATTTTCTATGAGAAGAAATGCACCTTACCTTGAGAATCCATACATTTATGATGCTTGCAGGGTGTCTTGTAATGTTAGGACAAAGGCAGTTACTTCACGTCCTTCCTTGTTCCGAGATTACGTTCGTTTTGTGATAACATTGTTCACGATCCCATGGTCTTGTCCCGGTTCTGTTCCTGTTTCCATTTACCCACGGGCATGATTGATGGTATTGTGACAACTGTTACTTCACGTCCTTGTTTTGTGACAATTTCTGTACTTCCCTGCCTTCGTTCCCCCCCCCTTTTTGATCTGACCTTTCATTTTTCGATATTTCGATTCTCCATAACTTTGCCTTTCATGCGTTAAGTGGCAAAACTCCCAGTTTTACACCTTCTTCCCTCTCTGCGATGCATTGTTTACGCCATTGTAATTGTACTGGAGAATGCAACTTCGCACTCCTCCTGCCACTAGATGGAGAATGCGTACGTTGCATGACAAGCGTTACTTCACGGGCACTTGTCTCGAAACAAGAACCGAGACAAGAACGTTCCCGAGGCCAGGGAGAGGTATGTCTCATCACGCTCTGTTCCCAGTTCAGGGGGCATGGTCAGGATGAGATTCCATTGTCACGCAATGGATGTGGAGTAACCTTTTTTGTACCAGTCTCAAGCGTGACAGCAAACCACAA
This sequence comes from Phrynocephalus forsythii, assembly GCA_029282475.1. Lineage (NCBI taxonomy): Eukaryota > Metazoa > Chordata > Lepidosauria > Squamata > Agamidae > Phrynocephalus > Phrynocephalus forsythii. The sequence continues at coordinate 76,424,731 of JAPFRF010000006.1, read as the reverse complement.
TGAGAGGGATGTGAAGCAACTGTCAAAGTCTTAACATCCAGCAGTGGTATAGATCTCCTGCCTGCCAAATACAGGAGACAAAAGCTCCTGCCACTACTTATGCCACGACCCTGACCCCCATGCCATCCTCCATGCCCCCTGTGGCAGTACTTGTAGGCAGGAGAGAGGATGAAGAAGAGAAAGGTGCATCAATGGCTTTAAATGGCTGCCTCTCAGTAGCACAGCTGCTTCTCTCTCTACTGTTTTGATAATGGCTGGTTTTAAAGGTCTCCAAGGCCAAGACATTGCAGAAAGGCTGACCTAAAAGAAAAATCACACATGGCCATCTCTGGTATTTTGGCACCAACATGTCTTGGACCTACTTTGTTTTCACAGAAGATTATTTGAGACAGACCTAGCTGTTAACTATTTTCTCACTTAATAAGGGTGTGATCTGTGTGGTCCACTGCAGGAATAGATTTGCTCCTTTTTCCGGTGATTAGACAATGTAGTTGCTAGAGTAAACCAATAGAATGAACCAATTATGCAGGGAATGAGTAAAGAGGGATGCTTTTCTCCCTCACAAAATACCAGAACTAGGGGACATCCATTAAAATTGAGGGTTGGGAGAGCGAGAACAGAAAAAAGCTCCCTGTCACAGGATGTGGTGATGGCATCCGGCCTGGATGCCTTCAAAGAGGATTGGGTAGATTCCTGTAGGAAAAGTCCATCACGGGTTATAAGCCATGATGAGGATGTGTAATCTCCAGACTTAAAAAAACACAGGGTACTTCAAAGGCCAGATGCAGGGGAGTGGCTCTACTTATGAGCAATTCAACTTAAGAGTGGAAAACCATTGGCATTTTAACTGCTACCTCACAAATTTTAGATGTGGTCTGTGCTACTTACATTTCCCCCCGATTTATGTATTTATTTATTTGATTTTTTTTAGATATGGCTGCTCTACTTATGAGTTGTTCAATTTATGAGCATGCATTCATAATGGATTAAACTCGTAAATAGAGGTACCACTGTATCTATTCTTGTGTACTCCCAGAGGCATTTAGTGTTTCCAGTTCACTGTGAGGTACAGGAAACTGGACTAGATGAGCCCTTGGCCTGATCCAGCATGGCTCTTCTTATGTTCAATTTGTCCCTGGTTCCTACCTGCATCTTTCTGGGTTATTGCTTGTCTTTGTTGGTTGGTTAGTTGGTTGGAGCAGGTAAAATCACTCCATTTTGGTCCATTGCCAAAACATGTGATTTCTGGGATTAAACCAATGCGACCTTCCTTTTTAAATTTCCCAGCTGGTCTCAATATCCCAGTGTCATTGGTAAATTAAACAGATATTTTAACTGTTTAATTATATGAGAGCAATGGGAAATTAAATTGGGAAATTGAAATATTCCTTCTTCTGCTCTTCCATGGAACTAAGCAAGCAAGCAAACAAACAAACAAACAAGCCCTGATTAGGAGAGTGCTAACACGCTGCATCACTTATATAATGGCTTTTAAACTGAAGTCTTCCTCCCTGAATTGGGGGGGGGGAGACAGGAAGGAGGCAAGAATGGGGTTTTTCCCCTTGTTGTTTTGCTTTCTTAAGGACCCAGAACAAATAGGTTTGCTCAAAGTGCATATTCCATGTGGATGCAAGGACCTCTATTTGACCTTATGCAACCCTATTTAGCCCACTGTAGTTTGCTAGAGCTGAGCTCATGTAATAAAGCTCTAAAACAAGGGTCTTTTGGTGTTTACAGGAACCTCACAAAACTGGCATGCACTTCTCAAAAAATAGGCTCTTGGATTCGTTGGGATTGCCGCAGAAACCAGATCATTTTCAATATCAATGTGAATAATACTTTCATTTTCAAACCAGAGCAAAACCTGGAAATTCAACAGAACATCAGCCTCTTTGACAACAGTATGTATTCATATTTCTCTAAAAATGCAAATGACTCTTCTACCTATAGGCCTTATTTTCTTATCCCAGTACCTGCTGAAGAGCAGACCTGTCTGTTTAATCCAATTCCTTTTTTTTGTCCATTTGTGTGAATAATTTAAGAAATTATGATAAAAGACTTCATAAGATTCAAAAGTCTTATTGTAGGCAACAATTCCACACTTCCTGCATCCTGTTATAGAAATAAATGCATCTCACCCTGAGAATGCATATATTTGTCAGGTTTGGAGAAACACAGTGTGCACGAGACTGTGTAGACATTTCAAAATGTGAATACCTATGGAAAAATATACCGGCATATTTTCTTCAGTGGGTAGAAACTGAGTAGGTTGGTTAAAATGCTCAAATAAATGTGCACATTAAGGAGAATCCAATGAAAGGGCATGCTTCTGTCTTTTTAGACCACAGCTTCTATGATGTATCTGCTGTCTCTAGGGAATTCTGGGAGTTAAAACATAATATAACATAAGAAGAGCCATGCTGGATCAAGCCAAAGGCCCATCTAGTCCAGCTTCCTGTATCTCACAGTGGCCCCACCAAATGTGTCCGGGAGTGCACGAGACTAGATATCTGTCTCTTGATACCACCTCCCTGCATCTGGCCCTTGAGGTACCCTGGTTTTAAACCTGGAGATTACACATCTCCATCATGGTTTGTAACCTGTGATGGACTTTTCATCCAGGAATCTGTCCAATCCCCTTTTGAAGGCATCCAGGACAGATGCCATCACCACATCATGTGGCAGGGAGTTCCACAGACTAACAACATGATGGGTTAAGTAATTTCTTTTGTCTGTTCTCACTCTCCCAACCCTCAGTTTGAGTGGATGTCCCCTAGTTTTGGTATTTTGTGAGAGGGAGAAGAGTGTCCCTCTATCCACTTGACTCATGCCCTGCATTATTTTGTGCATCTCTATCATATCCCCCCTCAGGCGCCTTTTTGTAGTCCAAAAACACAAATGGGCACAATTCTAGTATGACTTTCAAACCAAGAAGAAATAACAAGCTTTTAAAAATATTGAAGGTTGGGAAGGGAATGCAGCTGAGATGGGGAGGAATGCAACCAAGCTGAGGTGGAGATATTTTCATCTCCCTGCCCATAAGTTGTACATGAAACGATGCACAAAACTGGGTAGAGAGGTGGCTTCGTAATCACAAATTGTCCAGCAGGGCCATGTTGGCAGTTCTTTGGGAGGAGGCAACACCGTAATTGTTGGAGAAGTTTGCTATCTACATGGACTCTTTTACCTGAGCAAAGATTAACCTGTGTTTTTCTTTATTTGCTGTCCCAGTCCACCCTCCTCCACCCCAGAAACTAGGCATTAATGTTACAGAAGAAGGTGACTTCCTGTTGACATGGGAAGCAGCTGATGGAACAAATGGAAGCCTTTGGCTGGAGGGGGCCTTGATTTTGAAGTGACCTATAAAAGACTTTGGGAGCCCTGGAAGGTACGGATGATCTTTTTCTTTTTCTAGCAGTAGCAGCATTTCTGCCTCCATCGATGTTTTAGCCAGCAAATGTCACCACTGGATAGGGTCTCAAATAGCAGTTATATAACTGAGTGGATTCCGGGGAAAAAAATCTGTATTAATTTGCTGCACACGGGATGGGGTGGGAATACAAATTCTATTACACCTTCAGAATTTTCTTGATAGACTTGATACAAGACATCAAGCTTTCCAGAGCAGTTTAATAATAATGAGCTTGTGCAGCGAGTTTTGCATGGATAGAGTAAAGTGTTCTGCTTATATACTGCCCCATACCACTTCAAGTAGTCTCTGGGCAGTTTACAGTTATTTAATTGCAGTATGCAGGCTACACATTGTTCCCCAGCAATCTGGGTACTCATTTTACTGACCTCGGAAGGATGGAAGGCTGAGTCAACCATGAGCCTGCTACCTGGGATTGAACCCCAGGTCGTGAGCACAGTTTTACCTGCAGTACAGGCATTTAACCACTGCACCATCTGGCTCCTAAGTACTCAAGTAGTTTACTTTTCCCTTCTTCTAGGGGCTTCCTTGGTCTGTGCAGCTTGTCCAGTTCCTCCCAGGCTGGCTCTACTTGGAGGAAGCCCAGTGGGGAATCGAAATTCCACTCTCTAGCTCCGTAGACAGATTACTAAACCATGGAGCTATCCAGAAATCTTCCTGTCCGGAATCCTACCCCTAAAAGGGGAGGCACTCTTTGTGTATTGATTGGACACCTCTTTAGTTTCCTTAATGGGTCATGGGTGGCCAACTGTTAGCAGCGGGCAGCTCAGAAGCCACCTCATGCATGTTCTAAACCAAAAAACCAGGCAATTCCCAGGCACCAAGCACTCCAGTATCTATTGGCAGCTGCACCACAAATGAAATTCAGTGACCTTTGATCTTGTAACCTCTACCATTAGAACTGGATGGGAACAGTGTAGTTTGTCATCTTTGAGCGCAAAATTCAGCCCCAAATCAATGTTGTAATTCATGATGTCAAAATAATGCAATAAATGACTAAAGCGTTGAACACTTTACTAGCATTCACCCTCCTCCACAAGGCATCAGTAACACTGTCATAATTATTCCACCCCACCCCACATCCTGAAAAATAAAAAAACTCTGAAGCATGATGTCTATCTGTCCTGGCATAAATATTGATAAACTACCTTTCTGTAGTAGCTTATCAATAGCCTAGAGACTTGATCTACTGCACCCTGCTTGCTCCACTGTAGTTACTAATACTATCAGCAATTAAGCAACAAATATAATATTTACTTGTGCTTGACACAGAGCAGTGCAGCAGTAGCGTGCAGATAAATTGTCAGTATTGATATAAAGTATTGCAGAGTTAGGTTAACGGAAGACAATGACAATGGGTAGAGTAAAAACTCATATATTCATATATACATGAAAAATTATATACACAGCATAACATCCAAGCAATATATACAAACAACAGAGTGTGGGGTTCTGTTCTCACCATAACAGACCCACCTAACAAATGGAAAGCTAGTGCTTTTTATACAGTTCAGTACCCATCAGATGTGAGTCATCACTAATTACAATCTGATGCAATCTGATACAATCATGATGCTATAAATTCTTTCACCTGTGCTTCATCACATAACATGCCTGTGATTACTTATCTCTTACACTTGTGAATTAACATCATGAGTCTGCAGAATCTAACTGCCTCCATTTTACAATTCTTTTTCCACTATCTGTTAAATATACATAATATATATTTTATCAACTTTTACATATCTTGACAGTTACACCCCGAGAAAAGACAGTGTGTGTCCCCCCCCCAGTGATATTTACCCTGGAAAGCTGAGCCATTCTGGGAGGATTCTGGACTTTGTTGTTCCAGGAGTCCATGAATAGTGTAGGATGTGTGAGATCTATGGTGCTAGATCAGCATGTGCTTTCCATGCAGTAGATCCAAGGTTTATTCCATACATTTAATTCCCCAGAAATTCACTGTAAAACTAGGAAAGAGCTATTACTGAAACCCTGAAGAGCTGATGCTAGTGAATAGAGATGGGCATGAATAAAAAAAATGGTGTTTCGTTTGTCGTTTGTCGTTTAGGGGGTCCGTTTTGGTTCATTTCCGTTTTTCGCGAATTTTTGCAAAAAAATTGTTTTCATTTTCATTTGTTTCATTACCATTTTGTTACCATTTGTTTCAATTTTTGTGACTTTTTTTAGCATTTAAAGCAGTTCAATGTATTGCCATAATGAAAACGAAATGGACGACAAAATTTCTGGTGTTTCTGTTCGTTTTGTTTCATTTTAGAGACAAAATTTGTTTGTCATTTTGTTACGAAACAAAATGAAAAAACAAAAACAGAAACAAAAATTGTTCGTTTCGTGACCATCTCTACTAGTGAATATGGAAATATGGGCTGAATGGACAGAGGGATGGACTGCGGATCTGATTCAGTACTAAGGCAGTGTTATAGGTTCGTATGAAATTACTGCATTGCAGGTTGTCTACAGATAAATGGCTTTATTACCCCCCCACACACACACACACCTGCTGTGCAAAGGTGTTCCAAAATTTTCTCTATTTCCTTTTCTATACTCTTTATTTCTCTCCCTCTCTCTCATATATGCCAGAAATCCTCCATTCTCTGGGTCTCAAATGCCTCCTCCACCCTCCTCCGTTATGATAGACTTGTGCCTGGGAACACTTACGTTGCTCGTGTTCGAAGCAAACCAAGACAAGACAGTCATTTTTCTGGACATGTCAGTGATTGGAGCCCTGTCGTTACCTGGGATATGCCACCAGGTAATCTCAAGTACTTGTAACTTGAAGTCATGCCTTGCAAGGTCTCTTGCAATGATTAACAACACCACTGTGCATTATGATATTGGTTTGGAAACTTTTGCCTGTGCTTTATTCCTTTTTTTTTTGTTTTCTTAATAAAACTACAGTTATATATTCTTGTGCCTGTGGGAGTGGTATTGCTAAAATCTGTGCCTACAATTGGCAGCTATTGAATTTCTTTGGTGAGCACAGTTTGTTTTCCTTTTGTGCAGAAACAGATCTACAACTGTTTCTGGGTCCTCCAAGCTGGAGAGAAAGGAGGGACTGACAGGGTGCTTAATCCTGTGACGCCTGGACACAGTGTTGGGTTTGCTCATGCCTGACTAGCCAGCTGTGGGCCGTATGCCTAGTGGAACCTTCCTGCATATCCCTGAGGCATGTGGAAGCCTCGAACTCTGCTTTTTTTTTGTGGCGGCGGGTCTTCACGTGTCATCATAAGTGGTGACATGCAATGAGTGTGAAACACTGGCAAAAGTGGGATGTAATCTGGGAGTCTGGATGCTCCAATGTGTGGCCTGAAATAACCAAAAATGGTACAGAGGTCTAATTAAATGTAGGCTGCAACATGTGGGGTAGCAGAACACTTTTATTCCTTGTTGCACAAATGCTTCTGTATTTAGACTGTAGGATTAAAACAGACATTACAGTTGGCAAGTCAATAGAAGTGGAGCTGAGTGAATCTTGAGGTGGCTATCTGGTCATGTCTCCTAGGACATGAGCAGAGTTTGGGCTGCAGTACTGCAGTTTAACCACAGCACCATGAGGTTCCACTATGGGGCTAAATGCAAAAGCTTCCCTTTCTACACTTGAATTTGGTAGCAGGGAATCTGAACTTGGAAAATGTAGTCATCTGGAGTACCTGCTGGTCATTTGTGCCATTCTGGATGTTTTATTTATTTATTTATTTATTTATTTATTTATTTATTTACTCACTTACTTACTTACTTACTTACTTACTTACTTACTTACTTACTTACTTACTTACTGCTCGAATTTCTAGAGGAACTCTGGGCAGTTCACAACAAAGAAATCAATGAAAATCGAGAATACAAACCATATATAAAACAAAAACCAATCGATAAGAACATTAAAATCAATGAAAACATGGCATATAGAATTTTTTATTTATATAAATAGATTTCCTCCCTCCACCCCCATACACACACACCAAGTTATATATAATATATCCTAGTCAGGCTATTGTCAACCTAATGAGCCTATTCAGGCCATTGTCCACCTTGTGAGCCTATTCAGACCAGGTTGATGAGAAATCAAGGTGAAGTATAAAATGGAGGACTCACCACTAACTTTCCTCAGACTGACGAAGCTGCTTGGATGAGCAGTGCAATATTTCAGTCTCTCAAGAAAACAAAGCCCAGTTGCCATGACTCACCTTCCAGATAAACTCACCTGGATGACTGAGAACCTTTACAGACATCTGCTGCAATATATTGCATCCGGGGTTACCTATTTTAATTTAGTAAGATTAATGATTATTAGATGTAGATCAGGGGGGTCCAATTTTTTTGCAAGAAGGGCCAGATTTGGTGAGCTGAAAATGTGTGGGGGCCAACCATTCCGCCACATTTGGCCCCTGGGCCAGACTTTGCACAAGCCTCTAGGACATGCAGGGAGGCAGGGAGGACGCTGCAGCAACGGAGCCGGGAGCAGGTAGGCTGGGCAGGTGGCTGGGGGGATGGACGGAGGCAGGGAGGGCAAGCAAACTGTAAAACTGTAAGCTGACGTCTCCATCCAGTATGGGGAGAAGCCAGCTGGTGGGGATGCATGACAGGCTGAGCTGGCAAGGAGAAGAGGCTGCAGGCCACTTAAAATTTGAAAACGGGCCATATTTGGCCCCCGGACCTGACTTCGGACATGCCTGTTGTAGATCATCATTCCTTGGCAGCACTCGTCACCAAGTTCTGCCTCGTGCTTTTTATCTCTTTGCTCTTGTCAAGCTCTGCTCGGCCTGAACCATGCTTATTTCCACTTTTCCCCATTAGGTGAAATTGAAGCTCAGCCGAAAAACCTGCACTGTCAATTTAATGGCATTGATCGGCTTATATGCAGCTGGGAGGTGAGGAAAGAGGTCACCCGTTCTGTTTTGTTTGCCCTTTTCTACAAAGGTAGCACAGAATCCAAGTAAGTACCTTTCTTTCTGGCTTGGAGACCTCCCATTCTGGGGGCTTTTCCTTTTCTTTGACTGTCATCTCGTGGCTCTTCTTCTTGTTCCTCAGAGAGGAAGAATGCTTCCCAGTCGACGAAAGGAGGGTGTCCATCAACAGTCAAGGGACCAGCCCTCAACATGTTGTGCAGAGCTGTGAGATCAACGTCACCGACCCCCAAAGACAAAGCCGATACCTGGTAACTGTGCGGCCAAAAGAGGAGGAGAAGGTGGTGAAAGCGGCAAAGCAAAGTAAGCCAAGTGCACATAAGCCTGGTCTTTCCCAAAGGCCTATGCTAACTAGCATGGGATATAATATCAAGGGACTGGATAGTTCTTGCGGTCCCAAAAGTCTTTAGAAAGAAGCACGCCTTGAATTGGGCATTTCCACATTTGTCAGACTTGCGACAGTTTCAGAGAAATAAAATGTGGACAACGTGCATGTGGATTAAAATGTAAATGACTCACCTGTGTACATTTTTAAACACACACACACACACACACACACACACACACACACACACACACACACACACACACAAATACATTGCAGTCAATAGCGGAAACATTTAAATTAAGTATATGTTTACATAAAAATATACATTAGATCAAATCTGTAAATCAAAGTCCTGGTTCTAACCTTTAAAGTCCTAAAACGGCTTAGGTTCATGCTCTCTCAAGGACTGTATCTCACTTTATGAGCTTCCCCAGGTGTTGAGATCATCAGGAGAGGCCTTTCTCTTGGTCCTGCCTCCTTTGCAGGTGTGTTTGGTGGGGACACAGGAGAGGGACTTCTCTGTTGCTAATCCTAGACTCTAGAAATCCCTCCCACAGGAGGCTTAGTTGGTCCCATCTTTACTGTGTGTCTGAAGATTCTCAGTCACCCAGGTGAGGTTATCTGGAAGTTGACTCATGGCAACTGGACTTCTGTTCTTGCGATAGTTATAAAACAGTTTCACTACTTTTCCTGACAAAGCTGTTAGGATGAGTAATGAAACATTTTGATCTCTCAAGAAAACAAGTCTAGTTGCCGTAACTCAACATCTTTACTGTGCTTCCACAAACAGGTGAAGACCTTTCTCTTCAGGCAAGCATTCCCTAAGCAACTGGCTGCCTGAGTGTTTTATTTATTTATTTATTTATTTATTTATTTATTTATTTATTTATTTATTTATTTATTTATTTATTTATTTATTTATTTATTATTATTATTATTATTATTATTATTATTATTATTATTATTATTATTATTATTATTATTGGACTGTTGTATCCTACTGCTTTGAATGCATTTTGGTGTTGATTTTGTTTACCATTTTTAGTATATTTGTTTGGACTTTTTATAGTATGCATATACTTAATATTGTTATCTTTAAATGCTGTCCGGAAGTTGAGTCATGGAAACCAGACTCATTTTATTTTATTTATTTAGAATATTTTTACCCCATCTTTCTCCTTTGAAAAGGACTCAAGGTGGCTTTTTTGAGAGACTGAAATGTTTCACTACTCATCTGAGTAGCTTTGTCAGTCTGACAAAGGAGAAAGGCGGGGTAAAATATTTTCAATAAATACATACATGTGCATATCAGGAAAATATGCAAGAATTTCAATCAGAAATAAAAAATATTACAACCTAGTGTGAAATAACAATAAAGAAAATGCACGTAGGATTCCAAGAAATGCCACAAAATTGAAACCAAGAGATTTTCACATTCCTAATGGAGACTCCTAGAATTCTTGATGTTTTAAGTTACCTAGCTTATTTTGCTAGTACGTGGTCCAGAAGAAACAAATGTGAAGGTCAGAGGTATTTCTCTTGGCCTTTGTTGGTAATTAATAATATATACCGGAATCAGATTGACTATGTTCTCTGCAGCCAAAGATGGAGGAGCTCTATACAGTCAGCAAAAACAAGACCTGGTGCTGACTGTGGCTCAGATCATCAGCTTCTTATTTCAAAATTCAAACTTAAACTGAAGAAAGTAGGGAAGATCACTGGGCCAGTTAGGTATAACCTAAGTCAAATCCCATATGAATACACAGTGGAAGTGAAGAATAGATTCAAGGAACTAGATTCGGTGGACAGAACACCTGAAGAATTATGGATGGAGGCTTGTAACATTGTACAGGAGGCTGCAATGAAAAATATTCCAAAGAAAAGAAAATGCAAGAAAGCAAAGTGGTTGTCCAACGAGGCCCTACAAATAGCGGAGGAGAGAAGGGATGCAAAATGCAAGGGAGAAAGGGAAAGATACAGAAAATTGAATGCAGACTTCCAAAGAATAGCAAGGAGAGACAGGGCGGCCTTCTTGAATGAACAGTGCAAAGAAATAGAGGAAAACAACAGAAAAGGAAAAACCAGAGATCTGTTCAAGAAAATTGGAGATATTAAAGGGGTATTTCGTTTATGATAAAGGACAAAATGGTAGGGACCTAACTGAAGCAGAAGAGATCAAGAAGAGATGGCAAGAATATACAGAAGAATTATATCGGAAAGATCTGGATGTCCCTGATAACCAAGATAGTGTAATTGCTGACTTGGAGCCAGACATCCTGGAAAGTGAAGTCAAGTGGGCCTTAGAAAGCATTGCAAACAACAAGGCCAGTGGAGGTGACGGCATTCCAATTGAACTCTTTAAAATCTTAAAAGAGGATGCTGTAAAGGTGCTGCATAAGATATGCCAGCAAATTTGGAAAACCCAGCAGTGGCCAGAGGACTGGAAAAGATCGGTCTACATCCCAATCCCAAAGAAAGGAAATGCCAAAGAATGCTCCAACTATCGCACAATTGCACTCATTTCACATGCTAGCAAGGTTATGCTCAAAATTCTTTCAGCAGTATGTGGAAAGAGAACTTCCAGAACTACAAGCTGGATTTCGAAGGGGCAGAGGAACTAGAGATCAAATCGCCAACATGCGCTGGATTATGGAGAAAGCCAGAGAGTTCCAGAAAAACATCTACTTCTGCTTCATTGACTATGCCAAAGCCTTCGACTGTGTAGACCACAACAAACTATGGCAAGTCCTTAAAGGAATGGGAGTGCCTGACCACCTTATCTGTCTCCTAAGAAATCTATATGTGGGACAAGCAGCAACCGTCAGAACTGGATATGGAACAACTGACTGGTTTAGAATTGGGAAAGGAGTACGACAAGGCTGTATACTGTCACCTTGCCTATTTAACTTATATGCAGAGTACATCATGAGAAAGGCCGGTCTGGATGAATCACAAGCTGGAATTAAGATTGCCGGACGAAATATCAACAACCTCAGATACGCAGATGATACTACTCTAATAGCAGAGAGTGAGGAAGAATTAAAGAACCTCTTAATGAGGGTGAAAGAGGAGAGTGGAAAAAATGGGCTGAAGCTCAACATCAAAAAAACTAAGATCATGGCCACTGGTCCCATCACCTCCTGGCAAATAGAAGGGGAAGAAATGGAGGCAATGACAGAGTTTATTTTCTTGGGCTCCTTGATCACTTCAGATGGCGACTGCAGCAATGAAATAAAAAGACGCCTGCTTCTTGGGAGGAAAGCAATGGCAAACCTAGATAGCATACTAAAGAGCAGAGACATCAGTTTGCCAACTAAGGTCAGGATGGTTAAAGCTATGGTTTTTCCAGTAGTGATGTATGGAAGTGAGAGCTGGACTATAAAGAAGGCTGATCGCCGCAGAATTGATGCTTTTGAGCTGTGGTGCTGGAGGAGAGTCTTGAGAGTCCCCTGGACTGCAAAGAGATCAAACCTATCCATTCTGAAAGAAATCAACCCCGAATGTTCACTGGAAGGACAGATTTTGAAGCTGAGGCTCCAGTACTTTGGCCACCTCATGAGAAGAGAGGACTCCCTGGAAAAGTCCCAGATGCTGGGAAAAATCGAAGGCAAAAGGAAAAGAGGACGACAGAGAATGAGATGGTTGGACAGTGTCATCGATGCAACCAAAATGAATTTGACAAAACTCCGGGAAGCAGTGGAGGATAGGAAGGCCTGGCGAGCTCTGGTCCATGGGGTCACGAAGAGTCGGACACGACTGAACGACTGAACAACAACAAAATAATATATAGCCTCTAACTTTGCAGAGTCTGCATTACAACAGCTTGAAGCATATAGATAAAAAGAACCACTTTTGTACAGAGTAAAATTTGGTGTCCTTCCTTTTGTGTATTTTGTGCCAGCCATTGATAGTCAAATCATCACTTGAGCTTTTAGTTGAAACATTTATTAATTATTATTAACATATGTAAAATATAACATAAAACCATAGTGCTTAGACATTTAGTATGCCAGACATATTTTACTCTGGTAAATAACTGACTATCTTATTGTAGCACTTATTAAATTCATAAGCCCTAACTGGGCTATTAAATCCTGTCAGTTGCATCTTTATTCTTGTGTGAAGTCTGTTATATATTTGTACATCATCTCTCTATCAGAGGAGCTACATATTGTCATATGAGATCCTGTCAGCCCCTGGCTGATACATGTTTAGCCCAGTATGAGGTCTATTACATACGGTATTTGGTTCTCTCTCTTTCACACAATGGGCTCTGTCTGCCAGATTTCTGACTGACCCCTGTCTTTATATAGCTGCCTGGATGACGTCAGACACATTCCAATTGGTTAGAATCCTATGCTATTCAAATACAACATTCTGTTCTTATCAGAGAAAACACATCTAAACATACAAGCATACGGGATGAAAGTGTGTGATGCAGTGACTTTGCTAAAGCTTAGATACATCAAGATCTGATCAGGTTTTGGGTAAAAGACTGCCCTGACATCCTCTGTAGGCTGCCTTGAATTCTATAAATTAAAATTTAAAGTAAAATAAAACAGTCACCTGGGCATTAGGTGTGAAAGTAATGGAAGAAAGAGGAGTAAAACAAGAAAAAAAAGATGAAAGTGACTGTTTTGTACAAACTTAGCATTCTGAACCCAGCAGTTTCATGGGAGAATACAAATATATGGAATGGTAAGGAGCTGTTTTATTAGTGCAGGTCCCCAAGCCAACACCATGCATTTTGTGTTGCCTGTGATTGTATGATGGAAGAAACACCTGAATCTGGAGAACCAAATGTTTCCCAGCCCTGTCTAGAGTCCAAAATAACTTGATGGATGGATCCATGTTCCTGACATGTTCTTTGGTTTTTGTTTGTTTGTTTAGTCAAGCCAAAACCACCTTATAACCTGTCTGTGACAATACTGAACAGCCAGGAATACCAACTGAAATGGCAGCCCCAAATTGTCCTAAATATCCCACAGACATATCAAATCTTATATTGGAAGACTGGAAGCCCATTGGAGGTAAGCAAAAAGAAGGCTGAGAGGAGATATGATAGCTATATTTAAATATTTGAAAGGATATCATATCAAAGAGGGAACAGGTTTGTTTTCCATGGCTTCAGAGACTAGGACTCGGGGCAATGGTTTCAAACTACAGGAAAAGAGATTCCATTTGAACATTCGGAAGAACTTCATGACAGATAGAGCTGTTTGGCTGTGGAACATGCTGCCACAGAGGGTGGTGGAGTCTCCTTCTTTGGAGGCTTTTATGCAGAGTCTGGGTGGCCATCTGTCGGGAGTCCTGTGATGCAGGTTCCTGCATGGCAGGGGGTTGGACTGGATGGCCCTTGAGGTCTCTTCAAACTTTATGATTCTAATTGGACGCTTTGCTGTGAGCGAAATGCATCATTTTAAATTCAGAGTTGGAAAAGTTAACCTGTTTGTACTAAATATCCCCAAATCCCCCAGTCAGTATTTATTGATTTATTGATTTATGCAGGAATACAAATCAAAGGATACTTGGCAGGTGGCTGTCTGAACTGCTTTCAAATGCCTCCAGTGTCGGAACGCTCACCACTCCTCAAGATAATTTATTCCATTGTTATTCTACTCTAACAGTTAGGAGGTTTTTCCTGTTATTCAATCAAAATCTGGCTTCCTGCAGCTAGAGCTTGATGTGGCATTCCTGCACACAGGGACGACCGAGAACAGATAAAACACAGAATTAAAACATTAAAGCCATTATAATGCCTGTGCAGGCCAAGATCTTCAAGTCCCAATGGCTTTGATAAAGAAGGATGTTTTGACATGGTGCTGAAATGATGCCACTGTTAGCACCAATCAGGCTGCCAAGGGCAGGTTTCCAGATAACAGACTGTTCTCAATGGTGGGAAAGATTGCCCGGCAGCAACCCTGTCACATCAGTTGTGGAGGGCCAGAGGAGGGGCCAGCCAACAGGGATACATGACAGGCTAAGAGGTTACAGGCCACTTAAATTTGCAAATGGGATGCATTTGGCCCCCGGGTGGACTTTGGACATGCCTGGCTTAAGATCTCTGCCAAAACTCTCACACCTGCCCATTCTTGCTGTGTTTGTTTTTATGCTGGTTGATTGGCTTGTTTTCATCTTATTTTTTATTTATGTTTACTGTTGCATAATTTGTACCTACTTCATTTGTTTGTTAAACACCCAGAGAAGAGCTTTAACTAATCAGGTAGTATAAAATGGACTGAATGAACAAATGAATGGATGAATGAACGAATGAATGACATCATGCATTTTTTTCCGAGCTCTGCTCGTCATTCTTGCTCACTGCTTCTGTGCATCATGCATTTCTTTCTTCAGGCCAAATATGTAAATGTCAATGATGGCAACCAATGGTTCATCTTCACCACAGACATTCTGGAACCAGGCACTAGTTACGCAGCAATGGTTCGGGCAACAGTTCACAGTGATTTCTATGAGGGTCCATGGAGTGATTGGTCAATGGAATTTCACTGGACAACCCTCAAAGGTGAGCTACAAGTGAGTAACTGCCCTCTCAGGCTCCCTAGAAGCAAAAAAGATCTTGACAGATCTTGCAGAAGATTCTCTTTTGGACAAGGTTCCCTTAACTACTGCCAGTAGCACGTTCTGAGTTAGTTAGCACAACATGCTGTTGTTATGTACTGTCAAGTTGGAACTGACTTCCAGCAACCCTAATTGGTCTTTTGAGGTAAGTGAGATGTTTAAGGAGTGGTTTTACCAGCTCCATGCCCTCAGTGAGCCTCTATGGGTGAGTAAGGATTCGAACTCAGACCCCCTGAGTCCTAGTCCTCCTAGAACAGGCATGTCCAAACTTCGGCCCTCCTGATGTTTTGGACCACAACTCCTAAGCTTAGATTGCCAATGGAAAGGACTGTGAGAATTGCGGTCCAAAACATCTGGAGAGCTGAAGTTTGAACATGCCTGTCCTAGAAGGTACAGTTGCTATTCTGGTTACAGCACCCTCTTCCACATGTCAGGAGCCTGCCTGCTTATTGTAGAGCAAAGGCATGCAGATGTGTGCAAATCCTTTTTAGAACTGCTCTCTCCTTATTCTTCCCTTCCCTTCTTTGTCCTGCCTATCTGGCATGGCTGCTGTTGTTCAGTGGGTCTTCCATTATGATTGCATGATGCCCACCCTTGGTCCTTGTGGGCACATGGGGCTGGGTGATATTTCACACAATGTTGCAGCAGCTGTTTTTAAAAAGGTGTGTTGGACCTTTGTACCCTTGGTTACTTCTCCTTACTGTGTAGAGGGCTTGAAAGGTCAAAAGTAGCACTTTGAACTGAGCTCAAACATACCAAGAGTCAGTGAAGTTGCTTCAGATTTGCAGCATGGTTGCACTGTGTCCTATGTGTCAGGTCACACTACAATTCAATGGCCAAAATCATGTTGCTCAGCCAGGTAAATTGTACTACAGAAGTTCCCTTGGATCAGTGGGGATTTGTTGAGTGAACTCCTCCATATGTTCCATTGATACAAATGGACCGACTCTAACTGCAATTGTATTATGTCAAAGTATGATGCTGTGAGAACAGGCTTATTTGGTTCAATAAAACACATGGAGAAGTTGACTCACCAAATCTCCATTGAATAATGGAACTACTCTAGTATTCTGTACTGGCTGTGATTTTTGAATTTTTTTTCAGAAACAGCCACAGTATGTCTCACAGTTGTGCATTCTAGAAGTGTTTGAAACGTTTCTTACATTTTTCCTTGGTGTTGGGTGGAATGAATCTAGAGTTCATAGCTTCACAAAACAACAGGAGCTTTCTACCATCCCTCATCACTTTCCTTTTCGTTTTGATCTTACCTGAAATATTGATGGTTTAGCAGTATATGGTTATACAGTATCCATTTTGTAATGCTAGGTATGTGGGGATACCATGAAAGGGTAACTGAGTCCTGTTCTCCATCAAGGTTAAAACCATTAGAATTGGTTTATTGGCATGGATCCAAACATCTGCATGAATTATTGGACACTTCTTTGGAACACAGTTAGGATGGCATCCAAGAACACTTTTTTTGTTACGTGTCATCAGATCATTTCTGACTTATGATGACCCTAGTAGGTATGTGCAATGTTCGTGGAGTGGTTTACTATTCCCATCTCCCTAAGAGATCAGTGGTTCCCAACCTTGGGTAACCTAAGTGTTCTTGGATTGCAATTCCCAGAAGACTTTACCACCAACTATGCTGCCCAGGGTTTCTGGGAGGTGCAGTCCAGGAACACCAGGGTTGCCCAAGGTTGGGATTGACTGCTGTAGATGAATTTCCACAGCCAAACAAGGATTTTGACCCAGGTCTGAGTCTTAGTTTGACATTCTTTCTGTTACATGGGCCTACTCTCATTGGTTATTGAAAAGCTCTTGTACCTCAGAATTTATCACTCCAGTGTTAAGACGTATTGTTTAATCACAGTTGGAGCAAAAGCTGCAGTGCCTTGACTCATTCCAAAGCAACACTACCTTTAATTTTCCTTTCGGTTCACCTGTCATTATTTTCCTTTTGTGATTTGCTGTACTCTTCTAGGTTTCCCATTCTGGGTTATTCCATTGATAACAATGAGCTCTGTCATTCTGATCTGGTGCTGCTATAAATACATTTGCAGGTAAGCTTATGGCACAAATGCAAAAGAGTTTGGATACACCGGGATGTTGGGGATGATTTGGTCTATTTCATTTGGGGATATTTTTCCACAATGTGCAAATTTCTTTGTATTGATAACATAGACAACAACTCTGTCAAGTGATCTCAAATATATGCCTAGTAGGAAAAAAGTTTTAAAGTCCAGGTAAATTAAGGTCCAGCTGTGTGGAGAGACTGCATGCCTCAGTGGCCTTGAGAAGAGAGGCAAGAGCATCAAAGTCTTAGAAGCAAAGATGAAGAAGCGAGACATACAGAGACGTACAGAGATGTACAGAGATGTACAGAGTCGTACAGAAGCATACTAGGCATGGCTCAGGTGGGGAAAGGAGCCAAGGTGATTGGTTTATGGGGCTATATACAAGTGGTACCTTGTATACTGTAAAGGAATCAATTCATTCCAAATGAAATTCTGTTAAGCAATTTTCCTTTATACAAATTTCCTGTAGGAACGTATTGAAAACAGAGTAATCCTTATGTTATACAAACCCTTTTGTTATACAAGGGTCGCTGTATACTGCTTAAGCAAGCCCATGTCTTGTTGGCTGTTTGGCTGTTGGACGGATGGAAGTTTGATTACTTGATTGTGTGCCTGTTTAGATGTTGGATGCTCTGTTCTCATTGCTGAATCCATGTACTGGACTGGATTTCTATGTTACTGAAAAGTTCTGTGGAGAGAAGGAATCTGTTCCAAGTACTGCTGGATATACTGTACATATTATAAACAGACGGCTAAACCCCAGAAGCATAGTCTGTCTTCAATAAAACCATTTTCTCCGCTGCGAAGCTACTGTCTGTTTTCTGCAGCTTGAGTTGGACAACATAGACCATCGTTCACTCACACTGACAAGCCCAAATATAGAAGTTGAAACGAATAGATCCTGCCACCCAAATCCTAAGCTTTGAAACCTCGTTTCTTGCGGAGGGGTTTCATTTGAGTCCCTGCATATTCAGTGCTGTCGGTGGTGGTAAAATAGGCATCACGCTTTCAGAAGGGTTGTGTTCTTTAACATCTGTACTTCTGGCAAGTACAAAATGGCGCTTTCCATGATGGGAGCTATTGAAGCTTTAGCAACACCTCTAATAGCTCTTACACCTGTTGGACTTCCCCTGTGCCAATAGGGCAGAATTTCATTTCAGTTCAAAATGGCAAACCGCTTCAAATACAGGATGCAAAGAGCTTAAGTTTTTAAATAGCTAAATTGCAGAAATATAACAGATACGTTTTTCCCATGCCTCAGCTTTAACAGGTAGCCTGCCAGTAATCCTTGGTTCCTTCGATCATCTAAAGTACACCTGGCTCAGTCTGATTAGCATCCCACACAGATGTAGTGAGGGGCACACAAAAGGAATATTCCCTGCTCCTTCACCTTCTGAATTAGTATGGTGAATGAGGTACAGTAGAACCCCAGTTTGCTAGGGGTGTGGCTGGCAATGTGTAGCCTGCATAATTAAATCGTAAACTACCAAGACAGTGCTTTTAAAAGCACTTTAGGGAAGTTTATAAGCAACACACTTTTGGTTGTTTGCTTTGCTTTGGGGCGTTTCCCCCAAATGGCCCTAAACAAATTCCCTCCAGCCTGCAGGCTCTTGAAAGGAATGAGCTGATCTTACTGCTGCCAGGTTGTCCATCATCATTACTTAATTGATTGCCAAGATACTATTGTGTGTTTTCTGTTCAACATCCAAGGACACAAATGTAATTCACCAGAGGAGATAGCAATTGTAACAAAAGTCACTATTGCCTCGAATGGCTAGCAGTCATGAGATGACAGAGGTCATGCTGCATCAGCCACTCTGGCAGTGTTGGTTGCAGATGCTGGGTCTAACACCTATGGAGAGTGTCAAATGGAGAGTCAGTCTGTACATTCCAGATGCCAGTCTGTACATTCCAGATGGGCATAGGTTCCTTTCAGAAGCTGTTCCCTGAGGATTTTGCATGCCATTTTTGTAAAAGTGGACATGGAGCCTGATGGGTGGCAGAATGCCAAGCTAGATACGACTCTCTGTGTTCTCATGTATTCTTGTCATTCAACTCTCACATTTTCTCTGCAGGAAAGAAAAGGAATGGGAAGCAAGAATCCCAAGTCCTCCAAAAATGTTTTTGCACCCAAACTTTTTTCAGGTAAGGGATTTCAGGTTCCTAACTCGAAAACACTGCTTGCAACATTTATTTCGTGCAACTACTGAACGTAAATGATCTCAGTGTCAAGTTCTTCACTAAGTGTGCAATGTCACTAGAAGTCTTTTAACAGGGCTGGCTCTACCGTTGGGCAGAGTGATGTGGCTGCCTCAGACAGCAGTTTGGCGACATCATGATTTGGAAGCACATTTTCTACTACAGGGTACCTTGTATAAAGGAATTAATTTGTTCCAAATGAAATTATGTTAAACAAATTTTCCTTTATACAAATTTCCCATAGGGATGGATTGAAAACAGAGTAATCCCTAATTGCAACCTTTTTTATGTTGTACGGATTTGCCCCATAGGCCATTCTGTTGAGCAAATTTCCCCTATCTCCGAAATTTTGTATGTTGTACAGATTTTATGTTATACAAACTGTTTGTTATACGAGGGTCCACTGTACTTACTTTATTTTTACTGAATTTTTATCGTCTAGGAGTGGCACTTTTGAGATCTGCTTCCTCGGGTACCAAAATAACTTGCTTGAGTTTTGGAACTGTGTACCTTGCATTCAGGGGTGGAGTGCATGTTTATGGATGCGTGTAATTTCTCTTCTGCTTCAAGCTGTAAAATGCCTTAGACTATCCCTAAATTCTTAGCACAAGTAAATGTCTTCCTCTTCCTCCTTGGCATTTAAGGATATAGCTTTGTGAAACTATCTATTTCTAGTTCATGGGACTTTCTTCTATATTTTATACTGGTATATCTGTGTGCATGCTCGCTTTTAGAACATAGACCCCATAAAATAGCTCACATAGTAAAATATTTAATACAGATTTATTTTAAAAGATTTCATAGGCTAGAAATCAGACACCCAGTATGCACATTTATTGTATTACTTATTTATTATTTAAATTTTTATGTGGTCCTATTGGTCCATAAATAAATATACATTTCTATATGGTTCTATATAGTTTCCCCCTTTCTTTTTGCCTTCTTCACAAACACTGCCTCTAATGAACTAAAGAGTGGGCTAGAAACATGCAGCAAAGAGGTAGGGCTGTCTTTGAAATCAAAGGTTCGTAGGGCCTACTGGTTAGTGCTGAATAAATAGGATAATCTTCCTGGCCCCAAAAAAGTGTTTTCCAGTCACACAAATCCTAGACAGTATGCAAATTTGTGCTCAAAACTCCAGCAGTAGCAACCTCCAAAGATAGATAGTTTGACATGAATTCTAGGACAGCTCATAAACCTACAGATGTACTGGGTGTGGGGTTCTGGGATGTGTAGTCTTAAAAATAGTTTTTCCAAATGGTACAAATCTATATCTAGACCAGTTTAATTGGTATTAAGACTCCTGACACTCTGTTCCATCTTTTTTCCCATATGCCTCTTGGTTTAAGATATGTTTCTGTCCTTTCCTCTTTCAGAAAGTAGAATTGCTGGATAGCTCTGAGGGTAATAGTAGTAGCCGCACCCTTTTAGAGGTGGACAGTATTGGCTATACAGAGGACCTGCAGAGGTAAGTATACAAAGCCAAGATACTCTACTGTTAGCTAAATCGTTAAGACACTGTCAAGCTATGACTATAAAATGAAGCTGCAGCTCTATAATTCCATAGCTGGGAATGACCCCACTAAAAACAAGGTTCATGATGCTGAGTTGGAGAGGAAATTCAGTGTGCATTTCTCATGAATTGTAACTAATTTTATCTCTCTCCTTTCCAGCCCCACATGTGTTTTCTTCTCATATAGCATGTCCTCGTGGGTAATTTGCCCTATTCCACTGTGCTGTCTAGCCCTCTATCGCACAAAAAAGAGAAACACATTGACTGTGCCATCTTGAATGTGCTTGATCTTATCTGATCAGGAAATGTTCCCTAGTTATGCCACAGTTAGATCAGCAGATAAATGTCTGGCCACATGACACATGGGTAAGATTGAAACATTGCCCTGGCCAGCAGTGTAACTGCAGCTTATTTTCCACTCCCTGAGACGGTTGTATTGTTTTGTTCCAGTGCTCTTATTGGAACATTCCTTACCAGTATGGCCTGAGTACATGAACTGTCCGTCTTCTTTTCCAAAGCCAAGTCCGAAGGGAAGGCACCCACTGTTATTTGCCCTGCAGATATTATGTTTTAAAAAGAATTTCCGTAGCCAGTATAGCAATATGTTGGTCAAGATATTTCACTGGGGGAGGCAGTTCCCACTATAGCCAAGCAGCTGCCCTTCAAATGTTTTTTTTTAAAATTGTGGCTGGTTACATCAATGTGAAGGTAAACATCTCCCTCCCTCTCCCCCCCTCTCTCGGGGCTACATTTCCCCTTGAAGCAGGAGAGAAAAATCAATCAGTAGTACCATGGTGTAGCCAACCATAATGATTCAAAGAGGAGAAAATGCTTTGGTAACATTAAAATGAATTGAGACATTCAAACGTTCAGACGTTCAGACGTTCAGACGTTCAGACAGACAGACAGACAGACAGACAGACAGACAGACAGACAGACAGACAGAGGGGCAAATGTCCCACGTTACTGCAATTGAATACAACAGAGGTATTGGTAGAACTAGGGAACGTCATGAACAGAGCCTAAGCCAGAATGAAAGTTCCCATGTAGCACCAGGGGAGGAACAGGAGGCTTGGATGGAGCTAGACTAGCTAAGTCTCAAAACCTTTCATTATAGACTTTTCTTCCAAGTGAGTCACATTCAGTTGTTTGTAAAGTCCGCGTAAGTGTGTAAAACTCCCAGCATGGGGAGTTATGGGATTTGTAGTATCAAAAATACAAAAATCCCCTCCCTATGGACAAATGTTCAGACTTGGGTTATGGCAGTTTTCCATGTTCCTCATACATGCCTTCGGTTAGGGTAATGTTTGTGTAATCTCCTTTTTCATCTTGTAACCTCTCTAACTTTGCTCTTCGTTTGTTCTCTATGCTGCAGGGAAATGCTGGGAACTAGTCCAGTGTCTCTTCAAGACGAGCTGGGGAAAACAGAACAGCTTTCAATTGCCTCTCAGAACAGGGTCAGAGAAGTCCCAAGCAAAGGCAGCATGGGCCACTTTTTGACTCAGTCTATTAAAGATAATAGACTGGTCAGCAGTCCCAAAGCTCAGATCTTTGATTTTGATGGCCCTTACCTGTGTTCTCCTCCCAAGTCTTTTCCATCTACTATTTGGCAGGGTAGGGACGCTGCCCCTTCTGAACTGAAGGAGACATCAGCGGGCCTGGAAAATGTGGGACTCCTCCATTGCTTGGACTCCCAGCAGATGCCAGTAGAGAAAGGGGAAAGGATGCCTCCCTCGATTTCAATCATTCATGATGAGTATCAGGAAGAGAAGCAACTGCCTTCCGCAAGGCAAAAAGAATCTCAAAGCAACAAGTTGGAGAATGACGGGAATAACGATCGGGAACTACGCAATGTTGCTGGCACAAATAGCCCTTGTCAAAAGGGCTTTTTGAACTACCTTGCTATGGAAGACCTGATAATAAGCAAAGATCTGGGTTCTTCCCTTCCGGTGCCTGCAGTGGCTTCTAAGGAAGGGAGACCTACCTGTGACAGTATGGCAACTGGTACACCTGGAACAACGGAAAGTCTTTCAAGTTTGGAGATGCCTGGGAAGAAACCAGAATCTGGGCTCCCACCTCCCAGCGAGTCCCTGGCTGTTCCACTGGCAGCTTCCCAGACACAATTTGGTGACTATGTTAGAGACCTTCCTGCTCCCACTGGGTTTGCACCAAAGGAAGGACTTGCTCTTTCCGCAGATGAGCCCAAGCCTGACAAGGTCTTCCTGATCTTCCACCACCCAGACAGCCGTAGCCCAATTTTCCTAAGCCAGGTGGGGGGTTACTGTTTCTTCCCTGGCTCCAAGCCTATCAAAGAAGCTTGCAAGAGTCAATGGGGAAAGGGGGACTGTCATCTTTCACAGGCCAGCCAAGAAGGTAGAAAGTCTCCCATAAAGAAGAAAGTGGAGAGCAACATGCTTCAGAAGCCCACTGCTGCTGCTAAGTTCTGAAGTCTAAATTCCATCCCACCCAGCACCTCCTGCATGCTAAGTGGGATAAACATGCTCCCTATCTCTGCTGCTGCTGCTGCTGATGATGATGATGATGATGATGATGATGATCACCATCAATCATCTTAGAAATGCATAGCTGAATGGGATCTTAGGGATAATCAAGTCCAGCTCCAGCATGGAGGCACAGTGTGGAATCGAACTCTTAAGCTCCAGCTCCATAGCCGGAGACCTAAACCACTGTGCTACCCAGCAGTTCAATTCAGCATCTTATCAGCTCAGGAGGAATGGCTGACAAATCCTCACTTTTGGCTGAACAGCAGTAAGCAGCTGGGGATAGGAGCTGGTTTATCTGTCTGTGTATGTGCATGTGCTTTTGAGAGAGATGAAGAACGGTATGGTTTATATGTGTATTTGCGTAAATGGTGTGTGAGGCAGTCAACGGACCAAGCAGTGCATGCGTGGGCTTGGCAGAGGTTTTAAAGTCACCACTTAAAATGTAATTAATCCCAATTATAGTTCTAGCTCCTAAAATACAGTTGTGTACCATGACAGTTATAATTTTAAAAAGTCTTTGCACTTCCATATCTGAAAAGTAACTAAGGGTGAGACTACACATTGAGGGAAGTGCAAATTAAATCAAAGTGTTCTGCTTATATACCACGCCATACCACTTCAAGTAGTCTCTGGCCAGTTTACAGTTTAATTATGCAGGCTACACATTGCCCCCGCCCCCGACCTCGGAAGGATGGAAGGCTGAGTAAACCATGAGCTGGCTACTGGGGATTGAACCTCAGGTCCTGAGCCCAGTTTTACCTGCAGTACAGGCATTTATCCACTGCGCCACAAGGCTCTTGCTGTGTAGTTCACTACTAGACCATTCAATTCTCCCCAGTATAGGAGGCCACACAAGCGGGGGGGGTCCCTTCTAAAGGAAGTTCTATTTGAAACACCTGTTGGTAGCACAGTTCAAAGGAACTAACTTAAGAAGGCCTTCTGGTGTTAATGACAATTTCCTCATCTTGCCACTGAATAACTTGGTTACGCTGTTAAAAATAATAAAAGTAAAGAGGACGTATGCCCAGAAGAACCTGTTTCTTTTTAAAAAGAGTGTCTTGGGAGAGTGACTTTGTGAGGGAAATGAGCGTCAGTGCTACTTATATGTGTGTAGGAGGAGGGAGGGAGGGGAAAGGGGAAAGTTTTTTTGCTAAAGCACTACCTTAGAATTATGTGCATATGCACATCTTCTTGGTTGTTTTTTTCCTTCTTGCATCAGAGCAAGGAAAAGGTTTTTACTTTCAAAAACCAAAAGGGTTTCCATTGGAGATGAAAACACACAGGTTAATAAAAATCTGGGTCACTTGAGGAAAAAAATCACAAGACTGGGTGTTCATGCAGTCCCTAAAAATCATAATGCATAGTGTTCTGCTATATACCACCCCATAGCATTTCAAGCATTCTCCGGGTGGTTTACAATTTAATTATGCAGGCTACACATTGTCTCAACTGCTTATGCCATCACAACATCACTCATGGCCATGCCCTCCCTCTCCCCCTTTTGCAGACTGAAGCAACCACTCACACAGGGAAAAGTATTTTCAAATTGTTCTGTTTTGAAAAAAGTCGAAGCCCCTGGTGGCAGAGAAAAAGTCTGCAAATGAGGCCAGACTGATTCAAATCAGTCTTTGCATCACGTGATCAGTTTAAAAAACCCAAACGCTCACAAATCCACCTGTTTTATACTCATAGCAAATTCTGCAGCATTTGCACGTGTAGTTGCAGGCAGCCTCAAATGAGTACTGTAAGGTATAATCTATGCTGCTGATTAGAGATGGGCACGACTAGGGAAAATGATGTTTTCGAGTTGTCGTGTGTCAGAGGCAGCCCGTTTCAACGTTTGTCGTTAGTACTGGTTTTGGGGGTAGCTCCTGGAGGCACCTCTCTGTGGTGGGTGCCTCCTATCCTCACCCGCCAGCACAAAAGGGCATGCATAGCCATATGCTATGGATATGCATATTGCAGACGCCAGAGGCACCCCTCTTTGGGGTGCCTTCCCTACAACAGTCGGTGAGACACAGTCAGGCAGCACTTGCAGGCATGGTTTGCATGGCACACAAATGCTGCTGCAGGAGTGCCAGAGCCACAAGTCACTGGCAGACTCTTTGCACCCGCTCAAGAAATGTACTTGCGTGTAGTGCAATGCAAGTAGATCTGGCTTAGGGTTAAGATGGGTTAGCGCTGGGCTTAGGCTAGTTACGGGTGAGGTTAGGGTGAGTATTGGGATGCACCTCTGGGTGCCTCTCTGACCCACTTAGAAGGACAGTGTACTGGCGTATGGGTTAGGCTTAGGGTTAGGGTTCGGGTTCGGGCTACGGTTAGTGGGCTGTTTATGCCTGATTGGCACATCCCAGAAGTCTCTGTGGTCAACCTGGCCAAGTGGCCATGCGATTGGTGGAAAATTTGCATGGTCCACTCCCATGGGCAAGCCCATCATTGCGAATGTGCAGTTGTAAAAAAATAAAATAAAATAAAATAAAATAAAATCAACTGAGAAGTTTTTTTGCAAGAAAAACCCACTGCTGCTACTGTAAAAATTCAAGCATTTAAAATAGCTAATTTTCACATGTTTATGTGGCGCTTTGGTGGGGTTTGGGACCACGATTTAAAAAAAAATTGCGGTCGCCATTTTAGATCCCCCCGCACTGCATGGCAAATGGATGCACCCTCCCAGCCTGGTACAGTCTCTAAAACCTGGCCATGCGATTGGTGGAATGGCTCCAAAAATTTGCATGGTCCACTCCCATGGGCGAGCCCATCATTGCAAATGCGCAGGTGTAATAAAATAAAATAAAATAAAATCAACGGAGACGTATTTTGGCAAGACAAACCCACTGCTGCTACTGTAAAAATTCAAGCATTTAAAATAGCTAATTTTTGCATGTTTTTGTGGTGCTTTGGTGGGTTTTTGGACCACGATTTCAAAAAAAATATTGCAGTCGCCATTTTGGATCCCCCGCCCGCACACCGCATGGCAAAGGCAGACGAGACGTTCCCCCCCGCCTGGTACCAGCAGCGCAGCAGTAGCACTAGCCAAGGAGAGGGGGGGTGGGGAACACCCCCCCCCCAAATAAAACACCCTTCTGGCCTGGTAGGTGCCCTCAGAGTTTTCGCCTGCTTTTAGGGCCGGGAATCGGTTTTTTTTTTTAACTTTTAAAAACTTTTTTTCTGTGCCGCTTGGCATCGCGAGATCGCCGCGATGCCAGGAACGACCACGACAAATCAGACCCAATTATTCTTTAGTCGGTTCGAGTTCGAGTTCTGGCGAAGTAATTCCCACTACCGTTTCCGTTGTGTAACGGAAACAAGTAACGGAAACGGAAACGGGAATTCCGCTAAGTCGTGCCCATCTCTACTGCTGATAGAGCTTTTACTGTAAAATTTAAGGTACGAGTTTCTGATTGCTGTGCTAAGTGTCACATATGTACGGCTTTTTGTTTTGAAAATAATACACAATGTAATTGTTTTTCATTGCAGCTATTTTCTGCTTGAAAAATAACTCACTCTCCCAGTGCTATAAACTGCCACATTTAGCCAGAAGAAGTAAAAGTACAGTAATTGGGTGAGCACTGTTGAGAGTGGTCCAAGACCAGCTGTTGGCACATCACAGAAACTATCTGGAAGTTGAGTCATGACAACTAGACTTCTTTTTCTTAAGAGTTAGAAACGTTTCACTGCTCATCCAAACAGCTTCATCAGTCTGATGAAGAAAAAATGAAAATAAAAAGAAGTCCAGTTGCCATGACTCAACTTCCAGATGAACTCACCTAGATGACTGGGAATCTTCACAGACATCATGGAAACTAATTTTTTCAGGTGCTTGTGGGAAGATAAAAGCCACCAAGCTGAGCAAATGCGATGGGCATTATCCAGGGCACACATTTATTTATTTATTTATTTATTTATTTATTTATTTATTTATTTATTTGCTCCCCCCACCCAGCTAGCTGTGTGGCACTACTTTGGGCAACTCACAGAGATGAAAACATAAAAACCCAGAATTCCCAGCTGTACAAACTGAAAGGACACGGCTCCTCCAACCCCCTTCCCCCACAGTGGTGACAGCAAACAAACAACAAAATAAACAACATAATCAATGTCCCCTCTAATGTCCCTGCTAGGTTGGCTTCTCCTTCCCATATGGGTTCTGTAGTAGTTACCCATGTGCATGCTTTAGAGAGAATTTTGAACATAAGGGATGATCACATGGGGAGAATCTACAGATCACAGAAGATGGCTTTTGATGGGTTTCACCTCCACGCAACTATTTATATCACCACTTCCTCAGAAAGGCCTACTTTTAATCAGGCTTCCTTAGAAAGGTGAGGATGTAATTTCAGTTTGTTTTTAGTAAAAAGCTCCCCAAATTTATAAATCTCTTCCTATTCTGTATGGAAGGAGCATGAACTTTAAAGATAATTCTGACCATAATTCGTCCATCCAGATCCAGAGCTTTTAATGTTTACAGTTTTTAAAAGACTGTGTTTGAATCCCTGTTACCAAATCCACTTAGTGCTGAATTAGGATTCCTGTTTCTTTTTCTGACAGATCTTATAGGGTAACAAGCAGGTGCTGTCATCCATGCTGGGGGACAGCTGTACTTATTAAGTCTGGCCAGTACTGAGGGTGAACATGTTTTTTTTTGTTCAATTTGGAAGAATTTATCAAAATATGCAGATGTCTACAGGCTGTATATACTCAGGGCAGAATTAACTATTTAAGAAGTCAAGGAAGGGAAATTGACAGTTTTTCCTGTCCCAGATCAAGGGCAGGTCAATTTGTTTCATCAGCATGCAAAATTAGCACGCAATGACAGAGGCTGCATGGAGGTTTATTCCACTGCTACGGAGAGAGATATTTTCCACTGAGGGTTCACACGCCTCTTTTATGCCTTTTTAGGATTTGCTGCCTTTGTTCTTCTCCCCATATTTTTGCTCCAAAGCTTTTTGCAGATTAAGGTTCAGGGCGTTTTTCTGGAACCATCTCCCTATTGAGAAACATAAAGAAGAAGAAAAACAGACAAGAAATAATAGTTGTTTATTTACTATGTATTTCTAAGAGTTATCTGTTAGCAGGATTATAGGGTTCCCTTTGTTACCAGGATTGCAGCTTTGCCTTTGCAAGAGGTTAGGAAAGGGCTGACAAGGGATCAAAAAGGCAGATGGATCAAGAGGTATCATTTGGATAGGAAAACATTTTTGCAAACTAGCTAAGAACACTTCACACATGTAGCAGTGTCTTTATTGCTGCCAATAACTGAGAACCAGGCTGCAAAAAAAGTTGCTTTAAATATGTGTTCAATCACGTGATTAGGCATGTGATAATGAGCTTTAACAGCATCGAATGGATGAAATTCAAATCTTTATATGGCGATAATATTTATGTTTATATAGATAGATTCCCTTCCTGAATTCTCCTGTAGCATTTTCTTTGTCATTCTCATGTTCATCTTGTAAAAGCAGAGTGCTGTTATTGTTATCCTACATTACAAATGAGATGAAAGTTGACTCTGTGGGTGACCTGAAAATATAAGATTGCTCACCGAGATCATCAGTTTTCCTTCCATGCCAGTGTTTGGGATCCCGGACTGCTCTCATTATCACATCTGGGGTATAGGAATCCTTCATCAGGCTTTTGCTTTCTAATGGTCCTCCTGCAACAAAGAACAGTCATCCAGGTGAGTTTATCTGGAAAGTTGAGTCATGGCAACTGGACTAGTTTTCTTGAGAGACTGAAGCGTTTCACTGCTCATCCAAACAGCATTGTCAGCCTGAGGAAAGCTGGTGGCGAGTCCTCCATTTTGTAATTCACTTTGACCTCATGACACCCTGGGCATTATTTTTATTATTTTTGGTTTCCCCCCACAAGCTTTTATGTGGTCTATAGCACTTTTTCAGATGAACAACGTGACTGTTTCCTAGGGGGGAGTTTAAAACTATGTACTGATAGGAAGAGCCTGTTCGTTGGTTGTTGCATCTCTCAAGAAGAACTTTAAGAGATAACTGATGATTATTCATTCCATCGCAGTGATGGTGATTAAGGCCAAACTGGGTGACAAGGCCAGGAGGATTGGATTTAGTCTATATAATGACACAGGAAGCTATTATCTTTGCTCAGGCTTAATGGCCATGTGCTGAAGATCCTGATGCTTAGCATGTTCGGCAGCTGTCCTTTGTTCAAGCATTACAACCCAGTGAAAAGAATCTCCTGGAAGGGTGAAGTGCCTGCCCACTGGTTTCTGGGTATTTCTAGTTCTGCTGTCTATCTGACAAATACAAAATGAACTCCAGTAAGCAAACTGTTGACCCTTCCTGGACACTCTATAAAAAAGCATGATGTTGTTAGCTCTCCCACTCCACCCCTAGCCAGCTGGTAACTTGACAATCATTATCTTCTTTTTTATGCACCCTTTACTATCTGGTTTGATTATATTGTTTTATATAAACTATTCCCAAGTTCCAGTACTGTATTCCAGTTGTCTCTTCCTCCACAATTGATGGGAGGGCTCTGAAATTTTGTTTGCCACCATTCTTACAGAACAGAAGATTTTTTTAAAAATGCTGCAACAAGTGGGATATATGTAAACTAATAAAATAAAGCTAAAGAAAAAATGGCAGTGCTAAAGATAACTACAGTCACAGGTGGGCATCAGTGAACAGAACTAAACAAGTCTCACCTTGGAAAATGTTGGATCTCAGGTTGTAACCTAGTTCATAATAATCAGCATAGGGTGAAGAGGCCATGGGATTCTCAAGTGGCTTAAATGTCCAGTCGCTGAGTCGTTTCTGCCCGTGAATCAGTCCAGCCTCGCAGAGAGTGCGTCGTGCCTAGAAAGGAAACACCCATGGGATAGAGATGCATTCCCCCTACTCTCTGAGTTGTCAAAGCTCGGCTACTCAATCACAATGTTTATACCGTAACATGGCATCATTTGCTATTAGTAATTAATTAAGAAAAGCAATTGCCTGCTATTTTGTTGCCTAACAACAGTTGATTTTACCTAATCACAGGTGATAAATATGATGGTTTGGTTACTCTGCATCAGTGGTAATCAATGTGTCCTCTCTTTGACATTAAACTTTTTTCTCTCCAGCATTGGCAGGTAACTACTTAGTTAATAATTAAAATAATATCCATTATTACTCTCTAGTTACAGTTAGCCCCTTAAAGTACAAGCCTATGCATATCTACTCTAAGAAACAACTCATAGTGAGTTCAGCAGGACTTAGTCCTACATAAGCATGTCTTCGTTTCACTAGGATGGAACTTGAAGTTAACCTGAATGAAGAAAAACATGAAAGAGGCCCTTCCTTTTCTAGAGTACCTCATGGCTTTACAATAGAGACATTCCAATATGTAAACACTTGAGAATGAGAACAGCCAACAAATATTTGGTATTAAACTTATATTTCATTATATATTTCATTGATCATCTCATTCTGTTGCTATATGTCCAAAGAAGTGGACTTGATCCACGAAACCCTACATTAAAATATAATAGTCTTTGTAACTGATTTTAGAAGTAGTGAAGCCTGTTAGCTTAGACCAAATGTAAACATGAAGAATATTAATATGCAAGTTAGTTCTGTCATTAACCGTTATTAGAGATGGGCACAAAACAAACATTTTTTTGTTTCCATTATTCGTTATTCGTTTCATTACGTAACGAAATGACAAACGAAAATTGTGATGAAAATGGAATAAAATGAACCACGAAAATTGTTTGTTATGTTTCGTTTTTGTTAATGGCGACATGCAATGAAATGAGCTGTTTAAAATGTTAAAAAACACCCTGGACATCCATAAAAATGCAGTGATAATTATTTATACTGTCTGATAATACCTACCGGGGGGTGGGGTCCCTAAAACATGCATTTATGTCTTTTCTCAGATCGCTATATTTTTTTCCTTTAAGGGGAGTTAGAGGACATCGACCCCAAATGGCTCCCATATGCCTAATATTGATTTCTTGGGTATTAAAACGCCCTGGACATCCATAAAAATGCAGCGATAATGCAATAATTATTTGAAATTATTACCTACCAGAGGGTTGGGGTCCTTAAAACATTTGTTTTTGTCTTCTCCCATTGCGATGTATTTTTCTTTTCTCTTTAAGGATGACAAAATGGATGTCGCCACTCCAGCCACAACATGGAGGCAAGCCATGTGATGGGATCATGTAAATTCTTGGACAACTTCAACCAATAGCATGCCCAGGTTGCAGACTGGGCAGGTCTGGTAGCCACAGAGGGCATAAAAAGCTCTGGCAGCCTCCGTCCTCCTTGCAGTCCGCGGTGGGAGTTAGGGTGGGATTGCTGTCTCTGCGACTCTAGCTTCAGTCCTGCAGCCTCTGTGTGTGTGTGTGTGGGGGGTACCTCTCAGTGAGTACCCTCCCTTGCCCCGCAGTGCAGTCACTCTGCGGCTGCCTTGCACCCTGGGCAATGCCCGCCGCTGCCTTTGCAGCCTCCCTGTGTACCTAGTCTATACTGTGTCTCTGCCAGCATCTTTTTTTTAGTGTTTTCCCTCTGGTCTGGGGTGTTGGGGGACGCCCTGCACGGAAATGCTTTAAAAATTGCGCAAAAAGCGGGTAGAAATGAAAAAAAACGAAAATGAAATTTTTCCAAAAATTCGCGAAAAATGGAAACAAAATGAAACGGACCTCTCAATGACAAACGAAAAACTGAAACACCTTTTTTTGATTCGTGCCCATCTGTAACCGTTATCTATGTGTCTGTGTAAACAAAAGCCAGTGAAGACACAAGACGGAAGCAAGTGAAACCTGATTGGTCTATAAGCAACATGTGACTGTCTATTCCCATGCTTGTGAACAGTCTGAGGGGGAAGACACTTTTTGGAGAGGATTTTATGGCTGCGTGTAAAGAAAACTTCCAATGTAAAGATGTAGGTTAGGGATAGAGAGAGGCCCTCTGCCTCAAGGCCTCGGGAAAATTAGAGTAGGAGTCATTCTTTGTTATGTTTTAGAGAGAAGTAATATTTTGTGTAACCTCCAGTAGTTTTAATAAATATATCTTTAATTATAAAGACGGTGCCTTGAAAGTATTCTTGGTAGGTAACAGCAAACAGGCTGGGAGTTCACAAACGAACCCATGGGGCTATAGTCTCGAGGACCCTGCATTCTTTGGCTGTGGTTGATTTATTGCAGGGAGGACACCTCGGTAGAGATTAAATAGCCTGTTCCCTGGGTAGCTATCTGGGGAATCCTGGTGCAGTCTTTATGTTTTGGTCTTTTAGAGTAGATGGTTGTTTGTTTTCTTTCTTTGAATTTTGCCTGGAATTCTTCCATATTTTGGATTACTTTGCTTTTCTACCTTTAATTTTTTTAATTGAGGTATTTATTATATCCTGGAAATCTGGAAATGTCTCCCTGATCTTCACCCAATGAGCTTCTGTTTGTGCTGCTGGACTATTAATGCTACTGAGACCTGTCTCCCCATCACCCATATTTGAAGGGTTGGGTTTTTTAAAATTAGATTGTCCTTAACTTTTCCTTTGTGTGTTTTATTTTTATTATTATCATTTTCTTTCTTATCTGTACTGTTCCCGGCTGATGGATTAAATAGGGTGGTGACATGGTGATAAATGTGTATGTAAGTCTTCGGATGGTTGTTTTTCTTTCTTAGATGCTGTTCTTGTTGGCCACTTTTAGAGTAGATGGTTGTTTGTTGTCTTGTCTCTCCTTTTTCTGGGTTCTATACTGCTTAAATGTTTCCATTTTCCAAAAACCAGTGTGGGAAAACTAAAATGAAAGAACCTGGAAGATTCAGATATTTTCAGATTTAGCAAAAGTACCTACTCCAAGGAAATATAGAATGGAAGAAGATGGAAGAAGAATCTCCCAGGAGACCTTGAAATAAAAGCAGTATGGATGTTTTCACTCTACATTTCCATATTTTGCCTATAACTAAGTAGCTAAATTCCTAGTTTGGGTTAATAAATACTATCAACAGTCCTATATATCACTATTTTGCTAGTAGTATTAACTGTGTTCTTCTGTTTGCTACACTCACAGCTATGGCTGTCAATTATTAGGAATATCAGTATTCATTCCTTTTGCTGCAGTTACTACTACTATACTGCGACTTAGTTAGTTTTCCAACAATTAAACACCCCCAATGTATAAGATGTCCCTCACTTTTCCAACCCAAAATTTCAGTTTTGAAACTGCACAGTTCTCCTCTCAGCTTTAGACAAAATATACTCTTATACATGGAAAAATACTGTATTTAGCTGTTGGCACATGTTAAGTAACCTGTTTTTCGATTTGCCATTTCCACCAAAAGACAGTGGTTTGTGGTGTTGAGACATCCCTACCATACTGGCCTTCTTGAAAGGTGAGATACTTAATTTTCCCTACCTGCTCTTCAGAAACCAGCTTCTCCACCATAGGCGTGCCAAACTTAGCCTTGATATTGGCTGGTATGAGGCTGTTTTTCTTATCCTGGAACGGCTTCCCTTCGGCTTTCACGTCCTGCCCGTTTGATGCCAGTGATTCCTTGGCACTTGAAATTTTCCCAGCCTCTTTCATGTCTTCACGGCTCCCTTTCATGGCCCTTCGGGGAGATCCAGGTAAAGGGGTCCCCAGAGATCGATACTGCCTGCCTGCTAATTCCCCTGCATCATTATAGGTATTGTCCATTTCTTCTCGGCCAGAACTGGCAGGCTGCCAGGGACTTCCAGGCCTTCCCTTTTGGTGATGGCCTGCTCCCTTGGAAGATGGACTCTCCAGACCGTCTTGCCTCACTGTGGATCCTTTAGGGGATCCACCATGAATGCAGAGGGCAGAAGGAGTTTTGGGCCTGAGGTTCTGTTTACTATGTTTTTTGGTTTGGAAATGCTGTATAGAAGGTGAGGCCTGTGGTGTTACAAGGGGTTTGCCCATGACTGTTCTGTTCTCTGCTGGGCCTTTGGAGTTTTTCCAGGAGGTCTTACTGGAGCATCTTGAGGGGGATCTTATGTTGTCGGCATGTTCTCCAGCCATGTTGTATGTGACCTGCTCCTTGTTCCCATATCCAGGCACTTCTGAAAGACAGAATGTAGGTAGACCAAATGGAAGTAGCAATGGATGTTTACAAGGGATCATCAGTTGTGAACAAATATGTATGTTTGTGTTCAGGTTCCCAATGTGCCACACCTTTCTCTAAAATGCTCCCTTCTATTATGCACCCCAACCCAGCTTTTCAGTCTCAGCCCTCTCTCCACCTGAACAACCAAGTTGTCAAGAAGTAGATTCACCTCCAGTCATTGGTGCCTTCTAAAATTTGGTTGTAAAGCTGTGGTTGTGTGCCACCCTAGTCACATCTGTTATGGTGGCATTAACATTCTACAAGATTTAGTGTCCTAAAAACCAACAGCTCTGCTGTTTTTGGTTTTTGTCACCCACTTCCACAATTCTCTCCTAGATTATACAGCCCAGGTTTTAAGAGACAGTGGGGGATGATTTCACTGTTCATTTACCCCACAATTTGCAACTGATTAGACACAGAGGAATTCAAATTAAAACCTGGCAAGTGGACAATGACTAGCTCAATGTGGGGTATGCTGTTGTGGAGTAATCTCTTTTTAACTAGGGAATAATCTTTTTCTGTTCATCCTACATTGGGTAATTTAAACATGCTCCAGTTTGGTTGATATCACTTTTGTTCACTTTCTGCCCTATACGATCACCTGGTTTTAAGACAAAGGGGCATTCTCAGTTCCCCTCAGTTGAGTGCCTTTTGCAAAGAGAATGGTACTGTTGCTTTTTAAAACTATTAAGGAAATTGTACACAAAATATCACTAGATCACTCATTATAGGTATTTTTACAGTAAATGTAAAACAAAAAAAGGAAACTGATGAATCTGCCTCTGGTGATTCCTGCAAATTGTTTGAAAGTCTGGATGGCTACAGTGATGTTACATGAAAAAAATGTGGAAAAATACTGTATTGAACCAATGGACCTGTCTCTAACTGACACTTTTGCTGCATCCACATGTATTCTCTATTGCAACCTGTCTAAAACCCAGTCAGGTATCAAGACACCGTAGGTCTTGAACTAGAGATCTGAGAGATAATTAAGTAGGAATTTGACTTTAACATGATCAGCATCCAGTTCTGGAAATTTTCATCCTTACCTGCTGGACCATCCATCATTCTAGTTTCATGGTATGTGGTGGCAGGAACTGGGAAGGCTATGTCCATGGGCACCTGGTATTTTAAAAAAATATATATGAATTATCTCAGCTTAAAGTAGTCTGTAACATATTTTGTTTCCTGACAAAACAGTGATGTTACCTTGGGAGGCTCACCTGATCGGTTATGTGGCAACATATCTGGTCTGGATGGGGTTACACTTCCTCTTAAATACCAACTCCATACTGAGTGTAATGCTGGACCCAGCTCTCTCAATGGAGGAGCAAATATCAGCCATGGCCAGATCTGCTTTTTTTCCAGCTTGGGCAGATTGCCCAATTATGTCCCTACCAGGAGAGTAAGTTTCTGAAAATGCTGATTGCTGACAATCCACCAGTAATCTCAAAAATTGATTACTGCAATACTGTGTACATAGAGCTGTTCTTGAAGATGATACAGAAGCTTCAGCAGGTCTGGAATACAGCAGCCCATTGGTTTGGGAGCATATATGTTTTATAATATGTCCCTGTTTCTGGCCTGCCTGCATTAGCTCCCTGCTGGCTTCCATACCAAATTTGACGTCTTGACGTTGACATACAAAACCCTAACTGCTCTCTG
This sequence comes from Phrynocephalus forsythii, assembly GCA_029282475.1. Lineage (NCBI taxonomy): Eukaryota > Metazoa > Chordata > Lepidosauria > Squamata > Agamidae > Phrynocephalus > Phrynocephalus forsythii. Next base: position 76,388,423 of record JAPFRF010000006.1, on the reverse strand, counting down.
TCAGAGCAACTCTCCCAATTAACTGATACCCAGGTGACCCACTCCTATCAGGCCTGGTTGCTACCGTTGAAGTTCACCTGGGGGCTCTTAATGAGGAACTGGGCCTTCTCTGTGATGGCCCTGTCTTTGTGGAACTCACTCCCATCTGAGGTCTGCCAGACCCCCTCCCTCCAGACCTTCTGCATGTAAGTTAAGGTAGAGCTCTTTCAAGAAGCCTTTAGTAATATTCTTCTCTATGGTAGCTTTTCCATTGATACCCATCAATATTATCTACTTCAGTTATCACCACATGGCTTTATTGTCATTGTCTTGTTATTTTTGCTGTTTGTATTTGATTTTTTTTTTTTTTTATTTTTATGTTATGTTTGCTTGCTCTGGGGATATTAAATTTAATGTAAACTGCTCAGGACTGTGGCTCCTAACTAAATGGTCTCTCCCTCTCTCTTTCTCTTCTCTCTGTGTGTGCATGTCTGTCTATCTATCTATCTATCTATCTATCTATCTATCTATCTATCTATCTATCTATCTATCTATCTATCTATCTATCTATCTATCTATCTATCTTCAGTACTGACTGTAATCTGTCTGAGAAAATGGCTTGTTTGTGGCTACAGAGTGAAATCACAGCTAAATCAAGTTTCCAACCTGTAAATGCAACTCATAGTGCTCTCATTCATAGTTAAAGTGGGAGCATTATGATGTAGTAGTTAAACTGCTGTACTGCAGCCAAAACTGTGCTCACTCATGACACGAGTTTCAATCCCAGCCTAGTTGGCTTATGGTTGACTCAACCTTCTATCCTTCCAAGGTGGTGGTGCAATGTGTAGCCTCCATAGTTAAATTGTAAACCGCCCAGAGACTGCTTTAAGCACTATGAGGAAGTATATAAGCAGAACAATTTTAATTTTGCTTTTATAGCATACCCACTATCCTGTAGATGTCTCTGGCTTTCAGCTTTATTGGATGTAACTCTCATAATGCTTCATTAAAAATTAATTAATATCTTCTATACTGACTCCAGCACATTGACACAACCTCATTTTATTTTGTTATATTACAGTATATGCTAGGCAACTGGTTTGAAAATGGATAGAACTTATGTTCCCTATAACTGGCCGGTGTAGTTTTTTATGTGATATCTGTCTTCACTGTAGTTCTGAGATTATGACCTGATAATGGGCTTGCATTTATGACAGTAAGCAGGAACAGTCTGTTGTTTAATCTGGATGACCTTCATTCAGTTACTCATTATCTCAGTTTAAGCAACCTTAGTGTTGGCTTTCTTGCTCGTTTTCTTCAGAGCAAGCTGCCAGAAGAGCAAGGAGGAAAATTTGGATTGCCCCAACTGCACTGCTTAATTGAACAGGCAGTTTTTTTTAGCTTTCTCTCGGAATAATGCTCTCATGATTTGCCAATACAGAAAATGTGAGCAAGAGAAGACAAAAAAGCCTCATGTCCTTAGAAATAAAAATAAATGTTATTCATCACAAATACCCTCTCCTAAACATTGGCTTTAATGTTAAGACATGAAGGTAAATAACATTGTTATATCCTTGTTACTTAAGAAAAATACTAAGTCACAAGTGATGTGGCTACTTCTATGTATTGTTTCCCAACTGTATTGTTTATTTATTTGCCCCACCCCTCTTCCCTGTTTGTTTTATGGGACTCTTTGGCCACCTTAAACAGCTACACTAGTCAGAACTAAGATAAATAACTTCCCCCAGTTTTTTGTACCTTCAGTGTGCCTTCGTCATCAAGGCATTAAGATTTAAAAGTTATGGCTCTCCACATGGTGGTATCTCCTTTATTCTGACCTCTCTGATCCCTGTGTTTGACTTAGAAGACATAACTTCTCACATGTCTTGACAAATTTCCTCACGATTTTTATTTCTCCATTTATGTTCACTAACCTTCTGTATTGGTTGCAAATCTGTCTAAATCCGAATTCAGTCAATGTTGTCACATTGCACTGATACAATAAGTATGACCTAAAGCATGTGTGGGTGATTCCTAAGTCTGTGATGAAATCCTTCAGTTTCTAGTAACTTTTGTAACTGGTTAATTATAGTCCATGTTCATATGAGAAAGCAAAAATATTGCTAAATGCCCTGTTGTTGCCACAGTATTATGGCATCTGAAGGTTTGAAGGGACAACCAAAACTAAGTGGTGGATAATATTTGTACTTCAGATGTCTTCTTTTCCAGCTCTTAAAAGGTGTTGCCAGAATAACCAACATTAAGCAATTATGAGAGTTGCAGACCAAGACAATTAATGAGCAAAAGTTTCCCACCTTAAGACTGTTTAGTTCAACTTAAAGTTGGCTTTCCTGACCTAGACAAATACACTTCCTCCTCTTTTTTGTTCTCTAACCCATGAGCTGTAACTAGAGATTTAATATTTTCTTTGTTTCTCCCTGAACAGTCTGAGCAGGTTGCTCCCAAAATGGCCACCCAGCCTGGGGCATTCTGGTAGTATTCCTAAATTAACAACTCTCCCAAGCTCCTCATGAGCTTGACTAGCTCCCATGTGTTTTCACCTGAATCATGTCCTCCACATGGCTGGCATTTCCTGGGGCAGGCGACATGAAACAGCAATCCCATCGGAGCAAGTTACTACCAATCTCCTCTAGCTGCTGTAGGTACTGGAGAACAGGACTAAGTTCCTTTGACTCCTGGGCTGAGGTATCTGCCCTTTCTTCAGGTGGCAGCAGTTGTTGGTGCAAGGCAGCAAAGTCTTCCGGGTGCTGCAGGTATCGTAGCACGGGGCTAATCTCCTCTGGGTGATGGGCATACTGGAACAAGGGACTAGTCATATTTGGCTCTTGTTGGCTATCAAGTGAGGGGCTAAGACCCTCAAGTTCCCTCCGGTTCTGAAACAGGCTGCTAGTCTCCTTAGAGTCCTTGTGGTCGCATAGATATTGTCGGACCAGTTTCACAACACCTCTGGCTGGGAAGAGCAGCACTATGACAATAGATGAGCTATATATGTGCCAGGCAAGTCCCAGGGAAGCCAACCAGATGTGGCTCCAAATCAGTTGCCAGAGGGGCCCAAGGAGAAGCCCACATGCCTGCCACATGTGGCCTGGACCAGCAGCAAGAGAGCAGCAAGGCTCACTGCATTGACCTGTGCTTAAAAACTAAGCCCCTTTGTGTAGGTCATAGGAACATCAGCAGCTTTGTTTGTGAGTAAGTCCCTACTGGTGGGGGAGGGGTTATATAAATATATATATTTGCCTCTGAGGTACTCAGAACTTATGTCATCCTCCTAAACATGAGCCTCACCTCTTCCATGGTCTCAATTGAGGTGCCAAAGTAGTTCTTGAGAGTCAAGCAGGTCCTTGGCAAGTCTAGAAGTGCTGACAAAGAGGTGGAATTGCAAGGAATCACCAAGGGAGGTTGCTAAGAAACAGTCATTCCCCATCTGTGAGCTGTGGTTGTCCTGGGAACCCACATAAACAGAACTACCAGCTGAAATTCATTTTTTGGTAGCCAAAGAGAAGTTCACATACTAAGAGGGTCTGGGATAAGAGTTCCTCCATCATTATGTAATTATGACAGTTATTTTGATAATGTGTTTGACATTTTTATGCCTCCTTTCCTTCACATCATAAGGAATAAAACAAATACAATTACATAATTAAAATATATTGTCTTTCTTTAGTGGAATATCAAGGTACTTTAAATATGTTAACACATTCATAAACTCAACCGAACAGCCTACAATTTCCACCCAAGCCCTAAACATCCTTCCCAAATGTTCCATGGTATGTGTTTGTGTTTGTGTGGGGTGTATTTACAAGTGTCAAAATTGAATTGTTGCGCTTCAACTGATGTGATGGAGGAAATGTCACCTGTAGACCCTCAAAAACCGTCCACCCCCATGAAAATCTAACAGCTCAGTTGGGTTGAAAGAAGACAGAAGTGTAGCAGGGGATAGCACTACCCTCCCCCACCAGCATATAGTTTTAATTTGGAAGATATCTTCACCAAGATGCCTTACTATATGTATGTAGGGAGAAGAGCAGTACTTGGACAGTAACTGCTGCCTTCTTCAGTAAATTTATACTACTTTCATGAGAATTATTTTGCCTCTGAAGTGCTTAGAAGTTATCTTCAAATGTGCTTCTGAGGATGAAGCCTACATAAGGGGAACAGCTGATTTTCCCTCAGCAACACTGCCCTGATCCAATGTCACTCTTGTGTCTCCATGGCTGCTTTAAAAAAAAACAAAACAGAAAGTAAAGCAAAACAAAACAACAACAAAAACCAGCCACATACTGGGAGGTCCAATGAAGCTTCTCCTGGATTGGGTATGGTTTGATTTCAAATCCCATGCACATTGTTCACAAATCATGTTGCAGTTGATAGGATTTGTCCCACTGAACAGTTGAATTCTAAGGGTTCAAGCACATTGCAATTTATCCCACAGTGTCTGCAGCTGTTATTGCAATCATATGGAATTACTGGCAATAGTCGTGGTTACTCTAAACCCAATTTAAGGATGATTGTTAATGCTAAAATTCAGGCCCGGGAGGTTGCTGTAATGGAAATCTGTATTTTCTTTTATTCTCCCGGTGGGGGGGGGGTTTCCCTCCTTGACCCTCATTGTGTTTCCTCTTCCTCCTCCCCCAGTTCTTTGACATTCTTCTTTCTTTGCAGGAACAAAGAAAGCATATTTAAATCCTTTATGATCAAGGTACCTAAGCACATTGTTGGATTCTGGCCAATGTGCATTAAAAGGGTGTGTATCAAGCTCCAGTCTTCTGATGGACTATGGTATTTTGCTTTCTTTTGTCTCCTGCAAACACTGGGTTTGAATTAAAACAGACTGATTTTACATCTTGCAGTCGGACACTGATTCTTCTTCTTTCTTCCTGCATGGAAGGAATCTGATTGAATCTGGGAATTGCTAGTTGAGCAACAGAAGTTTTGAAAGCTTCTGAACCCAAACTGATGGTGGGAGACGCTGTCACTCATTTCTTCTGAGAATCAAACATTACACTAACTCAAAGAGCGGGCCACATGTATGAAAAAGATAAAAGAAAGGAAGTTATGTGTGAAATTTTCCTTAGTGCATCCATAGAAACCATTGGTAGAATCCTTAATGTAGCTTGCAAAAGAAAGAGCAAGAAAGAATAAGAGTTAATTACAGCAAATAACATCTGGAACCAGAAACTATATGATGCTATGGAGAAGGCTACTAGGGTTCCAGCCAGCCAGTCATGTCTTCTTTCCAGATAGTTGATACATACCTTCTTTTCACGACTGAGCTGCACAAGCATTTATACTCAAACCTGTACAACAGATATGCAGGGCATGAGTAAAGTGGATAGAGGGACACACTTTCCCCTCTCACAAAATACCAGTTTAGCTCTTAAATTCTAAGCAATTTGGGGTAGATTTGGCTAACTATATATATATATATATATATATATATATATATATATATATATATATATATATATATATATATATATATATATATAACTATATATATATATATATTCTATATATCATCCACAGTATATTTACCCATTCTTCCAAAGAATGCCTAATTTCAGCAATCATCACTAATTCAAGTTAATACTTTATGGGCTATTATAAGAGAGCTACCTCCTGGTCTATATGTTTCACTTTATGCATAGAAGTTCTTGTCTATATCCAACTGCCTCTAGTTTTTCCAAAATCTATCAGATTAGCATTTATTTATGTATCAGGTTTATCTTCAAATTTCCATTCTCTGTTTCCCATACCATCATGATCATCATCATGATCATGATCATCATCATCATCATCATCATCATCATTCACTATAGGCAAAGAAAGAAAACACCACTTCACTCATTTTATTCTGTTTTATTTTACCAGGTTTATGGATTAGAAAACTAGAAAATTATAAAAGAATAGGAATTTCATACATTTTCTAACCTGTGTTAGAAATGATTAAGCTCTGAATTCACAGCATAGGTGAGGGACAATCTTGGCAGACAGACGTGCCTTTGCTTAAGCTTTATTGCGATTCCACTTGGAAATTTTGTGCTCTAGTGGTGCACGGCGAAACCATTCTGACCACGATCCATCATAGACAGCCACATCTGGTTTTCCACACAGGTATGCTGCCAGAGCAATATGGCAGGCTGTCACCCCCTTCCGGCATGTAGCAATCAATGGCTTTGAGAGGTCCACCTTCTTCTCCTGGAACATGCTCTGGATCTCCTCTGCACTCTTCTCAAATCCTTCTTCAGTCAGGAAATTGAAAAAAGGCATGTTTAGACTGCCTGGGATATGGCCTGGTTCGAGGCCTAGAAAAGGGGAAAGGAGAAAAAGAGACACAAGTTTCCAGAGAGACTCCAATAGCTACAAGTGGTGAAATACAACAAGGAGAACCAACAGGAGTGACTTCTGTCTGAAAAAAACTACAGGTGTCAATAAAATGGTGGTCGACACGGTATTAAAACGGTGATTACAATAATACCTTGGTTTACAAGTCTATGAGTGTTCTACAAGATGAGCAAAAATGGTTTACAAGCATAATCCGTTCTGGAAACAGATTTTGTTCCAGCTAACACGCTAGTCTTATAAAATGAGCTCCAGGGCAGTGAGCAGTGATGAGGAGCTGATGTGGTCCAGCCTCTGGGCCTCACAGCTGGATTGGCAGCAACCTCTGGCCCTTGGGGAAGGACCATGCCCGGCCTGCGGCCGCCGGCTTACAACCACCCTGACAGCCAGAAAATTTTCCCATAGGAAATACTGTAATGGTATTGTTTATGTACAGTGGACCCTCGTATAACAAACGGTTTGAATAACATAAAATCTGTACAACATAAAAAATTCCGGAGATAGGGGAAACTTGCTTAGCAGAATCATCTATGGGAATCTGTACAATATAAAAATGGTTGTGATCAGGGATTATTCTGTTTTCAATGCATTCCTAAGGGAAATTTGTATAAAGGAAAATTTGCTTAACATAATTTCCTTTGGAATGAATTAATTCCTTTATACAAGGTACCACTGTATACTGTAATTTTCCCATAGGCAATACTGTAATGAAAACTTACATGATTCATTCTGGGGTCAGGACCCTCAGAGTGAATAATCTAAGTTTCCATTATTTCCTATGGTAAAATTTGCTTTGATTTACAAGTACTGTATTTTGAATTACGAGCATGTTTCCAGAACGGATTATGCTTGTAAACCAAGGTAGTATTGTACTAAAAACAAACAAACCCCACAACCCTACCAAACCACAAACTAATTATGTAAAAAAATTGTTATGGCCTATTTAAAAATAGCCTATTTGAAATGAACATTTTGGGACAAAATCTACAGAACTTTCATTTAAGAACGAATTACGAATCTGGAAAACAAGTCATTTCAAAACTCCAGACATGGCTCAAGCAATTAATACATCGAATGACTGTTCAGCTGGGGTTCTAAGAAAGACATTCACAGTGCAGAATCTACATCTCTTATGTCCTCCAGTTCATATGTTCTGGTCTGGATGCTTTCCATCTACCCCTAAATCTAAGCATGTCAAGGCTGGAGGTGATTCTTCATTAGTATGGAACAGATACCCTGCACATCTCAAAGTTAAGGTCCTAATTACTATTTTATTACGTACAACTGGTTCTGAAAGCTGGTAGTATTAGCTTTGCTGGCTTCCAAATAAAATGATTACCTGATTGCCATGGATTTAGGACACATTCAGATAAACAAGCCAAAGGGATAAAGAGAGAGAGCACATGCCATTTTGTGTCCACAATTGTGGGCATTTTTTTCTCATCAAATAATAATTGCTCACGACTCAATCTACTTTTAATAAGTATGCAGAGTCGTGAGAGAATATTATTTGAGCTTATCAGGGGCAGGCGATAAGATTTTAGCTAATCACTGTCAAATTCACAGCTCATTTACAAAGGTTTCCCAAAAGGCGATAAGGTGCAATCTCACTGCTGGGCTACAGTTTTAGTTCTTATACTTGTCCTTATCTGTAGAAATGCAGAATGTGCTTCTCAGCACATGCATAAATGAGAAGGCAGGAAGGAGGAGAGGAAGCAAATTCCCTCTGTGTTTTGAAAAGGCAAGGCTTCCGCAGGCACCTCAAGAGATACAATGTATGGTTCGCATTTGAAAAATCACATCACTCCTGCCATTCCAAATGAAATTCTTCATCTTAGATGTCTTAGAACTGCAGAAATGGAAGGGACCCTCTCTCAAGGAGGCACAGTAGGGAACTGAACTTCCATTCTCTGGCTCCACAGCCAGATATCTAAACAATTGAGCTATGTAGCCCATCATCCATAAATTGGAGAACTGTACCCACTTCTGTTCCACCCCGAATTCTCTTACAAAAGTTTGCCTATACAGTGGAGCCTCGTATAACAAATGGTTTGTATAACATAAAATCTGTACAACATAAAAATTCTGGAGATAGGGGAAATTTGCTTAATAGAATTGCCTATAGGGTGAATCCGTACGACATAAAAATGGTCGCGATTAGGGATTACTCTGTTTTCAATGCATTCCTATGGACATTTGTATAAAGGAAAATTTGCTTAACATAATTTCATCTGGAACGAATTAATTCCTTTATACAAAGTACCACTGTAATATTATAGATACACACACACAGAAGTGTGGTCCCCAGGGGTACTGAAGTCCCCTAAAAACATGAAAAAGGTGTCCATACACGATAAAGTCTTTTTTTAAAAAAAGGTTAAATATTGGCAGGTGTTATGAGGGTGCTGGGGACTGTTTTTAAGAAAAGACATGCGACTGGAATGCAGAAGCTGCAGCAACTGCCCTGAAAAGATGTTCTGAAAACTTGCCACCATTAATCTCCTTCCATTCCAGATGGACATTTTTCGACTCATTTGATTCTTGGTTTGCTGCTTCTGTGTTCCTCAGGAATGGGCTCTAGAGCTCCTGATTTCCCCTGGATGTCAGGAGCTCTAGAGATATATTGAGCTGAAGATAATTGTTTACTTTGGCCTTCCCCCCAGATTATGATCTTTTGCATTATTTATAAACAATCTCACATTTTTAATTTCACCAGCAATCTTATGCATACATTAGGAGTCACCAATGGCCACAATTACATGGGGGACACACACATTTTGCTAGAACATTTCCCCATATCTTATTTTCTAAATAGCTGGAATTCTACAGTGGAACCATTACAGAAAAGGACATTGCAATGAATTTGTTAACTAATCAGTGAGGTTTCCATGTAGCAGTAAGCAGAAGTATAAATGCCTCTCTCCATAAACAGCTATCACTCCCCTCGCAAGTCCAAAAATTCAGCCAGCAGGATCAGTCCCTATTAATAATTCAGAAGGAATGTTTAATCCTTTTTTTCAGTAAAACCTACAACTGCCTCTTCAAGACAAATATTCCACATTGCAAAGGGGATTTCTTGTTCTATGCTGTTAAATTGCCACTTAGGGTGACCCTATGAATAAGTCATGTCCAAAATGCCTGTGTCTTCGGTAGCTTGCTTTGCTCTTGCAAACTCTGTCCTGTGGTTCCTTTAGGGAGTCAGTCCTACTCATACTTAGTCTTCCTCATCTCCTGCTGCTTTCAACCAAAAAGGATAGCTAGCAACAACACCCTGTTCTTGAGATAATCCATAATTTTGTATGGCCTGCTGCTAATCTCAGGATGAATAGAGAAGCTGATCATGTCTATGACAGGCAAGTAGAGCAGCAAGCAAGTTTACTGCATGAAACATCCCAATGTCTTCTGCAAATATCTTAAAGGCACTTGTGTATGATTTAGCATGGCCATATTTCTGCCAGATTTTAATCTACCATATCAGTCCAAGCTACCGAGGGATGAATTTAATGGATGTTGGGAGTTTTTCCTTTTCTACAACCCTCAAATACAAATTTAACAAAGAGCACTATTCAAAGAGGTTGATGATAAGCCATATAACTATTTAAAGCAAGTGCACATTACGTTTATGTAGCTTTGTTCTTCTATGTATTTCACGTGAAGATCTTCAACACTTGGGGCAGGATATAAGAATTCACATTTACTCTGGGATAAAGTTACAAGCAAACAATTTTGAACCCTCCCTCTGAGTTCATTTCACCCCAAACATTTTGTATACCTGTGTACTCTCAGGCCACTGCAGGTGCAGTTATTTTAAAGGTATTGGGAATTGTCAGAGTAAAACTGGTAAACTGAGCCAAATCTGTTCTAAGAAATCTTAACACTGCTGTAAATCTTATGTATGCATTATCCTTGTTGGAGAAAATAAAAATCTTGCATGCAACCTAACACTGGGTTTCAGCCTAACAGAATTACACCTTGCCACAAACCTATATAAGCAGAATCTTTTTTACCATGGGCTTGAGGCAAGCTCCACCTCCTCTTCCTGCTTTTTCACTTCAGTTTTGTTTGCGCTCTCTTCTTTTCTGACTTTTGACCCAAGCACATGTAAATTTTTCTTCCTGACCTCTGACCAGCATTGTGGATTTTACTCTCACAAGATGGTTGTTGAGAGTTTCTTTCTCTACCCCTTTCTCTATTCCTCTGATTGTAACTGAAGTTTCACAACTCTAAGTAAAGATTTTTCTTCTTTTCTACTTAAGCAACTTGTACAGTAATTTTTAATATAAAAGGGCTAGACAATGTGAGTCCCTGCCAGCCTTTAGGAAGGCATTAAAGACCATGCTATTCCGTGAGGCGTTTGGTGACTTAGGTTGATCCCCCCCGCCATCTGCCCGCTGTTTTATCAGTTGCTTAAGTAGTTTACTTTGTTTAATTGTTCTCGTGTATTTGTTTGATTTGATTATCTGTCTCATTTTATATTGTTGAAAACCGCCCGGAGTTCCTTTGGGAAGATGGGCAGTATATAAGCTCTAAAATAAATAAATAAATAAATAAATAAATAAATAAATAAATAAATAAATAAATAAATAAATAAATAAAGGGGCTGGGTGGAAGCTGGAACTTTAGCTATTCTTCTTAATGTTTCCCTTGCACTGCAGCTGGCTTTTGTATTTTACACTCTGTGTAAAGCAGTGGTCCACAACCTGTGGGTCCCCAGATGTTCCTGAACTGCAACTGCTAGAAATCCCTTCCGGCACAGCGAGTGGTGGAGGCTTCTGGGAGCTGCAGTCCAAGAACATCTGGGGACCCACAGGTTGAGAACCACTGGTGTAAAGTAATGGTGAAGTGCCTCGTGGTGCAGTGGTTAAATGCCTGTACTGCAGCTAAAACTGTGCTCACGACCTGGGGTTCAATCCCAGGTAGCAGGCTCATGGTTGACCCACCCTTCCAGTATTGGGAGTGGGGTATTGCTAATATCACCAGGAGATGCTGCCATTTACTGTATCTTCCTAACATTCATAATAGATTCGCTTCTAGATGTTGGTGCTCTCTAAATGTTGCTGCTCAGGGGCAATGGGCCAATTGCTCCACTCTAGTTACAGCCCTGATCTCAAATATAGAAGATGATTGTGGCAGCTGACCTCTTGAACCTCAGGATGGAGCCCAGCCCAGTAAGGCAAGTGCTATTCAAGCATTATGGACGAACTTGCTTGCAGGTTTAACACAAGGTCAGTAAAGAAACCTGCAAAGGAAATACATTTCACAATGCATATGGATAACTATTTTTAAGAGAAACTTTTCCTTACCAGGAAAAGTCTTTCATGCTTAGAAAATGAGTGATAGTTGAAGGGCCGGTCCTGCTTCTTCTGCTGATCAAAAAGTGGTACTCGGTGAGATGGGGTATGTGTGTGACAACTAGGAAAAGTGAACTTGGGTGTTTGCTTGTAATTCTGGAGGATTCCTTACACACATACCAACAAGCAGGCTGCATACCCCCCCCCCACTACGGTCTCTTGTCTTTTGGCCAATAAGAAAAGTAACAGCTCAGCAAAGCTGTGCATATTGTTGGGAAAGGGAAGGAGCATACAAACAAAGGAGAAAATGGTTTGGACTGCTTGTGCCACTCTTTGGTAGTTGGACTGTCGGTAGTTGGATAATTAAAGTGCAGAGACTAGTCAAGCAAGCTTTGGAAGGAGAAACGAGGAGAAAGAACATAAAATGTTTTGCTCTTTCCAATAGAAACAGAACTACAGAGTTACTAGAAAACTTCTTTTATGATTACACTGAACTTAAACCATGTTGCCAGCAATCATATTCATAACAAGTGCAACAGTTAGCTTTGGATTTGTTAGCAACAGATGTAGCATTCCAAAGAAGAAAAAGGGGGGAAATACATTGGGGCTTCTACTTATGTAGTATAAACAGCTGTTGATGTCATTTGAGAAGAAGCGCAAGGACAGCATAAAACTTTCTTAACAGGTGACTGCTTTCAGATCATTCAATTCTTCCAAGTGGAACCAGACCCAGAAATTCTGTGTATGAATATGTAGTCTTTCAAAAAGTCTGGATCAGTCTATGGACCGCCAGTGGGGCTTTCACACCTCCATTCAAAAGGCCCCAAAGACTGAAGACTAAATTATGCAAATGAACCCTTAGGAGTGAATCCAAATCAGCGAGAGGTGAATATGGACAAAGGATCACACCACAATTAATCCCACTATATTCTCCTTTTGTGGACAAAGTTGATTCCGGTGATGGTCTTACCTTCTCTCCCTGGCTCAGGTTCTGTTCCCTCGTATCGACCTTCAGCTCTGGAATCCACCACCTGGAACCGCTTGGATTTCATATTCTCCACCATCTCCTCATAGGTCTTCATGAGCGACCTGTCGAGGGTGGCTTTAAAAACAGCTGGCTCTGGCCGGGTCATCTCAGAAGTCACAGGATGCCCCTCTCTCACCCAGTTCTTGAACCCTCCATTCAATATGGAGATAGTTCGGTGCCCAAAGACCCGGAACATCCACCAAGTCCGTGGTGCATAGAAACTGCCTAAGTTGTCTCCATCATAGACTACAATGTGGGTTTGGTTGCTGATGCCCAACTGGCCAACATAGTCAGAAAAATGTTTCTCGCTGGGTAGCATGAGCTCGTAAGGTGACGACTTATCTTTGCATTCTTCGATATCAAAAAAGGAGGCGCCGGGGATGTGCCGTTCCTGGAATTCTTTCTTGGCATTTCTGGTGCCAGGCTCATACCAGGAGGCATCCAGCACCCGCAATTCGGGGCCAATCTTGTTGGCCCGCACAGCTTCTGCTAACCATTTGGTGGAGACCAGGGCTCTGTACAATACCTGCTGCACCATGTTCAGCCAGGGCTCTTCTTCTGAGGGAGGAGCAGCTAGCCAGAGAAAATGTGAAGAAAGGAAAGGGTCTCAGATTCCTAAGCTCCAGTGCCTTGTTCTTCACCAATCAGCTAAGGCAGGGCGGGGAAATGAAGGATGAGCTGTGGCCAGTCCAGCACTCTGGGTTGATTTATGGGCCCTTCCCCAACCAGCGGCCAGGGCTAGAAAAATCTGCCACTCACCCCCTGCAAGCCTTTGTCCAGTTCCAAGAACCCCAGTCGAGCATAAGGAAGAAACTTTCTCTCGATTTCTTGGGTGCCTTGCTCCCCTTCCCTCCTTACCACTGAAGGCAGCTGTTGCAGGACATGCGGTAAAGAGATGTCACAGTAAGTGATGGCCCAGCTGGCTTCCACCAGCAGTGGGGCAAAGGGTGTAGCAGCTGACCCCATGCCCTGTGAAGACCCCCTCCTGCCAGAGGCGTAGCAAGGGTTTGGAGCGCCTGGGGACAAAGTTCGCTTTTGCGCACCTCCTGTGCCCCCATTGCATCGCACCCACCCCGCAACGGAGCCCAATCCTGCATGCATGGGGCTTGCGTGTGCACGTGCACGGGTGAGGGCGGACGTGCGTTTTGTGTGTGTGTGTGTGTGTGTGTGTGTGAATGCAGTAGTGTGTACATCTTACACCTGTCCTGCCGTGGCCCGAAGCAATGGGAAGGTGAGGAGGAGGGCGCTGCAGCCACCCCCCTCCCTGCATGCCTGCTTGCTCGCCTTGCGTGCGGCAGCTCAGGGGGTCCCTTCCCCAAGCCTTAGCTGGGGGAAAGGAGGACTGCTGGAGGGAGGGCGCACGGCGTCCTCTCTTTCGGGCTCTGCAGCTTCCTATCGCAAACAGAAGGGCATGGCCTTATCATTTGTCCCCAAGGAGCACCTCCACCCGGTCCTCCACCACTCTTCTACGAATGCGACCACCCGAGTTCTTCTCAAGGAGCGAAGCCTGGGTTTTGGAGCGGAGGCGCGCTCCACACGTTCGGGGTGGCCATTTTGTGCTCCGTGTGTGCTTCTTACACACGCCCCCCTCTCTTGGCTGGACTTGGTTTGTCCCGGCCGCTCTTCGCTCCCACTGGGCGGCGAAGAGGGATGTGGCCCTTTTCCCCCACCCCGGCGATCCCGGGAGGCAGGGAGGGAGGGAGGGAGGGAGGTGGACGCGGGAGAAGGTGGCCTCGGCGCAGCGGCGTGAAGCCCCCCGAGCAAGTGCAGGCGGCGGCGGCGGCGGCGGCGGCACAGGCTGATTGGAAGGGCGCATAGGTACTGGGGGGGGCTGGGGGCTGGGGGAGATGAGGCGGACCCTTGGAGGAGGAGGAGGAGGGGGAGCTTCCCAGAGGCTCCTGCCCATGTGGTCGGAGATCATCTGATCCTGGAAGGATCCCGGTTGCTCAGGACTTGGCGGGTGCAGGAGGAATCGTCGGGATGGGGACGGGGTTGGGGTAGGGACCTGATGCATGTTCTTGGGAGAGGTGGGAGACGCTGCTCCAGGGACAGGTCATCCGAAATCCTCCGCCTTGAAATCCTTCAGATCTTTGGGGCCGCAGCCTCCTCCTCCTCCTCCTCCTTTTACGATCATTGATCGTGCTGAGATGGGAGTTGTAATCCACGGCAAACGCAGAGCCCCCGCGTTGCCTGCTCCAAGCGTTGGGGGCTTGGACCCGCTTCTCCCGCTTTTCCTCGCGTATTGCCCGACAGGTGGATTGGACTACAGCACCCTACACCCGGAAGTAATAGGCTATATAGTGCTTTAATTTTGTCCTGTTGCAGCGCGCGCGCGTGCGTGTTTGTGTGACAAAGGCAAATTTGTATTTCCAGCCATTTCAATCAATCCCTTCACATTCTTCTGTTGGCACTTTTTTCAGAAGTGAAGCCTACCTGCCCACCCCCTTTCCTGCAATCCAGGGACCTATTGATACAAGCTCAGGATTGGTGGTAAATGCTTAATTTGAGACATGCCACATAATATGGGAGTTTATATCAGTTTCATAATAGCCTGTACAGTGTGCAAAACTGCTGTCTTTTTTTTTTACTACCGTTTACATAGTTGCCTGAGAAATTTAATATGGGAGTTTATATCAGTTTCATAATGGCCTGTACAGTGTGCAAAACTGCTATCTTTTTTTTTTTACTACCGTTTATACAGTTGCCTGAGGAATTCTGGGAGCTGCAGTTGAAAAACACACATCGGCACACGTCTGAGTCACAAATGCAACAAGTGTGGCTTGAGTTGCAATGAGCCCTATATCAGTGGTACCTTGTATAAAGGAATTAATTTGTTTCAAATGAAATTATGTTAAGCAAATTTTCCTTTATACAAACTTCCCATAGGAATACATTGAAAACAGAGTAATCCCTAATCACAACAATTTTTATGCTGTATGGATTTGCCCCATAGACAATTCTGTTAAGCAAATTACCCCTCTCTCCGTAATTTTTTTATGTTTTACAGATTTTATGTTGTACAAATCGTTTGTTATACGAGGGTCCACTGTAGTTTCCATAGAGTGAATGCAGGAAGAAAGTGTGATCTAAAAGTATATTAAACAAGCTGCAGGTCAGGGATACAATGTTCAGTTTGGAGATTAAGAGTAGATTTTATTAAACATTAAGCATAATGTTTGCTTTGAATAAAATAATTTGCAATGACAGATAATATTTTTTAAAAACCCAGAGTTTATTTGCATGTACCTGTTCTGTCTTTTTATTAAAAACCTTTCTATCCTGTCTTGCTATATGTATGCTCAATGTGACATACATCAGAACCATAAAGTAGCTTCACTATGCATCATTGTTTTTAATCCAGAAATCACCAGAAAGCATTCCACTAATGACAAAAAAAATAGCCAGGAATATCAATGATAAAGAATCGGTACTTCGAGATAGAATAGTTATTAATTTATTTAGAAAGAAACAGCTGGCATTCCTAAGTAGGAGGCCACTGAAGAGAAGGCTCAGTACCAGACTGCCACTGACTAACCACTTAGGTGGAAGTTCTAAAGAGGACTCAGCCGTTGTGGTCTAAGCAGGGATGGTGTGAAATTTACAGATGTTGGCCTAGTTGCGTTTTCTGTCAATTGTTGCTTCATCTCCCTTCTATGGATGGAATGTGAAGTAAAGAAGAACAACAATGTCCGTACTGACTGGAGAATTTTGGGTGCTATAGTTGAAAAAGTTAATTTGTCCAAGCTCAGTAATGAGGTCTCAAATCAACGTCCCCACCCCCTGGTTTATTGAAAGAATATGTATGCTTTCAATATACATTTATTGGATGGTTTTTCTAGGTGTAGCCTAGCTGATGCACCCACCAGGTGACCTTGGGCTGCTCATGGCATCTCAGTCTGACCTACCTCACAAGGTAGGGGGGGGGAGTTCCTCACCTGGTTGTTGTGGGGACATCCACATCCACTGCCTTGAGTCTTCTGGATGAAAGGCAGGATATCAACCTTAACTAATAAAGAAAATAAGCAAATGGTCTAGATCTGGCTCCAGTGGTGGCAAGGTCATGTCAGCAGATTTAAGGGGCAGCAGACAAATATAATAATAATAGTATATACTTGTGCCTGACACAAAGCAGTGCAGCAGTAACGTAGATAAAATGTCAGTATTGATATAAAGGGTTTGCAGAGTTAGTCTATCAGAAAGACAATGACAATGAATAGAGTAAAAACTCATATATTCATATATACATCAAAATATACACAGCATAACAACCAAGCATTATATACAATATAGCAAACAGACAAACAGAGTGTGGGGTGAACTGTTCTCACCATAACAGTCCCCAAGTTACAAATGACAAGCTAGTGCCTTTTATACATATTCAGCACTCATAAGATCTGATGCAATCACTAATTAACAATCTGATGCAATCTGATCTAACCATTACAAATCATGATGTTACAATCAGTTCCACCTGCACTTCATCACTTAACATGCCTGTGATTACTAGTCTCTAACACTTGTGGATTAACATCATGACACTGCAGAATCTAACTGCCTCCATTTTACAATTCACTTTACACATTCTGTTAAATATACATAACATATGTTTTATCAACTTTTACATATGTTGACAGGTCAAGCATATGCAGGATCTAGTGGGAAAAAGTCTATAGTGGACTTAGACCCAAGGACCTCACCATTACCCTTTTGCATGGGAGCCAGAATGGTTCAGCAGGTAGTAGGTTGGAATGCAGTGGTGGTGAACCTTTGGCACTGCAGATATTTTGGATCACAACTTCTAGAATTCCAAGCCTGTATTGTTGATGACAAAGGACTGTGGGAACTGTGGTCCAAAACAATTGGAGAGCCGAGGATTTGCCACCCCTGGAATAGGGCTGAAGCTCACTAAATAGTGCTGCACCCACCATGTTCTCTCCGCTGAATCTACCTAATGGGCTTCTCAGGGAGATAAAAACAGAGTGCTCTGATAGACTACAAATCCCAGGAGTCCATGGGGTGGAACCATAGCATTAAAAGTGGAACCAAGCTGCTGTATAATTGTGTATCGTAGATACACATATCGAGTCACTAACCTTTAGCGGTACAGGCCAAAGCTTCTGGAAGATGAGTTCTAACAGCAATTGGGAGGGGGAGCACAGGCTGAGGACGGCTATCTTTCATAAGCGCCATCACTTGTCTGTGGTGCCATGGATTCGCCAAAGCTCCAGACGCACAGGGAAAACGGAGAGTGTGTGGTCACCTCGCTCTGCTAAAACATCTGTTGAGAGTTGACAACTTGTGAATTTGTGAATACTTGCAACCCAGCGCATTTGGTTCAAGGGAGGCGAGAGAGCGAGTGCTATTCCTAAAAGATAAAATTAAATTTTAAAAATGGCATTAGGTTAGTTGCAAAACCTCTGCTGCTGTGACTATTGCTGCCACTTGACAGGGTTTTATAGTTCCAACAGCACTTGCACACATTGGTGTCAGAGGTGTGATTATGTGCTCATTTCTCTTGACAGAAAATCATTCAAAGCCCTGGATAAAACCTTCAGAGGGGAAAAAACACTGCAGTTTTCTTCAGCCATGTGCTCTATAAGGCCAGGAAGTCCTTTGGCTTTCCCTTTAACAGTGATTTTAGCTGGCTGGCTTGCTCAGATATTTGCTTGTGGGGGCAGAAGTTGGGAGTTTGATTTCTCACTGTGTCTCCTACAAGTAAGGCCAGCCTGTGTGGCCTTGGGCAAGCTGCACAGAGCCAGACACCACCAGAATAAGGGGCCGATAAACCTTTTCTGGGTATTCTCTACCTAGAACACCCTGCACAGGGTCGCCATATATCTGAATTCATTTGACGGCCCTTAATTAACAATGGCTCCAAATCTACACTCCTTTTGTTTTTGAACTTGCAGCAGTCATAGAATCATAGAGTTAGAAGAGACCTCAAGGGCCATCCAGTCCAACACCCTGCCATGCAGGAACCCCCATCACAATATGTCCGACAGATGACCATCCTGCCTCTCCTTAAAAACCTCCAAAGAAGGAGACTCCATTGCTGCCTGGGGTGGGTTACAGAGATCACATTACCCTCCCCCCGCTAAAGGAGCTCCACTGGCTGCTAATCAGCTACCGGGCACAATTCAAAGTGCTGCTTTTAACCTACAAAGCACTAAATGGCCTGAGTCCAAGCTACCCCAAAGATCGAATCATGTGGGTGCCAGTCTCAAGCAGTCTCTCAACTCCTCTTCTTTCTCTCCCACCGCTGCCTGTTCTCAATGCTGCAATTTCTTTGCCAGTGTCACAGTTTGACAGCTTGATCTCAAACCATAATCTATAGGAAGTGTTTAAGCCCCAGGTCCCCTGGTTTGGATATTCTGCAGAAACTGATTGAGCAAACCAAACATTCTACTGTGTAGTCAGGCATAGAAGAAATGATTTTGCAATAAGAACAAGGCTGATAGCTGTCATCACTTCTTCTTGCAGGGAGTTCCACAGACCAGTGATCCTCTGGGTGAAAAAGTACTTTTTCTTATTTATTTGAGATCTAGCACCCAAAAGTTTCATGGAGTGCCCTTTAGTTCTAGTTGTGTGATAGGGAAAACCATTTTTCCTTATCTGCTTATAGTGGAAACTACTTTTGAGCATCCTAAAATGACAGGTAGTATAAAAATATCTGAAATAAAGAGGAGGACGGGTTTATTTGAGTTTCATGTTTGTTCTTCCCACATTTAGAGAGGGAGCATCAGACTGCTAATTACATTCAATTTTAACAGCAATTACAACAGCAATTACAATTTGCAATTATTATTATTATTGCAGTTTGCAATCAATATCCTGTTTTGGTGGTGGGTCATTTGACTTGGCAATTACCCCTTTGATCTATTGGGAACAGCCTTGGGATGCATTTTTAGCATTGCCAATTGTCAATTAAATATGCTTGGAAAAATGTCCTTTGTTAATTTGATTGATGAATGACATTCAAAAACCTCTGTGCTCTCTTAAATCTTCATCTGCTGAGTCATAAGCCAAAACTTCAAAATACCGCTTTTTGGGAGCACTGCACCCCAAATCCCATGCTGGTTAGGGAGATTAGGGGGGTTGTAATCTGGGAGAGAAAATCCCCAGTGTGCATCTGAATCCAGAAGAAGATGGTTTTGCCTTTCCATTTATCAACAACTGCTTCCTTAGTGTGGTGTTGGATTGGTGAATTCTTTCCCGGTGCTGTGGCAATAATAAAATGGGTTGTTTTGGTCTTCTTTTGCTGCAGTGTGGAGAACCCTGTGAAGACCCAGGAAACAGCTGAAGGCAAACAGAAGACAGACCCAATGTCTCAGCAGCTTCTCTACCGAGCACTGGTCTCAGCCAAATGGGTTTCTGAAGCCATCAAGTCTTCTCAGACTGGGTTGACTGTGAGGCTCTTGGATGCCTCCTGGTACCTGCCCAAAATGAAGCGTGACCCCCGGCGGGAGTTTGAAGAGCGTCACATCCCTGGCGCGGCGTTCTTTGACATAGACCAGTGCAGTGACCGCACCTCGCCCTATGACCACATGCTCCCCAGCGCGGGGGATTTTGCCGAGTATGTCGGCAAGTTGGGAGTGAGCAACGACTCCCATGTCGTCGTGTATGACGCAAGCGACCAGGGCCTCTTCTCAGCCCCTCGCGTTTGGTGGATGTTTCGGGTTTTTGGGCACGAAGCCGTTTCTCTCCTCAATGGGGGGCTGAAGAATTGGCTGAGGGAGGGCTACCCGGTCAGCTCCGGGAAGAGCCACCCTGTCCCTGCAGAATTCCATGCTACCCTGGACAAGTCCATGGTCAAGACCCATGCGGACATTAAGGAGAACATCGAATCACACCAGCTCCAGGTTGTGGACGCACGGTCAGCGGGCCGGTTCAGGGGAATTGAGGCCGAGCCCAGGGAAGGTAAGATCAGAGTCGTGTTGGGTTTAGAGCAGAAGTGGGATACTTTGTGCGGCGTAGTGAAAAGAGTGGCAGACTCGGACTTAGAAGGCCTGGGTTTCAATCCCTGCTCAGCCATGAAAACTATGTGGAACTAGTAAAAGAACTTCAGTATCTCACCTTGAAAAGCCCATTAGTGTCACTATATGTTAGTTCTAGCTGCCTAGATGCCCTAACCACATCCGATCTCGCTTGATTTCGGAAGCTAAGCAGGGTCGGCCCTGGTTAGTACTTGGATGGGAGACCACCAGGGAATACCAGGTGCTTTAGGTGCCTGGAGTAGGAACTGGCAAGCCACTCCAGTACTCCTGCCAAGAAAACTCCATGGACATGGAGTCACATAGAGTCGGTCACAACTGTAGCGACACAAAACACACATGTTAGTTCTGACAGGAAGACACATAAGAAAAACAAGACATCTCCTTAGGTTAATGATTATTAGCTGGTTTGGATCTCCTATGAGTGGGTGGGGAACAGATCAAGATTTCAGGGAATATGTGTGCAGTTTGGGGGAAAATACTGCATATTAAATCTGGAAGTTGATTCATGGCAACTGGACTTCTTTTCTTGAGAGACTGAAACGTTTTGCTGCTCATCTGAGCAAGCTTCATCCGTCTGAGGAAGGTTAGTGGTGAGTCCTCCATCTTATAGTTCACCTTGATTTCACATTACCCTGATCTGAACAGGCTGATAGGTTGGACGATGGCCTGAATAAGCTCGTTAGGTGGACAACAACAGCCTGAATAGTTTCATAGGTGGACCATGATCTGAATAGGCTAGTTAGGTGGACAATGGCCTGTGCAACCTTTCCCAAAATGACCTATGCAACCTTTCCCAACACCCATTAAGTATGGCCTTGCTGCTGGAGTTGTGAAGTGCTTCTGATTTGTTTGCGGATTGATGCACAGGCCACTTGATAAGTTGCAGCCAGATTGTTTCTGAGTCCCCCACCTCTGTTGAGACAGGGGTTTTGCAAATTATAGCATTCTTTTTAAGAAATGGGGATAACAAGAGGCTTATTGCTTTCTTGGAATGCAGCTTATTGCATCATTTTTTATAGTGTGCAATAAAGTACCTGTTGCCTTTTCTTGATCTTTATTTATCTTTGAGATACAGTTTAGTGTGGAACTAGACTATGGGTGATACCTTCATAGGCTGCTAGAAGAAAAATAAATAAATAAAAGTGTATAGAAGTCCAAACATGGCAAGGGATGTAATCTGCCAGGAGAGAGTTCTTAAAAGTTCCCTTGGCAAGATGGATGCCAGGCTTCTTGGAAGGCACAGGGCAGCATGGTCCGATGGGGCTGGACTTTACAGGCCTGTTCAAGCAAAGAGCGGCATGGTCTGGGCACCTCCCTCTTGGATACATCCATCATCTCTCTATTGGCTCTTCGAAGCACAGAGCTCCCGATTGGCCAGAGGAGGGGTAGGAGCAGGAGGTTAAAACAAAATAAACAAATAAAAATAAAAACCAAAAAAATGCTCTCCATTGGTGGGGAAGAAAGGGTTTTTTTTTGGGGGGTGAATTGTAGTGTGGAGGAGTTTGTACATGGAAGGAAGGGGCAACACTGCATCAGTTTGGAAGTTCTAACCATCAGGTCCCAGCATTTCAAATAAAAACACTGGGAAGAAGCAGGTTTAACAGGAGCATGAGATTTTTATGTTTATCCAAAACAGGCAGAAATATTAAAGAAAGAGTTGAGAAATACAGCTTTTTGTTGAAAAGGTAGAAGGTTTTGGGGCCATTCCGTTTGGAAGTTGAGAATAAAGTGGACAAGGTTTAGGAGATAGGAGAGGGAAGGCCTGTAGGGCATTGGCTCCTAATGATGGACCTCCATAAGTTCCTGGACTGTAGTTACCATCATTCCTAGACTGTATGGCCATTAATGTGGATAATAGGAGTTGGCATCCAGGACATCTTGAGGTGCCACGTTTCAGAACCATAGTTCTAAGTCTATTAATATGTATCTAGTTGGGATGTATTTTTTTAAAGCAAGCATTTTAACATGTTGTATATATCTTTCAAACTTTCTCCAGGAATTGAACCAGGTCACATTCCTGGTTCGGTGAATATTCCTTTCACGGACTTCCTCACTGAAACGGGCATGGAGAAGAGTTCCGAGGAGATCCATCGCCTGTTTCAAGAGAAGAAGGTGGATCTTTCCAAGCCCGTGGTAGCCACTTGCGGCTCAGGGGTCACTGCTTGCCATGTGGCGCTCGGGGCTTACCTGTGTGGCAAGCCGGACGTGGCCATTTATGACGGCGCTTGGGTGGAATGGTTCATGCGGGCCCGGCCGGAACACATCATCTCCGAGGGCCAAGGGAAGAGCCTGTGAGATGCAGCCACCTGCCACAAAGGATACAGAAGTGTTCCCTTAAGACTGGGAAGAGGAGAGCCTTTGGAACTCTTTAAGGTGGCCTTGCTATTGAGCACAGGATCTTGGTAACAAATTGGGTGAGAGGGGCGGGGGAAGCATTACAGTCCTCCTGCTAGCCTACTTTGCTGGGCATGGACAATGTCATTTCCTCTCTAGCACCTTTTAGAGTCGGGGGAAAGCACTGATCATGGGATGGCGGAATAATAAGGGTTTCATTTTGCACGTAGGAACTCTGGAGCTCCAGCCTCACTGGGCTCACCATAGGAAAGCACGTTGCCATGGGGATTAAATCTTGCATTCTGCCCACAGTAAATTGTGCCATTTTTTTTCAGAGGTCGGAGAAGTAACTCTTTGGGCCGCTGATCCCAGAATCCTGCAGCAGGCATGGCTTTTGGGGTGGGGGGTGGGGGGTGGGGGTACTTTTCCATGCTCTTTTTTTCTAAGCCTACAGAAATCCCATTTTCTAATGTCTTGTTTAAAGAAACAAATGTGATTGCAAAGAGCTTGCTACACAATTAAAAGCACTTCGAGGTACTTTAGTTTTGGTTTTGTTTATTGTTTGGCTTGATATGGCCCTGTTTCTGGGACACCTTGTGTTGTAGTTTGGGGTGGACACATTTGGTGGGGGAGGGGGTCTTGCAGGATCTCCCTTGTTTAAAAAAATAATTTACAACTCTGAATTTCACCAATGTGGTCTTTTTCATCCTATCTCGATGTGCACCCCATTGTCACACAGTAGCTTACAAACTCCGGGAATGAGACAGTCCCTGTCTCCAGGTAGACGATCCAAAATAAACAGCACAAAGGTAAACAGGTGACTGATATGACTGGGGTGGTGGGCAAACTTGGGCCAAAGATTATTGGTTGCAAAGTTCAGTAGATAGCAAGCTCAGTTCAGCAGGTGTCAAGAGCTTGGTTGAAGTATCATAAGATGGTCGCTGCTTCCACTTCACTTCACTGGGGTGTGTTTCTTGATCAGTGGTGCCTCATTCTCAGGTTTTTTTGGTTTGTGCACCTTTGCTCCACGTGGTTCTTGGGGGACGGGAAGGAAGACTATCAGCTGGACCTCAATCCAAAGACAACGGAGAGTTGTCTCACTCATGCTTCTGTGGAGCAAGGTGGAAATGAATTTCTCATGCTTCCTTCCCCTCCCAAGTGGGATGCTGATCTCCACTGACCTTCAGGCCCACTGCAGTTGTTTCTCCACAGCAGACTCTGGCCAACTTTCATGTGTTTTGGGCTGCCAGGTCACTTTCAGCTTACCTAAACAGGGTTCTTGTGGCATGTGAGATGCTCAAGGAGCAGTTTACCACCACCTCTCCCAGGGCATTTCCATGACCATGCTGGGATTTTAATTCGCATC
Organism: Phrynocephalus forsythii; assembly: GCA_029282475.1. Taxonomy (NCBI): domain Eukaryota; kingdom Metazoa; phylum Chordata; class Lepidosauria; order Squamata; family Agamidae; genus Phrynocephalus; species Phrynocephalus forsythii. The sequence goes on along the minus strand of JAPFRF010000006.1, from coordinate 76,364,069 downwards.
TCTGGAGTCCTCATCTTACATCCCAACTCCTTTGATTTGTTTATAAATAATTGCAGGTATGTGTGCCAAGGCTACAAATCCCTGTTTTAAAAAGACGACAGTTGTTTTTCCTTCCCTGACAAAAGTGGCATGTTTATTGTGGCATACAGAAAACGTTAGATCAATTAGTGTTCTTAAAATGCAATTTCAGGTAAGATACATTCAAACGTGGGTTTTTTTAATCGCAGCATTCAAAAGAAGGCATTCATGTACACCCACATTGTATGGGTGTGTATATACATGTATCATATCAATGCCACATGCATATATACAATAGTTCCCCCCATCTGCTGATTTGGCATCCACTGATTCAGTTATCTGCCAAAAAAAAATTAAATAATTCGCTGTTGCAAATAGGTGCCACAAAGCAAGTTATTGTCACAAATAACATCCGATACTGATTTTTGGGGGGGTGCTGACAGGCCATTCTCTCTTGTCAGCGGATTTCAGTATCCACGGGGAGGACCGGAACCAATCCTCAGCAGATCCAGGAGTTCTCACAAAATGCATAGTAGTCCCAGGGCCACAACTATGGTCTGTTTTACCTGGAGCAAACATGGATTCCAGTGGGATGGTGGGCGAGTAGTACAAATACTGTTTTGTCATTTTGGCAACCCTGCCCCCTGCAGCATGGCAGTCAGAGTACATGGCACCTCTGCAACACACACACCCCTGCTGCAGCCCTGAGTAGCCCTACCAAACCAGTGATATGTGCCTAATTCTGGGCAGACCCTTACGGTGGTACTCAAATGGCTGTATTAATACAATTCCTGCTGTTCCCAGGAAGAGCTTTGAGACATCCTGCTAGTAGTTAACCCCTTACTAGAGAGGTCTGGCCTCTTGTTTCGAGCATAAACTCAAACCACCCAAAGACAGAACGCAGGCTACAAGAACAGCAACATACAAATTGGGTGGAATTTTTAGAAATATCTTTTGGCACATCCAAGGGAGTAATCTTTGAAGCAACATAGGTAACCAGTGTCAAGTTTCTATAAGGGCTTTGGTGAAATCACTGTCCCTTTGTATTGCACACACTTGTCCTGGAGAGAGCAGAGCCCCTCGATCTGCAATGAGAAGGGCTGAATCGTGTTGCAACACACGCAGTCATAGGCTTGTAGAACTGGAAGCTTTTGAAACTTGTAGGAATTAGTCTTGTGCTGTTGTTTTAGCTAGAGACAAAAGAGCTGCAAACCACATGCTTGTCCAACAGAAATGCACTGAGAATTAGACATTTCTACCCCCCTCACATTATATCATAAATATGCCTTTGGTGTTGATAGAATTAATGTACTGTACGTACAATGTCCCCTCCCCTTTGAAATATTGCAAGTACTACAAGTGAATGGAACTCAAAGCCCTACCAAAAAGTTATCCTAGGGCGTTTATACACGACCCCTAAACTCTGGGGCAAATGGCTCCCAGCTCCGGAGCTTAAAAATGTTTTCCCACCAGCTCCGGAGTTAACAGGAAATTAAGTGCAACCACGCCCACTTTAGCGCGTCCCGGGATACCTTTCAAGTACCTGCTCTTTGGAGGTGAAAATTATTTGATCCGGTGTAACGATAGTGAGTGCCTGCTCTTTTGTTGTTTTTGGTGAAAATTATTTGATCAAGAGGCAGAAGGGAGGTGAGCAGCATGCTTTTCTTTCTCTTTTTTCTCCCTCCCCTCACGCAGCCAGCAGCCAGGCAGTGAGGGGTGGGAACGGGGCTCTCTGGTCCAAATTTGCTCTTAGGGGTCTGTTTGTTGACTTTTTCATTTCAGCAACACAATTTAGGAAAATGTTTGCCATGTTTTCTCCTTGGCATGCACAGTATGACTTATTTTTAAGAAAGCTCTGTGTTTATCTTTTCAGTCATCTGAGACAAGAGGCAGAAGGGAGGTGAGCAGCATGTTTTCCCCTTCTCCACTTTTTCCTCCCCCCCCCGTCAGCTGGAGGAGGAGTCAGCCAGCAGCCAGGCAGGCAGTGCGGAGGGGGGGGAACGCAGGAAGAGCGCCCGCCGCCGCCGCGGCCGACAAACCCCGGGCCGGAGAAGATCTCTGGTCCAAATTTACCGAGGCGGGCGGGCCAGCGGATCTTAGTGGCGGTCGCGGCCCGCCTAAAAACCTCTGGCCCTTAGATACACATGACTTTCTTCATTTCAGCAACACAATTTAGGAAAATGTTTGCCATGTTTTCTCCTTGGCATGCACAGTATGACGGGTTATTTTTAATTGAATAAGACCTCCCCAGAAAAAAATGTTCTGTCTTTTCTGGATAAAATTTATCTTCCTTGCCCAATTCAGTCATCTGCCCCCCACACCCCATCTCCCCCCCCCCCAGACCTAATCAAACAAATAGTGGATCCAACACCCAATTCCATTCTCCTCCCCCTCCTTTAAAGCAGTCGGAGTAGCTATCTTGCATTTTTAAAAATATAATGGAATGTATAGCTATTCTGTGGCACAGGGAGACAATTTTTGAATTTCCATATGGTGGGCATGAATTTCAGTGATCCCCCACTTTTACTAGCAGTTGCCTAGGGTTGATGGGAATTGCATTAGGGTAGTTTCAATGGATGTCATGGATATCCAATGCATTTGCCCGTCTGTAGCCAGTAGGTCTAGTCCATCTTAGGGCGTTTATACACGACCCCTAAGCTGCGCTGCAAATGGCTCCCAGCTCCGGAGCTTAGAAATGTTTTCCCACCAGCTCCGGAGTTTGGAGACAATTAAGTGCGACCCTGCCCACTTTAGCTCGACCCAGCACATTTTTCATGTACCTGCTCTCTGCAGGTGAAAAAAATTTGATGCAGATAAGAGTGCCGGGCTCTCCTGGCTTGTCTTGTTTTTTGCCTCCCGCCCATTTAAGAGCTCCTTGAGAAGGAACCAGGAAGTAACGGGGCTCCTGGCAAGTTGGACCGGCACCGGCAGGTTAGTAAAGGCTTCTTTTGTCCTTTTTTCCCCCTCCCCCCTCACGCTGCCGACAGGAGCAGGAAGTGCTGAGGGGTGGGGACGGAGGAACAGAAACGAACCCCCAAGATCTCTGGTCTAAATTTAAGGGACCAGCGGATCTTAGGGGTCCTGTGAAAAGGCCCTTAAACTACTTTATCACATGTATGAACATCAATTGCTATGCATATCTAAATACCTTTTTTTTTTAAAAAACTTTTAAATTAGTCATAACTTGCAGATAAGTATGCAAAGACATGTATATTTATTGGAAATAATCCCCACTGAGCCAGGTGGAATATATTTCTAAATAAATGATGATGGTTTTAGTATGTCTGTGATGTTGCATTTCAAATGCAGCTCATCCACATGCACCACTGCAAATCAGTCCTCCCCTGACTGATGGCCTCCATATGTGTCCTCTTACAGTTCCCATCATCCCCAACCAGGACGGCCAAGACAGGCGAGGCACTCTAATACTAGATGACTTGTCAAGCAGCAGCGGAAGGGCAGCGGCGTGAGTAAAAAACAGAGATTTTTGTAGGACCGCTGCTCCCAGCTGCGAACGGCGGCGAAGGCTGATGGGCGTTGCAGTCCATCGCGCCCCAGCTGTTGCGCGCAACTCCGGCTGAACAGCTCCTGGAGCTCGGCAACCCTCCCCGCGATGCTGTTCTGGGCGATGCTCTGGACACGACGACAACCCACAAAGCCGCCCTTCCGCCCACATACTCCAACCGAGATCCGCCCTTCCCCCGCCTCAACTTGTGGCAGAGGGGCCCTCGGAAGACTCCAACTCCCAGAATCCTCTCTCTCTGGCTCTCCCCCGCACCTGCATCCCTCCTGTTTGTGGGGCAAGGAGGAGGAGGAGGAGGAGGAGGAGGAGGAAGAGGAGGAGGGCGAGGGACGCCCGGTGCAAGTGAGAGCCAGCCAGCCAGCGAGGGAGATGAGGATGGACCGAGGGGAGGAAGCGGCGCCCGTGCAGCGGGCTCCTTACGCCTGGGAGAGCCCCCGCCAGCCTCGCCAGCCGCCGCAGCCGCCGCCGCCTTCTTCCCCGCCAGGCCACCGAGGCAAATGGGTGCGGCTGAATGTCGGCGGCACGATCTTCCTGACCACCCGGCAGACCCTGTGCCGGGAGCAGAAATCTTTCCTCTGCCGCCTCTGCCAGGGCGAGGAGCTCCAGTCCGACCGGGTAAGCAAGCGCGCCTCCGCCGGTCCGGAATCGCCTTGGGGCGGGCAGAGGCGAACAAAGACTTGGCTCGTTCCTGCGTCCCCGAGTGGGGTGGGGTAGGGAATTCCCGGTGGTTGCCGTGCCCGGGCAACGGGGACGCCTCCCTACCCCTTCCTTGCGCTGGCGTGACCCTGATCCAGTCTAGCTCGCCTTCTAAAATCAGTCCAATCCATTCCAATCAATCATTCTTGCATTCTGGACCTTTGGAAAAGGGCCGTTTTCCTATAAGTCATCCATGGTGGCAAACCTCGGGGTTCTTGGAGGGCATCCAGTCGGCCCCCCGCAGAGGCCATAGGTGGAAGGGGTGCGGGGAAATACATCTATTCGGTTGGATCGCGGCGTTTCTCAGATTTTCCTGGAGGGCCCTTGGAAGTCTGGATCCAACTCACGGGGCGCGCGCGCGCGTGTGTTAAAAATGTTTCATCCCTCAGGGCAGTTGCAACATCGCCTCCGCTGTTTGTACTCGTGTTAAGGCGTGTTGAGACCTTGGCCCTGGGGAAATGATGCCGTCGTTTGGCTTCTTCCTCTTATCTCCATAACTTCCTGATTAAAAAGAAACAAAACAAAACACGGCAGGCAAAGCGCGTTGAACTCAATGGGGCTTTCCCCTCCAGCGCGGATTGCATCGCATCTTAAGAAAATATACTAAAGGAGGGGGGGGGGACAAGGAACACAACGTGACTGGGGCATTTTTAAAAGCCGGACTTTTCCTTGTGCTCTTTGGGGCTTGCAAAGAGTAAAATTGCCAAAAGCTGACATTGAAATAGCTCTTTTAGAAAGGCTGCAGTACTTGTCTTTTTTCATTTCTCTCTCTTCTGCTGAATGAAGCAGGCTGCCATTGCTGCCTCACTGAACCCATCTTTCAAGTGCATTCCATTAGAGAGAGTAAGAATTAAAACAAGGGCTTATTTTAGCTTCGCCTTTCATACATTATAAATGGCCAAGCAGATGCCTCGGGGAGGCAGCTGTGCTCTCCCGCTCCCTATTTCCCAGTGCTTCTGACATTATAAGCAATAATAGAGCCATCACGACCAAGAGGCACTCCTCCGTGAATTTATCTATTTCTCCTTTAAAGCCCCCAGATTCTTTGGCCATCATTCTGTTCACTCTCACCATTCACCATTGCTCACAATTGGATACTGTCGCCTCTAACCTTGCAGGAGAGAGTTTTCTCCCTATGGACTTTCTCAGTACCCTGTGTAATTTTCAGAGTGGATAAAAGTTGGTGGTTTTTTTCTTTAAAAAAGTTTTAAATTTATTTTTTTTAAAACGTTTAAAGGGCTTTTGTTTTTGTTTTGTTTTTCAAGTCCATTGTGGTGATAGTTCCAATTTAAAATGTGTTATAGATCAGAGTTCTCATGGAATTAGGATTATAAGAATTTATTTTTTAAAAAAGGTTTTGCAAACAGGGTCCACCAGTTCATGGATTGGTGCCTCAGCTTTATGAGATGCCATCAAATGTTGCATTTTGGTTAATCTTGCAGTCTTTCTGAATCATTGGTGTAGTCGAGAGCATCAGAAATATCTGCAGTTTTTAAACTGTTCTCAAGCTCCAGAGATTAACAGTAACACAGAGATAAGAAATAACAGCCAGATCAGCCCTATTCTCTGAGTGTGACTGTAGTTTTTATTCCTGTTGCTTCCTCCTCTCCCTCTTGGTGTGATGCAGTGTTAGAAATCTTCGAAGCCCTGTCAAAATCCCCAGGATTGCTTTCAAAAGTGTTATTCAATGATACTTAGCGTGCGACTACATGGTCCAATACAGCAGGATTTGCTCTGCTTAGAAAAAGGATGAATTGGAAGTACAGTGGTACCTTGTATAAAGGAATTAATTCATTCCAAATAAAATTCTGTTAAGCAAATTTTCCTTTATACAAATTTCCCATAGGAATGTATTGAAAACAGAGTAATCCCTAATCACGACCATTTTTATGTTGTACAGTTTTGCCCCATAGGCACTTCTGTTAAGCAAATTTCTCCTATCTCCGGAATTTTTTATGTTGTACAGATTTTATGTTATACAAACCATTTGTTATACCAGGGTCCACTGTACTGCATTTTTTACTGATTCCGATCAGCCCAGCCCTTTGTGCTGCCAAAATGGTCCCACCCTCCTCTGTCACTGCCGGGACTTCTGCTTTTTGAAACTGGAACAATTTGAACAGACTTTTCCCCATGTGGCCAGTTGTGATAACATTCTTGTAAACATTGGGGTGCATCTCTGTAGGTGGTGTTTCAGTGATGTAGGCCGTTGGGGTGTGGAGTGGGGTGTTCAGGTGCAGAGGAACAACCGCATTCAACCTTCCCCTCCCCGATCATCCTCTGTTTCTTTGGTTTTTTAAATCATACATAAATGAGACTAGCGCTAGGCAGGATGGATTTGATTTATATTTTAAATGTTTTTTTTTAAATATTTTTTTAAAAAAGAATCATTGATTTTTATCCATCCTATCACATTGCTGGGTCACTATTGTTATTATTTTCAAAATTTACACCCCTGTCAGATCCACACAGGAAGGAAATAAAAGGGTGGGTGGAGTTGGCTTGAGTGCAAATTACATTGCATCTAGTGTTAATGCTGAACTCCCCAATCAGTCTGCAGCCCCTGTGTGAGACTGGCTGCAATTTCAAATGCGATGGCTACAAATCAAATTGCAGCAAAGTGGAATGGCCCTGATTTGGCTTTCTTGTCTAGTCGTGCCAAAGGGTGGATTTTATTTAAATCACAGATTATTTTGTTGATTGATTTTATCCACCCTGGTTGTATCTTTATTCCATCTAGAGCTTTTCTGCATTTTCTGCAGTGTTGTGTAGTCAGCCAAGCCGTTACCTCTAAAGTACACACTTTCAGGCACCTGAGGTATCAGGGAATAGCTTGGGCAAGCAGGTTGTAAAAATATGCAGCAAAGTTTATTTATTTATTTATTTAAGATATCCCCTCCCCGCCTTTCTCCTTAAATGAGTGATCAGAAGGTGCATTTTTGTTCATGGAAATAAATTGCACAATTGCATCATGCTTCCTGAAGAGTTATTTACATTACTTTGATTTAAATCAAATTCACAGAAATTTCTGATAACTCTCTCATGCCATTTATCACTTGTTCCCCTCCCCAAACTAAAATGACCCAGATTTTATCACTTTTCCTCATAGAAGAACCACTTCTAAGTTCTGATCATTTTGCTTGGGTTTTTTTCCCCCTAGGTGCTTTCATTCTACAGTAGTGTTCTCTGACGTACAGCAAATATCTGAACATTCTATGAGTCGTTACATGGAAGATTTCAATAAAGGCATTACATAATGTGGTGCTATTTTCAAATCCTTTCCCAAGGGTTCCTGGCATGGAATTCAACTCTTTTGTGGTTACTACACAATGAGTTGTTGTTTTCCAACTGGCTACTGTAATCTGAAATCTTTTCCTGCTACTGGTTGTTTCCATGTTTTAATGGAATTGTTTTAAATGTAGCTTGTTTTAAAGGAGAGACATGTCCTTGAGCTATGAGAAATGTCCAGTTATTCCTCAGTCTGTGTACTCCTTGCCAGCCATATCCACTTCAGCTGAGCATCTGTCTTCCATTCTTTTTTCCATAAAAGGCACAACACATACGATCAAGTGCAATGAGATGTAATGCAACTTTGATGACCGGGGGTTGATCTAATGCAGTGGTGGCCAAACTTTGGCCCTCCAGATGTTTTAGACCACAACTCCCAGAACTCCAAGCCTGTATTGCCAATGTCTAAGGACTGTGGGAGTTGTGGTCCAAAACATCAGGAGGGCCAAAGTTTGGACATGCCTGATCTAGTGCATTGGTTCCCAACTTTGAGTAGCTCAGATGTTCTTGGGCTGCAGATCCCAGATGCCTTCACCCCCAGCTGTGCTGGTGTAGTCATCCAAAAAACACCTGGGTTACTTGGGTCTGGGAACCACTCATCTAATGGATAAATAACTTAGTCTGAGTTTTCAGTCATTATAGTTTAAAATTTGTTGTCGCTCAAAGGTCTGATGGAATTAGGATTATAATTTTTTTAAAAAAATGTAAACAAGTTCCACCAGTTCTTGGATTAGAGCCTCAGCTTTATGGGACTCCATCAAATGTGGCATTTTGGTTTGTCATCCAGTCTTTCTCAATTATCAGTATACTAGATAGCATCAGAAAAACCTGCAGTTCTCAAACTGGTTTGTGTTCTCCAACTCCAGCGATTAACAGCAATGCGGAGATGAGAAATAGCAGGCGTATCAGCCCTATTTGCTGAGTCTGCCTGAGGACAAGTTACAACGTTGTTACTACTAGCCCAGAGTCTGTGTTCTTTGTATCTTGTTTGCTGGGTCTCTTCACGGGGAGGGACCTAAGTCTGTCAGTGAGTCCATTTTCGGTCACCAGGCTCCCACTAGGACAGTTCTTTGGGGGCCAGTGTTGGAGATCTGTGCCTTCTTCAGCTTTCTGACCTCCTCTCCTCCTGCGCTTCCTGATGCTGACGATCAAGCTGGTGCTTCCTCCACTGTCAGCCTGGGCTGATCCAAACGTACGTCAGTCCTGGTCTCTGTAGAATGTCTGGCAGGGTGTGCAGGGGGAGTGGGAGTGGGGGAGTTCAAAGTTCTCATGCTTTTACTCCTTTATTTTGCTTCAAAAACCAAAGCAAAACACCTAACACTGCTTCTCCTTGAGAATCTGGAGGCTGAGTCATGGCTACTGGACTTCTACTGGATGACTGAGAACCTTCACAGACTTCTCCTTGAGAAATTTCATTTTAAGAATTAAGATGGGACTTACTTTATTCTTTGCTTTTTGGGTTTTGTCTTGTAAGGACGAGACGGGAGCATACCTCATCGACAGAGATCCAACTTATTTTGGACCCATTCTGAATTTCCTCCGCCATGGGAAACTCGTGTTGGATAAAGATATGGCTGAAGAAGGTGAGTCCCTTGCATTTGTGAAATGACCATACCCATAGCTCTGTCTGTGGTTACTTGAAGGAGACCAGGACATGGTTTGAATCTCTGGGGTATAGCTTGGAGGCATGAGTGGAGCTGACAGGAAGCATTGGGTGCATGGGCCAGCATTGGAGTCCAATTGCATACTGAATGGAGATGATGGGAATTGTTGGATGGGTTGGAAAGCACAGCATGATTTTATTGATTGATTGATTGATTGATTGCATTTTTTAATATCGCACCGATTTCCCAGAAGGGGAACAAAGCAACAATCCTAAAGGGAAGATTTGCTTACAAGACTGCTAGCTTCAGTCATAAAGAGAGCATGAGTGCTGGTTCCTGCTGTGCTGGGACCTCATTTTCTCTCCTTTTTACAATGCATGCCTCCACTGTGAAGAAGATGTCAACATTTGGGGTAGTTGTGTTTTTACAGAGCACAAGGAATAGAGTCAATAGATCATCCCATGACTTGTTGTTTTGATCCCTGAGAAAACAGTCTTACTCGGACACCTCAAGTGCTTACAGAATCTTGTTCTTTTGGTTCGATGCCAACGTTCCGACCAAGGCCGTTCCTTCCCATATGCCACAACCTGAAGGATGAAAAAGGTACCCTGGTTGTTCCAAATCACTAGTGGCTCGGTAGAAGCCATGCTTTGATAGGGTATCTTCTATTCTTGCGAATCACTGAGTTCTTCTGTACCAGCCATTTATGTTCCTTGAATGGGTGAGGTAATCAGGAGAGTCTTGTCTTCTGAATTACTTTGCTTTGGGCAAAGGAGTGAGGAGTGAGTACAAAGCAAGCACCACTCGCTAGGAGTGTGAATTTACAGATGACCTAAACGTGCACGAGAATTTCAAGGGCAGACAATTTTGTTTTATCTGCAAGTCCCAGGATCCAATCCAATAGCTATGGTCCAATCCAAAATAACTTTTCTGAAACTCTGTTGAATCTTTATGGCTTTTTCAACTGGAGTGACCTTGTGTCGTCACATCATCCCCATCTCTGTTCTGCTCTGAGAGCAGGAATGCTGTGGATGAGCAGAGAGGATGTGGCCATCTCATTGATGTCATAACCAGCGATGTTTCAAAAGGCTGGGGGTGGTGGTGGTGGAGAGAGTGATCTCTGCCGTCCATTTTTCAGGCTCTCTTGATGGCCTGAGCTGCTTACTCGTGGACGGGAGATGCTGTGAGAGCAGAATTCCAAAGAAGATGCCGCATCCAGATGGCTTCTGGGTAATAACATAAGGCTGGTCGCCAAGCATTGCTGCAGTTCCTTTGTGGATTCATTAAGTGCTCATCTTGGTCGCTTGGTAGAGGAGACGGTCATGTGTGCTCAGGGGAAGGAGACCGATGCAAATAACTACTGGCAAACCAAATCAGAGGCAGGTTTTCATTTGCCTATGTTGTAAAAAGCAGCAGCATCTCAGATCAGCATCCCAAGGGAATTTCTGGACTGCAGTTGGAGGAGTAAGCCTGGCAGTGTTTTTACTGCAGCCTTTCTGTGCAATTCAGATCATAGTGCAAAGATTTAATTTTAATTTTAATTTTTTTTTTATTTTTTTTGGGGTGTGATTTTACCCTTGAGAATGTTGATCATGCTATCTGCGAGAATCTCAGAATTATAGTCCAAGTGATGAAGCATTTGTTAGCTGTGCCAAAGTGGGTAGAACTTCTGATTAAGTAATTCAGAGCCTCTGCTGCTGCTGGGGGTGGGGTGGGGTGCAACCTAACAGATGATGAATGAGCCTCCAAGGAAGCGCTTTCTGTGATCTTTAGTAGTATTTCTAGCTATCTGAATGGCATCTCAATCCATCCATTGTCACAAATACTTCACTGCAGTTGGAGCATTTCTAGCCAACAAACGATATAATAAAAGAATGTCACAACTTAATACTGGACAATGTTGTAACTGACATGGAAGAGTTAAATCTTAATTGAGGAATTGTTTTAGTACCAGAATATCAATTTGTTAAGACAAAGCCTTTGTCTATTCCTATTGTATAATTTCATTTTATTACTAAATTGAGGAAAAAACAAATGCCCACAGTTAACGCTAAATGTTCATAATGGGACAAAAAGTTTCATGTTTTTCCCCAAAAGCCTAGATGGATCTTTCTGAATATTTGCATCTTTTCCTTCCTCCTTTTCACAGTTTTCAGGCACCATAATTATCAGCATTTTGCTATACCTTATGTGTGCTCTATTTTTCACATTCATTAAAAAAAAAGGCCCACATTGATTTATTTAAAGCAAAAACAAAGTGTACTGCTAATATATCAACCCATAGTACTTAAAGCACTGTCCTGGTAGTATACAAGTAATGATGCAGGCTACACATTGCTCCTCCACTCACGAGCTGGGTACTCATTTTATTCACCTTAAGAGGATGGAATGCTGAGTGAGCCTTGAGGCTTACTGGGATTGAACACCAAGTCATGAGCACATAGCTGCAGTGCAGTGGTTTAACCAGTGTGCCACAAAGTTTTCTCTTCATGTAGCTCTTTTGCATATTTATTAGCATGCAGTAGATAGAAGATTGTAAGACTGCCTTGTATGGTTGTAATGCTATTCTCCTATTTGTGTGTGTGTGTGTGTGTGTGATTTCCCCATCACTGTGTATTTCTTCCTTCTGATCACAATATCCAGAAAGTACATTTGCCTTCCCTGTCCACATTGTTGCATTTATGAATGCCTACTTATGTTTTAAAGGAGGAACATAGTAACTATTTGCTCATAAATTTTCCAGGGTTGTCCAAAACTACTTTGCAATCTAAGGTCTGTTGTGGGTATTGGCTACAGTGACACATGACTTATTTACATCCTGTTTGGATTAATTTTTATTTATTTCTTTATTTATTTCAAATTTGTATACCGCTCCTATTTCCCGAGCGGGAATTCAGGGCGGTTAACACACTCTACCTGGGGCTGCCTTTGAAAACTGTTAGGAAACTTCAGCTGCTTCAAAATGCAGTAGCCAGACAGCTGATCGAGACCATTTACAGGGAACATACAGTATAATGCTCCTGCTACAACAGCTTCATTGGCTCTCAGGCTGCTTCTGGGACCAATTCAAAGTGCTGGTTATTATAAAACTTACAGAGCTTAGGTGAATGCTATCTGAAGGACCTTATTTCCCCTTATGAGCCTCCTCAGCTCTTAAGTTCCTCAGAGGAGGCCTCTTCTGAGTCCCTTTTCTGTCACAGGTACACTTGATGGGGACACAACAGAAGGTCTTCGCTGTGGCAGTAACCAGATTGTGGAATGTTCTCCCTTGCGAGATCAGGTTGCTGCCCTCCTTTTCTTCCTTCCACCCAGAGTGGAAGACCCGCCTTTTCAGACAGATTTTTAATAACGGAGTCCAGCATGCTGGTTTTTAGCGTAGTAAGTTTGTATTTAAAGTTTTGAACATTTCAAATCAAAATGAATGTATTTTAATTATTATTGCGTCTTTATTCCTTTTTTAAAGCAAAAGCAAAGCAAATTGGATGGCTTATATACTACCCCATAGCACTTAAAGAACTCTCTGGGCTGTTTACAAGTAATTATGTAGGATATATATTATGCCCCCCTCCCCCCAGCAAAGTGGGTACTCATTTTACCAACCTTGGAAGGTTGGAAGGCTGAGTGAACCTTGAACCTGCTACCTGGGGTCGTACCCCACATTGTGAGCACAGTTACAGCTGCAGCACAACATTTTAACAACTGCACCATGAGGTGCTTAATGCATAATTGTGTTTTTAATTCTGTTTGTTTAACCAATGTAAGCTGAGCTCCCTCATCAGGAGAATGGTAGCCTACAAATTATATTATCTATACAGTATATATAAAACCATTCGCCTCTAACATATGAAGACCTTAACTGGGGAAGGGGTGTAGATACAGATGAAAAAAAGATCTTGGATGGTAGCATTCAGAATTTTCTCAGAGGCCATCCTCCTCACATCTGAATGTGATTGTCTGCACAGCAATACCCAGAGAAGTTTTTGTAACCAAGTTCAGTTGCCCCTGTTTGCAAAACTCCCCATGACTGGAATTCTAATCAGGCAAGTTTCTTGAATAAGAAAAGCTTTGTAAGCATGGTTGAACATGTCTTGTTTCTGAACACTGAATGTTGGCTAGCAAACAATGCAGGGTACTTGGTTGATGTGTTGATTTCTTTGGTCTTTGTATGCCTTCGGTTTCCTAGATGCATGATGCTAGCCCAGACGACCTCTGCTATGACTAGCAGGGTTTTCCCTTGTTTGTAAGGAGCATTTGCCTGGCTCTTTGTCTTCACATGGGCTAGTGGTATGTCCTAGATCAGTGATGGTGAACCTTTTAGAGACCGAGTGCCCAAACTGTGATTCAAAACCTACTAATTTTTCGCAAAGTGCCAATACAGCAATTTAACCTGAATACGGGTGACTGTGAAGGGGTGATGTCGGGTGCCCATAGAAAGGGCTCCAAGTGCCACTGTTCTAGACTTCCCCGGTGATGGCTGTGGGCAGTTCTCAGTTGACTAAATAAATAAATAAATACATACATACATACATACATACATACATACATACATACATACATACATACATACATACATACATAGTTTTGCTGTTTGAGCTGTTTGTGCAGAGGCTCTTGGTGTTCTGTCATGTGCCCCTCGAGTTTCAGAAGTCTTATTCAACTCACTCTTTGGCATTTAAGATTTCAGGAGTAGTTGCCCATCTGGGTGAAGGAAAAATGTTGGTTTCTTTTGAAGAAAGAAAAGCTGTGGTTCCCAGGACGGTATTTTTTCCGTCCATATTGTATTCTCCGTGTCTGTATATATGTGCTTGTATTCCTGTACAGAACTACGGCACACACCCAGTTCTGAATAAATCCAGCTGAGTTTTGTTCAAATAACTCCACATAAATGGGCTTAGGGTGCAGATTTATCCTCCATAATCTTGCTTTCAATAGGTTGCCTTTCAGCATTTGATCTTTGTAAGGCATTTGCAGCATATAATTCTCTCTTAAAATAGCTCCAAATCTAGAATTTGCAAGTTTCCTGGTTACGGAATGGCCAGGATATAGACCAAAGCCAGTTTAATATCATGACTGCTCGATGCTCATTCTTGTATAACTTGTGTTTTCCATCTTTTTTACTTTTTAGGAGTCCTGGAAGAAGCTGAATTCTACAACATTGGCTCTCTTATTAGACTGATAAAGGACAGACTGGAGGAAAAAGACTACACTATAACTCAGGTGTGGTGGGATGTGGTTGTACATGGTCTATTTCAGGAATGTGGTGTGTGTGTGTGTGTGTGTGTGTGTGTGTGTGTGTGTGTGTGTGTGTGTGTGTGTGTGTGTGTGTGTGTGTGTGTGTGTGTGTGTGTGTTTAGATAGCAAAGAATTTAATATGGGAATCAAAAGGGGCTGTAGCTCTCCCAAAGTGACAAAAATGTGACATTCCACATTGTGAGGCTGGCTAAACAGCAAATTTTGAAAGAACTCAAAGAAATCAGGCCAATTTTTCATCCCCAGGGACAGAGCTGAATGAGAGCGCTGATAGGGTTCATTTCTGAACACTTGCTGTCCTGCATTTGGAGTTACCATTTTTAAATTGCAAAATGGAAAAGGTCAAAATAATAGCTGTTGGGAAATACACTCTTGAAATTCCACTGGGAATACTTGGAAGAAAAGCGAATATCATTTGCAGAGGGAAGGAGGACAGAACAGAGAGGAGAAAATTGGGGCTTTCTAAAAGGGCTGCAGCTCCCAGTGTTCCTCAGCCAGCATGATCACTGACTGTGAGGTTCTAGGAAATAATAATAATAATAATAATAATAATAATAATAATAATAATAATAATAATAATAATAATAATAATAATAATAAATGTTTCTGGGCTATAGAAGCAACCTTGGATGCTATTCCGTATTGCAGGATCTGCCTAGATGAGTGACGTGTGGTGGTGTTTTCTGCTCCTTCAAGGTTCCTCCAAAGCATGTGTACCGAGTGCTGCAGTGTCAGGAGGAGGAGCTCACACAGATGGTTTCCACGATGTCTGATGGATGGAGGTTTGAACAGGTATGCTGGTAGTGGTGAGGATTTTTCGGTGGTGGTGGTGGAGGAGTGTACTGAGAAGCAGAACTGTTCCCAGAGAAGGTAGGAGTTACTTGTTTGGATCCACAATTCCAGAGCCCCACTGATCTGGAGGACAAGCAGCCATGATTAGAGATGGGCACGAACCAGTAAAATGGCAGTTTATGGTTTGGACCCATCTCTACCCCTCTGCTTGCTGTTGCTTGGGCTACCTGAGGTGGCTGCCTCTGCTCATGCAGCTGTCAGCTAGCTCATTGCCAAGGAACATGTTATGTTATGCTATGCTGTGTTGCACTATGTTATGTGCAACAAGAGCATGCTCAGAGGTAGTGGATTGTCTTCCTTTTCAGAATCACTGCCTCTGAGGATGAAACTTGGGGATCAGGGTGTAGCGTTAACGTGCTTGCCCCCGACCCTTTCACAGACTATTGACATGCACCACTTCTAATTTTTCTCTTTCGCTGCCACCAACTAGGTTCGCTAGTATGTTAAACCCTTCAGACTGTTTTTTAAGTAGAAGAAAAATAAAATAAGCTTATTGATTACAAGGTAAAACCAAAATCATTAATGGTAACGTGTTGAAGCATAAACAAAAAGAGGAATAGAGCTCAAACCCACTTAAGTTTGATTACTAATAAAATTGAATATATGCACATCCAGTTCCTAAGTTTACAAACTCTAAACACTCAGTTTTCCTCACAGATACTCTAAAAAACCCCATCTCTTCTCTCTCTAACTTTTCTCCAGAAGGAGTAAATCCTTTATCTAGCCCTATCTATCTTTCTCTTAGACAGTGCCAGTCCCTATCTGATTAAAACAGGACTGAGCAGAGCCTTAAATCCCCTCAGGCCACTCCCAAGCCTCTCTCATTGGTCCACACATCCACCAATCTGTACGGACACCTCTCATGAATTATTCATTACCACAGGTAAATGCCACACAGGGCATCCAGGCAGTGGTGGCACTTGCAGATAGGCTGAGGTGATGGACATAGGCGTGGGCGCGCAAACCTGGTTTGCCAAATGAAACAAAGCACCAAGAAGGAAGAAATTTGATGTTTCCTTTTGCTTCAGCAAAACTGGATCCCTGAAGTGTACTGTGAAATGAACTATGAACCAGCCTGGATTATCTTATTTATTTATTTATTTATTTAGAATATTTTTACCTTGCCTTTCTCCTTGGAAAAGAACCCATGGCGGCTGGTTTGTGGTTCGTTTGTGCCCATCTCTAGCCGTCATATTTCTCAGATTCTGAGAGTTTTAGTCCACTTCAGTAACTTGTCTCATTTGCAGCTGCTCCTCAGCTCTATTGGGCGTCTGTCAGGCTCCACCATCTCAGCAATTCCTGTTAAAGCTGATTACTACAAGAACTTTACAACTCAATTGAGGAACTACGTTTTTGTGTCGTTTTAATCTCCGAAACCAGATTGTAAACCCAAGGCAAAACTAATACTTGAGTTGAACAGTGACGTTTAGGATGCTTGCCCCTTAAATTTTTATGCAGGTCTTCTTTATGCAGGACTGTTTAGAAGTTTGAAGTGAGGACAGAAGAAACAGCATGAGTTTGCAAAATTTGTTTGAAGCTGGTGGCAGGGGGACTGGTGGATGGAAAGCCCCATTTCTCACCAAGTTTGATCATTGTGGCAAACACACATGTTGATATTGTTGAGCTACAACTTCCATCATCCCCAACCAGCATTGACAACGGGATGATGGGAGTAGTTATCCAAAATATTTGTGGACTCTAAATTCAGCAAAACTGGGCTAAAGGTGAAGCATGATTAGTGGCACCAAAATTAATTGGACCTCCCTAGTCTCTAGAGAGAGATCTGTTTCCGATCCAGGAGGCTACATTAGTGAGCAACAGTCAATGGCCCAAGAGTCATCTTAGGTCAGGCATGTCCAAACTTTGGCCCTCCTGATGTTTTGGACCACAACTCCCAGAATTCTAAGCTTAGATTGCCAATGACAAAGGACTTGGGAATTGTGGTCCAAAAACATCTGGAGGGCCGAAGTTTGGACACGCCTGTCTTAGGTCAAGGAATTACAGCCACTCCAAACCTTTGTATAATAGTATTATTTTAAATTAGTACTTCACTTGCATGCAAAAATATATGTACACCTCTGAAATGCATTGCAGAAGGTGTACAAAGAGAGAAAGCCAAGATACATAAAGATCTCTACCAGGGTGGGGAAACATTTGGCTCATCAGGTATTTTAAAATTCAGCTCCCAGAATCCTTTGCCATGTACCAAACTGGATTGAGTTTATAGGAGTTGTGGGCTAAAATTTGGGACAGCCAAAGATCTGCTGGCTCCAACTTCTGGAGGGTATATATTGTCTAACTTTGAATGAATGCCAGTTTGCCAGTCTTGTATTTGAGCTTGCCCAGCAAATGCTTTCTGTCCTACCTTCAAATGCCAAAATTATTTGGGAGTCTGGGTGGACCACAAATTGACATGAGTCAGCAGTGTGATGCGGTGGCCAAGAAAGCCAATGTGATCCTTGGTTGCATCAACAGAAGCATTGTGTCTAGAGAAAGGGAGGTGATAGTACCACTCTATTCTGCTCTGGTCAGACCCCGTCTAGAGTACTGTGTCCAGTTCTGCACACCTCAATTTAAAAAAGATGTTGACAACCTTGAACGGTTCCAGAGGATGGTGACCAGGATGGTTAAAGGTGTGGAAGAAATGTCTTACAAGGAGCAGCTTAGAAAGCTGGGAATGTTTAGCCTCATAAAAAGAAGGCTGAGAAGGAATATGGTAACTATGTTTAAATATTTGAAAGGATGTCATATTGAAGAGGAGACTGGCTTGTTTTCCAGTGCTTCAGAGACTAGGACTCAGGGCAATGGTTTCAAACTAAAGGAAGAGATTCGATTTAAACATTAGGAATAGCTTCCTGACAATTATAGTTGTCACGGGGGGTGGGGGGTGGAATCTCCTTCTTTTTTGGTTTTTAAGCAGAGGCTGGATGGCCATCTCTCAGGAGTACACTAATTTGATGGGGTTCCTGTATGGCAAGGGGTTGGACTGGATGGCCCTTGAGGTCTCTTCCAACTCTGTGATTCTATGATTTCAAATAATGGGACAGAGCTGTTCTGATTAGTTTCTTGTGCTTAGGTGACTATGATAAAAATAATATAAAAGGTGCTTTAATTGCCCTTTCCCAGGTTTGAATTTTGTGTATTGTTCCCTTATTCCCTGATTGGCTTATCTGTCACCCATAAATCCCCATTCCCTTGTCCCCTGCTTAAATGAGATATGTTTATTATTAATATTCAAAAATACAAGGCACAGTCTTTGACTGTGTGAGGCTTGCCCCCTCCCCCTCCCCCTTCAGTAGCCATCCCAGATGAAAGGACGGGAGAAGCTATGGTCTGTGCATTGGACTAAGGCTGCAAGGTCGGCAGCTTGGCGGTTCAAATCCCGGGTGCCACGCAGCGGAGTGAGCTCCCGCTGATAACCCCAGCTCCTGCCAACCTAGCAGTTCAAAAGCATATAAATGCAAGTAGATAAATAGGTACTGCCTTCAAAAAAACCCTGGGAAGGTAAAACACTGTTTCCTTGCAGCCATGCTGGCCACGTGGCCATGGACTTGCACAACACGGGCTCTTCGGCTTGAATACGAAGATGAGCACTGCCCCTAGAGTCGGAGATGACTACCACGCATGTGCAGGGGGAACCTTTACCTTTTTAAACAATTCCAAAGGCTCAGTGTCTTCATCTGCAATCACCCTCCCTTCACCTAACAAGGGCTCTGCTTCAGACTACCTCTCTGCCACTTGCCCAGTAGAAACGCCTGATTGCACAGTCCACTTTTTAAGAGGGAAAACTTTTTCAAACATTTCACCTGGATCTAGTGTAAGTCCAGTCAGGTGCTTGACATTGGGGTGCATCTCACCCATTCTGTCACTAGTCATGTCTCCATGAATATCAAATGACCCAGCACTGCTCACTACTCCTTCGGAGCCTCCCCACGGGTACCGTAACATTCTTTCCAGTGGGCCCTCAGCTCTCTTTGGCTCTCTCATCTCTGTGCCTCTCTCTCGAAGAACTCTCTAGCTCTTCTCGTCTTCTCTCTTTGCGCAGTCTGCCCCCCCAAATGTGCCTTTACCACCTTTTTCTCCTTCCACTCCCACTCTGCTGCCTCTTGCGGGAGTCGGAAAGTCACCCATTCTCTGGTCCAAGGGTCCACCTTCATCACCTCTACCAGATCCTCATTAACCCTCCTTTCCTCCATGCTAATCCATCCACCTAACACGTCTCCCTTCTTTCCTCCCTTCTTTCTTCTCTTCCCTCATTTCTTTTCTCCTCTCCCATTGTTCCTTTCTCCTCTTTTCTTCCCACCTCCTTTTCACCTCCCTCTACCAGAGTATCAGTGGATTCTCCCAATGAGTGCGAGCTTGGGTTGCGTACAGGTTCTTCGGAAGGGAGGGCGCACTTTCCTTCTCACAGACAGGCATTATATATTTGACAAGTTTTAACCAAAACCCCAAGTATCCATTAAATATTATTGTAGTATGTATGTTGTTCCTAATACTGCCTTTTTTGCCACTTTCATGGTATTATTTTAGAGATTTGCAGCTGATTATTTTATAAAATTCTGCTATGTTGTTCCCAATTCTTTGATGACCACAGGGACTACTGAAACATGTTTAATCCACATGCAAGTTATTTCTATTGCCAGGTCTCTGTAGTTTGTTGATTTTTCCAAGTCATTATCTTCAATTCTGACATCCCCTGGAATTTCTGTATAAATTATCCAGACATTTATGTGTTCTGTTTCCATTATATCTGGTATATTATGCTCAAGTTGTCTGTCCATTGTTGTTGGTACTACTATTACTATTATCTAACTTACATCCCTTGCAATATTGAACCTTTTCTCCTCTTTGCTTCCCAGCTGGTGAATATTGGGTCATCCTATAATTATGGGAATGAGGACCAGTCAGAGTTTCTGTGTGTTGTTTCGAAGGAGCTGTGCAGCTCACCTAGTGGCCCCTGTCCTGAGTCCAGCCGGAAGTTTAAGGTGAGAGCAGTGATTAACATCCTGAACCATAATTTACCTTTTTTTTTTCAAGCGCTCTCTTTTGAGAGGGCAACTAGTGAAAGCTCACCATTTTGCTATGGACTGTGGCACATGTTTTTATTTCAAACAGGAAGCATGGCATCGAGCCTCACACGTTTGGTTCATTCATGAAAGAAGGTTGTGTCCAGAATCAGCATTGACCCTTAATGTGCATCAGAATCGCTGGTTGCAAAAGCTGTGTTTGAAACAGCCTTGGAACTGTTTAGTGAAGGGATGGCCCCCTGTTGCCCTTCAAACGTTGCTGAACTACAACTCCCATCAGCTCTGGCTGGCGTATCCAAGGGATTATGAGGGATGTAGCCTATCAGCAGCTGGAGGACCAAAGGCTGCTCATCCATGATCTCAGGGTGCTGGGAGCATACGTTTGAAAACTTAGATGGAAGCTATATAGAAAGAGAGCTCTCTGATTAACAAAAATGGGAACTAGGTATTAGATTTGTAGAAATCACAGAATTTGCCCATAACTCCCCCAGGTAAAATTTTGGGAGGAGAATCCCAAAAGCAAAAAAGGGTCCAGTTTCTGAACAGTTGAATGACAGTTCAAGAGGTTCCACTTTATCTTCTGTGATGGCAACCTGGGTAAACTCTTCCCCTCTTAAATCACACATGGTTGACACAGTTTACCATTTTAAGGATATCAGCCAACAAATGTTTTGTGAATGGCTACGATAACGAATGGATATTGTTTTTCCCCTTAGATCTTTTGGCCTGCAGTTTGCCCTTCCCCTCTCAATACAGTGGTCCCTCCTATAACAAACAGTTTGTATAACGTAAAATCTGTACAACGTAAAAAATTCCAGAGACAGGGGAAATTTGCTTAACAGAACCGTTTATGGGGCGAATCCGTACAACATAAAAATGCTTGTGATTAGGGATTACTCTGTTTTCAATGCATTCCTATGGGAAATTTGTATAAAGGAAAATTTGCTTAACATAATTTCATTTGGAACCAATTAATTCCTTTATACAAGGTACCACTGTATATGCAGGAATACAGTATTTACTAGGAACTTGGGATACAGCAACCCCCTACTTGTTGCGGGGGTTAGGGACCCAACCGGACCTGCAATAATGGTAAATCCACAATATGCAGATGTTGGGTTGGGTTGGGACTGGCGGACCTGTTCGGGGCCTCCTAGACTTACCTTCTGCTGGTGCTTCCCCAAACAGGCCTCTGACAGGCTTCCCGGGCCTGTTGGAATCCCCAGAATTGGTTTTTGGCAAACCAGAAGGCACTTCCATTTTCCCAGAAACCACTTGTGGGACCTCTTACAGGCCCGAGAAGCCAGTTGGAGGCCTGGGGTAAGTGCAGGAGGCCTCACACAGGCCCATGCAGCTTACCACAGAGGACCTTTCCTTTCATATACTGCAGTTCTGCATTATACCAGGACCACAGTATATGAACCACGAAATGGCGGGGTCCACTGTAATTTCATAAATCAGATCAAGTGGGCTGTAATACCCCAAGTTCACGCAATAACAAATATGATGGTCTTTGAAGTGTCACAGTTACACTGTTGCTTAATATTTATAAAAGTATTGGAAGTGTGGATGGGCACGAAATGGAAAAACAGTTTTGTTTAATTCCGTTTTGTCCACAAATATTTTGTTTCATATCGTAACAATTTTTTTCAAAAGAATTTTGTTACATACGAATAACAAAACAGAATGAGGTAAGGCAGGCATGTCCAAACTTCAGCCCTCCGGATGTTTTGGACCACAACTCCCAGAGTCCTTTGTCATTGATAGTCTATGCTTAGAATTCTGGGAATTGTGGTCCAAAACATCTGGAGGGCCAAAGTTTGGATATGCCTGAGGTAAGGGAATCCCCCGGCAGGGGTCTGAGAGGGTAACACTGAAGTCAGCGCTCCCCTCTCAGCCCCTCTGCCAGGGGGTTCCCCACCTCCTCCCAGCTGGGAGGCAGCAGTGCTGGAGCCTCTTCTGGAGGGCCTTTTATAAGCAGAATGAAACAGTCCATTTTAAATAGAAAAATAACCCGCTGTTTTCTTTCATTTGTAACAAAATGCTGATTCTTTGTTTTATTTTGTTTCATTACATAACAAACTGACAAATCAGCATTTCATTTTTCATTTGGTGCCCATCCTTAATTTATGGAAGGTATTCATTGCACTAAATGTGTGCTGTGCTGCATTGAGGAGGCACTGAGGAAGACATTCAGAGCTTTATTTATTATTTATTTATTTTAAATTATTTTTACCCCACCTTTCTCCTTGGAAAAAGGACCCATGGCGGCTTACAGAATGAGGGATAATATAGAGTCCATTACAATTTAGACAAGTATTGAGAACAGGGAATTGAGGGACATCTTACAGCATTAATAGACAACATTACATTAAAGCTACAAGAGAATGTGAGCAGTTAAAGGGGAATAAAGTTCTATGTAAAGTTATGTGTGATGGAAACTCACATTGAAAACATAGTGTCAATGTAAACCCATAAGGTTATAAACACAAAGTCTATGTGACCCTGTAGATTCATATAAAAGACACATAAGAGGTAGACCATCATTCAGGGAAAGCTTCCCTGAAGAGAGAGACCTTTGCCTGTTTCCAGAAAGACAACAGATTTGAGGCAGTCCTGGCCTCTAGTGGGAGGGAGTTCCACAGTCTGGGCCCTTTCATGGGTTCCCACGAGATGTACCTGTGAGGGTGGTGGGATGGAGAGAAGGGGCCTCTCCTGATGACCTTAACACCCGAGTCGGTTCATGCTGTGAGATTCGATCCTTGACACTCTTCACAGAAGCACAGCAAGACAGGGAAGGCAAAGCTTGGCTCTCCGGATGTTGTGACACTGCAACACCCATCAGCCCTTGCAATCGTCATTAGCAAAGAATCATGGGGGTTGAATCTAGCAACATGGGCGGGGGCACACTT
This sequence comes from Phrynocephalus forsythii, assembly GCA_029282475.1. Taxonomy (NCBI): domain Eukaryota; kingdom Metazoa; phylum Chordata; class Lepidosauria; order Squamata; family Agamidae; genus Phrynocephalus; species Phrynocephalus forsythii. The sequence continues at coordinate 76,340,899 of JAPFRF010000006.1, read as the reverse complement.
TACCTACTTATGCTGTAAGTCAAAACAGTTTCATTAGCCTTGCCACTGTTATTGCCGATTCGGTGATCCGAGGGCTTGGATCTGTGGCTTGCCATAAGGCAGCTTTATGAGTTGAAAGCAGAAATGAAAGTTCCACCTTACTGTACACTTTGGGCTCTTAGTTGCTGTCCTGGTTCTCTAAAGCCCAAAGAGTTGTCAGGTTCCAGTCCAGTTCTCAATTAAAGCATTTAAAAGAAGAGCTCAAATAGTCAAGGCTGGCCCTGTAATTTTTGTTTGTTTTGTTTTGTTTTGTTTGTATTGGGTCTTCCATCCTTCTCCGTGGGATGCAGAGTGCAGACGATGATCCGGAGCAGGGGCTGCGACTCCAGGAAGTGGAAGAGGAAGAGGAGGAGACAGCGGCTGGAGCTGAGGAGGAGAAAGGTGCAGAAAACCCCTGAGGAAACCGATGATGAAAGCAAAGCAAGCCTCAGTCTTCCTGCTGGCCAGCGCTGGTGGTGGAGAGGCATGGTGGGAGGTTGCGTGGAAACACCAGCGGGAGGAGCAAGCCCTATGCAGTGGCCAAAGGATCAGAGATAGCTGAACACAAACATTTCTTTGGGGCAGCTGCTACATTTACTTTTTTTTTTTTTGAAAAAATGCTGAATTTTATAATAAATTCATCAACTCAAAAGATGAGGATTCTCTATCCACTTTGAACTTACTTTCCCCCTTATCCAATCTACACATCCCACTTTCTCTGCTATATTTATTTCTTGCATCTCTTTCCAATATCCTCTTGGCAATTCCACCCAATGGCTTCTTCCTTCTACCCCATCTCTTTTTTCATGTATGGCATTTGTTCACAGTCTCTGACTAAAGCTGCATGATTCCCATCAGCTTCTATCCTTGAACCCGTGGTATGCAGCAGCAGAGCTGAGTCAAGGGGTCTCTGGAAGTACAGCTTGTAAAATCTTCTAGCCAGCACGGTTGTATGCTAGTTTGGGGGCAGGGGGTGTCAGGGTGCTGGGGTATGAAAAACCAAAACCAAAAACCTTGCCATGCTTTTGAAATAATGGAAGAGGGCAACCCAAGCACATCCCTTATTGGGCGTTTGTCTTCCAGGCTACCTCTTACAGATCCAGGAGAACAGAAGATGGAAGGAGGAGAAAAAGCAGAGTTGTGGGGGATGGTTAGCTCCGGGCTTAAAATTTTGAGCAGTGAAGATGAGTAGCTGTTATTTTTTTTAACAGCAGATGAGACCTGAGCCCATCTGGCCTAGCACACGCTGTCCTTAGTGGGCAGGAGCTCTCCAGCTTCTCAAGATGAGGATTTTTTTTCTGGCTCTGTTTCTTAGGGTTCATTAATTGGAGAAGGCAGACTCTCAGCTTGGGGCCTTCTGGATGCCAAATGCATGCTCTCCACTGATCAGCTCTGGCTTCTCCCCAGGGCTTGCAAATAGAGCTGCTTTTGTGCTGATGTGGCGGTGCGGGCGAGGGGGGGAACCTCTCCAAGTTTCTGAACCACAAAAAGCCAGATATCTCTCTGCCGGATAGTGCTGCATTTGGCTGAGAACACTTTTTTCTGATCACATTGCTTGCATGCCCAGCCCAAGGGTCGGGACCTGGGAGATGATGAGATGGGGAATGGAGTCCCAAGACAGATCCACTGGAAGAGAGAGGGAACTGTACAGGGACTAATGAGAGCTTAGAGTGACCTTTGATCAAATGGCACGGTATATACAGTGAACCAGATAAATAAAATAATAAATATTCTTGTTTCTGGTGCGTGTTTAAAAGGTCATTCATTAACAATACTCCTTACAAGGCTTCAACAAATGGGTGAGGCTCGTATGGTCCTCCAGATGTTGCCAGACTACAAGTCCCATCCTTCCTAAGAAGAGCCAGTAGTAGGGATGATAGGAGCTTGCAATCCAACACTACTGGAGGACCACAAGTTCCTTATGCCTAGTTTTAAAAATACTTTATGTTGCTTTCTGTATTAGTACTTGAAGAAAAAAAAATTGATTGGAAAATGTTTCATAAAACTTGAAAATATTATGTCAAAATGCTTCTAAAATGCCCTTGCAAAGTAACAAGAAAATGATGCTTATTACACTAATAAAGTAACTTCACTCATTTCTCTGTTTAATAATAACGTGCATTCATTACTGTAGAAGGGAACTTGTTACAGGTCCTAACATTGCTTGCTCATATCTAAGCTCTGAGCACAATCAATCTGCACCATTTCTCCACTCCTGCATAACCCCATCAACTTTTTTTTTTGGAGGGAGAACACATCCTTGACCCATTCCAGTCCGGGTTCAGGCTGGGTCGGGGGACTGAGACAGTCTTGGTCGCTCTGCAAGATGACCTCCTCCAGGGGGCCGACAGGGGGTGCTCTTCCCTGTTGGTCCTCCTGGATCTGTCAGCGGCCTTTGATACCGTCGACCACGGTATCCTGCTGGACTGGCTTTCTGAGGTTGGGATTGGGGGCACTGTTCACAGTTGGCTCCGGTCCTTCCTCGGGGGCCGTCCCCAGCAGGTTCAGCATGGGGGTGAGCTATCTGTCCCTTGGATACTCCCTTGTGGGGTACCACAGGGGTCGTCTCTCTCTCCCATGCTGTTCAACATCTATATTAGGCCGCTGGCTGAGGTCATTAGGAGACATGGAGTCTGCTGTCATCAGTATGCTGATGACACGCAGCTCTATGTCTCCTTTTCCACCGTTGCAGATGAGGCTGTCCAGACCCTCGATCAGTGCCTGGGCGCAGTCATGGAATGGACCAGGGCTAACAGGCTCAAACTCAACCCCGATAAGACCGAGGTTATGTTCTTTGGGGCTTCCCCATCTAGCTATGGAGGCCCTCTTCCCACCTTGGAGGGCGTTTCCCTCCGGCCTTCGGACACCGTCCGGAATCTGGGCGTAGTCCTGGACCCGGCGCTCACCATGGAGGCCCAGGTGGCCGCTGTGTCCAGGGCTGCCTTTTTTCATCTCCATCAAATTGTCCAGATTCGTCCATACCTAGATGGGGATTCCCTCAGAACTGTGGTGCAAGCGCTGGTGATCTTGAGACTGGACGGTTGTAATGCGCTCTACATGGGGTTGCCCTTGACTCTCCTTCGGCGACTGCAGCGGGTTCAAAATGCGGCAGCCAGACTGGTGGCAGGTGTGCGTCGGTTCGACCACATCACCCCAGTTCTGGCCTGCCTGCATTGGCTGCCCGTTGTGGCCTGAATCAGATTCAAGGTCCTGGTTTTGATTTACAAAACCCTCCATGGCCTAGGACCTGACTACCTGACAGAGTGGATCGACCAGCAGTCAACATCGGCCCGTCCGACTAGGTTGTCGCGGGCGCACATGCTGCATGTGGCCATGCCCAGGGAGGCTTGGAGAACATCCACCCGTACCCAAGCCTTCTCTGTGGCTGGCCCCACCATGTGGAATCATCTCCCAACAGAAGTGCGCCTAGCAGAGTCCCTGCCAGCCTTCCGGAAGGCTCTGAAAACTCCTCTACTGGGAGGCGTTTGGTTGACTTAATTAAAGTATTTTTCCCCTGTCCCGCCATCTGCAATTTTGGTTTTTATTGCTCTGTTATTTGGCTAACTCTATGTTATTTTAAGTGTTATTTTGTTATACCGTTTGTTGCAAACCTCCCGGAGTTCCTCCGGGAAGACGGGCGGTATATAAGCTTAATAAATAAATAAATAAATAAATAAATAAATAAATAAATAAATAACTCAGTTAGCCATATTCAGCAAATATTGTCTTTCAATGGCAATACTGTTCCTCTCCCACTGAGGACTACAAACACATAACGGGATCTTCAAGAAGGCAGATCTTTAGGCAGAGGCCTGGTGTTGGCTGCAATCCAATACAGAGTTAAGTGCTCTTAAGACCACTGATTTGAACCGCCCAAACTGTAGTTCAAGTCTAAACAGAAGGAAGGGCGTAGCCATTGTTGACCGCTCTCCATATGATGTCTCTTCCTTGCCTGATTCTTTTGGGAAAGGAAGTTACATCTCTTTGTTTGTTGCATGAAAATTTCCATGTCTGCCTTCTTTTGTATATACTCTGTGTATGTGTGTGTATTTTACATCACGGGAACGGATAATGCTCTGTAGCTCTTAATCAAAGCTTGAGAAAGTTTCTTTTCATTTTTTCTTCTTTCTTTCTTTCTTTCTTTCTTTCTTTTTTAAGGGAAGATGAGAATACTCAGAAACAGTCCACAGTGGCCATTCTGGCTGTGGGATTCTGGGAACTGTTGATCAGAGCAGTAATATTCCCAGGCTTTGCTCTTCAACCACAAAACAGATGGCCTTCGAAGCACATTGGTCCCTTCCGCTTCATAAGAACACAAGGCATGGAAGGACTTTGTTTTCTGTTACAAGGAAGATTGTAGAGCATCCACAAGGCTTTGCCTACAAAGCTCTTTCTTGTATTGATATCTACAGGGAGAGGTTGGAGAATTTGGCTTTAAGACAGTGGTGGCCAAACTTTGCCCCTCCAGATGTTTTGGACCACAACTCCCACAGTCCTTTGTCATTGGCAGTACAGGCTTAGAATTCTGGGAGTTGTGGTCCAAAACATCTGGAGGGCCGAAGTTTAGCCACCACTGCTTTAGGATGATGAGCGAGGAATCTCTGGCCCTCTGTGTTGTTTGGACAGCAACTCCCATGCTGGCAGGGGCTTCTGGGAGTTGAAGTTCAAGTTGGAGGACTATATATAGATTTCCTAGTCCTGGCCTAGGGCAGTGGTGGCCCCCTTGTCGCTCTACATCAGTGCTTCCCAGGCTTGGCTCTCCAGATGTTCTTGGGTTACAACAACTAGAAATCCTGGCCAGTTTGGCTCATGGTGTTGTAGTCCAAGAACCCCTAGGACTCCATGTTGGGAACTATTACTCTATGGGTATTGCCCAGCAACATCTGGATCTCACATAATCTCTCCTAGACATTGCAGGCATCTCCTCTCTTCTGTGTGCAAATTTCAAGTGAATACCCCGTAATGATAGACAATTGGTGCTTTTTTGGCTCACATGTTTTATTCTTTCATTACAGACATGCTTCCACCCACCAGGTTTTCTCATGTTTTTTATGTTTGTGTTGTACTTGCATTCTGTTTCTTGTTATTGTTTTTGTTATTGTTACTTTTTAAAGCTGTTACAAGCAAGATGTCTCAGGATATGATGCTGATAATGATCATTTTTTAAATGTTAATGTTTAAATCTTTATTTTTGTACTGTACTTTGTAAAATAAAGCACACCTGGGTGGACAATCAGAGTTCGTATAACATTGTATTCTCTCTCCCCCCCCCATTTCTTTCTTAACTCTACTCAACAGCTTCTACTTGTTGCATTTTGTGTCTGTGGAACTCCCTGCCACAGGATGGGTTGATGGCATATTGCCTGGATGCCATCAATAGGGGATTGGACAGATTCCTGGAGGACAAGTCCATCATAGGTTACAAACCATGATAGAGATGTGTAATCTCCAGGCTTAAAATCAGGGTACTTCAAGGGCCAGATGCAGGGGTGTGGTATCAGGAGGCAGATATCTAGTCTCGTGCGCTCCCAGATGCATCTGGTTGGGCCACTGTGAGATACAGGAAGCTGGACTACATGGGCCTTTGGCCTAATCCAGCATGACTCTTCTTATGTTCTTACATGTTCTGGGAGAAATATTTGACATAGGGTTTGACATTCTTTAATATAGCTTTTATTCTCACAGGTTGGTGTTGTGTCCAGCCCCTATGAAAGCTGGTGGGATTCTGAGAGCTGAAGTTTGAAAAGTAACTTTAAAGGTAACTGGAGGTCTCTGGAACCACTTTCGTGGTCAGTACAGGTGAAGCCTGTTCTATGGCTAGGCAATCCAGAGAAGATGAGGGAGAGGAGGAGAGTTACCCAAAGGGAGAATCCAGTGGCACAATGGGCAAAACACCTCTGTTGTGGAAGTCAGTGCTACGGGAGGGGCTTCCTTGGACCGTTGTTAAGCTCACCGGAGGAATGTGTTGCCAATAACATATTTGAGAGTTCTGATATTAAAAGTGTTATGTTTAAAGAAACCACGGAAATAGAATTAAACCCTGTGCCAAAGGAGGTTCGAGTTGTAAGAAAGAAAGACAAAACAGAGTTTGACAATAAAGCTTTATTTCAAGTTAATACAAATGGACTGGAAAATCGTCATTTCAACTCAGAAACGGGTTGCCCCGTCTTCGAACCCTCACACCTTGAGACGAACCACATTTGTTTTACACGACATAGTAGGTGGCTAAATTCTAAGCTCCCACGTAGTGGCATCTTCCAGGACACAATTTCTTTTCCTGCCTGCTGAATGCTTGCTCGTCACAATCTTTCTGCAAACATCTCTGCAAGCCCCTCATCGGAATAGATTTGTGAAATGATCTTGCATGGCTAATATTTTAACCAGCCATATTCTAGGCGTATTTCATAGAATCACAGAATAGGGAAATCAGAAGGTGCCTACAGGGCCATCAAGTCCATCCCCCTGCTCCATGGGGGATGCGAGTCAAAGGATATCTATCAGGTGGTTGTCTGAATTCAGAGCTAAAGAACAGCTGTTTGGTGATGGAGCAAACTATTTTCAGCACCAAATTCCATGTGTTGGGACATGAAAGCAAGATCTCTCCAGGACTACATTTCCTGCCGAGAATCAGAAACCCCTTTTCTGCAAGCGAAAAAAGAAAATCATTCTAACTTTATTTATGCCTGCAAATCAAGCTGACTCATTAGATCAGGCATGTCCAAAGTTCAGCCCTCCTGATGTTTTGGACCACAACTCCCAGAATTCCAGGCCTGTATTTCCAGTGGCAAAGGACTGTGGGAGTTGTCGTCCAAAACATCTGGAGGGCTGAAGTTTGGACATGCCTGCATTAGATCATCTAGCAAAAATGCTTGCATGGACCTCTTAAATTCTTATATGTTTCTCTCTATTATCTTATTTGACTGAGGATGGAAGAGACTTGAAAGAGGCCTGCCACCAGTGATAACTGAAAGTGTCCAATTGGTTCCTTTATGGTAGTTTTCTCCTGAAGTCCTGCAAACTGTAGTTTTGTGTATAGACTGAAATATTCTGAATTCAGATTCCTTGCCTTGTTCATAGGGCTATATTGTTTCCTGGCTTGATATCCATCCCAGTTCAGAACACTTCTGATTTAAATTGGTAGCGTCAATGCAAACTTATTTTCAGCTAAGGGAATACAATTACACCTAACAGCAGAGTGCAACTGCATCAGATACAGCAATTTCTTGGCTTTTCAAATGGCCGTGCCTTATGTTGGCTGCGGGGAGGAATTTGCATAGGACCAAGTAATTATGCATGCAAAAGGACAACCATCACGAGTGTCTGGAATACTAAGAATCATGAAATGGATATTACCAGGCACTGCTGAAAACTGCTTTTGTGTACAGCACAGGAGATATGCTGGGGACACTTTCGCATGTAAACATACTTGTCCGTGACATAAAGGTTGCATGTGTTGACATCTCTGGAGTGAATTCAGGTTTCCAACACATGGGATAAGATATCTGTGCTAACATGTGGCCAAAAAGAGAGACTCATGGTGTGATGCAGAAATGACAGCCTTTTGCACAACTTCCAAGTCATACTGGGGTGGCATTGTCGTTCTAAGTGCAAAACTTCCATCATCCTATTTCAACCTCCTTGGAATGGGGGTGGGGGATTCAGAGACACTAGAAAGATATAAAAATCTACCCCCTCCTGTCCATTCAACAGCTGCCCCCCTTCCTATCAGGAACAGAGTTCTATCCAGCATCTGCAGACAGGAGGGGCAAGACTTTTCCTAGGTGGATTGTGGGAAACCTCCAGAGAGGTCATTGAGATCTGGGGAACAGAAAACTCCATTGCATAAGGTTGCCTTGTGCTTGGCTGTTTTCTCTCTCGCTCATTCCAAATCAGTGAAGGAATAATGCAAATGTTTAAAGTCCTATAAAGGTCACCCACTCCCTATTCCAGCAAGAGCATTTACTTGTGTCCCCACCCCAAATTTTACAATGTGCTGTTATCTTTAAGTTAGAATTGTCTTTTGAAATGACAAAAAAGGGTAGGAAGTGCTTGCAGCTACTACTGTACTTCCATGTTCGGTACCTGATGTAACTCACTCTCCTGAAAGTCAGGATATCCATTTTGGTCTGTCTTAAACCTAAAACAGCAATTAGTATCCTCGGAGACAAAAATAGCTCTCCGCTGGTCCTCATTATGCAAGACAAAGCATTTCTTGAATATCTTTTGACAATTCTGCCCCACCTTCCCTTAAACTCTCTAAAACTCCTTCTGCTCACATACAGAAACCTTCCCTGATGTCCAGCGCTTGAATATCAGGTGGGATCTGGGCCTCTCCAATTTAGGGCATGGGGGAAAGGGTCATGAGGACTGGAGGCTCAGCTGGTGCTGTCGCAGGGAAAGGAAGCCACTGGGTGTTGCTCAGCTTGACATGGTTTGCTTCATCCATTCCATCACACTGGTGATCCTGGTGTAGACTCCAAAGTGATGGGGGCGTGCACAACCCATCCCCCAGCTCACCACGCCAGCTAGGAACCATCTCTCACTGGGTTCTTGGCAGGCAAGCGGGCCTCCTGAGTCACCCTAGAAAAGTAGAAGGAAACAACCATCAGGTGGGTTTTTTTGTGGTGGTGGTGGTGGTTGGGGTGGTGGTAGGCTTCTGGCAATTAAAGAGAAACCAACTGGAAGGAAGTCTTGCAATAGCTGTACAGTGGACCCTCGTATAACAAACAGTTTGTATAACATAAAATCTGTACAACATAAAAAATTCTGGAGATAGGGGAAATCTGCTTAACAGAGTAGCCTATGGGGCGAATCTGTACAATATAAAAATGGTTGCAATTAGGGATTACTCTGTTTTCAATGCATTCCTATGGAAAAACTTGTATAAAGGAAAATTTGCTTAACAGAATTTCATTTGGAATGAATTAATTCCTTTATACAAGGTACCACTGTCTTTCCCTTTCTCCTTTAGCTGAGCTGTGGACAGCCTGCTAGCATGGATATCTGCTACTTGACAACTGCCACTTGGAAATCAAGAGATGTTTGATGCAAAAAAATAAAATAAATCAAAAGTGTTTTTATTGATCACATACTAGATGATTGTGGGAGCAATAATAACACAGGTTATACAATAGCTCATTTGGGCAGCCTGTTAAAACCTGTTTCACCACATTCCAATTCGGCCTATCTCTTTTTTGTACCTCCTTCTCATCAAAACCATATCCTAAAAAACTTCAGAATCCTCTCTGTACCTTATCACCTATCGAACATTCACAGTCCTCTCTCAACGTCAACTGGCAATCCTATCTGAAATGCTTACACGCTCTTCTATACTCTCCGCCACCCCCCCCGCCCATTCCCATTTGTACTGGGGAAGGAGGCCAATCACAACAGCTTCTAACTTCCACCCCCAAGGAGCCCAACTATCCTAACTGTCATTTATCCAGTGCCCACCTGCCAATCAACCTATTCACTCTATTATACCCACAGCTAACTCACCTACACAGTAACTATCAATAGACTAAAACAAGCAGGAGGGGGAATGAAACCATCACAACCTGTTCACTGAATTTTCTCAGAATGTTTTCTGTACTCTTTTTAATGGTAATCGTGTGTGTCTGTGTGTGCGTGCGTGCGCGTGCACACACACACACACACACACAGAGAGAGAGAGAGAGAGAGAGAGAGAGAGAGAGAGAGAGAGAGAGAGAGAGAGAGAGAGAGGCTGACTGAGAGAGAGATTTAGAACACCAGTAAAACAGGGTTGCCAAGTCTGGCCTTGAACTCAAAATATCTAGGAACAGGATGCTACTAAACTGGCAACCCACAATCCAGAACATTATGGAGGTAGCCAAAGAGTAGCTAGGAGGGAAAAGGTTTGTGTGCTGGAAGCCAGTGCTCGGGGTTACCTGGCACGCATCCTTCCTTCCGTCATGATAACCGGCGCAAAGCATTCTGGGTGTGACCTGGTAGTGATAGGCCTCATTGCAAATATCCTGTGGAACTAGCTGAACATCCGCCTTTTGCAGGGCCTTGCTTGTGGGACCTGGGGAGAGGGTTAGTAGATGGTTAGCAGCATGGCTAAGCAAAGAAAGACATGTCTTTTTGTGTTGGAGATCTTAGGCGGTTACTTCACGTCCTACCTTGTTCTGTGATTACGTTTGTACCGTGACAGTGTTGTTGGCGGTCATGTGGTTTTGTCCCTGTTCAATCCCTGTTTCCGTTTACTCACAGGTGTGATTACTTGTCTTGTGACAACTGTTAATTCACAGTCTTGTTCCGTGACATATTCTGAATTTGTCTTGCTTTCTTAACCCATTTTTAAATATCGTAAATAAAACTTTTTCGATATTTCGATTTACTGGTCTTCTGGGATTTACACATCAATTCTACAGGATTTTCAGTACTTTCTTTAATAAACATTTGCACTGCATCGTGTTTCCCATAGGGAAACTAATGTTGAATGCCACTTCAGCCACTGACCACTAGGTGGACACTGGTTGTTGCATTACAGTTGTTACCCCACGGTCCCTTGTCTCGGAACAAGTACTGGGAACCAACCATGACAAGAAAATTCCCCAGCCCAGGGGCAGGCACGACTTGTCATGCTCTGTTCCCGGTTCCGGGGGCGTGGCCGAGACAACTTTTTGCTGTCATGCTATGGACGTGAAGTAAGATTTTTTTGTACCAGTCCCAAGCGGGACAGCAAGGAGGGACAACAGGACGTGAAGTAACAATTCCAGTCTACTTGGCCCTATTACCCCCACACACACACACAGAGCAATATTTTGTTGTTGTCCATTTGACATTCCACAATCAAGATGCTTTAATCCTGGGCCTGATCCATTTCTTCTCAAACAGGAATATAGCCCTTGATTCTCTTCATCATTCCTGCCTCTGTTGCAGAGATTTTATATTAAATAGGGGGAAATATGGTGAAACAGGGATGGGGGGATTGTAGATTAGGATTTCCTGGTAGAGCTATAGGCCACACGGAGGAGACTGACATTTTTTCTGACTCTCAATTAACAACTGCAGCTACAAATGACTCCCCACAACACAAATCATGTAGCTGAAATGAAGAAAGCGTGAAATAAGTAGGATTGGAATTTTGCACAGAAGAAGCGTGAGGCTCCATTGAGGTCTGGCGCTCAAGAAACCCCTGAGCTCAGTAACCTTTCATTCTCAAGTCCTGTTCAAGCCATAAATCAGAGGTGGGGAACCTTTGACCCTCCAGATGTTTTAGACCATGCATGTCCAAACTTTGGCCATCCAGATGTTTTGGACCACAACTGCCACAGTCCTTTGTCATTGGGAATCTAAGCTTAAAATTCTGAGAGTTGTGGTCCAAAACATCAGGAGGGCTGAAGTCTGGACATGCCTGTTTTATACCACAACTCCTACAGTCCTTTATCTTTGCCAATAGAGGCTTGGAATTCTGGGAATTACAGTCTAAAACATCTGGAGGTCCAAAGGTTCCCCACCTCAGCCATCAATGAAAGTGCATAGGTGAAGCAAAAAACGTGAGGAGGCTAGCCCAGCCCCTTCAATGCCACTTCTTCTCCTCATCTGAAGATTGAGTTTATGAAGAGGAAGGCCTCTTCTAGGAATGAGGGTGCTTCAGGTAATGTAGAACTCTGTAGAATTCTATCAGATGAAGAGAATGGGTGGATGACTAGGGTAGATGACTCCACCACCTTGCATTCCTCTTTGACCTATTGCGCAATGCCTGAATTGGATGTATACATACGTGTCTTTTGCACCAGATCTAGACGGTTCTTGAGACTTGCAAAGAAAGCATGTCCCATAACTCTTTGAGTTTTGACTTTCCCTGATGCAGAGGAGTGGAAAGAGTGGAAAATATTTTTCTCATCAAGACGTGTGGATATCAAGTATTACATTCACTGGAGGAAGGTAGCTAAAACACATTGTGCAAGCCCACTTTAAATCTGAAAAATGTAAGGGGGGACTGAATTGCACAATCCCATTTTTTCAAAACCAAAATCTTAAGGATTTGCTTTTGAAATGCATCTGAAAAGGATCCTGATCTCAGTTCCCTCTTCATAGAAGCCAACGGTCTACTCATTGAACAGTAAAAGATGCCTCACATTGCTCTGTGTAGCATTGATCCTTTGTTTTCAGATGCCCGAGACGTGAACATCATGCTTTAGAGTGCATAGGAGCTGGAGATAGACTGGGATCTATTTGGAGCTCATGTACAGTACAGTAAATTGGAAAATGTTTCTTCCTGATGCTTAAGAACAAAAGGACTTTCCCAAAAGTTGCTCAAATAAAGAGATGGTCCAAGGTAGCAAGGACTGGATTTTCATGCAAAAGGACTGATCTCAAGTCAGTGCCCTTGTGACACTAAAAATGAGTTGCCGTGCTCAGAATGTATTCAAAGGCACCCTCTTATTTCATTGTAAGAATACATCTTCTGGACCTGCTTTTGATTGGTGGCCATTAAGCTTCCTGTGAAAATCAAACAGATTCCAGATATCATACTTCTTCTTACCCTACCATTTCCACACAATCACTTTGGCATGATTTTCAGCAAAGATCCACTGGGGGGAGTTTGATAGACACTGACACCGACACCCCAAGCAAAGCAGATCATCCATGACATTGCACCTTAGCTTGCTGTTATAATGCAACCCCTGTGAGGCAGAATTAGTTTTCTATCTGAGCAGGCAATCGGTTGCAATTGAGCAACTACTTGGGTGTATGCTCGACATTCCTTTCTGCAGTTTTGGGGATGGCTCATTATCACCCTCAACTGGATAGAATCTGATCAAGTCCAAAGATGGGTTGGGAGAATGAGACTAGTCATGCTCAGTTACCTCCTTCCTTGACTGCCCCCCAGCCGCTGATCCAGCACTGGAGGCCAGGCTGAAAGAGATGGGAGCTGGCTGGCAGGCAGATTGGCTGGATGAAACTGGAATAGATGACGGGATGGTCAAGCTGCAGCAGCGCCACGTCGTAGTCGTGGCTGTCTTCTTCATAGTAGGGGTGAGTCAGGATTCGGCTCACTTTGAAGGAGACTTCATTGGGGCTGGTGACGTTCAGAAACTGCTTGCCAAGAAAGACCGTCCAAACCGTGGGGGAAGCATGTCTGGAAAACAAAGGGGGCAGGAAAGCTTTCAGGTCTCGGACACGCTACTCCTCCTCTGGCTCTCAGCAGGGCTGGCCCTACCGTTAGGCAAAAGGAGGCAGTTTCCTCAGTGCTAGAGGACAGGGCTGCCTGTCACTCAGCCGGCCTTTCACTTTCTAAGCTGGCATGGTGCCATCTGGTGCTGTGGCGGATGCTGCCTCACAACCTCTACTGGAGAAGGACTTATCTGTTTACTCTGACCAAGTTTGCAAATGTTATTATTATTTTTAGTCCCAAGAAGCAGAACCATCTTTGCAGGGATTGCAATAGTGTGTGTGTGTGTGTGTGTGTGTGTGTGTGTGTGTGTGTGTGTGTGTGTGTGTGTGTGTGAAATCTGTGATTTTACGTGCCACTCCTTACTCTTTTGTTATTTGGGAGAAGCGAAATGCTTTTGTTCTGTTCTATTGGATTGTGTCAACAGAATGACACAACATTTGAAACGGCTCTAAAAATCCCATCTAGAAGCAATTTTTGGAAAATAAATTGACGTTGATACTCATCCAATCCGTATAAGAACATTTACTCGTTGTATTGCTTTTGACATGCAACTTCACTATATCTTTGTTATGGGAAACAGTAAGTCATTGCCATTAAGTACATAATTACATAATGTAGTTAGCTGTAGTACTGGTAACGTCTTACTTTCCAGGCTTTGTTACAATGCTCCTTGTGTAAATCATTCTCTTCTTGAATTCTTAGCTTATATCATCATCCTGAGAGACTTTGGGGTTGAAGAAATGGACATCAAGAATCATTTTGTAACAAGGATGGGGGAGGAATCACTTCAATTTGCATTTTAATATGAACCTACCTAATTCTCACTTCCTGAATGAACATGCAAACTGAAACATGGTTATCCTTCAATATTAATCCTTCTTTAATTAAACAAAAATGTAAGACAAAACGTAGGACATTTTTCGAAATATAAAAGGCATGAATTAAGGAAAAAAAATACACCAGTGTATATGATTCTGAAAACAGCATGCAAAAATACAATATGCTGGCGATATTTGTATGCAAAACACATGTAGCACACAAAATAATGTACAAAAATGTATACGACACAGGCAACAATGAATTTATTTGTGGAGTTGTTCAAATATGTGCAAACTGATGGCAGGTATGGGATAAAATCTAATTAAGACCGGAAAAATAAGATGCCAAAAGAAGCACAGATAGAAATGATCCTTCATTCATAACATGGATGCAAAAATTCAGTGGATAGAGATGGAATGGTAATCAGTGAGCAATCAACAGCCTCATTCATCATGTTCCTTCCCTTTCCATCAGGCCCCTTACCTGTCTTCTTGGAAACAGTGAGCAGCTGCAATCACCCAACGATCGGCGATCAGTGTTCCCCCACAAACATGGTGCCCACGAACCTGCAGACTCGCTTGCCATGGCCACTCCCCTTCCACAGAATAGCCACCGCCCACGATCCGGTTGGTTGGGACCTCTTGTACTCCACAGTCTGAGGAAAAAGAGAGAATCTCCAGAAGACGGTGGGGTGGTTGAGAACACCCTTCCCTAACCTTGTGCTCTTCAAATGGGGTTAAGCTAAAACTCCCACCATAATGGGAGTGGTAGTCCTACTAACCTAGAAAAGGGGGATCTGCTTAGCCCCACCTCAGATTTTGGGTTTTATCTGTCTAGTTATCTGTTTCATGTCTAGTTTTTGAATGCTAATTGATGAAAGCTGTGTAGCACTTTCAAGACTTTGGCTGCAGAGACATCCTGTTCAGGCTATCAAAATGCCATTAACCATTACCAGAGTGGGATAGGATGGGAATAGACATGGGCACGACTCAGCGAAATTGTCATTTCCATTTTCGGTTATCATTTCCGTTATGTAACGGAAATGGTAAAGATAATTAAGCCGTCAGAACTCGAACTCGAAGAGAAAAAAGAAAAATTTGGTCGGGTTTTTCGTTTTTGTTTGTGGCATCGCGGCGATCGCACAATGTGAAGCACAGAAAAAGTTTTTAAAAGTTTTTTAAAAAACCCGACTCCCAGCCAAAAAAGCAGGTGAAAATATGCCTGCCTGAGGCTTTGCCACCTACCAGAGGGGTGGTTTTTGGGGGGGTCCCCGGCCTTTCCCCCCCTCTTCTCCTGTCCTGGGCTGCTTGCACCAGGCTGGGGGTTCATCCTCGTCGTCTCGCCAATCACCATGCGGTGGGGGGGATCCAAAATGGCAACCACAATTTTTCTTTTGAAATCGTGGTCAAAAAACACACCAAATCACCACAGAAACATGTGAAATTTATTTATTTTAAATGCCTGAATTTTAATAGTAGCAGCAGTGGGTTTTTTTATAGCAATAAAATGTCACATTGATTTTATTTTATTTTATTTTTTATTTTTTTAGACCTGCCCATTTGGGCTGGGCATGGGATGGGACCATGCAAATTTTTTGAACCATCCCACCAATGGCATCGCCAGGTTTTTGACTGACACTTCTGGATGTCTCAGAGGGCATAAAAAGCCGAGGCACCTTCCAGAAATCGCAGTCGGGTGTATGGATGTGGTTGAGGGAGGAGGGCTGGCTGCTGGTGCTGGTGTGATCCGATCGAGATTGAGGAGGGAGACTGGAGGCTTTAGGATTTAAGTTAGGCAGGCAGGGAGGGAATTGAATTTAGAAAATAATTTCTTTGATTCCCTACAGCTTTGTCTGCTGAAGGGAATAGCAGTTTATTCTTTATTTCTTCTCTGGCAGTTTGTGAGGATTTTTTTTCTGATATTGGATAAAGGGGGAGGTTCGACTGAGAGTGGGAGGTGTGGATTTATTTTAAAAATATATTATATACTACCATTTATTTTCTCTTTTCCCAACTTCAATTTGCTTGCACACACACACATTTGGGGTGCAAGCCAAGAACAGAACCTCTATCCTAAGTGATATCCTAACTGCCCACTCACCCGTCCGCCCACGCCACCGCCCGTCCACTCGTCCGCCCGCGGCCGCTGCCTACCCATGGCCCCCGCCACTGCTGCCCGCCCGCACCTGCCCCCCGCTGCCTGCCCCCCGCCCCGCCCGCAGCCTAGGGCGCAAAAACACCTAGTGCCGGCCCTGATTGCGGGACGCCCCTATGCTCTGGGAAGTCAAATTGCGCTAAATCGCGGTGGAAACAACAAACGACAAATGACAAACGAAATGACAAATTTTTGAAAAATTTCGTGACAAACGAAAACGACCCGAAACGGACCCGTTCCGACAAACGAAAACTCGAAACTTCATTTTTTCTGGTCGTGCCCATGTCTAGATGGGAATTACAGCCTAATATAGTGGTGGCAAACCTTCAGCATACCAGCTGTTTTGGACCACAACTCCCACAGTCCTTTGTCATTCGCAATACAGGCCTGGAATTCTGGGAGTTGTGGTCCAAAACATCTGGAGTGCCAAAGGTTCACCACCACTGGCCTAATACTTTTTGAGGGCACAAAGCCGGAGGGAAGATTGGTAAAGGACTATAATCTTGAACTGACATGTCCTTATGTTAAACAGACCCACATCCTGCATCTGTTCCTTTATCACATTTGCCTTCTGCTTCTGCTTCTTTTTTTTACAAGCCCGAGAGATCTTTTGCTCTGGTGTTCTGCATCCACAGTATTTATGTGTAATAAGGAGAAGATGGCTCTTGAGCATAATGTGAATCAAACATTTTGAGCCTCCTCCAAGCTAGACAATTAATTACAGACATCTGCTGCATCCCTTAAGACCAGCTGACAGCAGCAATCCATCATTATTACCATGTGAAATTCTGACCCTACACTCCTACGCATATCTACCCAGAACCAAACCTGGGAAGTTCAGTGGGACTTCTTCTGAGGTGAACAACCATTGCAGAAACATAACAGTAAGGTGTGAGGCTCATTAATGCCTAACATGTTTGATTTGGCATAAGCTTTTGTGGCCTTCAGCCCACTTCATTGCGGCTGGTGAGATGCCGCCCACCAAAGCTGATGCCGAATCAAACCTGCTTACTTCAGTGTGTCACGTGGCTCTTCATTGTCTTCACTGCAAAATATTGATATAATTACCTCTCCTTAGAAATGTGTAAGAGGGGTAAAAAACTCAGATTTTTGAACTACAACTTGCACTGGCTATGCTGGTTGAACTTCTGGAAATTAGAATTCCAAAACACACAGAGGGCCAGGATTACAACCTGTCATTCATGTCCACCCATGGCATAGAGAATTCAATACTTGGCATGATCACTTCACTGGGTACTGCTTTAAGTCAAGGCCAGCCCTACCCTTGGGCAAATCCCTGCAGGTGACATAGGAGAGGGGAACAGTGCCAGCCTTCTCCTATACTTTTTCCTGAATATTCTGGTCATCCCTCGCTATTGAAGGATAGACCTGGATGTGTTGCATGGCCTAGACTTTGGCCCTTAAATCAGTGCATCCCGACCTTAGGTGCCCATATGTTCTGGGTCTACACTTCCCAGAACTCCTGGCCAGCACGGCTGTTAGTGAAGGTGTTTGGGAGTTGTAGTCAAAGAACATTGAGGCAATCATGGTTGGGATTTGGGAAAACTGCCATAAACCATGTTGCTGCCCTCTTGTGTATTCGAAGATGCTTTTTCCCAGTGCTTAAGAAAAATTATGGAACAGAGGTGGGCAACCTGCTTGCCTCAATGTCTTGAGTTGAAGCTGCTACTATAAGGATGGCCAGGGACCATCTTGTCTCTAGACTTCTGGGAATTACAGTCTGCTTCCCACCTCTGATGTAGAAAGGGCTCATCTGACTTTGCTACTCATCCAATCCATATAAGAACATTTACTCGTTATATTGCTTTTGACATGCAACTTCACTATATATCTGTTGCTGATACTTCTCTTAATTAGCAATAGCTCTTTTCCAATTGACATCTTACCACAATGCATCTCATCAGACTGATCCTTGCAGTCGGGGATTGAATCACACTGTGGGTTGGGCTTCTTCACACAGCTCCCATCAGCACAGTGGTAGGTAAAAAGCCCACAAGGAATTCCTATAATGGGGGAGTGAAAAGGAACGAGGAAACCTTCCCATCTGTCATTACAACAGCCGTCAATATTTTGAATCTCACCATCCAAACAACCTGCAACTTTTCATTAAAGGATGATCTATGTTTGTGTGTTTTTTTAATTGTACAGCTCTCTTCAGGTTATACTCTTCAGAATGTGAGAGAGAAAGCACAGGTCTGAGTGTCCCCTGGGGGAATCCAGGTAACTTCAGGTTACAAAAACAAAATTAAAATAAGGATGCAAAATATTGAGAGGTGATGAAAGCATAACTGAAATATTGACAGCAGTACAAAGATATTATGGTCAACCTACACTACAAATTATAATAAACCTTTTTAAAAATATATATAAAAGAAACCAATGACCATTATCTCCTCCTTTAGAAAAGCAGCTATGATTTAGGTTTCTTGGTGTGGTGTGTGTGTGTGTGGGGGGGACTGATAAATTACAATTAGGGAGGGTTAGTCCTGAATCGCTATGCTATTGGGCATCTGAAAACCATGGTCCCAAGTTGTCTTTTGTCCTTAGAACTTCTCTCTGAAGCAAAAGAAAAAAGCAAAACAAAACAAAACCCCAGCCCTACACAAGCCGACAGTACTCTGACATTAACCAGCTTTAGTGCCATTTGGTGAGAACTGCTGGAGATACTATAAATTTAATAATTAAAATAAATAAACACTTGACATTTTCTGACTTGAGCTTACCTATGTTAATTTTAAGGCAATGCATTATCAGAAAACAATAATTGCCAAGGCAAAGCAAAACCAAAAGTAGTGTAGCATCTTTGAAGGTGAGCATCTTTATTTTGGGATGAGTTTTCCTAGATACAATCCAAAAAAACCCTCACCTTAGGAATAAAAGTATTAGTCTTGAGGGTGCCAAAGATGCTACAGTACATTTGTCTTGACTTTTGTTTCCTATTATAGAAAGAGACTTACTACAGACATGTCTTTGAAATTTGAGGAAACAGGCTCGCCTGTCATCGAAGGATTAACACCAATGTTCTACTGTGGTCCAATATTCTTGTAAAAGATCTTGCTCCCATACCTTCATTGCAGTGCTCCTCATCACTCCCATTGACACAATCAAGATGCTTATCACAGACTGCAGAGAACTCAGTGCATGTGCTGTCTTCCTGGCACTGGAATTTGGCAGGGCAGACTGGTAAATGTCAAAGCACAGGAAAAGAAGCAGCAGTGAGAAGCAGGGGAGTAGTGGTTCTGAGGGAGGGGGAGGTTGGCAACATTTAAACAGCTCTCGGAAACGTTATTCTTTTATAAGCCCCAGAATCTGCCTGTCCCCTTTGTTGACAGTCATGTTCATGGGATGATTTAAGGAGTTACTGTCCAGAAAATAACTTTTCCAGGTTTGGTAACCAAGATCTCCTGATGTAAGACTAGGCTATAGGTGATGCCTTTAGAGGTCACAAATAAAAAAATAAAAATAAAAAAATCATTGCAAAGTTTGCATGGAAAATATGTGCTTCTTCAAAGCAAGTACCACAATTTCCTGAGTTCTTCATAAGATTAGTCCCACTGGAGGGTGTTCCTGTGTTGTTGACTGGTCAATAGGAATAAACGGTTCATGCTCCTTCCCAAATGAAGCTTATCGGCTCCTAAGAAAATGTGCTGTCTTCTACTAAGTTCCCTCTCAAGCTAGCAGGACAGCAGATCTCTGCCAATAATGCAGAAGGAAGAAATGTACAGATTGCAACACCACTCACCACAGTTTCTCTCATCTAACCCATTAGGACAGTCTTCGATCCCATCACACGCTGGTACGCACAGCCCATTCACAGAGCAGAGGAATTCTCTGGGACATGCTGGCAAGGGAAGGAAAGGGGATCAGCTTATTTAGAGTGCTCAGTTCAAGTGTAATTCAAAGACTGCTTGTTCGGAGACTGCAGCGGGTCCAGAACGCGGTGGCCAGGCTGGTGGTTGGTGTGCGTCGTTTTGATCGCATCACTCCCATCCTGGCTCGCCTCCACTGGTTGCCCGTTGCCTCCCGAATAAGGTTCAAAGTATTGGTTTTGGCTTACAAAACCCTCCATGGCTTGGCCCCTGTCTATCTGGCAGAGCGGCTTCACTGACAATCAGATCGGGCCCGACCCACCCGTTCATCATTGGCCCTCTCGCTTCAGACGCCCCCCCCAAGGGAGGCCCGCAAAACGAGCACTCGGGGGCGGGCCTTCTCGGTGGTGGTGCCGTCTATCTGGAACAACCTACCTAGCGAGCTGAGGCAGGCTCCGTCATTGGTATCCTTTAGGAAAGGCCTGAAGACCCTCCTTTTTAGGGATGCCTTCAAAAATGACTAGAGTTCCCCCGACTTAGTTTATTATTGGCCCATATGTTGAAAGTTTGTCCCTGCCATTGCCGCCGTCTTTGTTCCTTTTGACTTTTATGTGAACCGCCCTGAGTTCCTGTTTGGGAAGTAGGAGCGGTATATAAGTGTGAATAAATAAATAAATAAATAAATAAATAAATAAATAAATAAATAAATAAATAAAATTATGGATGCATTTCAGTAGTTTTTTCTTACATCAAGTTACATTTGGAAGAGAGATATTGTATGTGCTTAGAAGAATGTTTAAAAGGATGTTGACAACCTCAAACAGGTCCAGAGGAAGGTGCCCAGGATGGTTAAAGATCTGGAAGAAATGTCTTACAAGGAGCAGCTTAGCGAGCTGGGAATGTTTAGCCTTACAAAAAGAAGGCTGGGATGGGATATGATAGCCATATTTAAATATTTGAAAGGATTTCATATTGAAGAGGGGACTGGTTTTTTTCCCTATGGCTTCAGAGACTAGTACTCGGGGCAATGGTTTCAAACTATAGGAAAAGAGATCCAATTTAAACATTAGGAAGAATTTCCTGGTGGTTAGAGCTGTCCGGCAGTGAAATATGCTGCCACAGAGGGTGGAGTCGCCTTCTTTGGAGATTTTCAAGCAGAGGCTGGATGGCCATCTGTCGGGAGCACTGTGATGGGGATTTCTACATGGCAGGGGGTTGGACTGGAAGGCCCTTGAGGTCTCTTCCAACTCTATGATTCCATGAAAACAAAGGAATAAGGTCCAAAATTCTGGGGTATGAGAATGAACAATGTGGTTGTGGCCTTCACCAATATTCTGAACTTTTATGCATGATTCTCTCTCTCTCTGTCTCTCTCTCTCTCTCTGTGTGCATGCACACATATCTATCTATCTATCTATCTATCTATCTATCTATCTATCTATCTATCTATCTATCTATCTATCTATCTATCTATCTATCTATCTATCTATCTATCTATCTATCTATCTATCTATCTATCTATCTAATTACAGTATGCTTATAAATGTTCCTCAAATCAAGAAAGAAGGACCAGTAGCTTGGTAATCCTTTCTATGGGTTATACCAGGGGTTTCCAGAATTTAATCATCTGTTGATATAGATGACCTGAATAAGTGTAACCACCCAGTGTATGCATGGCACAGCTCATTTAGGTGGAAACAGTCACAGAATGTATTTGGAGTCATCCTCACACAGGCACACTTTGTCTCATAGCTTGGAAATATACTTTTTTGGGGATCCCAACTCTCAGAAACTTCTAGCCAGCATGGTTACCATTAGTGGTGTTGTCTGGGGATTCTTAAAAAAAAAGTAACTGTTTTGTATTCTGGATTGGCAGCAGCAGTACTAGACAAATGTATATGATACTGCTAGGAGAACTTCTTGGCAGTATTGTACCAACTGACCTCTAAAGTCTGATGCCAACCTTGATGAGATTTTTTTTTGAGCATTTAAGGAAAGTGTCCTCAGCCGTTAAGGGATATTGATGTTCTGTTGTCAAGGCTCCAGTTAACAATTAGTCTGTCACTCATTCACATTACTCCAGTCAGCTTCTGTTCAGAAGGCGCAATTTTATTTCTCCATCATATTTCAATAAGCTGTGCTGCTAGATGAGTGGCATGTTTTCAAGGCTTTTATACTTACGGTCTGATTGATTATAGAGGCTGTAAGCAGCCTGCACACCAGGTCCAGTCAAGGAGATCTGAGAAGTGAAGCTGATGGTGATGCCAGCACTGGAAATTACCGGAATCCTTTCGGCATAGGCTTGCAAAGTCCGTAGGCCACACAATCTGTTTTAAAACAAAGGAAACGGCGACAAAATGTCACAAAGTTGAGAGTACTGCTGCTTTCAAGTGCTATGTCCTGTATTGTTTAGGGAAATCCTGATGTTCACAAACAGTGCAACTTTTAGATGTGAATGGTTGTACATTAAGAAATGTACATATACAGTAGCTTCTGCCCACAGAGTCACACGACTCAGTATGCAATACACATGTTGCCTACTGTTATGTGTTTTAATATGGCAACTCACCTCTAAAAGCTACTCCATTTGCATAACTGTGCAAATAGATTTCAGTTGTAATATAATACCCCCACAAGCTGTTATGCAGTCCCATAATCACTCTAAACACAGAGTTCGTTGAATGGTAGGTGTCTCCTTGGCCTGCCCAAGACTAATGCCATTGATAGACCCTGTGTGGGCCCTGGAACTCTGGCCCGTGGTCAAGGTTGCCTGATGTGAACTTCACCCCAAGTCATTCAAGTGCGCACTGAAACAAGAAGACTGCTTCTCTTGACCTTCTGGCTGTAGTACATCTGTTAGGAGCCAGAAGAACTAAAAACACAGAGGATATAACACCATTGTTCTTATGTGCAGTCTAGTCACCTCCAGCTTTCCAGGACGATGTGAATGAGCAAGCTCTAAAATGTTCTGTCTTAAACAACCCTGATCAGCTCTTGCAAGCCCCAACCCATGTGGCTTTCTTTTGCAGAAACTCTGAACTGCCAGAAAAAGGAACAAGTGGGTCCTAGATTAAATCAAGCCAGAACTATCTCCGGAGGAAAGGATGGTGAAATTGAGACTGCCCTACTTTGGGCACATCATGAGGAGGCAGGATTCTCTGGAAAAGACAATAATGCTGGGAAGGGTAGAAGGCCGTGGGAAACACAGAAGATCAAATGATACAGCAGGAACAGACAAAAAGAATATTCCCTAGCCACTCACTCCTTGAGAGGTGGATCGTTCCATCTGAGAAAAGAAACAAAGATAATTTCAACTAACTAAAAAAGAAGAAATGATGTATATAAGAAGAAAGTGATTTTGTCCTCAAGGACATAACTCCACTAGGCAAGAAAAGGGGTTTCTGTCAAATTTTGGTCATGCTGACAAAGCAGTTTGAGGAAAAACAATTCAATGAAAGGATTCGCTCCAGTTTTGTTGTACTTTCTCCGTTATCTTGTTCCCTTGAGATAATTCTCATTGAACACAATGGGACTTATATCTGATTAGACATACATAAGACTGCAATGATATGCATGAGACTGCATGGTTACTTTCTGGTTCCGTAGAGGCATGTGGCTCCACTCTTAGCAGAGCTGTGAACTTGCATCAGGTTTTCAGACTGAAGTTTTGGAGAGCTATCCATGGTGCTGAACACTATCCTTCAGTTAAGTTCAGCACGGTCAATAGCTCCTCTTCAATGTTTGGTCTAAAACTCTGAGTAGATTTGCTGCTCAGCTGACATCTGAGCCACTAGCATCAATGGCCTGGATTCCTCTCTTCCTCCGCACAAAGGAACAGGAACATCATCAGTAATATCGAAGTTCATCATAATGGTTGTGGCTGCTCTTGTGCTTTATAAAAGCACCAAGCATTTTCTAAACTGTGTTGAGATACTGAAGGATAAGGCAATTTCTGTCTGCAAGCTCAGAAGCTAGTAGAGGATACAAAAGGAAAAGAGAATTGAGGAGGAAATGGAAAACAAAGATTTGATTAGCAGCTGCTTCCCTGACTGATAAGTGAGGCAGCCCAATTTCTCTATTTTCAGAAGCAATCTTCCTGGAAGGCAAGTAGGACTTTCTGTGGCCTTTGTCCATGTGACCAATGGGAAAACCAGAGTGTGTTACCTTTCATCTCCACAGTCCCAAGAGGAGAACATTTTTACAACTCTCTTTTTACAAGTCCTCTTAAATCATTTAATCAAAAATCGCCCAATCACTGTAACTCATGTTGATTTTTAAGAAACAGGTTGAAAAAGCTGAAAACATACCATGTTTGTGCATGTATGGGTGTGCATGCATGTGTTTTTTTCCCATTTGCTTACCTCCTGTTCTGGATAGTCCATTGTCCCTGAGTACATGAGAGGTCATGCTTCTGTCTCCCGAGAGTGTAGGCATCGAACCAGAGGACAACACCATATTCCAGAGATGGGACCTTTGAGATAGGATGCTGTTGGTTAAGCTGACCAGCAGATTGGTATCACAGTCATGAACCGTGGATTTAAAATGGAGACAGGTAAGCAATGGAGCATAGCTGCGGGGGTGGGGGGAGAGGTCATTCTGAGAGGAGCATAGGTGGTATCGACACTCAAGGGCATGGGTCTTTGAAAGAAAAGGAAACATGCAAAACAAGGGAAGCCATGTTTAGATCGTGAACATTTATATCCCACTTTATATCATTTATATCCTACTTTTCCTCCAAGGAGCTCAACAGGGCATTTTTGGCTTTTCATTTCTCCACTTGGTCTTCACAACAACTCTGTGCAACAACTTGAGCAAAGAAACGATGATGGGTCTCAAGTTACCCCATGAGTATTATGGCTCTGCCAGGATTAGAACATGGATCTTTCAACTCCTAATCTGACTCCTACCCTCCCACCCCAAACTACTGTAGTATAACTGGTTTCTCACATTTCTTTTTCTTGGTACAGAACCATCTCTCCCCCCTACTGTTACTGGCAATTTGCAGGCTGTGCAGTTTTAGCTATGAAAAATTAAAGAAAACCTCACTGTCATGTGCCAGGTGCACTGTGTATTAGGTGCGTAGTAACTGGGGTAGTAAGGAGTCTTGATGGTGCCTTGCAGCTCCCAAGTTTTCCGCAGGGTCAGATTCATTTGGCAGGCTGAAAAAGATGGAAACATTCTCTCACCAGCTGACAAATGAAATGGTGTAATAGTGTAATGGTTGAGGGTGATGGGCTCTGTAGTCCTTCAACCTCTAGGGAGGCAAATTCAGGAAAAGAGGTCATATACTGTATGTACCATGTTTCTTTCTAAACCTTGACATGCCAACCAGTAAGCTGGAGGCAATTTTCTGGTAGGGCTGAGAAAAACTTCCCTGTGAACTTTCAAAGAACTGCTGCCACTCATGAAAATCAGCAGGGCGGAATTTATAGCTAATGGACCAGATGTGGCCTAACAGGTTTGCCCATATCGGCTGCCATGGTTTAACTGTGGTCCTTTCCCACCATGTAGGATACAAGCCAAGTGGCATATAGGTGTGCCCGAGTTAGCATGAGAGATCATTTTGTCCTTGCTCCCTTGAGTTTGGACCCATCAGCATCAGAATAGACCCACACAAGGTACATTTGCCCAACAGAACATAATCAGTGGGCAGGGAAGGGGAGATGCTTCTCCACATCTGCACCAGCAATGCTGAGACACACAAGCCAATGATTGGACTTGCAAGGCAGTTCCATGTCTGCGGTGGATTGCAGCTACCTCTTTGTGCCATATCCTCAGCCCCTCCAGCTTTGTTTTCTGAAGTCACCCATCTTCTCTTAATCATCATCGGCCATGGATCATCTCCTGCCTCTCCCCTGGAACATGATTTCCTGTCCCCAGTGGTAGCATTCATCTCAGGTGACAAATGGACTTCTCTATCTTTGGATAATGGTTGCTCTTCTCTTAGGGATAGCTTACTGTTAATTCCAGCACCAGATTATGTTCCTTGAGTGCTATGTGACAGCTGTTGCACTGCATCTCAGGTATTGCCAGGATAAATGGCAAAATGGCAAGATGGATGGTGAGGGAAGGCAATGGCTGAGGAAAGGGTTTCTGTGCTCTCCCTCCCTCTCCTTCTCCTTCTAGAAACCTTCTGGCATCCTTGCTCACCTTCAAAAGGGACCACCTGGACAGAGAGTATGAAAGGATCATAATAGCTGTACATCCCCTTCTTCCACACCACAGACATGACAGGTCCCGAAGACAGGACTTCTACCACAGGCTCCTGGCGGCTGCAACCATATAGCCTGAGGGAGAACATGCAAACAGAGGAGGTGTGTGTATTTACAAAGTGGAATGACACAAAAGAAAGACAAAGATGGGCTTTGAAGGAGGTAGATGAAGCAGACAGAAGTGAGCTGTTTGGAACCTTTATTGATCGCTGTCTCAGTGTCACTGAACTAATAGTTGATGTTGTGATGACAGAGCATAAGAAGGTACAGATAGATGACAGGCCATATGAGTATACAGTAGGATGCCAGTATCCATTGGGGATCAGTTCCAGGCCTTCCCATGTATAACGAAAAATGTGTATAAGAGAGAATGCCCCCCAAACCCAAAAACTGCTGTTTTCTGACAGTAGCTTGCTTTACTGCTGCTGTTCGTGACAGCGGCTTGCTTTACGGCTGCTGTTTTATGACAGTACCTTGCTTTACAGCTGTTGTTTGTGACAGTAGCTTGCTTTGTGGCTGCTGAAATATTTATTTAATTTTTTCCTCTGCCAACCGCGGATAACTGAATCCATGGTTAATGAATCAGTGGATACAGGGGTCCTACTGTACTGAGAGGCCATTACTAGGTACTAGAAGATGGAATTTGGAAAAGTTAGTTTTGGACTAGAAATAGAATTTTCTAGCCAACATGGCCAGGGACTTTGGGATGTGGTACAAAAAGGAACTTTTCTAAGCTCTGAGAAGAGACAGTTTAGGATGCCTATGAAAAAATGCCATCATAGAGGGGGGAATATTTAAATGAAACTCATTGTTTTAATGTGGTGTTAAACTGCATCCAACTTATGGTGACTGTTTGAATTAGAAGTTTCACAAAACATGTCCTGCATTCAGTCCAAAACATGTCCTGCACTCAGTACCTCTGTCCAGCAGTTGTAAAGTTTGGGAATACCTTTAGGGAGTTAATCCGTCTTGTATTCAGTTTTCCTCTTTTCCTGCTACTTCCCACCTTTCCCGGCATTATTGCCTTTTCCAGAGAATTCTGTTTTCTCATGATCTGCCCCAAGTAGGACAGTCTCAATTTTAACATTCCCCCCCCCCAGAGGCTTGATTTCAAATGGATTTTTTTTTCTTGTCAGTCTTCTTTACTGTCCAGCTTTCCCTTCCTTACATAGTGATCAGAAATGCAAGAGCGTGGGTGATTTTGGTGCCTCCAGCGACACACTTATTGATGATCTTTTCTACTCCCTTCATTCTTTAGGAGATCTGTATGGCACAAGCATTTCTGGCTTTCAATAGACAGCACTGGCCGGGGGGGGGTGCTTAAGGGTGCACATGCAGGAGATTCCTGCGGCTACACCTCGAAATGTGCCAAATAAGGCAGTTATTTCACTCTACCTAATAAAAATGCCATCTCTGCAGGTTTTGCAGGTCACTGCACTAACCTATCCATTAACAAATGTTACCTGCTGGACATACTGAGCCTAACCTACCCTCTACTAGAGGATATGGGTGAAAAGAAATTCTGGACTGCATTCCCTCCCACCCTGCCATTCATAATATTATGAGATCAAGGTCACCTACGAAGTGATGAGTTGCTTCTCCAGTGGTCCGGCTACATCATACATGGCCAGTCGGTCCCTGCATTCTGGGAGGGTCCATTCCAGGCGCAGTTTGATCATGTGACCTCTGGGCCCATGGAGATGCCAAAGACAGCTGGAGGCTAAGTAGTCTGGGCCCTTCAGTTTTAGGACAGAATCTTCCTGGATGTAACTGTATCGGTAACAGCCTGAACAGAAAAGAAAAGAAGAGTTCCACTAGACTCAGGGTCAGATCACACATTAAGGTAAATCTGTATTTCCGCCTCTTACAACATTATCCCTGCAAACACACAAATATTTCAGGGCGATATGCTCTCAGACATGGAAAACAAGGGGCATTATCTCCCAAGTTTTTAATTACAAAGCAAAAGCAGCCTAATGATATATTAATTGTTCTTAAGAGCTTTCATCATACTTCAAGAGATCACATCAATGTATGGGTTTTATTTATAACCCCCCCCCACACACACACACCACCCTGATTGCAACAAAGATAAAATAAAGAAATATAGTGGGGAAAATGAACAGCCTACCCAATGTGGACTTCAGCACTATTATGTCTTTCAGACTGGATTCTGTCAAGGAAAAAAAGGTACACAAAAAGGCAAACTCATGAGATGCTGCCGAACAAGACAGAAAGCAAGAGCAACCAAAACCAAGCAAGGAAGATGCAAGAAAGTCCTCTCAATGCACTATGACCCCTATTCCCATGGGGGCTTACTTGAATGCTCCCCCCCCCAAAGTATGTCACCAAAGAAACATTGAACTATTAGCTCACTGGTTTCAACTAACTGCATTTTTTTCATTGTAATACAACAGAAGCAATAGCCAATTTGTCATTGGGGTAAGCAGATCAGAAACCACTTTTTTAGCTTGGCTTCTTACAATGAATCATAGCTTTAAAACTAACCATAGTTTGACAAACAATGGTTAGCTTAAACCCAGTCAGAACTAGATGCTTCTGACCCTTTCCTGCTGGCCTTGCTTTAGGAGAAGGGTGGGACTGAACATGTGAACTACAGGATTCCTAAAGCTCCTTTCTTCTCCAGCCCTCACCTAATTTAGCGCATTGTCCATCCCGAGCCATTATGTCAGGCATGTCCAAACTTTGGCCCTCCAGATGTTTTGGACCACAACTCCCAGAATTCCAAACTTCTATTGCCAATAACAAAGGACTGTGGGAGTTGTGGTACAAAAGATCTGGACAGCTGATGTTTGGACGTGCCTGCATTATGTAGTTTATGTGATGCGTTTGATGAGACTTTTCTTTTCACCATGTGGCTATGCGACTACTGCTCCCACAAGCCTTCTCCCCCAGCTGTGCTGTCCAGAGAGTTTCTGGGAGTTGCAGTCCAAGAACACTTGGATTACCCAAGATTGGGTACTGCTTCTCCTGAGTACCCTGTAGTTTGGTAAGATCTTCAGAGCTGTTTGCTGGAGAGCTATTGTGTGCCCTTATGACTTATGTCAGAGAAATCTACTGTACAAGGATGCAATAGTGGCAACTAAAGTGGTATCAAACTGCTATAATTGTGTAGGATAAAGCTTACTTAACATTTCTGCAGTATGCACCCTCTGTGCTCCTTCCTACAGCTAGGCCACTATCCTCAACTAGAGAGGACCCATTAACTTAGTGGGATTCACTTAAGTGTTGAGTCATTGACTAACCATTCAGCAATTGATTCCATGAGCCTACTCTGTAGATGATGTGAGCAATAAAATGCTGGCTGTAGTCATGATGGCACTGATAATGGACATTCCATATTGTCATCATAACTTCTAGGAAGTCATAGATGTTACTCTCCAATACCTTGGGTGATTGGTTTTTATTGTTCTCAGTGATGTTGACTACGGCCGGTTATCATATCTCATGGAGGGAAGCATGCATGCTAATGCTAGGTGTCATGAAGCATTCTTTGTCTTAATCCTACTGTCAGCAGACTTCCTCGCATCATGTAGAATAATAAAATTACTCAGCATTGGCTCATCCAATGTGTTAGCCAGGACTCTGGTTTGTTTGCTTCCTTTCATTTCCTCCAGTTTCCTTGCTTTTCTTAACTGTGACCTTGATAGCGGAATGGGAAGGGCAGTGGGATGGATCTATCAGCCAACATATATCACTCTAGCTCCATGTGTGTTGTAATGCAACCTGTTTTGGGGTTGCTGGGTCTTGAATGAGGGATATAGACCCAGAAGCTTTCCAAAGAGACCTACTTCTGACAGAAAACAAAATAGCTAATCATCAACATCACCACCACCACATCTGCTAGAAAGTGGCTTGATGGTGTGGCTCAACATAGCTGTCCACGCACCCCACCCCTTTTTAATTATGGGGGGCTGGTTAGAAGGATTATTATGAATCATGCTGTTTTGCATTTTTACATTTATAACTATGTAACCTTTTTCTGCTATAAAAATGGACACACACACACACACACACACACACACACAGAGAGAGAGAGAGAGAGAGAGAAGGCAACATGTAAATCACACAGCAAAGAAAGTTAAAAACATAAAGGAGAAATAACCATAAAAACAACAAAAATAAACACATTCAAATAACAAGCAGAAAAGCAGAACATAGTAGAAACACAGACTTAAAATTATACATTAAATTGCAAGTCAAGTTGAGGAAAGTGCAAACAGGACCCTGGAATAAAAAATGTCTGTTGTTTGGCCCTTTCCTTAACTTTGCCACAAACCACTTCTCCTTAGCCCCCACCTTTCTCATCTCTAATTTCTAGAATTGCCGTAGCTATTTCCTCATCTTCCCCAAACATCTATTCTAATATTTTAACCACATACAGCTTTTTTCCCTTTCCTTCCTAATTAAATTTTTCCCTTTCCTTCCAAATTAAATTAAATTGCTTTCTTCATAGAGGGGGAAAAACATTTTGGATATATCTTACCAGGAACTTTCAGCATTGCTGAACTGGACAGGGAGTGATGTCTCTTAGAAACTGGAACCACACTCCACTTGGTTTTACTCCATTTGGCACAGCATTTTCCCATCCATCTGGGTCACAAGACACCACACCTATGTACATGTCTTCTGAGCTACAGCATAAACCGGAGGGACGATGCCCATCCTTCAAGGAGAAAAGTGAGCAGGTTCTGGAGGATGGTCTTCCACCCTATGACCTACCATGGGATGCCCTGTGTGGAGTTGCCAGGTCTTAGGGCTCTGGCGAAAGTAATAGGACATTGCTATGCTTCTTCACTGCTGGTAGTTCACTGAGTAGCTCTGCAAGATGTAGTAGGTCAGTATCCCAAGTGCTGAGCACTAGTGAAAAGAGACCATACTCCCCAAAACAGAAGAGGAGGGTGGTCAAAAGGATGAGTCTTTAAACAAGGTACCTTCAGTCCAAAATTTAGATCCCTACTGAGACATATTCACCACAGGATAGAAATAAGGAGGAGAGAATAAGAAAATGGTGGGGCAACTCCAGATAGGAAAGAAACTAAAGTGATACAACAGCTTGGCATCAATCGAGATGAGTGAAAACAAATCGTTGGTATACACCTATGAAAATGAACAGGCGGAGAAGAAATGTGTATCTGTTTTAAATGTGTGTCCTGAGAGGCTAAAATAAGGCTGTTTAACTTTGCTAAACCATTGATGTGTTCAGCACCTAGCTTGAGGAAGAAAACATAGGTATGGTCCCCCATCATGGAAATCTAGTGTTGTTCTTTATCGCCATTGCAATCTGAATCCCCAGTTAATCTGTTTGCATTTGATCTTGGCGCAAAAGTTATGATCAGAGATGGAGCATGTGAGTACAGCAGCTAAATTAGACTGAGACTGAAATCTGGCGTATATTGAATGCTTTTAGCAAGGGGTTTCCCCCCATTTTGGCATGGCAGCAGCTACATGATGGTTGGAGGATTCTTCAAGTAATCACTCCCAAAATGAAATCCATTTTTTATTTTATTTATTTATTTATTTATTTATTTTTTTTACAGCTTATATGCCGCCCACTACCCAAAGGTCTCTGGGCGGCTTACAACAAGGAATTAAAACAGTGAAGACATCAAATATCAATAAATAATTAAAACAACAGCAAAACCTTATACTAAAATCATCACTAAAATTGCCATCAAAGGACCCCAGTCTATGTTGTATCAATTAAAAAACTTCTGGAATAGGAAGGTTTTTACCTGGCGCCGAAATGTCATCAATGTTGGTGCCAGGCGGATCTCACTTGGGAGGGCATTCCATAACTTGGGGGCAGCTGCCGAGAAGGCCCTATGTCTACAAGCCATCCCTCTCACCTCCTTGAGGGATGGCTCTTTCAAGAGGGCCCCCTGGCTAGATCTTAATTGCCCGGTAGGTTCATATGGAAGGAGGCGGTCCTTCAGGTATCTAGGTCCCAAGCCGTTTAGGGCTTTATATGTCAAGACAAGCACTTTGAATTGGGCTCAGGCAGCAACTGGTAACCAATGCAGGTTACGTAGAATCGGCGTGATGTGATCTCTGGCGGCCCCACCACTCACCAGCCGCGCCGCACAATTCTGAACCAGTTGCAATCGCCGGACCGTCTTCAAAGGCAGCCCCACGTAGAGCGCATTGCAGTAATCAATACGGGATGTTACCAGCGCATGCGTAACTGTCATGAGGCTCTGCTTGTCTAGGTAGGGGCGGAGCTGGTATATTTTCCGCAGCTGAAGGAAGGCGCCCCTGGCCACCGAATCCACCTGGGCTTCCAGAGTTAGACCAGGGTCCAGAAGCACCCCCAAGCTGCGGACCCTGTCCCTTAGGGGGAGTGCAACCCCGTCCAAGACAGGGAAGTGGCCCTCTAACCTGTCCGGCGAAGCACCCACTAACAGCACTTCCGTCTTGTCTGGATTGAGTTTCTGGATTTATTTTGTCTTGTCTGGATTGAGTTATTAACCCTCATCCAGTCCATTATCTGGCCCAGACACGAGTTCAGGACAGAAACCGCCTCACCTGGATTAGTGGAGAATGAGAGGTAGAGCTGAGTATCGTCAGCATATTGCTGACTCCTCAGCCCAAACCTCCTGATGACCTCTCCCAGTGGTTCCATGTAGATGTTAAACAGCATGGGAGACAGTATTGAGCCCTGAGGAACCCCATGACGTAAACGCCACGGGGCGGAGCAACTGTCCCCCAGCACCACCTTCTGGACACGGTCAGCCAGGAAGGAGCAGAACCACTGCAAAACAGTGCCTCCAACTCCCAACCTGGCCAGCCTATCCAGAAGGACATCATGGTTGATGGTGTCGAAAGCCGCTGAGAGGTCCAGGAGTATCAACAGGGTTGCACTCCCCCTGTCTCTCTCCCGGCAAAGGTCATCGTACAGGGCGACCAAGGCAGTGGATTGACTAGATAAGCAGCATGAAACCTCTGCTTGAGAAAGAAGGACCCATAATCAGCCCAAAGTCCACACTGTCTTCCAAAACATCTATTGGGAGCCAGATGTACTCAGCAGGACGATATCCCCTCCCTGACTGAAAGTTATCATCTGCAGCCAGTTTGTCAGAGGTCAGAGTCTCTTTCAGAGAAAGAGATGAAAGAGATACTTCAAAACAAAACTTCAAGCAAGGTCGGCACATTATCATCCACCTGCACACATACACACACCTGGCTTCTGAACCATAACAATCCCTTATAAAACACCTATTCTCTTACTTCTGCTTTTTCATTTGTGCTGCCTTATGATAGAATCATAGAATCATAGAGTTGGAAGAGACCTCAAGGGCCACCCAGTCCAACCCCCTGCCATGCAGGAACCCCCAACACAGTATTTATAACAGATGGCCATCCAGCCTCTGCTTAAAGACCTCCAAAGAAGGAGACTCCACCATCCTCCATGGCAGCATATTCCACTGCCTAACAGCATTAACTGTCTTCAAATGGAATTTCTTTTCCTGTAGTTTGAAACCATTGCCCCGACTCCTAGTATCTGAAGCCATGGAAAACAAACCAGTTTCCTCTTCAATGTGACATCCTTTCAAATATTTCAATATAGCTATCATATCCCCTCTCAGCCTTCTTTTTGAAAGGTAGAGATGGGCACAAAATGAATTTTTTTTGTTTCATTATTCGTTATCTGTTTTGTTACATAACAAAATGAATAACAACCCTAGGGGCAAATTTAACACAAAATGAACCGAACTGAGAAAAATTGGTTCGGGTCGGTTTGGTTCGTTAATGGGGGCTGGAGATGTCTCCTACCTGGTGCTGGTCCGGAGGTCCGGTCTTCCTGGCTTCTGGGATGGCGACCGGGGGGGGGGGAGCCAACAGCCGCGTTACAGCTGTAGTGGCCATGTGGCCAGCTTGGCATAGTTAAAAAAAAGCCCCGTGCTACAGCTGTAGCATGGGGCCTGAACCCGAAGTGGGGCAAACCCCACCGCCGCTGCACCCACCTCCAGCCTCCCCAACCGGGGCACCGCCGCCCGCAAGGTGAAATCCTGAGCCCACCCGCTTGCTGGTGGCACTCCTGCCTGGACACCTGTGTCACAGTGGTAGTGGCTTGGGTCCTTCCTGGCGGGGGAGGCACACGTGTGGCCAACGAGCTGCTCGCCTGGGCACTTCTGGCAGTATGTGCGTGGGGGGGGAAGCGAGGGGAAGGAATCCCCCCCACCGGGCTGATGCGGCACAGGGGTGGGTGGGAGAGCGGGAGGTGTTCTCTCCTGGTCGGCACCCCCAGGCACTGTGTGGTCGGCGCTGAAAGGGGGGGACAACAAAAAAAGCCCTGCACTACAGCTGTAGTGCGGGGGCTGAACCCAGAAGTGGGGAGAAAAAACTAAACTAAACTAAATATAAATATAAACAAATAATGAATTAACGAACCAACCAAATGATTTTTTCAGAAAATAATAGTTAAAAATGAAATTAAACAAAACAAAGCCCATCTCTATTGAAAGGCTAAAAATTCCCAGCAGCATGAGCCATTCCTCATAAGACATTTCTTCCAGACCTTCAACCATCCTCATCACCCTCCTCTGGACCCGCTCGAGGTTGTCAACATCCTTTTTAAATTGAGTTACACAGATATGGACACAGTACTCCAGGTGGGGTATGACTATATCAATAAATGTTCCCATGTGCAAGGGAGCCAATGACTTCAAGAAGTGGTGAGTGCTCCAACACTGGAGGCATTTAAGAGAAATTTGGACAACCACCTGGCAGATATCCTTTGATTTGTATCCCTGCATGAGTGGGAGGTTGGACTTGATGGCCTTCTAGGTCCCTTCCAACCTCACTGTTCTAGGATTCTAGGATTCTTTTTCTCTCACTCCCAATTCCTACGTCACAACAGGAAAATAAAATCATAGAACATTGGATCTTCACTGGTTGTGTCGAGAGACAAATTAAAGGTTTGTTGAGAAAGGATGCTAAATTATGAAGGGGAACATCTGCAAGGTATGTGTGAGAACCTGGAGCCAGAAATTCCTGTTGAGTTGAAAGGAACAGCTTCTCATCAGAAGCATCTCCTAGCAGACACCATATTTTCTTCCCCAGACCTTCTGGAATAAAAAGGTAAATGCAGCCATACATTACTGGGAGAAGTTGCCTTCCATTTTGCTTTCTCCTATACCAACAATTAAATTTGCTAGAGAACTTTGCTCCCATCCAACTTGGCAAATTAAAGCAAAAAGCTGAGTATTATGAAGTATATAAGTGATGTCATTGCGTTGCACATTTTCGGGTCGCTAGAAATGATGACTGTTGATGGGGAACCATATGAAAGAAGCAACCTGTGATGAATATCATCACATCCCACCTTTTCCATTGCAGATTTTTACCAAGAATGATCAAAGAAGATGCCAACAACTTACAGCAGGTGTTTTCCATGACAATAAGGCTAGGTCATTTTTACTTTGCAAAAAAAATATGTGTGGTTTGTAAGACACACAATTAAAAAGTATACTTGGGAAACAGCATACATCAAGTATACTTGAGAAACATCCCCAATAGTACTGGCATTTAAATCAGAAACTAGTCTGCTTTTCAAGAGATAAGTCTATTCCCCTTGTTTAAAAAATTCAAAAAAACAACAACATAAGGAGAGTTAATAGGGGAACAAATCCCTTGAGTTAAGAAGCTCTTAAGGCATTAAAAGAATCATTCTCCCAAAGACACTTCCAAATACTAAAGTATTTTCAGTCACTCATGCCTGGTAGGAAAGGAGAGTGTTTTCTTCCTTATAGTTTCTATGCATGGGCTGTCAGACTTTTAAATGGAAAATAACACCATGTCAACATAGTACGACAGACTTGTGGGGCTGGCATTCCCTGTGATAAATCCATATGGTGCAATAAGGCTGTACATAGGGATGGACATTTTGTTTCGGAACCAGTAGGTGGTCCTAAGAACCGGCTGATACACACAGATTCAATTGCTTTACTTTTCTCTGTCTTGCACAGGGTTAAAATCCAACAAGGAAGCATGTGGTGATGTTATCTTTCCTGCTTGCTGCTAGCCAATCAGAGAGGGAGGCAGGATGATGCCTGTCCCCGCACAGCTCCTGATTGGCCAGCATCACAGATCTAGCACAGATGACATTGCAGCATGCTTCCTCATTGGATTTTAACCCTGCGCAAGACAGAGAAAGGTACAGCAATTGGATCTGTGTGTATCAGCTGGTTCCGAGGACCACCTAGGCACTGGTTCCAAAATGAAATGCCCATCCCTAGCTGTGTGGTTGTTAGTGGGATTCATTGTGTGGGAGGTGTATGAGGAAGGCTTAGCTAAACTCATTGTACATATGTTGTACTTTGACAACAAAGTATCATCATCATCATCATCATCATCATCATCATCATCATCATCATCATCATCATCATCATCATCATCATCATCTAAACATAGCTGCCAGGTGTTAAGCTGGAGTTGGCCTTCTCCAATGCTTGACCTCTTTCCAAGAGCCTAGGATGACTGGGGATGCAAATATCACAACAACAACAACAACAACAACAACAACAACAATTAATTATTATTATTATTATTATTATTATTATTATTATTATTATTATTATTATTATTATTATTATTGAGAAGGTGTTATGTTTATTACTTACCACCACCATTACTACCAATGATACTAAATCAGGATGTTCAATCCATGTGGCACAAAACAGTGTACAGTACTAGCTTTAATATAGACAGCAAAAGAAATGTAGGGTCAAAAAGAAAGCCAAGAGTTCATGCCTGGTGGATGGGGAGGTTGAGGATATAAGTGGCTATACAGAATAGAAGGAGGAGGCTTAGGAGGATGAAGAACTTTCAGCTTTGGATCAGTAATTGTTCAGGCTTAAAAGCAGGCAGTGGGCTGGCAGTAGGCTGACCAATATTTGGTTCCAAATCCATGCCAACTTTATGCTGATCAGGCCAATCTCACCCTAAAGGAAGGAGTGTGGGTTAATTTTGCCAGTTTCAGATCTAAAGGCTTTCCCACTCAACTAAGAGGCCTTAAAACTGAACAAACCAAATTCAAATTCCATTGAGCCCCTACTCCATTGGTGGCAAACCTTTGGCACTCCAGGTCTTTTAGACCACAACTCCCACAGCCCTTTGTCATTGGCAATCTAGGCTCAGAATTCTGGGAGTTGTGGTCCAAAACATCTGGAGTGCCAAATGTTCACCACCACTGCCCTACTCCATCTTGAATCATCCTGCTTGGGGTCCTCCTACCAGCTGGAATTTACATGAAGGTCTTCCCTCTGCCATGAATCATGTCCTGGCCATGACTGGGCTGCGTGGTCTTAGATCAGGGGTGTCCAAACTTTTTGCAAGGAAGGCCAGATTTGGTGAGGTGCAAATGTGTGGGGGCCGACCATTCAGCCGCATTTGGCCCCCAGGCTGGACTATGGACAAGCCTCTATAACATGCAAGGAGGTGGGGAGGACACTGCAGCAACGGAGCCAGGGGCAGTTAGGCTGGGCAGTTGGCTGGTGGGGGTACTTAGACGGAGGCAGGGAGGGCAGGCAAACAATAACACTGCAAGCTGATGTCTCCATCCAGTATTGGGAGGGGCCAGCTGACGGGGACACGTGACAGGGTCAGCCGGTGGGGAGAAGAGGCCGTGGACCACTCCAAATTTGAAAACAGGCCACATTTGGCTCCCGGGTCTGACTTTGGACATGCCTGTCTTAGATGATACAATACTGTTGTTTTAAGGATTACAGGAAGAAAATGAATGAGAAATGGTTTGAACGTACAACATAAAGCCTAACACTATTATTACCCTACTATGTTTTGTGGTATTTGCATAGATGAGTGAGCAGCTTTCAGTCCAGGATACAGTTCTTCTCCTTGTGATTCACTGCAGAGCACCAACCCACTCCCACCCACTGAAATTTGGCAGCAGTGCTGGAAGTGTTCTTAAAACAAGCATTTCCTGTATGACTTAATGGATTTCGTTGGCACATTGCAAAACTTCATTTAAAGCAAGACTCTTGTCCTTACTGAACAGCTTCCCCTACTTTGCATGCTGAATTTTGGTCATCTGATGGTACGTGTGTGCGTGCGTGTATGTCATGGGCTCACATCCTCAAATTAACCTTGAGGCTCATATATGACCATGGATAGCATGTTGCCCCCAGCCCCGTTCCAAAACTCTTGCCAGCACAGCTGATGGTGAGCTGCAGTCTAAGAACATGCAGTCTAAGAACAAGGTTGGGAAACACAGCCATAAGTGAATGTAGGTATAATTGCACTCACATGCCCAGATTAAGGAACTGGATCTTTCATGGCTGGTACTGTCCATCGTTAAAGACTTAATTTCGATTCTGGGCTTGATTACACAGTGTCCATGTATTTGACACTGACCTTGAAAATTTTCTAGCCATTTCAGCTAATACAATCCTCTACCATCACACTGGGATCTGATTACGTAGCCAGCCATGACAGAACATAATTTTCATCACTTAGATGTGTTTAAATATGCCCTTCTGCTCTTTGCTAATTTTGATTTGCAAAGCAATACTGAATCTGTTACTTACATCTTTACACAGCCATGCAAAACGTCTCAGTAATGGGAAAGACGTAAATAAGAGATAATGGACAATGATGGACTTTTGGTCCAGGGAGATATTGGCCAGCCTCTACGTTTGTTTTCACTTAGTGTTTCCGTCGACAATGAGAACAAGAGAGTGAAAGAACAAAAAGGAGTGCCGACACTGATTCTGTGATTATTAAAAAAGAGAGAGAGGAAAAAAACAGATGACAGATAAAAAAGAGCTAATGAAGCTAGTTGCAAAGGGCACAATGCACCACAATATTATTCTTGGGTGCTAATAATAGGTGGCAAAACTTTGAAGGAGAATGCAAACATATCATTAGCAGTCTAGAAATGGCTTCCTGGCTTACTTATTATTTATGGATGCTCTTCCTCTTCTCTTCTCGTTGTGTTGGCTGACATGCAAAGGGCTCAAGTGGAAGTCCTAATCTCCTGTCCTTCATGGACACTGCAGGGAAGTCAGGAAACCACCTTGCATCCTGCCGCTCAGGTGAAACTTCTACCTACCTACCAGGGGCAATCTGGCTTGCAGGAGAGGGCTCTACATGGCACAATTGCCTCTTTGACATTGTATATGCTGGCATACCAGCTTTGTATAAGAAGAGATGTTGGGAATTATCCCATCAGATTCTCCTCTCTTTTGTGTACACTTGTTGGAGTCCTTTGGAAATAAAGAAAGAATTCTTTGTGAGTTTAAGTCAGTAATGTCAATATACTGCATAACTGGATGAGGACATTGTGCCTGCAAATTGGGAAGAAGGACACTTGTATAATGAGCATATCTGGTGAAGCATTTCCAGGAAGGCTGTCAGAAGGGAAAATTCAAAACTCTAAAAACAAAGAACAAAACTCTATATTAAAGCCTTGGCAAGAAGAGGGAATTCCCCATAGAATCACAGAATCTATAGGTACTTAGGTAGTAAATTATATCAACTTCAGTTGCAGGGTATTTGAGGGGTTATTGAAAGAGACAGAGAAATGGCAGTGATAGCTATGTCTGCATGACATTGTTTTTTTTAAAGAAGAGAAGGTCTGACTCAGGATGCAGGAGAGAACTGTTGTCCACAACCTGAACCTTTTAATTATTTGGACAAACTCCTCAGGTGGATTGCTCTCCATGGCAGTAAAAAAAAGACCAAAATCACTCAGGACTTTGATCTCCACAGGGCATGATCCTTACTCAATAAGGATAGCGATGGTGGTGGAGTGAAAGCAGTGGGGTAGCTTTCGGCCATCCAGTCTGAGTCTAAACCCTCTTTCTCCTGTAACACGTGAGATGGTGGTTTCAAAGGTTAACAGTGCTGTCCACGTGTTTCGTGAGTCTATGTATGTGTTTAGATCCTTGCATGCACTAAGAAGTGGTGAGGGTCACACCATCTCAGCAAATCAAGGGAAAACCTCTTATGTATAAGGATACTAAATTAATATATTCAACCTCTCTTGTATAAGGATTCAAATGTATAGTGATTCTTATGTAAATGTCCCCAGGGACATATCCAAAATATCCATATGATCAGCTGTTCAGACAAACAAGGAGTACCTCCATATTATTCCAACAAGTCAATGGGATATTCACATATATTTTTTGGTTCGGTCACGCTCTTTTCACATATACAGTGGTACCTTGTATAACGTAATTAATTCGTTCCAAATCAAATTACGTTATACAAATTCTACTGGATTTAATCCGTTCCAATGTGTTCAATGCGGCGCTAGGTTTTTTTGGGCGAGGGGGGGCGGGCGGGCGGTGGACCCCCGTGCAGGTGCCAGGTAAGGGTGCCCCTCCCCGGCTCACCCCCCTCCATGTCTGCTGCCCCTCCTCTCCCCTCCCTCCTTCCCTCTTTCCCCAGGCGGCCGCAGGTGGTCGGGCGGAGGTGGCCGCGGGGATGGGGGGAGGGAGTGGGGTGCGCCGCTTGGCCTGGGGTGGAAGGCTTGGGTGGGACTGTGCCGGGAATCCCCCCCGCTCACCTCTTGCTGGAGCCCCGGAGGCTCCTGGCAGGCAGGAGGACGCACCGGCAGCCCACCCCGGAACCCCAGCATCCGCGGTGGTGACCTGCCACCCCTCCCCTCCCCTCCCCGATCACCCCACGTCCTCTTCCCGGGCGGCCTTGGACGAGACCGCACTGGGAATCCCCCCCGCTCACCTCTTGCTGGAGCCCCGGACGGCATCACGAAGGCCCCTAGCCTCCTCGGACGAACGGACACACACACACACACACACACACACACACACACACACACACACACACACACACACACACACACAGAGGGGAGGGGTGGCAGGCAGCCACAGCGGATGCTGGGGTTCTGGGGCGGGCCGCCGGTGTGTACAGATTTTTCATTGTACAAACCCTCCGTTATACGAGGGTCTACTTGTATATTCTTAGCACATGCAATCCAGCATATTTCAGTGGTTAAAATCTAGCTGCTTAGTAAGCTGCCCTAAAGCAGACCCAATTTATTTATTTATTATTTAGTTTAGACTATTTTTACCCCACCTTTCTCCTTGGAAAAGGAGCTAAGGTGGCTTACAGTAATGAGGGGCAATATACAGTCCAGTACAATTAAGACATGTTCAAGAATTGAGAACTGGGAATTGAGGGACATCATACAGCATTAAAAGACATTACATTAAAACTACAAGAGAATCAACGTTTATACACGACCCCTAAGCTCCGCCGCAAATGGCTGCAAGCTCCGGACCTTAAAAATGTTTACCCACCAGCTCCAGAGTTTGCAGATAATTAAGTGCGACCCCGCCCACTTTAGCGCAACCCAGCGCACTTTTCTTGTACCTGCTTTTTGATGGTGAAAAATATTTGATGCGGAGAGTGCCTGAGCTCTCCTTGCTTCTTTCTGTTGTTTTTCTTTTGCCTCTGCCCCTTAAAGAGGAACCAGGAAGTAAACGGAGGTCGGAGCAACCTCCACCAGCACCGGAGGTAAGAATGCGTTATTTTGTCTCTGTCTAAGGCTTTTTCCCCTCCATCCCCTCATGCAGACAGAACAAAGAAGTGCGGAGCGGGTGGGGATGGAGGAACAGCAACGAACCCTCAAGATCTCTGGTCCGAATTTAAGGGACCAGCGGATCTTAGGGGTCATGTAAAAAGGCCCAATGTGAGCAGTTAAAGAGAGAGTAAAAATTCCATGCAAAAGTTATGAGTGATGGAAACTAACATTGAAAACATATTTTCTGGAACTGCGAGGCCATGACCCACTCTAGGACTTTCCCCAATAATGGAATATTCAAAATATGTGTGTTTGGTGTCATTATAGTCGTGGGACTCGTGACCGATTCTTTGTGACCCCATGTCACAAATAATCTTGGCAGGAATATTGGAGTGGTTTGTCAGTTCCTACTCCAGGCACCTACAGCACCTGGTATTCCCTGGTGGTCTCCGGTCGGTAATTGTCCAGTATCGTTGGATCTAAGGAGGGCATTTTTAACCTAAGGTAGAATGAATGGGGATCTGGTAAGTCAATGCCTCCAAAAGTTCCATTGATTTAAAAAATCCTACTTTAGCTGTGAGTTACTACCCAATTAGAACTGCCACAACTAAAGTAGGCCTGTTTGAATCAGTGGAACTTACAGAGGAGCTGAATCCCTACTGATTCCATGGAGCTACAGTACTTGAATGCGACTTGCCATGCTAAGCAGAAATATTTCACCCACTGGCCATGTTGTGACTAATTTTTATGTTCAATAAATCTGCCCTTTTTGAGGGCTTCTTCAA
Organism: Phrynocephalus forsythii; assembly: GCA_029282475.1. Classification (NCBI taxonomy): domain Eukaryota; kingdom Metazoa; phylum Chordata; class Lepidosauria; order Squamata; family Agamidae; genus Phrynocephalus; species Phrynocephalus forsythii. The sequence continues at coordinate 76,298,405 of JAPFRF010000006.1, read as the reverse complement.
GGGTGGATCATTTATCAAAAATATTTTCTATGCAAGATAGAAGTACAGTGATTGATTCTTATTGTCTGTCTGTCTACTTATTGTTAGCAAGTAGCCATACTTTCCTCGCCACCAGAAAAGCAGTATAAAAATCCAATCAATCAATCAATCAATCAATGCTTCAAATTCTTCTGCTTTTTTCTGTCTATAGATCTACCCTTCTGCCTAAAATAATGCTGTTTCTCTTCTCTTTCCTTCTCTCTTTCCCTAAATACCCGGTGATCTAATTTTCAGCATGCATAGGCATCACCAACCCTTTCTGTACTCCAAGACAGAGTGCACACACGTGCTGCTCAGTACTTACCCAGCAAAATCAAGGACTGGGGGTCAAGCCTGTATTCTGCCTGATATGAGCGGTGACCTGTTTTATTGACACTGGCCAGAAGTTCTCTAGAGAGAACGGCCTTCACTTTCTCCACAGTTATCTCCTCCTCATGGCTTGCTGGAACTCGGAGGGCAAACCAGAAGAAGCAGGTCAACGATCCTTCCCTGACAGGAAGATAATAACTTTATTTACCATGTCATCTCCATGGGTGCTTAATGCATCCAGTCACTGTGACTAATGGTAGTCCTGCCATGGTAATAATAAGAATATTTACTACATCTCTGTATTTATTATGTCATGCCACTGCTATTAGATTTAGCCAAATCATTTCCATCAATAAGGCATAATAACTTAGAATTGTGGTCAAACTACTTCTAGGAAATGTATGGAGGATTCATCTGCCCTTTCCAGATAAGCACCACAATTTCTAAGCCTGATTTTTTTTTGGGGGGGGGGGCTGAAGATCTTGAAGATTCTGTTTTCTTTATTAGAACACTGAGAGCTACCAACCAGAGGGCAAGATGCGAAACAATGAGGAAGATGTAGGCAAGAGCAGCTGCAGATTATGAATGGAGGAGGGTGCTCAGTTACCTCCAACACCTGAAGAACAATCTGTTAGAATTCCTTGCATATACATATGTCACAATTACCACAAAGAAGAAATCCTGTATGAAACTCTCAGATTAGGTCACAGAGCTGCACAAAGACTGGGTCAAAGGCAACCCAATAATACCCCCTTTAAAATGAGAGGAACCCTGAGGCCAAGAGATAAGCAAGTGCTAGTGTAAAAAAAAAAATTAAAATGTTTTCATATCTGTTCATTAGTTAGTAGAGAAACCCTAGCAGACCTACTTCAATCACGTACAGATCTACCAGAGCAGTGATTTACAACCTTGGGTCCACAAATGTTCTTGGACCACAACTCCCAGAAATCCTGGTCAGCATAGCTAGTGGTGAAGATTTCTGGGAGCTTTAGTTCATAAATAGAGATGGGCACAAAACAGAAAAATGGCGTTTTGGTTTTTCGTTTGTCGTTGAGAGGTCTGTTTCGGTTCGTTTCCATTTGTCGGGAATTTTTTGAAAAATTTCGTTACCGTTTTTTGTTTTTTTGTTTGTCGTTTCTACCCGCTTTTTGCGCGATTTTTAAAGCATTTCCATGCGCAGGCATCCCCCAAAGCCCCAGACCAGAGGGAAAACACTAAAAAAAATGGATGCTGGCAGAGACACAGTATAGACTAGGTATGCAGGGAGGCTGCAAAGGCAGCGGCGGGCGTTGCCCAGGGTGCAAGGCAGCTGCAGATTGACCGCACTGCGGGGCAAGGGAGGGTACTCACCAAGAGGTATGCAACACGCACGCACACAGGGAGGCTGCAGGACTGAAGCTAGAGTCGCAGAGACAGCTATCCCACCCTAACTCCCACTAGAGACTGCAAGGAGGACGGGGGCTGCCAGAGCTTTTTATGCCCTCTGTGGCTGCCAGACCTGCCCGCCCAGTCTGCAACCTGGGCATGCTATTGGTTGAACATGATCCCACATCACATGGCTTGCCTCCATTTTGTGGCTGGTGGCGACATCCATTTTAAAGGAGAAAATACATCGCGATGGGAGAAGACAAAAACAAACGTTTTAAGGATCCCAACCCCCCTGGTAGGTATTATGAGACAATATAAATAATTATCGCTGCGTTTTACGGATGTCCAGGGCGTTTTTTAACATTTAAAACAGCTCATTTCATTGTGCGTCGCCATTAATGGAAACAAAACGTAACGACCACAATTTTCGTGGTTCTGTTCGTTTCGTTTCATTTTCATCACAATTTTCATTTCTCGTTTCGCTACATAACGGAAACGAAAAAATGTTCGTTCCGTGCCCATCTCTATTCATAAACATATGCGGATCCTAATTTGGAAATAATTTTAATAGAACACCCCAATCTACTTTTTGTCTGACTGTGGTCTAAGGCAGTCTTAACTCACCACATGGCTACGATCCAAACCACAAAGATTGTGTTGTGTTATGTTATGTTAATTTATTATTGTTCAACTCCTTGAGTTGCTTTTGCAAGCGGGCAGTATACAAATCATAAATAAAACTGAAACTAAAATTAAAGATGGTTGTAGGGTTGCACTGTATAAATGTGAGATGGGATAGAGCTGATCTAATATTATGGCTGATATCCTGTCAATTTGGTATAATTTATAGATATGCCTGCAGAAATGTACTAGGCAGCCAGTGTTTCATAATCAGTTGTGTAGATCATTTAAGAATAGGGTGATACCTTTTATTGGGCCACTAAAAAAATCACGCAGATTGCAATTATATTATTATTATTATTATTATTATTATTATTATTATTATTATTATTATTATTATTATTATTATTATTATTATTATTATTATTATTATTATTATTATTATGATGATGCATCACCCTGCTCTCACATTTGTGTGATTTTAAGGACCACACAACCCTTTCTTAAATCTTTTTGGCCTGCGTAGTTCATGTCATAATTTTATGGTTCAGTTTTGGTTATGCAACTTCTTGTGCATTTCACAGTTGGGTCACAATTGCACAACTGGGTGTGTGGTTCACCTCAGGATTGTTTGACACACCTGCACAAATGCTTCATAGATATTACTTTTGCCCTATTGCTGTTTTCTGCTACTCCTGCACATAAAGGTAAGCAACAGGATTTCAGCTAGTACCCTTCAAAAGGGTGGGTTCTCTACTCACCCAAAGGCATAGACAGTACTGGAGTTGTAGTAAGAAGCCAGATCAGTGGCATGAATAAGTTCTTTCAGCTGTGAAGAAAACATGTTGCAATAATAACAGGTACTGGTATCTTCATATAGAAATACACTCCTCTCTTTTCAACAGTGCAACTCACATCCCATTTAGACATGAACAATCTAGTTCTCATGAGAACCACCATGCTATTTTATTGCCCCCTAACTGAGCCTCGTGGCGCAGTGGTTAAATGCCTGTATTGCAGGTAAAACTGCTCACGACCTGGGTTCAATCCCTGGTAGCAGGCTCAAGGTTCACTCAGCCTTCCATCCTTCCAAGGTCGGTAAAATGAGTACCCAGCTTGCTGGGGGAAATGTGTAGCCTGCACACTGTAATTAAAAAAAATTGTAAACCACCCAGAGACTACTTGTAGTGTTATGGGGGCGGTATATAAGCAGAACACTTTTTGCTTTTTCCTGAGAGTCTTTAGTCAGGAAATATTTCCCTCTTAGGGAAATTCAAAATGGAGCCAAGAGTACACAGTATGCAATTCTTTACTTCTGCAGGGTCAAATTGGACATAATTTGTCTTTAACTATAGTTTCTTGTTTGAGTAATAAATTGCACTGCATACAACCAAACAAGTCAAGGCTTGTCTTTTCAATTTCCGGATTGTTTCATTCTCATCCTTTTGGTCAGTTTTTGTCTAGTATGAGCTGCTTGGACACCAACCATAAATAAACCACAATTGTAGGTTTTGACATCACAACAAATTATGATTCAAACAAGCCACAATTTGTTTTCCACTGGAAATAGTGGGTTCAGTTGTGATTTGCTGGTTGACAAGACATGATTTGGTAGGAGAGCAGAGCTCACACTTTACAATAAGTCAGATTTAAATATCCCTCAACACAGCATGACATGCTGAGTTTGTCTTCATCTTCTCCTGGTGCAAAAGAGAGTGGCAGGAGGGCTAGTGAGAAAGCCAGTGACTTGAGTACCTGTTACCCACTAAACTGCATAATACCCTCAAGCACTCATGAAACTTTGCCCCACCATCTTCTGTGTCTTTGCTGTCTCTGTCCAGAATGCTCTGGATTCCATCCGTCCATGATCTATGGAATACTGTTGATTGAGGATCCTTAGGCTGCCAGAGTAGAAATGCAGGGGACTTGACTCCAGATGGCGTGGTCTGTAGTCTGTCTCAATGAGATAGCTTGATTAGTCTCATACCTCAATAAAGGTATTGCTCAGTTTGATGGTAAGCTTAAAAAATAGGCTTAGAGGTCTATCTATCTATCTATCTATCTATCTATCTATCTATCTATCTATCTATCTATCTATCTATCTATCTATCTATCTATCTATCTATCTATCTATCTAATTACAGTATAGTATAAATGTTCCTATCTATATATCTATCTGTCAAAACCGCCCAGAGTGGCCTTGCTGCCAGATGGGCAGAGTACAAATCCAATAAATAAATAAATAAATAAATAAATAAATAAATAAATAAATAAATAAATAAATAAAACAGTCATTCACTGCCTTCTCCACTCTGCCACATCAAACAGGAGTTGATCTCAATGAATCAAAAGCACATCTTGCCTGTCCCAAAGGCAGGTCCAGCCCCTTTGCCCCGACACTTTGTTTAGAGAAATGTGCCTGCACTCATGCATGCACAGTGCTGTATCAGCAGCAAGCAGCACAAAAAAGAGGGTAGCTGAAGAGAGACATGATTACCTAAGAAGTACCACATTATTGCTCCAGTTCCACCCAAGAGCACCAAGATTACCCAAAGGGGAAGATATTGTTGGCAGCAATGAAGCCTGTTCTTCTGTCTCTCTTGAGGCAGAGCCATTGAATCTTTCTCCTGTTCTTCTGCTTCCATCATGGGCATCTTGCCAAACAGAAAAACAAGGATCAGATACATTACTTGTAACTCAGGTAGGAGGAACCTCCAGGGCCTAACACAGGCTGTAGAGATTCCCCCAGCAAACCCCCACTAGTTCCACCAACATCTCCCCAAGCCCAGCCGCTGGGGAAGGACCTGCAAGAAGCCCCACTACCCTGGATCACTTCCTCCTCCACTCAGAAAAGAAGGGCTATGCTTGCCATGGTTTCAGCCCCTGTTTGCAAATGCCTGTTATACTGCAGTTGATTGAGGTTCAGCTGATGTTGGCAAACACTGGTTGACAAATGGCTGGAATCCAGTGGTCTAGTGTAATGAATCTGAGCTAGAATATACCTCCTGCAGCAGTGGGAAGTTAATGAGTCAACTCTTTCATAAGTCCCATTGAATCAATGGGCCTACTCTAGTTGCAACCTATTGGGCTGAGAAACAGAATCTCAGCCATCACTGCACCCTTCCCTCCTCTTTCCTGATTACAGAACAAGCTCTGTTCAAAGTGTCAACCAGGGACCTGATGATATCACAGTGGCCATACCCATGAGTGCATCCAAACTTCCAAGAGGACACTTGATTTCTTACTGGACTATGATTTCCCGCCCACACTTCCTGTCATGGGGGTAATATGACTGAGTGAGAAAACCCAGGCCTATCCCCTTAAGACCTGTACACATGTTGAATCAGGGTAAAATGTAGCCTTCCAGATGTTCGCTTCTAGATTCATTACATTTATGTTCTATATTTCTACTAAAAATAGCACTAAAAGTCATATCACATACAGTATAAGTATTATATAAATGTATATTTCTTCCTCTTGCAATGCTGCATTTCCTCCAGAGATACAGGTGTTCCACATGCTTTTGAAATCGTATTGTTGTACATGGATGTGTGCCTGTATGTGACAGTCAACAAAAAGACAGCATGGTGTTGTTGGTCAAACACACAAACTAAACAGTGCTATCTTCCAGATGACTATTGAAAACAAAAATAAAGTAATTTGTATAATTTAGGCTAGAATAAACAGAGAGTATTTTCCTCTTAAGGGTCCACTGCTTCTAGATACAGAATCAGTGCCTCATCTTGTAAGGTTCTCAGACTGTAATTCCCATCTGCTAGTACAGCCTTTGGGAAGAGAATGTCGAGACCAACAACTTTTGGAAAGCCATAGGCAGAACTTAGAAGTCCGTTTCATGTGAGGCAGGAGTGAACTCTAGGCCAGTGGTGGCAAACCTTTGGCACTCCAGATGTTTTGGACCACAACTCCCATAATTCCAAGCCTAGATTGCCAATGGCAAAGGACTGTGGGAATTGTGGTCCAAAACATCTGGAGTGCAAAAGGTTTGCCACCACTGCTCTAGGCCCTTGGGTGGAGCTCCAGTCCAGAGAGTTAAGTTCTATGCAGGCACAGATCCATGTACAACAATATGAAATAGAGACCATGTAAATGAACTGTCCATAATTACCCTTATCGAGGGCTGGCCCAAGTATATTTTACTGCTGGAAAGACAAGAGACATCCTATGTACAAAAGCCAGCTGGGATGGTAGTTTGCTTCAATATAGGTGACAAGCTGGTATCCTACAGTGCACGTGAGGGCAGCAGAAACTAGCTTATTGGGCTCGCTAGGCAATATACAATTCTATTCTCCTCATCTCACCACCTTCCTTAGCATCTCCGTTGTCTGATAGCTGCCTCACTTTCCCTACTGTGCAAGATCCTATGCATGTTGTCCTGGGAGTAGGTTACACGACATAACACCTAATGTCGGAGTCAACACACAAATTCTGGACATTTCCCCCAGTCATTTGGTATGATATAATACAGTATTTTAACTATGCCATGCAACACAATTTAAAAAATTAACCTTTTACAGCATGCAACTAGAGATTAATTTGGCAAAACAGAGGTACATACGGAAGAAAGCTCTCATGAGAAAAATAATGTCGGATGATCTTCACTGGGAAATCACTTGCACCCAAATAATTATGTGAAGCATAGCAAAAACAAATCAGTTTATCTTGGGTTTGGTATGGCCTGAGAAGAATGGAGGTCTGAGGTAGATGGTGCAGCAAAAAAACAACAACATAAAAGTCAGAGAGAAGGGATTCTATGCCTTTTACTGGCCTCTCTTCTTGACTTTTGGCAATGAATGTTGGCCATCTTAAAAGGAAATAATACCAAAAATATGCCATCCATTTCTGAGCACAACGATAGTTCTTTGAATTGTGAGAGTGAGAAAACAAGCCAACAAAAGAAACAGATCTATATACCAAACAGAAGAATTTGGAATGATTATCCTTTACAGCTGCCAGAACCCCCCAAGCCTCCTCAGCCAGCGTTCCCCAAAGAAACAGGGTAGCTGCTACCCCTGATTGTCTGTAGCTCCATTTCCTTTTCACTCAGGTGGGGTACCCACAATTCTGACAAACTGCCTCCTCAGCTATTCCAGTTGAAGGGTACCTGGAGCTTAAACATTTTCTTATTTACAAATAAATAAAGTGAAACATCTACCTCAGGGAGGCAGATGGGGCAGCCCCCTAACCATTTCTATCTCCTCCCAAGAATGCCCCATGGCCATGCTCCTTTCTTGGAGGATAAAGCCATATATTTGGTAAAAAGTTGTCCTTTACCTGTCAACCTAGCCTGATGCCTTCATGCGTGGCAGAAAAAAATGCTGCTCTGTCAGCACAACTGAAGTGAGACTTGCCTGTCCACCTGGTGGACCTTTTTAGTACAAGGAACGGAAGAGAGGGCCATCTTGTTTCTTGCTGTAGACAGCAAAAGGTCTTGTCCTGGATCTGGATTCACTGGAGGGGCTCCCAAACCCCAGCAGCAGAAAACAACACCCAGGCCTTTACTCATGCTGTAAGTGAAAGGCCAGCGCTTGGTGTTATCCCACTTACCTTTGAAGCTTTCCGTTGCGGGGGGTGACCTGGTGCGCTCTCATCCGAAGCTACATGCACACATGTCCATATGTAAATACCGAGTGAGATTTAATATTTACTCAGGCCCAAGGTCTTCCTGGCGATCGGTCACCCAATCATCTCTCCTCTTCTTTTGTCCTTTTGCCCTGCATGAAAAAGCTATGCTCGTCCCAAGACAAAATGAGCACCAGTCACACGCTGTCTCACAAAGAATCCTGCACCACTCAAAAGGGAGACTGACAGACGCTTACCAAGTTAAGAGCATCCCCTACTTACTGGGTGTCTCATTCCCTGGGAACCCCACCTGGATTCTCTGTGTCAAAAATAAAAGATCTTATAAGCAGTCTTCGAATCAGAGGGATCTGGCAGGCCCAAGAAGGAAACCATTTGGGCTGAAAGGCAGCTTGGAAAATAGCCTGCAAGAGGTAGGGTGGAAGATGCAGGGAGAAGAGACAAAGTAACATACTACTCACTCCTGACCTCCTCCTCCTCCCTCTAGTCTCACCTCCCTTGAGAGGGTTGCAGACTAGTTGCTCAGCAACTTTTCCCTGTCTTAGTTACACCCAATAGTTTCAAAGGGATAAGACTGAAATTAGCACATATGAAGGAAAGATGAAAAATCTGACCTGGTACTAAAAAATGTGCATACAGTATCTTCAGATTAAGGCTGCCACAGTTGGATGAGAGGATGAGTCAACGTCAAACCAGCTACCTGAACCCATTAGGATCAAACTCAGGTCATGAACAGAGTTGTCACTGCAGTTTAACCACTGTGCTATGAGGCTCCTTATATGGTAATTTAAAATTCTAGGTACATTTGTTTTCTTTTTAAAAATCTCTCTCTCTTTTTTTGTTGCACTTTGCATATGCTCAAGAGGTGGTTCGCATATTCCATCCTTTTAGTACTGGATACTCCTTGATACTAACTTAAATACTATTTTTATTGTTATAACCTGCCTTGGGTATTTTTAAAGGAAAAAATGGGTTAAAAATAAAAATAATAAATTCAGTGTTACCTTGTATGAAGGAATTAATTCGTTCCAAATGAAATTCTGTTAAGCAAATGTTCATTTATACAAATTTCCCATAGAAATGCATTGAAAACAGATTAATCCCTTATTGTGACCATTTTTATGTTGTACGGATTCGCCCCATAGGTGATTATGTTAAGCAAATTTCCCCTATCTCTGGAATTTTTTTGTGTTGCACAAATTTTATATTATACAAACCGTTTGTTCTATGAGGGTCAACTTTAAATAAATAAATATTATCTGAGTCACAGAACTGCAGGATCAGCTCCTACGTGTGCCCTTGAGTCAATTGTCAACACTGTTTTCAGGGATTTCCAAGTACAGAATATTTAGAATTGGTTTCCTATTCCATTCTTCTGGTTATGTCCCGGGACTGTGCAGTTTGCTCAAGACCATACAGACTGACTCTGTTCATAGCACGCACAGCTAGGAACCAAATTCCCAGTTTACTCACTTTGACGAAGCTATTTGGATGAGTAGTGAAACGTTTTGAATCTCACCAGAAAAGAAGTCCAGTTTCCATGACTCAGCTTCTGGATATATTCTGGATACAACATGTTTTTGTGTTTGTTTGTTTTTTAAATCATAAAGGATATGAGATAGATGCCATTCATCATTGTGAAACCCTCAGATGTCAAAAACTTACACACACATATATATATTTAAACTAACTAGATAGATTCATTTGCCGGAGCAAGGGCTGGTGGTCTGTCAATGAACTTGACATTTTGTCAGACAATGCCATCAGTCCTACTCTGGAAAATTAAAAAAGGTAAAGGTAAAGGTTTTCCCTGCACATGCATGCTAGACTAGTCATGTCCGATTCTAGGGGCAGTGCTCATCTCCGTATTCAAGCCAAATAGCCAATGTTGTGCAAGTCCATGGCCACGTGGCCGGCATGGTTGCAAGGAAACACTGTTTTACCTTCCCGCTTTTTATGGCGGCACCTATTTATCTACTTGCATTGACATGCTTTCAAACTGCTAGGTTGGCAGGAGCTAGGGTTATCAGTGGAAGCTCACTCTGCTGCATGGCACCTGGGATTCGAACCGCCAAGCTGCCAACTTTGCAGCCGACAGGTTTCACAAACCTTAGTCCACTGAACCACCATGCCCCCTAGAAAATTAAAAACAAAATAAAAATAAAATAAAAGTCTAATAAATAATAAATAATAATTAGAAAAAATCATAAAAGTTCAAGCATCTCATTTTTAGTTTTATTTTCACTACCCCCATGACTCACCAGGATCTAAGCCAGTTTCTTCATTGTTTCTACTACTTGTGCCACAGTTCCCTGGGCAAGCTGTTGTGTTGTCACAGAGCTTGCACCATAGGGTATTCACCACTCACTTGCACAGATGGATGTTCTGCTTGTGCTATGGCAAGGCAGACAATGTGCAAGAGATCTGTCAGTAGATTCCACCTGCTCTGAACAGGATATTGGCCGGCATTTACTGAGCAGGTGTCCTTGATTAAAATTAAAATTAAACTTTATATAAATCGAGACTAGTTTATACCTTTAGGCTACTAGTAAAATAACAAAAAGTTGCTAATATTTTGAGAGCAACACCCTCTTCATCAGAGCTGTACCAAAAGTTCAAGCATGGCAAAAGATGGAATTGCCAGGAGTTAGTTCCTAGATGTAAAGTTCGTGGCAAGATGGAAATAAATGTCAGGTAGCTACACAGCTGCCCAACTTAAACTTTAAAAACTCATCTGGGAAGAGAACTTATTTGACTTTGTCCCTCACTTTGGGATGTGTTCATTTTTGGACAAAGAAAAAGGGGAGGCAGACCAATTTTTTTTGGCCCAGTATTTTCTGTTCTTAATTATGGGTAGCAGGATTTCACCCCAGAATTTTTCCTGGCTGTACCCTGATGCACTCCTATCTGAGCACTAACCAGGCCCAGTCAGGTAGAAAATGCAAAAAGACTGAGGTAGGTTATCCAAAAGTTGAGTCATGACAACTGGACTTCTTTTCTTGGGAGATCAAAATGTTTCACTGCTCATCCAAGCAGCTTTGTCAGTCTGAAAAAAGTTGGTAGTAAGGCCTCCAATGTATAGGTCAGTTGAGTTATTTTTCCATTTTTCCGTTTCGTGCCCATCTCTGTTCCATATATTGAACCTTCAAGGGCACCTTCATTGCAAGCATTTTTGTGACTCACTCTTGAATGGAAAAGTGGGGGATAAAAATGTACTATCATGTACCAAGAATTCAGCACATGCATGCACAATAGATGGAGGTAAAGAGTTCATGTGCCTGAGGTAGCACATGTATAAATCCATTTGTCGAGGAACTTTCTCAGTCAGGTCTAGCTTTTGAAATATTTTTTAAACATAAACATTGGACATTTTTGGTTTCCCATCACATGTAGTTCCCATCCTGTCAGATGTGGACAGTTTATATGTAAACCTATGATTTAAATGTTGTACTTGACAAATGTGGGCTGTATTTCACAAAATCTCATGCTGAAATAAATCTGTTAGTTGTACCACAATCCTGTTATTTGAGGTTTGATTTTGTTAAATGTTACATGAAATTACACCATGATACATTTATGTTTCATTTACACTTGCTATCTACTCTGAGCAGATAGATTTACCAAAAACACTACATCCTAAAATCTTTGTTCCATAAATCTATTGGATTGTGAACAGGGCTTTCCCACCTTTTAGTTTTCTCCAGATAGGCTTTATAATATATATATAAAACACATAGTGGACCCCGCCACCAAATGGGACAGACACTAAGAAAATGAAGAAGGAAAAGAAAGAAAAGAAGAAAACAAAAAAACAAACAAAACAAAACTAGCAATTAGATCTCTGTGGAATAACAAACACGTTTTGGGTTTGACTGGTAAGCATGCCTTATCAGGCAACAATGGGAATCAGTCTGATTTTGTTTACTGAATCTTTTTCCCTGTCTACGCTTCTAAGGATTTGGAAAAACTCAGTGGAAGACTGAAATATGAATTCCTTGTTAATCTAATTTATGGATTCTGAAAACCAGGATTTTCTGCCACTTATCACAGTTGAGGTAAGTGATAAATTGGCTGGGTTGATAAATTCACGTGATGATTTTTAAAATATCATGCAAACTGGATGAATAACATCCTCCCATTTAGCACTTTTTCACTACCTTACTGCAAATGTGACACTTTAGCACTGCATTATGGTAAACGTAATACTTCTGCACTGCCTTACTGTGGCAGTAATCTGCCTGCTTCAGAGCTGGAAAGAAGCATGACAAATGTTAATTGAACATTTATTGCTTTGAAATAAATGATTTGGCTTTGGTTCAGGGCACAGATGCAGATCTGTATCTATTTCCGTGCACCAATTTCACCCAGTCCTCTTGGCTAATTATCTGATTATTTCCAAAAGCACGGGAAACAACAGACTCTATCAATTAGACCATTTTTCACTGGTATTGGTTATGAGATGTACTGTGGCACAATAAATTTCTTTGCAATCAAATGAAATATATATATATATATATTTTAATTTTGTCTTCCAAGACAAAGACAGTCATCCCTACAAGATTTCAACTGCAGTGCTAAATTACTATTACTGTCTTTCTTTGAATTGTAACATCTATTTTTCTACTCAAGAGTATGGGGAAATATAAACACTGTCAGATTTGTTATGCATGCACACACAAGGACACACAAAAATCATATGGCACCTTAAAGATAAAGACCAGAATCTTGGTGAAAAATAAACAGCAGCAGCAGCAACCCCCTTCCAAATCGCACACTTAAGAGCAATTGTACAGCAGGCTTCATTCTCCAGGAGGAACTCTATTTGTGTGACTGGTTGCACAATCAAGCAACATGAGACTGAACTGAACACTTGAAGCAGAGCCTGCCAGCAGGGGAACACACCTATGCAATTCACATTCTGCCTCAGAATCAACAGGATTCTGGCCTCACCCCTTTCATTTGCATAAATGTTTGGTTCCTGTAACCTGCTTTTTCACAGGCATGAGAGCTCATTCCAAATAAAATGAATTGCTCCTCAAGCTCCGTGGAGTCCTCTCATAGTTATTCTCTGCTGGGGTGGATGGACTAAGTCTCATGGGCTTCATGCAGATTCCCAAGGGGTACAAATCTGCTCTCTGCTCACTCCAAAAATTGCTCATAAAACCACATCTCTATGGGGCATATGAAGCAATATTGCCATGTTTGCACCCTGACCTCTGCGCTCCTGGTTAGAGATGGGCATGAACTGGAAAAATGGTGATTTGTTTTGGTTCAGTATTTTAGGGTTCGGTTCGGTTTGATTCATTTTTAACAAACAAAAAATGAAATATTCGTTTCGTTGGTTCATTTTGATTCGTTATTCATTGTGTGTGTGTAGTGTGTGTGTGGTGCTTATGCAACATAATTTGGCTGGGGGAAACAGCAGGCTTAAATCTTACCCCCCCCCAGCCAGCATAGGGTGAGGTGGAGGAAAGAGCTCCACCCATGGCTTCCCTGAACCCCGTTTTCCCAGAAAATGAGGTGCAGGGAAGCCAGTGAGCAGCAGCTGAGAGGTGGGGTGGGGAATATAAATTTCCCATCAGGAGGGGGGAAGATAAGTTTAAAGAGCCCCCTCTTCCCCCCACCCCATGGAGAGGGGGAAAGAGGGGGCTATTTAAACATTTTTCCCACTCGGCACTGTCATCAGGAGGGGGGGAAGATAAGTCAAAAAAAGTGTGCTTTTGGGGTGGGGGAAAGAGCAGACTTTTGTGCCCACCAGCTGTTTGGCACTGGCTTCAGGCCAGAGCAGGTCAGCTGCTAGGTGCTTGAAATCTTTCCCATAGGAATGCATTGCTAATGCATTCCTACGGGAAAATGAAAAACAAAGTGGAACGAAGCAGAATTTTCTGCTCCGTTTTGTTTTTTTCTGTGATGTGTCAGTTCGTTATTCATTTCATTCCCTAACAAAATGAATAACGAATAACAAAACAAATAATAAATTCATTTCGTGCCCATCTCTACTCTTGGGTTCCCTTCAGTTAATCTTTTTTATTTTTGCCAGTAGAGGGCACAAAAGGACATTTACAGGTTATTTTTAAAGTATTTTACCAAGGACAATATATTTGGGGGGGCATTGTTTGCAGGGGTGCAGAACTAGGGCGGCCCTCCAAAGTGTGGGGAGCGAAATGTGTGGCCCTCAGATCTCTGATTGCCCACCCCTGCTCTACACTAACTGCTAGAAAATGAGTTATGCCTCCACATTTCAAGGGAGAAAAAGCTAAATAAACACTGGGGATTGTGAACACAATTACTTGGTCTGCTCAGAAAGATGAGGAAACAAAATTGAATCTATTTACATGACAATAGCAATTTTGTAGAGTTCATTTTTCTTAATGCTAATCAAACTATCTTGAGGGAAATAAGATATTTCCCTTTGTTGTGACATTCCTCCTCCTTTATTTATTCATTGATGTCTTGGCTACACCTTGAGGTGGACAAAAGGTAAAAAAATTACAAAGACACTTTAAGTAAAATGTTTAAATTTTGGCATGTGCAGCACTGCTGGAACCCATGCACAGCCACCCTCAACATGACTGAATAAAGGGCACACAGATGTCCCAGATCTTTGATGTGTCCAATCCATTTCTGCAAATGAGGAAAAGGCAAACAACTATTTATTTATTTATTTATTTATTTATTTATTTAAAGTATTTTTACCCCACCTTTCTCCTTAGAAAAGGGCCCAAGGGACTTACAATATTGAGGGACTATATACAGTCCAGAACATTTAAGACATATTCAAGTTAAGAACAGGGAGTTTGAAGAGGCATCTTAGAACATTAAAAAGCAACATTAGAGCTATAAACAGCATTGAAGAAGAAAAGAAAAATTAGTCTGGACTTTAAGGTGCCCCTTTTGAGAGCTGCAACAGCCATATACTCACAATAAGGAAGAGCCAAAAATGCAGTTTGGTGGAGCAGTCCATATCAGTAAATAAAGGATCACTGGTTAGTGACCTGGGTGTGATCCTCATGTGAAACAGGTATTTGTTATGTGGTTCAATATGATTTATTTCTCCAGAATCACATGATGTCCAGGAAATGTACTCTGTCCTGAGACCCTGACCAATTTTGGTCTGGCTGTAAGACGTCTATTTTCCTTTAGAGAGCAACCCTTTCCAGTGTAATCAAGAGTGCACGATTGCACCTTCATTTCCGATTCATGCCCACACCACCATCAAACACTGTAATCTGCATCACAATGGCCATCATTTGCAACAAGGTACTGCACCTGGGAACTGAAGCTAAGCTCAGAGGGATCAGGCTTATGCCCAGTGCATGGCATATGGCATCATAGTCCCTGCTGTTCAGGGAGGGGCTTTACCTAGGATTCTTGGCTCCATTATAACTTTGCTTAAGATGGCAGGGGTGCAGGGTGTTGGCGGTGGCAGTGGTTACCAAGCAGCAGCAACTTTGTGATTGTGATAGGAAAATTTTATTTCTGCCCAAGATAAAAGGTAAAGCTTGGGAGATGGAAGTACAGGCCTTTGCATACCTATCCTGATCTGATTAATGAAGGCTCAGTCAAAGAGGAATGCAGACATCATCCACAGCCACACGGAAAACTCAGTCCTAGTAATAAACTGTTCTAGCAAACCAAGCTAGATCAGAAAGGGAAAAGGGAAAAAACAACCCTAGAATGTGAATGCCAGCTGTCAACAACAAGGCTTTCATTCTTCCTTGTACTGATGTGAAATGGTAGGCAGAGCAGCTGCAAGATATATGCTTCACTCTGAACCCTCCCTCGTGCATCTGTGATTGGACTTACTAGAAAAATCTCGGGCTTTATTGGAGGATCCAGCTGCCAATCAGCCTCTCCTTTGGTTCAGTTCTTTTTGGTTCCCATTTCCTCAATTCAGTTGTTGAGCATCTTGGATGAACTGTTTTTTGTAATTCCATGAATGCTAAAAAGAAAAAGAAAAAGGATCCCTGACAGTATTGATCCACCCTGTGGGTGAATACTGACCAGCAACTTTGTTCTGTAGTTATCCCAGAGTCACATGAATGCACCTGTATTTGATTCATTTGGAACATTTCTCTGAAGGAACATCCCTGCTTTAAACTATCAGCCAAGATCCAAACCATTCCAAGACTGTCAAAATGCAAGTTGGAAGAAATTAATCCCTTTTGCCTCTAATGTAAGTACAGCAGATTTCTAGATACATTTGGATTTACAGAACATAACCCACCCAGCTTTTCTAGCAAACTAGTTTGTCTTATAGCAGCTATACTGTATGGGGCCATCAACAAAAAGCACCAACCCCACCGCAAGATAATGGATAGCTTTTAAGTGTAAGGTCTTTCCCGTATAGTCCATAGTCCAAGGATAGATACTGGAAGTTCCAGAAGTGTACCACAAATAGAAAGCAAGGGTTACACAGAAGGAAAGAAAGGCCATCCCATTAGTGGTAAAGTAAATGCTTTGTACATGAAAGGTACTTTCAGCTAAGAATGACTGAGACACAAACTGTAGACAATCAGTTTAGGCAATACTGGTCTGGATGTACCAATCAGTGTAAACGCTATTGATCTGGATGGGCCAATCAGTGAAGATAATGTTCAGCTAGATGGACCAATGCTCTGGTAACATGCAACTTTCTCCTCCTAAGAAGTGAGCAGCAACAAGGAAACCCTCCTGAGATTTGCTTGCTGAGAGAGAAGCATATACTTCACAAGAGCCTTCCTCTGCCTTATTCTCAAAGCTTTTGCCTGTTACTTTTTGTTTTCTCTTCTGCCTGAGGGCACGGATGCAGCTTGTTTTAGACTAACATGTAGGCATAGATGAAAGATGCATTCAGGACCTATCAAGCAAGCATTTGTCTCTTGTTCAAAAGAAACTCTGGAGGCCCATAAGCTTATCTAAGCATCCTTCCTTCAGTTTTATGTGGAACAGATACCCTGAAAAATAAGGAACTTTCCTCCTATTTTATCCCCTACATTCTCAAGCCTTTCTTTTGCCATTGGTGGAATAAATCCATGACTTTTCAAGCAACCAGTCTGATAGTCATGCTTTAATAAATGACCACCCACTATCACCACCACCATTTGCACAGTTGGGCTATGGGATGGCTTCAAAGAATTCAGATAGAGTGATGGCCATAATGGCTTTGAAGATCCCTCATGGATAGGTAGACCTCAGAGGGACTGGGGAGCTGTGAGGAAGAGGCTGCTCTGCAGAAGACATCGGCGTGGCCACAATTCTGTATTTTAGACTGAGGAAATGCAGGCCTGTGATTTGCTGCAGGAGGATCAGCATTTTGAATGTCTCCTGTTCCTTGACCGTTGCTGCCAGACTGGCCTGTATCACATATGGAACATTCTTGTGGAGGCCAGGAAGGCAAAATGATGGGCTGAAGCTTTCCTTGGTTCCCATTTGGTTCCTCTTTTGGTGATGCTGAGAAACTCTCCCTGCACAGAAGAATCCTTGAACAATGCTCGGCTTCCTCAGTTGGGTCCTTTCCTCCTTGCCCCAAACAACCATGTTCTTGGGTTGCTGTGACGCTGTAGGTAGGTGATGATGGCTGGCTAGAGTCACTTGTTTCCTGGAGCAGTATGTATGAGCAGGAGTCATCCCCTTCTCTGCCACTGCTGTCGTGAGGAATGAGGTCATAGGTGAAATACACTTTGCAGAGCTCAAAGTCAAAAGAATCATGGTGTTGGAAGAAAAAATAACCACCATTGATGAAACAACTGGACGAGGAATATTCACTCAACTCCGGCGTGCCCATATTTGCATGACATCCCTTGGGAAGGTGGAGGGTAGGGTCCTGGCAGCCCTTTGGCATGATCTCAAGCACAGAAATGTCTGATGCTGCAGTAGCGATGTGGAAGAAAGGCATGGACGATGAAGAAGACAACCACTTCTGTTGGATTTTAGGGGCAGAAACACAAAAGGCAGAGGGTTTAAATAACCCAAACCATGGCAGTGCAGCCATCAGTGGCGGGAAAAGAGGAACCATCAAGTTCTTCCACTAATCTGGAATTAATGTATTGCTAACACTTAGATACATGAGAAACATGCAGATTTCTATATTTTGGACTACAGCTCCCAGAATCCCACAGATAGCTTTTGCTAGCCAGGGAATTCTGTGAGCATTAGTACAGAAACACAAACCAGCACCCTTCTACTGCCCACCCCTTCCTTTGTAGACATTACCTCCCTGATTGACAATACCTCCCTGATTCTCAGGTTGTAAAGCAGATGTGAGTACAGTAATGACCATGGGTTGCTGGGGCACCCACCCTCCAAGGTGGCTCCAAGAACTTTTAGGGGGTTGGAAATTAAATACCCTTTTTTAAAACCAAAACGTCCCTCTACATCATCAGAGGAGATGTCGAGATGATTTGGCCACACCTTTTGCCCCACCCCACCCCAATTCCTCTTGGGTTTTTATTTCAGTTTTAAAAAGCCTTCTTTTTAGTGGCCCAAATTGTGCATAAAATGTGTATTTCAATATGAAATGTCTTAAATCCAACAGTATGTTGCAACTAGAGTAAGTGCATTGAATTAGAGGGTATCTGGTGAGTCTACATTTATGTAACTTCCATTGATTTGACAGATCTACTGTAGTTGCAACTTTCTCTTTGATTTCAGTCAAAATAAAATGCATATAAATTTTCACCAATTTCCCCGAATTATGCAGAAAAAGAACATAACAGACATACTTGCCAATAGAGATGGGCACGAATAAAAAAATGGTGTTTCGTTTTTGTTGTTTAGGGGGTCCGTTTTGGTTCGTTTCCATTTTTCTCAAATTTTTGCAAAAAAATTGTTTTCGTTTTTGTTCATTTCGTTACCATTTCATTACCATTTATTTCAATTTTTGTGATTTTTTTTTGCTTTTAAAGCAGTTCAATGTATTGCCGTAATGAAAACGAAACGGACGACAAAATTTCTGGTGTTTCTGTTCATTTTGTTTCATTTTAGAGACAAAATTCGATTGTCGTTTCGTTGTGTAATGAAACAAAAAATGAAAATGGAAATGAAAAATTGTTCATTTCGTGCCCATCTCTACTTGCCAAACTAACACAGACAAAAATTAATCTGTTACTCATCTCTGATAAGCATATTTATGAGGGCCAAGGCCCACAGTGCATAAGATCTGCCCTGTACAAATATGCTCAACATATGCATTTTGTATATATCTTTCCTTCATTGTACTTATTTGTATATAATGCATGATTTTTTTCACCAAGACTTCCATTGCAAAATTCAGAGAGATGCAGAATCTAAAGAATAATTGTCTCAACATTCATCTAGGCTCTAGGGATTGCAATTTTGGTAATTTCATTTTAAAATTAGGGCAGCAAATTTTCCACCACCACCTCCCCAACTTCCAAATTCTCATACCTGGACATCTCCATGGACGGCCTTGAGAGATGGAAAGAATTCATCTGGATTTGGTAAACGAATCTTCAGCACCTTCTTCAATCTGTACCATCCAGATTTTGCAAGAGAATAGAAAGTAACTATGTGTTTGGATAATGTTAATTATCAACCATATATATATGCCTCAGGCATAGTCTATCTGACACTTATCAGGGTGTGCTTTCAACAGTACCCAGACAAATCAAAAAACCCTTCACCACCAAGACCATAGCCAATGACCCATTCTTGATAGGTTTCAGCACCTTAGGCTATTGTTCACCTTAATGCGATGGATACTATTGTCTCTACTATTGTCTCCCTAACAAACCTATTCGGGCCATTGTCCATCTTATGAGCCTATTTCAGACCAGGGTGACAAGAGGTCAAAGCTGACTATAAGATGGAGGACTCGCACTAGCTGTATTCAGACTGATGAAGCTGTTTGGATGAGCAGTGAAACGTTTCTATCTCTCAAGAAAAAAGAAGTCCAGTAGCCATGACTCAACTTCCGGATACCAACCATAAGAATAGATAGAGGAAAATCAGCCTGTTATATCCATCATGGGCAACTCTACTTTTTAGTGATGTGTCAAAACCAACCCTCAAATTTGCCTCTTTTCACCTTTTTCCATGAAATGAAGTTTCATTCTTTCCAGGCTATTCTTGGGGACTTTATAATGTCTTCAACATTTTAATGGCTAATGTGTTTTTTTTAAAGCATACTGTATTGCTGCAAGTGAACTGAGGTCTATCTGTGTTATATTTCTTTCTTTCGAATAAACATACCTAGGTTCCACTGAGGGGAATTTTGCCATGTTTTAACTCCCTGTGGCATCTATTCCACGCAAAGGACAAAGGAGACTTTTCAAGCAAAAAAACATTTGTGGGGTTCAAAAAGCCCTCAGGCTAGAATGCTAGAGGCATTCAAGAGAAAACTAGACATGCACCTGTCAGATCTGCTTTGATATGGTTTCCTGCATGGAGCAGGGGTGTGGATGTGATGATCTTATAGGCCCCTTTCCAACCCAATTATTCTATGATCTATGAAAACAGCTAGGCTGGGCGGTCACCAAGACTGAGGGGCTACATAGAAGCCTAGTTTTAGTTGTCGTCTTTTACCGTTTTAGCATCGGTGATCTGGCCAACAGAGCGATAGCGAGGAGGAGGATGGAGACTAAACTTACAACAACAACAAGGACAACATGTGGAGGAGGAGCTTCAAGAAAAAGGAAAAAAGAAATGAAGAGAAATTAGTTATTCCTTGAAGATAATTTTTCTCATCAGAACTTAAGCTGTAATATATTCTTATGGACCACATTTTTCACTTGACCATGCTTGATATCTAACTGCAGTATGCCCAGATATTTATAGGCTTCAAACTGATGATACTTAATACTTGTCCATTTGGCATTTCAATTCCTTCACTCTCAATGAATATTTCCTTTTCTCAGTGCCACTGTAGCACATTTGTTTAGTCCAAACTCAATACTAACATCAGTACTGAAAATTCAGGCTGTGTTGATCAGTGAGTGTATTTATTATTATTATTATTATTATTATTATTATTATTATTATTATTATTATTATTATTATTATTATTATTATTATTATTATTATTATTATTATTATTATTTTATATCTGGAAAACACAGCTGCCAGGTGTTAAGCTGGAGTTGGCCTTCTCCGATGATCGAACTCTTTCCATGAGCCTAGGATGACTGGAGATACCTTCATAGAGTATATTCTGTTCCTAATAATGCCACCATTGGTAGGTGACTGATGTTGATCTTGTCAATGCCAAGAGTTTTCAGATATTGATCCAGGTCTTTACTACTACTTTACTACTACTACTACTACTACTACTACTACTACTACTACTACTACTACTACTACTACTACTGTGGGACAGATTATAAAGCTTAGATATAGATATAGACCCCCTATTTCTGTGGATAGAGGAAGTACTGACCACAAATGTACTGGTCAAGAAAAATGTACAAATGGCGAAAGTAACTCTATGCATCAGACTTTTCCCCATGATTTAGAGATGGGCACGACCAGGAAAAATGACGTTTCGAATTGTCGTGTGTCAGAGCCGGCCCGTTTCGGCTCGTTTCTGTTTGTCGCGAAATTTCTCAAAAATTTGTCGTTTCGTTTGTCGTTTTTTCATCTGTCGCATCTTACTGGTTTGGGGGTGCCTCCTCTGGCCCGCTACAAAGGCTCCTCCTGGAGGCACCTCTCTGGGGTGGGTGCCTCCTCTGGCCCACTAAAAAGGGGTATGCATAGCCAATTGGATATGCATTGCATACCAGTTGCAGTGGCAGGCAGAGGCACCTCTCTTTCTTTTGGGTGCCTCTGTGACTCACTACTGGCATATGGTGTACGGTGCACTTGGGCTGGGGAACGAAGTGAGAGAGGACCCCTATGGGTGCCCTGTGACTCACTAAGAAGGGAAGTGTACTTGCATGTAGTGCAATGCGAGTACACAGATCTGGCTTAGGGTTAGGGTTAGCGCAAGGGCTAGGCTTAGGGTTATGGGTAATGTTAGGGTGAGTTAGTGGCCTCTTCGACCCACTAAGAAGGACAGTGTACTGGCATATGGGTTAGGGTTAGGGTTAGGGTTCGGGCTAGAGTTAGTGGGCCTTTTATGCCCGACTGGCACATCCCAGAAGTCTCGGTCAAAACCTGGCCAAGTGGCCATGCAATTGGTGGAATGGCTCCAAAAATTTGCATGGCCCACTCCCATGGCCAGCCCATCATTGCGCAGGTGTAAAAAAATAAAAATAAAAATAAAATAAAATAAAATCAATGGAGACGTTTGGTTGCAAGAAAAACCCACTGCTGCTACTGTAAAAATTCAGGCAGATTTAAAATAGCTATTTTTGCATGTTCCTGTGGTGCTTTGGTGTGTTTTTGGACCACGATTTCAAAAAAAATATTGCGGACGCCATTTTGGATCCCCCCGCACCGCATGGCAAATGGAGACGCCGAGGATGCCCCCTCCCAGCCCGGTACCAGCAGCCCAGGACAGGAGGGGGGAAGGCTGGGGACCCCCCCCCCAGAAACCACCCCTCTGGTAGGTGCCCTCACTCAGGCAGGCATATTTTCGCCTGCTTTTTTGGCCGGGAATCGGGTTTTTTTTTAATTTTTAAAACTTTTTTTCTGTGCCGCTTGGCATCGCGCAATCGCTGCGATGCCAGGAACGACAACGACAAATCAGACCCAATTTTTCTTTTATCGGTTCGAGTTCGAGTTCTGGCAGAGTAATTGTCATTACCGTTTCCGTTACATAATGGAAACGAGGAACGGAAACGGAAACAAGAATTTCGCCAAGTCGTGCCCATGTCTACCATGATTCACCAGAAATGCACATATTTAATGTGTTCAAAGACTGCAGAGGAACTACTTGTGTACCTGCTCAGAGGTAGTGCAAACTGCCTATGTGTCTATATCAAAGCTTTGTAATCTATCCCATTCCTCAGAAATCACACTGGCATTCTTCTACGTGCCCTACCTTCAGGCTCGGTTTCCCATATTATTGGTGTGCTCCAGTTGCTCCATATACTTTGGTAAAACCCATCGTTGTTTCGGACTTTTGCACGAACAGCTGCTTCATACACTCTACCAGGAGAAAGGTTCTCAAATTTTAGCCATTTCTGATCCTGAATGATGCAAAGGGTTTTGTAAGCCTGAAAAACAGAGTTCTGGGTTTTGGATTCATTTTGGAGTTGTGCACATTCACTCTATATTTCTTTTTCCCAGAAAGAGAATTTGGGAAAGTTTGACCTTTTGCAGTCCCTGAAACTTTTGTGCCTTTGCTCCCAGCTACTATGAATTAATATGAATGTATATGAATTTGACAAAACTCCGGGAGGCAGTGGAGGATAGGAAGGCCTGGCGAGCTCTGGTCCATGGGGTCACAAAGAGTCAGACACGACTGAACGACTGAACAGCAACTATAAATTTGAGCCTTCCCCACATTTATGTATTTCAGACATGTTCAACAACAACAGTTATGTGTATATGTGTAACCTACTCACATCCACATTGTGGCTGGCCTGGTCAGTTGTGTTAGGACTGACTGAGAGTCAAACTATGTATTCAAGGGAAGGAAATAAATCTCAAAATGGGATTTTCTCTTTAAAAAAATGCCTCACCCTTTTGATGTACAAATGAATTTATAGAATCATAGACTCATCATAGGGTTGGAAGGGACCTTGGTCTTCTAGTCCAAACCCCTACCCAAGGCAGGAAACCTCATACCATCCCGTACAGATGGTGGTCCAATCTCTTTTTAAAAACCTCCAGCAGTGGGGCACCCACAACATCAGGAGGCAAGCTGTTCTACTGCTTAATGGCTCTCAGGAAATTTCTCTTTATTTCCAGATTGGCTCTCCCTCTGATGAGTTTCCAGCCACTGGTTCTTGTCAAATGAGAATAAATCAATGCCCTCTTCCCTGTGGCAACCCTTCAGGTATTAGAGGACTGCTATCCTGTCTCCCCTCAGTGTTCTCTTCATCAGGCTAAACATGCCTAGTTCTTTTAGTCATTCTTCATAGGATTCAGCCTCCAGTCCCCTTATCATCTTTTTTGCTTTTATCTGCACTTTTTCGAGGCCCTCTGTGTCTTCTTTTGTTTGTATTATGGTGACCAGAACTGGACACAGTATTCCAAATGTGGCCCAACTAGGGCAGTATAGAGTGGTACTGTCACTTCCCATGATCTTGATGATTTCTCCTTCTTGATGCAGCCTAGGACTTTGTTCGATTTTTTGCCAGCTGCAGCACACTGCTGCCTCATCCTTAGGTAGTATTTAAAGCCAGGCAAAGTATAATGCTTATATTACGTTGCACTTAAAGCAACCTCTGGGTGGTTTTCAATTTATTATGTAGGCTACACATTGTGCCCTCCCTCCCCTGCAAGCTGGGTACACAATTTGCCAAACTTGGCAGGCGTCAACCTCAAGCTAGCTACCTGAGACCACTGGGATCGAACTCAGGGTAGATCAGGCATGTCCAAACTTTGGCCCTCCAGATGTTTTGGACCACAACTCCCAGAATTCCAAGCTTGCATTTCCAATGGCAAAGGACTGTGGGAGTTGTGGTCCCAAACATCTGAAGGGCAAAAGTTTGGACATGCCTGGGGTAGATGCTTGGAATACTGCAGCTTTAACTATAGCATCACAAACCTCCTTACCTTCTGATGTCCACTCACAAATAAAGTGTTTCTCTTGCTCAAGAGGAAATTGGTATTTTTCCTGTTTTTGAGCCATTTCTATGAAACATCTTGGTGAGTCTAAGGCAAACAAAGAGGCAAAAAATGGCAATAAAGCCCCCCAAATACTCACCTCACCAGAACTGTGTATTTTGTATTGTACTTCATATTCCACTTTCCCTTTTAAGTAATGTGCAACACCACAGAGCTTCCAAGTCAAGCTGCAGGACTCTTTGCTGGTGTTTTCCATTTGAAGGTTGCAAGGGGGCCTTAGCTGAACTGAATGGGAAAGACAATAGCAGTAGAAACAGCAGTGATTAAACAAAACAATTTAAAAAGCAAAGGTAACTGCTGAACTATGGGAGGCAGGAGTGAATCCGCACTTGGGAGTTTTGTCACAGAAGAATAGGAAATGTTGCTTTGTGAATTGTAAATCCCAAAATCTTTTTGCATCCTCGTATGAATAGATGCCTGTAGGGAAGAAGACTCACTGTGTCCAGAAAAATATGTTTAAAATATTATTCTTCCTGGGTTGTAGCTCTCCTTGCCAAGCCTGACTAGGTGATTCCAGAAATTGTTCAAAAATAATGTTTCCAGTAGACATGGGCACAACCAGAAAAAATGACATTTCGAGTTTTCGCTTGTCGGAAGGGGTCCATTTCAGGTCATTTCCGTTTGTCGCGAAATTTTTCAAAAATTTGTCGCTTCCATTTGTCATTTGTCGTTTGTCATTTCCAACACGATTTAGCGCAATTTGACTTCCCAGAGCATGGGGCATCCCACAATCAGGGCCGGGGCTAGGTGTTTTTGCATCCTAGGCGGCAGGCAGGGTGGGGGGGCGGGTGTCAGGGGGAAGGTGCGGGCGGGCGGCAGTGGCGGGGGCCATGGGTGGGCGGCGGCCGCAGGTGGGCGAGTGGGCGGGCGGCGCTGCGGGCCGCAGGAGGGTGGCGGTGCGGGCGGGCGGGCGAGTGGGCAGTTGAGATATCACTTAGGATAGAGGTTCTGTTCTTGGCTTGCACCCCAAATGTGTGTGTGTGCAAGCAAATTGAAGTTGGGAAAAGAGAAAATAAATGGTAGTATATAATATATTTTTAAAATAAATCCACACCTCCCACTCCCAGTCAAACCTCCCCCTTTATCCAATATCAGGAAAAAAATCCTCACAAACTGCCAGAGAAGAAATAAAGAATAAACTGCTATTCCCTTCAGCAGACAAAGCTGCAGGGAATCAAAGAAATTATTTTCTAAATTCAATTCCCTCCCTGCCTGCCTAACTTAAATCCTAAAGCCTCCAGCCTCCCTCCTCAATCTCGATCGGATCACACCAGCACCAGCAGCCAGCCCTCCTCCCTCAACCACATCCATACATCTGACTGTGATTTCTGGAAGGTGCCTCGGCTTTTTATGCCCTCTGAGACATCCAGAAGTGTCAGTCAAAAACCTGGCGATGCCATTGGTGGAATGGTTCAAAAAATTTGCATGGTCCCATCCCATGCCCAGCCCAAATGGGCAGGTCTAAAAAAATAAAAATAAAATAAAATAAAATAAAATCAATACAACGTTTTATTGCTATAAAAAACCCACTGCTGCTACTATTAAAATTCAGGCATTTAAAATAAATAAATTTCACATGTTTCTGTGGTGATTTGGTGTGTTTTTTGACCACGATTCCAAAAGAAAAATTGTGGTCGCCATTTTGGATCCACCCCACCGCATGGCATGGCGAGACGACGAGGATGACCCCCCCCCAGACTGGTGCAAGCAGCCCAGGACAGGAGAAGAGGGGGGGAAAGGCCGGGGACCCCCCAGAAATCACCCCTCTGGTAGGTGGCAAAGCCTCAGGCAGGTATATTTTTGCCTGCTTCTTTGGCCGGGAGTCGGGTTTTTTAAAAAAATTTAAAAACTTTTTCTGTGCTTTGCATTGCGCGATCGCTGCGATGCCACAAACGGAAATGAAAAACCTGACCAATTTTTTCTTTTTTCGGTTCGAGTTCGAGTTCTGACAGCTTAATTATCGTTACCATTTCCGTTATGTGATGGAAACGATAACTGAAAACGGAAATAACAATTTCGCCGAGTCGTGCCCATGTCTAGTTTCCAAACTTTGAAGAAGTGGTGTTTGCAAGCTTTTGAGTTCTTTGGACCTCCTGTCAACAAATGAATTAATGACAACAATCCTGTTAGGCCTTGTATGGGCAGCAGCCTCCCTCCCTATACCTGACAGGAGGAGGCTTCTTTGATTGGCATATACCTATCCATCTTCTGCAGTACTGGGCCACAGAGAATGAAGAATGAAACAGGACTAAAGCACTAAGAAAAGCACCACACTGCTGTTAAAAAAAAAGGGGGGGGAGATTGCATCCTGTTCATTGCTCTTCTTTCTAACATCTGCCTGTTACAGAGCCTTTGTACACGACCCCTAAACACTGCAGCAAATGGCTGCATGCTCCGGAGCTTACAATGGTTTCCCCACCAGCTCCAGAGTTTGCAGGAAATTAAGTGCGACCACGCCCACCTAAGCGCGTCCCAGCGCACTTTTCTTGTACCTGCTCGAGGAGGGTGAAAATCGCCAGGTCTGGATTTAATCTGGTCAGTGCGGGACTCTCCTGGCTTCTGTTTGTTTGTTTTTTTGCCTCCCGCCCCTTTAAGAGAAGGGGCGGGAGGAAAAAAAAGCAAACAAAAGAGAAGGAATCAGCACAGCAGAGCTCCAGCAGCTTCTCCGAGGTGAGTCTGCATTTTTTCCCCACATTCTTCCTCCCTCCCCTCAGCAGACAGGTGTGGAGTGGTGGGGAGGAAGGAAGAGCAATGAACCCCTAAGATCTCTGGTCCGAATTTAAGTGGCCAGCAAATCTTAGGGGTCATGTGAAAAGGCCCACAGAGTCAGACCTCTGAAGGCAGGAGTAGAATACTTTTCCCAGAGGAAAGGAACTCCTGCTTTATCTCGTAACAAAAAGAAAGGAGCATTTGTTGTACAAACAGGTGAAAAACATCAGGAGGGTGATATGTGGGCAAATGCACATTTCCTCTGTTGCTGATGATGCAGAAAACAAACAACTTATGGGTGTCATTTCCCACCGCCTACCTCTTCCCCTCTCACTTACATCAGTTGCTGCTGGAAATCTAAAGGAAGAGACTTGCCAAGCTAAGAAATGAAAGATCGAGGAGATGAAGCTGTTTGGCACTGCGTGTTAAGGAGTGGATAGAGCACTTCCTGATGAAGACTTCTTCACAACCGTGGGTGGTGCACATAACAGCTGGGAGATCCTCTCCCCATCTTGTCTATTGCCAGTGTAATGAGTGCACATGGGAGAGATGATGAAATGACAACATGAAATGATGAGATGGGAGGTCTGGCTAGACTCATTCCCTAACTCATCTTTCTCTCTCCACATTGATGTGAGTTCTCCAAAGTATGTGCCTTTTACCCTCAAATGACCCTGAGGACATTTACCAACAGATGTGTTAATAACAAAATGTCCTTCCTTTCCAGAGGCAAAAGTCATTTTGACACTTTTTTTTTTGGCTAGACAAGGATAAGGAGCCCAACTTTTGTGCAACTTTACTATGTCGGTCCATCCCTAGGGCCTGTGTCCAGTTTCTCTGTGCAACGAGAGGGGCAAACAGAGGGTTCTCTTCCCTTCCAGGGCCCTCAACTCTTTTGCCCACCCTTTGCGTTGCAATGGCATGACACAGTCTGCATGTAGGGCATCATGGGCTTCTCTTTGGCCCCTGACTGGGGCTTACAGGATGATTTCCACCCAGCTCCCTTTCCAGACTGGGATGGTAAGTGGGTATGACTGGGGAATCCTCCAAATGGAAAACTCCACAACTTCATCCTCAGGTAAAGGTTCCCCTCCACACATGCGTGCTAGCCATGTCCAACTCTAGGGGCAGCACTCATCTCCGTATTCAAGCCAAAGAGCCAGTGTTGTGCAAGTCCATGGCCACGTGGCCGGCATGGCTGCAAGGAAACACTGTTTTACTTTCCCGCTTTTTACGGTGGTACCTATTTACCTACTTGCATTGACATGCTTTCAAACTGCTAGGTTGGCAGGAGCTGGGGTTATCAGCGGGAGCTCACTCCACCGCGTGGCACCTGGGATTCAAACTGCCAACTTTGCAGCCGACAGTTTTCGGACCCTGAGTCCACTCAGCCACCAATTCATCCTAATCCCCCAATAATTGGCTCCGGTCATGTCTGTCCCCTCTTCTCCAGTGATGATTTCCAGTGTCTCTGACCAACACAACATGTTCCTTGTAGTGAAGGTGATTCCATGAAATGTGGCCATATGAAGCAAATGGAAATATGGCTGAATTAACCAGTCAGCATTTGACTAGGAACAAAAGGAGGAGGCAAAGCAGGACCACATGGCCATCCCTGGACCTTGGAGGACAGCACCTGCTCCTGAAGGACTACATCCCTCCACCCCAGCAACCATCTCCAGCAGGATGCTGGGCTGGGTCACATTTGGCCTCTCAGAGAGTCCAGGTGAATAACCTTCCTGAGGAAACACATGTTCTTTATTCACCTCTTTTTCCATCAAGTGGGGCTAAAGGCTTTGGGGAAGATCTTTGTCAAAAGAGAAGGCTCCAAAAATAAATCAATTTGCATAAATCCTGATGGACTCAGTCTGTCCATGCGATGGGAGTGAAGTCTTCCGCAGAGGCAGATGGTCATTGATTAAAGACTTCCTTTTCAATTTTGGAATGCCTGTGGCATCTTCTCATTGCATAAGCATTGGGCGCATCTTGAAGTGGAATAGGAAGTCTTTCTTCAGCAGGACACTGCTGCTGATGAAGGCATCATTCCTTTCCATAAGCAGACTTGCAAAACAGGGTTTTGACCTGTGTATTTTCAGGTTCTCTCTTTCACACACACACATGCACTCACTCACTCTGTGTTAGTGTTTGTGTATGTCTGAAGAAAAGTTTCTAAATTATGATTTCAGTAAAAACAACGCATGCCATGGTAGGAGGAAATTGACTAGTTACATTTTGACATTCTCCTCCCCCCCTTTTTTTGTCAAGAGGCATATGACAGATTTAAGACTAGCCAATTTATTTTTGCATGACTTTCCAGAGATGACAGTTCCCTGCCCCCCACTTCAGATGCATGAATACGAAAAGGATTGTCATCCATAAAAGCTCATGCAAACATGCATCCGTTAATGTGAAAGCTGCTACCTGATTTTTCATTTTTTCTAGACAAGGTCAAGCTGTTCCACAGTCTGCTAAGCTACTTAACGCAGCATATTCAAAACTAAAATCCAATTGCTTCCAACTCACGGTTCTTAAAAGGGTACATCTCCAGCTTTTGAACAGCCTTCGTTTCCGCTCCACTGTGGCAAGTCACAACCAAGGAAATAATGTCTACGATGGTCACAGTGTATCTCTGAAGAGAAATATCACAGTATTAATTATGACTGGTGCTTTTTTTTCCTTGAAGTAAAAGGTATTTGAACTCTTGGGTTACATTTCCACATAAGTTGATGTCAAATTGTTTTGAAGAGCATTAAAATAATAGATATTCAAGGTGTCTGAGATGTTTAAGAAGTGGTTTACCCTTGCCACCATCACCCTGTGAGTTTCCCTAACTAACTGGGGATTTATTTTATTTTATTTTATTTTATTTTTACAACTTATATGCCACCCACTACCCAAAGATCTCTGGGCAGCTTACAATCAAAGAATTAAAACAGTTAAAACATCAAATATCAATAAATAACTAAAACAATAATAAAAACCTTACACTAAAATCATTACACTAAAATTGCCATCAGAGGACCCACAGCATCGGGATATACAGCATCATCTAGCAACAAAGCCACTCTGGGTGGTTTGAACCTCTGATGCCTAGTCAGGCATTAGTCACTGCATAACACTAGATCTCAGCCAGCCATTGTTTTCTAATCAGATTGCCTACCTCAAGGATCAGGTGACAGCTCCTGTCTCTTGAATCATACAGCTGGCATGGCTCTGGAGCTTTCCTGTAAGACACATTTCATTGACGACATATTATTCTTCAGACAGTGCACTGGGAAGCAGTTTCAGATGGGACATTTATTTATTTAATTTTTATACCACCTATCTGGCTATGAAGGCCACTCCAGGTGGTTTACAAGAAACAAAACACTAATAATCATATAAAATAATAAACACAAAAGCATCAACACATTGTAATCCTTATATCAATCAGGATAAATATATGTTAATCGGCTGAACAACATTGGAAAAAAGGAACTGAAGATTTTTAAGATGGTGACATAGGTAATTCAAGGGATCGATGAAAGTCTGCATTCTGTTGATGTAACATCAGGGAAGGACTATCTGAATAACCAAGTTTTCAGCAGGTGCTTAAAGGACCTCATTGGACCCTTGGGAAAGTTTTTCAAAAGTTCGACGAGCTTTTAAAAACATAGGACCCTTGGGAGACCTGCTATTTCTGGAAGCTTCAGGGGCCAGAGACCAGTGTCTCCAGGTCTTTGGGAGTGCTGCTCAGGGTGGCAGGATCCTTCATCTCTCTTGGGGAGGGCAGCCAGCAATTCTGGCCCACCCCCATTTTTGATATGACTAGGGTTGTCATCGGCCGTGATGGAGGACCCTGCCCATGTACAGGGACGAGTGGCCATTCTGGGCACTGAATACCTGAGAGTAGTAATCCAGGCGAATCCTAGACAGGAGCTTATTGCAAATATGTTGAGCAACCAGTGAGAAGGCCTGGTTCCTGCTCTTCTTTTTCCAGACCTCTCTTGGGGCTAGTATTCTAAACTGCCCAGCCTCGGATAAATTGGGAAGGTCTAGCTGGAAGAAAGGGTTCAGCCAAGGATGGAGGACTCAAACTGTTTAGGTTCCTGATGAATCTGCATCGATCAAGGCATCTGGTGCCCAAATTTGGCCACTTTTTTCCCCTTGGATTTTTTTTTGGGGGGGAGGTAAACAAATGCTTCACTTTTAGCAGTGGATGAGTCTTAGGGTAGCCTTCAAGGCATCTGACCTGAGCTTTACTACTCCTGGAAGACTTCAAGAGCTGAAATTGACCATTTTGTGTCAAGACAATTTTAGATTTTTTTAAAAAAAATTCCAGTGTGTGCTTTTTTGGTGTCCAAAGAGGAAACAGATGTAACCCTGGAGTTTTATTTATTTATTTATTTATTTATTTATTTATTTATTTATTTATTTATTTATTTATTTATTTATTTATTACATATATATTCTGCCCATCTGGCCAGCAGACCATGGCTTACAACATTCAAGAATAAATAATAAATTCCCAAATTCAACCAACTTATTTCAAGCCATCAAAGAAATAAATCATAAACAAAATGAATACGAGTCAAATGGCAAACAATATAAACATGGCCTCACCTTGTTCCCACCAATCTGTATGCTACTGTATTGGATTTACAAATATATACATTTGTTGCATACATCCCTTCAAAACATGTGTGCAAAATTTGCATAAGTAAATTCTTCTCAAGCAGGTCACCTGAGGGTGCCAACACCCAGGGAATCAGACTTTCTCGGCAGAGGCACCTCCTTTATGGAACCAGTTCCCCTTAGAGATCTGCCTGGCTCCCACACTGCAGGTCTTTAAAAACAACAACTGAAAACATGGCTATTTAGAATGGCTTTCCCTGGATGTTGGTCACCCCTGTTGCTGATTTGCTCTTGATTACTCAGTCCACTTCTGTACTGCTTTTTAAGGCATTTTTATTATTGTTGTGCATTTTTTGATTTGATTAAGGTTTATTGTGTTTGTTTTATGTTGGATATTGTATATGTTATTACTTATGCTGAAATTTTTGTAAACTGCCCAGAGTGGTACTGGTGCCAGATGGTGTGGTATATAAATCAAATTAATAAATAAATTAAATGAATTGTTGTAATCCAATAAGGCGAAATCCCATATTCTAAGAGAAAAGCCAAATCCAATTACTTGTTTTGAATCAGTTCCAACTGCTGGCATATCAGTCATCAGAGCTGAACTTTCAGGACTTGTTTTGAGCAAAGGAGCCTCATGACACCCCTTCTTGTTGCAAACATGAGAGCTGGCCTGAGAGACCACTTTTACCAGTTTAGAATTCTGCAATAATAATGACATCCATCCAGATAAGGAACTGAGTCCCATTTGCAAGTATGCCACTTCATTTCTTTGTAGTTTAAGATGGGGACTCATACATTATCATCACTTAGTGTCTGCAGCATGACTAGCTTATATAGGTGAATCCGTAAAAGATGGGAAAGAGTATTTTGGGAAGTTACAGTGGTTGTATGTTTCTGAAAGTTCCAGACAAACTCTGTTTCTGTGTAGGAATCAATGATGGGCTGTCAACAAACACCCAGCAATAAACTCTCATGTGTGGCAATCCCATTGAAGGACTGGAGATATTCTTGAAGGTTGATGTACTGGGGTGAGAGGGAGCATGAGTATTTACACTCAACGTTAGGGATGTAAATCTGATCTCATCTCATCCTTTCATGGTGGAAAATATACTACCATTTTTTTCTCTCCTCCACCTGTTTAAGAGCGAGGTATTTCTTGCTGCTTTCAATAATACTGGCACTGACAGAACATCTCTTGCACAAATTGTGCAGAATAACGTACGCCGCTGTCTTGCTGTATGAGCTTTAAAAAAACCTAGGAGCACTGAATAGGTTGCTTGCATCTTTTCAGTCAGTCAGCTGATCCCATTGCTCAATGTGTGTGTGTGTGTGTTGCTCACAAGCAGAAAAAACACTCTAGCTTTGGACATTCTGTCCAAATTGTGGGGAGCCTGATGAGTGAGGGTGGCGCTCCTTTTTCTGCTCTGAAGGGAATAAAATTTGAAAATGTGTGAGGTGTGAAAATTCTTGATTAGATTGTCTCCTTCTGTCAAGACAGCCTGAATCAGCAAGAATGGGAAATTAATAGGCGATTCTTCGCATCCCTGCTCAGGATGTGATAAAACATCATAAAAACTTAAAAATGGATGGTAAGGTTACTCTGAGTTATTCTCCCAAATTTCTTTTTCCTGGCTAAGCAGGTGGAGCTGCTGGCGATACTGGTAGACTCAGTGAGAGCTATCAGAAGCAAACATCCGACAGATTTCTTTGACCATAGAAACCTTCCTACAGAAAGTCTGATGTCATAGAATCATAGAACAGAATCATAGAATCATAGAGTTGGAAGAGACCTCAAGGGCCATCTAGTCCAACCCCCTGCCATGCAGGAACTCCCATCACAGGACTCCCAACAGATGGCCATCCAACCTCTGCTTAAAAACCTCCAAAGAAGGAGACTCCACCACCCTCTGTGGCAGCATATTCCACTGCCGAACAGCTCTGTCATGAAATTCTTCCTAATGTTTAAATTGAATCTCTTTTCCTGCAGTTTGAAACCATTGCCCTGTGTCCTAGTCTCTGAAGCCATGGAAAACAAACCAGTCCCTTCTTCAATGTGACATCCTTTCAAATATTTAAATATAGCTATCATATCCGCTCTTAGTCTTCATTTTGTAAGGCTAAACATTCCCAGCTCCCTAAGCCGCTCCTCGTAAGACATTTCCTCCAGACCCTCAGTCATCCCCATCCCATATATCTAAGGCCACTAATGCCAAGACAGCAGTATTGAGAGACTAACAAAGGCAGAAAATCACCTTTTGCTAATTACTCACTCACCCATATAGACCCGAAGCGGTGAGGTTGCATGGTGCCTCGGTGATGTCTGCCGCTGGAGTCCAAACACAAGAAAGCATTTCTACTGAATCAAAGAAGCAAGCTAAGCTTGAGTTACCTGTTA
This sequence comes from Phrynocephalus forsythii, assembly GCA_029282475.1. Classification (NCBI taxonomy): domain Eukaryota; kingdom Metazoa; phylum Chordata; class Lepidosauria; order Squamata; family Agamidae; genus Phrynocephalus; species Phrynocephalus forsythii. The sequence goes on along the minus strand of JAPFRF010000006.1, from coordinate 76,264,072 downwards.
AGAGAAGGGGAATGACCATGTTATGGCTTTTCATGGAGAGCTACATGGAAAAGGGCCAGGTCAAGCAGTACTGCCATCCAGACACTCATGACCTGAGCTCCATCCTAATGGGTTCAGGTCACTGGGTCGAGTTTGATTCAGCCTTCCATCCTTCCAAGGATGGTAAAATGTTTACCTAGCTCATGGGATGGAGGTTGGGGTGGGGTGGGGAGAGAATTGTTATTTGCATACTTGTGTTGTAAACCACCCAGAGAGTGCTTTAGCACTATGGGATGGTATCTCAGGCAGTTACTTCACGTACCTCAGCGGGCTGCGTTGAGCTTGGCTCCGATCTGAATTCGGATGCAGTCACATGGTCTAATACCGGGGCAGCCCTCTTTTCTGTGTACTCACGTGCATGCTGGGTGAACGCGAATGCATTCCAGCCTCACGTCTTTGATGCGCATTGAACCGATGGTTTCCTTTGCTTTCCACCGGTTCAGTATGCTGTTTCTTGCTTTCATTTTTAGGTCTTTCGATGGAGGAGTGGTAGTTTGTGGTTCTCCCGGGGGTGAGGAAAAGCAGAGATGGTTAGAAGAGGAAGGGAGGATATTTAGGAGGCAATTGCCTTTTACAGCAGCCAGCATGTCATGCCGGGCAGGGTGAGCTAGCTAAAATCAGAGTAATTGTTGTTTTTCCCCTTTGGTCCTTGAAGAGGTCAGAAAGTCAATTTGCAAAACAGAAGGGCAGCAGTGTTCCTGTTTTAAATCATGGAGTGAGAGTACCCACGAGAAGATTTCAATTTTCCAGTTTTCTGAAGGCAGCAAACGAAAGCAGGTACCTCTAAAGGGAGGGAGTGGTTATGCACTTCGAATCAACAAGAAACACACGTCTCTTCGCTTCGCATCGAAAAGCGGATTGAGCATATTCCCGAGGTCCAGGAAGGGAATCTGTCAGCCCGCTTGGAGCGCAGTTTAGGGGGCGTGGTCGGGATGACCTCGCCTTGAATTTGCTGGTACGTGAAGTTCGATCGAAGCCTAACTGTTCCGCAGCGGGGCGGCACTGAGGTCAGAGAGGTACGTGAAGTAACTGCCATCAGTTGAAACAACAACAGAGCAGAGCTGCTCAGGGACTAAATGGAAGCTTTCACATGAGTGCAAAGGCGTGAGAATTTCTTGTAATGAATGGCATCTTCCCATGCCACATATTTTACAAAAGTGCAGACTCTGGGCCCCAGAGCTTAGAAACATTGGACTACAACCCCCTGGCTGTGCCTGCTGGGGGATGCAGGGATGTGTAATCCTAAAAATAAGCAACAATGAATTTAAGACAGTGTACAGTGCTTCCTTTCTTCTCACTTTATCCTTAAATCAACCTTGTAAAGTACATCAAGGCGAGTATATCTGACCAATGGTCAGCATGTAAGTGTCATGGTCCTTCAGATCTAGAGAACCTGGATCTCCTAAATCCCAGTTCAAGACCCTAAATGCTACTCCAAACTGGCTTTTTATGGACCCTCAGAACTGGCCTGGTTGTTGGCCAGAATCAATGGAGCAAGGAGGTGGCCAATTTTCTGTGCTCCCTATCCTGTCATTGTCCCTGCTGCTTTCTCGGTGCCTGGCTCAGATGGATGGGATAGACAGAAAAGTTTCTTATGCCTCAATATGGACTGTATTTCTGGCCACTTTTCTCAAAGACCCTCCCAGTGAAGCATGGAGAAAGTGGCCAAGCTACCAGAGCAAGGCCCATCTAACACACTTGTGCAGCCAGTAGCATTTGACAATTGCTCTTACATTTAAAACAGTCCTAGCACATCCAATCTCGCTTGATTTCAGAAGCTAAGCAGGGTCAGCCCTGGTTAGTACTTGGATGGGCGACCACCAGGGAATACCAGGTGCTGTAGGCGCCTGGAGTAGGAACTGGCAAGCCACTCCAGTACTCCTGCCAAGAAAACTCAATGGACATGGAGTCACGTAGAGTCGGTCACGACTGTAACGACACAACACACACCCACAGCTTTACCAAATATCTCCTTGCAGAGTTCTCAGACCTAGGAAAGTTTTGTAATTTCAAAGTTCCCAGGTAGGCTGAAAAAAAATTCACATTTCCATGCTCTGAAGGACCTTCCTGATAGACGTTTGAAAACCCTTGCACTCTACTGTCTGAAAGCTACACATGTTATTAAGTGCTTCTTATCCATATCTTCTTTTGATGACATCACTTACATGTTGATGCTGTAATACATGAAATATGACTCATATCTGATGCCACTGAGTGTGCTAAGATGTAGAGCAACAGTGGAAAGGTGGTCTTCTCGACTGCAGAATGAAACAACAAAGAAAGGAAAGGGAGGATCAGAATGGAGTTCTAACTCCCAGGAGTCCCAGCCATTACGACCAGAATCTGGTTCACAGAATCATAGAATATTTGAGTTGAGCCTATAAGGCTCTTGAGTCCACCCTTGAGCTCAATGCAGGAATCCAAGTCAAAATAGATCTAACAGATGCTTTCCCAATTTTCTCTTGAATGCCTCCAGCACTGAAATCCTCATTGCCTCCCAAAGTAATTGGTTCCATTGTTGTACTACTCTAACAGTTACAAAGTTTTTCCTGATATTTAGCCTAAATCTGGCTTCCTGTAGCCCGTTGTTATGTGTTCTGCATTCTGAGATGATCAAGAACAGGCCCTGCCCCTCATCTCTATGACTACCTTTCAAGCATTTGAAAAGTACTATCATATCTCCCCTCAGTCTTCTTTTCTTAAGGCTAAATATGTTCAGTTCTTTCAGTCTTTCTTCATAGGGCTTGGTTTCTGGCCCACCAATCATCCTTGTTGACCTCCTATGAATTTGCTCCAGTGTGTTGGTATCCTTCTTAAAGTGTGATATCCAGAACTGAACACAGAACTCTAGGTGAGGCCTAACCAGTGCTGAACAAAGGGGTATCAGTACCTCAAGGGATCTTGAGACTACACTTCTGTTGTTATATTCTAAAATTGCATTTGCTTTTTAAAAAATCTATCATTCTCTGTCTCTGTGAGTTACAGTCTCCAAATTATTCTTCTCCCAGCTTTGGAAGATGTCCTTTGCCAGAAGCAATGGATGCCATTTTGTCCTTTGCCTCAGGGGTAGCCACATGGTTGGGTTGGCCAGCTTATTATCTTTAGGAGAAGCATTCTAATGACACCACTTGCCCACAAAATGGCTATCATTATAGAGGCCACACATGTAAATGATTCACACGAAGCAGAGATAAATGGTTGTAACTTATTGTGGATGAGGCATTCTCCTGAGTGAAGCTCATTGGCAGATACTCCGTAATAGACTGTGTGCAGCTGTTTGTTTCGTCTCATTTCCTGGGTACATTTCTCAGTAATTATATACCCATCAGCCACACTGACATTTAAACTCTCAGTGGAAGATTTCACAGTAAACATAGTATCGGAATGAATGCTTCTTTGCACCAATGAGAGTGTGTACAGGCAACAGATTCTCATTTTAGACACTTAAGGCCTCATTCAGAACGTTTTCTTTGGTACCACCAGGGACAAGACTAATGCAAATGGTGGTATCTCAGAATAGTAGTACAGTACTACTCAGGTTGTAGTACTACTATTTTGGCTTAAATGGCTTGCCATTTGTTCCTTTGTTGGTTAAATTGATATCCCATCACTATGTACAAAGGCTTTCCTCCTCCTCTTCCTCAAAATTGTGAAGTAAACAAGGTTGGGCTGAAGCCACAAGCAGATGTTAGAGATAGAATATGGCTAGAAGGGAGGGAGGACCTTAACTAATGAAAACAGCTGGAGTGTTGTAGCTTCTTATGCCTCCAAGAGTATGCAAACTAGCCTACTTTGTTTGATGTTTGATCCTCCTGACTTAAACATAGGGTTCCTTTGAAGTCTGGCTTCACAACAGCGGAGGGGGGAGTGTCTCAGTCTTTTTTTTAACAATGTTAAAGTGCTTTTCACTCTAAATATGGACTATGGCTATTTCTCACATTATGGAGAGGAGACGGAGGGAGAAAGACTAACCCAAAGGCATCCAGTACATATTGCATATATGTATCTATGTGCTCCCAAAAGTCTGCATGCTGCATTCCAATCTTAGCATCAAAAATCCTATTCACATTTCTATTGTAAAAGAGCCACTAACTGTCCAACAGCTGCCTAGATGCCCTAAGCACATCCGATCTCGCCTGATTTCAGAAGCAAAGCAGGGTCAGCCCTGGTTAGTACTTGGATGTGAGACCAGCATGGAATACCAGGTGCTGTAGGCGCCTGGAATAGGAAATGGCAAACCACTCCAGTATTCCTGCCAAGAAAACTCCATGGACTTGGGGTCATGAAGAGTCAGTCACGACTGTAATCACACAACACAACTGGCCAACAGAGTTCTTGATGTAAACACTGGAACACCTATAGTCATCATGAGTTGAAGCCAGGTGAAGGACAGTAAGTCATTGACAGATTCAAACTCATTCCCCACTCCCACCCCACCCCCAAAAGTTCAACATTTCCATGAGATTAGGAGTCCCGATAAACCCTGTCCTTATTTGGATTTTGCTACTTGATGCAGCAAGTTTGAGAAAAGAAAGTGTTACCACTGGTGATACCTGGATCTATGTTCTCCTTCTCCCCTTTCAATTTTCACATGAATAAGATTAACAATTGCATTATGGATTAGCACCACTTTCTCCCCCGGATTATTTTAATTTCAAGTTCTTTCTATCCTGTTTTTAAAAATGTGGAAACCTGGGGGAAATTATTTTCAAAAGTGAATAAAATGAATTTCTCAGCCAAATAGATAAATGGATAAAACTAGAAAAATTAGCTATTCCCAATACTGTATGGGGAAGAGTAGGTTGTAACTGCACCAGAGCTTGGAAAAGTTACTGTTTTGGGACTACAGTTGCCATTATCTACCAGCACAACATGATCTGTACTGGTAATGGTGGTGGGGGATGGAATTCTGATCCAAAAGTTTCACATTTAAAAGCACTGATTAGATTGTTCTGTTGCTCCTTAAAGGGAGATGGACAGAAACTTATAGAAGAAAAAGAGTGGGCAACCTTAATTCAGCACAACAAACATAACTGAATGCAAAGAGATCCAAGCATTGGGGTTTTAAGAGATATGAATTCAAAAACTTATGTGGCTCTACAGCAAAATTAGTTTCCCTTTCTTCCAAGTTTGATTTAAAAAAACATAGACACAATTCATCTTATCGAGCGTATAACGATTTTCCTATTAAAATAAGTGAAAGACACTATTTGCTCATTTTTACACTGCATAGGGTTCTAGTCATTCATAGATATATTTTTTCATTGATTTGTCAAAGGCTGCAGTCCTACCACATTTATTTGCAGGACTCTGAGTGGGGGCAATGGATTTACCCTGAAATGGCAAGGTGAAGACAAACTTTTCCTCAGGGCATGAGCTATCAATAGTTTTGAGATTAATTATCTTTGAACCCTGATAACAGGATGATTTCAAAAAATAATCTAGTCTAATTTACCTTTGCAGTGGAATAAGACAAATTTCAGGGAGAACAGTTTTCTAATACAATCCTGCACGATACTTACTTGATTGGATCCAGACATAGCCATCCTTAGAGTAAGCCACTGAAATAGCTAAGAGTTCAGTTGGTGTGGTGATCTAACTATCACTGATTTCAGTGGATCTGCTTTGAAGAACTTTCTTTATAATTCAAAATAACAGAGGCAAATGTACTTCAGGTATGTCACAAGAAGACAAGATCCACTGGGAAAGACAACAGGGCTGGAGAAAGTGGGATGCAGTAGGAACAGAAGAAAACCTAACAAGGGATATAGATTAGCTCAATAAATCCACAAGCATTTTTGTTTGCAAGACCTGAGCTAATGATAGACCATTTCAGAGGTCATTGGCTCATGGGGTTGGCCCAAGTCAGAAGTGACTTGACAGCATGTAACAACAATTTTATAGAGGTCTAGATCTGACTTACTGGCATCCTGAAGATGTGTTCAGTTGGGCAAAGTGATGTTTTAGGATCTGAAAAGTGCATCCCACAGCAGTTGGAAAAGACTTGGTAGACGACGAAGAAGAAGATCTGATTACTGGATTCAGTATGGCTTACTAAGATGTTTGTTTAGGATTGCATTGTCTTTGCCACATCCACTTCTACACGAAGGCTCAACATCTAGCCTTGATTCATATGTTATACCTGTAAGAACTATGAAGTTAGGGTGAAATTGCAGGATTGAACTTCTCTAGTGCATCACCGTAGTAAGTCAACAAGCCTTCACAGCCACCCATCCGCCGTCAGACAAAATTGATGCATACCAGTGTCCACTCTAAAAAGCTTTTCCCTTAGCTTTGAACTATCCCCAAATGGAGAACAGTTGAATGCATCCACACTTTACCTGGCTGAATCATGGTCCTTCCAGTCTCCTAGTCATACGTCAAGGTGGTGTGATGTCGCCTCAGGCCATTTGGAGCAGTTCATGACTACAGCCTCCAGTCTTAAACTCTGTTTGTATCTGCAGGACTGCTGACCTTATATAAAGAATGCTGCCTTGATTGGCAGCATTAGAGATGAGCTAGCCTGGGCTGATCCTCTTGCTTGCTCAACTCATTTACCCTCACAGGAAGCAGCAGCCCCATTGCCGCGTCAAGAGTGAGAGGGGCCCTTGAAGTATCAGAAGGCCAACAGCATGAAAAGCCCCAGACCACACTGCATTCCACTTCCTGATTTGTAAAGGTGATGAGCACGGGTGAGAGAGTCAACAGTCACGGCAGCAGAGCAGAGGGGGAATGAGACTCAGCCTGCGAACAAAGGCTGAAACTCAGACACATTCTTCTTTAAGCTGCCTGCCTTCTAAATTGAATGGCTTTTGTGAGCAAGACGTCCCAAACATCGTATGCCAAACAAAGATTGGAAATCCCTTAGTTTGACTTAATTCCAGGAGAAAACAGATAGCAGGTCCTGCAGAAATGTTTCCTTCAGGAGTGGTATCCAGAAGTGTCAGCACTTTAAGTGTCAAGCGATACGATCATCAGATTTGGGTGTCTGAGTCAGCTTCGAAACTGGGGCTGTCTCGAGCTAAAAAGACTGCAGAAGGTGGTTTTGAAATGACTAGTTTGCTTTCTTTTACATTTCAGCTGCTGTGCAAGGGAGAAAGGAACCTGTTCACAGATCCACCTTTCTCATGATTTTTAGGACATAACAATAGATCTGCTGGATTAGATGAAAGACTTCTGTAGTAAAGAGTATATGGTACTCCTGATGGAAGTTGTTGGACATCACTTCTCATGAGCCCTGGCCAATATAGCCAATGGCAAGGAACAATGGAATATGCATCCTGGGGTAGGGTGGGGGTGGGGTGGAGGTGAAAGGACATATCTATGACCTATGGTCTCTGAAGTCCATAGGTTTACATAGTGGCCAGCAAGATGTCTGTAGGAAGTCCCAACAGGATAGGACAAGGATGATCAGGGCGATGGAAACCAAGCCCTATAAGGCAGTGCTCCCCAACCTTTTTATCGCCGTGGACCGGTAAATGTTTGATAATTTTTCCCTGGCCCGCTTGTTTTGATTTAATAATTTTAATTTAATTAAAATGCCCCCCGGCCGCTGACGCACATGCGTGCTAGTCGTTTCCCACTCTAGGGGGCGGTGCTCATCTCTGTACTCAAGCCGAAGAGCCAGTGTTGTGCGTGTCCTTGGAAACACTGATTTTACTTCCTCGTGTTTTTCCCCCGGGGGCGTCTCTTTATCTGACTTGCATTTCACATGCTTTTGAACGGCTAGGTTTGGAAGCATATAAACGCAAGGAGATCATTCCAATTCCAGAGTTTATTCGCAACCACTTTGGAAGACAGGAGCCGCTCTTGGCGGGGGGAGCTCCCCGTCCACGCTGTCACCTGACCTTTTTTTAAAGCTACCGAGCCACCGTGAGGTCTTGGGACCCTTCGCCCTTCCTTGACATGAGGCCGGAGAGTGGGGGCGGCGGGAATTGGTGGCCTTCATGGGGGGGGGGACAAAAACACCTCAGAGAAACCAAACGCGTGCTCGGTGTGTGTGTGTGTGAGAGAGGGAGAAAACACACACAGTGGAAATGGCGCTCACCCGCACGAGAGATCCTCCACGGCCCTCCTTCGGGGGGACCTTTGGGGGAAGTTTGAGGCCGGAAACGGAAACCCGACCGGCTTCCGGGCATTCCTTCTTCCCTGAGGAAACCTTAACTAATGAAAACAGCTGGAGTGTTGTAGCTTCTTATGCCTCCAAGAGTATGCAAACTAGCCTACTTTGTTTGATGTTTGATCCTCCTGACTTAAACATAGGTTCCCTTTCTGGCTTTGGAAACAGCGGAGGGGGGAGTGTCTCAGTCTTTTTTTTTTAACAACGTTAAAGTGCTTTTCACTCTAAATATGGACTCCACCCCCTCCTTCCCTCCCTCCCTCGGTGGGGGCGGGATCACTTTCCCCGCGGCGGCGGGGCTTCCCCTGGTTTCCTCGGGTGGCCCGGTGCCGATTGATCCATGGACTGGCACTGGCCCGCGGCCTGGGGATTGGGGAACACTGCTATAAGGAAAGACTGAAAGGACTGAGAAAAGAAGACTGAGGAGGGGTGATATGATAGCACTTTTCAACTATTTGAAGGGCTGTCATACATAGTGGAACTGGAAAAGGTGCAAAGGAGAGTGACTAAAATGATTACTGGGCTGGGGCATCTCCCTTATGAGGAAAGGCTAAAACATTTGGGGCTCTTTAGTCTGGAAAAAAGGCGCCTGAGGGGGATAGGATTGAGACGTACAAAATAATGCAGGGCATGAGTAAAGTGGATAGAGGGAACCTCTTCTCCCTCTCACAAAATACCAGAACCAGGGGACAGCCACTGAAATTGAGGGTTGGGAGAGTAAGAACAGACAAAAGAAAATATTTTTTTCACCCAGCGCGTTGTTAGTCTGTGGAACTCCCTGCCACAGGATGTGGTGATGGCATCTAGCCTGGATGCCTTCAAAAGGGGATTGGACAGATTCCTGGAGGATAAGTCCATCACAGGTTACAAACCATGATGGAGATGTGTAATCTCCAGGCTTAAAACCGGGGTACTTCAAGGGCCAGATGCAGGGGAGTGGTATCAGGAGACAGATATCTCGTCTCATGCGCTCCCAGATGCATCTGGTGGGGCCATTGTGAGATACAGGAAGTTGGACTAGGTGGGCCTTTGGCCTGATTCAGCATAGGTCTTATGTTCTTCTTATGTTCTTAGAGGAGGGGCAGGATCTGTTCTCAATTATCCCAAAGTGTAGGCTGTGCAACAATGGACTCAAGCTAAGAGAACCCAACTTTTGAGTGATTATCAGGAAAAACTTCCCAACTGTTCGAGCAGTATGGCAATGAAACCAATGACATCAAGAGGTGGTGAGTGCTCCAACACTGGAGGCATTTGAGAGAAATTTGGACAATCACCTGGTAGATATCCTTTGATTTGTATTTCTGCATGGAGCAGGAGGTTGGACTTGATGGCCTTGTAGGTCCCCTCCAACTTCACTATTCTATGATTCTATGATTCTATGATTCTATGACAACAGAATACCCTCCTGTTTGTCATCTGCAGTAACTCGAACTGAGAAATAAGGTTGTTTATAGTCATCATGGTTTATAAGTGTGAAAGACCCACCCCAGAGCAAAATGTACCACATGGAGAACTATCATATGACTCCAGGAGAACACTTTTCAGAGGAATCCATTCAAATGTACATCTGGAAGTTTGTAATACTGTAACTTCCGCCTGGTAAGTCCACGAAGTCCAAATTTAAAATTAGCTAGCTGTACTACCAATGAACATCACCTACAAATGTCTTTGGTTTTAATGAGAGATAATTAGCAGTCACAAATACCTAATTCACAAACGTATGTACCAGCAGTGGATGTTAGTGGACTCTTCTCTGCCACTGTTTTTAACAATGATCAGTTATGTGCTGCTTTCATGGTGATTGAAGCACCATTCCTTATGTCTTTTCCTTTGCTCATTTGAAACACATAATTATTGAGTCCTTGAATTAAAAATGGCCACCATGATTTAGAGTAACTCCTCTTCACAGGATTGATAGAAATAACTAGTGATGGAGTGGTAGTAGTGATAGTGATGGTGAGGAGATGACCAGTTGCTACAGGTTCTTCAATGCAATCCTGAAGACTTGATTTGAAAGATTGTCTAAGTGGGTGGGAGGTAAGAAAGTGAAGTCTCTGTACCAAAGATTTTGTCAGGCATCAGTGCATGTGTCCTATGCTCAGAGTTCTGCTAGAAATGGTAGACACTAGAGATGGGCACGAAACAAACATTTTTTGTTTCCATTATTTGATATTCAATCTGTTATGTAACGAAATGACAAACAAAAATTGTGATGAAAATGGAACAAAATGAACAAAAATTGTGTTTGTTGCATTTCGTTTTCGTTACTGGCGATGTGCAATGAAATGAGCTGTTTTAAATGTTAAAAATGCCCTGGACATCCATAAAAATGCAGCGATAATTATTTATACTGTCTGATAATACCTACCAGTGGGGGGGTGTCCTTGAAACGTGCATTTATGTCTTTTCTCAGATCGCTGTATTTCTTTTCTTTAAGGGGAGTTAGGGGACATCGACCCAAAATGGCTCCCAGATGCCTAATATTGATTTCTTGGGTATTAAAACGCCCTGGACATCCATAAAAATGCAGCGATAATGTGATAATTATTTGAAATTATTACCTACCAGAGGGTTGGAGTCCTTAAAACGTTTGTTTTTGTCTTCCCCATTGTGATGTATTTTCCTTTTCCCTTTAAGGATGACAAAATGGATGTCACCACTCCAGCCACAACATGGAGGCAAGCCATGTGATGGGATCATGTAAATTCTTGGACAACTTCAACCAATAGCATGCCCAGGTTGCAGACTGGGCAGGTCTGGCAGCCACAGAGGGCATAAAAAGCTCTGGCAGCCCCCGTCCTCCTTGCAGTCTCCGGTGGGAGTTAGGGTGGGATTGCTGTCTCTGCGACTCTAGCTTCAGTCCTGCAGCCTCCCTGTGCACGTGTGTGTGTACCTCTCAGTGAGTACCCTCCCCTGCCACGCAGTGCAGTCACTCTGTGGCTGCCTTGCACCCTGGGCAATGCACGCCACTGCCTTTGCAGCCTCCCTGCGAACCTAGTCTATACTGTGTCTCTGCCAGCATCAATTTTTTTAGTGTTTTCCCTCTGGTCTGGGGTGTTGGGGGACGCCCACACACAGAAATGCTTTATAAAATCACGAAAAAAGCGAGTAGAAACGAAAAATGAAAAAATGAATAATGAAAACAATTTTTTTCCAAAAAAGTCACGAAAAATGGAAATGAAACAAAACGGACCTCTCAACGACAAACGACAAATGAAACACCATTTTTTTTATTTGTGCCCATCTCTAGTAGTCACCAGTGGTTACTGAGAATCTTCTATCCATAGGGATTGACTAGAGACTAGCTTTTCCTTTTCTTTGGCTTCATCCTGCCCCCATTATAAACCTTTAATTATGTATACTGGATGTTCTGTTCAGATGTTCAAAGACTTTTGGTCCTATTATCACTTTTCTGATTAATAGAAGCAAAAGCAAAAGTAAAGTGTTCTGCTTATATACCATACCATAGTGCTTCAAACACTCTCTAGGCAGTTTACAATGTAATTATGCAGGCTGCACATTGCCCCCCTCCAGCAAGCTGGGTACTCATTTTATCAACCTCGGAAGGATAGAAGGCTAAGCCAACCATGAGCCGGCTACCTGGGATTGAACCCCAGGTCATGAGCACAGTTTTAGCTGCAGTACAGCTGTTTAATCACTGCACCACGAAGCTCTGTGGTGACATTGTGTTATCATTTTTTCAATTTGTGAAGTATAAATGACAAGTGGGCTGGTTATAGATGAGTTTAATGAGCAGAACACTTTTAATGAACAGATGCACTTAACTGCTGTGCCATTAAAGGATATATTCAATTCTTTAAAAGCCTCTGGTTTATAAATATGGGATATTGTGCTTCTATACCCATGATTCAAAAGTCCAGGACATGACTCAATCTTGCTGCCCACGTTGCCACCAGGTAAAAGGATGCCAAGCTTTACATGGCAAAGGGCAATCTGAATGTTGACAACACCAAGGGCAGCAGTCGAGAGGGTCAACAGGATATCATCATCTGCTCACTCCCATTCAAAGGTATTGAAAAATAGCTCTGACAATTCTTTGAGTTTGGGTGAGAAGTGGTGAACCTCTGAGATTTCCCTTGGATGGTGTCACTCTGTGAGTGGTAGTGGTTTAGGGACTCCTATTCAACACCTTGACACCACTGGAGTTCTCAGGGTTTCATGATTCCCTATACAATTTCACATATATGGTGCAAGAAAAACCTGAAAGAGTCGTCCAAAATTTTGTCATCTGATACTACCGGTACCAGTATGCTGAGACACCCAACTCCATCTGCTTTTTAAGATCATCCAGGAGGGCCTTCTCTCAGTCTTTTGGTTCAAGAGAGGGTCAGAAAAGCCATTCATGTGTGTATTGAAAACCCCTCTCTCAACAGAGGTGGAGGACTCCAGACACAATCTGTCTGCTGCTTATCAAGCTGCTCTTTCATCAATCTCCACACAAATCAGAAGCATTTCACACCTCCACCAGCAAGGCCATAGCTAATTGCCCATATTTAATGGATATTGGGAAGGGGCCACTGTCTACCTAACAAACCTACTCATACCAGGGTGATGTGAAATCAGGGTGAACTATAAAACAGAGATCTCGCCACTAACTTTCCTCAGACTGATGAAGCTGCTTGGATGACCAGCAAAACAGTTTAATCTCTCAAGAAAAGACGACCAGTTGCCAGGACTCAACTTCCACATGAAGCAGCCAGTAATATCAAAATCAGCCATCTAAAAACTCTTTTAAAATACATCCATAAGGTCAATTATATATATATTTGTTAAACCAATTATAAACCTCTGTGAAAAGGAAAGTGTAGACATGAACAATGTTATCTGTCCTCTGTAATCAAAACCAGGCCCCTGGGCAACAATTCTGCATGTGTATCAAACATCTCACTAGCTTGTGTTTTGACCAAGAGCCTATCCAACAGTCAATTTTGTTTCCTCCTCAGTAATGGAATCAGTCATCGCTGGTAATCATCTGTGCTTAACTTGGCCACGAGGGACCATCACCACTCAGTACAAGGAGATGTCATCTTACTAGGAGTCAGGCACTGGCAACGTTGAGTGAGCATGGATCATGTCCTAACATCATGTCCCACTTGTGGTCGTCTTGCTGTCATTTGACCACCATTTGGGCTGAGCCTGGTGGAGTCATGCCCCCAAACGCCAGTGGAGCACAGAGAGGTCTGCCTATTTCCCTTCCCCAGCTCTGTACTCACAGTTTCACACCTACAGATACACATAGTTGCTGAGACAATTGATGGCTTTCATGCAAATTCAGTTTATTGCACTTAAGGTCTGTTTCTCAACTGCCATTCTCTCTCTCTCTCTCTCTCTCTCTCTCTCTCTCTCTCTCTCTCTCTCTCTCTCTCTCTCTCTCTCTCTCAAAAGACCTTTGGAGATGCACTGGAATTATGGAACCATAAGGAGGAATGGAGCAATGGACTGAGAAAAGGAGTTTAATTTCAGATCCACTGAGCTGTGCTGGATTAGACCAATAGCCTAATAGTTGGTCTTGCCTTCTGCTACACAATGGCTAACCAGTTGTCTATAATATGCCCTCAACAGAAAAGCTCCATTCCTCTCCTTGTTCTCCTTGGTAGCTCAGGTCCATGTCTGGTTGCTGTAGGCCTGACTAGACGTGTGCAAAAAGTTTCAGTTCAGCTTCTATCATGTTTTGGAGCCTCTTTTATTTTTAGTTGCACAGGTATAATAAGAACCAGAAAGGTCAATTGTGATTAGCAATGGAACACTCTATTTGTGATGGAATTTTCAAGGATGCAAGTCACCAGCTCTGGAAAATAACCCAATTCAAATAGTAAAAGAAGAAATTATTTTTAAAATATTTGGTTATGATATTGCAGATAATCAGTGCTTTAAAATGTGTCCTATTCATGCATGTATCACTTTATATCATAATGTTTTCTTTATTCACCTCACACAAGATTATATGGTAATGGGGTCTCAATGGGAGATACAGAATTTTTCTGTAAGTCCTGGATGCTGACTTTACAATGTGATTTCCCCCCATTCTACTTTCTTTCCCTCCATGCCAAGGTATATGGGTCTAGCCCCTCCAATATATGACAGGCAGTTCTGAGTTGGTTCTAAGCAAGTTTTCAAGCACCAATTAAAAGGTAAAATGACAGATGCATTGTTTTGATATTCCTTTGGTGCTCAGGATGGGCTTCCAGATATTTGGAAGAAAAATAATTCCCAATTCAAGGACAGAGAATAAAAGAAACCATAACTGAAACATTGGGTACAACAGTTAGTCAGAAGAGAAACCAAGTTTCCTTGTAGAGGACAAATTCCTAATAAGCCTAGTGAGGAAGGGCCAAAGAGACAGTAGAAAGGAAATCTGAAAATGGCATGGTTTACAAATAATAAAGGATTAATTTAAAGGAGGGCTTGCCACTTTCTCTTGGTGTGCCTGGGATATGGCTGGTGGGACTGGTTCTAGTACCACTCTATTCTGCTCTGGTCAGACCCCACCTGGAGTACTGTGTCCAGTTCTGTGCACCTCAATTTTAAAAAGATGTAGACAACCTTGAATGGGTCCAGAGAAGGGCAACCAAGATGATTGAGAATCTGCAAGAAATGTCTTATGAGGAGCAGCTTAGGGAGCTGGGAATGTTTAGCCTTACAAAGGGCCTTTTCACACAACCCCTAAGATCCGCTGGCCACTAAAATTCGGACCAGAGATCTTAGGGGTTTGTCGCTGTTCCTGCGTTCCCACCCCCTCCACACTCCTGGCTGCTGGCTGCGTGAGGGGAGGGAGAAAAAAAGGAAGAAAAGAATTCCGCTCACCTCCGTTCTGCCGTCCCGGCACTGCATTCAGATCTCTTAAAGGGGCGGGGGGCAAAAAAAGAACAAACAGAAGCAAGGAGAGCCGGGCAGTCACTACGTTATATCCGCATCAGGAATTTTCACCTCCAGAGAGCAGGTACCTGAAAAGTGCGCTGGGACACGCTTAGGTGGGCGTGGTCGCACTTAATTATCTGTAAACTCCGGAGCTGGTGGGGAATCAATTTTAAGCTCCGGAGCTGGGAGCCATTTGCGGCGGAGTTTAGGGGTCGTGTACAAAGGGCCAAAAAGAAGGCTAGGAGGGGATATGATATCTATGTTTAAATATTTGAAAGGATGTCACACTGAAGAAGGGACTGGTTTATTTTCCATGGCTTCATAGACTAGGACTCGGGGCAATGATTTCAAACTACAGGAAAAGAGATTCCATTTGAAAATTAGGAAGAACTTCATGATGGTTAGATCTGTTTGGCAGTGGAATATGCTGCCACTGAGGGTTGTGGAGTCTCCTTCTTTGGAGGTTTTTAAGCAGAGGCTGGATGACCATATATCAGGAGCACTGTGATGGGGGTTCCTACATGGTAGGGGGTTGGACTGGATGGCCCTTGAGGTCTCTTCTAACTCTGTGATTCTATGATTCTATGGTAGGTACCATTATCCAGCTTTGGCCTGCAGCCGGCTCTCAAGATGGAGAGGTAGAAGGATTTTTGTTCTCTGAGTTTTCGCTTGTTCATTCCATTCCAGCATCCACTGTCATTCTTCAAGCTTTGAAAATGCTTGGCTTTTGTTTTAAATACAAATTTATTCTTTCCTTTGAATTCTGCTTTACTGCTAAATCTAAAAGCTGACATGCTTTTGATATTTGGTCTTTCCTGATTTTCTTCAACTTCTGGAGTGCTTGTTTTAAACCTTTCCATGGAGAATTATTAAAATATGTTTTTTTGACCCCTGAACTATTTGGAATTCCAAACCCTTCTTTGGAGTGCTAAATGTGCTTTGTTTAAAACAAAACAAAACAAAACAAAACAAAAACCAAAAAACCACTGGCATGTAGAAGGCTTAAAATAGCTGGAATGGAAATAACACTACACCATGCAGGAGTTTAAGATTTAATACACTTGTTTTCTTGTCTTCTGTTGAGGTAGTGAGTTGATGGGGGAATGACATAATACCTGTAATGTACTTTATTAGCATACTTTTGAATTCACCAAGTGATATTATTTAGTTTTTTTCATCCCCAACCTACCTCTGCCAAACCAGTCAGCTTCCCTTCACTGAAAATGGAAATGGCCTTTTCATGTCTTTAGCTTCTGGCAGCAACGTGCCTTGGACCAGTTCTACCAATTACATCTATGCATGAAATCTGTGCATACTGTGAAATGTGTAATTACCCAGATCATATCTCCGTGTATCATAAAGCTGCAAAACCTTGATGTCTGGTGCTTTAAATTGCTTGAATAGCTGCAGTGATATTCTATTCAATGTAATGAATGTGTATGTTGGGGGAGGTAACAGGGAGACCTCCAGGTGGGATTAGGCATTGCAGACTTTCCTAGGTTTCTGCAATCACTTGTAGATTTTTTTTTCTTTATGACAAGAAATTGTTTGCTTTTTTGTTGTTCTTCTTCTTATGCAGTGGACGGACAGCTGTGAGGGTGCCTCCATGCCGGCCTTCAGCACACCTAACACTTACAGAAGCTAGAGTGCCCCCTTCTGGATTATGTCAGTGGATCCCAATCTTGGGTCTCCAGATATTCTGAGACTACCACACCAAGAAATCCAGGTCCACACAGCCAGTGGTGGAGACTTCTGGGAGATGCAGTCATAGAATCATAGAATCATAGAGTTGGAAGAGACCTCAAGGGCCATCCAGTCCAACCCTCTGCCATGTAGGAACTCCAATCACAGTATTTCTGACAGATGGCCATCCATCTTCTGCTTAAAAACCTCCAAAGAAGGAGACTCCACCACCCTCGGTGGCAGCATATTTCTACTGCCGAACAGCTCAAACCATCAGGAAGTTCTTCCAAATGTTTAAAATGAATCTCTTTTCATGTAGTTTGAGACCATTTCAACATAAAAATGTAGACAGGATATTAGTCTCTCTGGATTTATATATGTGACTGGGTGTTTGTTATGAGCTGGTTTGTTATGCCTTTTTCCTGAAGCATATGCATCCCTTTTCATGAACCAAAAATTTGTTTGGAATTTTTTCCCAGTACAGTTGCTTTCATGACTTTTAAGTTCCCCTCATACAGATGCCCTTCAGAAAAGCAATGAAGTAAAACATCAGGAACAACATGGGGAGGGGGGCTCTTAAGAGTGACCTTTTGAGTTTGTGGTGCTGTTTATGTCCTCGGCACAAACACCCATATGCATGTACACCCACCCCTCTGCTGCAGGCTCCAGGAGATAGAGGAAGCTGTGTGGGTGGTGCTGGGGCTTGTGGTCTCCTATGTGTGAACTGTAGCAGGTCAAAACAATCTAGCTGAAACATATATAGTGGAAAGTAACCCAAGTGTGATATGCAGTGTGGGCCCCTGGCTTAGTATTTGCATCAGTGACCATTTCCGCTTTCTGTTTTTAATTTATCATCTGACCATTTCAGGTTCCCCCGTATCTTTTCCCCTCTAGTTATTTCTAAAACTGGAAAAGAACTAAGACTGGTTCAAAGCAAAGCCACTTCAAAAATGAACAATGTGGAGTTGGTGGGTTGTTTAATCCTGGCCAAGTCAGCAGTGTCAGTCCATTTTATGACAGTGAGTTCCATGGCTTGATTATATGTGGTTAATAAACCATAGTTTATGCTAATCAGAATTTTCATACTTCATACATTGGAAGACACTCTGTTTCATTTACCAAGTCAACGCAGATGCTCCCAATTGCTATCCTGAATGCTCCACATCAAGCAGCTGCTGTAGCACCATGGACAGCTCCAAGGAAACAATGTGGCCCCTGGGCTTTCTCCCTGTTTCATCCGGTCTTCTAGCCTCTACCCCATTCTGGAAGAATATGAATCTTAAATGTCCACTATCCACCATTCTGAAACTAAATGTTGCTTTCTGTGACCCCACCCCCACCCCCATCTGCTGCTCTCACTATCCACTAAGATTGAGATCTTTTGGTATTCTGGACTGCACATTCCATAATTTTTCCATTCAGGGAGTTCTACCTACCTTGCCAGCACCTCAGTGGGAAACACCTGGGATAAAGGCCTAAGTTAGAAGATGTTGAGCCAAAGCTTGCCCAAGTCCTGCCTGAGTCTCTTTCTCCCAGCTAGCAATGGTGGTTAGGGAGGACAGGGCTTGGGCTAGTTCAGCCTCAAAGCTTTCTAATCTAGGCCTTCCTTCCAGGTGCATCACCTTGAGGCATAAGAAAGGTGTTTGCAAGGGAGGTAGAACCCCCCCAGAATGGAGTATTATGATATCTGTAGAGAGGGTGCAGTGAGAGCTGAAGGACCTTAACTTCTCTGATGAACCGTCCTTGCATGACCAGGCTTACGATATTGGCAATGGCTTTAGAGGTTCAACCAGACCTAAAATATGAGGGAGAAATAGGACATTAGTACTTAAAAGTGAGAAAAACAGAAACCTCAATGAACTAAATGTTGACAACTCCATCCATGCAGAAGGAAAATACAGTAGCTCATATGCCCATCTACGGAGAAGCAGAACTTGGAAAGGTTCTCTTTTTTATATATTACTACTACTCCCAGAATGCCTCAGCCAGAATGGGCGTATGGGCTTGGAAACTATAGCAGTTGTAGTCTTTTAAAAAAGGCAGTCTACTGGGCTTTACTGGAGGAGCAGAAAGGTTTTCTTTGGAACTTCTCTACTTGCTCAAAGAACAATAGATGTTGTTTGGACAAAATGTATCAGGGATTTCAAGTAATGTTAAGCGGTTCGCCAAGACACATGACATTATTGATGCTTCTTAGAATTTTACTGTTCCTGCCATTAACATCTCTAGGAAGAGGAAGAACAAATGTTACCTGAGAGCAGGGGTGGGGTGGAGAGCCAGTTCAAAAAATAAAACCTAGTTCACACCCCCACTGTGACCCACTGTGTTTTCCTGTTCTCAGTTTGGGGGAGTAGTACTTCTTTGAACCGCATCTTATGGGAAACTTGATATGAAGCAAAGGAAAATGGGGGCAAGAAGAACCATACCTTAATCTTTCTCTTTCCCTTTCTGAGGCATCAGGCAGGATGGGTTGGGAACTGGAGATCGCCCCATGGCCTGCTGCAGCTCAACAGGCTCCTGCAGCCTCTCTGGCTCCATCCCCCCTTCCACCGAGCAGCACAACTTGGCTGCTCATGTGAGTCTGGACGTGGAGGGAGCCTGCGGGCCCCAGCAGCTGGTTGCAGGTGGGGGTGGGAGTGGGTGAATTGCACCGTGGGACCCTTTCACCTCATTGGGTATAATGAAACCCCCCCCCAGCGTGTGGCTGCCACCTTCTGGATTGCCAAGTCTCTCCTGGTGGATATTGAGGGTGCACACAGTGCTCATCAGCTGACAGCTCTCCTCCACCCAGTAGTTACGGGGAACAGGGGAGAAGTGCCTAGCGCTTCACTACGGGTAGGCAGGAGGCGCAGGGGATCAGGCCAGGCCAGCCCCACCATAGCCCGCACAGCCCTCTCACCGCAGCCACACTGCCCATCCCTTTCAGCCTCCACTGCACGCACGCACACACACACACACACACACACACACACACACACACACACACACACACACACACAGAGAGAGAGAGAGAGAGAGAGAGAGAGAGAGAGAGAGAGAGAGAGAGAGAGAGAGAGAGAGAGGACAATGGGGCCACATAATATGTGGCTCATAAAACTGCTGTCACTTTGATGTGATTTTCGGCAGTAGGAGTGCATAAAATGCAGCTTATTAAACAGCTATCACGGGAAGGAAAGTGCCCATCTTCTACCACATGGCCTGTAGCAGAGAAGCATACTTTAATATCAACCACATTTTTCTGTCGTGTGATAGCAGTCTTATTTTGGAAACATAATACTTCCTGACAAAGTCTTCCTTTGTGTAATCTACTCCCATTTGAGAGATCAGTAAGAAAGAAGAATCTCTCGACTAGGTGTCTATTAGGAATGTCACAGGGCAAGAGGATAATGACCAGAGCTTATGCTTCTGAGAGTTATAGTAAAAAAAGTAACTTTTCCTGGCTGTAAGGACCATTCTGATGTGTGCTTAACCCATTTTCCAGACCTTGCTCCTTCACGTCTGAATCCTCTCTCTCTGGTTCCCAGTGTGTACTGTGGGTGGTTCTGTATTTCAAATGCCGGGCTCCCTGCTCTGCCTCCTCATTCACTGCCTTTGGACTCCCCTCCCCTTCTTCCTTCCTATATTTGTGCAGCTGGAGTTTTGAAGATTAGTCTTCTGTGATGCTCCCCCTGCTTAGGTTCTCTTTGGCTTTGGACCCCCATCCTTTCCTGTGCTCCTCTTGGTCTTTTCTTTATATCTACCCTTTCTGCAAAACAAGCGGCAACGTGCGTGCATTTCATCCGTGTTTCCCCTTATCTATCCCACTCCAGAGGTGCTGGTGTCGGCCAGCATACTGCCAGCTTGGGAGGGGGATGATGGGGGTTGTAGTCCAATGCATCTGGAGGGCATCAGGGCAGGAATGTTGTGGTGCTGCAGCAGAGAGGCTCACAGCTTTTCTGCAGCTGGGGAGCACGGCCTTCTTCCTGCCAGCAGCAAACACAATCCGCCTGCCTGGAAAACTTTCCCATTCACTGTCTGTAAAATTTTTGTGTGCAAACCACAAAGCACCATAAAAAGCCAAAAATGGAATCTGGATGAAAGGGCCAGTCCTGAAACTGAACACGGTCAAGTTTGCAGTGGCAGAGGAGTGCCTTTTGCAAAGGGTTAGGCCGAGACAGGCATCAGTCCTTTTCCAGTTCTTCATTTAGACCCAGCTAATAAATCCCTAAAATAAGGCTCTCTCTATTTATGGTTTTTAGGAGGACTGATCCATACCGTTGGTGCAAAAGGAGACTCTGAATGCATTTTAGACCTTGCAAGTAGCCCTGTTTGTTCTGACCAAAAGGCAAGTGCAGAACATTTGGTAATAAATTGATAGTAAGTTTTGAAGTGTATGCATTCATTGTGAAAGTCCCGGTAGTAGCTAAACCCCCCAAGGAAAGAAAAAAGAAGAAGCAGGAGCAGACACATTGAACTATACTAGGATCAGGAAGCCCCAGATGTGTTTGGGGAGACTCCTGCCTCATTCACAGGAGGAGGAGGAGGAGGAGGAGGAGGAGGAGGAGGAGGAGGAAGGGAATATAAATGCAGAGGAAGCTGAAAGTTCACTTTTAGTTTGGCATAAACAGGACTATGGGAGTTCAAAGGTCATAGTCGGCCACTGTGATGGCTTTAAAAATGAAAAAGTTCCCACCATGGATTGCTAGATTATCTAGCTACTGCACTTTTCCTCTAAAGTACACTATGAGCAAGTTTTTGGTAAAGCTAATGGATTTTGCCTTCCCATCCAAGACAATCACCCACAAACTATTTGCACAAGGCTAGCAGTCAGTAGCAGATTGTAAGGAACATCCACATCTAATTGTGCTTAAGATTAATTTTATACGCATGAAAGAACTAGAATGAAAACCTGTTTACTTTCTTCAATGAAAAACCAGCTGCAGGGGACTCTAAATTTGAATGGAACAATACTACCCCACATTTTCCTTGGCTATATGGCAGGACCCTACTGCCAGCCTGGCTAGGGAACAAAATGTAGATAATTTAGTGTGGGCACATGTTGCATTTTGTCTGTGTGGAGCAAACAGCACTTAGGCTGTTCCTGATTAAATTGGTGCTTCAAGTGTAGCATGAAAAAGCACACAGACTATGAACATCAGCCAGAAAAGGTTACTGAAAATGAAGTCATCAAGGTGCTCTGGGATTTCATAAGAACATAAGAAGAGCCCTGCTGGATCAGGCCAAAGGTCCATCTAGTTCAGCTTCCTGTATCTCACAGTGGCCCCACCAAATGTGTCTGGGAGCGCACAAGACTAGACATCTGTCTCCTGATACCACTCCCCTGCATCTGGCCCTTGAAGTACCCCGGTTTTAAGACAGGAGATTACACGTCTCCATCATGGTTTATAACCTGTCATGGACGTCTCCTCCAGGAATCTGTCCAATCCCCTTTTGAAGGCATCCAGGCCAGATCCTGTGGCAGGGAGTTCCACAGACTAACAACACGCTGGGTAAAAATATATTTTCTTTTGTCTGTTCTAGAGATGGGCACAACCAGAAAAATTTTTTCGAGTTGTCATTTTTC